>JAENHJ010000324.1:7048411-8419410 GCA_025330945.1 Mucuna pruriens | reverse complement strand
ATAAATGATGTTTCAAAAGGAAAATAGAAGTTTCCTATTCAGGTAATGATATCAATGGTTTGTATTTAGATATGTTTATCCTTTGATTAGATAATAACATTTTACACGACTAATATTTTATAGAGTTAAAAATATATTATATAATTAAGAGATTGTGATTATGTACTATTATTATTTTATTTATTATGAATGCAACATTAATATACTTATTTATTTATGGTTCTGTGTTTTATTTATTATAATATATATTCATATTTATTTATTACATATTATATTATATACAAAAGTTGAATAAGCTTGTGTTGAAAAGGAAAATGTTATTCGAATAAATGATATGTTTCAAAAGAAAAATAAAAGTTTCCTACAAGCATAATGTCATCAATGGAATTTATTTAGATATATATCGTTTGATTACCTAATAATGTTTTATATAATTAAAAATATATTATATAATTAATAGATTATTATTATTATTATTATATTTTATAATTTTATAATTTTTCTCATAATTAATTATTTATTATTTTAATATTTATTGATTATGTATGTGAAGAGTTAAAGTAAAATTTTTAAAATACTCTTTATATGAATAAAGTTAGACTCTCCAAGAACCTTAATGTATTTCACTTACTATTTATCCTTTTTTTTGAAAAGTGACTCATAATTAAAAAAATTATGAAAAAAATCTTGATACATAAAATATTATAGATTTATTTTTAAAAGAAATTAAACTCATATAAAAAAGAATATTAAGTAGAAATTGTTGTTATTGTAAAAAAGAATAAGTCAAATTTAAAAAATTAAAATTAAAAAATATATATAACTTTTTTCAACGACCGTATAATTGGTGACTATTTTTTTAAAAAAATTAATTTTATTTAGATAAACATTTTCATGTATAAAAAAATAAAAATATTAAATATTAAATATTTTTATAAAATAAAATCAACTATCATAAAAAATATAAAAGTTAAATACATAAGTTGATTTTAATTTATATAATTATTTTTCTCTCTTATAAATATTTATAAAAAAATTAATTATTTATACATAGTTATATAAGTTAACATGAAAATTATTTTCAGTAAATATAAGACTTAAACTATGGAGGGGTTTAGAACCACAAAGTCCAGACACAGAAGAAATAAAATAATGTTACTTATAATTGTTTTGTACGAAAATTTAGGTACATTGTCACTCAGTGGCACGTTTGAGTTAAAGAGCTGTGGGATTGTGCTATCCACTAACATCCACACACCGCTCTTAGTTGTTTATAGAGTCACATCGTATTAGTGCCTTCGCCACTTTGGTCTCTGCCTTTAGTTTATTTTCCTGCAATTAACTGCTTTGGCTTCTTCTACTCTACCCTCTAACTCATTCTGCTTATCGATTTAATACAAATTAATTTAGTTGTTATTATGGAGTAAAGGTGTACAGCTTTCAACCTTTTTTTTTGTTACAATACAGCTTTCAAGCTTGCTTTTTTGAAGGGGAAATGAAATTAACAATGCAAAGCTCTACTGCTATGTGATTTATGAACTTTAATTTCAAAATAACTACCTACATTCTTTTTTAAGTAATATATTAATTTTTATCACTATGTTTTAAATAAGAAATATTTATCAATATATATTCATTTTAAATTTGTTAAGGTAAATTTTTTTATTAGGAAAAATAAAATAAATAAAATAAATTTTTCTATAAGCTAAAAACAATTTATGTATAAATTAAAAAATATTTTTTAAAGAAATTAATATATTTTTTCTCCAAATTTTTTTAGCATAAATTAATTTTAATTTATAAATAAATTTATTTTTATATTTTATATTTTTTTCTATTATAAATGTTTATAAATAAATTTATCGTTGATGACTAATTTTAAAATAGAAAATTATGCTTAAAGAATTTGAGTGGAATACCACCCTAACTAACGTAATATTAGTATTTTAGCATGTTATTTTAGTAAATAGCACATAAATTAAAATACTATCAGTATTTTTATATTTTTAAAACTATTTCAAACTTTTCTTTCATTTATGTTACTCTTGTTTGTCTTCAATGATAGAATAGTAATTCATTTTGTTTAAGATATACTAGGTCACGTAAGGGTATGAATGAAAATTTCATAATTAATGCAATCCTAAAATTTTAAACAGCCAAATAAATAAGAATATATTATTTCTATTGACAGCCATATATATTAAAGAAGAAGGGAGGTAGTATTTACACTAAAGAGATGCCATTTGTCCTTTATTAAATTGTAAAAGGGCAAACATTAACTTGGTATTTTTGGGTTGGATGAAATGTTTCTTTACTTTGAGCTTTTTTTCTTACTGACATCATTAATCAGATTAATAAATTAGCATGGTGGGGAGCACCAAGCATAAATCTGCCAAAATAAGGAAATGATGACTACACAGCAAGATTAATATGTAATGGTGTTGTGTAAAAAATGATTAACCAATAATGGAAATCTACTGTCATGATCCACATTCTAATCAAATTTTTAAACTCATTTATTTGAGCATCTTATATTGACAATACTGGAAAGGTCGACGACAATACCGAAAAAGGGTGTAAAGGGACGAACAAATAGGGAATACAATTTGTGTGGATCCCACTTTTCTGGTCATCTCTCTTTTGAAAGGAAAGGAAGCAAAGAGAAGTAGTCTTGTGAGCCTTATCTATTACCACACGCATATACATTAACTAAAGAAAGATAAGTATCACTTCTTTTTCAATGAATGATAGTATTAAACAAGAGGTGTCATAATTTTTCACATTTTCTCTTTCTATTATATTGTTTCTTTCCCTTCATTTATGATAACAATGAAATTCTAAGTTTATTTGGTACAAAGTAATTAATTTGAACGAAAAGAAAAGAGAGAAAAAAGAAACGATTCAACACATTCTTTATATGAAATGCATTTTGAGAAGATAAAATTATTTGTAAAGAATAAAAATTAAAGGAAATATTATAGGTCTTGTTAATATTATTCTTCGAGAATAATTGATATTATCTCAATATCCGTCATCGATTTAAATTATTGAGAGACGAAATAACAATTATCGAAATAAAATGTTAATTTTAATTAAAGAATAATATTTATAATATTATATTTAAATTTTGTCATTCTGTGAATTTTATCACATTTTCATTTCTTGACCTTAGATAAAAAGAAAAAGAATAAAAAAGAACAATTTTGTAAATCACATACTATATTTACGAAGTTCATTAAAATACACAGGTGTAAAGAAATCATACTCATCCAAAATTAACATGTAAGATAAAATATCATCATCTGACAAAGTTAAACTCCTGTATTTCTATTTATTTACATATCATTTGTTAATAAAATCAAACAAACTAAGAACAAGACCCTTCTTTCATTACCAACATAAAGAAAGATAAATCCTTTTCTTTTTATTATTATTCAAGACAAGACCCTAAAATTAGCAAGTACTTGATTTAGTTAATGGAGACGAATAGCAATTGTTTCATATAAAGCTAAAAAATGATGGCTAAAAATAAAAAAAGTAGTGTGGCACATAGAGTAGATGCAGACGAATAGAACAGCTTTAATGGTGGTAGAGTACGGTGTCTGACCAACCCACCCAGTTAGTCACAGTTTGCAAGGACGCGAAATTAGAGGTCCATATGTATACATACACAATACGCGTGCTGCTTCCGTTGGATCTGCCATTAGATTCCAACCACAGTAATATCATGGTCATTGCTCAGAACTCACAACCAAAAAGTCTAAAGCTCAATCAATTTGCTTAACTTTATGGAGTGTCGAATCCACAGGTAATTCTGTTCAAAACTATTATCAAGAACATATTTTATTTTATTTTTATAAAGTGAATTGATGATGAAGATTGATTAAGTTTGTGATAGATTTTGTATACATATAGAAATACTTACATATTACTGTTAAACAAGATTTAAATCTATGTCCTTTTGAAATATCATCTTTACCAAACAGATCAATTAGATTGCTGAGACAAAGTTTGCAACGTCCACTTGCCAAATTAATCTATGTACTATGAGGCATGAGGTGTTATTTATACTTTTAATGCTTACTTTATAAAAACATTATGTGCATAAATGATTCTATTGTCTTCTAGAGCGAGACAATTTGAACTGTTT
Source organism: Mucuna pruriens (assembly GCA_025330945.1). NCBI lineage: Eukaryota > Viridiplantae > Streptophyta > Magnoliopsida > Fabales > Fabaceae > Mucuna > Mucuna pruriens. The sequence goes on along the minus strand of JAENHJ010000324.1, from coordinate 8,415,260 downwards.
TGATTAAATTGAACACACCTATACATGCAATTATATAGGCAACTATAAAGGTTTATTACTTCTCAAGTAATTATTATTCATCAAATATTGCCTTATAATACTTCAAACATAACATCAATATGAATTACATTCAACAACTAATTAGTCTAATGATTTTAAACCTTGAGTCTTTTTAAATATGTGATCAAGAATACTTATTTATAATTATATATGTTATAAATAAATGAAATATAGACTACACAATTATATGAAAAACGAATTTTTATACAATAAAAAAAATATAAATATAGATTTCATAACTATATATTAATGATTAAAATTAAAAATTATATGATCACTTTAAAAAGTGACGCGACTTTACTAAAAAAAAAACTAAACTCATAACTTTAAGTTTTTATTTTGAACCTTCATAATAAAATATAATAATAAATATTTTTTTATCATCACATAAAAAACCATTTCATTAAATACATCAAAATATATATATATATATTACATTTTTTATGACATAAATAATTGCTATATACATTTTATAACTGGTAATTAAAATTATATGATTATTTTAGAAAATGACGTGACTTTAAGTTTTTATATTCAACATTCATAATAAAATATAATAATGAATATTTTTTATCATCACATAAAAAGTTATTTCATTAAATACATCAATGCACATATATATATATATATATATAATTATTTAATTAAAATTACTTTACTATATTTTTCATTAATCAAATTAATATAAAATTAATATTTAATTTGATTTAAAATTGATAATAATAATAATAATAATAATAATATTATTATTATTATTATTATTATTTTAAAGATAATAAGATTAGTTAAAACTTAAATAAAATAATATTTAATTTGAATTTGAAAATAACAACATATTCATGATAACACTAATTAGTATAATTTAATTCAAATTTTAGTATAAATCATGGTTATCTTCTACGAAATTAATTTTGCTCGAACATATAGGATCATTATAAATCATAAAAATTTTAATATTTAATGCAATTACATACTATTAACTTAAACTCGAGATCAATAGATGATTCACAAATTAAATGAAAATTTTAATTTAAATTTAAAAATAATAGTAATTGTTATAATTTAAAATAAAATATTATTTAATTTAAATTTAATTTAAAGACAAATAGATAATAATATGATACACATATGGTCAAAATTATTTTAATTTTAACTATCTATTTCTATTATACATGGACAAATGCTGATTTCGTCTTTTTCTTCTCTTCTCTTGTTACATTTCATTTCTCCCTCACCTTATATGTTTTCTCACTTTTGTACATGTAATTTTCTAATTTTTTAAAAAAATGATGTTAAACATTATTTTTATTAATTAATTGAATGTTTTATATGTACAAATTTGTAAAAGAAAAACTAGTATTGATATTATTAAGAGGATGGCTTAAAAAAAATATGATATATATTTTTTTGAAATAAAACGTCATTTGTTTTAAAAAATAAAAAATTATCAAATATTATTAAATGTGATTTGGCACCCAAAGCAATTATCATGGCAATTGTAATTGTCCCCTGGTAAGGGGTTGAGATACAAGAACTACACCAGGATGATTGGCTAGATGCAGAAAGAAATGATTCGTTTGTTCCTCCATTGAATAGTAGAGACAGACAGAAGGGGATCAAAGATCACACAGAAGGATAAAAGCCGAAGGAGAAGAGCACGTAAGCTTCACTCCTCTAATACCATATTGAATGTGAAAAAATTCATGAAAAAACTCGGGGAAAAAATTGTTATTGAATTAAGAAAACAAAAACGTGTCCCCAAAGATACAAAGCATGATCAATATATACGACTGAGAATAAAAAAAAACCTTGTAACTACTATAAAAAACTTGTAACTAAAATTAACCGATCCTAACTAATTGGAAATTTGTCCTTATCTCTAAACTACTAGTTCTTCAATTAAATTGATCTTTGTGTTAACTCCTAATACTAAATGCTAATGAAAAATGTGACATGAAAGTTATTTTGGTTCTTCAAAGATAATTAATTATTCTAGTTGATTCTTGAAAATGAATAAAGTGAAGTAGAATCAAAGGGGAAAGAAAAACGGAGACAAGCATTAATAATAGTGTTTTGAATTTTCATGTGTTTTGCATCTCATTTATTTTCACACTAAAACATATCTAAAATAATTAATTCTAGTTTTGAGACATGGGTCCAAGGAGGTAAACCGAATGGAAATCTAAACATGTGGATATTATTATCTCTACACAATTAACTTCCAAAAATTTAATTAAGTAATTCCAATTTGTTTAACCTTTATAAAATTTTTATGAACTTTTTTAAACTCAATCATATTTATCATCAAATCGTTCTTCAATTATGATAAATTTTGTTTTTACTAAAATTTTTCAAGTGAAAATTCTGGTAGAGATTTTTTTGGATAGGTAACAAATTTCAATTCTTGCTCTGTGCTGCTGGGTAAATAGATTCTTACATCATTCCTTTTCGGTCTTGATTGAGATATTATCGAAAAGGAATATATTCTTTCTTCTCGATCTTGATCGAGATGTTACTGGGAGGGATAATACCTACAAAGACACTCTGACGTCTAAGTTAGTATGAGTCAAAATTTGCATAAATCTTTAAACTACCACAAGAATCTAATTCACCTCTTAGAACATCCAAGAGTCCAATTGCTTCCACTCTACACAAGAGCCAACTAAATGCAACCACCATGCAAAAATTATTGCGTCACTACCATTAACCTCATCCTCCCTTTATCAACCACTTTTGCTTCGCACCATCGCCATTGAAATTCTTCCAAACTCCAATGAAGTCAAGTCACCTTCAAACCATCGTGACCAGATAATCGCAATCAATCATTGCCTAGTTACATTGCTTCCATCAGTATTTAGTAATGGGAGAAGCAACTAATGTGACCGATAAACAATTTTTTTATGAATATATTTAAATTTGTTAAGATGACTTGACTCCTATCATCTTTGGTTCACTTTAATTTATTATCACATGCACCTTTATATAAGTGTGAGGGGTTAGGGATGGAATCAGAAGTAGATTATAGATCAATAGTAAAAAAATAAGTTTATTTAATAAATATATGCATACTAATTTTCAAATAAATATTTATAATTTTATATTCTATACTTTAAAATACATTACAAGAAATTTTAAAATTCATTACAAAATAATTAATTATAAAATTTTAAAATCAATAATTATTTCGTAATTAATTTTTAGTAAAAATAATTAGTTACAAAATTATTATAATATTAGTGGTAGTATGAAATAAGTAGCAAATTAGTTAAGAAAATAACCTCAGTTAATTTGTAATAAATTTTTAAAATCTATTACTATTTTCTAACTAATATATAATAATAAAAAATATAAATAAATATAATCTAAATTTATCTAGGAAAAATAATATGTTAGTTAATTAATAATTAATTAATTAGGATTTAGCCACTAATTTAAATGCTAGTTAAAATTAGTAACAAAATTAAAAAAAATCTTGTAGCAATATTAATTACATTAGTAATTTATCAAAATATAGAATATCTTTTGTGCATATCACGAAAATAATTTATAATTAAACTACATTAATCTTATTAAGCAAATTCTCTTTCAATGATATAATTAAGAAATTTTGTGAAATTTGTTAACAAAATTTATAAAAATATTAAACAAAAAATTATTTTAGCTTTGAGCTTTGTTATATATGTTTGAGGATTTAAGAATGTATTTAACTTAATAAATTAAAAATTCAACCATAATAATCTAATTAGAGCAACTAGATTTATAATTTAACATGATAAAAATGACATAAATATCAAGTAGTTTCAAAAGTAATATAAATTAAAAAATGATAATTTTACTTGCAGCAAGTATCATTGTTTATACCCTCATATGACACTTTGAATTTAAGTTACGCCACCTCCAAATTATAAGAGAGTGATTCTATTTGAATTGTTCTGCATTTATTGTTGTGTGTACATTATTTTAATTACTATTTTATAATTATATATTATATCTAATTACTAATTAACAATTACACAAAAATAGTAGGGGGACTAAGGCCCGCTAGACACACGTATTTCCGTTCATACGAGGGATACATATAATTCTACAACGACCAAGATAAAACTTAACTAATATTTATAAAGTTTGAACAATTATTGTTTTATAAATAGTTTTTTTTTACTAAGTTAGATCTTAAACTTATATTTTAATATGATATTAAAGTTTATTTTATGTATTTGTACTCACACATTCTTAGTCGATATCGATGACTCTAAATGTGAAGAATGAGTTAAGTTGTCTTAATTATAGACATTCTTATAGTGTGTTTGGATTTACACATGAATTACAAATGTGAAAATCTGAAACAATATAAAATAACTTCTACCTTAAGGTGAGAATTAAATATGAATCATAGTCAATGTGATGTACATCCAAACACACATTTAGTCTGTTTTAATTTAGGCTTCATGCACATTCTTTGTGATAGGTGTGAGAGGGTGGATATAGTCCTTGACTAAAGATAAAAATTAAGTAAAGCTAATAAAATTTAAATAATTTTTATTTTACAAATCAATTTTGTGAAATTGAATTAGATTTTAAATTTAAATTTTAATAATATTTTTTATTTTCGGATAATTAAATTGATTGTTAGTATAAATTTTTATTTTATTTTATTCTATTCGTACTTCGGTTGAGTAAAAAGATTATTACTATAATGTAAATAGAAGAGAAGGTTTAAGCAATTTCAAGCATGAAATGAAAAAAATAAAAATAAAAATAAAAAGTCCAAGAACATATTTGAAACTATGGTTATAGAACTGAGATTGCTTTCCTTGTCATAATAAAGAACCAAAAGGTGACGGCATTTTAATGCCCATACATGGTTGGACGTCACTGTGTCCCTTGTTGAGTAAATAAAAATTTCGTAATATTTGAATCAATGCTTAAAGTACCTTTAATTTGGTCAAGCTATTGTATATTTATAATGTGATCGATTACCAGTTGAGAAATAATTAAAGATGTACAGACATATAGTAATTTCAGAAGTATTAAATATTAGCCACTTAAAAAACCCAATTAAATAAATTGCAGAAACAGTGGGTGACTTGGAATTGACACATCACAGTAACAAAGATAGACGTTGTCATATAAATTAATACAGCACGCAAAACGTGGGTATAATAAAACTATGTGTTGTACAGTATATTTGAATGCAAAAAAATAATATAATTTAAATATGTAAAAATATACTAAGAAATAAGTTTTAATATATTTATAATTTATTATAAGTATTAACTTTAACATAATATATATTATTGCGATTAATATTATTAATTATTAATTTTTAATATGTTTATAATTAAAAATAAAATATCAAATATTATAATTTATTAAATATTTTATTATAAATTACATTTATAATGTATTTTTCATTTTCCATAATAATGTGAGAATCACAACTGTTTTGATAATGTAAATCTTCATATAATATATAATTAATTAATTAATTAATTAATTAATTATTCATAATTAATACCACACGTCCAAGTAATATTAAATTTAGGTCTTTTAAGAATATAGTCAAGAGTTCGAATGATAATTTAAAAAATTTCGACGATCGACTGAAATATTCGTTTATAATTATATACACTAAAAAATTATTAAAATTGAGAAAACAATTTAATTTAAATTATAATACTATATATGTACCAAAATAAATTTTAAATATATATGTTATATTTCAATTACATTCTGATAATTTATTTAAATTTGACGTTAATAAAAATTTATAAATTTATAAATATTTCAGCATAATAAAAAATTATTTACTCTTTTGTTTTTAAACAAAACTGAATATTGATATAATGTGTTTATTCTTAAATCAGTGAAAAAAGATGAATAATTTTTTATTACCCATTAAGTGCGAAGCACTTACGACCAAGTAAATAATGGAAGCTTAATTATAAAAGTTGCCATGTCGGGTTAGTTGAAATTGTTGGCAACAACTGATTAAGAAGACTTGCATGCAGGGACAGAAATAAGTTAGGTAGCTCCACAAAAACTTATTAGCCTATTTTATATTATATTTATGCTAGTATAAACTAGGCCGAGGTTTTCTTAACAGTTTATTTGATTAAAAAAATTTAAGTTAAAGTTATTAAAAAAAAGTTTTTTAGGTTTAAAAGTCAACCTATTTAAGTAAATATAAATAATAATTTATTATTAGTATAATTATTATATTAAATTTATTATAATATTATATATATATATATATATATATATATATATATATATATATATATATATATATATATATATTAAATATTAAGTAGGTTGATATATGTAAAAAGTTAAAATTATAAATTTATGTTTTATTAAGATATTTTATTACAAAATATACAATTAAATAAGTAATCATGAAAATTAAATTAAATCTTAAGAATAAATTTTATCATATAAACAAGTTAGATTTGAGTTTTAATTACAGAACCTGGTTCACTTATTTTCATTTCCATCTCATACCTTGATATTGATAGCAACAATTTTTAATTTTCATAATTTTATATATTTTTTATATAATTATTTCTTAGTTAATCTATTAACTGATTAGTTTATTAGATATAAATTAAACCTATATAAAAACTTTAATATAAAAGAGACTAATAGATCAAGTTAAATTTTAAAAAAAATTAAGTAAAATCTAAAAATATGTATGACAAGTAACAAGTTAAGTTTGGACTTTAAATTTTTTAAAAAGATTAGACGTATTAAATAAGAAGAATTATTAATTAAAATTTATTAAAAAATTATAAATTTTGATTAAATATCTTATCTAATGAATTTCTCTTTTAATTTATTGATAATTTATATTAAAATTTATAATCTCTAATAAATTTCAAACAATAATAATAAAAGTATTGAAAAGAAAATATTAGAAAGAATTTTGTTAGTATTTTCTTTCAGACAAAGTCTTATTTAACCTAAACTATGTCTATTCCTATGAATATACATGGAACCATTTAAGTACTCTCTTTACAACTCATTTCAATGATTAAAAGCTACACAATCAAACACTGTAATTCGTATTTACTTGTTAACAATTCTTAGCTTCACTTCCTTCTACCTTGTACAAAACGTCCATACCAGAAAGTACCTTGCCAAGGACATGGCATCCATCCAGCCTTCCAAGAATTGTGATATTGTGAAAAGGCCCCAACAGTGGTAAAAACTTGAAAAGGTGGTTTTTCTTCCTAGGCTCTTCTTCTTACCTAATCATAGATTTTTTAAAAACGTTTGTGTTCTATACTAAGAAGTTGAATGTATAAAGTTCAACCTTAATCTATTCTTAATAACAGAAAGAAAATGCACCTTTCCAACTGAGATTCAGCATGTGCACAAAATGAGATAAAGTTTTCCTTTCAAACATTTCTTTTCCACCAAAATTAGTAACGCATCTTATTCCAAGAAAATAAAATCATTAAGAACTGATTGCGTTAATACATTTTAATTACTAGTAAAGAATGAACCAAAAATTATTCAAGTTTGTTTGATATCATTAAACCAAAATAACTATATTAAGCAAACTTCAATAACTGCATATAAATTTTGTCCCCTTTCTTTTAAAACTTCAACTCTAGTAAAAAAACAACATCAAAAACACCTAAATCTAAGTGCTGTCCTTAATTAAAAAGACATAAATGGAACATTAAATGGCTACAGATAATTTGAGTCCCCAAAATTCTTAAGTGAATACGATAAGCCATCCTTGGAACAAGAACTGAAGAAGTGACACATATCATTCACCTCAAAGTAGCTACAAAAGACTTTTCAACTTCTCATACTTTGCAAAACCATTTCTGTATCTGTTCTCACCTTTATCTTTCTCTTGACATGCATCACGACTTCCTCATTCCATGCTCTCTTTTGAAAGAACAGCCACGACACTTTCTGTTAAAAATCTGAACATAAAGGTATGGGACTCTTGCAAAAATAACCATTGGATTCTTGGAAATAGCTATTGGACTCAATAATAGAGTTGTTGGGCTATGGAGAAAAGCTATTGGACTCAACAGAAAAGCTATTGGACTTAACTGAAATGTTGTAAAACAAAACCAACTACCACAGACATACAAAGAAGAAAGAAGCTAGCACTGATGTCTGGTATTCAGTTTTTCACTCAGTTTTGCATACCAATGAAGTGTTACATCAAATTGTTTAAATAAATAAGCTATGAAAGCTCCTCACTGGGCAAATAAAAAAGAAACACTAATGACTAAGCTTACAAAAGTAAACATCATTAGTTTAATTACAACTAGCTTTTTTTTTCTCACAAAAACAACATTTAATCAAACTTATCTCAAAACAGAAAAACTGCACAGATAATAAATATTTTAATATGACAGTTGGAAATAATTCAATTTCCAACCCTTCCAACCATGCAAAGGTGCCACTAGAAGTAAGATACAATGGATGGTATTACCCACACGAAGAATGGAAAACATGAGTCCAACAAATGCAACACAAGTATGAACATTTGTGGATAAAAGTTGGGATAGACCAAGCAATCGATGCTTCTACTAATAAAATCCGTAGGGATGATAAGTTGATTCTTGAGCTTGCACCAAGGTGGTGTTCAAAGACCAATCTAAGTAGTAGTATATATAGAATAAGTAGATTGCTAACTTGCCATGAATTGCTTCTTATGATCATGAGATGGTCCCCTTTTGTGGTACAACCTGTGGTAATTGCCTTTTTTGTACTTAAGCAATAGTTATATCGAAGGGACATATTTGAATTTATATCAATTCATTCATATTTCTCTTGATCAAAGTAACAATATGCTTGTGTTTCATCTTGTAATTCAGAAATAAGTTCAATTTATGTGCAGACTTATATGGTACTGGTTGGAAAAAAGGCTAAAAACTTACCAATTTTATTTTATGTATTAAACTACTAAATTCCAATAATGGCATTCAAAGCAATTTAAATTCAAATCCATTTCCAGCTCAAGATTTTTTAAGTTATTGTTCCAACTTCCAAGCCTCAGGCTTAACAGGGATTATCTGTGTTAGAAGCTATTTGGTGCTAACAGTCGTCATACCAAATTACATAATTCATTGTTTTGAAGTTTAGCTGTGTCCTTTTGTGCCTTGCCAGAATGGGGGAGGGGAAAGTTAATGGAAGGAGGTGAGAAAGGAAAGAGATGCAATGGGTGGTCTTAACTAAAGGTTATTATCATTTTCTTCTTGTCCTTGTATGGTTTTCTCTTTTATTAAGCAGAAAAAAAATATAAGAGAAACATTTCTGATTGGGTTTGTCCTGTTGAAGTGATGCTTAATAGTTAATTCATTTGTATCTGTTGTTACTATTATAATGTCTTATTCTGTAAGTTTGAGTAGGCAGAATGTTTACATTTTATATATTTCTAAACTTTGTATATTAAAAATACTTTCAAAGGTGCATGGCATGTCATATAACTTTGGACTAATGGAAAATTACTTCAAATCTATGATGATATACAACATTTATCGTAAACTTTTTTAACCAGAAATAGATAAAACAGCTTAACCCGTAATTCTTATAAAACAAAATTATTAGTTATATTAAGATTTGTGAAACTTTTATTTTAGAAGAATAAAAAGGAAGCAATCCATTAGCTGAGTTTATCTATTGAATGAGTGAGTGACAAATAAAACAGTAGAATAATTATATAAGTGTAAGAGTATTTCTTTAATTCCTTTTTATTTAACCTTTTAAGTTTATATAACTTTTTAATTTTTTTTATAAGAATTAGTAAAAGAAGAGTTAAAAAATAAAATAAATTATTGAATTTATGATTCATATCAATGATACAAAATTACACAGTTCATTTATGTATTATAAGATACAAAATTATTTAAAATTTATCTTATGACATAAATCAATAATTAGCCAAATTATATCAAATAATAAAGAATCGGGAGATTCCACTAACTATGATGCATCCGTTAAATGAACAGTAAGTACTTTGGTTTGGTCCCAATCCCAAGTCTATATGTAAGTTGCTTTAAGTTGGTAATGGTTTGGCAGTGTTCTGTTAGTGTCCATCATGTTTATGCTTATTATTTGAAAATATAATAGTTATATATTAATAATGATTAATTAGTAATGTCAATTACACAAAAAATAATAAATATTTTGTGACATTCTTTTAAAGTAATAGCGAACACAGAAGGGAAGACAAAATAGGAGGTAGAACTCGTGAGCAAATGGCACATAACCAAATAGTAATTCGGTATTGACGTGACAGTGCACTGTTTCGTAATTGAGAATTTATATATCATAAATAGATAAAATACTTGCAAAATCATTATGAAATTGTTAAATTTTCTACTAAAATGTTATAATTCTGCACTGAACCAGGTCCAAATCCTTAAATGGTAAATGCTTGTAGGAACCTAAACTAAGCATACATGAATTGAACATTCCAGTATAATTACAGCTACAAATTGTTCAAACGGAAATTAAAAAGGAAAGGATGCTTTAAATTGGTCATATGCATCTTTGTCTGCTTCAGATTGCTCTCCAAGGGATTTTACTTTGGTCTCAATCTCTGCAAGATCAAAAACCAGGTCTTTAGCCTGATGAGCCCACAAGATGCTATCATTCTTTAATGTCTCCCTTTGTTTCTCTCCTTCATCAATAGCTAACTGAAAGCTCTCCCTCTCTTCCTTCATTTTGGATAACTGTTTTTCAAGTTCTTCAATACAAGAAGATATTTCATTGACCCTGTTGTTTGCATTTGAAATGGATGTAGTGATTTGCTCCTGTTTATGTTTAGCTTCTTGAAGTTTGAGAAGGATATCTTCTTTAGCTCGGTTCAACTCGACTTTCTTTATTCCGGCCGAATAGCATTCCTTGCTGTGGCTAACAGCATTGTTGAAGAAGAGTCTGAAGGCCTTTATGAATGATTGCTGGGCAAGAGAAAGAAATGTCTCATTCTTCTGCAACTCTTCAAGAATAAGTAGGACCTTTGACATTTGTTCATAGTCTGTAACAAAATCACCTATGCTAAAGGTCTGCATCAAGTCTTTTAGCTCTTTCGACAGAGCATCTGCATGGGAGCTTTGAGCTTTCGGCGGTTCTGACTGAGTTGTAGATTGTGGAGTCTTGGAAGAAATGGAAACCTTCCCTGTCAGGATATTTTCAATAGCACTCAAAGGGTCATCTTCAATCATCTTGTTAATGGCTTCTAGATCGAGTGGGGTGTTTACAGTAAAGATTTCATCAGCCTTGGGGTCACCTTGATCTGGAGATTCTTGACCCTTGCTGGAAGCAACCTGTTCTTGAGCATTGGCTGCACCAGGGTTCACCTTCTCAACCTCTTCGACAAGGCTTTTACTCAATACTAGCTCGGCGGTATTTGTATTTTCAATATGAGGAGCATCGATGATGGCTGGAGCAGCTGCAGAAGGATCTTGATGAGGGGGAGATGCAGTAGTAGAGCTTGAAATTGCAGCAATTGTATGCTCCATAGGAGCAGTTTGCTTCGGGGATTTGCTTGTTTGACCAGGACACCTCTTTCGAGGTAGTCTTTTCCTTTTGTAGATTACCAAGGCGTCAATATCTGAAGATAATTCTTTACCATCTCCTTGTGAATTTTCTGTGGTACGCCCCTGTTATGAACAAAAGAAATGTTAAAGTGATTAAGAAGTAGAGGTACTTCTGTACTTGACATGTAGTGGTGTAAGTAAATTTACCTTCAGTAATGTAATTAATTTTACCTTCAATAATTCCTCCGATGAAGATACTTCAGGCACATTTTTGTCAGTTTTATCTGCCACGTGCTTTATTCTTTTAGATCTTCGGGGTGTTGATGGGGGATTGGATGACTGGTTGAGTATGAACTTGGTAGGCTGTGAGGAAGAAGAAATTCAGCAGTGAGTTTTATTATGTAATTCAAAGAATTTGAACGGGAGTTACCTTAGTTTTTCGTGGTCTTCCACGTTTCAAAGATTTCAAAGCTTCGTCGGTGGAAGGCGAAACTTTGGATTTCATCCTTGCAGAGTGATTGTTGGATTCCTGGTGTTCTTGTTCTTTAGGAGGATCCATCACTTCGGTTACTTTTGAAACTAGAAAGAAAATCACTTTGGTTAAATATATGATAAAAATGTTGAAATGAAATGCATGAATTATATAGGGTGTACCAAAGGGAGAAACTTTCAGCATTTGGAAATTTTATGAAGAATGCCATAAAAAATATTTTGGGTAAAATTTATTCAATTCTTCTTTGGTTCCTGTAAACACCTAAAGTTCCAGTTGGTGGATCTGGAGACATATCAGCCTTGCTGAAGGGAGTATTAGCGAGTGCAAGAAACTTCGGAAAAGGTTTTTTGATCTCCTTGTATTTAAGCCATGGCTTTGACACCAAGGTCACGACGAAAGATAGGTATTGTTTCTGATTAAAATAGTTAAGCACCTCAGAAAAACAGAAGGGGATTTGAAGATGGAAAGCACTTCTAGATAATAAATGAGTTAGAAATTGGAAAAAGGATTTGCAAGAATTGTCTGAATAAGACCACCAATGAACATTGGCAATGTGACCACAAAAAAGAGATTCCAGTCTTTGTGTTCCAAGGAAATAAAAAAGGAATTATACCTGCAATTGTGTAAATGAACAAGCAGATATTACATATTTACACACAAAATATGTATATATGAACAAATATCACTATCAGTGCCTGTGGCATGCAACTACAACTCTACGATTTAATGTACAAGAGTACAAACACATACAGCTTAATTTTCTAAACCAAATTCTTACCAGATCTTGTCCTTATTTTACCACTATCATCACAAAAATCTCGAGGAAGCAGTGATGGTGACTGATGTTTAGGCACATCTTGTGAGCATTCAGGCAGTTGGCATTCTGCGTCTTGAGGTTGTTCTGGAATAGCCTTGGGCAAGTTGGTATCAGTAACAGGCTTTGCATTGTTATTCTCAGTTGATCCAGCAGCATTAGCTTTCAGATTTTTCATTACCTGCCCAAAATAATCATTCCATAAGGTAAGCTCATTTTCAGGTGGGGTGAGGGTAAGGCAGGCCACAAAACAAGCACAAAGGGAAACAAACCATAAAATAAGACATTCCACAAAAAACCATGATAAGACCATCTAAACATAAGCCAAGAGTTTTGAGAATACCACTGAGAGATGTTTAAATATAAGCATAACCCGGACAAGATCGTAAATATCATTACCTCGCTATGCTCAGGAGAGGCTAGGTGTGCATGTATAGACTCCACCATAACCACATTACAAACCTGGCATACAGGCTGCCGAAATTCATTATACCTGTATGTACATGCAGACAGGAACAGTCAAAATCATATCAGGAATAATATTATGCAAATAAGATGAGCATTTAAGGTTTGTTTGCGTTTATAATAGAAGAAAATTGGAAGGAAAAATGAAAATAAGCTTCTCCTTAAGCTAAAATTAACTAATGCATAAGTTAATATGCAGAAGTTATCTCATATTAGCTTCTCCAAAAACTGAATTTTAAGTTATGCATAAACTAATTTTAGCTTATGGAAGAACATTTCATTTTTTTTTTGCTTTCTTCTCTTATAATGGTTATTGAGAAGTTTATTCATACAAGTCCTTAATAAGCTTCCACATAAGCACTTATGAAAAAAAAGGTAAAATGAATGGAGCTTCTCACAATAGTTAAAATTAACTTATACACTTAATTTTAATAGAAGTTCTTTTCGTATAGCTAAGGTGCATAACTTGTGAAGAAACTCAATAGTTAATACATTTTACCTTTATATTTTTTTATAAGTACTTATGAAAAATATTATCCTAACTGGGCCGTGGCAGTCAAAATGAAACATATATTGAGAAAACATAGTTTTATGTTGAAAATTTTATCCAAATAGACATGTTTTAACAAGCACAGGAGTGGCTATAATGAAATGTACATTGTTGCAGACTCAAATATAGTTGCCAAAAACATACATTAGCAGAAAATTAACCAAATCCATAAATGGGCATAACTCAATGCATAAGCTAAAGGTGCTTAAGGATTAGAGTTTCATTCTCATGAAGAATAAAAAAGGTAAAAAGAAATCATGATAGCTGTGTTTGCAACTTAAGCAGTGTAAGGTGACAAATAAACAGTTCCATAGGCAAAGTTGTGAAAAGAATAAGGAGAATTGAAGATAGAGATAGGTGCATGAAGAAGTGCACCAAAGTACCAACCTCACAAGGGGAAACACTATACACTTTTCTTTCCTCTGTGGACTCAAGGTAGCACGGGGCAATGCCTTTTTCTTGACCGGAATATCCATGTTCCTGTGTTGAAAGAAGAACGTAGCGTCAGGGTTGAAAATGGCAACACCTTGAGCTGAACCCTCGACACCCAGAAGGTTGTTGAACCCTTTTTTTTCTATTGCTGTTCAAAAATTGTGTATTTTCTCATTTACCTCGAGAAAAGAACCAAGGGTCCGCCAATTGAAATTAATCCGACCCGACCCGACCCGACCCGATTAATAGGACACGAAAATAAAACCTTAAAAAGCCGTTGTGCGCGTGTTTTAGACAGAGAGAGAAAATGGAGAAAGGGAAGTATTTGGCATTGGTGGGTGGAGGGGCTCTTTTGGGCTCCGTCTCTACATTCTTTCTTCTTAGGCTTCTCCAATCTCATAAGTATGTAACTTCTTCTTCTTCTTGAACTGAATTATCTTTTGTTTTGTTTTGTCCTATGTATATATATACAAGGACATTGAACTGAACTGATACTTTGCTTATTGGAACTACCCAAAAGAAGGGCTGGTGCTAAAATAACGTTTATTGCTTGAAATTTGAACCTTTGCGTTAATTGAGTCTCATAGAACGTGATGGGTTGGTTTGATCGAGTTGTTCAAATTTTGGGTCATTGAGCAAAGGGATATTTTCATTTTATGCGGTGTTTGATGGATTTTTTTTGCTTAGGCGTTTGAAGTTTTTATTGTACTTTGTATGATACTGAATGTTTGTTGTGATGTTTGCAGAAGAGGTGTATCACAGTGCAGTCAGAATGTTATAGTTAATGGTAAGTGGCCTGGAAATATGGAATTTTAAGTGTGAAGTGAATAGCTGTAACCGACTTGTCTCCATTTCTTTTGTTACGACTCTGTGTTCCTGCTTCTGAATGATTCCCTTTCATATTTGCCTAATGAAGATCTTTGTTTATTAAAATTGTACATTCACTCGCATACCCTTCAGTCATCAATATTGGTGAGTTGAAGTTGCAAGTAGTCACCATCTGTCAATGCTTAATTTCGAATCCTACGTTTGTTTGAGTGTAAATAGAGGAAGAAATGAAAAGAAGGGGAGATAAGACGAAAAATACCAATTTTTCATTGCGTGTTTGATATGAAAAATAAGAAGGAAAGAAGTTTTTTGGTAGGTCTTATTAAAAAAATTACCCCCTAAGAGTGTCGTGAAATAGGAGAGAAATGTGTGTTGCATTTGTTTTTTAGTTTAATTTTTTCACAAATTAAATAAGCTTTTACTTAGCATAAAAGGTTTTTTATACCATTTATTTATTCCCACCTGCTCTTCCACTCATTCAAATAAGTGAAGAGAAAATTTTCCACTTTTCTTCCTTCTTATTTCTATGTATCTAAATAACATATTTTTTTTAATGTATTTCTGTTTTACTTCTATCCTTCTTATTTATTTTCTCTTTATTTTACTTCTAATCCAAATAAAGCATAAATGTCAACATATCCTTTTTTACTGCTATATCTATAAGTCATGCTATACATTATGGCAATGAATGTTGTTCTTTAAAAGGACAACAAAAAGGTGGGAGTAGAAAAAATGAGAATGTTATTATAGATGTTTGACACTTTGGCCACACAAGAAAGAATGGAATACAAAATGGTTGTATACAAGGAGATATTAATAAGATATCGATTCAGGAAAAGATGACAAAAAATTGATCCAGGTAATTCAAACACATGCAAAGAAGGTCACCAAAAGCACCGATGAAGATAGTAGATTGCATGATTTTTATCCCTATGAAAAGGGAGAGAGTGAAACCAAGAAGGATGGAGGAGGAAATCATTAAGAGGGATCTCACTATGAATAATATTCTTGGGAATTTAGTCTTTAACTCAACCCAATGACCTCGTGCAATCCATGTAACCAACCTCACATAATGGGATAAGGTTTTTACTTTTTGTTGTTACTGTTGTAGCGGGTAGTATTGCAGGCTGAATCTCAATATGTGATATAGTGAACCCTTCTGATGTGTTCCCTTCCATGTATTACTGATATATTATCAAATGAAAAAAAAAACTCTGCATGCATAAAATAGTTTCTTAAACTTCGGTGCTTGTTGAGCAGTTATTCCTTGTAGTAGTTAGTTACTTAGTTTATGAGGTCACCAGAGGAAAAAGGCGGAGTGTATACTATCTGTCATAGCCCACATCCTACTCTTTTTGCTGCAGAGTCATGCACATATGTTAAAGACAACTATCAATGTATTATAAATTATAAACAAGTTTTGATATGTGAAAAATGCTCGTATCTGCCTAAATCCTAAGTTCACATCATGAAATTAGTAAGACTGTTGTTCTGTATGTCCTTGTAAGTATTGGACTGTGTCTCATACAGGTATTGAGGGATGCACTATTCCTGGAAAGATGAATGATAGGGTGGTTAATGAAGATCTTTTGAAAGATGAGATTGTTTCAGAACAGCTGACTAGGTATTGCAAGTTGTAGCCAATTAATTTAACATTTTCTCTGAAGTTATTTCTGAATGTAACTCGGTTTTTCATTGCTGAGTTAATTGTTAAAACATGCTCTAAGAACCTGCAATCTTATTTACATTAGACTATGAGCTTTTTTATGTGTCTAGGACAGTTTTAGCATTCATACATCAATTATCAATTCTGATATGGGAAGAATGATTTGTTGTGTATATTCGTGAATTATTTGAACACTTATTTCTACACATGAAGGCTGAATCAATCCCTATCTTTTAGGGATCATAATCAAGCCATCTATATCACAACATATCAGAATAGAATCTCACCATTAATATAGTTGGCCTTTATGCTTGGTGCTAATTTTTACAGTCTGTGTGTCTTGGTGTTTAATGTAGGCTGGACATGGCATGAAAGATTTTTGCCTTGCATATCAACACATGTCCACGCTTTGCATGTTGTACCTAGAGTATGACTCCTACAATCTTGGATAGGCAATGAAATGTTATTACACCAATTCAATCTTAAAAGACATGACTTTTTTGCCTTGAGGGCCTATTGTTTAGTTAATTGCATGGCTTGGTGTGAGTGAGCTGAGTGGAGAGAAACAAAAAAATTTGGGCTTTTGTACTTTTGGTTAGTTATTCTGGGGGGGGTGGAGTTTTCTTCTCTGATTTTTGGGACTACCAACACATCTCCTGCAATGCTTAAATGCCTTTTTAAGATTTGCTCTTTTTATAGTTTTTTCAGTCAAGAAGTCAAGATATTATCTACATTGGGTGTGCATAGATGGCACTTTCTTGATATATCTATCATTTCTTGGATTTCTATTAATCAAACTGATTCTGGGTGGAATGTTGATGCTGTAACTAGGAACATTCAGTTTTTTGGCTTTGAGTCTCAGCAGAAAGTGACTACATCATATATAGTGGTCATTGGTCTTGGAGGTGTCGGTAGTCATGCTGCTACTATGCTCTTGAGATCAGGGATTGGCAAGCTTCTTCTTGTAGATTTTGACCAGGTTTTTTCTCAGATTGATTCTCTCCTTGATAATGTTTAATTGTCATGGTAGAAGATTTTGTTGCCACTTGCCACCAACAAACAGGAAAAACTTTAATTGTTTACATCGTGAAATGCAAATGTTATGTCTTTTAATGTAATTTGGAGCTTCCTTTCTTCATTCTGGCTGGACATGCTATATTTTATATGCCTTAAATAGTACAGGAACATAATAGCTATAAGTGCTGGAATATATTACTGTAAAGATAAGCAAATTTATCAACTATTATAGTTTAAGTAAGAAACTGAGTTTTGATTGGAAAAAAAATTATGTTACTTGGTTCTTTTGCTTTTTAGTTATGTATTCTAATCACATTAAATGTCAACTTTACAAGCCTTTAATGTTAATTACTGTAGTGCATGGCTCAAGAACCTCAAGCTAAAATCTTGTTGACAATATTAGCAAGCTGTATTTGGTAAAAAAAGTAATAAGAAGATAAAGTAGTTATATTGTTTAGTGTCATATTTGCCCAGCTCTAGAATTTTTATAGGCCTTTGCCTTCCATACTATATCAATACTTATTTATTTGTGAAATGAGAAGGTTTCTCTTTCATCACTAAATCGACATGCTGTTGCGACAAGAGCAGATGTTGGCATCTCGAAAGCTCAGTGCCTTAAGGAGCATTTCTTATCTATCTTTCCAGAGTGCCAAATAGATGCCAAAGTGCTATTATATGATTCATCCACCGAAGAAGAAATTCTGTCAGGCCACCCTGACTTTGTTTTGGATTGTATTGATAACATTGATACAAAGGTATATCCTCTAAAGATTACTCCCTGGTTGATCATATTGTTATAAGTTCATGCTGCCATTCTATCATATCACATAGACACACCTCACTCCTGTGTTGTGAGAGCTTTTCTGACCTGGCACTAGTGGTTCTTCTATTTTCATAGTCTTTTACTTTTCTTTCTTTCAATTTTTTAGCTTCTGAGTTGCAAAAATGCAAAATTTTGGGTTTCAAATATGAATGTGGTCTGCTGGATAATTTATATTGGTACATATGGCAATATGACTTGGCTGGCCTTGGAAAACTTGATAATAACTGTTCTCCTGTGCTCCTTACCATTAACAATCATTCCATTCATATTCAAATATATCTGGTTGTCATCAGCTTGAGCTTTCAATGCATGGTTTGTCATATGTAATAGGTGGCACTTCTTGCTGCATGTGTACGTAGGGGTTTGAAGGTTCTATCTGCCACTGGGGCTGGTGCCAGAGCTGATCCAACAAGAATACGCATTGCCGATCTAAGAGAGTCAACTAATGATCCATTATCTCGAGCTGTAATGTTCCTTTATATGCCTCTTTTTTATTGTATTTTCTAGTGCTTAAACCGTATATATTAGTTGTTATGTCTGTTTAACACTAATTGTAGAGGTACATCCTAAATTTAATATCCTAATTATCCCAATAGTACATTAATGTATTGCTTTTCCACACCATGTGCTAATTACGATTTACAGACTTAAGTGCAAATGCTTATAGAAAGGTGCACTTGTGTGCACCAAAATTGACTAAGATAATTTTTAAATGACCAGTTTCTAGCATCTTGGTTACTTAAAGAATACTGTATTCTTGGGCTTCTCTTGGTGATTTTATGAACAATAGTAGTTTGACACTTGACAGTAGTGGAAAACTTTTTCAGATGACTTTTCTCTTTGGTTTTATTTCTTTCATTTGAGGACATCTCATTTTCCATATTGTCATTTGTTATTACAAATAACTAAAATTATGTTTCATATCAAATTAATATTTTAATTCTTTATTCTTGTGGATGGCTACTGCCAGGACTTCCAAGTTACAAAAGTTGTACATTATGCTCTTTTTAATTTAATGCTATTGTGATTTAAGCATGATATGTAAGAACCTGTTTCCTTTTACTACCTGATTGTGGAGCAACTGTTTCCAAAATGATGTTAAATCTTCATCGGTCTTGTTGATCTTCTACTTTAATAGCTGGCATGCATTATCTGGATAGTCATCACTTTCATCTGTTATTTCAAGCCTAGATTGATAATCACTTTTACACGTGCTAAATCTATATTATGTTGCTGGATTCTTTTTTGTTTTTTTTTTCTTCTTTTTAAAAGAAAAAACTTGTACATGGATCCAGTCTGACATTTATCATTTAATGAATGATTGTCAGTAAAAACAAGGTTTAATTTCTCTTTTGATTGTATTAATTTTTATTGAGTGTGATTTTGATCCCCTAATGTTTTTTCAAGCCAATTAAGTTCTACTTTTAAATTTAAGCAAATTTACTCCTGTTGTTCTAAATTTCTGACTTCTAAACCTTTAAAATTATTTCATACCTCAAATTCATCATGAACCCCAAAAATTGGATAAAAAGATATAATTTCTGCTTTGTGTTGAAGAAAATAAACGGCAATACTAAATATGCTTAATTTTAAAATTAGAGGTACTTAGTGAGCTCAAAAAAAAATGTAGAGACCAAAATTACATGCAATCCAAACTAAAGGAATCAAAAGTGCAGCCTAAAAAATCATGACATAATTACTGTAAAGATCATTCCTTGTTTGGACATATCGAGAAGTGAACAGTTGAAGGAGGAAATCTATTAATCTAACACTTTAGTTAATGACAAATTTTCCAGAAGTAAAAGTTACAGAAATTTGACTGGAAACTACTAAAGAAAAAAATAGGAATGCTGAGAAAATGGCTATACTTCTTTCTTTCTTTTTTTTTTTAAACTGTCTTGTCAATAACCTTCGAGAAATGGTAGTCATTTCATTTGTGTCCACAAATTCTAGCTAGATGGCAGTTAGTTCAGAGCTGATTGACTTCACCTTTTAACTATGATCTTTGTTCTCAATTTCTTATTACTAATATTAGCTACATAACTCACACTGCAATCATACCTATGTAGGTAAGACACCGTTTGAGGAAAGATTATGGCATTGAAGGTGGTATCCCAGTTGTGTTTTCTTTAGAAAAACCC
This sequence comes from Mucuna pruriens, assembly GCA_025330945.1. Taxonomy (NCBI): domain Eukaryota; kingdom Viridiplantae; phylum Streptophyta; class Magnoliopsida; order Fabales; family Fabaceae; genus Mucuna; species Mucuna pruriens. The sequence continues at coordinate 8,394,458 of JAENHJ010000324.1, read as the reverse complement.
AAAGCTAAGTTGCTTCCATTTAAGGGTCCAAATGGAGAAGAGGAAAACCCTTCAGATTACCAGGTGAGTTCATTGGCTTCATTAGTTTAATCACCCAATAATTGCACCACTATCTATTTTGTGATCATTCAGTAGGATATGTGTCATTTACCTATAAAATATATGTCTGTTTGATTATCATAAACATTAAGTCTAAAAATTTTTCTTTCTTGTCAAACCATTGCTCATTCATTATCATAACGTTCAGTGGCACTGGCTACACGTTCTGACTTCTTGGTCCTCTTGCCAGGTAGTACCAGGTTTTAGGGTCCGTATCATACCTGTGCTAGGCACCATCCCTGCAATATTTGGACAATTTATGGCCTCCTATGTTGTGACGGAGTTAGCTGGAGTGCATGTTCAAACAGAACCTGTAGTCAATTTTGACATGGATCATTACCATACTCTTCATCAACGCCTTATCGAGCACGAGGAGTCATTGTATGGAACATCTTTGGAAGTGCAAGTATGAAGTTTTTCCCACTTGATTTGTTTCATTACAACTTGTTCAGTAAATGTGATATCTTGATCTCTTTTTAGAAAAAAGAGGATCAATTGCATTATGTCATCTCTATTCATTGAATTGCACATTACCCCTTAATTTATACAATCAAGCAAATTCCTTCTAATTTAATGTCACTTTTTGCAATGTTAACCCTCTTGTCAAATTTCAAATTTAATGATTAACTAACAATAGTGGTAATATTTTAACAAAAGAAAAGTAATCAGAGATCAATTTCACCCTTTCAATCATCAAAAGTCACTGTAGGAGACACAAACCACTTACTTTCACTCTTTCAACATACTTAGAAGGTCTTTTCAAGTAGTTTTTCTGTCAAAAACTTGCTGCGTGATCGGCTAAAGTGCATTTAGAGTGATAAACAGTGGAAAAATTGAATTAACTTAAACTTATCTCTTGCATAATACATGATAAGTATGAGGAGTGGACCACACAAAGGCTTGGCCAAAAGAAGTTTTATAAAGTGAAAATGAATTTTATATGAACATTTTTGTAGTGTTGAGATATATAGTTGTCGTTTGACGAATAAAAAATAATGAGATTGAATCTTATTTTACTTGGCGTTTTGTTTTTCTGTTTGATAGGTAGATGTGGAAGAAGTGATGTATATTGTTAAAGAATTATGGCATGGAAGAAGTGCTAGAGAGCAAGTTGTAAAAGATGTTGGGCGAGGAATGTGGCGATCAGTTAATGAATTAATGCTTGTAAGGTATGGGATTTCAGTTTAGCTATTCGTCATTTTCAAGCTACTTAATTTGGTTACACTCTTTCTTACATTACCCTATTTTAGCATGTGTCAACATAACTATCTTTATTTCTCTTACCATTTGAATTTGTTCACTTAATTGTTCTGCACATTTATTTTTTATTTAGGTGGGACCGCACAAAACCGGCATCTATTTCAAATTTGATTCTTTTGAAATTCAAAGAGGTAATTTAGTAACTCCATCATATTGAGAAACATAGCATAATATTGTTATAAAATTGGAACTGGTGTTAACTTGCCAAAGGTTATTATACCAAAAAAAAAAAAGTGGTAGCAGAAGGGTTTGTCATTTTCTTGAATCATGTACTTTATGTCATGTACATTTAACTGTGATATGGTAATTGAATGATTATCATTCCTTTCCCTCTAATTCACTATCATCACAGTGAGTATAGTTCTTTATAGATTATGTTTTAACTTTTTTTAATCAATGGCCACAAACTATTTAGGTAGATAGTTTTAAGTAACAAGCTAATGTAGTTGATTGTCTAATCAGGTGGATGAGCATGAATCCCGAACATTGGATGATATAAAGGAAAATGAACCAGAATTTTACAGTAGAGTGACTGCTGTGTTAAAACGAGCTGAACTTGACTTTGGTTTGTGACTCTTCCCTTGATGCAGAGTTGTATGACTTAGGCTCTTGCTTAAATTTTATGGAGAGGAAATTGATTACATCTTGCTCTACAATATGTTTCAGGACCAACAATGATTAAGTTTATATTCCTCACAGTAACTTAAAAAATTTTTGGAATTCTTGAGTCTCTACAATTTTGAATCTTATTATATTTTCTTATTTGTATTTAATTGCATGTAACAAGTTACTCTTGTAAAATTCATATTTATTTTGTTCTCTGTGGGATATGGTGAGCGAGCATAGATTGAAACAGGATAAGATCGGAAAAGTTACTAGCGGAGGAAGAAGAAAAAAGTCTTAACTGAATAAGATGGAAGATACTATTATTTTATATAATTTAACTAGTCTTCAATTATAGGAGTAGCTTTTAAGCAGGATTGATATATATGTATTTTAACATATCAATATTAATAATTTGTTAACATTATGCTTTTATGATACAAGTAAAGATTAAATTAGACATATTAGTTTGCCAAAGCCACAGAATTCTTAGGGTTGAAGCGACCCATGAAAGAGGTGTGAGGGGTGCATTCTTTATTGAAATTCATTTTAATGTGATCATTGGATGGAGCAATTAGGTTTTGCGGGTTGCAAGGAACATGAATAGCCGGCTGATCAAGTTTGAATGATTCGTCAACATCTATTCTGTGGGGGCTAAATTAAAGTACCTCATTTAAAACACCTATGTTTTAGGTCTCTTGATAAGACTTGAAATGACATAACTTTACTATTTTTAAATATTTTATAATATATAAAATTAAGTAGGTTGGTTTTCTGAGTTTTTTATTTGAATATGTTCCAATTATTTCCCACAACCATCTTTTACTGTTTTCATGAAAATCCCCTTCCCCCAACCTGGACTTTTGTATGGCTATTTCAATTGTGTATTAGTTAAGGATAATTTATAAAATTATAATTGAAAATTTATATTTAATTAATTTAAATGAGCATTAAATTACAACAAAGTGTCTCAATACAGGTCATTTCAAAAATAAATGTCCTTAATATTAGTCATTATTTTTGTATTTTTTAAAATAATTATAATAAAATTATTTAATTACAATTATCAGTATTATTTTTGTTTAATTAAGCTTATTTAATGCATATTTTTTAACAAATTAATTAAATTAAGTTTCATCATTTTTTTGTAATTTATGTACTACTTATTTAATGTAATTACAATGTACATTTTAATTATAATTATGATTTTTCCACAAATAATAAAAAGGTGTGCTGGAATCCCGGCTGAGGCTGGTCTACATATAATGATGTGCTTACAAGGCGAATCAAGTACGTAAGTCTCCAAATTATCTAATATTTTAAAAAATATTTTTATTTATTATTATTTTAAATCATTACACGATTTTATTATATTTGATCAATTATTTTTTTATTAATGAGTATGTAATATAAAGATGTGTATAAATATTGTTTGAAGGTCATGATTTTTTTTAAAGATGCATATAAATGCCATGATTTATTTTATAATTTAATGATGATAGTAAAATAGTTTAATGGTTAGTATAACTTTTAAGATATATAGTAAAAGTTAATAAATTTATCATACATAATAAAGTAATTGAATATTTATGTAAAACTATTATATTTTATATGATTTGTTTTTTCTTTATTTTAAAAATAAAATATTACAAGTATTAAATAATATAAAAAAATTTCAAGCACACGTATATTACTTTTAAAATATTATTTACAATACCTATAATATTACTAATTCTATTGCTAAAAGAAAACTTTCAAATACCAATTAAGAAAAGTAAATTTTCAAAATTAATTAAAATTAAACAAACTATTTAAAATAAAATAAAATTGTCATTTTATATGTATTAAAAGTGGAAGGTTAGAAATAATTATAATTTTGATGAATAATTTTTGTATTTAATAAAAATATGAATTATATTAAATTAAACTTTAAATATAAATTTCACCTAACTTCTTACAACTTTTGTACAGGACCTGCTTCTTCAGTTTGTTTGTTTTTTTTTACAAGTTGAAGACCTGTAGTCACCCACCAAAAATGTTATATATATATATATATATATATATATATATATATATATATATATATTTTTTAATTGTGATTTTGATACCATTAGTTTAGTTTATTGAATGAGAAGTTTTGATCTTTGTAGTTTTAATTGTTAAAGTTTAGTTCACACGTTTAAAATTGATTAGTTTTAATTTTTATAGTTTTAATTGTTTAATTTTAGTTTATGTATCTAAAAAATAATAATTTTAGTTCACATATTAAATAATTTAATTTATAAAAAATAAAATGATAAATGCTACATCATATATATATATATAATAAATTGTCTAATTTAAAAAAATTAATTGACAGACTTTATTATTTTATCATATCTATTAAAAATTAAATAATAAATTAATGATATACTCAAAATTGTTCACTTATTCAAACATAATAACTAAAATTAAACAATTAAAATTAATAAAAATTAATATTTTTTAAATGTGTAAATTTTAAACTAAATGAAACAAAAATGCAATTGAGCCCTATTCTGACTCCTTGGTTTACATTTCAATTGTTGCCACATCAGCAGATAAGAAATGTTTTCTGTTAATGAAGCACATTTGAATCATGTTACTGTGTTGTTACAGAAAGAAATGAATAGAACACGTGGGACTTGCATGTACAGCTACATATACAAAGACTTCACACGGAAACCCAATCGATCAATTACATGACTTTCCATGAACCAGGAACCATGAAAATTGGGTTATGTATTTCACAAGAAAATAAAAAGTGAGACAACACGATATTTTTTGCATTGTGGTCCTTTGGGAAGTGCACGCTGGGTGAAGTGTATCGAGATGGTTCAAGGAAAATGGAGTTGTAGGTAATGATAAAATAACCCCATTTGTTGAACCTGTTCATGTTTAACAATGCACATAAATTGCCACTGCTGGTAAGTAAGGATGTGAATGAGAGCGATGGTGATAGTTATAATCTGTTAGAGGGTGATAGTATATATATTCATGTAGGAACAAGTCATTCATGAAGGTGGATTTAAAATGACATGAGTTACTTTGACCCAAATGACTTTGAAAGAGATGATGTTGATATATATATAATAATGTCTTGATACATATCGAGAACCATCCAAACAAATTAAACCAGAATAATTTATTGGTGTATGGAGTAACGATTTGGGTGAAATGGCTAGCTTTCTTAAAATATAGAGCAATAATTGGTGGAGAGTACTATAGCTGATGAAAGGTGGGTAGTTTATCTGTTCTCTTTTGTTTATTATTTCCAATTCGTGATAGAATGTTTGTAAAATTAGGGACACAATATTTGTCTGTTATAAATCTTGATACTTAAATTAAATGGTTTAAGTCACCCGTGGATTATTTCTCTATAATATATGTATATTGATTTAATTAATTTATTCACTCGAAGTAAGCTAACCATTAAAAAGGATTAAAAAAAATGGTAACGAGGACTCGACACGTAGATAGTATTGATAATATAATAGTCGTCATAGAGTATTAATACTAATAGCAAACAAAACAATTATGAAGTAATGCCCCCGGCCCAAGGTGTCGCCCACAATGTTATTTATTATCGCTTTCAATATTAATTTAATCACTCATATTATAATAATTAATTAAATTTGATTTTTAAAATTAATAAAATATTAAATAATTTGTTATAGTATTTATTATCAATTAATTATATTTCTAAAATTTTAATATGATGAAATTAGTTCGTAAAATAAAAATAATAATAAAATAATCCTTAAAATTATAAATAATTATTCAATTAAGTCTTTAAATTGTAATGATTAATCAAACTGATTTTAAAATTAAAGAAAAATCAATCACACTTTTTTTTTAAATTTAAAATTTTATGAATTTTATTTATAATTTTTTTTTTGTATATTTAACCTCTAAATTTATATAATTTTAAAAATTTTATTGTAATATTAGTTGATTGATTGTTCATACTTTTAAAATTTTGTGTATTTTTTTTTAAATATAATTAAGTCTTTAAAAAATGATACAAATATTAAAGGTGGGATTTGAACTCCTTCCTTCCTCGTCTACAATTACTAAAAGGTACTAAATTATTTCACTTGTTTAATTTGTATATACTTACATATATTACTAATGCACACACATGTTTATTGTTTGCTTCAGTAAAAAAAATTGAATTGAAACAAATTAGAAAACAGTTCATGCAGTCTGAATGAACTATTTTTTTTTAGTTTAAAGCACAATTGAAAATGGTTCAAATTTTAAACTTTTTATTCAATTTGGTTTATGATTTAGTTTGATTTATTGATACTTTTTGAACTATTATGGTTTAGTTCAACACAAAAATTAAATTGCATTGAAAAATAATTCTCCCTCAATCATAGTAAAAAAATAGTTTGTTCAATCCAAATCAAAATGGTTTTTTGGTTTGTTGTATCGAAAATAGTCACGCTTACAACTCTTCTTTTACCTCATCTTGCATATACTATTACATCTACTCATAGGATTTGGACATGACTTGTCACATCTTTTTCATCTCTTATTATCATTCCCAAGCAAAAATAACATGCAAGCACATCAAATAATGTTGATATCATATTTAACTACTTAGTCACAGTTAGGGTGCTATGTCCTCCTTTAAAAAAGGAGAATATGTCATTCTAATTATAAGGTGAGAAGTTTCATGTAGAGTATTGTTTTTCAAGAAAATTCTAACATACACACAAGTAGTAGTTAATGTGTACATTACAAAAGACCTTCAAAAACTCTTTTGCATAGTGGATAAGCTTCCTTTTTCATATTTCAAATTTTAGAACATTCAGGAGCTACAATATACAAATACAATAGGATAATAAATATAACAATTACAAATTAAATACAAGTTACATACAATGATAATGTACTAAATATTCTCTTTCACATGTTCTTCTATGTCATATCATTTGTTCTTGAGAAAGTTAAACTTCATCCTAAAAAGAGTGACAAAACTCTTAAACTTTTGACAATTTGACCCTTTTGATTTTCTAAATTGATCAAAATCAATAGAAAATTTGTCCTTAGTAGTGTTACATGTATTTTTCTTATAAATAAATTATCTCTATCCATAATTAGAAGGTTTGGAAGTTTGCATGTATTATCAATACATACTACAAACATAAACAAAGTGCTAAATCAAATACTATGACAATTTTTTTCATAATTTTCAAATATAAGGATTAATGCAAACATTATATTATGACATATTTTTTTACTCTATAGAAAGAAAATATAGTAAATAATAATGACAATTAAACACAATGAACATAGATGCTAAAATGACATGTATAAACAAAGAATATGTGAACATAAAAGCAAACAACAAAAATGACAAGGATACACTTGTTTGTAAAAGAAAGTAAATTCAAAAACGACAATGAGAACAATGACAACATTAACAAAAACAACAACAACAAAGTAGCAAATCACAACGAGAATAATGAGAATATCAACAATTACAAAAATTAAAAATATAAGATCAGAATAACAAGAGTACGAAAATGAAATATTATATTATTTTAAAAATAAAAGTGTTTTAAAGAAAAACCTAAAAGAATTAATTTAATAAGACTTTGTTAGCTAATCTATTTTCTATTTCGATAGTAATAAGAACTAATTTAAAAAAATATTTTAAAAGTTAGTTATAATATAATTGATTTAGAAAAGTGTTTAATAAAAAATTTCAAAAATTTAAAAGTATCAATATTTTAAATCAATTCTCTAGTAATTGATCTATAACATTGATTCTAATATTACAAAAATACCATTATTTCATCTAATACATCAGTTTTTGGAAATCGATATTAATTGCTAATATAAAAAGCGTTTTTTGTGTTAACTTTCTAACCCTTTTTTTTTACTTGAGCAATTATTGCAACGAAACATTGTTGGGGCCTTGTGCTTAAGTTGCTTCGGTAACATACGGGCTACAGTAAAAACAAAAATAAATATAAATATAAATATAAATATGTGAGATAAATTTTAAAAATTTACCATTAAGACAATGAAGAGTTGTATATATTATAAAAAAAATGAAAGAGTTAATATGTCATATGATGGGGGTTCCTTCAACAATTATTAAATAATGAATCAAGTTACTTTGATGGATATTATAATTGAATATACTCTTAAATCGATATCACGGGTAAGGATGCTAGTTATTTATTATTTAATGATATACTAATTTACTTTTAATTTAACGCAATTATACCTATACTGCACACTATTAATATTTATTTAGTTAAATTTATTAAAGTAAACCAAAGTTAAATCCAAAAGACATATATATGCTTGGACCAAAGTTGTCCTCTACAATTTACTGGTCTAATCGTAAATCTTGAAAATGTTTTATTTAGGGAACGTTTGGTGTGCCAAAAATTTTTTCTGAATATTATATTCTCTAGGAAAAGTATTTTCCTATAATAGTATAAAAACATTTGGCATGTTAGCCGTATATTAATATTAAAGATTTTAGAAAATGTTAAATAATATTTTTTAAGCGTGACTAATTTTTTTACTTTACCTTCATAGGAATCTTATATATTACTTCCTTTTAGGGAAGTGTTTTTTAAAAAAAAAATACTATTAACTAAAAAATTCTTAAGAATATTAATTTCCCAAAAATATTTTTTAAAAATTCGATATAAGAAATGATAATTTAATATTTCTAATTTAAACTTTTTAAGAAACTTAAAAAAACACCGTACCAAACACTTTTTTAAAGTAATAGACAATTGTTTAATCTAAATATTCTGTGGTATATTTTTTCTTGAAGCATTAATGCACGCACGAGTCCCGAGCATATAAAGCAAAAGGAAGGAAACTTGTACTTGTAGTCTAATCTTAAAATCCAAAATGAATAACATGTTTACCAATTTTTCCCTAGATGATAGACAAGGCAAAAAAGATGGTACTATTTGTCACTGATTAACATATGTATTCTTTTACATATCTCGTGATTAGTTTATGACTTTACCCTTATCAATCCGTGAACTATCACAAGGATTTAACTTTATTTGGTGTGTTTATTTGGTTCTAGAAAGGATTTTTTCAAAGAAAAAAAAGCTTATCGTGGGTTCTATAAAAGTGAAATGGTTTGTATTTCAAAACATATACAATGTTATTTGTTAAGTAATACTAAGAGTGTATCTTCCAACTAGTATGGTTGAATTGTATTGACAACAACTCTCGTTTATGCTCATTTATCAACAAGTAATAAGTTAAAATTTTACTTAAAAAAGTAAATTTGGTATCAATTAGTCATTTCTAATCAACTCTCGTTCTATTAATTTTACTTTATGATTTCTTTTTAGAAATTAGAACGCGTTATGTCAATAGTACATTAGTAGATATCTAATTAATTTAGTTGAGTTAGGTAATTAGATGACTATAAATGCATGGTATAGCTTTTCTTTTAATTTTTAATACAGTTGCATTTTTAAGGATTTGAATTTGAGTAAATTAAAACATTACCCGCCAAGTGATCTATATGTTCGGTAGTATCAATTTGTGATTTTTGAAGAATATCGTGCAAATGTTTTAGATGTGTATTAATTATTACAATCATCTAGCAAGTTTTCAGAACATTTTATGAGCAGTTTTACATTTAAGCAAAATTTAAAATATGTATTTATTAAATAATGGTGAAATTTGTACTTTGGGAAAAGATATAATAGAGATGTCTTCGTTAACTATTAATAATGAAATTTTAATTTATTATATAAAATAAATTAAATAAACAAGACTTTGGAAGTTAAAAAAATATTTGAATTTAGACACATCACCTTTAGGTTTATTATTTTGATATAATATGTTAAAATTAAAATTAATATTAATTAATTTTAATAATGATAAAAATATAAAAAATGTGAGATACTTATATGTGTAATATAAACATTATCAATGCGAGAATATTTAATAATAATTATTTTTAATGATAAAAAAACATAAATTAAAATATTAAATACAAAATTTAGATTTTTTTTATTAAAAATTAATTTAATCAATAAAGTATTATTTTATGTCGATTTTATATTATTAAATATCATATTATACTTAAATTTGATTGAAAATTTCAAGTATAAATTAAAATACATAAAGAAATTAAAAATCTCATTTCGAGTCTTCTGAATTGAAAAAAAATGTGAGAGAATACTCTGTAAAATTGGTCAACCATATTTTGTACAAAAATTAATTAAAAATAAAATTGGTAAATATTTTACACCAATAATATACTTAAAAAAAAGCTAACTAAAAAGAATGAAAAACTCATTTTTGGTGAACTTATATACTTTCACAAGTGTCAAGTTGTTGATTCATTTAATATTAATTCCATGCTATTTAACTACAGACTAACAAATTCGATAGTTTTGCAAGTATAAGCATATACAGAACCTTCACAGTTTGAGTAATATGATTATCTACGAATTAAAGTACATGTAGTAAAGAAGCAAAGTTTGTTAGATTTGATTAGTTGGAGTGTCGAGTTTCAAATATTAAAGAAAAAAATCTTTGGGGTGGTATTGGGGTCTTTCTTTGAACACTATGTGAGCTACATAAGAAGGTAGAAATGGTTGGTGGTGTTGGCTGGCTGCTGCCTGCTTTAACTTGCAAGCTGGACCAGCTGTAGTTGACTACAACTTCCCACTGCCCCCAAATCAATGGCCCCTCCAACTCAGATCATATCTTACTTACCCTTTGTCATTCTCTTTCACAACATGTGCCCTACTTATATGCACTTCTATATCACTATTTCTTTCTTTATTCTATCCAATTCCTCTCCTCGTATTCTTTAATGGAAATTGCTACAAAACATTCACCTATCTAGGGAATTCTTACCATCCAATTATTTTTATACAATAAATAATATAAGAACATAAATTTAAATATTTTGAATAGTCAAATTACACTTGCATGACCCTAAAGTATAAGAATTGTGTGCAATCATATTTTTTTTATTCCTAAATAGGTTGATGAATTGAAATGAGATTGTTTTAAATTAATACGTGACGTGACTTTGAATTTGAATCCTGAATATATAATTAAGTTAAATATTCAAATTTAAAATTTTGTCAATATACTAATCCTGCTTAGTTCAAATATAATTATTTATAGTAAATAATATTTGTAACCGCGGATAAAGAAAAGTAATAATCTTCCACAGTGTGTTAACTTTTTCTGTATTTTTGAAAATGTTTATTTAACTATTCATTATACTTTGATCTTAAATATTCGTTGTAAAAGAAAAAGTAATAAAAATATTATTGATTAAAATATTATTTTTTCTTGAAAAGTACAGTAACAACGTTCCATACTTATGAGAGTAACAACGTTCTGTAAGTGTTTGAATTTTGAGGAAAGTAAGTGGAACTCTATTGGACCTATTACTTATGAAATCTTTCTAATAATTAGTTTTCAAAAATATATTAAAAATTCATATCCTGCGAAGCAGAAATTTTATTATCAAATTTGAAAATTGTTAATAGATTTTTTCTCTTTTCTTTTGATGTTTAGCCACATGAAATGATTGCAAAATATACTATAAGCTCTTTACATTCAAGTGAATTGTGTGAGATAAACCCGTTACTTTTTATTTGGACCCATTAAAAAAAAAAACTAGCTAAAATGAATGATACATAGTTGACTGGACAAGTCAAATTTAGAACTTGGATTTTTCAAAGAGTTACATAATATAGGAGACCAAATAAGGAAGATAATAATAAGCATGCTAAAGTATCCTGTAACCCACGATTACTTTTAATGTGTATTAATAAATGAATAAAACAATGAATGACATGATTAGACCGATAGCATCTTCCAGAGAAAGAAATAAAGTAACTCGTAATGTATGAGTTAAGTAATCTGGTATCGCTATCTCTCCCACAATTTTTCTCGTGGCTTTGAATTTTAGTAGGACTTTATACACTATATCATTATTATTACACAAGTAATTGATCATTTTGTTGGCAATCGTATATTACATGCATACACATGTCAGAATTTAATTGATAAACAAGTGTAATAAAGAACGTTCGTAGGCATAGAGGTAGGACAAATACTAATTATATAAATGAAGAAAAATAATGCGTAGCGTCCATATTCAAAGAGGGGTGGCTAGAGAAAGAGAAAGAGAAATGGAAATGGAATGTGGATTAGACCAAACTTAATTGGGTATCATCATATATAGGATGTGAAACAAGACTCACCCTGTTTTCGTTAAAGAATCATAAGATGCACCAACTCCACCAAAGAAAACGCGTCCTCACTTTCAGGCTGCACTTGCTATTTTAGCCGTTCAATTCTTTCTTTCCGACACCAGAAATTGTATTCATGCATTTTTTTATAAATGAATTATACAATAAAAACACAAGTAGAGAAGAAACAAAATAAGTGATGTCACGGATAAATAAAAGATAATGTTATAAAAAAAAGGAAAAATAATTTATGCAATTTTATTAAAATATTTTTTTTACCGTAAACTAATCATAAATTTTATATTTATGATAATTATTTTAAAATTTATTATTTTAATTTTTTATCGTAAAAAATAAACTCATAAAAAATGAATTTAAATATGTAATCTGTATTGTCACATATAATATTTTTTATTTTTATAGTAGTTTTTATAAAATTTATACTTAATATCATTTTGGATTAGTTAAGAACATAAGAATCTTTATAAAATATAAATAATTAAAGATTATTATATAAATAGTATTATTTTAATAAACCTAAAATATTCATGGAGTAAAGTAAGATAATCTTGTATTTAACCTATGACATATTCAATTTTTCATTTATATTTTTGAGATTGGATAAATTTAAATTACTCCATAAATGACATTTTAGTGTGGAAATTTTGCAAACTTGAAATGGAGGGTCATCCCTCCTTGTGAAGCGAAAAGAAAAATATAACTGTTAACAGTATATGCTTTGGCTATAAAAGTGTAATCCCGAGACCTCATTCTCACTCTTGAAAATGGCTCTGTTTTCCTCTGTTTCACTCTTTCCACTCTGCATGCTTCTCATCTCATTGTTCTTCTCCACTTCCTCCTCTATGAAAGACTCGGTGTCACTATCTTTCCCTCTGACATGGCTTCCCCTCTCCACAGGGAACAGCAACCCAAAACTGAGAACACTTTCCACATCCTCGTTCAACTTGAAATCATCGTTCAAGTACTCCATGGCGCTGGTGGTTACCCTCCCAATAGGGACTCCTCCGCAGAAGCAAGAAATGGTGCTAGACACGGGAAGCCAACTGTCGTGGATTCAGTGTCACAACAAGACCCCCCCAACGGCGTCGTTCGACCCCTCCCTCTCTTCTTCCTTCTACGTCCTCCCCTGCAACCACCCCCTCTGCAAACCCCGCGTACCTGATTTCACCCTCCCCACAACCTGCGACCAGAATCGCCTCTGCCACTACTCCTACTTCTACGCCGACGGTACCTACGCCGAGGGCAACCTCGTCCGAGAAAAAATATCCTTCTCCCCTTCCCAAACCACCCCTCCACTTATCCTCGGCTGCGCCACCGAATCCACCGACGCCAGGGGCATCCTCGGAATGAACCTCGGACGCTTGTCCTTCCCCTCCCAATCCAAAATCACCAAATTCTCCTACTGTGTCCCCGCCCGACAAACCCGACCCGGAAGCACCCCAACCGGCTCTTTCTACCTCGGAAACAACCCCAACTCCGCTCGCTTCCGCTACGTCAGCATGTTGACCTTCAGTCAAAGTCAACGCATGCCTAACTTGGACCCTCTTGCCTACACCGTCCCCATGCAAGGTATAAGAATCGGCGGTAAGAGGCTCAACATCCAACCCTCCGTTTTTCGGCCCAACGCTGGCGGGTCGGGCCAGACTATGGTCGATTCCGGATCCGAGTTCACGTTTCTCGTCGACGCGGCTTACGATAGGGTGCGGGAACAAATAAGTAAGTCGGTGGGGCCCAGGTTTAAGAAGGGTTACGTGTACGGCGGCGTCGCTGACATGTGCTTCGATGGCGACGCGATGGAGATCGGACGGTTGGTAGGGGACGTGGTGTTCGAGTTCGAGAAAGGCGTGGAGATCATGGTTCCCAAAGAGAGGCTGCTTGCTGACGTGGGCGGTGGGGTCCACTGCGTGGGAATCGGAAGGTCGGAGAGATTGGGTGCGGCCAGTAACATCATTGGTAATTTCCATCAGCAGAATCTGTGGGTGGAGTTTGATCTGGCCAACCGTAGAGTGGGATTCGGTGCGGCCGATTGTAGCAGATTGGCTAAGTAAAGAATAAAATAGAGAAGAGGATAGGATGCGTGCGGGTGCGTGTCGCCATCATGATGCATAGGCTCAGAAGGAAGTCGTATTTATTTAAGTTATGAATGAAAGGGTGGTTCATTATACGTTACTGTACAAATTAGAGCGATGATTGACGTTCGTAGGGGTCGACCAAGGAAAGAAAAAAGAGGTCTTCCGTGCGTTAGTGGTAAACGTCAACGTTTTGGACGGATGCAAGTAAGTGGGGCTACGCTTGGTCTAGCGAAAGAACGATGCGTCAAAGCTCATATTTAAATCATGCACATTAATTAATCAGAGGGAGACTCATGTATAGAATATAGATAACGATTAGAGCGAGGGTATCGATCAATAATGTTGTGTGTATATTTTCTGTTTGTAATTAAGATAAGCTTGAATGAGATACAAAATAAGGTGGTTTCCTCTTATTTAAAGATTCACTGAACCAAATAATTTAAGCTTAATTTATTATAGTTAATTCCAATAACCTCAGTTGGATTAATCGGTAATTAAATTTGACGACAGTCGCCCCCACCTAAATGATAAAAAAAGTAAATGTATTTCAGATGCAATGCATTCTAAGGTAACAGTGCTATTGTTTATTGGTGGAAGAAACAGCGTACGCAAATTAGAAATCGTGAAGAAGATCCTTATCAATACAGTTACCAGGCCTAGTTGTAGAGTGATAAAGTATATAAATGATTGAATAAGACTCATCTGATTAATGAGGCCACATTAACAGAATAGACATTTTAACAAAACTAGACCACAACACAACGTCCTAGCAATGAAAAAGACTAAAAAATAGTGAAAAGAAGCATAAAAAATAGCCAAAAACGGAACAAAGCATCGGGTAGAATGGCTTGTGTGGCGCTAAAGGGAACAAAGTCAGCAGCGGCGGTAGTAGTTGTGGACTTGTGGTCGTGGCAATAGATTTTATGAGGAAATAAAGTGGGGTCCACATAGAGGGACACCTCAGCTGCTATAGACCGCCCAAGACACGAACTGCGTCCACATAATTCCCGACAATCACATCATTCACATGATTATAAAAAACGTGTGTCGTTGTTGAGTTAAGTTAAGGATAAAATCTACTACCACTTCCATTCTATCCTTTTCTTTTTAACCAACGTCTACGTGGCTTTTCCATACGCCTCCATTCTTTCACAGTTATCTTCGGATTGTAAATTACATTACTTTCACTTCAATCAAAGTTTTTTTTTTTTTTTTTTTGCTAGAAATCTTACCTGCCAAGGGATAAAGTTTTCCCTTTTAGTTCGATTATATGTTACACAATTCAAAGCGTTGTCCTAAAGTAGAATTTTTAAATCATCATTTTGGAAAAGAAATTAAAAGATTATTTAGTTTTGTTTGTTAAAGTTATTTTTGTATCGTGGATTATATAAATTTTTAAACAAAATTTAGGGTGAATACCATAGTCTTCCTTTTTGGGTGAATAAAAAAAATACCTCTACTAAAATTACCTAGTCTTAAATACGTCTTAAAATTGAATTTTCAGTATTAACACAACTACTTATTAAATTAGCTAGAAATAAAATAAAATAATTACGTAATACTAGATCAAAATTTAAATAACCTAAACTGAGTTTAGACTCTTAGAAATCAAAAACAAACAGCCTGCACGTATGCATAAAAATATAAACGAGATTTCATATATTTTTAAATGAGGAAATGCATGTGTAAATTAGGAATATATCTATATCTAATTTAAAGTAAAATATTTCATAAATTTATTACATTTTAAATCAACAATAGATTAAGCATTGTTTTCTCACTTTATCTATTTCCTCATTTTACGAGAATTAAATATATCTAAATAAATTTATAATACTCTTTCCTATTTTTGAATACTAGCTAGTATATGATTTAGCTAAAAAAATTAATATAATTAGTTTATCTTAAATATAAGTAAGAAGTAATTGTAACGAAATGTCATGTGATAAAAATTTTATTTTTCTCTTCAATATATTTATATTTTGTTATTCAAGAATGAAAAATAATCCAAATCATATATAAAATATGTTTACATAAGGAAATAATCTACGAGGCTTATTTTTTAAAACAAAAATGTTGAATACTTTTTGAGATCGTTATTATTCACGTTGCATACAAAGTTTGAGTTTATAAGTTATATTGATAACAATTATGTTGTGTATATATATAAGTAGGGCTAGGTGATGAGCAGAGTTAACTCTTGTGTCTGTTTGCGATATATTTAAGTTTAATTTACTTAAATAAAATTTCACTTAAAATTAAATAGGTAGTTACGAAGTTTACATTCAATATTTTCCACAAAACTCAAAATATCTTGGCAGCTCTTTATTCTTTACAAAGAGTTATATAAGATTCTTGATTTGTGAACATGACACGTCTATCATTTCTTAATTTCTTTAAAGGTTATTTAGTTTTGAAATTGAATCTCATTCAAATTGCTTTTTTTTTTTTTACATTAAGTTTAACATTTTCTCTCTCTTCTCTAGAATAGATCCCAAGACTCTAATATAAAGCAGTGTTGATAAAGCTCATATAAACCACAAGACCATGGTGGCATGGTGCAGAAATTATAATAAGGAAGGTAAATAAGAATGGACAATTAATAGTAGTTAAAAGGAACAATCACTCCTCGTGAACTTCCTTAGCTTTGTGTAATGTGACCTGCATGTTATGACTTATGATAATTACTTTTTATTCATTGTGTGATGGTGACATTATCCTGTAACTAACAACCAGAAAGGCAGTTGAGCTTTGCAACTGACTCGTGTCTCTTGTCTGTAATGCTTTGGTTAAAATCCGTAAAGTTTTCATACATAAAATATCATGAATGGTCAAAATAATTTATAACATGGCTTTCTTTTTATGTTATTAGAAACACACTAATTTCTTTCAAAACTATTTGAACTTTCTGTAAATAAAAGTTTTTTATAAGTACTCTTTGAATTTGGAGAATTTTTATACCTTAAATTGGAAATTATTCTTTTATCTTTAAATTATCATAATAATTATGACATAGGTAAGAGACATGTTTGAATTATCTTATAAATAAATATTCTTATTAAAGGTTTACTTCACTATTTTTCTAAAAGAAAAAATAGTTTGTTGTAGTTTAAGTGTCATTTAAAGTAAAATACTTAAATAAAAATATGATTAATATATTTATTTGTATTAAAATTATTTTTAATTTTCAAGCATATTTTTTAATTAATTAATATATCCTATTCACTTTTTAGTAATAGTTATTATTAGATAAGTAAGAGAAAGTCTTACATCAAATTAATTCTTCATAATATGTACTGATACTTTTTAATAATTTATTACTTGATTTTATTATAAAAATGTAAATAATTAATAATTAAGTAAAGATAAAAGTTTAATTAAATTAATAATTTATATTATATTAATTTTTTAAGAGATTAATTTCTCGCTCATCTCTTCCAAATAAATATTATATTATATTTTTTTTGAAATAACAGACAAGTAAAAAAAAATTGTATAAACTTCAATTAAAAAGAGGTTGAAATCTATACCAAAAAAATAAAAGAGATTGAAATAGTATTATGTTTTCTTTTGAAATAGCGGATAATAATAATAGTTAAATAATAAAAAATACTATTTTTTAACGCAATACCAAAATGGCCATTTCCTAATAATTTTTTTACATTAACATGACATCCTTTGTCTCAAATTGAAAAAAAAAATCAAATAAAAGAAAATTGGTCTGTAACCAAAAAAAAAAAAAAAATAGTCCGAATTGACTTGGGACATATCTGTGAACCAAAGACAGGAAGAACGCCACTAGGACATCCATTTCCATTAAATAGCGGGTCCAAACATACATACATTATGAGTGGCCATAAATGATTTGTGAAATATATGAAAGATTTTTTGTGTTTCTGTCGGACTCAACTTTAGTTAGTATTTTAAAGTTTTATTTGTTTAACAGATATAAATATAAAACTAAAATATATTTTATAACAATTTGGTGGAGAGTTATCAGTGAAATATTGTTTGATTAATTAAAAATTTATATTTTTTTACATAATAAAATCAATCTCTCTTTCACATATTCAAATCACCTGTGACACTATATGTCCCACCAATAAAATCTTGTTACATTAATTAAAAAAAATTATACTTTTTCACACAGTAAAATTAATCCCTTTCTTTTTATATTAATTTTTTTACGTATTGACATAGGAATCCATAACAAAGTTGTTTTAGATTGTAAGAATCAAATGTAGAAAAATCCAGATTTAAGTTGTTCAGATAGGTGAGTAACATATCTTTTGCGGAATTAAAAAGAAAAAAAAGGTGAAAAATTAATATAATGAGAAAGATGTTGATTTTAATGTATGAAAAAAAATTAATTGTTGTAATATGAAAGATAATTTAGTTGGGCAACAAATACCAGGATTCTTGCGTTTATATTTAGTTTTGGTAATGGAGTATTTGTTAACGTATATAATATTAAATCATTTAAAGTTTGAGTACTAGTATTTTGATTTTGTAATTTTAATTTTAAAAATAAAATGGATAGCGAGAAGGTTGCATCACACGAGTCACATTGACATTACACGAGGTAGACAAGTGGCTATAGAGCGTGGCGGAAATGTCAATTTCATGTTAAGTCCATTCTGAAGGAGAAAGTTTCCAACATCAATAGGCGTTGTCTTCATTGAAAGAATCAAAGAACGGGATAAGGTGGGGGTGATCCAAGTTCTAAAATTCAATGAAGGTCACCAAGTGAGAACAGTTTTAAGTTAATAATTATGAATAGAAAGTATAAGAAGCATTTTTGTTTTTTTATTTTCTTTTTTTATGAGACAGTAGCTAGCTTGTTTTCTTTAAGTTTATCGGAATGGTCCAAGGATTAGGGTATTTATGTTTGATATAGATTGGTTTAGACTTTAGGTTGATGAAATGGTTCTATCGCTCTGACTAATTATTGTTATTTTTTAACAAGTTAAAGAAAATTAATATTTTAAAGAAAAAAACAACTTTGTATATGATTGCACATTGATTTCCTTTGTGGCAAGTCAAAACACAACTTGATTACGTTATGAGACTGCTTTTCAACTAAATTTGTATAAGATGTAGATATTCATTATTCCATATGATCAATAAGAATAAAGAGGTGGAACAAATTCAATATTGATTTAATCAGGAAAGAAAAAATAAGTGGATAAAAAATTCAATACAAATGAGATCAAAAGTTGAGATTGAAGGAGAAAAAACATGTTCTATTTTTAGCAGAAAAAAAAATGGCAAAGTTAGTGGCATTAACTTCGCAGGAAGAGTTTGAAGCAAAATTAAAATTAGTTAGATCAAAATAACCTACAGATCAAGATAGCGTGTGAGCTCAAATTTCAATAATGTATTCAAGTGTGTGTAAAAATATAAGAAAACAGTTATAGAATACACGAGAAAACCCTAAAAACAAAATGGTATATCAAGTACCCAATAACACTCTAACCGTCTCTGCTTTGGACGAGACGGGAATTTTTTTTTTTATACCAATAATATTTCATACTAATTATTTTTGAAACATAAGTGAATTTTAACTTTTTCAACAATTTTTTTTATTTACATAACCAAAAATCTCTTATTTATACACTTAAAAAGCAACATTGCATTGATTACATTATTGAATAATAAGATGTATTACAGTCCTTGCAAGATTTTTCATATGTTGTCTTTAACTATTGTCTTTAGGATACTATTAAAGAATTTTTTTTCGATAAAGTGTTTTCTTCGATTATTATGTCTAGGACACTGTTGACAGATTCCTTCTAATTAGTATCTTCCTTTGTTTTTTTTACTATTGCTATATTCCTTTTCACAATTCAAACTATTTATTTTGTCACAAATTCTTATCTGTTATTACTTGAATTCTATTCCATATCAGTCATCTCCATTGTCCTGTAAATACTTTGTTACACTACTTGACATACTATCTTCTAGGTCTATAGGTTGTTATATGTGTGCGTGAGTGAGAGAGAGAGAAACTCTAATGTCTGAAAATTAATTAGAATTCAGTGACATCCAATGAACACTATTGTTTGCTTAAATTATAATCCTGAAGGTTGAGAGTAGAAGTGGAAGAGTTAATGAATTGGATACCATGACCAAATTTTGAGTATTTGTATGCAGTTAACTTAACTAGTCATATATCATATCTGGGGAATTTACTTTGTATATTTGGAAAAAAAAAAAAAAAATTACGTATGCCTTATTGCTATTGATACATGGGGAGTTGCCAGTAAACCTTTTTTCCCCTTGAATGTTTGGCACTAAATGCTAAAACTACAAGAAAATAAAGGTTGTTATCTGATGACACATTCTATTCTATGGGTCATTAGATTTTGCTTATTATATTGTATCTTCTTGACTTCATCTTCACTGTTTATTGCCAGTTCCGCAAAGCTTCTAAGGGTTCTCCCAGGAAAAATGCAGCACAGAAACAATTTCTAGAAGCAATGTCTCAGAATGAATGTAGACAACAGTGTGAAACCTATTGGGAGCATGAAACTTGAGTCCTCATAGCAGGCTACTGCTCTTGGAAAGAAATGAGAAACTTTTGAAGGAAGAATGCAGAAAGCTCAAAGTGATGAGTTGACGAAGTGCAGGTTGTGCTTGAGATCAGAACAAGAAACAGCAAAAGCTACCAAAGCAAACAATGAGGATAAGTGGTCGAAGAATAGAGAAAAAGTTAATCAAATCTTGAATACTTGAGTCAAATTATTGAACTAGATACTGCCATTTGATCTATACAAGTGTAGGTAATATTAGTAACTTATAGAAGCATTATTATTAGCACTTAAATAACAATTTCTCATAAGAAATATGATATTGACTATTATCTTAAAAAAATTTAAATTGTTTACACACAAGCATACACATAATAGGAGACATATCAACTAGGGTGTCAGATGACTTTTTTTAAACACTTTTTTTATTATTATAATTAGACATTATTGAATTTTGTCAAAATAAAATATTTTTAGTTTTTAAATATTATTGAACATCAATATAAAACTTTATAAACATTTTATCTTTTGTTTAAGGGGAGCATTCCTCCATAGAAGCATATGCATATCAATCAGCAATGTGGCACTTTCTTTAAGGATCTACTTGGGCATCCATATCATATCAGGTTAGGAAGCCATTTTAGATGCAACTGAATCATCTCGTGTAGCTACTCACCTCAACCGTTTGAAGCAACTTCGGCTTCTGGCATTGACAACAGCAGCCAAGTTGCTTCATTTACAAGGAATCACTGAAGCAGACAAAAGAACCTCAATTCGCATTAATAGTATGCACTATACAAAAGTGAAGGATGATAGACGCATTTCCAATCTCCAAAAACTGGTATTATTGCAACAAATGAAGCCTTCTGGCTTTCCACTGACGTATAATTCATGATTCATTAACAATCATCTCTTTAGGCGATCTTTTGAAGTTTTACTTGATTCATTAACAAGTGCCGTGTATGAAGCATAATCTGTAACAAGTCCTTTCTCAGAATTAAATATGTCGAAATCAACAGAGCTTCCATGCTTGCAATGACCGTCTAGTAAAATGTTATATGTAATATCATTTGGAACCACCCCCAAATTAAGCATTGCATCTAGCAGCATTTTAGCATTTTTCATCTGACCTTGCTTGCACAGTCCATTCATTAGTGCATTATAGGTGACAACTCCGGGAACATGTCCATCGCTTTGCATCTCCTTCAGTAACTTAAACCCCATCTTAACATCACCCTTCTTACAAAAGCAGTCAAGAACCATGGTATACGTTGGATCATCAGGTTTGAAACCAGCACTCAACATATCTCTCAACATTCTGTCTGCATCATGAACTCTCCCATCTCTACAAAGCCCAGAGATAAGTGCAGTGAAAGCCACATCATCAAGTTCAACCCCCTCATCAACCATTCTCCTTTTAATCTCCAATGCTGATTCCATATCCCCATCCTTGCAACATCCATCTATCAGTGTAGTGAAAGTGATCTTGTCAGGCTTCAAACCACTTGCACTCATCTCGTCCACAAGCCGCCTAGCCTCCTTCAAATTGCCAACCTTGCAAAGACCGTTGATCAAAGCATTATACGTAACCAAGTCAGGTCTAACACCCTCATCCAGCATCATCTGAAAATTCTTCAATGCCAAATCAACCTTCCCACCTTTGCACTGCCCATCAATCAACGTGGTGAAAGTAACACCATTGGGAACCAATCCCCTCCCGCACATCTCATCAAACAGAAGGCTCGCCTCATCCAACCTACCCTCCTTACACAATCCATTGATCAAAGCGCTGAAAGTGAAAACATCAGGACATATCCCTTCACTCTCCATAACGCTCTTCAACCCAAAACCCTCCTCCACATTCCCCGTTTTACAGTACCCACTGATCAAAGTATTAAAACTAACAACCGTAGCCCTCAAACCCCTCTTGGGAATTTCATCGAACACCAATCGCGCATTCCCAACATCACCAACTTTACAAAACCCATGCATCAAAACGTTGAAAAAATAAATCCTTGGCGGATACCCAGAATCCAAAACCTCCAAATAAAAGGCCCAGGAGGATTGAACCTCAACGGGCTTGAACCTCATGACGTGACGAAGCAGATTCTCGCAACCACGAAGCGGGACGGGGAAGTGGTTCTTGGTAACCAACCTGAAACACTGAACAGCATCAGGTATAAAGCCGGAATGGACGTAAGCGCAGATTAGAGCATCAAAGACGAGGGAAAGGGAGTGACGGGGAGGCATGGTTTTGAGAATGGAAGAGAAGAGGGAAGAAGCAGAGTTGGTTCCCATTCGTGAAATGAGGAAGGAGAGGAGTGAGTGTGCTTGAGGGAGCATTCGATGGAGGCAGAGGAAGTGGAGCATGGTGCAGTAGGAATGGAGAGTGTGGCGAAAGGGAGGGCACGAAGCGAGGTGGTTGAAGAAGGAGAGGAGTGAAGAGGGAGAGAGGGAGAGAGGGTTGAGGCTGATCAGGCTGCTTACGTGGCGCGGCGTAAGGGAAGGGAGGATGCGTCTCAGAGTAGGGTTCTCAGAGTAACCCTCCTCTTTGGTTTCGGTATCGTTGATGGCTTCGGAGATTGCGCAGAGAAGCTCGTGGTCCTTGTAGGGTGACCATGACGAAAATGGAACAAGGTCACTTCTTTTCCTGAGCTTTGGTTTCAGCTTCGGGGCCATGCCCATGCCCATGCCCATGCCCATATCACTCTTACTTTCACCTTCTTTCTAAACTCTCCCACCTCTTCATTTCCCTCAAACCACAACTAAACATCTCTCAACTCTTTCTTCTTGCTTCCGTTTTAATGTATTTTGAGTTAACAAGTTATTAGATTTAATTTGATGAAAAAAAAAACTTATAAATTTTAAAGAATTTTATAAGAATGTGATCATTTATAAAAAAAAAATTAATTGATTTTATAATTTAAATTTTAATAATTATATACGATAAAATTTATAAAGTTTGAAACAAATTTGTAAATTTACGATGTTTTAAAAGATTTTATAAATTTTTAACAAATTTTTGAAGTTATAAAAATTGATGTAGTTCATTATTTTTCTTTTTTATATCAATATTTAAAAATTATCATAAAACATAAAATTAATTTCACAAAAATATTTATCCTACTAATTAAGTAATATATTTATAAATAATATTATTTTAGTATAAAATTTTTATTTTTATTTTTTTCTAGTAATAAATTAAAACAACATGAAAAGAGCATAAAAAAATTAATTTCTCTAAAGCAAGGAATATACTTTAGATGATAAAATATAATAATAACTATTAATTAAAAAATTAATATTTTTTTAGTAATAGTTAAAATTGTGATAATATTAAATATATATATATATATAATAAACTCTAAAATTAATTACATAGGTTAACTTTAGGTATTACTTTAGTAGCATTTCATTTCTCCAATAATAAATTAAAAAACTAATATAAAATTAAAAAAATGAATTACTATTTTACTAATATTTTAATTATTTTCATTTCTGTCCCATGCCAATTATCCATCGAAATCCTAGCTATCAAAAGAATCGGTCAAACAGAATAATAGCTGAGATTGAGATTGTTGGATAGCAAAAATGTCATTTATCTATTTCTGTAATTAGTAAGTCGTACATGTATACTTACCCAGCGCGTGCTCATATAAATATAAATTATTTACCATAAAAAAATAATAACTAATTTTTTATAAAAAATTATAAACTCATTTATTGATAAATAATAAATATTTTGTTTTCAACGTAAATTTTTTC
The DNA here is from genome assembly GCA_025330945.1 of Mucuna pruriens. Classification (NCBI taxonomy): domain Eukaryota; kingdom Viridiplantae; phylum Streptophyta; class Magnoliopsida; order Fabales; family Fabaceae; genus Mucuna; species Mucuna pruriens. The sequence continues at coordinate 8,369,864 of JAENHJ010000324.1, read as the reverse complement.
AGACATTACCGTACCAAAATTTTTTGCGTTTATACATCGCTTTATACAATTAATTGAGATACATTGAATACCAAATTTTGAGTTTATATATAGCTTCTTACAATTAAATAAGTGAGATACATTGAAGTAAAAATTCATCATGGCTTCTTCCAATTAAATAAGTGAGATACATTGAAGGAAAAATTCATCGCTAAAGATTTGTTTTAAATTGCCAAAAAGAATGCCAACAGCTAATTCAACTTTTTAAAATTTAAACTGATTTTTGCCAAATATTGATGGGTGTAGTTTGTTTTATCTGTCTCTTGTTCTGCTGATTTTCTTATATCTTTCAATGGAATTTGGAATAATTAGAGGCAAAATATTCTTCGTACTCAGTTTTTTTTAAAGCATTAGTTTCATCATGTATAACAGGAAAGTTCTATAGCTAAATCACCCAATAAAAATTATCTATAAATTTTCTTTTTTTAATATTTTAATATCAATTATCATTAATTTATATAATAACTACTTTTATACTTTTTATGTTTTATAATTACAGTAGGTCCAGTATCTATTGCCGATAATTATAATTTTCTGCTCTTATACTATAAAATATTTTAGTTAAACATATAATTTATTTAGTCTCGTGTAATATAATTTTTATATATAAAAGTTTATTAAATCAATTCATATAAATGCAATTATTATTGGTTTTCTCTTTAACATTATACGTTGATTGTTAATTTTCGTACACACTTTTAACTTGGCTCATATACATATTCAAAAACTAAATTAAGAAAGTATAATACATATAGGAACTAGCTTAAAAATATATAAGAGGATTAATAGCTGTACAAACCAAGTTAGTGATGAGAAAAAGTCACTCTTATGATGCGAAGGTAATACAATATTGGAAATACCAATAAGGCCACCAATGTGCTGACATAACGTAGCGAATAAAAATTCTTCTAACTTGCAAGAATGTATAAGGAGTAACCACAAATAAGAATGATAATAATAGTGAGAAGAATCCTACAAGAAAGACAAATATTTTTAACGTGGAAAAACCCCCTTAACGTGAGAAGTAAAAACCACGGGTTGTTCAGACCAAAGAAATCAATCCACTATGATTAATTAAGAGTACAAGAGTTATCAATCTCTTCTGTCTCTCTCACTGTGTGAAAAATCCACACTCTCTCAATTTTCAAATCTGACATCTTCTCCTCTTATAAAGAGAGACCTAACGGACTTGAGAGTATTAGGTTTTTGTCCACATAGTCGGGAGCGCAAAAATAACCCAACAATTAGTACCATTTGAACATATATAAACTAATTTAATAAAATTTCACGTATAAGTACTAGATTTAAAAATTAATTACACGTACACCAACTAAATTGTATGATGCTTAACTAAATATTTTAAAGTTATAAATTTACTATAAAATAATAAATAAACTTTGTATATAACAGGTAAATTTAGTATCTAATGCCGCTTGGAAAAGCTTGTTTTCTCTTATAAAGGTTTTGACAGAAATTTACATTAGTAGGGAATTAAAAAAAGGTTGTAAATAGAATTCATAAATATGAAAGTTAAAAAAGCTTTTAACTAATGAGGATTCTTTTCTCATACATAGGTTACTTCATTTTGTTTGGTGTCATTTTGGTGACAAATAAAGATAATAGAGAGGTAGAATCACATTCAATTAGGTATTTAGTGGATTAGTAATAGAAACTATTACTTTTTGCAAATTGATTATGATATCAATAGTTAATTTTGTGAAAATTGATAATAACATAGAAATTCTTAGGTTCTCTTATGAAAATCAACTTTCAATGAAAATTTAGAAATTTACAATTTATATGAGACGAGTTGGTAGATGAGCACATTCATGTTAGGATGTAAATGTTGAGCACATCTCTGTTTAAGGTGTGCACACACATGCAAAGCTTGTACGAACTGTATACGACCCATGTCAACTTTGCATGTATATGTATTTGTGTGAGTGTTTATTTCCTATTGAAAGGATGATGTATGATTTGTTTATTATGGATATGGTGTATTATATGGAGATATTGTAAAAATAAGCTGAGAATTGAGTAATGAGGATAAGTGTCATTGTGACGGGTGACATAGCCTACAAAATGATGAGGATGACTCAAGTAACATTTGTCAAGTGAGTGACCTAATATAAAAAAAGTAAAAATGGTACTTCATAATTGTGAAGGGTCAAGAGATGAGTTGTCTAACATATGAGAGTTGAGCATGACTTTTATCAACCCAATTTTTAAAAGACTTATAAGAGGATTATGTGACATGCATCATATAATCAACTTAAGGTGGAAGAGAGTAGATACCAACCTGAGTAGTAAAGTATCACTAGACCTCTTGAGGACTATTCAATATGGAAATTCAATGTCCATTAACGATAAGCAAAACCCAACCTGACCTACTAACTTAGCTTGACCCAAGGTTGATTTGGATGATTTTGGGCTTTTGAAATTAGACTTGGTGTAGGTTCAAGTTACTCTTATTTTAAGATTTAATTATATATAATGTTAAAATTGATACATTATGTTAAAAAGTTTGGTTGACCTGATCTTGTTCTATATTTTTCGAGTCTTGATCAAATTGGGTTCGAGTTTAAATAAATGATTCGGAACAAAATTTCAAGCTGGGTAACGACAAAGATAAGTCTAGCTCAACTCGTTCCTTGCTCACCGTAATGTCTATGATTGATCCCACGAGTCGAGACTCATAATGCAAGCAAAATAATACTTAACATGCTATTAGAGGATATCATGCTTGCATGGTATAGCTAACCAAAGATGGTTAAGCAATATTGTCCCTAGACTACTTCTCTGAGTTAGAGTTTAATATTATATTGCATATGAAGTAGTAATTATGGGTGTATATCGTCATTTCATGTGCATGTGCAATACTTTAACTATATCGTAACTTGTATGATGTTTAATTGTTTGTGTTTTACCTAACTTTGTTTCATACCATGAGTTTGAAGTGAGACATATTCTCACTCCCTTTTATGTTTGTGATTTTGTATTTTTTTTTAGGTTGATTACTATTACGAGTGGTTTTGAGTGAAAGCAAGAAGATTAGGGTAGGGTTTTACCTCGTTACTTTTGTTTTATTTTATTTTTGGATTGCAATGCTATGATAGGATATAACATCGGAAAAAATAAGAGATAATACTTACTATGTTTTTTATTTAGATGATTATTTAATTTCTTTTAGTTGGTTTTTAAGTGTCAATAAGAAATTTAAATATTAACCATTTTTTATGACAATAATTTTAATTTAGTTATTATTTTACTAGTCAATATTAATATAAATAATTATCAATATAATTAAAATTAAGGGCATTAGGAAATGTACAATACACACGTTAATCTTTGTTTCAATCCGAAGATTTTAAGCTTTCATGTTTACCCTAGCCCTAGGTACGGTCTAAAACGACTATTTACATTAGACCATGGACAACCAAACATGTGCCACGTCTTATTACTACACCAGAGAAAACAAGTAGGATGCATATACGTATGAGAATAAGTCAATAACGCTATTTCAAAATGAAACAAGACCCACTGCTATTAGGAACTTCTTATAACGTCTAGCTAGGCACCATCCCACGAGTTTAACTTAGTCAGACTTTCAGTGTTATTCTACAATAATAATAGTATAAAACTCCAGCATCCCACACCAAAATTATCAAGCAATGTTTCAAAAAATATAATTTTCATATACAGTTTAAAACAAACTTCATTGCAATAACCAATAATTACGTGATATATCACACAATTGAATGCAATAACAGGGGTCAGATCTCCTCAAATATTGAGGCATAGAACCCAAATGATGTTGGGTTATTTTTGGGCTCCCAGCTATGTGAACAAAAGTTCAATATTTTCAAGCCCGCTAGGTCTATTTTTATAAGAGGAGAAGGGGTTAGATTGAGGCAAACACACAGAGACACATAGAAAAAGAGATCGAGAGAGAGTGAATTTTCACAAGGCAAAAGAGAGAGGAGAGAAAAAGGAAAGAGAAAAAAGTAGAGATGTGAGAAATCGTAAGAGAAAAGAGTAGAGGTGTGAAAAATCGTGCTTGCACAATAACTTAATTTTGTTGATTTTTTTCTTTCATCTTGTTTTTCATCTTAGGTTTTACTTGTTTGCTTATGCTGGTTGGTTGTATGAACAAATATTGTTCTGGACCTGGACACTCTTGTATCCTTATTTTATTATAGTTGATTGATTTCTTTCGTTTGGACGACCCGTGGTTTTTACTTCCCACGTTGAGCGGTTTTTTCCATGTTAAAAATATTGGTCTCTTTTGTGTAATTCTTCTCACTGTTACTATCATTCTTATTCGTGGTTACTCCTTAGAGATTTTTGCAAGTTAGGAAAATTTTTATCCGTTACCTTAGTGTTTCCAGTATCGTATTACCTTCCCATCATCGAAGTGACTTTTTCTCCATCAAATAGTTCTACAAAAATTCTCAAACAACTCTCATCCCATGTTATATTAAATTTAAACTACAATTGTCTTTCATTTTATAAAATTGTTGAGTAAGGACCATTTGCTTACATTTTGCGATCATAAATTTGAAAGAAATAAATTAAAGATTTTTTAAAATAATTATTTGTTTTAACGTAGCTTAGTACGATTAGAACGATGCCAATCATTTAAATATATCTTAATAATTCAATAGATAATTCATTTGCTTATGATATCTTATGTACTCAAAAAATCATTATTATTTATATTTGATAAATTTTTTTTTTTTTATCCTTTTACTATTATTATGTGTTTTTATCTCCATAAAGTGTCAGACTTTACCTAAATCTAAAAGAAGTTATTTTTTCAATTTACTTTACCTAATATAAAGAATTATTTTAAATTTTAAATTTTTATTGTATTTAGACACAAAATATTGATATTATATTTCTTGAATACAAAAAGTTTGAATAGATATAAAAGAATCATATATATATATATAATAAAATATTTTCCATATTTTATTTATTTATTATATTTTAACACAAACTATTAACTTTTATCACCTAATATATTTTATTAAAAGCTCACATGAGGAAAACAATATAATAAAATACATATATAAATTGATAAATGATTAAGTTACTGTAAGAATAATTTTAAAAGTGTTATTTTATTTATTTATTTATTTAATCAAACTATTCAAGAAAAGCATTCAAATTTTAAAATTAAATTAAAAATATAAAAATAAAATAGAGAATAATTTCTTGAAAATTATCATGAAGTAACTTTCATCCCACCTTGTATAAATTATATCATATATATTAGGAAGGTTCGACGATGCTCTCTATATGGATAAGGAACCTACGCGGAAATGAGGGAACTAAACCTAATTATTCCACGGACAAAAATGGTGTTAGTAACTAATGTACTTATCTTTAATGACATGACAAAGCATTGTTATCTGACATTCTGACTGCTAATTGAAGTATGCTTTATGTTTCTGCGTGATCAGTAAGTAAACCCTTTTTAACAACTTTTGGGTACATTAATATTTAACAACTATGCCCGAGCACAAAATGTCCATGTAAATTCATGTTATTAATTTGCCAATATAAGATAATATTTTTTATTATTTATTGTAATTATTAAAAATTTCGTAATTTTGTAAGTTTTATTTTTTATTTAATGAGTATTTATAATAGTTTTATAATTTTTTACTAATAATAGAGTGCATTGTTAGTGCTTTTAATTTGTATTTTTTCAGTAGAACAATTAAAGTAATCCAATCTAATGGATTGATTTGATGACTGGATGAATTAGATTGAACTCTTTAAATTTAAATAAAAAATATGAGTAGGTCTATTTGATTGGCTTGACCAACCAATTGGGTTATCTTTTTCATTATGTAAATAGAAATTAACTCAGTTTGTTTTTACTTTTGGTTGTGTTGGCCAGACAACCTATTTTGTTAGTTTTATTTTTGGGTATTGAAAATAAACAAAAAAATTAATTTATATTAGTTAAGAAAGATGATTAACACAATTTTATTTTATTATTTTATTTAAAAATATTTTTCCTAATCTATTATTTATTTAAACGTGATATTAAGAATAAAAAAATCATTAAAAATAAAGTTTCCAATAAATAAATAATATTTTGGAAATAACTTTGAGGTGAAATATATTTTAAAAATATATATTTAACTATAAAAACTACAATTAAACATATTTTTAACATAATCCTTGATTTTTTTTTTCATGCAAGTGGTTGCTTGCATGAAACTAAAGGTGATTTTAAAATAAATAGACTATTGGTGTGTTTATGTAATTTTGAAATCTTATAATAATTTTTTTTTCTAAATGCTATAACTGAATTTATTAATTTCATTATAAGAATTATTTTAAAAATATTTTTTAACAAAAATTTAAAATATTTATTGACCTACCTGTGTCACTTAACTAAAGGTAACAAATTAGTTCGATTGTCTTGAATAATTTTTTGGGTTGAGATTTTAATATTTAAGCGTAACTTTCTATGTTAGGTCAATGAATAATCTTAAACTAACATAAATGTATATATTAAAATAATTAATAGGATTGAGCTAGAAAGCTCAAATTTTCATGTCTCTTATTTTCAAAGTTCAACTTACTTCGTTGTTTTAATTGGGTTAGTCTTAATAGACCCTTTTTTTTTTGGGTTTGTAATTTAAAAATCTATCTCTTGCAAGTCAATCAACCAAATCAACTCCAATTAAACATAAATTTATACATGTTTAGTATATAAATTTCTAATATATATATATATATATAATATTAAAATAATTAATAGGATTAAACCTAATTTTTCTAGGCCTCTTTTTTTCAAAACTCAACTTACCTCGTTGGATTAATTGAATCGAGTCGAATAGGCTTAATTTCGAGTAGGTCAGCTCGATCCTTTGATGTATGTTCAATTCACTATAAACATTGAGGTTAAGAAAATGTGATACTCACTTAATAATTACTCATTAACATTTTCTATTATTGTTGCTTTCATAATGACAATAAATAAAAATAAAGAAGAATTACTAAAAGATATGAACTTTCTTTCCTCCCTTATTGTTTTATCTTGTATTACGAGTTACTAATCATAGCATTATAAAGATACCAAACATGATAAATAGAAAAAGTTGTTTCAAGCACCCGTCAAATGCTATTTATATATAAAGTATTTTTTAATAATAAGTCGAGTATATTATATCTTTATATGTATTCTATTGTTTTTTTATATGACAACTTTGACATATCTACGTATACTTACTACTTATGTTACTATATTTTTTTGTTTTTACAGGAACTTGAAGCAATATATTTACTTTTTTTGAATGATTGTTATTTATATATTGTAATATAGTCTTTTTTTTTTATACTAGTAGAATGTTTTCTACATCATTATATATATTAAACTATTGTCACTTTTATTTTATGCATATATCTTTTATTAACCAAATGTCAAATCTACTTCAACATAAAAGGTCCCGTGCATCATTCCACGGGTATGACTACTAGTATAGTTTAGAAAAAATACTATTTCTATAATTAATCCATACAATGGATAACATTTAAAAAAAATAATTAATAACTTGTACACAAAGGAGAGATAGAAAAATGTGAAATAAGATGTGATAATGCCACGGAGATAAAAATGAATAAAAATACAAAAAATTGTTATAGAAATAATACTACTCTAATTAATTCAAATTTTTGTTAAAAAAACATATAATTCAAAAAAAGTAATGATACAAAGTTATTAGATACATAGGAACCAATCATGATATCCTACGTAGACCCTCAAAATACATGTGAGTTGGTATTTTTCATATTCATACATTATATATATAAAACTAGTCGAGTATGCTTGATCATATGCGTAAAATATTTGAATTCATTGTTAAGTTATCACCAGGTACTTACAGTCACTTTTATTTCAGAGATATTTCAATAAAAAAAAAAAACAGTTTTATTTATTTTCATCTTTTACGAAACTCGATCTACTAATAATTTGCATATGAACAGGATAATTCTAGAAGGAGAAAAAACAAGTATAAGCATTGGAAGACAATGAGAGTGCAGCATTTAGCATTGGCAAAAACATAACCTGGGAGGTACTATTGCTTTTCCGGTAGCCTACGAGGAACCCTGAAAGCACGTTGATGAACAACATCTCCCTCTCTGCCACAAACAGCACCATGCCTCAGCCAAAATCCTTTTCTAACCTTCTTCTTCTGCACCCTTCTGTCTGTAGACTTGTCGGCACCGTTGACCAGTGTGTTGTTATTAGAATTACAAGACTCTACAAGATCATTGAGTTGCCTCGAAATGCTTTGCACTTCATAATCATCAAGAAGGGACAATTTCTTGGCGCAAAGTGGTTCCTGGTCTAGTATTCTCATTGCTTCTAACTTGTAACGCGAAGGCCTTGGTGCACGGCGAGTTATTGTAGCATCAAACTCGCTTATAGTTTTTCCCTTAGAGGCTGAGTTGTGTTGGTACCATGCCCATGCAGCGGCCTTCACAAAGACTAAGTCGTTAGTGCTCTTGTTATTATTATTATTCTCTTTCGGACCTTTCTTTCTCTCCATGAGAAGGGTTAGGAAGGAGAGCTTGGAGGCCATGAGAATGTGTGGGAAAATTAAGCTCCACGCTATGCGTAGGGAAAAGTAAGTAGGTTTCTTTAATTTTAATACCTTGTCCGTCCTCTATCAAGAAAGGTATATGTGACTTTCTTGCTCAGTGGGCTGGGCCGTAAACCGGTCCTCCACGTGCTGTTGTCAGAATTTAATAGGATCATTTAATTTGGACTCCTATTTGGGCCCACAAATGGGCCCTCCTACGAAAATCAGTTTTTCGTTTGTTTGTTTCTTCTAGCTACTCTCCTTACTTGTCTATACCTGCCGTTGCTTTTCATTCTTATTCTTATAATTCATAAAACCAGTCATTTTCATGTTAAAACCTCGCAAGTTCTTGTACGCTACTGAAAACCCAGACACTTGCAATCCACTCGTGTTAATTTAAAAAAACAAACTATCGTTCGTGTTCAAAATTTTAAGGAAAATGTTAACAATGAAAAAACAAACTATCATTAAGATTAAACAAAATATGAAAGATTAATAAAAGATGACATTCATGACTAAATCTAAAAGGAAACAAAATAAATAAATAAATAACTCACTGTTAAAAAGAAATTATTAAACAAAAATAAAAGAAAAACTATAGCAAAGAGTTTGTAATCGCTTAAAATCCCATCCAAAGGCCCACGTGTTATGTTAGCTTTCGTGTTTCTTTCATATTTAATATAATGGTGTAAAAAGAAAACAACAAGAACATAATGTAATATACACACTAGGTTTGAGTGAATATTTACACAATACACATTAATTAATGAATTAAATTATAATTATTATTAATATTAGATGAGTTAATTGGTTTTGGAACTCGTCAACTCTTATACTCGAATAAACTATAATCTAATTAGCCAAACTGAATCAATGACTTACAACTTATTCATTGGTTGGGTTCCATTAATTGAGTTTGTGAATCGGTAATATTCGTTTAAGTCTCTACCTTTTGTATTTTTTTTATTAATGATATTAATTTTAATTGATACAAAAAATATCAATTTTGTTCGCCTATCTCAGTTTTTCAAAGCAAAAGCACATGATCGGGCATAAATAAAATGACAATGAGGAAATTCACTTAGAGAAATGCTAAGAGGAAACCACTACTAGAAAATTTAAAATTAGTTATAAAATAATTTTGTAGCTAATTTTAAAATCAATAGTTATTTTGTAGTTAATTTTTAATAAAAATAATTAACTATAAAATTACTATAATATTGAATGGTAACATGAAATAAGTAGCAAATTAGCTAAGAAAATAATCTTAATTAATTTGTAGTAAATTTTTTAAAATTTGTAGTTATTTTCTAGCTAATTTGTAATAATGAGAAATATAAATGAATATAACTTCAATTTAGCTAAAAAGTTAATTAATAGTTAATTAGTTAAGATTTAGCTACTAATTTAAATGGTAGCTAAAATTAGTAACAAAATCAAAAAATTCTGTGTCAAAAAATTCAAAGAAAAGCGAATAGAATAAGAAAGGTAATGAGTCTTCCACCCCGTTTCTAATTGTTTTAGTTTGTGGATTTGTCTTTGTATTTCAAATATGAATATTATTTTGAATTTTAGATTAGATGCATCTTTTTATCATTTCTTTTAAATCAAATAAATTTTGATAAGGTTGCTATCCCCTGCTCTTACTTTTCCCCAACTAAAAAAAGATAATCATTCATTGTATACGTTTAATTGTACTGTATTAATATAATTAATATAATAATTATAACTATAATTGAGATAATGTTAATTAGTACTCTTAAAAATAAAAAAGAATAAATAATTAAAGATAACAAATTTATTAAAGATATTATTAATTCATTCTATTATATTTTTAATTTAATTTTAACATAACTAGTATTTTAATTTGTGCAATATAGAATACATTTTATTTTTATTTTTATATAATTAAATTATTAATTTTTGTACAAAATTATTATGATAAATAAATATATTTTTAATATATTAATTATGTTATAATTAAAATTCATAATAAATAAAATCAGGAAACTTGAGTTTACTGCCATTGGATTGGTATACTAACTGTTTGGAGTGAATATGTGTCCCTAATATAATAAAAAATATTTAAAAGTTGGGTGACATATTTTTGTGTTGGTGGTGACTGACGGGGTACAATTGATTGGGGGCTAATGTAAACAAGGTTGAGGCAGAGGCCGTGTAGAGGAGGCACAAGCATGGTTCATTCAATTACTAGTATAGTTGCCAAAGGATTTTAATATCAATGAAGAGGATATAAGTGGAAGGTTCACCATTTAAATCATGTCATTATCAAATAGAGGCATACATATGTTGCGCCCAGACAACCAATGTGGAGGGCGTGCCTTTTTCACTGTTGGAGTTTTTATTTTCTGCGGGTTACTATCATGTTTCTGACGTTAACTACCGCACAAGATCCTTACTTTGTATTAGGCATGCATTATTTGTATCAAAATTGATGGGTAGTTGTATCTTTTAATTAAAATGTTAATAGTTCAAATCACTTTAGATATAAAAAAAATTATATTAATTAATAAAATTATTTGCTTATTAAAAAACAGTTGAAGCATAGTATTAATTGGATGAATTTCAATTGAAATGTCTTTTCCACCGCATAAGGACATGGTCCTTGCCAAAAAAAAAAAACACTTGGTTTGTTCACTTCATTTATGGACTAGTATGGAAAAAGGATAGGTTTGACATCCAACCTCCACACAACCAACTGGTCAAATGTCTAGGACATCAGTACTCTCTCCAATCCTTGCATAATCAACCAATCAGATGTCCAGAATATTTGTACTCTCCTTATTTATTATTTTGGGAAAAGCCACCTGACAGGACAACAGGAGACAGATGACAGAGAGTGTATCCAAAGACAAACATCATTTTGTCCCCAAAACTAACACGAGCCACCCTAGAGGTGTTGCGCGAGGGGACATAAGGGTAGGAAGCAGAAAAAGAACCTCCCATGGTCAGACCTAGGAGTTAAAGAGAAAGAGAATCTTCCTAAGACGCAATATATAAGTCATAGGGAAGGAAGAAAAAGACGAAGACATTGTATGTGCACTCTGCTATTGGAACTACCTTCCAATATAGACGTGGACATTAGCGTTCACCGTGGAGTCTTGAGAAACCAATTCCTAAACGCCCTAGAGTAATTCTGCAGAAAAAAGAACCATGCTGATAACCCAATATTAGGCTAGCTTGAGCAATGGAAGACACAAGAATGCTCTATAGCAACTACTACGAACAGTTGCTAATCTCCAGGAGAAGAGTAAGGAGTAGACTCTCCTCAATGTAGAAGTAGTCAAGAGATATGAAGAAGTAGAAAGTCAAGGCCAAGAGAAGAGCAGGAGAATGCAAGTTGGAGATGAAGGAGCAACTCGACACTCTGAAAGTTATAGCCGGACATAATGAGCCACCACCACCCCGCATGATTTGGGGACAACCCTTCATTGAGGAGATTGATAATACTACTATCCCAACCAACATGTAGGAGATAAGGACGAGGGTGGAAAAGCATGTAGAAGCCAAGGAGGACAAGAAAGACTTACTATAGGCAGAGAAAGAGGTCCCAACCACTGTAAAGAGGGCCAATCAAGGCCCTCAGGAAAAGCCTCAATACCAACGTGGAAATGATTACCAACCGGATGCAAAAGCCTACCATTACACCCCCTTGAAGACAAGCCGAGCCCACATCCTCAAGGAGGTCTATCACATGCACTTGCTTGACATCCCCCCCCACACTCGCAATGCATCAAAAGGTGCGATCCTAATGTCATTACAAGGACAACTCCCTAGGTACCTTGGGCACTAGAAAGGTCATGCCCACTTTCCACATAAGTCTTTAGCTAAAGCAGCATGCATCATTAGCTAACTCAGCAATAGAAGCACCGCTTAGGGGTTGTGGATAGGTCTGAGAGAAGGACGGATGGAGCATAAGGATCAGGCAAAAGCATGACTGAGTTTTGGAAGAGACAACCCATTGCAAAAGCACCTTTCACTCCACTTGGTGCTTGGGGTCTATGGATCGGTCTAGGAAAAAGAATCAAGTCTCACATCCAACCCCCACACACCAACCGGTTGGTCTAGGACATCCGTACTCTCTCCAACCCCCCACACAATCGACCGGTCGAATGCCCAAGACATCCATACTCTCCTCATTTATTATCTTGGGGAAAGTCACCTCACAAGGCAACAAGAGACAAAGGATAGAGAGCGTGTCCAAGGACAAATGTCATTTTTTCTCCAAAACTAACACAGGCCACCCTAGAGGCGTGGCGTGAGGGGACATAGGAGCAAAAAGCAGAGAAAAAAAACCTTCCACGGCCAGACTTGGGAGTTGAAGAGAAAGGGAGTCTTCCCAAGACACAATATATAAACCGTAGGGAAGAAAGAAAAAGACAAAGATATTGTATATGTGGTCTATTATTGGAATTACCTCCCAATATAGATGTGAACAATTTTTATTAGAGAAATATATCTTATAATTCGAATATTGACACATCATTTCTATAATTGAGCTACATATGGACGGGTATACATATATATAACCATACTTGTGGAAAGTTTGAGATAGTATACATAATGTTTTAATATATCTTATTATCATCGTTGAATTTCTTTATTTTTTTAAAAAATATATATTTTTATTTAAAAATATAAATGATAACATAATTTTGTTATTTAACTATAAATGTTGATGTATAATATGTTTGTTAATTTTATAATAATTATTTTAAAAATTATATTAATAATAATTTTAATTAAATAATAATATATTCTTTTCACTAACAATGTTTATACTCTTCATTTAAAGCAAAATTGGCTTTATGTTAGTCCAAAATCAACCATCATATTTAGAAATGAAAATATTAGTTGTAGATTAAAAAATATAGTTTGACTGATACTATGTACTAGGGCTGGGCACAAACTGTAACTTAATTCGAATCTGCCAAATTTGATTATATTTTGTTGGGTGGGTTTGAATCGGTTGACGGATATAACGAGGCTAAAGTTCAGTTTCGTATGGTTTATGTGGAACGAGGAACGAGTTCTATTTTAGTTCTTAAAATTTGTCGAAACTCTACTTGATCAAAAAAGAATTCATATAATTATATTATGAGTTTAATGATTTAGCGTTAATCTTTATATTATTAATTATAAAATATCATTAATATAATTTTAAATTATTTATTATAAAAATTAATAAATTTATTAGCTTTCAATCAAAAGAACCCTTCATTTAAAAAATAATAATTTCATTTTTTTAATTATGTTATAGAGAATCTACATCTGTTTACTTTAAGGAAAAAAAAATGAAAGAAAAAAAAAATAGTCCAAATCATAATCAAAGATTCCTATATTTTCGTTTGGAAAAATAAAAAATACTAAGACAAAAAAAATTGATATTCTAAATTATATTAAAAAAATAATAAAAAGTAAGGTATATTATATATATATAAATGATAGATTTATTAAAATGTTTATAATTTAAATCAATATTACTTTTTAATTAACTATTCAATTAAAATATTTTTATTTTCTTTAAATAATAATTACTTTTTTTATAAATAATGCTAAGTAAAAAATATTTTAAGTCAGCATGAAAATCATATATTATTTATTGAAATTTGATATCCACGTAAACAATAGAAGGTTTGTTGGTATGTGCACTCTAAAACTTCTTTAAGAACTCATCATATAGTAGTTTTTTATAATTATATAAAATGCACTAGGCGGAGCGGAGCAAAGAGTAATAAATAAATAAATTAAATTGTAACTCTTTAATATATTTTGTCTAACCTGCACAACTGATATTTTTACTCAAGATTCCTTCTTAACTATTAGAAGATTCTTAAAAGTAAGAAAATAATATTCATCCGCTGAAACATGTTTAAACAATATAAAATGATTATGTCCAGATGTTCAGAATGTGTTATTGATTAATATTTAAAGTTGTATGGAAGTGATAAAAAACAAGTTTCTTGAACCAAAAATTGTGATAATTCTTCTGAAGGTTAATTATAAATCACTTTCTAATAAAACTTGTCTTATAAAATCAACGTTTTGCCATAAAAATGTGTGTTTAGAAGCAAAATATCAATTCAAAAGCTAAGTAACAACGATATAAGTGGAGAAACTAAAACGAGTAGGTAGAAAGGCTCATAAACCACTTGGCTTCGTCTAGTTACAACCTTAGTAGATATTTTTTCAATGTGATCAACTTATATTCCACATATATTCTTCCCCACAAATCTTTATAGGCTTTTCAATACTGTTATTCTTTTTCAAGTCTTTATATGTTCAATACAACTCAATCAGCTGTAAATCAGCACTAACTCACCTAATTAGCAGGTAACGCATTTCAACAACACTAATCCTCATTCATTAGCTTTTGGAGAAACACAATTTGCATCAAGGTACAAAACTCTCGACTTTATGCTCTTTTTACGGCCAGAGAGCAATAACTAACTAGAAACATTATCTTCCAAAGGTGATTTTCTCACTTCAAAAGCACTGATTTTGCATAATTGATCTATATTATATGACACTTTCTTACCTTGAAGAATTTATGCTTAAAGTAGCTTACTCATAAAGGTGCGGTATTCAAACTATCTATAACTGTTAGAAGAATAGTCAATCTTGTTAGAAAATTACATTTCTTATCACTTTCATCACAAGAACTATTCTTTTGAGGTTTTGACTACTATACCCGGAATCTTTTCTTTGGATGGTTTAAATCTTTCTTTTTAAAAATCATTTCTTCTTGAATACAATTGAATGATGATAGCCTATAGAATTTTGTGATTTTCTTCATAAGAATCTCTAACAACTTTTTATATATGCTTTTGCCTTTTGGAAGAATTGATCTTCTACATAATATATGTATTACGGACGTGCAGAATATCCTAACCGAACAAAACCGAAGGACAAAGTCGAAGTATAGGAAAAATTGTTAGATTTATGGTCAAACATACCGATGAAACCAAAACAATATTATTCAAGTACATTCACTAAGAAAACAAACATAAAATGTAATAAGGAATATAACATAATGCATATCACGGCAAACACTCACTTTCACATAAAATAAAAGGTAAAAAAGTAAACAGGGGAAATATAGGAGTATAGAGACAAGCAGAGAACATAGTAATCGATAAAATGGAAGTTGAACAAAAATAAAACACACTCATAAAGAGAGAATCATTCTACCACACGTACAACCAACCATATAGGAATGGGTAGAGGTATTGCAATGCTTGTTTTTACGTGCAAGGGGAAACAGAGAATGTAAGTGTGTGCTGAAAAATGAAGGGAGACACTAATCATATGTACTCGGCGATCACTTTCTCGGTGGTGTGGAGGAGGTTAAGGTTGATTAGATTGGAGACAAATGACTGTTCAGCGTGACTTTCTATTTATCTCCCTTTCTTTCTTTCTTTCTTTCTTTCTTTCTTTCACTAATTCAGTAAGGTTTTGTAGGAGAAATTATTAGCTACTCCTATTTACTACTTATGATACTATTCAAACTTTTTAACTTACCATAAAAAGTAGTTAATATTAAGTAGATGTTGGTCGGAACCATAGATCAAGTGATATCGTAATCTATCTAATAATTTCTCGTTAGGTAGAATACGATATTTAAATTACTAAAAATTAATGATATAATGTTGGTTTCTTTTAGAAAAATATTTATTCTGAAGAGTGCAATATATATTATTTAGAAAAATTTATTCAACTTTTTTCATAAGTTCAATATATAGCTATCTTAAATCTCTTAAATCTTACTAATAACAAAGATATTTTTATTTTTATCTACACAATATTTTAAGAATTAAAACATAACAACAATATCTAAAAAATAAAATATTTACTTTTAAATTATAGGTATTTAAGCATATATTTTCAACGATTGTGATTTGAAAAAATAAAAAAGACTTGCGCTATGGGAGCCTTTGACAAAGGAAGAAAATGTTCTATAACAAGAATCATGCATGATTTTTTTTATACATGTTATTAGAAATATAAAAAAAAAATCAATTTTAATAGAATTTTTTTATATATAAAGTATTTTTTTAAGAATATATCCTTTTAAAAAATACTTCATTAAATATACTTCTTTAAAAATTTATCCTTTAATTTTTTTAATATTTTTATTTAAAAAAAATTATTGTTTAAAACAAATTTTATTATTTTTGAAAAATATAAAAGTAGTTTTTTAACTTGATAAGACTTTTTTTAATAAAAAAATAATTTTATTAGCAAAAATACAGACAAGTGACGCATAAGAAATGTTTGATACATTTTATATTATTACTCATAATGCACATTTTGATAATGACATGAATATTGAGATAGAAAATCTTTTGAGTCCCTAATTTTTTTTATCTTTTTTTATGCTTCACAAACATATTTACAATTTAAGAATAGAATAGAAGTATATATATATACAGACACAGAATGTTGCATTTTTCAACTCATGATCCTTCAACCCATCACTTAGCATGGACGGATTAACTCACCCCACTTTTATGTGGATTGTGGATAGGATAGAACTACTAAGTTAGCCTATACCACCCCTGATAATGTCTCAATCGTCTTGATTTTTTAACTTCGTATTTAGTCATTACCATTAGAACAAATAAACGTTACTAAAATGTTTTTTTAACACACTAATTAGACATACACTTCAAACGGTTAGTATACCATTCCAATGGTAAGAAACGATTTTATTTAGTATAAATTTTAATTATTACATTATTTATATATTCAAAAATATTATTTATTGTAAATTATAAATTTAATTATGTACCAAAAATTATAAATTTTAATATGTAAAAATAACAATTTATCCTATATAAAACACAAATTATAATATTAGTCATATTAAAATTCAATTAAAAAAATAATAGGATGAGTTAATAATATCTTTAATAATTTTTTATTTTTAATTCTTTATTCTTTTTTATTTTTTCAAGAGTATTAATTAACATTATCTTAATTATTTATATTAATACAGTACAATTAAACGTGTATACAAGGAATGGTTGTCGTTTTTAGTTGAGAAAAAGTAAGACACTGCATAACAACCTTATAATAATTTGTTTGATTTGATAAAAGAAATAATAAAAAGATGCATTTATCTAAAATCTAAAATAATTTCATATTTGAAATACAAAGTCCACGAACTAAAATAATTAGAAACCGAGTATAAGACACACATTATCCCTATAACATATATAATTTTTTAAGCAACATTTAAAAAAATGTTATAAAAATATATAAAAAATATTATTTATTAAATTTTGATAATATTTTAGTAAATATTGTATTTATAACATTACAAAATGTCATTAATGATATTTTAATAAATATTACTAAAAATATAAAAAAAATATTACTAAACAAAATATTGATAACATTTTATAACATCTTATGTAGGCCATATATTTGCATCTCTCTATGTTTTCTCCTATGACGCTCATTTTGTTTCTCATTTTCTCAATTTTTGTTTTTTTTTTCCACACTTGATCTAATGTTGCAACTTTGTATTAATGTATTTGGTAACATGTGCTTTAGTAAATGGGAATCCACGGAAGAACTAATAGTTACTTTTTTTTATTTTAACATGATTTTATTCTTAGTGTAAATTAACAACTATTAGTGTAAATTAACAACTATCAATTTAATTATCTTCATAAGGATACAAAATTATCTGGTATAAAAGATTGAAAAATCATTTCAATTTTTTTTTATTTTCTATTACAATTTTATTATTGTTATATAATAAATTTTCAACTTTTCATTTTCATATATATAAAAATAGATAAATTAAAAACGACATTTCTTATTTCAATCACATCAAAAATAGAGATATTAAAGGAATGGAACAAGTATATGGACGTTGGAAAACCAAGTCAATTCCGTTATTGTTATTTGATTCATGCTCCATCCATGTGCTTTTGCATTGAACCTGTTGCTGGTACTTTGAAATTTTTCTAAGGGTTAGAAGTTTAAGATTATTCAATTTTTGTAACAAGAAAATGACATACTCTTTATTGATATTTCGAAAAAAATAAAAAGAAGAAAGTTTCCAAAGTAATTTCAGCTAATCAACTAGACCAAGTAGGAGAAGAGTTGTTAAGAAAGAATTTCAAACACAAAGATAGAGTTAAGATGTTCAAAGTTAAGTGGAAGAAAAATAGCTGAAGTATTGGGAAACGTCAAAAAAGTCCAACAAATGCTTATATAGGAAACCGAGATAGGTAGGACATCTTAGATAGTTGTACATGTTTATGAATCTTATTTTTTTTACTGTTACGCGAAAATCTATAAATAAGAAACTAGATTATAATATCTATTACGTCAAGCGAATAACTAATGATTTAATAAATAACATGTATGTACTCATCCACAAATCTTCTGCTTTCTTGTCAATTGTCTTGTATTTCGATTTATTTTTTTCAATTTACTTTCCCTACACTTTAATTTCCTTTTGTTTTCATTTCCTTGCAATATTTACTTATTTTCATTTACATTCTTGCAACTTTCTAACTTCAATTTACTTGCTTTCATTTAAATTCATGCATTTACCTTTTCAGCACTTTTACATTCTCTACAACTTTACTTTTAATTGCATTTCTTTCGTCTCTTCCTTTCTTTTAATTTCAAAACCTTTTGCCTTTTTCCATTGTCTTTCAAATTTCATTTATTTCTGAAGTCTTTTATCTTTCGTGTCATTTAGTTTTTCTACGTTTTACTTTCCGAATGCACTCAAGTTTCTTCCAATTTTTACAAGATTCCTTGGTAAAAGCTGTGTTGTACTAGGTTTTTTAGACTTCTAATAATCTTCATAATTTTGGTTGAATGGTTCGATTCAATCGAGATTATTTCAAATGTTTTGCTTACAAGTAGAAAAGAAACAAAGTAAAAATTATTATTCAATTTTAACTTCAAAAATCAAACTTTACATCATATACATCGATTAAAATCTCGATCAAATTTGAATTGAGATTTTAACTTATCTGATACCTTTAAATCGAAAACACGATGTTGTTAATTCGAATAAAAAGACTTACAACTAAATTTTAATTTTAGGTTCTACAAATATAAAATATATTTTTTGCTTGAAATCACCGTGTAAAGTTAACTATTAAAAAATAAGATACTCCGATTGAAACAAATTGGCACCCTCAATGGGATTCTAGAATTAGTCTTAAGAAAAGTGTATGAGATTAAGAAATGGTAAAATAGTCGCTAGCAACATTATTCCAGTCAATTATGGGAACAATGCAGTTAACGAAAATTAGCAAAT
Source organism: Mucuna pruriens (assembly GCA_025330945.1). Lineage (NCBI taxonomy): Eukaryota > Viridiplantae > Streptophyta > Magnoliopsida > Fabales > Fabaceae > Mucuna > Mucuna pruriens. Next base: position 8,349,905 of record JAENHJ010000324.1, on the reverse strand, counting down.
TCTTGGTTTGAAAAATAATGTAGTTTACAGAAAAACGACAACCATCGGAGTCTGATAACAATGTGACTCAGGGAAATCAACAACCTCTCAATTTAAGGTAGTGACAAGGTCGTTTTCGCTTCGGATAATGATGTTGTTCGAAATACGGAATATACAAAATACAAATGCAGCACGTAATGGGATTAAAACGTTTTGACTACTCATGTTGAAAATGAGGGGGAGAACCACTTCAAGGGAATGTCAATACAAACATTAACAGACACACACCCTTCAAATAGATGGCCTTGGGAAATGCCCAATTGGAGGCCCCAAAATCTAAATCTTGAAATGCCCTAGAATCAACAACAATAGATTCCTTCTACACATGTTTTCAATTTCGACACACAATAGGCTAAACGTGAAGGATCCTGATAATTTCCCAACCGATACCTCTCATCAAACTCTTATGTCCATGTGACAACAAATGGACAAGAATAATCATAAAATGGTCAGCATGCTAACTCAACAAATGACTGAAGTATTAAACCCTTTTGGTTCAAACAGCATAAAAGTTCATAAGCAGGAAAGCCAATATTAAAAACTAATTGTCAATTATACTTAGAACTTTACCATATATAAACTTGTTCATATTAAAATAGTGTAAAGCATAACATTTGTTTTTCTAAGAAAATAAAAGTATAATTTAAAATTTTAAAAATGTAATTTAAACTTTCAAAAAGGAGTGAAATATAAGTTATCCCAATTAAAATTAGTTATTATAAACATATACTATTTTTTCTATTATCTTATTTTCATCTTATTTTATTCATATTGTTCCTTTTTCTTTTATCATATTACATCCATTACTTTCTCCTTGTCCTATCTTTTATTTTTCTTCTTATCACATTCTTCCTTCTACCCCAGTCCACACAAAGTTGGGTGGTCGAACAATTACCAAACCCATAAGGCATGTACAGTTATGAAGAACATGATCGATCAAACAGAAATCAGGGAGATGCTTTACAAAAAAATTACACCTAATAACAACATAATAATATTAATAATTGAGGGCGTTACATTATTCTGATACTTGAAACGTACAATAAGGGAATGAAATAACAATTCTTCCCTTGGTAATTAGTACCACCAACAAACAAAGCCTAACAACAGGCGAGCTGGTCACAACAAGAGTGCAAAGGAAACATAGAAATACAAATTGACCATCTTAACGTAGAAACAACAATGATCTACAAAAGACACGTGTGACTGTTTCTGAGGCTTCTTATGGTTTCCAGAGAATAGTTGTCTCTGCAATCATGGAAGTGACCACATATGGGTCCATGTTAGACGCAGGCCTCCTATCCTCAAAATATCCTTTCCCTGCCTTCTCAGTGTCCCTTCCTACCCTAATAGAAGCACCACGGTTGGCAACACCCTGCATGCACAATTGCATAACGGAATCAATAATATAAACTACTTATCTGATGGTTCACCGTACCAAACAAATAAACAAATTACTTACAAGGAGTTATTATAAAACAATTTATATATTTTCATAAACTCACTAGCTTAATTTATAAACTTTCACACTTAATTATAAACCGAGACTAAAAATAATGTTTATATTGTATAGACATTAAGAGTCATGCCACAACCTAATATGATATTTGAAGATACAAATGGTTGAATATATAAAACTAGTATGCATAGATATTCGATATAGAACTAAAACTTATCTTCGATTCTATATAATAAACTATTTGAAATTATAAATAATATATTGTGCTTAGATTTATTACTTAGTGAAATTCAAGCTTTATTTAATTTAATTTAAAAAAATTAATTTTTTTAATTAGCTATTAGTAATAACAAGTTTAAATTGATATTGTCAAAATTTTATTGATGTGGATTTAAACTTGCTAGTCAAGCTAGCAAGTCAAACTAGAGAATTAATCAAATTATCATCAAATAAGAGACATGCTGATAAATTGTTTCAAAAAAGGTATATTTTAAGAATTTTATTTTGATTTTATGCCTTGTTTGGTAAACAATTTAGAACTTATTCTACAAATGCTATAAAATAAACCTTTATTCATTAGTTAATAATATAAATTAAAAAAATTATTACTTGGATAAATATAAATAAGTTGGTTTTCTTAATATTATTTTGTTGATTACCCATAGGAAGGTGTTCATGTCAGCTGTTTCGTGTCGTCCTGTCAAACGACGTTCATTGCCTTCTCCGTAAGCAGCGATGTGCTCTTTATGCCTCTTTTCCAACTTAGCAATTGCTCTTTTGATGACTTCATAGCCACCATCGTTTCTCGTGGACTTGGTACTGGAACATTATATATCATCAACCAAAGTCACATTTTGTTAATTAATTACTAACCTACCTTTTCTCTAAGACTTTAAGAGACCATGATTACCTGTAGTTTGTGTGAGCCCCAGCACCATTCCAATCACCCTGATTTGTATGAACAGCCAAAATGACACGAGTCAACATCATCACACCAAATTCAAAAATTCATACATTTAAGAAGAGTATATTGTTAAATATTCATTTACTTAAATTTAATTTTAACCATATATTTTTATTATATATAAAATCAACGTGCCTCAATTTTTGTGCGCCACAGAGGAACTCAAGTTAGAAGAAAAAAATTGAAACAGGATAAGCACGGGATTATTCACCTGAATTGGTTTAGGGTCAAAGGAAAGAACCACTCCAGCGGTCTCAGTAATTCTCTGTTAACACAAATAAAGATATTAGTTGCAGTGTTAAAAAAAAAAAAAAACTAGTCTTTCTCAAAAAAATATATATATATATTATGAAGGTGAACATGAAAATAGCCAGTCATGTGCTAAGTACCTCCAAAATGTATCGAGCAACCCACAACTCGTCACCGGCAGAGATGCCAACCGACGGACCAACTTGGAATTCCCACTGCACATCAGGAAGAATGGATTGAATTGAAAGAGTTAAAGTTAAAAACAACAATTTATTAAAGAAAAAAAAAAGATATGAAATATAAGAGTAAAGAATAATGAATATGAAAATTATGAAATATATTTCAACTTACTTGACCGGGCATAACTTCTCCATTAATTCCACTAATGTTAATGCCCGCATAAAGACAGGCTTTGTAATGTGAGTCAACAATATCTCGCCCGAAAGCTTTGTTAGCACCAATGCCACAATAGTAAGGTCCCTGTTGAGAGTGGAAAATAATATACATAAAATACATGTAACAATTAGAGAGTAACAAAACACAATTAAGTGAATTTACATAACAAGTCACATAGCTAACAAGTCACATAGCTAACAAGTCATAAATGAAAAGACTAATAATTTAAATTTGTTCAAAAAGTTAATAACCTTTCATAAAAAGAAAAATATATGTAAACAATAAAATGTATACATTATTATTAATTAAAAGCTAACTAATTTGTTAGTGAGCTGGATTATTAAATGAATGTCACACCAGACAATTTTTTTTTTTATACCAGGGAAATTTACATTACACACTAAATCTTCCATTTTAAAGATTGAAGAAAAGGAATTTTCACCTGAGGACCAGGAAAACCACCAAGGGGCCATCCAAGAGGCCATTGGACATCTTTTTGCAACAAGGTATATTCCTGCTCAATGCCATACCTATTTGGAGATCAAACAGTAATTTTTAGTTGAAAAGAAAAAAAGAAAATCATAGTAAAAGGTCAATAGAAACTGCAAGGAAGCAACAATAGATTCCATACCAGGGTTCTTCTGCAGCAACATCAGGATGGTTGAATATCTTTGCAGCATTATGTCTCTTGTTGGTAGGAATGGGTTCCCCAGCAGGAGTGTAAGTATCACACATTACCTGCAATCAATTGCAATTGAAAGATATTAAATGATTACACCATGGAAACAAGTTTAACTGAAGAAAGATGTAATAGTAGACAAGAAGAAACATACCAGAATATTGTTACCCCTCCTGAATGGATCCCTGAAAATTGCCTGTGGACTGTTGTATTTGATTAAGATACACAACATTAAAAAGAAAATTTTGGAAAATAATCAATTCTAAATATGTAACGGTCCAAATTTACCAGAAAATTGAACAAGATTTAAAAGTGTATACCAAGAAGAAATGATCAAATGGGATTAGAAAAAGAGGCTTACTATAAGATCACTTCACTATCTACTCCAGGAGCTTGACCAGTGCTGGAACCATCATAGTTCCACTTGGGAAGCTTCGAAGGGTCATTAACGGGTCCTGAGAGAGTCTATAATATATCCAAAATCATTTTATATTTGCATCAGTTACCGGCCAACATCATTAATACCTACTTTGTAAATAGTTTCTTATAATTTTTTAAAAAAAGAAAGAGAACTGCTGTATAGTACGAATGTAACGCACCAGGCACAAAAGCACGAATAAATAACACTCAGTGGTGTGTTATTTAAAAAAATATATATTAATTTAAAAAATTGGAAAAATATAAAATGAAATTTGAGGGAGATCACTTATTCGCTTGTTTTATGCGAAAATCATTTCATAAAAAATATCGTTTTTTTTAAAGAAAAGTTTTATAAGGACCTAACCCGAAGGAAGCTGCGTCAGGTACTCCAATGAAAAATTCCTTGAAACTATGCAGATTTTTTTAATAATTTCGAACAATAAGACTGTTTAAAAATTCTATCATCTTTTATACTTTTGGTTACAAAAAATAGAAGTAAATTACCCTTGCTTTGCTTCTCACGTCCATGCCAGATCCACCAACCCTATCATAATGAAAATAAAAGGGTGTAAGTGTTGATTAAGTGCGACAAAAAATAATTGAAAAAACAAGTTAGAAAATAAGCAAGGTAGTTAAACTTGATGAAAAGCAAGGCAAGAAGATAATGTCAATGTGGAGTGAATATGCATATTAGAGTCTATAGTGAATGAAGAGCAAACATAAAACAGAAAAACAGGGGAAACAGAGTAGTACAGAGACTAGTAAAGACCATGTGTTTCATCAAAGAAAAGATGAGCAAAAACAAACCACACCCATGAAGAGAATCATTCTAGTACAAGTATCACCATGCACATTGGAAGAGATAGAGGCATGCCAAACCGCAATGCTTGTTTATACGTGCAGGGGAAACAGAGGACGTGAGTGCCTGAGAAAAAATGAAGGGAGACACTAACCATATGTACTCGGCGATCACCTTGTCGGTGCTGTCGGAGAGGTTAAGGTTGACAAGATCGGAGAGTGATGACATCTTCAAGAATCCAAAACCTTCTTCAGAGTGAGAATTTCTCTTTCTCTTTCTCTTCCTTTCTTCCTTCCGGTGACTCCATACAGGGTTGTTGCATGGGTTTTATAGTCCCATCTCTGAATTTCTAAAACAAAATTAACAAATTTTACCGCTATTTAAGTTAGCTTTTACAAGATAAAAGAGACTTGTTTAAAAAATAGGGAAAAAAAACAGAAGAGCACTTGTTTGTCGTTAAAAGAATGCAAAACATTAATTTTTTTTTTGTTAAATAGATAATGCTATTCAGTTTTCTTTTACTATCAATAGTGATTATTTATTTATGACATATTATTATTTTAGCATGTGATTATGTTTAATAAATATTTATTTTTATTATTAAAATTTATAATGAATAAATATTTTTAGATATATAAATTATATTATATTTATATTATAATTATAATTAAGTTTAAAGTATATTTATAATAAATAAACATTTTTGAATAAATAAGTTATATTTTAAATTTATAATAAATAATTTATAGTGCAATATAATATTATCTTTAATTAAAAGGATAAATATTAAAAAAATTAAATATACTATCGTTAAAAAATTAAAAATAATATTAAATAACAGTTAAAAATATTCTATTTAATATAATTATTTAGTATGATATAAGTTAGCTCTAAGCATGTAATGGCATGACAGCCATGTACTTATAATTGACGTGTTATTTAAACAATTATACCCTCAAAGGTTATTTGATAAAAAAAATGAATTTTAATTTATACGGTCACACGATTTTGCCTTTTCAACTTCAGTAATTATGAACTATTTTCTTTTTGCTCCCTCCGAGAAACATTCTAATTCATGATGGATAGACTATACTTAAATAACACTGATAAAGAATTTAATGTTGTAACAATGTGTCCATACCGAAATTAAAGAGAGACAGAGGTAGGAGATCATGGCTGTTGGGAGAAACATTTTCTATTAGATTTTACATTCTTTTCTAGTTACATTATATATGTACAGCTGGATTTTTTAATGAAAATTTCAAAAGAAGAGGAGATATATTCTGTAAAGTAGCTTATTAAATTTTTATTTCTTAACTCTGTATAGTTAAGCTATAATACAAAATTTAAATACTAACAATATCTTAATTTTTAAAAATAAATAAATAAATTGATAATATCTTTAAATCTAAAAAAAGCATTCTAATAACTTAAAAATAAACAACAATTTTCAAAAAAAGAAACTAAATTATTCATCGTTAAACTAAAAATATTTGAGCATATTTTCTTCCCTCCTCTTTGCCCTAGCACATGGCTACATCCAATTTGAATTTCAAGTTTTTGAAATCTGACTTTGTTCTATATTTTATGTTTGTTTTCTTCCTTATATATATTTTGCTTAATTTTGAAAAAGGTTTGTCATTTTCTCTAAAGAGTTGATGATATTTTGGTTAGTTTGGTACATTATTTTGAATATACATGATGTTTATGGTTCCTATATTTTTTGTAATAGTGTGATGTTTCCATTGTTTAGGATTTACTATTTACTATTACTACATGTAATGCTTCTTCCATTGTTTAGGATTTTTATGTTTGTTACCTTTGTTTTTTAATTATATGTTTCAGTACTTATCCACTTATATGTGGAATGAAGAAATATGTGTACTTGCTCATGGTGGAAAAGTGGAAGAGTTGAATATGTAGAGGGTGAAGTTGTGATAGATATAGACGTGGACACGTAACATAGACATTTTTGTTGTCATAGAATTATGCAAAGCTCATGATTATGATGAAATTGAAGTGTGCACAATAATGAGGAGATTGGATCTATTTTGATCACCCCATCATAAGTGGAGGGTTGTGTGAAAACTGAAAGCGCGTGGCAGAGTAATGATTATGGGAAAGCATCAGATATGAAAACGCGTGGGAATGCATTCTGAGCGGTAAACTAACGAAATAAAAAGGTGACACATTTCGTGTAGGTCAAATGCCCATTCTGCTATTCTATGTCACACTCACAACATTTCCCTTCTCATTAACATAACTACAAACGTGAGTTTTAACATTAATTCGACTCCAATTTTTTAATTAGATGGAAGAAAAAATTCTACTAAAAATTATTAATTATTTTTTAATATATATTATACTTTATACTAAAAATAAAAAATTAAATATTAAAATCAAATTCTAATCATCTTTTAACAAATGGTGGTATCGAGAAACTCAATTATCGAATAAGTTAGTGTGAATCGTAGTACCACTTTACGTCAAAATTTTAATAAATTTTGTAAAATCATAAAAAATAGGATAATAAAAATGTGTAAGTCAATTTTAAATATACGAATAATTATTATTATTATTTGTAAATATATATAGAATAAACATGGTTACCTTTAATATCTGACTCAAACCTAAATAAATATTTCAAACAATAAAAAGGAGAATTGGTTTTACTCTTTGTGAACGAATAAATGAAATTATTTATTTATTTATTATTGTAATTATGTATATATTGAATTAATTTATTCTCTCAGAGAATAACACATATCATTATTAATATCTTTTTAATTTAAATTTGAAATTATTTTGAATTAATTGTATCTTTCTTAAATTTTTAAATATTTTTCAATCTATTTTTAGATTTCTTTTGAATTAGGTACAACTATATTTCTTTATAATTTTAAATTATTTTTTTATAGTTTACCTAATTTTAAAATAATTCATACAATATATATAATACTTGCTAGTCAATATATATGCCTTTGTTCTAATTTTTTTTAATGTATATAACTTTGTTTAACATCAAAAGACAAATGCTATAGCGTAATGGTTAAGTAAATCAAAGGTAAAATTAGTATTTTTAAGTTGTTTTTTTATTCTAATTTGATCTTTTAACTTTTTAGTTACATTTTTTATTGTAATTTGATTTTGTCAAGTTGTTGATGATTAAAATCGCACAGTTCACAAAAAAATCAAATTGAAACTAAAAAAGATAAAAAAAAGTAAGATAAAAACGAAAAATGAAACTAAAAAAAATAAAATTACAAGACAAAAATATTAATTTTTGTCTAAAAATATCACGGAGGATTTCGGTGGTAATCCTCAATTCTTCTACTTTTATTCTTGTCAAATATTAGTTGTTGTTTTTGTTTTTTGGTAATTTGTCAAGTATTAGTTTTGGAACATTGTTAAATACTTCAATATTGTCAATCATTATTTTATTCTCTTCAACTCCATCTTTTTCCTACACCCTATGGGGAGGAAGCAAAGCAGAGCCTAGTACTCATACATGTTCGTGCCTTATCCACTAATGTGCTTTGCAATCATTGTGTAATAAACTGTTTCATATAATGTGCTTTATAAATTTTATGATTATTTCTTTATGTTTGCAAATAATTTTATTTCAAATTAAATCTTCTTTCTAATGATAAATTATATTCCAAGGAGCATGCCATAGATTTCTCTCATGAAGTGTTATTTGATTGGCTTCAAGGGACAGGTTCTTTTGCTCGTTGACTGATCATCTTTTAATTGTATAAAAGAATAAATAATCTTATTTTAATTTTGTTGAGACGTGTTAATTTGCTTTTGTTGATATGGAAAAACTATATATATAATTGTCATTATTTCTTTTTGTTATTTTACCATTTTATCTGTATTCCCAGACAATATTATATTTATTGATGTAGTAATAATAATAATATATTAGATTTCTAAATTACAAAGATAAAGTTTAAATTAACAAAAGTAGTAATTTAGATTAATATCTGTTGGTTTAAGTAACAAGAAGTTTAGTTTTCGTTAAATAAGATTTCGATTCAGACTATACTCCTTAAAAGAGTTTTATGTGTATAAATTGTTATAATAACTTTTGTATACGTATCACATCTTATAATTAGTTAAAATTCATAATAACTAAAAATTAAAATTAAAATGGAAAGAATAAAAGAAAGAGTGACCAGCCTAACTGTGGATGACTTTAATTAATTCTTCAAATCCTTGACATATACGAAGTAGACCATCGTTGACCCTTCTCAACCTATTGCACTCGTTTGTACTTCGTTATTATAATGAAATATTTCTAAAGTATCCCAGATAGTCAAAAATGCCTTTTCAATATTTGGCTTCTTACATTTTTTCCCCCCGAAAAGTGACCCTTCGTACTAAGTTTCCCATTATTTTATAGAGAAGGAAAAGTGCAATCAATTTGTGGGATTGGTTGATTCTCATATGCTTAAATGTCTAATCTTTACGTGTTTGTGTCAATCAGTTCTTGGTTTTTAATTCAAACACAAGATAAAGCCCAAGAACACATGTATAGAAGCAGCATGGAACTATACTATAGCATGACTACTTACAACAAATAGCCAAACCCACTTTTTCGATGGATGGAAAAGAAACCAAGCTTGATTTTATGATTTAGATACATGATGCTACGTGCATGAGTTCAATATCTTGTAAATAAAAAAAGTATAATTAAAAATGATGAATAAAGTTAATAGTAAAGATTAGACATAAGTAAAACATAAAAAAAAAGAAGAATTGAATAGCAACGCGCATGCATGTCGAACATCTCTAGTACTTATCTCATGGAATTTATTGAAAGCAGCAAAGAAACAGCTTTGTAGTTGTCAGGGTTGGAGATGCCGAAAGCAGAGGCGATGAGGAGAGAAAAAATGAGCACATGACACATGTTTCCTAATAGAATCTCTCTCCTATTAGAGGACCATAATGTGTGGCATCTATTAATGACAGGCTTTAGTTTTTAGTCTTTATCTACAGTTATACTAATGGATGTAACTTGATGGTTACAGTTTCATATTTCACAGAATCTTCTTCATTGAGTGGTTTACAAGCATTGTCTGTTTTCCCCTAATGTACTGCTATTGTAAAAATAAGGAACTTATTCTCTGCTCAAAATCTTCTTACTCTCCATCTCATCCTGGACCATTCAAGTTTCCACTTTTTTTTTTTCCCTTATATGATACTTTCCTTTAATTTATGGGCAGGGCAAATATCTTTTACCTTTGATAAAGGGAATATATATATGCTCAGGAAACTTCAATAGCATAATGTGGATATCACTCTGGCAAATGCACTATTCAAGAAAAAAGGTGAGTAGGATTCATGGCTCCATGCTACCTTTATATGATAAGAAAATGGTGTTTTTCAAGAATTCGTTTCACGAAATTACTTACAAAAACCATATGTCTTAATTTCCGTCGCACACCTCAACTCTTTTATTCAACTTAATCAGTTGTCCAATAAAATATTTACAGGTGCATTCATGAATACTTCACAGAAATGTTTTCATATTCTTTACCAATGCTCTTGTATGATTTTGGCAGCAACTATCTTGTTTTATTTATAATTAATAATGAGTGAAGTGAATATATATTGTGAAGTGTGGCTTTTGTAATGAATGTGCTCTTCTAATGAATGTTTTAAAATTTTAACCAAAAAAAAATAGTTTCTATATTTTCTATGAAACGTAATCAAAATTTCTAGATTTTTATACTTTTAAAAATACGTGGATTTAGTTTTTTCTAATTTTAAAAAATATTATAAATTCTTAATAAGAAACGATTAAATCTACATTATTTTTAGTTTGAGAATCAAATTTATCCATATGAAAATATAATGACTTTTAACTAAGTATAAAGATTAAAAATATATATCTTTAAAATATTAATATATATATAAGCAATTCAAGTATCGATAACCTAAATTTAATTCGACTAGTTCATTTTAAGTACAAATATTTGTTAAAATTAAACCGAATCATTTTTATTTTATTATTCTTTCGTCTAAACTCTAAACCGATTCAGATCCATCTAATAGGTTTATATTACAATTTTGCATTAACTCGATCTGTAACTATCCCTTGGACCTCTCATAACTGAGGCTAACAAATGTTACAAGGCCTGTCAACTGCCATGATCCATGATTTTTAGGGCCACCTATATGAATACTTTGAGGGTCCCAATTGGATCTAGTGAATTCTGTTGCAATACAAGTTCAGCCCAAGCAAATTACCCACTGTTTGGTAAGGTGCTTCGTGAGGAATATAAACGAACCCGAAGATTAAAAAGGGGGTCATACTATTCATACAGCTTTTTTTGTTATTAGCATCGTCTGCTTTTTTTTTTTTTTCAAAAATACTTTAAAAAATTACTTTCTGTAGTGTAATTATGTTGTAATGCATTACAGAAATTAGTTTTTGTAATGTATTAGAACATAATTACATTATGAAAAGTAATTTCCGTAAAATCTGTGAAAAGAAAATAAGGAGTGTGAAGGTGAGAGAGAAAAAAGTATTTTGAAAAGATGAAAAAAAAATTTAAAAATGAGGTGAAAGTGTGAATATCATGAGCCTTTAAAAGGTCAAGTGAGGAATGCTACTAGGATGACAAAAGAAAATATTGGGCATATGGAGTACTTTTTAACATATTTTTAACACACTTTTTAGATTTGGTTGAAATTTTTTACAACACACTTTTAAAATAAGTTGAAATTTATTCAATGAGTTTTGAAATTTATTGTAACACACTTTTAGAATTTATTTAATAAATTTCACTCCTAATTTTACTGATTCTAATAAATTCAAACAACAATAAAGAATATACCAGAAAGTTTGAATCAAAGAGCATGTTATTGATATTTTTCAAGGTTGAAATTCACATGCTAAATTGCTAATAACTAATGAGAACAAATCTCTCGTTGGTAGATTATAAACAAATAAAGTAATATATAATAATCAACTGTGTTATAAATACAAAGTGTCAAGATATTTTTAAACAGAGAACTACACAAGTTGAAAGCTTACTAACTCTCTCTTGCACTCTTAACATTAGTCGCAGATAAATTTTAATAGGGTATTGAACTCGTATTCAAGGAAAAACTTGAAGTGAAAATTAAAATAAAATAAAGAGACAGGTGAGAAACAATAAAGGACCTAACAAAAAAACCAAAAAAAAAAAGGTTAGTTAATAAAAATAAACTTGATCTTAAAACTCGAGAACAATAACAAATCTTAGCAATAAATAAAAGTGAAACTTGCTACCTCTAAGATCCTGAAGATTAAAGACAAGTCATAATTAAGTTAAGTCAGTTGGACTTGAGAGTGTATTAGAAAATTAATGTCACTCAAACGAATTTTTCTAAGAGGCAAACAAAATAAAAAAAGTTTAAGCTCCCATGTAAATTGCTTTTGTTTGGAGCAGAATAAAAGGTTTAATTAGCTATGAAAATTGCTTAGCTTCAAATCAGGTTGAATTCTAACACCCTTTCTTCATTTCTTGTTATGGATGAACATATATAGAAAGTTTGTTGCTACCTTTATGTGTTCTTGTTTACTGCAAGTCAAGAATGAATCAATTGGTAAAATGTTGGAGTTTTTTATTTTACAGATATAGGTCCTTGCAAGCATAATCTGCTGATAGCATGATAACTTGTGTGTCAAGAACATAGGGCCATTAACAACAGCTAGAGTGTAATTGCAGCTTTAACGTGCAATCTAGCCCCAAGAAAAAAAATGATGATGCAATTGAATCAAATATATACACCCCATGTTTGAAACATTGTTACTCCCACTTGCACCTAAAATTCTAATTTCATGCAAGCTCCTTGTTGTTGATGAAAGGACCGAATTGAAGTACCCATCTCCATGATATTATCTATCTATTTTATGCGTTACCATTCTTGTCACTTAATAGGAAAATAATACGTCAGTAAAAATTTTTTTAGAGAATCTTACTTTTCAAAACAGAGAAGTTTTTTCAACAATGTGTCATATTTCTATTGAGAAACAGACAAAACAATGGCGTGTGATTTCTGTTAGTCAATTGTTGTAATAGAACAATGGCCTAACAACCGGATGATGATTGTGCAACCCTTCCTACTACAAGTCCTAAGCACGAGCACAGAAAATAGTCCCTGAGTACTATTAAAAAAAAAAAAAAAAAAAAAAAAAACAGAATAGGAGAACAGTCTCAATAGTTTAGATTTCTTTCCAAGGTTGTAGAAGTTAACCAATCAATCCTCAAAAAGACCTTGTCTCTAAAGTTCGTTAGTGGTGGATGTCATTGAGAGCACAACAAATATCCAAACGCCACACAAGGAAAGCTTTGCCCTACCCATTTCTTGTGGACATCATGCAAATTAAAAGGGTCCAAATTCCTTTTTCGAACAGTTTAGGCTACAATATAAGTATGATGCTCCCTCTCAATTTTTTTATTTTAATTTTCTATACTAAATTTAAAAGGTTTAACTTTAATTCCTTGAAAATGTTTCTATTAGACTAAATTATTTTTTTTCGTCACTAATTTAATCAATTTAGTAACACATCACAAATTATGAAAAATGACATACTATATAAATATTTATTAAGTCAGCCAAAATTAACACTATTAATGTAAACAAATTATCAGAAAGTCTAATTTAATATAATAGATACATTTTAGAAATTAAAGTGAAAATTTTCAAATTTAGTGAATGAACCTAAAACTAAAAATAATGAAGGAACAAAATTATATTTTATTGAATACCAACCTCATTTTTTTAGTCAGTCTTTAAATGAACATTATCTTGAAACTGTATGATGTGGAGATGAGCACTGACCTACCATAGTCTTTCTAAATGGAATTAGCCTTGAAGTCCTTGTCCTGTCCCCTGCCCTGCCCTTTCGTTTTCTTGTTTTCCATGATCACTAAAACAAAATAGATGATACGAAAGTGAATCCACTGAAACAATCACATCAGCATTCAGCCAAAAACCGAAACTAGAGGTTGCAGACAAGAAACCAACCACTAAGCCATTATATTGGGATGAAGAAGGGAAGCAATATGACTATACATAAATGTATCCTTTGCGTGTAAGTTACAAATTTCTGTTACCATCAAATAATGGCAATGAACCAAATTTCGTACCTTAACATAACTGTCAGAATTATTTCAGTATTGGTATTAAAGCTTGAAATGGGACTTTTGCTGTTATCTCGCTATAATATTTAATTTTATGAGCAATGTAGATCAGTGACCTCAACTTAGTTATTATGATAAAATAAATGAAATATGAAATATTTGGACAATGACACTTTCTCTATCTTCAAAACGCTGAGATATTAACATGATTAAGCAAATGAGCATAGGCTGACTAAAATAGTGCAGATTGCAACTTATGCACGAAATTTCAGGTACAAGGAGTGATATACCTGTTAAAGAAAGAGGGTTCCTCAACCCTACAAAACCGTCTAATAAAATAAATTACGTGATGGTTTGATAAGTTTAATAATGATTGTTAGAATAATTTTTAATATTATATTAAAAAAATAAATTTAAATCTAATTTAATCATACAAAAAATCTCAAACAATAACAATAACAGTTTAGTGACAACCGGAATAGACAATTTGTACAAAACTCAAAGCACTGATGTTTTTTTTCTTGGACTCATCTAACAACACAAATTTTATCTAGCTGTTATAAACCACGTAATGATGTTATGTAACTGATAAGCAATTATAATCAACTGCAAAAAACTTTATCAGCTAAGTTAATTGATACCTTGAGACAACAAGCCAAAAAAATTAATTCCCTCTATATAAAGTGAAAAAAATTATCTATGAGCTATATACCATTTTATTGTTAAAAAAAAAAAAAAAAAACTACATCTACGTTATACTACTTTGACATAGTATGATTTCTTTCCAAATGCATATTTATTTTGAGTTTTCCTTTTAAATTTCCTGATGCAACTTCTCACACGTTAATTAAAAAATTCCAGCTACATTTTTTTTGGTTTTCTTGATATTTTTCGAAACAATCAAATATTATTATAAATCTTTCTTATCAAAATATCGATTTTATGGTGGACAAAAATCAAAAAGCAAGAAGAATAATAAGCAAAAAAAAAAAGTAGTAAAAGATTTATATTTTCTAAAGTGATTCTATTTTACTCAACTTTTTAGTTGAGATTTAAAGTGACTTCTATATATTAAGGACTTAGGGAAAATAAACAAGAAAAAGACCAATGAAACCAGCGATTATTTGTTGTATTGTACAAAATGGCGACGTCACTTGGACCAATTAACGACGTGGAATGTGTTGGTAGGCTGAGGAAGAAACAAATCAAACAATGAGGAAAAACAAACTTTGTTGACATAAGTAGCATTAATTGCTCATAATTTGCGGAAAGATTCCATTTTCTATTATGTAATACTCACTAATTAAGCAATTAATCGCAACAAGTATCTTTTTCTCGCATGAGTGGTACTGTGGTAGCACTATTTTTCTTTTTCCTCAATCTTTTGCCATATTGAAAGCCTAAAATTTCAAGCATTCAAATCCTTATTATTAACTCACTGCTTTGTAACCAAATACAGGGTGATTCACCCTAGTCTCAACCTATATATATATATATATATCACATGAGGATCAAATTATCTCCAAAATAATTTTAAAAGAATTATTTTTATCTTTATTCTTATTTTTTTTTTATAAATCTTACGGTTACAAATGAATTACGTGAGAGGAAGTATTTCAAACTTGAGTCAAATGTTTATGTGAGAGGTTTGATTCTTTATATATATATATATATATATATATATATATATATATATATATATATATTATCAATAAAATATTATTTTTAATTATTGATCATTTACGTTAAAAAATATTAAAATTTAAATTAAAACTAAAGATGTTGAAAATAATAGATTAAAAGATATAAGAGATTCAAAATTTTCTACTAATATTCTCATTAAACAAAAATAATTAAAAATATTATTGTTAAATAATGATAGCTAAAAGCATCTCATTCAAAATACATATTCTAAATTATAAAGAGAAGACTGTTCTTTAATTGAAATTGAGATTTTATATTTAAATTATTATTGTCAAATTTATCTATCAAGATTAAAAAAATAGTGATATTAAAAAATGTCAATTTTCGAATAAAAAAAGTCAATTTTGATTGAAATTAAAAAAACAACATAAATAGTATATGTTTTGTTAATTCTAAATCTCGATATAATTTCTTTTTAACTATCCGATCCTTAATTACAAATTAAATAAAGAAAACGTTATGCATTTTCTTTCTTATTTCAAAAATATTAAGTGCATTTATATTTTCACAATTTTTCTAACCCGTACATCATGAACATTATATTAATGTGATGCACAGGCAACAGGCAATATGTATTACAACGAGATCACAAAAAAAAACATTTATTATGTATAAAAGATATTTTTTGACTCATTTATCTATGCTCTTAATTAATATCTGAGATAGAAAAATCGATTTTTTTTCATTTTGTATTTTCATATCTGAGTCCTCTATAAAGCAATCTAATCGATGTCTGGTTTTTTAATTAAAAAGAAAAACACAAATCCTTTGTCTCCCTTGGTATAATTTAGTAAAATGATTTGTTCTTTATATATATATAAATGTACACATTGGAAACAGTGGGAGTCATGGCTGGATCAAAATTGGCACAAGTATGCTTGCATCCTCATCCACCCATGCATGCCATGCGCCCACCTTCTAAGAAAACAAAAAGAATAAATATTCTTGGACGAGAAAAGTATAAAAATAAAATAAATAATTAATATAATAAAAAAAAGATAAAGATAAAAATTATCAATGAGATGCTTAGAGTAGTGACGAAGAATATCAACTCTAAACTTCATTGTTGTTGTATTTCTACAACACGTGCATAGTTGGTAGGTAAGAAGCATGCACCTAAACGTATTATTCCCCCAATAGATACCCCTAATAATATTTTAGCTTTGCAAATGGCGTCTTAACCACCAAAACTGAACCACACTAATTTAAATTGCTAAACAACATGACTTTTCTTTATGTGATTATTATAAAAATTGTATGATGTAACGAAGCATAATAATTTCATAATTCCAGTCATTCCTTTTGGTTTAAAATATTAATGTTATGTGCCTAAGCCTGAAGTACATTTAAAAAATGAAACACAGCAACACACTCTCGAAGATGCATAATTAATCTAGAAGTTTAACAACTTTTGTTACTTTTTCATTTTCTATCACAAGTCTGATGGAATCACTTCGTATTTGTAAACAACTTTATTAATATACAATGAATGAGTCAACACCAACCAATAATAAAATACTCTATACTGATGAAATCATTGATTTCAATTATAAAGTTCATATGGTCATGATGGTCATATGTTAATCAGAGAACAATACGAAAAAGGAAAACATTTTGTTCATTTATATATAGAATGGCGACTATACGATCACTTTATTATTTTATGTTAAAAATAAAATAATAAAATCCATTTAAGTTTAAGTCCTTTAAAATATTTTGAAAAAAAAAAGTAAGACATATGAAGGCCCAAAATCGAGGTGAGAGTCTCCTCTCATTTATCTTTAGGGTGTTTTGACACGAAAAAAAAAATTATAGTTTATAATTTAAATTTTGTAGAATTAAAATTGTTGAAAATATATATTTTATATTTAGTTTAATTGTATTTTAGGTTTTTAATTTAGCATGTGTGCAATTTTGGTCTTTTAAATTTTTTTAGTTAACTAATTCTTCAATTTTAAAAATTTACCAAATTTGATTTTGCCATCATTTTTTAAACATAAAACTCTTATATTCTAACTTTAATTTTACAGAAAATATTCACAATTTGAATCAATTAAAACTCACCAAACAAAATAAAACATTACATTTCATCCAAAAATTTTTGGTCTCCATTTCACCCAAAATTTAAAATAATGTCAATTTTCCTGTTCAAATACCAATTTCATATATATCTAATAAATCTCTTATAATTTTGTCAAGTTTCTACTAAATTTATTATTTCTAAACTTTTAAAATTATTTCATATGCCAAATTCATGATATATTTCAGATATTTCGATAGAAAAATAATTAATGTAAAGGCTTTATTAGCAAGTTAGAAGAAAATTGATAACAAAACTAAATTTGCTCAATTTAAAAAATAATAAGACTTAATTAACTCAAAAAATTGGAAAACTAAAATTAAATACAATCCAAAAAGAAACAGGAAAAAAGTAAAATAAATCCTTTATACTTTGGTTGTGTAAAAAATTAATCAATACATGAAATTAGTTATTTTAATTCAACCACGATGTTATTATATATTTAGATGTGAGGTATATAATTTAAAAATTAATTATAAATTCCATATTAATAATTTATTTAATAAACCTAGTAAATATATAATTGAAATGTAATATTATAATTATTATGTAAAGTAAAAGTTACTTAAAAGATTAAAGAATGTTTCTGAATTTTTAGTACGTATTTTACTTCATCCCAATAATGATAATCTTCTATGATCTAATCTATTTGTCTACCCAGACCAGCAATTATTTCTACGACTCAATCTATTTGGTCAAAACCCTCCTTCTAATAATGTCAATTGTCTCATTATTAGTAATGCCCCATAATGCATCCATTACCTTTGTCTCAAGGAGCACCATCATGGAAGCATAGAGAGGGATGTCTAGCTTTTCCAAGTTTAGGATATAAATACAAATAATTACCTACAAAAATCAATAGAGATGGGCATGGGTACTTTAAATATATATATTTATGAATTTGTTGATTTATATTTATTTAGTTTTTTTAAAATAGATTAGCAAGTTATAATTTGATTATTTTAAAATACAATTAATGTATAGCCTGTTAACATACTTTAAAAAAAAAATAGGTATACGTTAACAAATGCCTGTGAAGTTGCTAACGTGTGGATGTATAAATTCATTTTTTAAACTTCTCTTAATAAAAGAATTTATTTTATTAACTTTTAATATTGTTTTAGGTGCTATTTAAAGTAACTATTGACTTTATAACTTATAATTTATTATTATTCTTTAATATTTTAACAAAAATTCCTCTAATATTATTCTAATTTATTTAATTATTACATTATTTATATTATTTTTAATTTTTAAATAAAATATATGACAAAAGTTCAAAATTAACTAAAAAATCCATAATCACCTAAACATATTTTTTCTACAAAATTATAATTACATAAGAAATGTTTTAAATTGATACTTATTGGAAGTTGTGGTCTCGTGATTAATAACTAATTGTATTGTTTCTATATAATCTAAACTTTACAACTCAACTTTACTTATAACGATTTAAATTGTCATTTAAAAATATATTAGATATTTCATTTTCTAATTTTACGGAACCGCCGCAGTTTACCCTACATGGTTATCTCCATGTATCCCTAACAGTTTAACTCGAAGATTTGAAATTTTGTCATTAAAGCATAGATCAATTGACTTTTATGAGATCACCAAATATTTTATTTATTTTTATTTTATTAATTCATACAAGTTAATACCACGTCACATTTTTTTTTATTATATTTCCACTGAGTATCATTTGGAATTTAGGGTAAAAATTTAATTTTAACAAGAAATTATGATGTCAAAACATGAGTAATTGGAAAATCACTTATACACGAGGAATAAACATACATACAATTAAATTTTAATATTTTAAAATATTAATATAATGTAACATAATACTGAATTTAATTGAATTTATATTAGGACAATGTTGAATACATTTCAAACAATCAATAAGAGCTTGATCCACTACTTATCATGTTAATATATACCAAAATTTTTAAGATTGACAAATAACAAATAATAACTTTGGTAATTAACAAATAAGGAGTAACGGTAATGTACCATAACAATAACAGTCATTTAATCCACGTAAGGACATAATCGACCATTGTAGAAGATAATATATTTGTAACCACGGACACTACACTATATTAGGAGAAAAAGTCAAACAACACATACGTTTTTCAGTAGAGAGATCACTAGAATAAGAGAATTGACTTAACTTGAACTTCAAATTATTTTTTTCAAATATCAATGTTATTGACAAGGAGAAGAGATCTAATGCTTGTGGAATTAGTTCTTAGAGTCAATTTCATATAAGAACATAATTAATTAAAATTAATTAATCAATTCAGTTAATTTTTTTTTCTAAAAAATTAATCTAAACTTGCATGTAGCAAAATAAATAACCAAAAAATAATAATAATGACACACTCTTTTTAACATTTTTCTATTAGTAACTGAAATTTATTAAAACTTACACATTTACATCAGTATCATTCATTATTTAACAAATATACCAGTAATTGTTAATAAATTTTAATTAATAACTAAAAATGTTCATAAAACTCCTGAAGTACTCATAAACAATATGATTCCCACGCATATGTGAGAGGCTTGTCTTCGCACCAAGCTACCAAATCTGCTCCCGCTACGTCACTTCCTGCTAAGTAAAAGAAGTCATGGTTTAAAATTATTCCATTTAAAATAATAAAACAAAAATGTACATCCATTTTGCCTTAAAATATGATAAGTTACAAGGAATAAAGTGAAAAAATAGAATACATTTATCTTAGTTGAAAATGAATAAATTTTGTGAATAAGTTAAGATAATTTTGGGTAAAATAGTTCACTTAAATTTAAAGAAAAATGTAGGTATGTTTTTTGAATTTGAAATAAAATAAAATAAAATAGTTTGGAGTTTGTGGAAAAAGGTTTTGGCATTGCCCTTGGTTTTCTCTAGCCTCTAACGTTACCATTCCATTATTATTAATAGGACCCGCCCTTTGTTTCATCCTATCCTATCCACTAATAAACACCAACATTGCCTTCCTCTCTCAACTTCTAGCTTTTTCTTTTTCTCTCTCTCTTTCAAAATTTACAAAAATGGTGGCTTTGGTTTCCCAAGATAACGTTGTTGCATTGGTTTCTCGTACGGGCAGAGACTTGCAGCGCTACAGAAAAGGTCGTCGCCAAGTCGTTGGGTTTGTCTCTTTTTCTTAATCCTATGTATAATCATTGTCTTTATAGTATTTCATTTTTCTCTTTTTCTTTTTAAAACCATGTTTCATTCCTCTACATATTGAGTTTCATTTCAACTGTGACTCAACATTTTTCTTTTCTTTCAAATTCGTGTCTACGTTTCTGTAGATGCATACCATACAGATATAAAATTGGCGATCAAATTTCCTTGGAGGAATCACAACAAGATTTAGAAGTTTTGGTTATTACTTCTCAGAAAGGCAAAGGGATGCTATTTCCTAAGGTAACCGCACACCAAAATATTAGTCAATCAAATTCACACCCAAATGGCATATTACTTTTATTTATTTACATTTTTTTCACCCCATTTTTGTTATCTATCTGTTTGACCAAACAACAGGGAGGGTGGGAATTGGACGAATCCAAAAAGGAAGCAGCTTTACGAGAAACCATAGAAGAAGCAGGGGTACGAGGAACCGTTGAGGTGAGGCTACATGATAAAATAATTAAAGTTTAACACACATGCATTATCTAATCAAATCTTTAATATAAATTTTTAATTCAATAATCAATTGAAAATAATCTTTAGTAATACTTATACTAATTATTTAGACAATAAACCATTGGCCACTAGAACTTGCAAGTTGAAATGAAATTATGAAATTATGAAATGTTCATTCTCCCTCTTAAATTTGGTTGGTGCAGGGAAAATTGGGTAAGTGGAGTTTCAAGAGCAAAACTCATGATACTTTTTACGAAGGCTACATGTTCCCTCTACTTGTTCAAGAGCAATTGGAGTTCTGGCCAGAACAGAATCTTCGTCAAAGAATATGGGTAGGTAGCTAAAAAACCATGAAAATTTTCTGTTTGTTCCTTGTTGGAAATGGTCACTGAGATAGTGTTTGAAATTTTGATTTGGTGTGTAGATGAGCGTTTCTGAAGCAAGGGAAGTTTGTCAACACTGGTGGATGAAAGAAGCGCTAGAGAGACTAGTAAACCGTCTCACGGCTCGGAAACTTGGTCGTGTGAGACAAATAGTAGGTTCTATACACTGCATAGGAGATGGCAATTCTGACTTGTAAACGGCCCTCTCTACCCTTTTACCTTTTCTTCGACGCCACACTCACGAATAGTAGAATCCAACAAGTGATTCATCGAAATTAGATTATAATTTAGTAATTGTAAATCACGTACTTGTTGTCAATTCCCCCACCATTTGAATATACTACTTTATATCCAATTGGGCCAAAATGCATCTGTATAGTGAGACTTCTGAAAATACATTGTTCAGTAAACAATATGCTTTTGTTCACCAGTTAAATTTGTACAACTTTTTTTTATGATAGAATAGAGAGAGATGGGAAGAGGAAAGAACAAGATGAATGATTGGGAGTTATAGAAAATGTTGTAGAAAAAAGAAGTATGAATAATACAACTCAAATAAATTATTGTACTAGTAATGGCTGTATGTGCCTATATATGGTAAGTAGGGATAAGGCTTTTTTAAAGCAGAGACTGTGTAATGTTGCAACTTATTAGTTATTACTGTATCATATGGTTAGTGTGTCTAGAAATTTGATGTTCAATGCCCTTTCTTGGAAAAGGACACATTGTCTATCATGTAGAAACTGTAGCACTTGATTCAAAGGAATCTACACGAACTGATCCAATGGTTTCTAATGTTTACCACTTGTAAAATAGTTTGTTCTGCATATCTGATTACTTCTATAAATGTAACTTTTTTGTTCTAATTAATGATTATTATACCTTTTTAATCAAGAGCAATGTGAAGATAAGCTTATTCCTTTCTTTTATGTATTTTTATGAGTTTGATTGAAATGCACAACAATGTACAATAATTTTAAATTAAAATTTAATCATAAATTATTATTAGTATCACTTTGAAGATAACTATAATACATTTATGTTTGGATGCATAGCTTATTTTATATATATATTATTTTTTTGCAATCAACTTGAAGCTAAGATTGGAAGTACATTTTTGGTACTTCAACCATGAGGTATGAAGTGAAATACTCCTTTGGTGCATAGAGGAATACGTGTGGAATTGGTTGACTGAGTCCTTATCTTGATCAACAGTGAATTCTTTCGGCGCAATTGAGAACTGAAAAGTTGAAGAGGAATTTTATTTCAAACTTTTGGTCAATAAGAAAGAAATATTTTATTTATTTTGGTCTCCAACGAGAGAAATTGTATTAAAGACGAGGATTAGTCTAGGTCCCAGCAAAGTGTGGGCTTCAGGGAAATTACCCAAACCCGAAAACAACAGAACAGCCTCTCAAATCCGAATACTGGTCCAAGCACTAAATTGGGCTTTGACTACAACCGATTCAGTGTTCAAAGCTTAGCAAATGAGTTAAATCTAGATTAACGCTGAATTTTGAAGTCAAGCATTTTATTTCTTAATTTTTTATTTTCTAAAACTATATTTATTTTATTTACTTGTTATATAAAATGATAGTAAAATTTAAAATGAAAAACTAAAATAAATAACATTTAAACAATAAAAATTAAAAAAAGACTTTTTAAAATTTTAGAGATTAAATATCCGATCCAAATAATTTTCACAAATAATTTGAAAATTAGGTTAAATTTTTAGGTAAACAGTAATCAATATTTTAAATATAATAAGAAAATAAAAAAATTATATTAAAAAAGAAATTATACGTGTAAGATAAATAAGTTAGATTTCGACTTTAAATTTAACAAACACTAAAAAACTTCAAAAACTCTAACAACCAAAATTCATTAATAATATCAAAGAGCTGAATATAATAAATAATTTTTTTATGATTGTCACAACCTAGAACGCGACGTGGGCGAAAATAGAAAGCTTGAAATCCGAGTCTCCTCCGAAGAATGAAAAAGGATTACGAAATCGCTAGCGACATTTTTATGGAAAATGTTAGGAAATCTTGAATTAGATAAGACAGATTTGGAAATCAGAGTTTGGGTTCGGGAGTCGGTTACGCGTTGAGATTACTAGAATCTCACCACATCTATCAAAGATAATTACCCTAACTAGATGCATGAACTCAGATGATTTCTACATTATGGTTTATGCCTTTCTAATAGAAGATATTTACAAAGGGTGAGCGTAGGATATTTTTTGTTTTTTGGATGAATAACTTGGCAAGAGTTGCCTCTTTCTCCTATATATCTGCCACTACAATGGAAAATTCAAAGTTTACGTAATTATGAGGCATGAGCGGTTAGATGGTAGAAAGGGTCGAGGCCGAGTCAGCCAGTTGAAGTGGATAGGTGCTGGGATGGAGTCAACAAAAGTGTGTATAAAGGGTGTCGAGACGGAGTCAACCAATTGGGATGGAAGGAGGCTGAAGTGAAGTCATCCAATTGAGATGGAAGGGCCGGGACGAAGTCGGCCAAAATGGTGTGTAAGTGTGTCGAGGCGGAGTTGGGCAAACGGCGTGTAAGGGGGCCGAGGCGGAGTCGGCCAATTGGAAATGGAAGGGGTGGACTATCTGTTGGCATCCACGGGTTAGAGAAAAGTGGATTTTCCATTCGCGTCCAAAGATATTAGGGAAAAGTAGACTGTCTCTTTGCGTCTGAAGATATTAAAGAAAAATGGACGATCTCTTAAGCGTCCAGAGATATTAGAGAAAGACGGATTGTCTCTTAGGCGTCCTAAGATATTAGAGAAAGACAGATTGTCCTTTAGGCGTCTGAAGATATTAGAGAAAAGATGAATTGTCTCTTAGGCATCCAAAGATATTAGAGAAAAGTAGACTGTCTCTTTGGCGTCCAAAAATATTAGAGAAAGGTGGACTATCTCTTTGGCGTTTGAAAATATTAGAGAAAGGTGGACTAGGAAACTTAAGATTAGATGTTAAGAGACTTAAGGTTAAATGTTGGGAGACTTAAGATTAAATGCTGGGAGGGGTTAGGACCGACTCGGTCCAATTGGTGTGAGTCGGTTCCATAGGGGCCAGCTCTTAGTCAACTTCAATTCTAGCCACATAAGAGCTAGTCTCGGAATCGACACACAACTCGATTTCGACTATGTGGGAGTTGGCTTGGAGTTTGCCCACAACTTGGAGTCTACTACATGGGAGCCGATCCTGAGTTGACCTACAACTTGGAATCGGCCAACAAATTGGAGTCGACCTAATTTCGATTATATAGGGGTCGTAGCCGATTATTGGTTTACTAAATGCAGTACTTCGCTCAGCTATATGGGGGTGTATTGGCTTAGAAATTTGAGCCTCTAAATGGATATATGCAGGAGGAGATTTCGAAAATACTTACTTTGTATTCAGGGACTACCAGTTTGCTGCAAAGTGGGTAGATTCCTAATTTCTCATTTCCGAAGATCCTTTCTAGACTCCCTATTTCCTTTTTAGCTTCTCACATTCTCTCAAGATTGAGGTTTTTCCACTCTCTTCAGATTGTGATTTTCTCGACCTCCCTAAATCAGGATTTTTCGACCTTAAAGTTCGAGACTCTTCGATTAAAATGTCCTTAAAGGTTCTTCTGATTCTCAAACTTTATCCTCGCTCCTCCTTTTGAAAGGGACTCCTTCTTCATTTAAGCTTGTGTCCTTGGCATTTAATGTGATGTGTGACCTTCCTTTCTTGCTTCTGACCCATCCGACAGAGAGCTACTTCTGCATTCCTATTTTTCTACATAGTGGCAGATCTAGGATGGCTTCTTGCAGTAGCTGCCGCTCGCCATGCACCTGCTCAAGGCAGAAGGAGATGCGCCTTACTTGTTGTTGTCTGCTTTTCCTATTTTTTTTTTATCTTTTTCTATCGTCCTTTCTTGCTTTTTTTTTTTTTTCTATTTGGACAAAAATGGGATATAACAATGACTAATCCACAGTTAAATTTCCGGTGGATATAAGTGTCTAAAAATATTTTTGATGGCTGAAATAAGGTTGTCGATAACTTGATCTATATTGAACGAACAAAGGTACATTTGTTTTATTACGGTTGAAAGTTTGGTAACATGAATTTCAAAGCATTCAACAAAGAAGTACTAAAAATGGAATTGCTTTGACAACAGTGTGTTGGAGTTAGCTCTCAGGGCAATCCTAACATGCATTACATCAGTGATTATTAATGATAATCCATCAGTAATTGAGGGCACAGTTGTCAATAATAGTGAAAATTTTATAATAATCTTTACCAATTACTAATATCCAAGTTGATGACAATTGTTATTTTTTTATAATAAACATTAATTTTAATTATAAATAATTATTAATTCAGATTATAAATAAAATTCTAATTACTAATAAAAATAAGAAATCAACAATTTTAATGATCGAAAATATAAATTATACCAACAACTATATGACAGTAAGAAATTCTCCTTAATTGAAGCTGATTTTCATAGGGAAATAAGATATATAGTAATTTAAGATAAAGTCTGACTTAAACTGTTCTATTTCCACCCTCACATGTCGCCTAAATAAGTCTCACCCACTATTTTTTCATGAAAAACAAAATCCCTTTAATTAGTTTTGGGTATCAACTAACTTGATTTTTTTAACACATACAAGTAACTTCTTTTGAACATATGGATTTGGGAAATAGTTTATCAGGCCAATGATTGTGGGCTGAACTATCGTTTTTTTGTTGTTCAATACTGCACTATTTAGGTGGCTATGTAAACATATGGGTGGCCATAACTAGCCCATAAGGATTAGAAACCAAGACAAAACTAACATGGATTAATTTGTAAGGGTTATTATAAATATATATTTACTTTCTTCTTTGTCTTTTTTTTTTTTTAATTTCTTTCTTTCCTACCACATTACTTGTTTGTGTAATTTACACATTGCAAAAATGAAGAAAATTTAGCAAGTGAGTAAAATTATCTAGTGATTTAGTCTCAGAACTAAAAAATTTTCCGCCACTATCCTATGGTGTTCTCAAAGGCTACGTTTGTGTTTCAATTGTGCATCAACTAAGAAGCTTGTATAACTAATTACATGCCACAGTATCAATTCAATTCTCTTTGCTCTGCTAGCTAAAGCTTGTAGGCCTATTCAAGACGATTTAGCCGATGCAACATAAACATACATACATGTCATGTAAATGAACTATGTATTAATTGTATATTATAGGCCTTGGTAAAGTTAGGATGAGATTGAGGACGGTAGTGCGATGTCACGGTTGTCTTCAATCGAAAAAGGTGATTGTGTAGTGTGTGTCAAAGAAAAGTGTCCAAGCTCTCTTTCCTTTATCAGCCTCACCTTTACTAGTTTACTTCGCAATTAATCCATAGAGCCATAGAATAATATATTTAGAAATCATTGGTACACGATGAAGAACAAGTATACTTCTTTCCAAGTTAGGTAATGAAGATATGTAACGCCAATATCACCCAAGTCCGTGGGCTTGTACCTGTTACCTTTCCACGCATGCATAATACATCAATGCTTCGTGAATATGATAGGATTAAGCAAGTATTACAGGGACGAGGAAACAACCAACACAAGTTCAAACATCATTTGAAGATCAAGAACATAGTTTTAACTTGGAACGAGTCATACCATCTCAAATTTAAAACATATATATGGACTTGTCTTATTACGTGGAAAGTGACTTTAAAGTAGCGAGTCCAGTCTCAAAATTGAATGCAAAGAAAGTCTGTTCATAAAATGATTACGCGAGCCGCCACAATGTATATTTCTGCAAAATTTATATGAAAATCGTTTATGCAAACCACTGCTAAATTCATTTGCGTCTATCCACGTATTTGGAAACACCTTCTACTGCCAACGAATCACTTTTCTCATGTAAAAGAAATAAAAACTATTAACTAATTAATAGCGTTTATGAGCAAAACTACGTCGCTAATCTGTTTCTAATTGAAGTTAACTGTGGTTTCTACTTTCTAACAACTCAATTCAATTAAGGAGAAACTTATAAGTGCACTGCCCCCTAACTAATATAAATTGGGATGGTTTAATCTATTTCAAATAAAAATAAAATTAAATAATCTCAATGAAAATGATTGATATAATTAAAAATTTATACTAATTATCTTTAAGTATACAAGATTATAAGAGAATTGCAACGGGCCGGGATTTTTTTTTCCTTTTTCCTCATAAAAAAAAGAGAGAATTACAACAATATATATATTTTATGATGGTACTGTTTAATTCCATTTAAATATAATAATATTTAAACATTTAAATATTCAAACACTTAGTTGACGCTTAAGTTTTTTTTTTTTTTATTTATTTATTTCTCTTCTTGGAACATCATATATTTATTGTATCAATCATTTCTCCTTTTTATTTCTTTCTCTCTCTCGCCGGATATCTAGCGTATGGGTGTTTATGGAACATTTTCTATTCCATTTTTAGGGTATACATACATTTCTTACTTTGTACTGTTAAGTGTATATTACAAACTAACGATTTGCTTAGACTGTCGCTCTCTCCAACTTTAATTAGATTTTTTAGTGTTTTTGGTACAATTTTCCCCACTTTGAAATGATCTAACAATCTTTAATGTCTTCGATTAAGTTGTCTTCTTCACCCATTCACAGTTTAAAATGAGCGTACAATAATAAATTATTCCTCAGTGGTTTGTAAATTTGGATCACTTTTAACATTGTTAGAATTTTAAATTCTTTTTAAAAAATAAAGAAATTAAAGTTGCTACTTTGCTTGAATTATATCGACCGAAAAGAAAAGCAAGCAAGCATGATAATCAACTAACCTAAAAAAGAAAAAACCGGCCCCACAGCTGTAAAAAAAAAAAAATCGAAGAGAAGCTCTTTTCTTTGCTTATTTAAAGCAACTGAATGAGCAAAGTCACAGGTGGATCTGGTTCCATAGCTCAAACTCAAAGTCTTCATACATTTGAAGCAAGTAATAAATAGCACGAAAAACATTCACATGCATACGTGCCCTCAATTACATTCAAAACCCTATTAACATATATACGTACGTCAACATCTCCGAAAAATAAAAATGGGCAAAAGGAACATCTCAATCTTGAGTTTCACTATGTGTCTTTTTTTCTTCCCTGGGATTTCGGAGTGTTCGACGACAAGCACGTTCCTCTACAGCGGGTGCACGCAGCAGCAGTACACCCCGAACTCGCCGTACGAGTGGAACCTCGACTCGCTACTCACCTCGCTGGTCAACTCGGCCACGTACTCGTCGTACAACAACTTCACTGTCGTGGGCTCCACCCAGCAGGACGTGTTGTACGGCCTCTACCAGTGCCGCGGCGACCTCGCCATGCCGGACTGCGCCACCTGCGTCGCGCGCGCCGTCACGCGCGCCGGCGACATCTGCCGCCAGACCTGCGGCGGCGCGGTGCAGCTCGACGGCTGCTTCGTCAAGTACGACAACGCCACCTTCCTCGGCGTCGAGGACAAGACGGTGGTGCTCAAGAAGTGCGGCCCCTCCGTCGGCTACAACCCCGACGCCATGGGGAGCCGCGACGCCGTGCTCGCCGGACTCGCCGCCGCGGGCGGCGTATTCCGCGTCGGAGGCTCCAGCGGAGTTCGCGGCGTGGCGCAGTGCACCGGCGACCTCAGCTACGGCGAGTGCCAGGACTGCGTGGCGGAGGCGATCTCGCGGCTGAAGGGCGATTGCGGCACGGCGGATTACGGCGACATGTTTCTGGGGAAGTGTTACGCGAGGTACTCCACCGGTGGGGCCCACGATGAGTCCAAGGCCCACGGTAAGGCCCATCATCGCATGCTTCCTCTTCTCTTATTACCTCTCATGGGTTTCAAGTTTTGAAGTACTCGCAAGAGGACTCGAGAGTAATGTACATGGTTGTTTGATTGAATTGGATTGGTTATAAAAAAAAAAAATTGTAATTTTCTTTTCCAAAATGTAAGAAACAAGTTTTTATGAGGTGTTTAATATTACGATTGTTCCAAAAAATATAATGTTTTCTTTTTCCTTATTAATGTAAAACTCTAATTTTAATTAAAAACATAATATGTAAGTTTATTTTTTATCTGAACCATGGACTTCACCTAGACATAAAGATTTGTTGATTTGCTTTGAGTTTGGGTCACTTGCAAAAACAAATGGTCAAACAGTATTTCTTTGTTAGAAAAAAAAAACGTATCAGCGAACTTATTTTGCTGTAATGGTGGGTGGTGTATTGCAGGCGAATCGGGTCATGGAGGTGTAAAGACATTTGCTATAATTATTGGATCATTGGCGGCAGTAGCTATACTTATTATTTTCCTTGCTTTCTTGAGCAGGATTTGTGGGCGACAGGGAAAGTAGCTTCTACACTTTTCCTCTTTGTTTTTCATTTATTTTAATTTGATTTATTGTATTGAGAAGAAGAAAAATAGATTCAGCAATATATTATTAACATGATTCCATTTTGCTTTTCTTCTCCCATGCAGGTAAATAAATTAAATTGAGTTTGTGACTCTAAGTAGCATTAGCACTTAGAATTCTCACCTGTTGCCCTCCGGATCTTATCTGATCATGATTTGCTTTTGTCAGTTTTGTGCCCATTTTGTTTTGCTTCCTTCTCCTTTTCTCTTTTTTTTTTTTCTATTTCAAATTTAAAATACAATTCGGACTAGAACTTTGAACCTTGGGGAAGATACCATATGGAAAAAAGAATGTACAACGGACATTTGTATTCAAATACTGGAGAAAGATGAGGGAGGAAAAGTGAGAAGAAGAGATTCTAGTTACTTTCCCCACTTTACAAAGTTATGTTGTCTAATGTCTCATGCTTGTAAAGAAAAAGCAAATATATCATTCTTTTGTTTCTGTAAAGTTGTATACTATTTATTTTGCTTTGTTTATCATCGTTATATGCGCCTGTGAACTTTTTTTGGATAATTACAATAGAAAATTATACCTTAAAATTGAAGGCTAATATTGGCACACTAATTCAATATTGCATTTCTGTTAGACCCATTCTCAATAGTTAGCTAGGTTCTATACTCTGCAAGTTTAAATTTTATTCGTCAATAAAATATATAAAGAAAAAACACATCAAAATTGTGACATGGTTAGAGGTAACACGTTTCACTATTTCACAACAGTATAAAAAATTCACATATTTTAGTTGTGAACATTATAAAATATTTTCATATTATCAAATATCGATAGATCATGAATTATTATATCATTGAAAATTATTAACTTTTATGCATGATAATTATTTTAAAAATCATACTTAAGATAATTAATTAGTTGACAATATATAAAAAATATATACACTAATAATTTGTTGACATTAAATTCATTAAGCATAGATCAACTGATAAAGAATTATTTAATCTTAATTAGTATATTTGAGTTCGAATCCTGATTATTATTTGTAGTTTATAATAATTAATTGTATTATTACGAAAGATTATGCCAATATCACTTCATATTTTTTTTATATAAATTACATGTATGATCTTTCACAATAAGTAATTATGCTTAAGTCAGTTAAAACTATAATTTGTGATAAAATTCTTTAATATTTAACAATTGAATCGTTTTATATTTATTAATATATAATTGTGTGGTCGTATATAAGTTATTATTAAATTTTCTAAAAAAATTATTATTAAGACCTAATACAAACAAAAAATGTATGTGCTCTATTGCACAATGCACCTCAAGCTTCTTGGGTAGCTAGGGTACGTAAATTAAATTGCCAGGGAATTACGAACTTTTTTTTTTTTTATGTTTAATTACTTATTTGATTCCTATTATTTTATGTTTTGATATTTACGCTTAGAAATTATATGTTATAATTTTTATACAATCACTTTTAATTACGTTTTATTCTCTATCATTAATTGTCTCTTAACATTGTTAGCTATTACTGTCATAAAATATAAATTAGTGATTTAAAATGTCACAAATTTTACACTACCATAATTTTTTGCATTTTTTTTATTTCATGAGATCAATTTCTAGCCATTTAATGATCACAACAGAATTTGTGGCAATTTATAGTACCAATTTCTATTTTGTAGTGGTATTAACTATGTCAAGAAATAATTGACAAAACAAACTAAATCATAACTAAAAATAATTGTATAATAATTAAATATATACTTTTTAAGTATAAAAGCCAAAAATATAAAAATGATATAATTGTAGAAAACAAACGAGTAATTAACTTTTATTTTAACCTTGTCCATAAAATATTCTTTCATCTCTTTAAAGAAATGAGAAAATAATCATTCTCAATAAAGAAAATAATTTTTGTATTAATTTTAAAAAATAATTTTGTTTCAAACAAAATCAGACACTAAATTAAATGTAAACATCTCTACGGATGATAATTGGGTCCATCAAGAAGAAAACTCACTCATTTTGCTCTACCTAACTTCATTGGTTTCTCATTAACTTTCAAACATTAATTATAAGCACTAAATAATGAGTGTAGCTAAATAAAGTATGATTTTAATTCAAGCTCATAAAGTTCTTTGGCAAAGAAGTACACAGTATATCCCATCAAGCA
The DNA here is from genome assembly GCA_025330945.1 of Mucuna pruriens. Classification (NCBI taxonomy): domain Eukaryota; kingdom Viridiplantae; phylum Streptophyta; class Magnoliopsida; order Fabales; family Fabaceae; genus Mucuna; species Mucuna pruriens. The sequence continues at coordinate 8,317,367 of JAENHJ010000324.1, read as the reverse complement.
TCACTCAGGCGCTTAATAGTATTGTTTTATAGTATGATCCATCGCATTAAGCTAAAAAAAAATAGTATGCCCCATCGTCCATCTAAAGAGGGTTGAGAAGATATTCTAATCAAATCCATTCCCAAATCATATAATTGAGGATCACAAACAAATGCTCTTCACACTTTTTCCCCTTCGTCTTTTACCCGAAACATCATTAATTTGGATGGGAATCCATCTTGGATGCCAGATATTCAAAGCTTAAAGATTAAGGAAACACGACCATGTATAAATGCACACTGTATATACAAGATGCAATAAAGTAGCACAAGCCTAAAAGATTGTTTTGTACCCCACAAATTAGTTGGAAATTAAGAGACAAAGCAAAGAAACACTAGCTTAGGGCATCTTTAGTAGGAGTTAATTACTTAAAAGTAAGCCTCAGAGATTGTCTTGTAACCCCACAAACTAGTTGCAAAATAAGAGACAAAGCATTTGTTATCATAGAAATAAATATATTCATGTATAAATCCAATCAATACATCCAATTATTAAAATAAAATTAATGAATTAAGTGAATTGAGTCATCATTTATTATTGAATATAATGGATATCAATCATTCAACATAATTATTAATTTATATTGAGTCAAGAGGTCTAAAACAAGTAAAATAAAATAACTTAAAAAATATATTTATATTAAAATAAATAATTCTAAATTATATATTTATATTAAAAATAAATATTTATAGGAATTTTTTAAATATATTTAAAAATATTTAAACAATTTCAAATTATAGATACACATGGTTACATTACAGGTATTTCGCTTTTGATCTTCGTCATCCCATTAATAGATGGTACAGAGAATAAATTATTTATATTTATAAATATTTATTAAAATATTCATTTTCAATCTATTTTACCCACTATTATTTGCAGCAGCATGGTCATCCCTACATTTGTATCTCAGTTTATTACAATTTATTTCATTAAGAAAATTGACAAACACGCAGATGAAGAGAAGCATGTTGAAAATAAAATATTCATGATCAATACAGTCATTGATAAATTAAATCGAATTTGAGTGTTAGTTCAAGTAGTCAAGTATGAAGCATCCAACTTTAAAACTATCAAAGTTCATGGAGATCGAGGTTCCATTATTTATTTATTTATTTTTCTGCCATACACGTAATTGTAAAAGAATATTTTAGTTGTCGAAAACTTTTAATCTCTTTTAAAAAAAAGTTTATTATTTCATCATCTCCAAATAATTTATATTATATTTTATATTTTACATAATTATTTTTATTTCATTTTACATATTTAACCAATATTTCAAAAATTAAAAAGGACAAGAAAAACTATCCTTTAGTTTAGTTGTAAATTAATTAAAGGAATATTTTATATAATTATTTTCTTAGAGATGTAATTTGTTTTGTGGTGATTTATTTTGATGTATAAGTATAAGTGTATTTGTTGTTACCATAAAAATTGTACAAATTTAGTATGAAAGACAAATTTGGTTTGTGGGAAAAAAAAATCATTGAGTTAATGATTATACATAATTTATCAATATCAAACACAAATTATGTTATATATGAAACACGACAGAGTTCATGAAAGAAAAAAATAATTTATGAGAAATACGAGAAGAAGTGTATATAAATAAGGGTTTATATAATAACAAGTTAACCAATTTATAACTATTTAATTAATAGACTTGTCAACAACTAACTAACTCAATTTATATATATATCTAATAGCTCTTTCCTAGTTGAAAGTCGTCTATAGCAATTTCAGCTTGTAATGTAATTTGTTTATGATCATTTGGTGTTTGATAGTAAGATTTTTCTGATGAGTGAGTTTCTGTTGGTGATTCCGACGTGAAAGAAAGTGGTTGTTCCATTGCATCAGTGAAGAGGATAAAGAATGGACATACATGCAGAGACTTCAAAGCCCAAGTTAGAAAATCAATAGAGTGACAATTATTACGAAATACTATGGCTACATGATTTATATTACAAAAAGAGGGTATTTATAAGTAATAGGTTGAGGGATTTCAAACTCCTTTACATCATGATCATGTATGTATAGACTTGGTGCCTATCACGTATAGAACGATGATCGTAAAAACAACTTGATGTTTTTCTTTCTTATTTATTTCATCTTCATTTTACTCATAATCTAACCAAAACATTAATTAATACTTGGTCTTTTCATAATATTATATATGTAAAATGTTATGATTAAAAAATAAATTTATATTAACCATAAAATGAGAAGAAAAGAAAAACACTAAAACAGGTTTAAAATCTAGAATTGATTACCAACAAACTAAGTGACTAAACTAGTTTTGCTCTTTTGCTCCCACCATAACTTATCCCATTTTCCAGTGGCAAACTCGAAGCCCAACCCAATCAAATAGCCGAAACGAAGAACTACAACTCTGCGAACTCATTACCAGGCCCAAATAAATGGGCTTAAATCGGAAAATCCAGTTGAGTGTATCATTTCCCATTTCGCTCTATTCAGGAAGAACCCAGAACAACGTATACTTGAAGACGAACATAGAATCAAAGAACATTCTGGATGGTCCGTGACAACTCCTATCATAAACACAAAAAATACATATAATAATTTCATTGTTCATTACGAAAATTGTAAGCAATATTATACAGCGAGTTTATCTCTTCTTCTACTAGACTATTCTTTTCTCTAGTGTAATCAATGGCTGACTCTATCTTTGGGTACCCTTTCAGACGCTTCTTCTGGGGTCACCCTCCAATTTTCAGAGAATGGTCTGGCTCAACAGCCCTCTTGGATTGGCTTGAATCACCTAGTGCTCACATCTTCAAAATTAACGTTCCAGGTACCATCATAATTTCTGTTTGCACAAAACCTAGATATATATTGGAATTGAAATTTCAGTTAGATAATTTAGGTTAATATTTAATTTTTATTAAATAGATTATTAAAATGAAATTTTAATTCTGATAAAAAAAAATAACATATATAAGTTTTGTCCTACACTCTGTCTCACCCTTTCTTCACATTAATGACCCATTCGAATCTTGAGTGGCGATTCTGCGTGTGGTGATAAAAATGGAATCTTTTTTGTGGGTTTGACTTGATTAGTGGAGTGGTTGATTGATTTTAATTGAGTTTTGGATGATGGGTATCACGAATATGTGTGGACAGGATTCAGCAAAGATGACATAAAGGTGCAGATTGAGGATGGGAATACTCTGCACATCAAAGGGGAAGGTGGGAGAGAGGAGCCTCAAGCAAAGGAAAAGGACACCATTTGGCATGTGGCTGAGAGAGGGACTGGGAAGAAGGGTTTCTCAAGGGAAATTGAATTGCCAGAGAATGTGAAGCTGGATCAGATTAAGGCACAGGTGGAAAATGGACTCCTCACTATACTTGTGCCTAAAGACGCAACGCCCAAATCGCCTAAACTGCAAAACATTAACATCACTAGCAGGCTTTAATTAAGATTTTCAAATCTAAAATATGTTTATATGAGTTAGACTTGAGAACAAAAAAATGTGGGCATGATGTAAACAATAAAACCGTATTGGTTCTTTTATTTTGTGTGTCCCCTCTTTGATATGAATCTTGTGTAACTTTCATGTTAATTTGTTAAATCTACCAAGAGCCTTCACTAAAAGAACCATATTAAGAGTAATGAAAATATGAATTTGGTATGAAAAGAATCTAGTTTGTGCAAAGGACCAGCAAACCAAATCAGAGTTACTGTTCTCACCATACAACATATGTTCAACTGTAACTTAATCACTTCTGCCATCAACATTCATATTTTCACTAAACTTTGGTATGAAACCAGTCATCAATAATGTGAAAATTATACAGGAGCTGTGTAACTGGTAGAAAATTACCAACTAGATTTCATAGGAACAGGAGGTGTGTAGAGAATGGTAGATAGATTAGGTTAAAGGTGGAGGCAAACTAGTCTTGGAAGATATTTGATTGTCAGTTGAACTCATACTGTGGGAACAGATGGCTCACAGGCGTTGTTATATCGATTGCTCCTATCATATTCTAGGGACGTTAAACTATTTTTGTTACAGCCTATAAGATTAACTTTAAAGGCAATTACTTGAACTATTTTTTCTGGTAAGCAACATATCTTAACAAATTGTATAAGTAGAGATGATTTGTTTGGAATTTATATAGAAGCAATAGTTTTCTTGTATAAGCCTCCCTTGCTTGTTAAGAGAAAATGGACCCACATTATAATTATAAAACAAAAATGAGTTGCAGGAATAAAGTTGTTAGCTATACCATTAGCAAGATGGTCACCCAATCACCTTCAGCCTTGTTTTGCAGTTGGAGATGTGAACTACAAAAAGGGTAAACATTTACACCAAAAAGAATGAAGAGAAAGGGTAAACATTTGTACTCTTGTAACATGGAGTTTGGGCCATTTATTTTTTTCATTAAATATTGTTTGCGGTGAAACGGAACCTATCCAAGACCGCTTGTCACTCGCATCTTCCAATCAGTGTTGTTAACATCCTCTGATCATTCATGTCATGTCACTGTTGCCACCAACAAGATTTCGTCACATTGTCACTAATATTCTTTTTCAGTTATATTTGTCATATAACAAAAAAATGTCACACTTTTTTAAATATACTTTTTAGCATTAGTTAAAATTTATTAACAAACATAAACCGTACCTGACTTTGATTTCTTATTTAAGAATTTATACTCTTAGTTAATAAAAATATATTAAATTATATATTATTAATATTCTTTTTTGTTTAATACTTTTATAAGACTATTTTTTTTCTTTATATCTTCTCTTCATATTCCATACTTCTCTCCTTTCTCTCTACTGTTTTTGTATAAATTTGTATACATACTTTTTATACAAAAGGATTTATAAATTTTTTGTACAATTATTTAATAAGATTTATATATTTTTTCTTTCTAAATATTATGATGAATTTTTATGTGATTCTTTATCATAAAAAGTTATTATTATTATTTTTTCAATATTTTATATAGTCCTATTAATCTTTGATTATGTTGTTCATTAAATATTTATATGTCTCCTACAAACAAAAACATGAAATGGGAAACTCATCAAATGGCCAAATAGACAATTGTGATTTTTAACTTTAAAATAAACAAAATAAGTAGAAGACCGGTAAATATTATATGAGAAAAATATAATAACTAGATTGAGATTTTTAAAAAGAAAAATCAAATGAGAAAATCATACAATTTAAAAGGATTAAAAATATTTTAAACTCTATAATAATTTAACATAATTGGTTATTAATTTAAATCTAAAAATTTAATAAAATAATTTTACTTATTTAATTACAAATGACTATTTGTATGATTTTAATATAGTTATTATAATAATTAACAAAATTAATATATATGATAGTTTATAATTGAATGATCCTGTAAAATAGTTTATACGGTTTATTTTTTTAAAATCTAATTATAATTTAAACACTTGATAAAATATTTAAATAATAGATTTTTTTATAGCTTCAAATAATAGAATTTTAAATTGATTAAAATTTCCTCTCAATTATTTGGTTTGTTTAGCTTCTTTTTCATTCTTTTGTTTTTATCTCCGTCTACCAAAAAATTCTAACTCTAACAAAATCGCAATTGAAGTCAAAATTACGAACTTCAATTATAATTCTACCTGCCATTCAAATTGATCTTAGCTCTTCGTTTATTTAAAAAAGAAAAATGAATAAAAAAAGTTGGACGGAGAGAATATATATAGTTTTTGCATTTGATTCCAATTGGATAATTCTTTGACGTGTAAATATTTCATCGATATTATGAAAAAATCTGTAACAATAGTTACATGTGAAACAACTTATTTATAATTTATTTGGACTAAGTTGTTTTCAGTTTATTTTAATAAAATTTTCAAATAACTTATAATTTATACAGAAATAATTTTACATTATTTTGTTTTCAATTATCAAAATAACTTATACACAAATACTTACATGATAAATACATTCCCTGCAGATACCCAGCAGAAATAGATTCTCTGCTTTTACATATTCAGGCATTCATGATTTGAAATATTTGGATTTGATCGAGTGATTCACATTATTTTAAGATGAATTTTAATCTAACAATTTTTATTAGCTGAATTTGTGAATGGAGGAAATATCTGACAATAGAGAATCCTGATATGTGTTACCTGGTAAAAATTTTGAAATCAAGTAATTTCAAGTCAATATTAGAAGTGTGGTTACTGGTTAAGAAAACTAATATTGTATAACAATGCAGTGGGTATCAAGCTGAATAAAATGGAAGAGTGTGAGAAGAGTTATTCCCCGGATAAATAAATAAAGCATGTAATAAAAAAATACTATTGTGTGAAGTAATACACTTGATAAAATGAAACTAATTAAGATTTCTTGGTCCATAAGAATGGGTATGTAAAGGCCAAAAATAAAAAGATGGTGATTAAGAATGGGGTGGTTCATATACATCATATTGAAAGTTTAATTATGATTATAATATGTAGCTGCTTATAAGAGGACAAGGCAATGCATACACGGAAACACAAATAAAGGGTTTTGTAATGTCCAAAATGAAGAACAAAGAGAAAGCACTAAAGAGCATACTAATGTCAAATATATTAATTAATAGACATTAACAGATTCACTTTCTTTCTCTTTCATTTTCCTCCAAACGGTATAAACGTCGAACAGCCTGCAGAATTGCAGATTAACCTTGCAATTAAATGCGTTTCAGACTTTCAATGCGCGTCTTTTCATATCCACCTAAAACCTCCTTCGTGGGCTCCATCAACAAAAAATAAAATAAAATAGTGAAGTCATTTAATTACAAATTATTATTTATAATAAATTTATTAATTTATTTTACACAAACATACAGCCAGAAGCCCAGAAAAAATTATTGTCAAGATATTAATATTATATGGTAAATAACTAAAAACGTAATATTATGAATTTAATTATAATAAAGTAAGACACTTATAATATATATTTTAAGAATTATAAATTATTTTATATAATAAAATTATTAATTTTATTTATACTAATTTTAATTAATTTATAATATTAAAACATAAATTATGTGCTAACGATTTTGTTAAATTTTTATAATAATTATCTTAAAAATTATATTAATAAAATTTATAATTGAATAATTATTTAAAATAATTTTATATCATTAATCATTATTAAGTTTGAAATTTATATTAACAGTATATAAAAATTAAGTTTAATATTATTACGTTATTAAAATGCGTTCAACATGATAAAAAGAAAGTTGAAAAATATATATTTCACGTTTTGGCAAGAGGAAAGGATATAACATTTAAATTAAGGAAAGGGTATTACATGCAACATTGATACGCTATGAAATGACCCCTGTTGCTAAAACGACAGGAAGATGGTGGCAACGTGCTAGCTTTTGTTATTTGGATTAACCAATATATTGGAAACACGTGGCATTCTTCGAATTCACCACCCAATAAGTGATAACAGGCATTATCACATAATTGGTCGGTGGCACCGAAAAAGTTGGAAGTCATATTATATTGAGAGTAATTAGTTAGATGTGTCTACTGTACACACACATGCAGTATTCATCATCATAATAATTTAATAATAAGCTCACTTCAATACATACTTAACATTATATAAAACTTTTTGGCAAAATTAATCACTCATTAAAAATTAAGAGTAAAATAGTTTTTAATATTATAAGTGTTATTAATATTTTTTCTTTAATTTTAATTATTCTCACTGTGATTTTAACAAAACATTTTTATTTTTTTATTTTTGAACTCTAATTAGGAAGACGAAACTACTTTTCTACTCAATACCAACCACTAACGCGACACTGGCGTGATACGACCGTACTCCGAAGAAAGTATTCAGTGTAAAGTGTGTATACGTAAATAATAAACCAAAACTTCACTATCTAGTGTATTTAATACGTAGTACTGCATAACAATTTTCTTTTTGCTGGTTACATTTAGCCCACTGAACTATTTATAACTTCTGACTTGGACAACAGTTGCATGAGTAGGGAATTCTGATTGAGAGGGAAAAAAAAGTCTAGTCTCTATCTATTTGTATGCTACATGACCATTTCTAGCCTTTTTTTTTTTTTTTTTTTTTGCTTTTGTTCTTTTCAAAGAAATATCTTATCTGTGAGTTTATATGCATATAGAGCATCTTAAAAGATGAATAAATATTATATATAAATACTTTCTAGCTTATAATGCTAGTTATAAAGATCATTAATATTAATAAGTATTTAAGGTAGTCCTCTTTGTTATGTTTTTTCAATTTTTTTAAAATGGTCGATGGTAATATCTATGAAGACAATCACATCAAAAAGTTAAAAGATTAAGTTGAGTTCTTACTTACAGTGTCCATTTTATAAGTTACAAGTTAGGGGTATGTCAAGTTATATTTCATATTGATTAAGTCATAGTATGTTCCGTAAAAAATTAAATAGGTACACAATCTTTTAATTTTGAGTCAAATAAGCGAAGAAGACTTAAAAAGCTAAGAAGTAAGGAACATATATTTTACTTTTTGTCTAGCCTAAAACTATGAATGTACAACTTTTAAATTTTGTCAATGTCACTAAGTCATAATAGGTGTCAGTATGCGTCATACCTTTTGAGTTACGACGAGACCACATAATAATGAGGTTAGCTTGTGATGTATCACTTGAATGACGTTGTGGCTACCAAGTAGTAAAATCAGTCTACAACATACCTCATGAATGATATCATGACTACCAAATATAAGAGTAACAAATGTAAAGGGGGTAATGAAGAAATGTATAGATTTGTTTGGAATGAAAATAACATTTGTTTTGAGTGAAAATGACCATGTGTGCTTGCATAGATTAACTAGAATATAAATGACTTAGGTAATTATATTTCATATTTGAATAAGACAATGTACTTGGTGAAAAGTTGAACGGTACAAAACTCAAAAGTATTTTTAAATATATTATATATAAAAAAAACTTTAGAAGATTTTCTTTCTATAAAAAGCTCCTCTATAAATCTAATATACATAGATATAGAGACAAATTAAAGATCAGATTGGTCATTGGTGTATGAAATTAAAATTATAATTTAGAATTGAAATTCTAAATTATAATTTTAATTTAGTCAAAATTTAGGATTGATTTGTAATCATATATGTTTATGTTTAAGTTGTGCAAAAAATCATTTTTGTTATTTTAGCATTTCTTATGCTTTCACTTAATATTCTAACAAAAATTAGCTTATAAAAAAGTTGTGCAAAAAATATAATTTTAAATTAATTTATATTTTATATACCTATAATTAGAAATAGTAATACACCAAAAAAAGATAGTAGATATACAAAAATGAGACTAGTTCGAGTTAGCTCAATGGTCCATCGAGCCATGCAGGCCGAAACTGGCTCCAAAAAAATTAACCTTGTTTGATTTGGTATTGTTTTTTATTTTATTTTTCTTTAAAAATTATTAGTGTTAGCATGTCATGATCAACCTATGAACTCAATCAACCTAACAACATTTTTGTGGATTGGGTTGGATTAGATTCATTTTGATTGACCTAATTATAATTGAGTTGGATGTTGGATTTGTGAGTTTCCAATTGAATCAACCCAACTCAATCATCTTATAATATTACTAATAAAATTATAATTATTCTTTGATAGTGTTGAATTCGGATAATTAAACTTATATTTTAACTTATACATGTGTTGGAATCTTTGATAATGCCTAATTTTTTTATTATGCTTGAGTTAAAGTGGTATATACACGATTGTACATTATTATTGTTAAATACATTTACATATTTAAATGTTTTGATTTTAAATAACTTAAATTAATTAGGTATTTTATTTTTTAAAAGTTTTATTTTTATTTTTTTTAATTTTTATAATATAATATTATTTTATTTAGTTGACCAAACTACCCAATTCAACAAAACTTGATTAAAGTTGGGTTCGATTGAGTTAGGTTGCTTAACAAAAAAACAACAAATCCAAATCAACACAACCCAATTATGTTTCATTGACTTAGGTCATAAATTAGATTAAACCCAACACAATCCATACTGCTTACACCCTTATTAAAATTTTACATTTTTAAGGGGAAAAAAAAAAGATAGCCTCATCTCATGTAAAATTCGGGTTAGCTTAAGTTGTTTTTTTCTCCTTACCCACCAAATCAAGTTGGACAACCTATTTTGCCACCTTTAGTTATGGTAGCTAAAATAATAATGATAAAAGTGAGGGAGATGAAAGAGAGGTAGTGGTGATGATAGCATAATGTCATTAATGATAATTATGGTAGTAACGATAATAGTGGTAATGTTGATGGTCATAGTAGTAATGTGAGTAATGTATTTTCTCCAATAATATTATGAAACTTTACCATTTCAAGTTTTTTTTTCTTGAAATGATCATTTTCTATGATGGTGATAACAATAGTAACGATAATAGTTATTGAGAATGGTGAATTCCCAAAAATGACAAAGACAGTTATTATACCAATAATTGGTGGTAGTAATATTAATAATGGTAATAACCACCATAGTTATAATAATATAGTGATGATGAAAATAATAAAAATAAAATAGCATTAATAGCAATGGTTGGTAATGGTAGATAGAAATGCTAACAAAAATCATTAAAGTGGAGATAAGAGAAAAAAAAGTGAAAACAACATACATTTATTATAATAAATTCAAAAATTGTAATTCAAACAATGGAAGTTACAAATTAAGAAATATTAAATTAGATTAAATTACGTTTTGAAATTGAGTTTAATGATAATATACTATTAATGTAAAATACTTTTATATTATTGTCCAATTAAAAATCATCATTAATATAACTTTAAAATAATTATTATAAAAATTAACAATTTATTATATATTATGAATTGTAATTGGATGATTATTTAGCATAGTCGGTATGTAACATTTTTTTTTGTTTGAAATTATGATTTCAATTCTATATAAACTTCTAATCTCATAATTAAAATTTCAATTTTCAATTTTAATTTTAAATCTTAATTTCATATTTATTTTTATACACAAAATAAATACTATAAAAAATATTATCGTGCTCTAATTACTTTTAACTAGGGTTGAAATTCAAAATAAAATCACAAATTGATTAAAAAAATAAAATAAAAAAAATTAGATTATTTTAAACCATTTTTTCTCGACCAATTAGATGAGATTGAATTTTGAATGAAGTTTTTAAAATCAAAACAATATATATTTTTTACTCATGCAATTAACATAATAAAATTATATATATTTTATTATTTATAATTGTTATTTTAAATATAATATTCAATATTTGAGTTAATCATTTTTAATATAATAAATTAAAATATTAATAACTATTTTTATGAAAACTAAATTATCTAATTCAATCAAATACAAACTGTATTTTATTACATTAGACTATTTTTTTTAAATAAATTAAAAACAAATCAAACTACACATTGATTTATTCTTTAAATTGAATAACTTTTTAGATCAAAATTCGATTCAATTTATAACCACTCTCCTTTTAACTATGCACATAAACAGAAGAATCTTAGAACAGATTGGTTGTGATGGGCAACTATTATTGCATTTAGCTGAAAAGACAAAATCATGAAATAAAAGGGTAGCTTTTAGTAGCTCTTTGGTAGTGCAATAAAGAATAGTTTCAACTCTTACAACATGCCTCAACCACCGCGATTACTTCACTTTTATTTATTTTATTTAAAGGTCAATCCTCATTTTTAAGGGAACAAAATAATTCTTTTAATATTGTAAATAGAGTTTTTCCCTACCTAATTAAATTAAAAGTATGCGAGTAAATAAATTTATTTAATAAATTATTCACATAAGATTTTATGCTATAAATTGCTTATACGCAATTTCTTCAAATAAAATAAAAGATATTATTTTAATAAATTCATAAAAAATATGAAAACAAGTTATAAATAATCTATAAGATATGTAAATCATATTTATAAATCTAAATATCCCTTAAACACACAGTTTAGATTTGCATTTTCTAATTAACATGCCTTCTAGTAATGATAGTAAGCTAAGTGATGCAATAACATAAGGGGATTGATCATTTAAAAAATATTTATCATTTCACACTTTTTTATATTACTCACCGACAAAACTAATCGATCATAGTAAAAGGTTATTGATAACTAATTTCTGGTGATTAATTAACGATCAATTATTTTCTCTCTTTTTATGAGAAATAAGTACATTAAGAAAAAAATTATGACCTAGTTGAAACAGTTGATAAGTTAGTACACCCAAATAACAAGTTGTTATACATTCGGAGGGAGATGATAGCAATATATTATTTTGAATACAATTTTTATTATTATTAAAAATTATAATTTTTTCTGAGATTTATTTCTTATTTATTAGATTTTCTTATAGTTTTTTAAATTCTTTAACTAATAATAAAATATATGATAAAAATATATTAAAAAATGGGTTAGTAACACTAAAAATGGGTTAGTAACACTCCTCAGTTGAATAATATTAATAAAAAAATTCTATATTCCACGAATATTTGTTACTAGGTATTAAAAGAGTTTGGGTTTTGAAACGATTATTATAGTCAGATTATTTTAATAATGTAATAATATACAATCACAAAATAATATAAATCTTCTAAACATTAATAATAAATTAAAATTTTCGTTCTTAATCATGTCCTGGTTATATGTGTATTTAAGGCAAATCTAACCGTCATTTGAAATCTCTTATCCCTTAATTATATAATTTTATGCTATTGTTATATGAGGTTAATTTGATATTAATTTGTTTTCCTAGTTGTTTCAACTAATATCATTTTATAATATTTTTCTTATAACATTCTTTTGCTAAAATTTTGAAATCAGTTATTATAACTAGAATTTAAGTGTAATTTAATGTAAAATGATTACAAGCATAACTTTACTTGATTCGTGTATTTCGTCAAACTTCAACTACTATTACACATGAGCACTTCTCTGTATTATGCAAACTATTTTTTTCTTTCTTAAATACATTTGTCTGCCAATTAATAAGCTGTGAATTAATAATTTACATAAATTTGCAATTTAACCAAATACTTTCGAATACGAATTTTCAATATACAACTGTAATAAATATTTAAATAATTTATTATTATTTATTAGAGTCTGATCTAAATCGAACATGATTATTTACACTTTAAAAAACATTTATGTTCTATCAAAAAGAATTTTTATCTCTCCTCAAAAGGTACCTATCATGTTAAGAGTATGTTTGAATAAGCATTGACCAAATTAATTTTGGTTAAATTAATTTTAAAGTAATATAATTTATTTATTTTAGATGTTTTTATTCTAAAAATAAATTAATAACAAAATTCAATATAATTTTTCAACAGAATCAATTTTTAAATGTAAAACTAAACACGTTAACATGTACTAAATCACATTAAGTGATATTTCAACAGAATTTGGAGACTTTACTTTGAAACCAAACACACAATAATAAGTATTTATAAATAAAAACTCAACCTATTGTTATAGTTTACGTTTTGTATATATATATAAAACATGCACAAGTAGACACTTGGGATCTAGTAGCTTAAAGTACATTAAGAATGAAGAGTCTCTACTTAAATTTGTTACCTGTGTCTGCCCAATCTCTTTTCTTTGTACTTTAATGATAAGAATTAAGGACTTTTCACTTCTACATATTTATTATTATTTTTAAATGTGTTGTCGTTTACCTATGTAAATACACATATTAAAAAAATAAAAAATTAAAAGGTTTTATAATAAAACGTTTATTATATTAAAAGTAAAAAAACTTTTAAAACTTACTATTTTTATAGTAAACAAATATGTTCATTTTCATTTATTATAAGTATGAAATTCCATGTTTGATAGAATCATTTTTCGTTCCTTTTTTTTTTACTACTTTGGGTCTTTGACCCTGTTTTCCGACAATAAAAAAAATGTTTTTTGTTTCATGTGAAAAAAGAAATAAGTTGAGTCATTAATTTTTATATGAATAAATAATTTTGAAATAGAAAAAATGATATGCTATTCCAAATTAATGTGACTACTAAATATATATCTTAATAAACGAGGGTGCAAAAGAAATAAGTCTCTTATATCATTATAGCATTTTTATATTTACATGTTCTATTTATATAATATAAAAGCAAAATGTTTGAATATATTTCTTGTTGGCTGTGTAAAATTCCTATTAGAACCGTAAAAAAATGTAAAAAATAAGTAACAAGAAGACTTGATCTATGTTTTTGGTTTCTTTAAAATAATAATTTTAATCAAATTGAAAAACACTTAATGATTAATGTAAAATTGCTATTCTAAGAAAAATTTTATCGTCTTGGACGAAATATTAATCTCATTATTACGCGGTGAAACAAAAAAAATAAGTTTATTAGTTAATGTATATGATCGAGACAGGCAGAAAACGTCTTTAACCTTTTCAATGAAACGAAAGACGAAAGCAAACATGGAATGATTTCGGTTGGTAGAAATCTGTTGTAAAAAAGTACAAGTACTAGTATTTCATTAAGGAAAATAACAAGAAAATTAAACCAATTGCTCCAAGGGAAAATGGTCCATTACAAGAGGCGAAAGGAAAGGGTTAGTATCTGGGATTTTGTCCCTTAAACACATTTTTTATATTTTTAGGTTGTGTTTGGGAACAACATTCACAATTTTAAGAAATTTAAGATACACAAGATTTAATAACTTTAATTCATTTTGTTTTGAGAAAATTATTTAAATTTTCCTGTTTTTAATTTTTATTTAGAGAAAATAATTCAATTTCTTCACGCGTAAAATTTTATTGATGAATATTCATTTTAAAAATGAGATTTAAATATAAAATCGTACTGAAATAAATGGAGAAAGGAAAAAAGAAAAGAAAAGAAAAGGGTGTAATTGTGTAAAATATGAGAAATGGAAAATGAAAGAGAGAGGAAAGAGAATTCGTCCTAAACCATTTTTTTTAATAATTATTTAAAAATATCTTTATTTAACGTAAAAATATTTCTTAAAAAAAATCAAACTACCCTGCCAGTTAGTCAAACAGCCAAAAAAATTATACTTTCCAGTTTCTATTTTCTCAATAAAGTAAAAAAGAAAAAAAGTATGGAACCCGCATGAATAAAATAAGGTTTTTTCCCTGACAGAGGATCCAGCTCGGAGGTCACGCTACGAATCAGAGACATTTGAAGTTTTTAACCGGACCACCCCGAACATGCGGGCCCCAATCCGAACCTTCCCCTAATTCTTTAATCCTAAAATAAAACCGGTGACCCGCGAGACACACTGGTCGTTGGGTGCACGTGAACGTACGCTAACACTACCCTGTGAAAAGCTATTTCGATTATTCTCTATTTCCTTTTCTCCAACCCCGCAACAGGTTTTGTTATAATACGTGACACCCACCACCCTTCTTCACGCCACTCTCCTTAATCCTTTCCTTTCCCATTTTCCCCTCTATCTATCTTTTTTTTTTTTTTTTTATTTTTCCCATTACACTGCAATCGAGAGTCCTGATGGCGCGAATTCCTTAGCCGAGCCATTTCCTGGAATTAGCAAAATGAAGTCCGCGCGGGTCAAAGAAACGGCGATTCCGTTAGTGTTGTTCAGTCTGGTCTTAGCCATTGCAGGTTCGGATCTAGCTTCGGACAGAGCGGGGCTGTTACTACTCCGAAGCGCGGTTGGGGGACGCACGCTGCTATGGAACACGAGCCAAACGAGTCCTTGTTTGTGGACCGGCGTGTCCTGCACCAGCGGGAGAGTAACCATGCTGCGCCTCCCCGCGATGGGCCTCTCCGGTTCTCTCCCCTCCGGTTTGGGCAACCTCACCGAACTGCAGACACTCTCCCTCCGGTTCAACGCGCTAACCGGACGAATTCCCGCCGATTTCGGCCAACTAAAAGCGCTGAGAAACCTCTACCTACAGGGAAACTTCTTCTCCGGCGAAGTTTCCGATGCGGTGTTCGCCTTGCAGAACCTCGTGAGGCTGAATTTAGGTAACAATAATTTCAGCGGCGAGGTTTCGCCCAACTTCAATAGCCTCGCTCGTTTGGACACTCTTTATCTACAAAGCAACAATTTCACCGGCTCCATCCCTGACTTCACCGTTCCACCTCTGCATCAGTTTAACGTGTCGTTTAACCGTTTAACCGGTTCCATTCCGGCGCGGTTTTCGCGCATGAACCAAAGCGCGTTCGCCGGCAACTCGCTCTGCGGGAGGCCCTTGCAACTCTGCACCGGAACGGGGGAGAAGCATAGTAAATTATCCGGCGGCGCCATTGCTGGTATTGTCATTGGTTCTTTGTTCGGCGTGTTGTTGATTCTGCTCCTTTTGTTTTTGTTGTGTAGAAAAAGGAGAGAGAAAAACGATAACGAAAGTCTCCCTCCTGGGAAGCGTGTTGTGGAAGGTGAAGTGTCTCGTGAAAAGAGCAGCGAGAGTGGTGCGAATTCAGGTTCGGCGGTGGCAGGTTCGGTGGAAAAGAGTGAGGTTCGGAGTAGTGGTGGGGACAAGAGTTTGGTGTTCTTCGGGAATGTGAATAGAGTGTTTAGTTTGGATGAGTTGTTGAGGGCTTCGGCTGAAGTGTTGGGGAAAGGCACGTTTGGAACGACTTATAAGGCCACCTTGGAGATGGGGGCTAGTGTGGCGGTGAAAAGGTTGAAGGATGTTACTGCGACAGAGAGAGAATTCAGGGAGAGGATTGAGCAAGTGGGGAAGATGGTTCATCATAACTTGGTCCCACTTAGGGGTTATTACTTTAGCAGGGATGAGAAGCTTGTTGTGTATGATTACATGCCCATGGGAAGCTTATCTGCTCTTTTACATGGTACTGCCTTCTTTCATGCCTGCTTCTTGTTTTTGGACAATAGTGTCTTGGTGCTATTGCTTTTGTTTCTTAATCAGGTGAATGATTGTGGCTGTTCTTCTGTCTACTCTTTGGGTGGATACTTGTTGTTTTTATGTTTCTCTGTGCTTTGGTGGTTGCTGTTTCTATTCAGCTTTTGTAATGTACTGTCATGGCGCGGTTTTTAGCTCTGCTAAATGTCTTGTCTAGAGTTTGGCCTCATTTTATCACATGTTCTGTCTGTTGGGTTTCGTTTTACTTTTCTGAATGAATGGGTTTTGTTTAGTGACAAAATTGGTGTTTGACATTCTAGCTTGGATAATGGATGCCAATTCATATTTGCACTAGATTATGTCCAAGGGAGTTAGAATCTTGCATCAAGAGTGGAGTCTGATATCTAAAGCATTAGCTGATCCTCAATGCTCGAAAGGAAAATTTGTTGTCAGTAAATGTTTCCTTTCAGGATTGTACTTTCTAACTAACACTCAAAAATCTTGTGAAGTAATGTGGACAGCATAAGGCTCTAGGATTTAGTGATTGCTTGTTAAATACTTCACTTGTGAATATTTGATGAAATGGAATGTTGGCTGCATTTGGTAACTTTTAGGTGAATGAAGCTGCATACATCTGATGAAATGAAGTGTAGGCTGCATTTGGTAACTTGTTTGTGAATGAAACTGCATTGATTTTGAACTGGGATGCAAAAAAATGGATCTCAATTTGGTGCTATAAAGTGAAGCACCTTAAGATCTGACATTTTTACCTTAATACATCTTTCTGTTTTTTCTTGTTATAGCAAATGGTGGAGTGGGGAGGACTCCACTGAATTGGGAAACAAGGTCTGCCATTGCCCTTGGTGCTGCCCGTGGGATTGCATACCTTCATTCCCAAGGCCCAACATCCTCCCATGGAAACATCAAGTCATCGAATATCCTTCTCACCAAATCTTTTGAAGCTCGTGTCTCTGACTTTGGCCTTGCATACCTTGCTCTCCCGACCTCTACGCCAAACCGTGTTTCTGGTTACCGTGCACCGGAGGTCACTGATGCGCGCAAAGTATCCCAAAAAGCTGATGTCTATAGCTTTGGTATCATGCTCTTGGAGCTGCTAACAGGGAAGGCTCCCACTCATTCTTCACTGAATGAAGAAGGGGTGGACCTCCCAAGATGGGTCCAATCTGTGATTCAAGATGAGTGGAACACTGATGTATTTGACATGGAGCTTCTAAGGTACCAGAGTGTTGAGGAGGAAATGGTCAAGCTTTTGGAGCTTGCCCTTGAATGTACTGCCCAATATCCTGACAAGAGACCTTCAATGGATGTGGTGGCAAGCAAGATTGAGGAAATTTGTCACCAGAAAGAGGAAGGGAAGAATCATGATTTTAAAGATGCAGATATTGGACTTTCCCAACAGTACTACTCTCTTGACTCGGGTGTGTCACAAGCTTGAATATAGAATTGAAGAAAGACCTCATTATTTCACCATTGGCCTGTTTTTGGCATGCATATTACACAAGTGTTGTTTGTTTGTTTGTTTGTTTATTCATTGAGGGATTATAGAAACCAGCTGGGTATGTCATTTATCTTACACTACTCTTACTACCTTCTTCTCCTTAGTCCCTTTTGTTATTCTGAGTCTTGTACTTGGGGGTTTCTATTCCCCACTTTATTTGCTACTTCATTATATTCCTCAAAAGACTTTATTTATTTTCATTTTTACAGGACTATGCGTGAATTGTGAATAATTTGTTTGGATATCTACATTGATGTTTCCCCCTCCTAATTTTAGTCTGATTGGGTTGTATCTTATTTTTTATTTTTATTTTATAGCAGTGAGGCAAGGTCTTCCAGTCTGGCCAATAATTTGTCAATCATTGAACTAGAAATTACTAATCATCTTAGGTCAGTTTGTCCTTTCTATTTTTTTTTAAATTTTACTTTTTCAATTAAAATTCTATGATAGATAAATAATTTTTTCAAAAAGGCTAAAATTCAGGAAAAAAAGAAGAAGTAATTTTACTGCTTTTCTTGTAAGTTAAGAAAGGAAAAATACAGTGACCTTCCTTAATATCAGTGACAATTATAACAAGATCATGCCTGATTTAGACATTATACTTAATGATATCACGTGTACAGTTCGTACTTAAAAATAAGAAAACACGTGTACATTTTAGAAAATAATGGATGTAAACACGTAAAAGTAATATATCAAATAAGAATTGCATGTATAATTTTATCCCTAAATAAAATGATACTATCATACCAGTATTTTTTTAAGAACAAGTATCTAAAAGCAACCTAAGTCAAATTGCCTCTGATTAGACATTTCTTCAAAGAGCCTAATTCAAAATTCTAAAAAAATTGACACAATCAATTATCAAGCGTACCTCAATCTATGTTGACACAGAAGAAGTTCAAAAAACGTGAAATTATTTTTGATTCAACTAAGTTTTTGTTTTAAATAGAAATAAATAATAAAAATAAACTCAAAAAAATAGAACAAGTAAATAAAAAAGGTATTTTGCTGACACCTCATTATTAAATAATTATTTTTATGTTTATACAACGAAGACAATGAGATTTAAATTTAGGGTCTTTTGATTAAATAAATTAATGAAATTTGAAAATATATGAATCACCATATACTAAGTCAACATATGGCTAACAACTAATTAAAACACAATAAAGAATTTCAAATCACAAAGAATAATGGTGTGCATTATTGCAGTAACAAATTCTTGGATACTATCAAAGATTGAATCAAGTGGATGAAGTTAGTATTCATAGTATAGTGATTCAATATTTGAATTTCTGTGAAGATATATTTATATTTAGTATCTAATAGTATTTCAAATAAGATTGCTTTTGAAAAAGAATATTTGTAAATTTTTTTAAAAATTACTGGGTTAAATTTTTTTTATCATTTAATGTCGCAAAAAAATTATTCCGTATCTTTTTATATATAATCTTATACTTTATTTTGTGTTTTTAATCAAAGAAATAGAGAAACAATGTTCTAGGAAAAATTTTAAAATTTAAAATAAAATTATTTACTGAAATTTAATTCTTTTAAGTTTATAATATATCAAATATTGTATTTTTGTTAATATTTTCTTAATTTCTTAAGAAGAGCCTTTAATGTACTCATTAAAAACAGATTTTAAAGAAATATTACTTGCTTTATTTTATGATATTTATTTAAGATTTTGAATAATAATTGAAAACACACATATATATATATATTTTATTTTATTTTTTAATTTTGAAATATATAATTTCGTTTATTATTTACATGATCCTGCTTTGGATCTGTTCTATTCTTGAGGGCAACATTTCTGTCTTTAAATTCGAATATAAATCTTATATTAAAAAGAAAATTATGCTACATGAACACCCTGTCTCAGACCAAGATAGAGATAGAAAATTTTCTGCCAGGTGCTTTCCTTTGAAGGCATTTGTTCTTGTCCTTGTTCTTGGAAATTGACATATATTCTTTGCAGCACACCTTTTTGAATAACAGAGAGCATTTATTCTTTTAAATATTTACCACTGTCAAAAAAAGTACATTTAGTTGCACATGAAAATGTTATATTATGCTTGTTTTGCTTTTCAATTCAACCTGTTTGTTGAAACTTAGTTGTAAAGAATTATGCTTTCCAACTTATTATAATCTAAAATTATCGCCATCCGAGAAGAAAAGGATAAAAGACAGATAAAAGTGGAATCTGGCTTGCTTTCGCTTCTGATGCAATTTTGATTTGTTGAAACTGAGTTGTTTCAGTTAGTTTGCCAAGTAATGATCCGAGTTAAGTGAAATAAAAAAAAAATACTTCACCACATGTTATTTTAGTTACATGACATACGAATTAAAAACTCCAGTGGAGGAGGTTGGGAATTTCAATCCGCAGAACAAAAATGAATTAGTTTAGATGGGAATGACAGAGTAAAACTTTTTATGCATAACCCATTTTTTTTATTTTATAATCTAAAATTAATAAAATATTGTTTAGGTTTCCGCGATAATAATTGTAGCCACACCAGCATGTAATTTTGAGGATTGCAATGAAACGCACACCAGAATTTAAAACCTTGTGTAAGTAAGTTCAACAAATATGTTAGTTAAAACTCTTGATGAAAGGGATATAATAGCATGATACCTGCATTAATTTATCCCACCATATCAATTCCAATATCAACATAAAAAAGAAAACTTTGACCTGCAGCTTATATGGTTTTGCTTTTTTTTTTTTTAAAAAAAATGTGAGGTTAGACTACAAGGTCATCACATGAGCCAAATGAGAAATTGATTGAAATTGTTTCGGAGGACTATTACCTTCATCCATTATTTGGGATGCTTATTTCCACCATCTGGTATTCTTTACCCCAATGAGTAAAGACCATCCATCATTCATGGAATCGCATCCCAACATAGAATATCTATTATACCGTCCTCCCACTTAATCACATAACCCCACGCTTATATACAACCTTTTTAATGCGTCACAAGGTAAGTTTACTATTCTCCCTATATTTTTCACTACTTTTTCTCTCTTTAACATCCCTACTAACTTATAGTCAGAGTCCATATAGGAGTCCTCCTCCTCAGAGCACCGACATCAACCTCTCCACCAAATACCACCACCAAGCTAACTAAAGGAAGATTTAAGATCTAGATTCAACTTCCAAACAAAACAAAAATGATATAATGATCTGAATTCAATGGTTTAAGCTGCACTGCTTGGAGAAATTAAGCAAGATGCAAGACAGTTTCATTTGTTTTAAAATATTTCTTTTTTTTATACTATATCCAAAAATATTTTTTTTTCGAATCAAGTAAAATTATTATATATAACAAAACTTTTTTTGTTTTCTAAATATTTAACTCAATTGTGTATCTAAAATTCGAATTTGAGATTACATATTAAACTGAAATAATTTTTATTTCAATTAATTTACTTGTTTGACATATGTAAGAGACTTTATGTGAGTTGATTCACACGCTCAATAGATTAAACCCATGAGGAATGAAATATCACCATTTTATGTCATTGCATTTCAAAATTTCCAAAGATTGATTAGTCAAGTTCAGTAATCTAATTGGTCTTTTCTAATGTTGGTAACCGACAAATAAACGAAAAGAAAAGAAACAGGGCATTTCTCACGTTACTATTTGTTGCCAAGCGGTCATGGTGATGCTATCATAGAGCAAGTGTTATATACAAACACGACCATAAGGCAACTCGTTAGTCATAAAATCTAGATAATGAAAAACACATTACCAAAAAATCACACACTACTCTAAATAATGCCTGCCTTTCTGTTATATATCAAATTGATTATCGAGAAATATCCAATTTGCTACTTTCAAATGCTAAGGCTATTTAATGATTGAAATACTAAAGCAATTTCCTTTCAAGATCCCAAACTCAGAAACTAATTAGTCTCAAATGTTAGTAAACTTTCAAATGGTGAATAAAATTTATCTAGGAAGCATTCATCAAGATAAAGCTTTTTCCCCTATATAAGGAACATAATGGTATTCAATTTTTCAGACAAATAATGTTGCTGGGCTTGCATTTTATTAAAAATAGAAACCATAAAAAAATGTACAAGACCAACTAATCGGTTTACTGAACATAAGAACATTGCATGGAAGATTGACCTGGTTTGATTACTGTACAAACAAACTTGAACCACAACTAAATTAAGGAAAATGTATTCTACCAATAAGGAATTTCCTCAACACCTTGCTTCTTTGACCAAAAATGAAATACTGGTCAAACCAAGGATCATTTTGCAGTTCTTGAGTGTTTGATTAGCCAGTCAATGACAACATCTATGTTTACAGAGTCCTTGCATGAAATCATATAGCAACAGACCTCTCTGTCTTTCATTGACTCAAGTCCTCTGAAATCACCCAAGGAGAAAATGCAAATGTTTAATTAGTTACATAAGGCACCAAGACAAATTTCAATAAAAAAAAAAAACTTATATGACAACATTGATTTCTGGAACAATTTCTTATATTCACTGAACTCACAGCTGATCTACCAATGCTTGCTTAGAAAGTGCTTCTGACTTGTCAATTTTGTTTCCAAGAACAAGCAAAGGAATCCCACTCAAAGAAGGTTTTGTCAATAGCTCATGTAACTCGCTTCGAGTTATCGGAACACTGTCTCTATCAGCAGCATCTACAACGTACCTGTCTTTGCACCCATCAATGAAAGGAAACAGAAGTGTAAAAGCATGGAGAAAGGCCACTTGCAATAACTTGAAAGGGCTATATAATATGCTCCACAAGATGAAGCATGCATGACGAATCTTCCATTCGATCATCAGAAACAATAAATTTTGACAAAACCAGGCATTAAGTTTTCCAATCTTCGTGTTTGAAAAATAAACAGGAAGGATACAAAATGCTTTTTGGGTCAGTATCCTGTATTATAGGTTGTTACTTGTTAAAGATCTAAGCAATGTAAATGACAATATCCCTGTATCTTTCCTAATGGATAATACTTAAAGGATGATTGAAACATCATATAGTATTAGGGCTCTTCCATGTGGAAGCCAAGAGTTAAGTCCTTAATGCCTCCATCTCGTATCAAATTAAGCTTCAGCATATGCAGTGGTGAATAAAATTTGTCCACACTTAAATCCCAAAGTCTATGTGCATGACGATACATATTAGAGATCTAAATCAAAACTGTTCCTAAGTCCTCTCTTGATAGCTTAAATAAACTTAAACGATAGTCTTGCAATAGGTAATCATTATAAGAGTAGGCTGCACTAACATTTTCCTTTTATGCTAAAAAGATATTAGGAGGTCAGCATGTTTCAAGGTATATGACATTTCAAGAAAGAATATGCTTAGGAATGTTTTACAAAATTCAAATGATGGGAGGAAGAACGTGGTAGAAGTGGGAGTGATAGTGATGTAGTGGTTGGATGACAATATAGCTCAGGAATGGGAAAGCAACATAGTCATCATGGGAAAAAAATAAAGCAAGATGAAGGAATGTATTACTTGCCTGGGAATTAATAATGCTCGGGATTTTTTAAAAAAAATTTATAACAGACATAAAAATATCATATTCCCAAGTTCACTTCCCTAAAACAACTTGCTATTTCTTGAAACAAATGCACCCTTAGGGAAAGGATAAAGACATCATTTACATTGTTGATTCTTTATGGACTTCTCCAAGGAACCAGAAAAAAAACCCCCCTCTAATGGTATGAGGTATCTCAAGTAAAAAAGGGATAATGAAACTCTATTTAGAAACACCTTCAAATAATCCAAAAATGAAATTGTATAATGCAGACAATTTCCTGTTTTAAGTCTAAAAAGTTAAAAAAAAAAACACAAAAAATCAAGAGATTTTATTGTGGGGTACCAAAAAATCATAAGTGTGTGTAGGGATTATTATCCTTCAAACGCTATACTCAAATATCCTATTAGTCTAACCATAGGTAACATGTTATCCAAAGCCAAAACTTAAAAAACACAATGAAAGACATGCATGTGTGTGAATGATTATACATATGCTTGCACATCTGAAAGAGAGAGCATTAAGAGAGACAATACACAATAGCAGAGACACCGCGACAGTATCGCTCCCACATTGTCCTGAACCTCCTCTGTCCACCAAGGTCCCAAAGCTTTATTGTGACATTTCCCTTTGTCACTTTTCGCATGTTGAACCCAACCTGGGTTTAATACCAAGAATTAGATTTCAATTACAAAGGCAAACATGGCCACAATCTTCAAACATGTAATAATTTAACATGCAATAAAAATAAAAAAAGCAAAAATACACACAGTTGGAATCATGTCCTCACTGTAGCCCCCAGTCTGCAGGCAAACAAAACCAAAGATCAATGTAATGTCAAAACATGGCCAAGAGAGCAATATTTTATAACAGAATTGAAAATTTCAGGGTTTCTAAATTGAGTAAATTGCAATGCATCATCAACTCACAGCAATTGCATTGACAAGAGAAGTCTTTCCGGCATTCTGAAGGCCAACAAGGGAAAGTTCCATCTCCTGTTTAAAAAACAAGCTGACACAAAAACAACACAAAGCTTAAAAGGAACCCGTAAATCAATTAACCTAAAAGCTTCAACTTTTAACGGCTTTCTGAATCTCAATCAATATAATATGAAATTGTAACGCATATGTGGGATGAAATTTCACAGGAAAATAAGTCCCAAAGAATTAAAAGAATCGTGAAAAAGAGGTTTACCTGCGGAGCCAATTGAGAAAGGAATCCCAAAGACCCATTGTGCGCGAATCGTAGAGAGCGAAGGGAGAAATTGAAAGAGAAAGAGGAAACAAGAAACTTGGCCGACCAAGAAAGGGTGAATAAAATGGAATGTGATGGAAGAAGGGATTGGAATCTAAAATGCTAATAGGACATACATATATCATGTCTTTTCTTTTCTAGTACCTTGTTTTCTTTCTCATTTAATATAACCGCTGTTTCACTCCACATGCTGCTCATTTCACTCCTATTCCCCATTTTTAGTATTCATAACAAGCCTACTTTTTATTAAATTCTTTCAAAATTAATATATTTTTTCCTTTTATACAATTTTTAATATCTCTAGCTTGTTTTGATTTTCTATTTTCAGTTTTGTATTACTCGTGTTCCTTTTTTTTTTGTATTTTATAAAATAATTAAAAAAATAACCAAAGCATACTTATTCTATCCTATTTTACTAGTTAAATTTTTATATTGCAGTAAAGGTTAACTTAGAAACTAACGTGATAAGATTTTGAAATATTTTTCCTTCTCATTCTCTATGCCCCTTCAAAGGATAACAAGATCATTCTGTCACCTTGTTTTATTGTATTTACTAGCTAAATCTTTTATATAGTAGTGAAGCTTGACGTAGAAACCAACGTGATAAGATTAAGAGGGAAAGGAAAAAAATATCTTACTCATCCTTTATTCTCGTTCTTTCAACTTATTCTTTCTACACATTTCGTTTTGCACTCTCAGAGATAATGCTTCTAGCCTTCTACTTCTTGTTTTCTGGTAACAACTCACGATTCAGTTTATTATTGCATCCCTTTTCTTCGGCAATTTTTGGTTATCATCACATTCTACGAGATAAATTCCCCTTTTTCCTCTTTGTTATCATGATTTAATTACAATTCTTCTTTTTACTTTTTTCACTCACCAGGGATGGGAGAAAATGAAACAAATTTTACTAGCAGTTTTTTTTTAGAAAATTTTATTGGAGATGGGACCTCAATAAATGTATCGGATCATTGTAAAAACAATAAAATAGTTTAGTCTGAATATGATTTTCAAGAATTGAAGGGTGACTCAATTCACAAAAGCATTACTAGTAGGAACCACAAAAGAAATGTTTGATTTTGAATTATTAGAGAGAAAAAATAATTAAAGCTAAAAGAAGCCATAGAGATTTATTTTTAGGTTTTTCTTATAAGAAAAAAACACCAATAAATAAGTTTAATCGAATGGGAAAAATCACAAGAATTATATTTCATTCAATTTCACCTATAATTGTTAATATGAGTATTAATTCAATTCGGTTTCTAAATTTGTGTACTAGATTTGCTCATTTATTTAAATCTTAATTCCTTAATTAATTAAACTTTTAGTCATAATTAAGTACTTTGATTTCATAAGTGAAATTAAAAAATAACATGCTTCAAAATTGAAAATATATATATTGATAACGAAAATATTACAAGAGTTATGTTTTAGAGCACATCTATAAAACAAATTTATTTACAAATTAAAAATATTTCTAAAAATAATCAAGTCTTAAGAATCATTAAGACAAAAGATCACAAATACAAAAAAGCTAAAGAAATAATATTTTATTGATAACTCAATTTATAGATCTATAGATTACTTTAAAATTAACCTAACCTAACAAAAAAAAAGCTAGACATCAAGAAAATCGAAACAAATATTTTAATTTACAATCTCGTTTAAGCTTTATGAGACACCACTTTACACTCTACTCCACTTAATTTGTCTCATTAAATAAATAGGAGTATGTTTTATTATAATGTTATTATATCTGGTATTAATATTTATATTATTGTCGTACCTGTTTATGAATTACTATCCTTATGATTAGGGACTTAGTGTATTAATATTAAGGTATTTGATAATCTGTTATAGGTTTTTTTTTTAAGTGGATTCACATGGATCAGTTAAGATTTAAGCCCAATATCCCTACAACCCATTCATGTGGGCCCAAATAGGCATCAGTTTAATGGGGAGAAAGAAAAAAAAAAAAAGCCATTGCACGCCAAACGAGCACTCCTCTCCCCTCACAAAATCCAAATGCCACTTTGACATACTTCAATTTCAATTCTCCAAGGAGCAAGAAAAAGGTACGAAATGTCAAAGGAAACCAGCCAAGAAGAAAGGTTTAAGTGATGAATAATATCTATTTGGTTTTGCTGAATTTTTAAGTTTTCATTTGTACTTTCTAGCAATATTGAGTGGTGGCCCCGAGGAGGGTGATTGCTCATGGCTCCAAACACTCTAATTTTTGAGGTAACCATTTATATAACTAAAATTATATAAATAATAAAATAATAATCAGTAATTAGTTAATTAATAGGTAATGTTTCTATTTCTTAACAAAAAAAAAATTTACCTATAATTTTAAGAAAATGAATTTGTAATAATACAATTTATTATTTTTGTACAATATTAAACATAAAGAAAAAATTATGGTATATTATTATTTTTTTATTTATCTTACTAAACTTTTTTGTCATTATTAATGTAAATAAATATCTTAAAAAGTTTAATCATCGTTAAGGTAAATAATAACCTTAAATCTCTCTTTTCCCAATGCATATATAACTTATAGAATAATAATTTTTTGGTAAGGTGGGAGATGGGTTCTTTGAAGATATTTAATTATTTTTCTAATGCACATACAACTTATATAATAAATTTTTTTTTATAAGTTAGGAGGTACACCTCCTCAGGTTAAGTTCTTTTGGAATAAAGTGGTACTACTAGTTGTTTTCATGCCTAAAATAAGGATCAAACACAAACATCAAACTACTTGTACTAATAATTTTTAATCTTATAAAATAATATCAACTATTTTAGTTACTATTACATATTCTAAAAATATTTTTTGAAAATTAAAATTATTAAAATATTATTTGCGATCTAGTATGTTATAAAGTAAATTAAATTTATTTTCTTTGGTTTTTATTGAAATTATTTTTTAAAATAAACTTGGTTTTTATTGAATAAAGCAGAAGTGAGGCTATTTAGTGAAGGGTTGGAAATTTAGAAATTTACATTTAGATAAACAGTGACACACAAGGTGTGGGGAAGAAATATATCGGTTATTATTCAAATTAATTAGAAAGATAGTGACGTTCAAATTTTAAAATTTTCTTTTCTCTTTCACTTTCTTTCCACTTAACTTAAAAATAGTGTAAGAGGTGTTAATCAAGTAATTATACAGATGAATTACAAAGACATTGGAAGCACGTATACAAAATTTTATTTTCCCGAACTGAGAAGGAAAAGTTAGGAGAAGAAATTTTGAGTTAAAGATCATGATAGCCTGATTTCGATTTTATTATATTATAAAACTTTAAATGTTATTTAAATAACTATATTTTTTTTATATCCAACTAAATTAGTAGACAAAGAATTTGATTTTTCTTTCTCATCATTTTATTTTCTCTTAATCCAAATAATCTAAAGCCCTATTTATTTATTTTCTTTGCTATCTGCTTTTTCTTTTTCTACTTTATTTTCGTCTTTTCTTTTTCTCACATCCAAATAGAGTAGTAACGAAATTTAAGAATATGGCCAGTCAATATACACTTTGATCGAGATTTGAATCTTCTATGTAACGTAAGAATATACAGTGACATTTGACACAAATGAAATAAATTAAAAGTATGTTATATATTTTCCTTGATTTTACTATAAAAAAAAAGTAGATTCAACGTGTATAATTTTTTTTTACCAGTCTTACTCTATTATTATTTTAATTAAAATAACCTAAACATAAAAGCAAAATTCGTATTTTATATTTGATCACCATTTATCTCACTTTAAATTAAGAATATAGTTTTTCTTTTATTTCATATGCTTTCTCACATTATAGGTGTAAAATCTAGTAATTGTAGTTGCAGTCTATTACAATTTAGTGGTATGTACTCCCATTGTACTTCTTATATTAGGATGGGTCAAATAAAAAATATTTTTTTTGAATAGTTTACGAGTCACTACTCAATAGTATAATCCGTTGAGATAAAAAATTTCTATTTGATATGGTATACTCCTCTCTTCATAATATTTTTTTAGTAAAGAAGAATAAATAGTAAAGGAAAATAATAAATTAAATATATATATTCAATTTATTATTTTAATTTGAATTTAAAATTGGCTTTGTGACGATGACAAGTTTCTAAGTTCCAACGTGTTCGGGCCATTGTTGTTCAGAATATGGTTTATTCTATGTTATCATTGGAACACGCCTGTTCAGGAACAAGTTGGATATTAGAATGTTTTCACTTGTGTTGCACGGATTGCATTTTTCTTTTGGTTCACAATGTTTTGGGCTTTTGCTTGGAATTGGATAAACGTCAGTCTCAAGCCCCAAATATGTTGGGCCTAATAATTCAGGTTTTCTGAACTTTTTGTAGGATACTCTGATTTTATTATAGGAGCACAAATGAAAATTAACATTGAATAGTAAGAGCAAATTTTTTAGTTCTTAAAATTGTGTGATAATGTCATAATATTTTTATATTTTTTAAAAATTTATAAAATTAAAAATTGTTAATTACATTAGTTTTTGTCGTTAATTTCATTATAATGATAATAAATTATAAAATTTAGATATTATAATGATAAAAAATTGTACATATTAGAGATTAAAATGATAGTAATTTTAATTCCAGCAAATTATTTGACATTTTCTTTTAATTCCAGTGATTACTATAATAACGTCCTAAAATTTTAGGTGGTTTAGTCAAATAAAATAATAAAATTTTGACCATAATAAAAAGAGCGTAATAATAATAATAATAATAATAATAATAATAATAATAATAATAATAATAATAATAATAATAATAATAATAATAATAATAATAATAATAATAATAATAATAATAATAATAATAATAATAATAATAATAATAATAATAATAATAATAATAATAATAATAATAATAATAATAATAATAATAATAATAATAATAATAATAATAATAATAATAATAATAATAATAATAATAATAATAATAATAATAATAATAATATAATAATAATAATAATAATAATAATAATAATAATAAAAAATACATGATAATAAAGTAAATTAATAATAATAGTACAAGATAAAAGAGATGGATGATTCATTTATTTTTGTGTATATTTATTGTTGAACTTATATTTAATGATGGGCTTGACCCATTTATTATTGTTTATTAATTTTATTGTGTGTATGTATAGCTAATTTGTGCTATGTGTATAGTTCCATAAATCACCAGATACTTTTAATTAAATATATCTCGAAAACTTTATGTTTTGGAGAATACCCAAAAATAACAACTAGATAATTTTTATCTTTTCAACTTGGAGAATATCTATTTTCTTTTATAACTAATTTTTTTTAAAGAACTATGTAAGTTTGTGTTTCTGGTTATATTAGAAGATACGTAGTGAGAGTGAAACTGTTAAGCTAAAAATATTTTTTATAATTTATTCTTTTTCATTATAAATATAAATGATCCATTCATTTAAAGCTGATTGCTTTATTTAATTATTTTATTTCAAAGAGATAAAATAAACATTTTGAATTATTTTAAATTTTACATATTTAATTAAAAGTAAATATTTTAAAAACAAATGTCTATGGGTAATTAATTTCCAAATTTTAATTTGGTTTTAAAAATATTTTCTTTTTATAAAATTTTCTAATGTTTTCTTAAAAAAAAAAAACTTTGATAGTGATTCTTACTTTTTATTAATAATTTTTTGTTTGTCGCATGTTACAATCTTGATTGCACAAATGAAAAAATAAATACATGTTATTATTTTGGAAGCATCAAAAGCATCTCAATTTTTCTCTATTTAACTATTAAGATAATTACTAAGAGAATTGAATTGGAGGATATGTTACAATTTCACTAAATAACTACAAAAATATTTGGCAAGTTAAATTTTTTTAATACATCATGATATAAAGTAAAGAATTATTAATAAAGTAAAAATTAATAATAATAATAATAATAATAATAATAATAATAATAATAATAATAATAATAATAATAATAATAATAATAATAATAATAATAATAATAATAATAATAATAATAATAATATTAATATTATTATTATTATTATTATTATTATTATTATTATTATTATTATTATTATTATTATTATTATTATTATTATTATTATTATTATTATTATTATTATTATTATTATTGTTATTATTATTATTATTATTATTTATTTGTTTATTTATCATTGTTGGACCCATTTTTCGTCCTCAGAGGAAGAATGGCCCACAGTAACGCAAACCGTATTCACCTAAACTCAGTGGGCTGAACAAGAGGAAACCACTTTCAGCCCAACCAGGTAATATGGGGCATAGAGTGCGAACGTGGTCCATTTCCATGTCATCCGAAAAAAATGACGTGGAAGGAAAGCAAGACTGTAATCGTAGTAATAAACAAAGTCAAACGTAAAGAAAAGCTGAAAATAGGAGATAAGACAGAGCCTGGCAGGGGGAACAAGGCGAATGTACTCCTGAAGGGATGAAAAGGAATAAGGAAACGAAGAAATAGGTAAGAACAAGGTTTCTACGTGGAACGGAACGCCATCACACAACAGGTGAAAACATGGGGAGATATGCTTGACAAGACGACGACTCTGCGGGACAAGACGACAGTTTCTCGCCTTTAGGAAGCCATGTCTCAACACAATCTAATCAATCGCCACCACATTTAATGCTAAGACGTCCCAGGAGAACCCTGAACAGGGAAAGAGGCTGTCACCGCATTAAATGAATATGAGGAATTCGCCACCGCATTTATGAATCAAGATTGCCCCAGATACGGTGAATGAGGAGGGAGGTTGAAATTGCCTATAAAAAGGGGAGTAGAGAACGAAGCAAGGGATCGTTTTCTTTGGAGGTGAAAGGAGGAGAAAAAAAGAAGAGATAATAGCCCACTTAGAAGCAAAGTAGATCTTGCGCTGTGACACGGAGTGACTGCTTCAGAAGACCGTAGAGAATCATCTAGATACCAGGTAAGTTATCTCCATTTCCCGTCTGGTCCACCCTCACTACCTTTCCTACACGTACTCCCATTAGATACCTTAGGAACCGAGAGTGTCAAGATTCACCCATGAATAGTAATTGACCCTTGAGCCGGGACTCATACTTCCCCCTGGTCAAATTCTGAGAGAGATTCGGGATCTGTTAGTAGCCGAAACCACATACTGGTCCGACAGGGTGTCGGATCGTTAGCTTATGTTCCATCCCTACACACACACACCTTCCCGGACTCGTCCAGGGGAGTCCTCGTACAAAAAAAAAGAATATCGTCCGAGACACCTATCCTCCGAAAACATCCGTAAAGAGTAAGTGTGACCTAAATTTCTTTTAGTAGGGTAACCATCAAGTGATAGACACGATAGATGCAAAGTATCTTGTCATGTAAATGACTTTCGAACCCCTTTTCTCTGGTCCGAGATTAAGCCTATCCAATCCAATCCTTGTCTAAGGTTTTCTGATGTTCTTAGACAAAAACATCAGTGTCGACTCCTTAAATCACCTTCGCCGAGAGGTCGCGAGTTCATCGCGACAATCATCAAGATTCTTTACGGGCGAATTTGTTTTATTAGGTAGTGATGGATAAGTAAAATATTCCTTAGATCAATAATTTTAATATTTGAACTCTTAATAAGTATAAGTTAACTTTTATTGGATTAACCATTTTAAAGTAGAATAAATAATAAATACTATATATGTACCAAATAAAAATGTTTTAAAATTTCAATAATAAATTATTGTGTATAATAAATTTATTATTTTTATAATAATTATTTTAAAAATTATATAAAAAATAATTTATAATGAATTGACCATTTAAATATTTTCGTTTTGAGTCCATAAAGAGCTGTGGCGTTTACATGCGGCATATGGACTAGTTAAGGAGCAAAGAATCGGGCATTAGAAACATGACTCCAAACTAATTTATTAGAAGGCCTTTCATCTTTGGTTCCTCGAAAGAAGTAAAAGAAAGAAAAAATCTCTTGGCTCCGAAGCTTAAAAATATCTTTTCTTTCTATAATATATTGCTAATGTGCTTCAATGGTCATTATTAATTCAACTATTTAGTTTTCGTGTTTGGTGGGCTTTTGCTATTGCCCAGCCGTCTGTGCCTAATTTATTTATTTTTTTCTTCTAGTTTGTCACTGTACTAAAAACAATGAAATGATAAATACATATAACTATTTCTCAAACAAGTTTCACTAAAAATGAGGTTGAGATTTTTTTGTCAATTACTTTCCAGCAGCCTTAAAAATATCAGCTATATTCCTTTGGGTTCATAAGACTTTTGGAGATAATCTTTGTCTTGCATCCATTACTTTTCGTACGAAAACATGGTAGCATTTATCCAATAGTGCTGCGTTATGCTAAATTATTGTGCATCTTCCTCAAAACTATTTTCAATTGGTTGATTGATCCGTTCTTGAATGCAACGTTTCTAACGTAAATCCCAAGACAAATTATTGGAGGTTTATACGTATGCAATGCATGATCGAAATTCCATGAAATATCTACGATAAAATAAATCAACGGAGAAGAAAAAACATCACCCTAATGACAA
Organism: Mucuna pruriens; assembly: GCA_025330945.1. Taxonomy (NCBI): domain Eukaryota; kingdom Viridiplantae; phylum Streptophyta; class Magnoliopsida; order Fabales; family Fabaceae; genus Mucuna; species Mucuna pruriens. Next base: position 8,283,573 of record JAENHJ010000324.1, on the reverse strand, counting down.
ATTTTTCTCTGAAATTTAAAGTATTATTTTCCTCTTTAAAAATTAATTTTGTGGAGTGGAGAGAAGCACCTGTTAACGTTCCAGTTGACCGTTAAGTCAGCAACATCAAATTTTAAGCTTCTTGAGGTAACAATAATGATGTAAGCATGAAGTGTCACATATTATATTATATTATATTATATTATATCATATCGTATTATATACTTGTACAAAGAAAAATATGCATTAAAATATTAACCACGTAATAATTGGGCGAATCACAATTGAGATTTTTCATTTGCTTAGAGCTCTACACGCATGCACTTGTTTGTCTAAAGGTGTTAACAGTGTTAAAGAGGAAGTTTAAACGAGCACGTTGTCATAGTTCTTTCTTCCTTTCCCCTCATAGTTGTGTACTTAATTTCATTAAATATTCCATTAGACATGATGATAAAACTTTCCAATTAAGCACAACATAAATTGAAACCTAGCTAGTTTCACGATTATCAAAATTGTTGCTCCTTGTAGTCAATAATTTATTTATTTTGTTGGATGATTTTGAAAATCATTGTCCCCCAGGACTTTGCAACCGTGTCTAAGATTTCAACACACTTTTTAACGTAATAACACAGGCATCATTCCTCACTCAAGTTGTGTAGGACAATTCTGTCTCTCACTGACATGTGAAGGGGTAAAGAAGTTCAGTGGTTGCATACACCAGCCACACGTTATAATGACCTCAAAATTTATAATATGAAATATTTAATAAAATGATAAAAAAAGAGATTGTGTAAAGTTCGAAGTCAGTATTATATATATGACTTATTAGGTGGCACTACGCAGGTAAGTCCAAGAGGGGGTAGTTGTTGTACGTCAAAGATTTACACTATACTGAGGGAATTCAATAAAGCATATACATATTTTACGAAATCAAACAAACCACTAGCACTTTTGTCAATCCAAATTAATTAAGGGCCTTTTTAACTAATCATCTTATCTCAACTAATTGATGGTACCATTGGTTTAGGAAAGAAACCAAAGAATTTTTTTTTTAATTGTTTGATAAAAGAGAAAAATAAAAATAAAAAATAAAAACTTGTTTATTTTAAAATTAAACTTTACTTTTTATGTTTTATTCTTATTTTTAATTATAAAATTACAATCTCGTTTTTAGTTTGTTTTCCATTTTAAATAATTTGTTTATGAAACAATACAAATAATTTCCTTTTCTTGTTTATTCTGTTTCTACACAGATATTTAAAAACATAAAATAGTTTGAAAACAAAGTGTCAATTTTGTAATTAAGTAAAAGTGAAAACATAAAATTAAATCAAAAAATAAAAACAGAAATAAAAAGGTCTTACGATTTTTCTTTCAAGATATTTAGATGCACAGAATGTGAAACAAAAAATATATAAAATAACATAAATATCTTAAATAAAAAATAAAATTGTGATATAAATAACGGTAATTTTATTATTATATATAAAAATTCCATTTCTTTCATTTCCGTAAAAAAATCCAGACAGAATAAAAAACTGTACTTGAACTCTCTTATAAGATACTTTCTTTTCTGTCTCTGCTACCAAACGATAGAGGAATTGATTTTTTTCCCCTTAATTGTCCGTTTGTATTTAATTAAAACAAACTAAGCGCAAGAAACTAATAATAAAAGGTTTTTATTAAAATTTATGTTAAAAATGTATTAAAAATTACAAAGAAATGTATTGGTAATATTTTTTAACAATTTTTTTTTTGTACTTGTGTCTTTAATAGTGTCCTTGAAGTATTAGTTACTATTTGTCATTAAATAAATATAGATACAAAGATGATGTAGAAAAAAAAAAAAAAACAACTTACTGAACGACCCCTAAACTTATTATATCTACATAATCTTGCTGTTAACAACTAAAGCTCGATTGGGGAATTGAAGATTTATAATTTCAACTTGGGGACCATAGCTGTTAGAAGAAGCAGGAGCAGGACCAATGTGGTTATCCAAGAAGCCTCCTTCACTTATTAAATCTATTGATTCTTCCAATTTGGAGACACAACTTGATTAATTTTTGGGACCTATGGTAGAGAATTGAATCCCTAGTGTTTTGAAAAATAAGTGAACATGTATAAATTAAAACTAACGTATACCATTGGAAGGAAGTTCAACTAATATAAACAAAAACAAAGTTGTTAATGGAGTGAGGAGTTGTTATCGGCTACAGAAGTTCGATTTCAACGATAAAAAAAAAAAAAAGTTAAATTTTGCCAAGTACGTCGCTCAAAAAATAGTGATAATACATGATCGTGATAATCTTTTAGGAAAGTTCAAATTGAGATAACGATGCTTGTATGGTCAAACATATATTGTAAGAATCATGTGCCCTAATGGATAGTAAAAAAATGAATTAGAATTATAAACTTTCGTCGTTGACGAACATGAATCTTGAATATATGGGTTTTTTGGTATAACTATTAAAGATCCAGCTGTTTGTATATCGGTTGAATTATCGTGTCTCATCGATCAAGACAAATTTAACAGGTAAAGTTGTATGTTGCATGATTTTTGAGACACGTTCAGTGACGGTGATGATTTCTTTTTTTGTGATCAAACGTGATTTGCTTTTCTTTCTACCAGATATTAGATGCAATTTATTTAGAGTTTGCTAAAAATGATTTTCAATTGAATGTGATTAAGATATGTATTTTTTTTTATACAAGGCCACAAATATTTCTATGAGAGACACTCTTATTCTATCTAGCTAAAATTATTATGAGGGGTAAATTTTTTTTTTATTGTAATTGATGCGGTTGCATATTTAGAAGTATGGCTATTGATTAAATTAAAATAATTTTGTATTTTTATTTATACACTCATGATATGTGATTAAGATATATTTTTAAATTAATATAAACATTAGTATAAAAATATACTTTTAACTAAAAAATTTATATAGATTCTTAGCAACTTGACGAGATAGAAATATTTTTGTAATATTGTGATATACATTTTACATTTATTGTTTTAAAATTAATATAGAAAATTCTTTCTAAATTGTTTCTTTAACCATTGATATGAATGTAGACGTCTTTTGTAATTTTTGAAAATTTTGAATTAGTTGTACACAAAATTTAATTAAAAATTACTTTCTAGATTGGTTAAACCCAAAAAATATCTAAAATGTTAATGTCTTTTCCAAATTTTATTTTATTTTCAAGACTTTTTAAATTGGTTACTAAGAACTATTTTTGAAAGTGCTTTTTATATAAATTTTAATACAATTGATCTAGAAAAATTATAAGTTTTCTAATTTCAATAAGCTAATTTTTTCATTCTTGCTCTTATTTTCAAACTTTTATTATTTGGTATACATATATTAAGGAAAGTATTTTTAAAGTGACATACACTTTGATGATGTTGATTTTCAATATCTTTACTCTACTTTTCTTTTTCTAATTATGACTTAATTTTCAAATTCTATTTTTTTTTTAATTTCAAACTAGTCTATTTTTCTTTTTTCTAAATATGACTTAATTGTTAAATCTTATTTTTTTATTTCAAACTTTAACCTTATTATTTCTTCCTTATAATGGCTTATAAAGGCTTTGTTTGAAAACTCCAAATACAAATAATATGCTTCAAGCTTCAAACATTATTGTCAATTTGTTTAAAGAATCATTGTTTTTACAATTTACAAATAATAACAAAGAGTATAAATCTTCTTTTCTCTTTCTAACTATACTACATGCGGAAAATTTAACTATTTTTTATTATTTTTTTTTATGCAATAAGAATTCATTTTCTTCTTGTAAGTTAAATCTTATTCTCTCTTTTTTATTCTAATTTTTTATTATAAATCTCCTGATAATATTTATTTATATTAATAAAGCTTGGACCGTTTTATATATACCACCCATTTTCTTATCCATTAATAAAAGATTATTAAATCAACAATTGACGTTACCTTACACTTAATTTTTTTATCTATACTCATCTATATATACTTATATATCATGGTAACAAAAAAACAGAAATATGGCCTATTTATTTTTTCTCTCTTTCTATAAAAAATAATTATAGAGGTATTTAAATTTCGTCATAGGAATAACATGCTGAATTCTCTAGTCTCAAAATTTCAAAATACCAATCGAATTATTTTCCTATTTTCCCCACATAATTTTTTTATAATAAATAATATTTTGTTGAAGACACGGTCATGCAATATATATATATATATATATATATATATATATATATATATATATATATATATATATATATTTTTTTTTTTTTTTTCCCTTCTATAATTTTTCTACTTTCCAAACTATAGTTTCTTCCCTCCATTGACTTTTCATTGTTCGCTTCCCTTTGCAAACAATCTTTCAATAAAATTTACTTCACATTAGTATACGAGTGTGTTCTTTTTTGTTTTTGGATACGTTATATATATGAACATGGTACATGGCGTATACATATATATTTCCTACCATGATTACATTAAAATAGTGAACTTAGTTTTCTGAATTATTTATCAATACGTGGGATATATTTAAGCAGACAAAACATCACTCTTCTTTGGTGAGTGAAGCAACGATATTTGGATAAAACAATTACACAGTTGAGTCCATTAATTCATCATATAGGACGATGCTATTCTCATGACAGAATAGTCAGCAGCAAAAATAGTATGCAAATGTCAAATTCAAACGCGTTGCTACAAATACTGTTTACTGGGTTGTTGCTGTTTCATTTTCACCCCTCAAAATAGCCGGCAGATATAGTACCTATAGCTTGGCAAATTCATGCACTCCACACTCCCAGATAATATATACATATATAAATTAAAATGAGTTATCTTGAATGGATGAGAACGTTTTTAGTCCACATTGTTTAAAAAGTATTTTTAATTATTTTTCTTCAACAAGAATTTCTTTAGAGATTTTTTTTAATATTTTTTCTTCTTTAATCTATTGTATTAGTTCTAAATTAAATTTCATTATTTTTTTAAATTATCTATAATTAAAAATAATATTGTATCATAATATAGATAATTTATTATAAATTTAAAATATAAATTATATGTTAAAAATATTTATTTATTACAAATTTTAATTATAATTTATATTTTTAAAAGTATTTATTTATTATAAATTTTAATTATATAAAATAAATATTTATTCTATACTGTAGACATATTAAAATATTATTATGTAATAATAAGATGAGAGTTTTGTTTACTTTACTTGAATATGACTGTTTTCTGTAGAAGATATATAGTCTGTAAAATTATATATAATGGCATGTACCTCTCGATCGTAACCTAATCTAATTTTGCATTAGCTTTAATTAATTTGATTTCTTAATCTTTGTTTTTCTTTTTTTCTTTTACTTCATGTATAATCGATCCTATGCTGTGTCACTTCATGTATATCCAGTTTTCATCAAAATTCAAAAGCACCATTTTCGATCACATATAAATTAGTGACAAAATAATTTATATATAATTTTTTAAAAATTTGTCACTAAAACTTAGTGACCTTAAAATTAAGGAGAGAAAAATATTTTTTCACGATTAAATTTGAATACTAATTCATTAATAATTAATAGTGAAATAATTAATAAAGCCTGAATATATAATAGATTTAATTAATAGCGCATTTATTGTGATGAGAATTATTTGAGCAGCATTTAGAAATGGCAACGCCTTTTCGTTTGATATATTTTTATATATCATAAATTTCATTTCAACATGATAAGGTTTGACCTTGCTTCTGCTTAGCTAACTGCATAAATCATAATCTTTGTCTGGTTATATATAACACGTTTGCAAGATGGCAGAAATATCATCCATGGACTCAGAATAATATATAATTTGCAAACTAAAAGAAAATGAATTAATTAATTAACGAAATTTGCTGTACATGTGATATATAAAACTTTATCTTGAGTGTTAGCATTTTTTTTTGGATTAAAGTGTTAGCAATTCTATTCCATGGAGGCTGGGAGTTCATTAATTATGAGATGACGTAACAACATAGCGAAGAAATTAAGATACTAAAATGCCTTATCATTTTATTAATCATCTCTATCTGGATATCTTTATTTTGTTGCTGCAGGGATGACTATTATGTCATTTTTGGGAATTAGCCAACTTTATTCAAATTGAAGTCAGACAAGCTTATTAAGAACTCAATCGAGTTTTAATGTAGTTGTATTTTTTAGGAATCAAACTTAGGACTACTGATTATGTTTAAACAGTCTCTATCACCAAATTTACGTGTTCGGTGTACAATTATTTTGATTTGAACACGTTATCAATTCCTTATTCATGTATTTGTTATCTCCCTTGATTTCATGGCAAGAAAGCAATTTTTAAAAAAAAAAATGTATAAAGTAGGGTGTGATTAGACAAAATAATGAAAATAGATCAACAAAATCTCAAAACAAAAAGGGATCGAGCAACAGAATCTTAATTATGTGTCACATATTCATAGGCAAATGTTATAGTTAGCGAAATAAAATAGAAACTTTTATTTTAAAAATATTTATTATATAAAAAAACAAAATTTAATATTTATTTTTTAAGTAATCAAAAGCATTTAATAAAATGTACTACTAATGTTGCTTAGTCATTACCCTAAGGAATCGGGGGATTAACATACACAAATTAATATATGAATTATGTTATTTCTTTCCTTTCAAATTAATTATTAATTTGCTAAGTTGGGAGGTTTAGTTAACTTGTTTACAAATGTTTGCCACTTTTAGAAAATTAATCATATTACTTATTTTCGCTAATATTCTTATTTAGTGATATCTCACCCAATTGTTTAATAAATTCACAACTACATTCAAATTATTTTTAAAATGTATTTTAATAAAAAAAAATTATTTTGTCATAGTAATTAATTAGTTAATAATTTTCTCATTATATATTCATTACCTTAAATAACAAATAATTTGAAATAGTTGGAAATTTTACTTCTACAAATTCTACTTGTGCCCTAGAAAATATTTATTAAAAAAATAAAAAATTGTATTTAAAACACAAAAATCAATTCGTACTTACTTATCAACTAATTAAAAATATTTAATAGAATATATTAAATATTTCTAACCAATGCTGTTAGAATACGTTAATAAGAACATTTGGCGATCACTTTTCACAAAATAAAAAATAAAAAGATTGGTACACGGAAGGAATCTACTCCCTTGTTTCTATATAAGTGTCGATTTTTAGAAAATTTTTGTTTTCATTTATCTGTCATTTTTAAAGTTCAAGATAATTTTTTTAAATTATACCCTTATTTTCTTATTTTATACCTTTAAATTCCACATTTTAAAATTGAATAGTCTTTTTAATGATACTTAATTTTTAATTAATCTTTCAATTCACAACTAGTAACTAGTATGTATTTATCGTAGAATAAAAATAAAAATGAGTATAGTAAAAAAACATAAATCATTTTATAAAAAACAAGAAAATTTATTATATTTCTTGTTTGTGTATAAAAAACTTAAAAGACACTTAAAAAAAAAGAAGATAATGTATTTTAACGAGTGTCATTTTATATTTTATGGACAAAATCAATTTCCTATTTTCAGTTTTTAACTCTAGTGTATATTTTAAAAAAATTATTGTTGAAAAAATTATGATATTATATATATTTTTTATATTATATATTTTTATTAAAAATATTATTTTATTTATATTAGTATGATCATTAAAGTTAGAACTAATATTTTAACTATATTAATTACTCAAAAGTAAATTGATGCTATGAATAATAGTGTAAAATTTATAAATATGTGAAGGTCATTGGTTGCTGATGAATATTTAAAATTACGAGGGATTTAGAAGAAAATGTTAAGGATCGTCTCATTGCCAAAGTTTTAACTCAGTCCATCCCCATCTTTGTGACCTCAGTCAATGCCATGTGAAAGCTAGTACAAAACAGGGACCAATCCATTTTATGATATAGATCGTTTATCCCTCCTTTAATAGGATTATGAGTTACATTTTAATCCTTTTCAATATACATGAAGCTATTAATAGTGATAAATTACTGACGGAATTTCCTAATAAAATTTAGTCTCTTCTTTTTTTTTATATATAACTTTTAGTGTCATCATCAACTAATTTTGAATATCTTATTATTGATTTTTAAATGATAGAATGAAAGTTTTATATATCTTTATTATTAGCTTTAAGATTCCTTCGAAAATCTTTATTTTATTTTTTAAGGTCGTGAATTAATAGTAAATATTCAAAATAATGATTAATCATGTTGATAATCAAAGCAAGAGAAAATTTCTCTAAAATATACTCAAACGTAACATATCTTGATCTTTTTAGATAAAGGTGTATAATTTAAAATAAGAGAGATATGAATGTAATTTAAGCATTTCTGTTTGGAATATAATCTACTCCAATAATAAAAATGTTACAATACTTTTATTTCTTTTTGTAATTTTAAAAAATAAAAAGAATGCAATATTTTATAATTATTCATAAAATTAAACATAAAAATAACAATATTTCATTAAATTAAACAAACCGTAAATTGTTTAGCTACTTTTCTCTGCGACAGCAAGTTGTTTGTTCTTCCTTTCGTTGTTCTGAAGGATTAATAAACTACAAGAGGCTCATGCAGTAAGTCACACCATCGTTTGAGTCGCTCACAAATCCTAAGGGGTTATTTTTGGTAATGGAATGGCAAAAGGTTAAAACATCATGATTTCGTACAAATAATCTTCCAAAAATGTAATATGAGGATGGCTTGGGTTTGTTTGGACAACTTTTTCTAAATCGGAATATTCAAATTTCTGTTTAATGACTCTATGTTTTTATCTGGCTAAAAAAAATGTTTTTAGTTGATATAGTTTTGATAAAAGATAATTAAGGTTCTTATATTTTTATATTAGTAATTTAGTTTTTATATTTTAAAAATACAAATAATCTTTATTTTTAAAATTTCATCATATTTTTTTAAAGTTAAAAGAGATTAAAATCACATATTTTTTAATGCTTGAGAAGAAAAAGTTTATAAATATAAAAATACAAAAAAATGATTATATTTGACTGAAAATACGAGAACTAAAAATATATTTTTTAAAATAAATAATTAATTTCTGTGTTATCCTCTCTTCACACGACACTGATTAATTTTTGAAACTAACAAAATTTAAAATAATAAAAAAGTAGAATACATTTTTAGTGGCTAATATGATGGTTAATTATTAAAAATAAAAACGTCGAAAAAAAGAGATGGAGACGAGACTTTATGATGTGTACATATCATTTAAGGTATAGTCTTACTTTTACTTAATAGTCTTACCATCTTGGGAGGTTTGAGGCAGTGAGTGGAGTATCTCACGCTTCCATCTCAAGCAAACCCGGTGGATGAGGTGGCCCTTTCTGATTGAAACCCGGCACGTGCGGCTCGTGCCTCATCCCTGATAAACACGTGTCCACTATAAACGAGGGGTTGATTTGTATATATATAAATAAGTAGGTAGTGGTGCTCTATCCAAGCTTGAGCATATTCCTCTTACCTCCCTTAAACTCTCTCTCTTTCTCTCTTTCTGAATCCCAATTTGAACCTCAAGTGTTAAGGGATCATTCATATTTCATAACTTGGGTTTGTAGCATTTCCCTTTTAATATAAAATGGGAAGACAACCTTGTTGTGACAAAGTTGGGTTGAAGAAGGGGCCATGGACTGCAGAGGAGGATAAGAAGCTCATCAGCTTCATTCTCACTAATGGCCAATGTTGTTGGAGAGCTGTCCCTAAGCTTGCAGGTCTCCTATTGTTAGAGCATTTCTTAAATAAAGATGTCACATAGAAATTTTGCAGCCATTCAATTTCTTAATGAATAATGAATGAAGCTGAAATGCCAGAGTTTCATGCCTCCTTTCCTATTTTGTTATGAATATCTTTAAAATGCTTCATCAATATTTTGCATTATGGTCAATTGGGTTTTTGGTCTTTCTTCCTGCTTCCTCTGCCCCTGCTCCTTTGTTTCCATTCTCTCAAAGACATCAAAATTGGCATATTCTTTTCAACTTTTAGAACTAATCTTCAAAACATGTTTAGACATTTTAATTTTAACTACAAGATACAACAAATGTTAGAACTTGCATATGCTTTTTTATTTGTGGAAAGCAGAGTAAATTTTATTTCCCTTGGCTTCATAGATTGAGTGGCATAAATAATCTTCGTGTTCATTTCGTATTTTTGAATACAAATGCTAGGAAGAACAAACAATCACTTTACTGAAATTAAATTTAACAATTGGGGTGTGACTCCATGCAGGACTATTAAGGTGTGGGAAGAGTTGCAGACTCAGGTGGACAAACTACCTTAGGCCAGACTTAAAGAGAGGCCTTCTATCAGAATATGAAGAGAAAATGGTCATTGATCTTCATGCTCAACTTGGCAATAGGTTCTTTCCTCACCAACCATTTTCCTCTGTTTGCCTTTTCTGCATGTTTATTTTTCCTTCAAGAACCTTACTAATCATTAAATTTAATGATTGATACAGTGCTATTTTGAAATATTAGACTAGGCTTATCTCAGGAAATGATTAAAACCATAATATCACCAAACGCACCAACCTAATTGAATTTATTATTTTTATAATATATACACCCAACTTGTAATTTGTTTATTCATCTTAGGGAAAAGACGTGGTCCCATGGCTCGGTCACACCTGCTAGGAGAAGGAGGCGTATAAAAATTGTAGACTCACTAAGCTCTTTTTTTTTTTCTTTATATTTGTAATTTTTTCAAGATTTATAAAGAGAGAGAGAGAAAAGAACTGCTCATGATTGCAGTTAAAATTGACTAAAATGTTGTGTCATTGGCGTAGAAAAGTAAATAGGGACCAAATTTGTCTTGTGGACAAATTTTCTGATTTCGTAACTTGCATGGCATATGGATGATTTTAGTGGCTACAAAGTCATTCTTCCTTTCAAGTGATCTCCTGTGGTCCTTATGCTAATAATGGAATCTTTCTTTCGCGTGTTTTCTTTTGTATTCAGTATATATTATTTTTTACTAATTACTAATCTCATTTTTCTTTTCCTTTTGATGCAGATGGTCTAAGATTGCTTCTCATCTCCCTGGAAGAACTGATAATGAGATAAAAAACCATTGGAACACCCACATAAAGAAAAAGCTCAAGAAAATGGGCATTGATCCTGTGACCCACAAACCACTCCCTAATGCAACTGAACAAACCCAAAATCAACAACAACTACACCAACCAGTAGAAGAACAGCAGAACCAACAACCTTTGCAAGTTGACCTTGACCCCAAAGTTGACCCAAATAAGGAGCCAGAGACTTCATTGGAGTCATCAACACTCAATGAAGATAAAATTGTAATGTCCCCATTTGACACAATGGAACCAATGAATGGTTTCTGCACAGATGAAGTTCCAATAATAGAACCTGATGAGATTCTAATGCCTTGTGCTCCTTCCTCATCATCCACCTCTACATCATCTTCAAATTCAACAAACTTCCTTGAAGACCTGCAGCTACCAGATTTTGAATGGTCTTGTAATTACAATGATAATAGTACTATTATTAACAATAGCAACAATGAAGACGACCACAACACCACCACCATGACCTTGTGGGATGATGACTTTATTAGCAATCTTAATAATTGGCTGATTAATGAAGATGATGATAGTGATGGAAACCAAGTGTTTGATGCTCCTCTCACTCACTTCTCTAGAATGCTCATGGATTCAGAATCTTGGGTACCTGGCTTGTTTTGATTTTATTTTTCTCCCCTTTCCTTTTGGCTTATTTTCAATTTTCTTCCAAGTTTTTAAGAAGAATAAAGGGTGAATCATTTATTAGGAAGAACACAACTCTTGTTTAGCATTACAGACTTCTTTCCCCCCCTAACTTTTTACCTTATCATGTACAAAAATATATATATGATAATGGAAATAAGTTCTTTCTTTATTTTTTTTTTTTGAGAGTAAAGTATCACTATAGTTGTGAATTGTGGGACAGCTCTTATAACAGTCTCTAAAATTAAAAAATATTAAATAAATTCTTAAAATTAAAAAATATCAAATAAATTCTTGAAATTAAATTTATTATCATTCTATTTCTTAAATTTTATAACTAATTATTATTATAGTTCATATCAAAGTTGACGATACTAACTTAGGTAACTAACGAAATTCAATTTATGAATTTATTTAATATTTTTTAATTCCAGGAATTATTATTATAACGTTCTATAATTTCAGAGGTTAAGATGATTTCTTTTAAGTTTGATAATATTTATTGTGAGTATCTAACTATTTTATATGGTCAAACAATCAAACGATTATAATTTTTAAGATATTATTATAAAAATTAATAAATTTATCAAACATAATAATTTGCAATTAAAAAATAATATTAAAAAAATATTTTTTAGACAAACCTAAGATATCTTCTGGGAGAGTCAATGACTAATCCTACCTTGCCAGTATTATTGTATGAATTATTTATTCTTGTTTTTATCTTACCGGCGCTTTCTGTTTATTTCTTTTATTATAAGACTCGAACATGAAAATTCTTGCCACTCATCTTTGTGGCATCGATGGAAACATGTTGGTTGGTTGTTTTATTCGGTCGAGGTCATTTTTTACTTTTATTTTTTTGATATACATGTTGAGGTGGTTGTAGTGCGAGTTTCAAAGTCCTTATCTTCACATAACTAAAATTCATATTCTATTTTATTTTATTTTAAGGTTTTGTTAAGCAGTCTCCTAGGAACACTGACTAAGAAATAATGATATATTTTTTTTATTAAAAATCACGTTAAGAATGAATTAGAAATCGTAATCGTTTATTAACAATATTTTTAATATATATTTTTACCTTAATTTGTTGATTAGCATATTCTTTTATTTTATACTTAATTCACATTTCTTACTTTAAATCTTAAAATTAATATATATATATATATGAGCGGGGGGCGATCTAAATATCACGTATTAATTAATAATATTTATTGAAACCGAGAAAATTGAAACAAAATATAGAAAATCAATTAACTAGTCATTATAAGTTGCTCATGTGAAAACAAAAAGTGATTGTCAAGCATGCAAGATACTTTGGAAAAAAATCCATTGACCAATAGAGTGACCTAATGTTAGTTGTTGCTATACCTTATAAAAATCTTGTTATATACATGAAAAATGGTATATAAAGTAAACAAACTTATTTCAACCTTACATATCATATAAAGTAAACAAATTTAATGTTATATCTTCCATTATTATAAATCCGTTAAATGTTGACATATCATTTAACTGTAAGAAGAAATTTCACACACATTACAACTTAACGAATTTATTATTATTATTATTATTATTATAATAATAATAATAATAATAATAATAATAATAATAATAATAATAATAATAATAATAATAATAATAATAATAATAAATAATAATAATAATAATAATAATAATAATAATAAAATTTTGCTTACTTTTTAAAAATTAAAAACTCAAATTTTAGATAAAATGAGAAAAAATTAATTATATTTATATGGAGAAATAAAAAAATATTTCAGTCAATAAAAAATACATGAATTTTTACAAAAAAGATATTAAGTATAAGAATAATACATACACTGAAAAATTAAATAATTTTAAAATAAAAAAGAATGGACGGTAAAATAAATGATGAACTCGTAAATTTAATGTGATTACGATCAAACCTGTTAACTGCTATTGTTTAATTTTTCGACGTTTTCCTATTTTATTTTTTGAGGAGTTTATATATTATAATACTTTTTTAAAGCTTATGTTTAAATTATCCTGTTTTTTCTTCTAATTTTAAATTTAAATCTCTTCTCATAAGAGATGAATTATATTTCACTTCAATCTATTTTAATATAATTAATAAATATATCAATAGTAGTAAATAATTATGACTACGATTCTCGTTGTTGTTGTAATTTTTTTACCAAAAAAATAATTATGAATAGTTTTTCTAATGACTTTTTTTTCTTGGTTTGGAACTTTTTATGTTATCGAGTGTTAGTATTAAATATCATATTATTGATTTTAGAATTTGAAGATGAAATGAAGTTCTAAATATTTATATTATTAGTTTTAAAACTTTTTATAAAATCTTTATTTTATCTTCTCGAGTTTCAAAGTTTACATTAGAATAGCTAAAAATTAGTTGTGGGTGATTTTGAGTGTAAATAAATTAAGCTAGTTACCGGATAAGTGGCTTGAAGCTCAATTACATTAATAAGTAAAATTCAAACTTTATAAGATTGAAAAGCTTGTAAAAACATATAAAGAGTGAGACATTTAAGTTATTTTAAGATTAATTTCTTATAAAATTATTGTCTTTAATAATTTGTTGTATAAATTAATTTTTATTAATCTAATAGTTAAATATTTTGATATTTATGAATACTAAATTTTAAATAAATATATATTTGTAATTATATAATTTTATTATCAACATTTAATGGTATATTTTAAAAAAATATAATATTCAGTGTCAAATAATTTATAAAATTTATAAAAAAAAATTGTAGACTTCATCTACTTAATAATAACTTTTTAATTTATCAGTTGAATTAAAAAAAATTAATTTCTAAAAAAATTATTAAAAAATAACTTTATCAACAGTTATTTTTAAATGTCATAAGGAAGATCAAGTTTTTTTTTAAAATAACTGTCTATAAATTTTTTTTTATACAAAATAAGAGATATAGTTAGTAAATTATTTTTCTATCTCTTAGTTTTATATAATCATCTGACATTAAACTATTATTAGATATTTCCTAACAGAAAAAACTATTAATTCTTTAATTAATAAATTTTTGTATTATATATTTGAATTTTAAAGATTTGATCATCTTAATTAATCTTGACATTTGTAATTGGTACATATATATTTCTTGTTTGGACATGACTTACTAGTCATTTTACCAAAAACCCTTCAATCTAACAATAAACATAAATCTCATCAGGATTTGGTTTGGTTAATTTCAATGCTTTTGGGATAATTTTGCCTTCAATAGCAAAACACTTTTTAATCAAGAAGCTGGTGTGTTTCATTTTCTATGTCAAACTGGATTCATTATTCTTCGTTTGAGATATATAATTGAAAATTAAAGTTTGAAATTTTAATCATAATTTCCGGAAGATCTTTTCAAATTGAAATTAGAAAATTAAGACTCAATTTTCTAAAGTTATAATATAGATAAAATTAAGCTTTTCCGATTGATAATGTGTATCTTTGTGAAAATTGTCATCGATGATATTATTATTATTATTATTATTATTATTATTATTATTATTATTATTATTATTATTATTATTATTATTATTATTATTATTATTATTATTATTATTATTATTATTATTATTATTATTATTATTATTATTATTATTATTATTATTATTATTATTATTATTATTATTATTATTATTATTATTATTATTATTATTATTATTATTATTATTATTATTATTATTATTATTATTATTATTATTATTATTATTATTATTATTATTATTATTATTATTATTATTATTATTATTATTATTATTATTATTATTATTATTATTATTATTATTATTATTATTATTATTATTATTATTATTATTATTATTATTATTATTATTATTATTATTATTATTATTATTATTATTATTATTATTATTATTATTATTATTATTATTATTATTATTATTATTATTATTATTATTATTATTATTATTATTATTATTATTATTATTATTATTATTATTATTATTATTATTATTATTATTATTATTATTATTATTATTATTATTATTATTTATTATTATTATTATTATTTATTATTATTATTATTATTATTATTATTATTATTATTATTATTATTATTATTATTATTATTATTATTATTATTATTATTATTATTATTATTATTATTATTATTATTATTATTATTATTATTACTAATATTAATATTTTCATTATCATTATCATATCAACTATTATTTTTATTATTGTTATCATTATTATTTTATTATTATTATTTTTATTATCATTATAGTTATGTCACTATTATTATTATTATCATTATTATTATCAATTATCTTTATTACCATGTTAATTATCTTAATACTTCATTATTATCTTATTATCACTACTAGGATTATTGTCTTCCAAATTTATGATTTTTTTTAATATCCTGGACATAAATATTCTTAATTAGAGGATTAAAATGTAATTGTTCAACTATAATTTTAATTATACTTTAATTTTGTACGAAACTTAAACATTGAAATTTAATTTTAAATTAATATTAATTTTATGTATAAATTGAAATCTTTAAGGATATTATCAATTTTTAAAAAAAATTAGGTATCTTTTCTCACGTACTATAAGATCCAAGATTAGCCTTTGTGCATACTTTGAAGAGAGTCAAGGGTGATAAAAATAACTAGCATGTCACTCATGTAATGTGAAATAAAATAAAATAAAAATTAAAAATATACATATGTTAAATTATATATTTCAAAATTTAATAAATAAGGTATTAACTTTTAATAAAATACAACAACATAAAAACAAACTTGTAATGAGAAAATAATATTAATAAGAAAATTGATTATTAATTACTTTAGAAATAATATTTCATACTATGCTTTAAAACAAAATTTATAACCATTATCTTTACAACCTTGTTATAAATAACAATTAAGTAATTTTACTTTCGCTTAATTTGACTTTTTCACTTTTAAGGACGTGATTTTAGTTTTTCAAGTTCTAATTGTGTCAATTAGATCCCTAAATATTTAAATGAAGTAATTTTGGTTTCTCAAATTCTAATTGTGTGGATTAGATCTCCATGGAATCATAATTGTGCATGTCGTAGTCAGGGTCGCGACATGGACAATGAAAAAAGAAAATAGTGAAATAGAGGAGTTGTCACCAATGTTTATTAACGAGAACACTCGAAAAACCTTAGAAGGAAAATGATGGTATAGGAAATCAAATTTAGGTTTGAGAGTCTATTACATGTAGGAAAAATATTAGCATCCTATAACGTCCGTTATAAATGGTTACCTTTAATTAATTAAAAAATTTGTTTATGACTTTCAAAATATTTATCTAACCTTAAAACAAAGAAATTATTGTAAATTCCTAACATAGTTCTTACAAGGTAGAAAAATATTTTGTGTTGATGTTGATTTTTGGAGATTTTATATTGTCACAACTTATACATCCTGAGATTGGCATAGGTGTACTCCTAAACCGAATCATTACTTAGTTTTGATTCGAAAGTGGGTTTTGGTCTGTTAATTTGGAATGCCCAAAGGACCTCAAAACTTGTCAAAGGCTCCATTGTCCAAAGGGAGCGTTCAAAGAGGACCCTTGCGTCCAAAGCAGGACTATTATGCTAAAGAAAATAAATGGAATGGATGGGAGCATCTAAAGAAACCATTGCATCTAGTGTAGGGCTGGAGTATTGAGGGGAATAAATAAAATAGAGTGGATTGAAAGTCATTGAAGGCTATGCGTTCAAAGAAACACTACGTTTAGTGCAGGGTTGAAATATTTGAGGAGAATAAATGGAATAGAGTGGACTGTAGAATCGTCGAAGGCTCTGCGTCCAAGGAACCACCGCATCTAGTGTAGGGTTGAAGTATTGAGAAGAATAAAATGGAATAGAGTGGATTGAAGAACCGTCAAAGGCTTTATGTCCAAGGAACCATTGCGTTCAGTCCATGGCTAAACATATAACAACAATAGATAACAGTAATGGAGTGATGTCACAACCTAAATTGTGACGTGAGGCTGGGTGGGCCGAGACCATGTCGACCACAAAGGAGTCGCCACCGGCGTTTTGGTTTAGGGAACGCAACGCCAGGAAACCTAATGGAAAGGCTGGTCTGGAATCAGAAATGTGGGTTCGGGAGTTGGTTACACGCTAGGGGCATAGGGGCCCCCAACATGCCTATCACTTGATAGTTACCCTTAGCTAGCTATATGGGAAGAGGGACGGTGCTTGTATTTGGATTGTGTTTTTGGTCTAAGTCTTGGGAAGGAGGAAGTTCAGGTAAGGTGTTCTGAGATTTTGGGATTTAAGATTTGACTTGATAGGGGTGTGCCCCCTAGGCCTACGTACCTCGGCTCTAGAGGATTCAAAGTCCACGTAGTTCTGGCTGGGGGATGTTGCTAGAAAAGGTGAGGCCGGTCAATACCAGCTTGGCTATGGGAGAGGTTCGAGAGATTTGGGAGGCTTCGGAGATGTTTGAGAGATTTGTCTTAGAGTTTCTGCCAGGAAAAATTGCTTCCCCTAACTCTTCATTTTGAGGCTTTTTATAGGCTTGGGATTGGGCCGGTGGTTGCCCCCATATCCCTTGATTCTCTCCTAGTAGTGCTGAGTTTGTTGCAACTACCTTCCAAGATATTATTTTATATGTGAGTCAAGGTGGGTCCCGGGAAGACTCAGTCTCGGGAAGACTTAGTCTTGGGGAGACTCAGTCTCGGACAGTTTTGGGGGTGTAACAGTTGCTCTTATCTTTGTTTGTGCTTATCCAAAGAAGGTAGTGATCCTTTTGGATAAGCATAAATAAAGAATCGGGACTTGGCGGGTCATACTTGATGTGCGATCCCTCCGGTGAGGGAGTGCACATTAGTTAGCGCTAGGTTTACAAGGGTGGGGCAAAAAGAAAGGTAAAAAGCCGGTGCGCACCGGTTTGCAAAAGCAAGTAGTCTAAAATGGCAAGTCGAAAAGCGCACTTAGGCTGAGAAAGAGGATAGAGTAAAGTGACAAGCCGGGTGTATACCCGGCTTGCAAGAGCTAGAATGAGACACCGTTTTTTTCGCTAGCATCCCAGGGTTGGAACCATGGCACTTTGGAGTTTCCAACCGTCCAGGCTAGAATGAGACAGACACTGGATTTTCCATTGGCATCAGCGTCCGAGATATGGCATTGGACTTTCTCTTGGCATCCAAACTAGAATGAGATAGACATTGGATTTTCCATTGGCATCCGGGTTTGAGATGTGGCACTCGACTTTCTCTTGGCATCCGGGCTAGAATGAGACGTACACTGGATTTTCCATTGACATCCGGGTTTGGGATGTGGCACTGGACTTTCTCTTGGCGTCCGGCAAGAATGAGACGTATCTTGGATTTTCCATTGGCATCCGTGTTTGAGATGTGGCCTTGGACTTTCTCTTGGCATCCGGGCTAGAATGAGACAGACATCTTGGATTTTCCATTGGCATCCGGGTTTGGGATGTGGCACTTGGACTTTCTCTTGGCGTCCCGGGCAAGAATGAGACAGACACTGGATTTTCCATTGGCATCCGGGCTAGAATGAGATGTAGACATTGGATTTTCCATTGGCATCCAGGTTTGAGATGTGGCACTGGACTTTCTCTTGGCGTCCAGGCTAGAATGAGATAGACATTGGATTTTCCATTGGCATCCAGGTTTGAGATGTGGCACTGGACTTTCTCTTGGCGTCCGGCTAGAATGAGAACGAACCTTTGGATTTTCCATTGGCATCCGGGTTTGGGATGTGGCACTGGACTTTCTCTTGGAGTCTAGGCAAGAATGAGGCAGACACTGGATTTTCCATTGTCATCCGGGTTTGAGATGTGGCACTGGACTTTCTCTTGGCATCCAGGGCTAGAATGAGACAGACACTGGATTTTCCATTGGCATCCGGGTTTGGGATGTGGCACCGACTTTCTCTTGGCGTCCCGGCAAGAATGAGACAGACACTGGATTTTCCATTGGCATCCGGGCTAGAATGAGATAGACATTGGATTTTCCATTGGCATCCGTGTTTGAGATGTGGCATTGGACTTTCTCTTGGCGTCCCGGCTAGAATGAGACAGAACAATGGATTTTCCATTGGCATCCAGGTTTGGGATGTGGCACTAGACTTTCTCTTGGCGTCAGGCAAGAATAGGGAGAGACACTGGATTTTCCATTGGCATCCAGGTTTGGGATGTGGCACTGGACTTTCTCTTAGTGTCAGGGCTCGCAAAGTAGACACTGGATTTTCTCTTGGTATCAGGTCTGAAATGTGACACTGGACTTTCTCTTGGCGTCCAGGCTAGAAAAAGGTAGACGCTGGATTTTCTCTTGGTATCCGTGTCTGGAATGTGACACTTGGACTTTCTCTTGGCGTCCGAGGCTAGAAAAGGTATATGTGACAAGCGGAGTGCACACTAGCCGACACCCAAGCTTTCCAGATTTTATGGGGCAAGCGGAGTACACACTGGTTGGTACTCAGGCTTGCAAAGTTTTTGGCGGTGAGCAAGAGTACAATAATTACCCAAAAATTCGACTTGCAAAGTTTGTGTGGCAAGCGTAGTGCACACTGGTTGGCACCCAGACTTGCAAAGTAAATGTGAGCTTTGAAGAACAGGGGTAGTGGCTTCCTAGGCCATCGTGGAGATGACGACGTTAGGGGAACTTGCCGTGTGTGTGCTTCTTGAGTCCCGCCAGGGGTTATAACGACCTCCTTTGGGCCGAGACAAAGACGACCAACAGGAACCACCGAGATAGAGGTGGTCCATGGAGGATTCTTTGAGAGCAGGCGACCTACAGGGGACGGTCGAGATAGAGGCGGTCCATGGAGGGATTCTTTGAGGCCGCCGAGATGGAGGCGCTATATAGGAAACCCTTACCTGGGTGTGTGCACAGGGCCGGACATGAGAATGGGCCGTGATTATCTAGGCCTCTCTTTGTTTTTGTTTTTGTTTTTTGTTTTTTGTTTTTGTTTTTTGTTTTTTTTTTTTTTTTGTGTGAGCTCCAACATTTGAATTTCGGAGGCAGTTGAAAGGTTGTGCGTGACTAGGCGTGCCTCGCTACCTCTTTGGACAAGGCTCTTCATTTTCTGGAATGCATTGATGAGGGTGGTGCAATGATTACACCATTTTGGAAAAACACGAATCTCAGCCACCACGGGTTCCAAGGCGTTTATTTTGGGAAGCACGCATTTTATCTAGTTTTACTCGTTTTTTCCTTTTTGCTTCATTCCCATTTCCACTATTTGTCTCGGTTGCTTTTTCTACGCTCTGCGTTTCTTTCTTTTCAACCTTTTCGCGGTCTTCCCAGTCTTTGCTCTTCCTCAACCCTTCCTTGCATCCCTAGCCTTCTTCCTTACCACCATGTCGGTACTTATAGTTTTGAGACTTACTCTTCTTCTTCTTTTTCTTCTTCATCGGGGTGAGGACCTAGAGGCCATGCCGGTGGCTATGGTTGAAGGGGGTCTTCACGCCCCTGCACCTTTGGTGCCCGAGGTGGGTCCACAAGGATGTGCTGGAAAATCAGTCTGAAACGACGCATTCTGAGGTGAGGTCCCTCGCAGAGGATGGGAAATGGGTTTACGGCTCCCACGCTGATATGTTGAAGGTGGTGCGCTATGGCGAGAGGGAACGAGTGTGCCATGCCGCCAAGGAGGGGGATGAGCCGTTCATTTATATGTATGAAACAATGTTATTGGATTTGGGGGTGATCCTCCCCTCTGACTTCTTCGAGGCAGATGTCCTAAGGAAGTTTAGGGATAGCCCCATCTCGACTTCACCCTAGTGGTTGGGCAAATGATTCGGGCTTTGGTGGTTTGCCTGGCCCTTGGGATTTTGCCCACTATTGTCGTCTTCCTCAGTCACTATACCACTCGAGTCGGCCAGTTAGTTGGCTGGGTCTTGCTGACGCCTCTGCCTAACACAAGGCTCTCACCTCCTACACGGCTTCCTACAAGTTCAAGAGTCGGTTTGTGAAGGCTCAGGCATCTGAGGCGAGTCACTTCTGCGTTGACCCCTGGCCTTTGTTATTGTACTGGCGAGAACCCCCTAAGTTCAAGGGGCTGGTGAGGGGCCAATTCTTTTTGGAGGCTAAGTTTGATTTGCAAATACTGGATAGCTTGCCGAGAGGAATGAACTATAGGGACATAGTGTCCTGAATCTCCACAAGCAACGCTACCTTTCGCCTGAAGAGTGAGTGTTTTTGAGTGGTTACTTTCTACAGACTCAGCCTTGCGCGAAAGTGATAACATGTGGTGTTTTTGGCTTTGTAGGTATGTTAAAGAAGCAGGAGTGGACATGGCCAAGTTGATTAAGAAGGCTCGCCTGACCAATGATGCTAGGAGCTCGGGTCGAAAAGGCTCTTGAGACTAACCCTGTTGCAACTTCCGTAAAGAAGTCGGTCAGCAAGCTTGACCGAGAAGGACTCGGTCCCAATGGTTGAGAAGTTGACGACCCTAGTCGTATCCGACAAGGAGGCAGGCAAACGGAAGGCCAACTCTACAACTGCAGAGGAGGCGGCCACTAAGAATAGGAAAGCCACTACTCCTCCTCCTCCACCTTTGCCTACTTAACCCAAAGGCAAAGTGGTGGTGACTTCAAGGCCAAATTTGCCCCCTGGCGGCTTGTCTTGCTACGTGGCCCCTCCTACTGCCAATTCCTTATGGGGCCTTGGATTTGATGCCTGAGGTCTTTTTCCTACCAACCGCATATCTTAGCATGACGGGAGGCTGCAAAGTGCCTGCTGGAGTCGACAACTCGTTTGATATGATGACCGCCTATGGCTTCCTTGGAAATTTGGCGAGGGTTGGCGAGGAAGGCTGAGTAGATTGTGGCCAAGGAGGCCATCAATAAGAAGGAACTAGAGAAGGCTTTGAAGGCCAAGGCCGACTCTTTAGCTGAGGTCCAGAAAATGAAGGAGGCTAGTCAAAAGGCCACTGTTGAGATAGAAGATTTGAAGGCCGAACTTGCTGCTTCTCAGGTCGAATCATCCTTGCTGAAGACATAGGTATCTTCGTCGAAAGCTGAGATGGCCTCGTTGAGAACAAAGGCGTACTTGTCGGAAGCTGAGGTGGCATCGCTGAAGTCCACTTGTGGAATCTTTGATCAAGGGTGACGAGGTGGAGGCTATTCTATCTTCCGATAAGGAGACCCCAAGATCAAGCAAGAAAAATCTGAGGCGAGCAAGTTGAAAGAGGAGAATACAGAGCTTGCTAAGAGGGTGGCTTGCTTGGAGGGGGCCTTTGTAGAACAACATGAAGATGAGTTCAATAAAGCCCTTAAGCAAATAGCTCTAGTGACCCCAGATTTTGACCTCAGTCCATACGATATGACCAAGGAGATCCGAGATGGGAAACTTATTTCCCTCTTGGATTCTCCTCCGAAATAGGCTTGTGATGACTTTATTAATGAAATGGATTTTTTTTGTCATCTTCTTTGTTCTTTTTTTTGTTTTTTTTTTTGGATTTTCTGTTAAAAGATGAAGAGGTTTTCTGTTGATTATTTAATGGTATCAATCAGATTTGGGATGATGGCTCAATGGACTTAACACTAAGGGAAGTAATGGCTTTAGTCCGCACTCTAAATCATAATGGCTTGATGGATTTGACGCTTAAGGGAGTGGGAATGATACTACGGGAAATAAAGACTTATAGACTCAGTGCTTGGGTATAGTGGCTTAAGAGGATTAACACTAAAGGGGAACAACGGCTTAATGGAATTAATACCTAAAGGAAACGGGGCCAATGGCTTATGGAGAGGGATTAACGCTTTTTAGAGGAGATCGCAGTTTTTGGCCTAGACTCACTTGAACCGAATGGGAATAACCTCGACTTAGGTGCTTAAGGGGCATGATGGTCAAGGTTGGGGTAGTCACTTAACTTAGGGTTGAGATGAGTTAGGGATCCGGACTGCCTGTCTCTACCACTTAGCCGACTTGGGCAAAGATGGGAGCGTGGGACGGGATGAGTCGACTTTTTTTGGGCGCCGATAGTCGGGTAAGGGAGGCATTCGGCCTTCCAGCCCCGAGTACCACTTTGCTTTCCCAAGAGCCGTGGGCTACTTGGTCCTCTCGATATCAAGGTGTCATTCGGCTTTGAGGTAAAGCCGATTTGATGGTCGTCTAGGATCTTAAGGCGAGCATTCTCTAGGATTAGGTTAATCAATGTGGCTCTATGGGTATGCACAATTTGGACAAGGGAATGCTAACTTAGGTATGTGTGATAGGGAATGCTGATTTAGGTATGTATGATGGGGAATGCCGACTTAAGTATGTATGAGTGAATGAGTTGATTGGGAGGTTTAGAGCTGGTTTGGATGATCCTAGACTTTGGATTTATTGGCCCCCATCTTGGCTTCCATCCCTAACTCTGTGACAATAGAAGTCATAGATGGGAAACTTGTGTCAGTTCTTGACTTAGGGTTGAAAATTGTGACATGAAACCAAATTGACTATCTTGAAGAGACAACTGACTTGGGGGTCAACATGACCAAGATGGCATGGGACCAAAATGACCACATCAAATTGAAAAAGTTGGTACTAAGCCATAAATGCCTAAGTTAGGACCTAAATGACTAACTTAGGGACAAACCGACTCAGGGTCGAAGTAATAGTGCTGGCATAGAGACTTGACACAAAGTCAATAGAGAGATTCGACACGGGGTCGGTAGAGAGACTTGACATAAAGTCAATATGGAGACTAGATACAGAGTTGGTAGAGAGACTCGACACAGAGTCGGCAGAGAGACTCAACACAGAGTCGGCAGAGAGAGACTCGACATAGGGTGGGAGACTTAACACGGAGTCAAAATGGAGACTTGACACGAGGTTGGCAGAGAGACTCAACATGGGGTCGATAGAGAGACTTGAGACGGATTCAACAAAGAGACTCATACGGAGTTAACCCAAGACGGAGTGGGCAAAGGACTTAACATAGAGTTGGTATGGGCCCAAACATGGTGTTGGAAGGTGGGAGTAACCATGGGATGGCATGCGTGCATGCTGTATGTATGCATTTATGCATGTATGCAAACTAATTAAGATTTTATTTTGGTGGGGGGATGACATTTGGATGCTCTAATGCATGTCATATGTGCGGATTACAGGATGCGTGAATGTTTGAAATGCATGTGGGTTGCATGGACGTTTAACATGGAACGTTGGACGCATGGTCGCATGGATGTATGGAGGTTTGCCATGGATGGCTAGATGCATGGATGCTTGACATAAATGGCTAGATACGTGGTTGTATGAATGTGTGGAGTCGGGGATTGTTAGATGCATGGATTACCGGGTGTACGTAATAGCAAGATGTGGAGTTGGACGGGGTACATGAGGTGTGCGTTTAGCAGAGGCAAGTCTCTATTACCCTACAGTTGCCATCCCAAGACTCGTGGGTGTAGGCAACCGAGATTCTTACGCTTCCGCTTTGGTGTTAGAGACGCCTTGGATGTTGTCACATTGTCATTGCCGTGAGTTGAGACTAGTCAAAGGCTCACTTCTTTGAAAGTGGTATTCAGCTTTTTCATCTTAACCGTAACGCCTTTTGTTTCTTTTTATTTTTAGCTTATGGAGGAATGGAAAGCATTGTGTTTATGTTGTTCCCGGAAGGTTTATCCTCATGTATGCAATTTTCAAGAGTCCATCGCCTTTAAGGATAATTTGGGTGTATCTATGGGCTTCTTCTAGCTAACTTTCTCAAGGGGTCGCCTAACTCCCTATGTTGGTGGCTTGTCCTCAAGATTGCATTTTCTCTTAGACTGCTCTTTTCAATTTTTCAGTCTCAAAGAACTTTTATTTGATTCTTTTTTTTTTTTTTTTGGCTCGACTTTTGCCTAGGTTGTTATTTTGAGGTTTCAACCTAGCGAGCCGCTTTTTTTGTCTCTTTTTTTTTTCTTGGGGACATTGAGCGAATGGGAGTTTTAAGCATAGTAAAGTTTGATGCGGTAGACTATCTTTCCTTCTTGGTTAGGAGGTCAAGTAGCCAGGCTAGATGCTTGAGGCTTTATGATTCCCCTTATTATCCTTGCAGGTTTGATCGATGGAATAGTCAAAATTTGAACATGAGATATTAGAATCAAGGATGGATTTTTTATTGGTATTTTTAACTTGGTTTAAGCGCAGGAATGGAATCATGGAGAGTCAAAGTATATTTCATTGATTATTCGAAGAGAGAGCATTACAGTCAATGTGAAAAAGGATTGAAGACTACAAAAGAGGGGCTCTTCTTAGGATGCAGCCTAATCAGAACTCGGCTTCACAGTTTTTTGTTTCTTTCTTTCTCTTTTTACGAGTTCTAGCCAGTTCATGAAACCAGCAGTTGAGGATTCGAAGTCGCAGTCAAGTTTGTTCCTTCCTTTTCCTCGCTATCATAGGATGGGGGGGGGGTTGTTTCCAATCCTCCCACGTTTGAGGCCGGACTCGATTCTCTCCCCCACAGTCACCAAATTTGCGAAGTTTGATGCCACGCTCCCTACAGCCTTGTCGTAGAAAGGGGACGACAACGTCTCTATGAACATGGAGACCATTTCATTCTCAATTAGCGAGGGTTTGACCTAGGCTACCAACTCGCGCCATCGCTGGGCATAATCTTTGAATCCTTCGGACTCCATTTTGGACAGATTCTAGAGTCAGGACCTGTCTAGGGCCATATCTTTGTTGTATCTATATTGGCAGACGAATGTCTCAGCCAGGTCCCTCCAAGTCCTTACTTGTCCTTTTTTCAGGTTAATATACCAATTTAGGGCGGCCCAAGTGAGACTATCTTGGAAGCAATGTACCAGGATCTTGTCTTGGTAGGTGTAGGCAGCCATTTTTCGACAAAGACATGGCGAGATGTACTTGGGGGCATGAACCGCCTTGTACTTTTCGAATTTTGGGGTTTTGAAATCCATCGGAGGCCACGCCGGACATTAAGCAAAGGTCCGTGACATCTAAGCTATGGCCTCTGTACCTTCAATGATCCGTACTCACTGCCCAAGGAACTGATTTTTTCGCCATGAACGGGGTAGTTTCCAGAGTTCTAAAGGTAGCTCAAGTTTTCCCCAGGAGTCCTGTGGGTAGGAGTAATGAGGCAAGCTTACCGCATCGGGCGGTTTGCTTTACCGCTTCGGTTCTTCTACCACTTGTGCCTTGGTGGGTATGTTCCAGCCTAGAGGCATTCCATATTGCAGGAAAAAGCCTAGGGGATATGCTGGAGTTCCCTACGTTGCGGCGGCCCCCTGTGTAGCGGGAAGAGGGGTGTTCTAGATAAGGAGCTCGAACACCTTGTTAAGTCGCTTTCATTTTGCCCATATGTTCCCTTTATCCGGCCATCCTTAGTTCTTGTTTGCATGCTCTACTGCTCCAGTTTGTCTATCGTTTGCTCCATGTGTCCGGGTTCGGGCTCAGTATGGTATGGGTGGCTCGAGGTTGCTCTCGATGCCCCCCTAGTTTGACGTTGACTCCACCGCTTTCTAGGATCTAGCCAATTTGTGCCCTTAATTGTCCAACATCATTTTTATAACGCTTCTTGTTATTTTGCTAGATCCTTTTAGTTGTCTTCATCCGCTTTGCCTTGGGAAGCGCCTGTAAAGGTTTTTCAAAACTTGATCCTTGCCTTGTTATTGGTCTTGGTGAGCTAATCGGGTGGAGAATGAAATGCAACGTGATGAAATGCAACACCTAATCTTAAATGCATTGTGGAGATGAATGTAGAATATGATGCATGCTATTTTTTTTTTTTACAAGGTTAGGATTGAATGGAAAGTGGAATGAGCCATCTGTGGAAATGTCATGGGGTAGGACGAAATTAGGGAGATGGAAGAGAGCCAACTTAAATAAGAGGATGGCACGGGACCGGATGCGACTTGGAATCGACACTAGGGTAGGGTTGAAGTTGGATAAATGGGAATAGCGTAGAGTCGGACTCGAATTGAATCGACACGAAATAAGATGAAATTGGTTAAATGGGGACGACACGGAGACGAGCTCGGATCGGCACAGGGTGTATTGGCTAACCCAAGTTCAGGTGTACTAGCCAACTCAGGCTCGAGTGTACTAACCGACTGGTGTCTTGTGCACCGGCCGACTCAGCTCGGTGTATTAGACTCAAAGGCTTCGGGGCTAATCGGAGTGTCTTGGCAGGCTTCGGGTGTATTGGTCGACTCGGGCTGGGTGTACTAGCCAACTCAGGCTCTTTGTCTTGGCCAGGCTTCAAGCTCGGGTTTACAGGTTGACTTTCAGTGGGGTTTATGGGTTGACGCAAGTAGGGTTTACTTGGCTGGCTCGGACTAAGGTTTACTTAGTGGCTCGGACTAGGGTTTGCTTGGTCGGCTCGGACTAGGTTTGCTTACCGGGTTTGAACTAGGGTTTGCTTGGCCCGGCTCGAACTAGGGCTTGCTTGGTCTACTTAGACTAGGGTTTGCTTGGCCCAGACTAGGGGTTTGCTTTGGCCTCGACTAAGGTTTACTTGACCGACTCTGGACTGGGTTTACTTGGTTGACTTGGACTAGGGTTTACTTGGTCGACTTGGACTAGGGTTTACTTGGTTGACTTGACTAGGGTTTATTTGGTGACTTGGACTAGGGTTTACTTGGTTGACTTGGAATAGGGTTTACTTGGTCAGGCTCGGGACTAGAGTTTACTTAGCTGCTCGGACTAGGTTTACTTGGTTGACTTGGACTAGGTTTGGTTGGCCCCCTAATCAAACACATGGTTAGATGGGCCGCTTTCCCTTTTTCTTTGGGATCTTTCTAATCATCCTCTCAAATGTGTTCTTGGGTCTATAGACCTTCCCTGGGCGCACCATGGACGGGATAGATTTCCCGCAACATGGTCACCCCCCAGGATGGTCGTGCTAAGTGGAACTATCGCGATCCCCAAAGATCGAGACATCTCTAGCATGGAGACCACTACACATTCCTCTCTCCCTAACTCACAGCCCTGAATAAGGCCCTCTCATTGGTGTAACCGCATAAGTAGTAATATTCCCCGTAAAAACCTCATTTTGTCACAATATTAGTACATCATATCGTCTACCCTAGGGTTTTCACAGGTAGTATGCAAGCATCAAATTCAAATTACAACACATGCACCAATTAACAAAGACAAATGGAAACACAGGACCCAACCTTAGAGTTTTCCCCCCACAACCTTAATTCTCGTGCAAAATATATTTCAAGCAATGATTTTTATATATTTTTCTAGAAATTTTGTTTTTCTTTCAAAACTCATATTTGAGGTATAATTAAATATTAAATACAAGCATTTCTTGAAAGAAAAAAAAATAATAAAAATAAAAATAAAAAATAAAATAAAATAAAATAAAATAAAATTGAATCCTGAAATTGACAAACATAAGCACCCATCTTCCCTATGCAACTAACCTAATAGGGCTCAACTCTCAATAAAAACAGGGTCCCCGGTGAGTCGCCATCCGTCACAACCTAAATTGTGACGTGAGGTCAGGTGGGTAGAGACCATGTCGACCACAAAGGAGTCGCCACCTGCTTTTGGTTTAGGGAACGCCAGAAAACCTAATGGAAAGGCTGGTCCGGAATCGTAAATGTGGGTTCGGGAGTTGGTTACACGCCAGGCATAAAAAAATTTCAACATGCCTATCACTGATAGTTACCCTTAGCTAGCTATATGGGAAGAGGGACGGTGCTTGTATTTGGGTTGTGTTTTTGGTCTAAGTCTTGGGAAGGAGGAAGTTCGGGTAAGGTGTTCTGAGATTTTGGGATTTAAGATTTGACTTGATGAGGGTGTGCCCCTAGACCTCGTGCCTCGGCTCTAGAGGATTCAAAGTCCACGTAGTTAAAACTGGGGATGTTGCTAGAAAAGGTGAGGCCGGTCAATACCAGCTTGGCTATGGGAGAGGTTCGAGATTTGGGAGGCTTTGGAGATGTTTGAGAGATTTGGCTTAGAGTTTACGGGAAAAATTGCTTCCCTAACTCTTCATTTGAGGCTTTTTATAGGCTTGGGATTGGGCCGGTGGTTGCCCCCATATCCCTTGATTCTCTCCTGGTAGTGCTGAGTTTGTTGCAACTACCTTCCAAGATATTATTTTATATGTGAGTCAAGGTGGGTCCCGGGAAGACTCAGTCTCGGGAAGACTTAGTCTTGGGGAGACTCAGTCTCGGACAGTTTTGGGGTGCAACAAGTGATAATGGAAAAGGAAGAAGAGTTGTCCAAGCCTCTGCATCCAAAGGGTATGGACGAACAGCAACACAGATAACAAATACAATGAATGACAATAAATAGTAAAGCAAAAGAGTTGTCCAAGACTCTACGTCCAAAGGGTATGGACAATCTGCAAGTTAAATAGTGGATAACAATAATGCAAAAGAGTCACATCCTAGGCTCTATGTCCAAAGGGTATGGACAAGGAAACCATTTAAAGACTCTTGCGTCTAAAGGTATGAACGAGTGGAAAAGTAGATAACAGGAGACAGAAAATGTGGACAAGGAGCCATTCATTGGCTCTCTACATCCAAAGGTATGGACCAAATAACAAAAGGCAAAAAAATGGAAAAAGAGCCATTTGTTGGCTCACTACATCCAAATGTATGAACATAGATAACAAAAAACAGAAAAATGGAGGGAGAGCACTCATTGACTCACTACATCCAAACATATGGACATAGATAGTAGAAAACAAAAAAATGAAAGGAGAGTCATTGGTTGGTTTACTGCATCCAAATGTATGGACACAAATAGTAGAAAATAGAAAAATGAAGGGGGAGCCACTCGTTGGCTCACTTCGTCCAAACATATGAAAACAAATAGCAAAAAAATAGATAAATGGAAAAAGAGCCACTCATTAGCTCACTGCGTCCAAACATATAGACACATATAGCAAAAAATAGAAAATTGGAAAGGGAGTCACTCATTGGCTTACCATGTCCAAACGTATGGACATACGTAGCAAAAAATAGAAAAATGAAAGGGGAGTCATTCGTTGGCTCATTGTATCCAAACCTATGAACACAGATAATGGAAAAATAAAAAAATGGGAGAGGAACCATTTGTTGGCTCTCTGTGACCAAAGGCATTAACACAGATGATAGAAAATAGAAAAATGGAAGGGGAGTCACTTGTTGCTCCTACGTCCAACGGGTTGGATGAATGGATAATAGCTATGAGAAAAGGCAAAAGAGTTTCCCAAGACTCTACATCTAAAGAGGTTGGACGAATCAAATGACAGTAATAGGTAACAACACACAGAAAAGAAGAAAATGAGAGAAAGATGGATTGTCCAAGTGGGTGTCCAAAGGAGCTCAGTGTCCAAAGGGATGCTAGGTCAGCAAGTAATTAATTGTAAGTGGAAATAAGCAATAACCCAAATGTTGTGATTAGGGTGTGCCCAAAGCATGGACGCTGGAAAATGTTAGAAAAGAAATGTAGATAAGGAGTAAACATTTCGAGGGATTGTCCAAAGGGTGTGTCCATATGGATGCAGGATGCCATACTACAAAGAGAAAATCATTCAGACTCGTATTTTAAAGGAGAATGTCCATAAACACTCCTGCGTCTAAAGACAATCCAACGTCTAAAGACGTTTGCACCACAAAGATGTCTAAGGATTCAAATATTTGCAAGGCATATCTAGATTGTCTAGATCAAAAAAATTCAAACTTAAAGAAATTAGTGATACATGCATAGCTTCCTTCTAGATGGCTCAACTCTCTAAGTTTCCACTGCAACATCCTCTTTTCTTCTCGAGAGAAATGATCCTCTCTTTCTTCCTGTTTTGGTTCTTTTCTTCTTTAATCACTCACAAAAGAACATTGTCATTATTCTCTAGTTCCTTTTTCAGTTTGTGGTGCTCTATTTTTCTACCTTTTCACTTTGTTTTCTCTCAAACTTGCCAAAAGAGATTCCATGTGGTTTTTGTTCACATCCCATTTACGGTATTCATAAATTGTTTTTTTAATTCAACTTGGCTGTTTTTCCTTAGAAGTTAGTCATTTGCAATAAAATTTTTAGAAAATGGAGCATGGTCGTGATTCGTAGAGACTGAAACAGGGAGTAAAGTAGTTTAGAGAAGCAGGGAGAAAGTGGAGGTGCATCTCCTTTGGACGCACTGCTGTATCACAGAGCAACATAAAGCTCATTTTCTTGCATTTGTCACGTTGCAGAACTTCTTAGAGCCGCAAAGCAGTTCAATTGCTTTTGGATGCACGTTCATCAACTTGCCCTTTTCTTCTTAATGATTGGTTGTGTTTGTTGATGATGAGCAGGTGCAAAGTAGAGTCACAAAACTTGACTCAATACCAACTGCTTAGTAAGAGAGGGAATTAGGTCTGGGAGGATGAGCTTCAACTTTGAACGTATAGTGGAGGATGCTGACTTAAAGAAGAATAGGCCTCCTGCTTTGGACGCACAATGGAGGATCCAGTCTTCTCCTTTGGACATATAGTAAAGAAGCTGATCTGGGCTTCTACTTTGGACGCACAACAGAGAGGATGATCTAAGCTTCTACTTTGGACACACAACAAAAGCTACAAAACGATTTTTGACATCCAAAAGGGTTTGGGCACACAACAAGGGAGTTTGCTGGTCTAAAGTGATGGAGAAAAAGCAATAAGGTACATGCAATGATGCAATAATGCAACATATATAAATTCTCCTAACTTGCAAGAATCTCTAAGGAGTAATCACAAATAAGAATGACAGCAACAATGAGAAGAATCACGCAAGAGACACCAATATTTTTAATGTGGGAAAACCCTCTCAACGTGAGAGGTAAAAACCACAGGTCATCCAGACCAAAGAAATCAATCCACTATGATAAAATAAGAGTACAAGAATGATCAATCAAGAGCACAAATTTGTGCATACAACCAACCAACTCAATCAAGCAACAAAGCTTGCAAATGGAGAGCAAGAAACGAGAAACAAGAAAATGAAGAACTCATGAAATTGTGCTATTGTATGAGCATGATGTCTCACACCACAAACCTTCAAATCAAGATCTAAAAGGTCAAGATGAAGAACTATGTGTGTTGAACCTGTTGTCAAATTTCTAACCCGATTCAACGGTTAACGAAGAAGATATCGTGATTTTGACATTGTATTGATCTATGCAGAGATGAAAGTAGAACTCTTTCTTTCTCTTCTCTCTTTTGGCTATGAAAATCCACTCTCTCTCAATCTTTGTGTTTCTGCGTGTCTCTCTGTGTGTCTTTTGTGCTCAATCTAACCCCTTCTCCTTTTATAAAGAGAGACCTAGGGGCTTAGGAATATTGAGTTTTTGTCCACAAAGTTAGGAGTCCAAAAATAACCCAACATAAAGGTTGCAGATTTGGTTTTGGATGTCCAAAAGGGTTTGGAAATCCTACTTTAGACGTCCAAAAGGGTTTGCAAGTCCTTCTTTGGATGCAAAGTAAGGGAGCTTACTCGTCCAAAGACTACAAATATGGTTTTGGACATCCCGTCTTTCTAGTTTGCTAGTTTTTTTTGTTTTTTTTATATATTTGACTAACTTTAGGTAAGATAAAATTAGGTGTTCACAATATGATTTTAATACCTATATCGATCTTTATTAAATATTTAACATATTTTTGTGAGGTGACACTAACACTTGACATAATGAATGATGCAACAATGACAACTGATATAGTATCAACATATGTGTCATTCTTATATTAGTCGTTAGTGTTATATATTTTATTGTGATAGTCATTAGCATCACATCAATAAAACATGTTAAATATTTAATGCAAAAACTAATGAAAAGATTAAAATTACACAATTATAATACCTTTAAGATCCAATTCAGTATAATTAGAAGTTGTGAGACAAAAATTGAACAATTGCAATATTTGAGAGATCTAATTGGTACAATTAAAACTTGAAAAAACAAAATCATACAATTATAATACCTAAGAGATAAAAAATTAATCAATTTATTAACAATATAATTATCTTATACATCAAGAATATACCATTAGGATTGGCCTAATAGTATGGATTTAATAAATATAAGCTCTTTAATTTAAGTTTTAGCTATCATCATTATATTTATTTTTTATAAAAAAGTATATAAGTTAGGAAATATTTTTCCACATTAATTTTTTTTTAAGAAACATTTATTATATTTTAAAAATATTTAACATTTATTTTTTAAGGAATTAAAATTATTTAAGAGTATGTGTTTAATGTCTTTTAACTTCTGCATCAAATAAAAAAAATATGTATTAATTATTATATTAGACTAATTATATTTTATCTACATATCAAACAACTAGTTTTTCTCTTTTTATGTTATTCAATTATTGGTGTTAATTAAAATTATGTGCATAGACACTTTGGATTTTCGTAAATAATATATCAATTTCATATATGCCACGAGGATTTGTGGAAAGAGTTGGGTTCAACTCTCATTTTATCCCAAAAATAAAAGAACTGATTCAACTGAAACATCTTCCAGATGAATGTTTATGACAAAGATAAATTGAGAATATGATTCACCCATGAACGTAGCTGTCATGTTTGAATATACAATGTATAAGACCTACCATAACCTCATATATATAGCGTAATGGAGCTTATATTTGACTTTAGGAAATCGCTAATTTGAGATCACATAAAAGCACTAAAATAAAAGAAAATAAACAATAAGATATAACTAATATCGTCTAAAATTCTGATAGACTAAAATCATCATTTTGTCTCTCTTTATTTTTTATTTTCTCCTTATTTAAATAAAATGTTTTGAGTTTAATGGATATGTAACCATTATCATAAAAGATTTTACTCTATCAACCTGTTAGAAATCAGTTTTGCTGAGGCTTTTAAATAATAATTATTAAAATTAATTAAATTATATATATATATATATATATATATATATATATATATATATATATATATATATATATATATATATATATATATATATATATATGTATAGGGATTAAAATACGGTGTAAAAATAATTTTATGGTCATTTATTTTTTTTCTAGATGTAATATACATTTTTAATTTGTTTCTTATGAAAAAAAGTTAATTTAATTTTTATATGTATATTTATTTTGGGTTCAGTTATATTGTTGTTTGTCACTGTTATAATATTATTTCATAGAATTTTAACTTAATAAACATAATAAATAAATTAAAAATGATTTCACATATAAAATATAATATTTCTTATTTCTATACTTGATAATTATTTTTAATTTAATTTTTGTGACTATAAATAATTGTTATCAGTGTAAAAAAATGCCATTTATTATTAAATAAAAAATGTTGTGTGCCATAAATGTTTTCACTAACATAAATGTGTTCCAATGAAAATTAAAATGTTAGGATAGACATTATAAGTCTATACTAATAATAAAATGCATTATATTAACATTGAATATATTAATAATATATACAATATTTTTACCAATAAAATTATTTATATTTTTGGTGGAATAACGAGTGCAAAAAAACTAAAAATCCATGCGGAAAAACAACTAAGGAATACTGAAATAGTCAGCTAACAAGGAAATAAAGATAGAGTCTAGGGTAACATCAAAATCCCTTTCAATACTATGCATTGACAAAATGAACTTGGAGTCCATCTGGCACTTGGTTTGCATACATGAGAGTATGATTTTAGATGATTGTACACATCCTATTGAAGTACTGCATAATCTGAGTGACTAGGTTATGGCAAGACATCCATTTTGGAGGAGTTTTAGAGTCACTTATAAATCATATTTGACATGCATATGTCTAATATGCATACAAGTCCATTTGGGTATGAGTTTAATTAAACTGATTAAAATACTTCCGGTTGAATTTGTGCATTTTTCTTATCAAACTTGAATTGAATTAATAATAAGTTGAGTTTGATCAATTGGATACAAATAAATTTAAATATTATTTTGAATTTTTTAAATTATAAAAAATAAAAATATATAAATAATAATTAAAAATTATATCAACCAATTAACTCATAGTTTCACGAGTTTAAAAATAAAAAGCCATTACTTTAAATTAGAGATCGTCAAATTTGAATCAGGCAACAAAATTCTTACCAAAATGAGTAGAGATAAAATAATAATATTAATTATTGATAAGGAAAATCAATAATTAATATTATAACACATCTATAATTTATTATTCATGTAATATTTTTTATCAACAATTAACATGATTTATTTTATGAATCGATTATAATTGGAGGAGTCGTATAATTATATTTTATAATAATTTTATGTCAATTTCAAAATATTGACCGGTAATGAATAAAAGTAAATGTTCGTATAAAAAATGAATAAGAACTCTTATAACGTGAAATCGACCTCAAGCTAGTTGGTTAGAATATGATATGATTAGTATACATTTTAACGAGTCACGTCTCTTAATATGTTGAAGTGACAAAAGTGTGCAAAATAAACATAAGACCAACTATAAACAGTTAAATATATATATATATATATAAACAATAAATAAAATATTAAATAATTTTAAATTAATCATTTTATAAATATAATTTATTTTCGAATTTTCAAATTCAATCCATCGATAAGTTTTGTTTATAAAATAAGAAAATACAATACGTCTCGTAGGGTTAGACTACAAGTAAATTTTGAAATACAATCATTTAATTAAAAGTTTTTGAATGATTTTATATATATAAAAATAAATATATAAATAAAGAGGAATTGAGTTGCTTTTTAATTGTTATATTAAAAAAAATAACAAAAACCATACAATTGGAAATTATTTGTTTAGTAAAAATATCCTAGTTCAATCTTAGAGTGTGCAAAAACTTCTTCTAGCCAACATGACAACTGTAAATTTGAAATGAGAATAGTCGTTACTCTAATAGACTAAAAAAACTCACCTCGGGAGACAAGAAAGAAAACTTATAAAATTTTATTTATTTTAGTGCTAATCTTTTCAAGCATAGACATCATGGAGATTAAAATTTAAGAAAATATAATTAATTGTACATGTTTTAAAAATTGTACTAGTAAAATGACGAGTAAACTTCAGAACAACATGGAATGCGTTTGATTGAACTTTGACGAAATATATTCGAATTTACCTTATTATGGAATATTAATAAGTATTTAGTTATAATTATAAAATAGTATATACTTTGGCATAAGTTTTTATAACTTATTTTAACATTTTTTAATAAAATTTATTGAAATAAACTCATTCAGTAAGTATATTTAATTAAAATATTTATGTAAATACATTTATAAAACACTGTTAATAACTTTTTAATTTAAGATTTATTTTTTAAAATAAGGATAGTGCATGTATATGTATTTTATTGTAGTTATAATTATTAATTAGTGATTATAATTTTACTCTATTTTTAAAATATATTTCTTTATTTTGGAGGAGTAATATGTAATTGAAGTCCTGAATGATCCTTGATCTATTGCCATGATTAATTAACTGAACTAATACAAAAGCTGTTCAGTTATATTCCTATCAATGATTATTCAGGTAAAAAACATTTACTAATTGCGATGCACCTTGCTTTAATTATTGTTCTAAAATTCCATTCACACAAACAAAAGAACAAGTCATTAATTTTTTTATAAGGTAAAAAAAATACAACACCAATTTTAAGATTCGAATTTAAGATTTTGAATATACTACTCAAATTTTTAACCATCCTTGATTATTCTCAAGTCATTGATTTATTACGACAAACTGCTAACTAGTATTTTTAGGATATTAGTTAAAAATTAGTATTTTTTTATTGTAAAGTGTAACAGTATATTTTCCCATAATTTTTTATATAACTCTAATGTAATCTTAAATCAAATATATATATAATATAATATAATATAATATAAATAAGGTCTTTTATTTATTGATTCGTTAATTTTGACATGACATTTTATTATAAAGAAGTGTTAACCATACATTTTTAAACACTTTTTTACGCACTTTATTATTAATCGAAATTATTGAAAAAACACAATTTAATGAATTTTACTTCTTTTTCACGAGCTTTAATAATGATTTTGTAATCTTTAATAAATTGTAATAATTAATAAAAATGCATTTTAATGTATTATTAATATTTTATTATAAATTCAAAAGCATTAACATTTTTATTAATAAATTATCTTAACTTGATTATTTTTTATCAATATATTATAAATACAAAATATTCTCTGATTTAAATATGTAATATCTTCTTTAAAAAAAACTTGACCAAGCACCGGCAGAGAAAATTTCCCTCCTAATTATATTTTTTCCATTTAAAAACTTCAAACTTAAAATCTTCGTTATGTGTTTGATTATAACAATTATCTAATCTTATGCATAAACAGAAGTGTGTTAACTAACCCCCACCCACCCTCACACCATTGTGTCACCATTATTTTAGGAAGCATGAGAAAGTCGAAGAAATCTCAATCTTAGATTAAATTGAACCACAAAATCGTTCAAAGAAAATGACACGAGGAAGTGAACCTAATCAAAAAGACTTTAAATTAAAAATATTTTTAAGAAGAAATTCTTGTATAGACACGATCTCCAAAAATTATTTAGATTATAAACAATTATTTTTAAAATAAATTGACTTTTTAACACATATTAATATAACAATTTAATTAATAAAAATATAATTAGATAGCAATGTAAAATAATTTTACATGTTACTGTATTACCTATTTTCTAAAATGTGATGTATTTGTTGACCTATTCAGTAAAACTTTCATCACATAAAATCTTTAGCCCGTGTATGAAAATGCAAATTGGGGTCTGCTTTCTTTTATGGACCTCTGGTTTTTTTAATGCGTTGCAAGTCTTTCAACTTTCTACAAAGCTCTCCCATTCACACGCGCATTTTGTCGCCTATTGACAAAATCGATTCAATTGCATACATATTGACAAAATCGAATCGAATAATTTAAAATTTGATTGAGTCAAAAATTGAAAATTTTAAATTTTTATTAGATTAAATTTGATATAGATTTAAATTTACATATTAATTTAATTGTTCTTTCATAAATCTTTGGTTGTCGAATTTTTAATATAATTTGTTACTTTTTCAGTGATGCATTGTGAGTATACTCTGATTCTCAAGTTAGAGTCTAATACTTATTATACAGGTCAACAATAATATTGATTAAATAAATAAAAATAAAAAAAAGATTTTGATATGATTGTTTATATTAAAATCATAGAAGCGATGTAATCTTTCATTTTTTTTAATCTATGTCTTATTTCATTTATTATTACTATGTTTTTATACTTAGTATCAATATAATTTCTTTTTTTTTAAGTTTAATATTTAAAAAGAAATTGTGGTTGGGAGGTTATAATAACAAGAGCAGTTGGATTTTGCATGAATACATCATTTTTATTTATTTTTATTTTTTTCGTGATTATGATTCACACTCAATTTTTTTTTGCAAGAACGTCGATATGTCGTTTCTCATTTTCATGTAAACTCGTGTATTGATCTATTTTTAGAAATATTGACACATTGGTCATGCTCCCACATTCTTACTATTTTTACAAGTATTTTTTTTTATAGGAAAGACTATCAAATATGTGGGAGGTGGCAGCTTTCTTTGTATATCTTATTGTATATATTTTATATATTAATTTGGTATTATTTTTTATTTACCAATACTAATCTTATTAATATTGATCTTGGTAAAAAAATGGTTTTAATAACTAAAAAAAGAGATTCTGAAAGAATATTCTTTGAATACTAAAATTATGTATTGAATTTGGATTCTTGTATCCATGATTCAAGAAGTTTTTGTTTATTGATGAAGAACTGAAATAAAAGACAGGGTAAAGTTTTTCCTGAAAGTTCAAATTTTTGAGAATTTATGCTTGTCCTTTTTGCATCTATATGCCCTGTTCATTTATGAGATTTCTACTCCCGGACTTTCTCCTTGATTATTATTGACTCCTTCTTTTATCATTCTCCATCTTAACACCTCCACATTTCTCTTTCTTAAATTGGAAATTTTCCAAAGTAAAGTAATCACTACCATATGTGTATTTAAGGGAACACCTCCTAGTTATGACTCATTCTGATGTGAGACATATCCAATCTCAATATCCTTCTCTCCTACCATTTCCTCTCTATAAATGGGATTAATATGTTCTTGCACGAATATTCCTCTCCTAAATAGTGATGGTTGTCGAGTCTCCAGTCTCCATTTTGTCCTCACATATAAAGGCAATATGTTATTGCACAAATATTCCTCTCCTAAGTAGTATCTATCGTCGAGTCCCCAATTCAATTTACTACTTTTTTGTTGTTACACCGTTAAAGTACTTACAAACACAATCTCACGCTCAAGTTAAATGATGTTTTAATGTGTACTATTTTATATATATGATTAATTATCTTTTCCTTTATATCTTCCTTAGCATCATGATCATGATAATTTTTAATGTTTTTTCTTTCTATTACCTTTAACCTTTAATTCTCCTTATATAAAGACGTTACGAATCTTTCCATTTAGCATCGACTTGTTGAATTTAACGAGTATTTCTTCTAACACAAACAAAACTTATAATTATTGTATATGGTAGAATCAAAATAGTAGTCGGTTGCCTTAGCTATTCAGCATATAAAATATTTGGAGATGGAGAAAGTCTTAGCGAAAACATAAAAAAGACTTCAATGCATAAGAGTACCTAAGGAAAAAGAGATAAAGAGATAAACATTGGTAGGTACCCTCTCCCTCTGGCAACAGTAAAGAGGAGGAGGAATAAAAAAGAGATTCGGCTGACAATATTCACTTAGTAGAATATATAGAGGCCATCCGTTAAAGAAGGTTCGTGCAAGAACAATTTTGTTTTAAAATTTATCATGTAACTCATGACAAAAGTAAAAATTTATAAAATTGTTATACCGATTTATTTTCTTCATAAGTAATTATCTCAATTACATGTTATTAAGATGTGTATTAGTTTTGTTTCAATATTTATTTTTTAAATTAAGACTATTTTGCTTAATTAGATGTGATAATTGATGCTTTAAATAATATTTAATATAATTAATAAAATAATTTAAACTTTTTTGGAGAATAATTTAAAACATTCGAAGTATGCTATAATTGACCAAACAAGAGTATTATAAATGATTTAGAGACGAGTATTATAAATGTTAATATGAGTAGAACCAAACGAGACGTTTAGTCATACAATTAACTAGAAGATGTGAGAATAAGTTCTCAATTATACCTAATGGTGCGCATCATTCTCAATCCATAGTATACCACATACGCGTTCTTTGTTCCTCGAATCTACGTACAAAAAATCAACTAACGTAAAGACAAGTAGAATCAGATAAGACTTCCTAAAAGTCAGATAATAACTAATCATTTGTCTTTTAACGTAGTCGCAATCACGAACAAGATAAAAATCGGTCTGATTCAATTTTTTTATTTTCAATGAGAAATTCTAATATAAACGTAGACTTTTTTATTTTTTTATTTGCAAAATGTAGACTAGTCTACACGCACATATATATTAAATAATTTTTACAACAAACAAAAAATATTTAATTTTTTGTGTCACACAATTTATGTTTAAAATTATAAATTAATCATACAATTTATGTAGCGCACAAGAACTACTTTTCATGAGATTTCGTGGAGCTATAACAACCTAAGTTTATTTGGAGTTAAATGAGATAATTTTCTCAACAAATACTTGTGTGAGAAGAAGAAAATAAAATAAATCAAATGCATAAATTAATAAAAATTATATAAATTAAAATTAACTCATATCTTATTTTTTATAAAATTATTATCATTTAACCTTTCTATGCGGATAAACTTATATTTTTTAAATTAAATTTAAATACTTATTTCAATTAAAAAAAATCTTAATTAAGAATTTATTCAACATGTTATTCTTATATAAGAACCTATATTATAAGTGCTTAATATTTAATAAATTTTTTATATTTGAATATACATGTTGATAAGCATTTACATAGTTTTAAAGTATATAAGTATAAGTGGTTTGATATTTGTGTTTCTTGATCAAGGTTTAGGATTCAATTCCCGACTTAAGCATGGAGTCGTAACTAGAAGTATCACTTTACCCACAAAGGGGCTTACCCAGTTGGAGGTAATTAAACCACATACTTTACAACAAAAAAAAAAAAGAAGTAAATAAATACTTGATATTATCTCATTTTTTTAAAATTATTATTAAAAATAAATTTAAAAATTTAAAACTAACTATATAATTATTATACTAACATTATATACATCACAAAATATTAACAATAAAAATTACTCATCATTCACCCTAAAATAAAATCTAATTATTATAAATTTTAAAAATAAAATTGTGACACACAAAAATTTTACCATGTATCAATAATTTTAAAAGTTAAAATATTTAATAATCAAAACATGACTAAAATAAATTAAGATGTTAAAAATAAATTCACACACATATATATATATATATATATATATATATATATATATATATGAATTTATTTTTAACATCTTAATATATATATATATTAAAATCGTGATGTAAGCTTAAAATTTTTATCATTTATATTATAAATAAATATAAGTATATTAAATCAATAAATTATTATAAAAATTTAACCACTACTCACTATTATAGAAAATTAAATTAGTAGTAATATATAAATATATAAATTTATTTAGTTAAATTATATTTTATAGTGGAAAAAATAAAATATATAAAAACAAATAAAAATTTTACTGGGAAAAAGAATAATTATAATTTTTATGTAGAAATTAATATTTATACTAATTTGGATAAATAAACGAAAAAAATTAATTTGGGGAAAACAAACAAACAAACAAAAAAAGTATACACTCAACTTCTCTTTAATAAAGTGTATCTCAATCACTATGTGCTTTATCCTGTCGTGTTGGACTAGATTATAGGCAATACTAATAGCTGAGTTGTTGTCTAAGAATAACTTTATATGTCCCTCATATTTTACTTTCAGTTCATCAAGAATAATCTTCATCCACAATCATTCACATATATCGTGTGTCATTGCTCGAAATTCTGCTTCTGCACTATATCGAACAACCACATTTTGCTTCTTACTTCTCCAAGTTACTAGATTTCCTCCTAGAAATATACAATATCTGGAAGTGGATCTTCTATCCACAATTGATCATGCATTGTTTGCATCTATATATATTTTCATAGACAATATATCCTGAAGGTGCCTTTCCCTAGGATCATGCATAAATTGGTTGACCACACTAGCAACATAGGCAATATCTGGCCTAGTGTGAGATAAGTAGATCAATTTTCTCACCAATTTCTGATATTGAGACTTCTCCATGGTTGGACTTTCATCACACCCAATCATATGATTTGGCTCAATAGGTACCCCTGAGGTCTTGCATCATAATTTTCTTGTTTCTTTAAGGAGATCGAGTACATACTGTCGCGACCTTAATCACAACGGGCCTGACAAGTAGAATAAAAAATCCTTTTTTGTTCGTGTTTCTAAAAAAGAATGAGAGACAAAAACAAAAAAAGAGAGGAGTCGTCACCTGTGTTTTATTGGGGACATAGGAAAACCACAATACAGGATAAAGCAAATTTGACAACC
This sequence comes from Mucuna pruriens, assembly GCA_025330945.1. NCBI lineage: Eukaryota > Viridiplantae > Streptophyta > Magnoliopsida > Fabales > Fabaceae > Mucuna > Mucuna pruriens. The sequence goes on along the minus strand of JAENHJ010000324.1, from coordinate 8,240,238 downwards.
AGAGTTCGAATTCGGGAATCGGTTACGCATAAGAGATGTAAAATCTCTAACACGTCCACTTTAAAAGTAGTTACCCCGTTAGATACATGGTATAAACATATTTTCATATCATGTGGTTTGCATTCATTACATGAACATATTTACCTGAAGCTATACATGCATAAGCAAAAGAAATCAAATGTACAAGGTTTGACAAGAGTCTGCTTTTGCTCCCACGTGTCTCTAAAAATATAGAGCAACCAGAACTTACGTGGTTCTTCATGCAAATAATTAGATGAGCTTAAACCGAGATTGGTATTCCTTAACCTCAATATTTATTAGAAAATCTCTAGAATGACCGTCTAGATTAATGTAGCAGTGTAGCCCTAGTTGAACGCATGTGTAACACAAGGAGATTCCTTGTCATACATTCAACAGCCTTCTACCACTCGGTGATCATGAATGCAGACCAAAGTTATTCAACCAACCTGGTATCCAGGGATGATGCTCTTTCACCTTACTTGGGGCTGACTAGGTTTGCCAATCCTTCTCTACCTAGAGTCCCCCCTTTTCAAACTCTTGCGCCTTTTTATAGGTGCCTCCGCTCCAAAATCATCATTACCACGATCTTAGTAGTGATCCTTTTTTTTCAACCCAAGACCCCTTTCTGCCCAGACATTTAAGAACGTGATGTTCCCAGGAGTTTACTTCTCGCTTCTGCCTTAAATGCAATAATGACTACTCCTTTTTCTCTGGGTTGACCTTACGATGAAGCTTCATATCATGTGGCGAAATGATAGCCTTGGCACGTTGAGACACCTGCGCTCATTCTTTTTGTTGAGGCTTATCAAAGGACAGGCTGACTGACCTATTCTACTGGTCTTCCTTTCCCCTTTTTGCCAAGGATAGTTAGTTTAAAATCACTTGTAGCATTCCTTCCATCTTTTCTGTTGGAGCTAACATACCTCACCCCATTTACTAACTAGACCCTGGTCCATCCTGAGACATTATGTTCTTTTTTAGGGGCAATATGTATTGCTCTCTTTGACCAGTAATGTTCCTAGAATTTCCTCGAATCTGCTACTGTCATCATTTTCAAGAATTTGCAGAACGTAATGCTCAAATTCCTTTCTTGGCTTCCTCTAGGTTCTTGTACACACATCTTTCCCTTTTTGGCTGTTGCATCAAGTCTGATCCTCTGCTTTTTGGTCCTCCATTTCTTTCCTCTTCTATACCTAGCTACCTTGACTATTTGACCGAGTTGGCCGAGTATGTGCCTGGATAAAATGGGGTATTCACAAATACTTCCTTTAGGAGATAAAGATACCTTGTTTGGAATATGCAACCTCTCTCTCGACAAAGTATTTCAATTTTCCTAACTCCTTCATTTCAAATTGTGTTGCCAACTTTTCTTTCAGAGTTAGTTTTCCAATCTCATCATCACCTGTAACAATCATATCGTCTACATAGACTAGGAGAAAAGTGAGTTTACCATTAGGAGAATTTTTTATAAAGAGAGTATGATCACCTTGACTCTGCTTGTATCTTAGAGATATCATGACTTGAGCAAATCTTCCAAACCATGCTCAGGGAGACTATTTAAGTCCATACAATATCTTTTTGAGTTTGCATACTTTGTTCTTTTCATTATGAGAATAGAATCCTAGGAAAATCTCCATATAGACTTCTTCTTCTATGTCTCCATGAACAGAGATATTTTTAACATCAAACTGTTGCAAGTTCCAGTCAAAGTGGGTGACTAAGGAAAGAATAACTTTTACCATGTTCATCTTTTCTACAGAGGTAAATGTTTCCTCATAATCTATTCTATAAGTCTGTGTATACCATTTAGTAACTAATCTTGTTTTGTATCGCTCAAGGGTCCCATCAAATTTACACTTCACAATGTATATCTATCGACAGCCTATAACTCTTTTATCTTTGGGTCTATCAACAATCTCCCAAGTTGAGTTTTTCTCTAACGCTTTCATCTCTTCTTTCATTACTTGAACCCAATTCTTATCTTTTAAAGCTTCTTGTACTGATATAGGTATTTTGATTACATCAATGACAATAATAAAACTCTGATGTTGTATAGAGAGATGGTCAGTACACACAAATTGAGAAATTGGATACTTGACACATAATCGTTTCTCTTTCCTCAAAGCAATAAGCATATCATCAGTAACATCCTCAATGAGGTTCTCGGGAATACTTACCTCTACCTCAAACAATTGGACTTTCTTTGGGACCAGAGTGGGTTTTGTGACTTCTTGAACTTGAACTTGAACATCCTAAGTAGAAAAGGTAATGATTTTATGACATCCTGAGTAGGAAAAGTTAGTGACTCGATGACAACCTCAACTTCTAGATAACTCTCCCCTGAAGTGGAGGGCTAACAAAGAATGATTGTGTTTCATGAAAAGTAATATTCATTTAGACAAAAACCCAATGACTCGGAGGATGATAGCACTTAAACTTTTTTTATTTGGGAGATAACTAATGAAAACACATTTGGCAACTCTAGGGTCTAACTTCTTACAATGTGGATTATGAGACTGGACAAAGACAACACACATAAAGACACGACTTGGTAAGCTTAACATTAGGGAAGAAGCAAAAAAAAATGATAACATATGTTTAATTGGGCTAATACCATTTAAAACACGAGTGGGTAACCTGTTGATGAGACAAGTGACAGCTAGGATAGTTTCTCCCCAATAAACATTAGGAATAGACATTTGGAAGAGGAAGGCTCTAGCTATAACATTCTAAAAATTATTTAATTATTTTTTTTAGAAAATAAATTACATTATTATTATTATTATCAATTTTATTTTAATTATTAATTGATGTAGGAAATTATTTTATTAAATAATTTCATTTTGAAACTGAAATGTTATTATTATTGTTATTATTCTAAATGATGGCAGAAAATTAATTTAGTATTTAAATATTTACATTTAATTTTATTTTAATGGAGGAGCTGATGATTTTATAAACTGAAAAGGCATTAATCTGAATTATTTTTATTTATTAATTTAATTAATCAAATTAATGAGGGGAGGCTGACAGGCGGGTCGGGGTTGACCCGACCCAGCTAGAATATTAGACAAGGGTTAATCAGTTTACCCTAATTGGTGTTTTGAGTGTCAGACAACCAGACTTAGAGGAGAGAGAATGCAGACCCACAAGGAGAAGGAGCTAGGGTGTTCAGATCGTCCTGGAGTCGCATAAGATCCTCGCTGTTCTTCGCATCTGAGGTACGGGAGAGATGAGTTCGGTTATATGTGAATGCAGAGGTGTACGGGTAGTGAGGACAATCCATAAGTTCTTCTAGGATCTAAATTCTCAAATTTGTTTGGTTATTATGTTCTAAAAATGTTTTAATCGGTAGAAAAGATTCGTCAATGTGTACCGTGATTTTGGTTAACTTAATTGATAATATAATCGATTGCCTTTAGTGTGAAGGAAAACCTCTAGAGGGAATCCCAAAGGAACAAAAAAAATGACTTTGATGAACATGTTTTCTTCATTATGCTTCCAAGTATGCAGAGATGTCAATTTTATCTCACTACTTGGGTTTCATTTACATAAGAAAGAGCAATAGGGTCTTCCCTAGGACCCTTATTAATAATTGTTATTGTATGGTGTCTTGTGGCATTTGAAGGGGATTAAATTCTTGGATTAACGTTTTGTCTTAATATGATTTTTGTTTGAAATTGTATGGTTAATCGTCTTAATTACTTGATTCTCGTTGTTGTTCATGGTTATTCATGGTTGAGGTTTAATTTGGGACTCTTGTGTGTAATGGTGAAATTTGGTGGAATTCAATGGTATTTTATGTGCGTTTTTGTACGTTTCTGTGCGTTTTTGTACGTTTCTGTGCGTTTAGGGTTTAGGGTTTAGGGTTTAGATTTATGGTAATGATGGCTAAATTGATATGATTTTGGCATGATTATGGACTGTGTGAATGATGTATGAATCATGAGAATGAGAATGTGGATGAGAATGCATTGATCATGGACATGAGATGCATGAGAAGCCAAACGTGACAATAATACCCTGGCCATATGTGGTGTTTAACGGGGGACCTTGGCCAAAAGTGGTGTTTAATAGGGTGGACTAATGATGGGGGACATTCATGTGCATGGGCCATAGGTGGTGTTTAACGGTTGTATAGAATGCCTTTGCATGGGCCATAGCTAATGTTTAACTGTGTGACACACCGGCCGTATGGGGTGTTTAACGGTGTGGCCATCATTAGTGATAACTAAGGGGATTGAGGAGGTTCGCTCATGGCGTGGAGTTCCGAATCGAGACTCTTAGGTGTGGTGATGAGCATATGCATTGTGCGAGCATGTGCATTTTGTAAACATGAATGGAATGTGATTGATTTTGAATACGATGGAACGTGTGATTGATATATGAGTATTTGTTAACGGTTAGTAATTGGGTACGGTAATGGGTGGGATTTGGGGTACTATTTGCATTTATATATGATTGAATGCTATTTCTCATCGTATTCTCTTGTGGTTTTCTTTTAGTTAATATTGAGGGCACTCGTTGTGTCGAGTTTTGAAGAGGCGGGGTCTTGTTCTGATTTGTGTGACATCGGGGCTTGGGATTTAGAATAGTGGTCTTATGTCTTTTCCTACGTACTTTTGCATCTTAAATATTTGAAAATGATTGACATATCAATAACTCACTAAATGTATACAGAAATGAAAGTGATTTATATATTTGAAATATGTGTCAAACACATGAATGACGTGTTTAGATCAACATTAATAATTTATGTAATGATTTTTTTATGTGTACTTAATGTTTGAACATGATAATGACCATGTGAACCATTTATCCTCAATACAAATTGAGTTTCCTTGGTTTTATCTATTACCTTGTCTTCCTTTTTATTTACTTGATTATTTTAATTTAAGTATTCAGGATAGAAGAGTGTCACACTAGCAACCTCAAGAAGATGACAATTTTTCCTTTCTGCAACTTCATTTTGTTGGGGAGTATGCACACATGTTAGTTCATGAACCACACCATTATCTTTAAGAAACTTGGAGAACTCAAGATTTACAAATTCGCTAACATTGTTTGATCGTAGTCTTTTAATAGATTTATTGAATTGGTTTTTCACAAGATGGAAAAATCGACAAATATTTGACAAACCTCAAATTTATGTTTCATAAGAAATATTCATGTCCCACGGGTATAATCATCAATAAACGGAACAAACCACTTAGCCCCCAATATAGAGTTATTAGCTGGTCCTCATACATCAGAATGAATAAGGTCAAAAGGTTCAAGACTTTTATTATTACTAGGAGAAAATGTTGCAAGATGGTGTTTTGAAAACTAACAAACATCGCACTTAAAGGACTCGACAAACTCTTTTGTAAATAAATGTGGAAACATTGTCTTAAGTAACCCATATGGTGGATATCCAAGACGTTTATGGTAAAATTAAATTTGAGAAGTTGCCCAAATTTTTAAGGATGCCCGTTGATTGGAAGGTGAATCTTCCTTATTGGTGTTGTTATCTATCTTTGTATGTTATAAGTAGTATAACCCACCTTGCTCTTTAGTAACTCCAATCGTCCTCTCCATTGTAAGTTCCTGAATAACACAATGAGAACAAAAAAATGTTACTAAACAACTCAATCTTATATAAGTCTATGTATAGAGATAAGGTTGTTAGCTAGTTTCGAAACATAAAGAACATTGTGTAGGGATAAAGATGACTGAAGTTGGATATTTCCATATCCAACAATAGGAACATGATCTCCATTAGCAATAGTAATGAGTTGCTTTTTGGATACTTTAAGGTATGATGTAAAATATGAAGGAAATGGGGTCATATATTTGTTACCCAAAAATCAAGGATCCAGATACTTTGTGAAACTGAACCAGAAATATTGAAGGAACTTTTCTCTTTCATGGTTAAACCATACGAGTCAAGACACTTACTTGTTCAGTTCAAGAGGACTCGAAGGCGGTCCATCTCCTCCTTACTAAAGGCTTGAATATCCTGGTCAAGTTGCGAGATAGAAGGATGTTCAACTACATTCTCCTTATCGAAGGTTGTTTGATTCACCCACATCTAAGTTGGGCCTTTATTTCTACTCGTTCATTCAAGAACTTTCTCCTTTCCATAAAACTTGTAGTAGGTATCCTTGGTATGTCCTGGTCGTTTGCAATACGTACAGTATTCCCCACGACTACTCTTTGTGAAGGATTTTCCTTCGGAGGTTGATCTTTTTGTGAAACATTTTCCTTCATCTAGCATGACTGATCGTCGAGTCTCTTCACTCCGCACAATAGAAAATACGTCAGACAAAGAAAGAAGCTTCTCCTTGCCTAGAATTTGAACATGAATAGGATCATATTCAGAGTTCAAGCCATGGAAGAACTTAAAGATTCTCCCCCTTTCAATGAGTTAGTGTATGCAATTAAATCAGCTTTGCACATCTTCAATCTTTGGTACTGATCCAACTCGATCCATAACTCATTCAAAGTACCACAGTACTCTGTTACTAAGAGGGTTCCTTGTCTAGAGTTGAAGATCTTGCTTTCAATATCATAGCAAACAATAAAGTCATTTTTCATGGAATATGTATCAATGAAATTCTCTCATATCTCACGAACGGAGGAATAGAACATATAATTCTGACTTATTTCTGGAGTCATAGAATTCTATAGCCATGTCATAATAAAGGAATTCTCATCATCCCATACTTCAAACTTTGGATCATCTCTAGGTAGACCACTTCCTTCAATATGACTCAACTTCTTGCGCCTTTTGAGCGTAGTACAAATATACTATGCTCATTATAGATAATTGTGATTATCAAGTGAAGAGAGACTCACCAAATTTGGAAGTTCATTAGGTCCTAAGATAACAACTTTATCTTTTGCCATTATCACCGATAGTCAGGATTGACAGAAAATGTTTTGACTAGTCTTGCACTAATGTGTAGGTCTCATCAGATGGTAGGAATTGATTGAAGTGAGGCAGCAAAAACAGAGCTCCCAAGATCTGGAGCTCTGATACCAAATTGAAAGTAAAAGGAATTGTTTATTAATTGAATTGAATAATACAATTTTTAATCTCCTTTTTTATAGGGTAAAGGTAAACTACTTAAAGATAATATAGCTAACAAAAAAAGAAAAGATAATTATTGTAGATAAAATACGATATTACGATCTCCTAATAAAATATTTAAATATTTATAACATTTTAATCTAATGAGATATTTACAATATCTCCAACACACTCTAATATATTTCTCTTTGTCAATATTCGAAGGTAAATTTTTTATAAGCTCCGCATAAGGTATTTATTTCTATAAGTTAGATTGAAAAAATTATAAAAATAAGGTAAAAGAATCATATGAACCAATCATAAGATATTTTCATAAATTCTTTTAAAAGAACCTTTTATTGTTTTTTTTTATTTCTCCCCTTCCACTTATTAGCAATTGAATTTTATTTTATTTTTATTTTTTATATTACATGATTTAATTTAGTCATTACACTATTTTACTATTTATTTATTATTTTAAAATTATATTTTAATATATTAATAATGATAGATAATTAATTTTTTAATTTTTATTATTTTTGGATTTTTTCATATCACGATTTTCATTTTTAACCATTACATTATTTTAACATTATATTTTAATATATTTTAACTATAACACTAATCAACACAATGAAAATATGGTATCTAATTAGTTGTATGTTAAACTATTGAAAATATTTTAATATATAGACTAACATTAATAGTAAAATACAAAATATAAAAATTATAATAATTAAAACTATAAAAATGTAATCAACATAATTAATCTATAAATAAAAATTATAAGAGTTTAAATTAATTAAAAAAACAACCCAACAATTATTATTTTTATAAATAAAATTAAATTAAAATTTATATAAAATATTACATAAACATGATCATTTATATCATATTACACCTATCAACTACTTTAATAAATAATTTTATTAAACACTTATAACTCAATAAACTAGCTTTACAAGTTTTAACTAGGTTTTTGACTATTTTTTTTCCAAATATAGCCTAATTCAAGTTAGACCTTATTTAAAAAAATAAAATATATTTACTTAAAAAGATTAAGTTTTATATTATTAGAAAAACTTTAGGCTAATTTAAGAAAACTTAGAACTACTACTAATTCATTTAAAAAATCTTAGAACTACTAAGAAAACTTAGAACTACTACTACTAAAAACTTAGAACTACTAAGAAAACTTAGGCTAGTTCATTTAAGAAAACTACTATAGAGGACGTATTTGCAAATTTTCTAAAAATTTTCTTACCGATTAAAATCTTAAAAAAAAATAAAGAGGACGTATTTGTATCACATTTTATAGAAAATTCGTGCGAAAATTGTAAGAAAATTTGCACAAAAATTCATGAATTTCTACTAGTGTAAATTTGTATAATTAATATGTTTTTAAAAAATGCATTATTTTAAAAGATTGGTGTGAGCTAGAAGAAGAAAATATTTCAAATGATTGGGTTTGCATAGTGTTTTGTTCGAGCAAGTTCATTGGTTCTTACCGTGTAATATAGTTTGTGATTGGTGTGTGGAGCATTTTTTTAATGGCATGTGTCGTATTTCTAACCAGTTCGTAAATGATTAAGCAGTTGTTAGAAGGTCAAATCATCTATCCTTATGGGCTAAGGTCACATTATTTTCATTCACATTTATTGCAACCATGCATGATTACAACTATGACTGCTTCCACAACTCATAATATCCCTTCGTACATCCTAATTTTAATTTCATTCATATATTTAAAAGTCCAATAGGAAATTCTCATTTTAATTAGAACCAACCAGAATGGACTAACTAGATATTGTATAGTTTGAAATATGATTTTTTTTACTTAAATTTAGGTTAATTTTATTTTTTATTATTTAATCAGCTAATTTTAGTATTTTATCTTATAAGTCATTATTTATTATATTTATTGTAAAAATTAAAAAATATTTTTTTCTAATATATTTAATTTTCGACTATATAGAAAACAAATTAGTATTATTTGTATTCCATTTGTTATATAATAAGAAAAAAAATAAAATTAGCTATTTTTAAAATTTAGGAATAAAAAATATTTTAAATTTAAATAAAATAATTTATTATTATATTATTTTTTATAATTTCTAATATAATTCTATTTTAATAAAAAATTATTTATTAGTTTTTAACCAGTATTTTAAGGGTACCGATTAACATGACCTATATTTTTATTTTAAATTGTGAGTCATATGTAAACTTAATTTGTCTGAAAACAAATTTAATAAAAATAAAATAATTATTGAAAAAATTAATTGACATGTTTCTGTAATTGATTTTTGAATAAAAAAACATTTATTTTGTTTTTTAAAAAAATAACATACTTTGTTTGCAGAAATAAATTAAATTTTAATACAACTAAAATGGCTTACGAAAATTGCAAAAAGAATTTACATACTAAACCAAAAGAAATAGTCATTAGATTTACTTAATTAATATAATTCTTTAATAATAAAAATGAATATGCTATTATATATAAATATTATGGTTCTATGTTAAGATATAATTATACGCCAATTATACTTATTAATATGGTTAACATACATCCATAACAATTATACTTTAATTTTTTTTTTATAAACGAAAACTTTGTTAAACGAATAACATTTTTTATTAATAGATTATTCTTTTGGTGAAACTAATATATGATGAAATGATGATCGAAGCCTCCAACAGCTAAGCTAAACCCTTCTTTCTTTGATTCTGATTAACTATCACTTTCACTTGCTGGAACACGTTTGAGCTTATTTGTCTTATTCAATATTCTTTCGGGCTGATCATTAAATTAATATATTTATTTCCAGTATACGAATCTATTAAGGGGTTAAATTGATATATATATAATAATATTATATAATAAATAAATAAATATAATTTAATAACATTAGTTTAGTTGGTGAAATTAAATTTATATAAACTACACTATATATTCTTAAAAGATAAAAGAAAAAAAATTTAATAATAATATATTTTACACTATCATTTAATCATAAATCATTATTAATATGTTTTTAAATAATTATTATAAAAAAATAAATTTAATATATATTATTGTATAAAATTATTTTATACCGTCAGTGTATAATTTATTTTCTTTAAAAGAATTAAATATAATTATTTACTAAATGTTAAACAAATCAAATTAAAGACAAGAAATTAATTATGTTATACACTAATTAAAAATGAGAGTGTTGTTAGTGGAGGGAGTTATTTACAAGGATTTTGATGTTTAAGATAGAAAAAATAAAATATAAAGGTAAGAAACTAATATAAATATACACCTCTTAATATCGATTCAATTCCAAGGATTATATAACTCAATTGAGGTATCATTAAAGCAATTGACTATTTCCACAATGTTCATAGAGTTCCTTTTTCTTTATTTTCGGGTACATTAGCTAGTATTTTCTTTGGTATACATTTTTTTTAGCTAGGCATTCTTTGGTACATATTCATAGAGCTTTTAGCAAGCCATTAAATAGCCGAAACAATGTATGTTATTCACCACTTGCTTAATATTGTGGGACCACCCTGCATTAAATCCAACTTTGCAAGGTTGTGTTAACATTATGAATTTGTGTAATATTTAAAAAATATTAGAAAAATATAAAAAAATATTATTTATTAATTTTAATATTATTTTAATAAATATTATATTTTATTCATGTTACAAAATGTCATTAATAATATTTAAATATTACTAAAAATATAAAAAAAATATTACTAAAAGAAACATCGGTAATATTTTTACGATAAAATATTACTAAAATGATATATGTAATAATGTGAAATCAATCTAGAACTATACACACAAGTGTATATTAAATTAAAATTCTTATCAGGGAGAAATAAAAATTATAAAATAGACCATTAAATTATATTTTATCGATTAAGATAAAAAAATATTCATAAAATCAACCTTTCCATGACAAGAAAAAATTGTGGGGGAAAAAACAAAAATTCGTTAATTAGATTTTTAAGTTAGTTATTGAAATGTTTAACTAATTTAAAATTTTACTTGATCAAATTTAATTATAGAATGTTGAAGATCACATGTGCATTAGTAATAGAATTAAAATAGAATATACAAGAGACTAATAACACTCACTTTACTTATTAATTTTGTAAAATTGAGTTAAATTTAAATCTAAATTATACAAAAATTATAATTATAATTTATTTTTTAAATTGGGAAGATAAAATATAAGTAATTGCAAAGTTGTTAAATTTTCAGCGGATAATTTTCTATTCAACTTATCATTATTAAGAAAAAAAAAAGGTTACAATATACATCAAAACAAGTAAAGAATATTGTTTTTTCTCTCTTTGATAGGATGCTTACGTTTTTATTTTGCACTTACCATATTCAAATTTTCTTGAGGTTGAAATGCAAATATATATATATTCAATATGATGCATTTATCTCTTTGACCCATTTTTCTCTTCATAAAACATATGAATTCTAATTTTCTTCTAAATAATTTCACAATATAAAACCATTCAAACAATCTTCCTCTTAAAATTTTTAACAATTAAAATCTCATATTTGATCTAAAATAAAAAAAAAATCCTTAATTTCTCTTTCTTCAAATTAATCTTAACTTCAAATTTCCTATAAATCTTTCAAATTTCATTAAAATTTCCAATATATAAGCCTTCCAAATCATTATTATTCCAAATTCATCCCCAAACCTAAGTCATTTGAGTATGAAACAAGACTTTGAAAATTCTATGTAAGAAAAAAGTTAATGAAAGAACTGTCAAATAAAAATTAAAAAATGAAGAGTTAAATTCGACTAAAAAGTTATTTGAAGATTAAAATTACATAATGATCATAATATAATGATAAAAAAATACAATTAAGTGTACATTGAAATTTATAGCTAAAGATGTCAACATAAAATGATACCAAAATGTCTGGTATAAAAAACGCATAAAAATAAAGGGAAAAAATGAAGGCTGTTTTTTTTTTCGCTAAAGGAATTTCTGTATACAAGCAAACAAGGGGCTAGAAAAGAGTAATGACTAGAAACATCTTTTGTTATCATGCAATTTGTTGCGCAATAGTTAGCTTCCCTATTGAACATTATCCTTCTTAAAGGTTAGGTAACTAAATCCACGTGAAAATGAAGTTAGCAATGTCATTTAAAATACATCAATATAAGACAAATAAATTTAGATTGATTTCCATTTTACTTTTTACTTTAATAATTTACATATTGAAATCAATATTAAAATTAGTATAGCATATTATTGAAATAAAGTAAATAAATAAATTTAAATCACTACAAGAATTTTTTGATTTTGCTACTAATTTTAGCTACCATTTAAATTAGTAGTTAAATCCTAACTAATTAACTATTAATTAAGTAGAATATTATTTTTTCTACCTAAATTTAAGTTATATTAATTTATACTTCTTATTACTATAAATTAGTTAGAAAATAACTACAAATTTTAAAAATTTATTAAAAATATTAAAAATTTACTACAAATTAACTAAGATTATTTTCTTAACTAATTTGTTACTTATTTCATGCTACCAATCAATATTGTAGTAATTTTGTAACTAATTATTTTTACTAGAAATTAGTTACAAAATAACTATTGATTTTAAAATTAGTCACAAAATTATTTTATAATAAATTTTAAATTTTTTAATAATGAATTTAGATGCATTCATCTTAATTACATTAACTCACTTTATAATTTCATTTTTATTTTGAAGTTAGACAATTTTGAACTTGAACTTTTAAATTCGAATTTTGGAAAGAAAAAAATATAATTAAAAAAATACTCAATTAAGATCAATCAAATTTTTAAACAAAAATTAGTTATCAACAAAGTTAATTAATACTTCTATAAAAGAATAGATACCAATTAAAGATGTACAGGTGTTGTACAAAGTGAGGGACACAAAGTGTTGTATTTTATTTAGTAGCATAAAGTGTTGTATAAACAATGTACATGTTTTTTTAATAAGCATAAAGCAGTGTACATGTGAAAAAGACAATCCATAGGTTTCATGTCATCCACAGAAGCACAAGCAGATTAGAACAAATAGAAAAATAAGGTGGCATGGGAATAAAAACTAGTGCCAGGATTGGGCAAAGAGGGAGGTAGATATGATTTTTTAAAGAAGAAAAGGGGAGTCAGAAGAAGTGAGTTGGTAGGAAATGTTTTTATGTTTAAATTCCCAAGAGAGAGGAGATAAGGAAGAGAAGATGATTTGATAGTATTTGGTGATTTGGTAGGTCACTGTGTTTTTGAACTTATTTTGAGTAAGATAGGGTGGGGGCAGAGTGGCACAAAAAGTGCACAACCGAAATGAGTAATAAGATGGGGCGGTGCACTTTGGTCTCCCAAAATGAATAGGACGCTTGACCCAAACGCGCATGAATTCCATTGGTGGATGTAGTGGAATTTTGGGCCCCATTTTTGCCTCTCTTTCATCCTAATGCTTCCAAAAGGGCCTCACAACAAAGCTATACAATTTTAACAATACTCTCTCTCTTTCTCTCTCTCTACCCCCAACGTGCTTTTCATCATGTTTCAAATGGAATCAATCTTCCAATGAGTGCATCTTCACAAGTCAAATTTTCTGCTTTAAGGCATTAAAATAAGGTTTATATTCTTTGTTTCGTCTAAATATGATCATATATTATGTCATTAACGTTGATTTAATTATTCTTCTCGCCTTTGGGATATCCTTTACAGCTATAATTGTGATCATATGGTATTATGTAGTGCATTTCTACCACGATGGACTATTTTTTTATATATATATATATAAGCTTTGGACCACGATGGACCAATGTTAACTGTTGTTTGAGATAAATCTTTAATGAGCTCAACTCAGCACCGTGCATGAGTTCAATAGTTTCATAATTGTCTCATCTTCTGAAAAATCACCATAACAAGAAGGACAAATCGATACATGTGATCCAGTACTAGCTAGTGTTACACGCATCTCAAACCATAAATTACTTCGCCCTAATATAAGGATAAAGATAACAGCTACGACTAGTGCTGGAACTGCGTTCAAGTGAGGTCATTTTGACAAAATTATAAATATATTTAAATTTTTTATATTTTGTTATCTATTTTTATATATTTAAATTTATTAATGTCCTAATTTCTCACTTTGTTGTCAAATTTTATATTTAACTTACTAACTTTTTCTTACATTTTTGTTTCATTTTTAATTCTGAGTACTTTACACTTTATTCAATTGAATATTTTATTTCATCTCACATTTTATTTCATAATAATGATAATAACTTGTTTTTTAAATAAATTACTTTCACTAACTTAGATCCATAACCGGTTATTACCTTGTAACTAACATTCCTATGCATGAATCTATTATACATATTCTTGTGTTGAGTCATTCACTAATTTGAGAGTTGAAGTAATTTTTATAATACTCACCCCTTCACACAACGAAGTACGTCTTGAAACTTGAGGGAAGAAGAGGATTATCAACCCTATTGAGTCTCTAAACCACCTAACCACGTAATTAGTTATGTGTATAACACTATAAGAATTTTTTAATTTTGTTAATAATTTTAGCTATCATTTAAATTAGTAGTTAAATCTTAACTAATTAACTATTAATTAACTAGAATATTATTTTTTTAGTTAAATTGAAGTTATATTCATTTATACTTCTTATTACTACAAATTAGCTAGGAAATAACTACAAATTTTAAAAAATTTACTACAAATTAACAAAGATTATTTTCCTACCTAATTTGCTACTTATTTCATGCTACCATTTAGTATTATAGTAATTTTGTAGCTAATTATTTTTACTAGAAATTAGCTACAAAATAACTATTGATTTTAAAATTAGTCACAAAATTATTTTGTAGCAAATTTTAAATTTTTTAGCAGTGTAAATTCATCTTGTACAAGTGTAAATGATAATTTAACTATTAAAATTAAATTATGGGTATTAAGTTTTGAATTCAATTTTTGTTAATATTTTATATTAGTTTGTAATCTGTTAGTTACTCATTATAAGCTCTAATTATGCTTCGAGACAATGTCCAAATTTTACAATTGAATAACATCTTGTCATTATTCTTTACCCAATTAAAAAGGTAATAAATATTACATTATAAAAAATAGATATAAATTATTTTATAAATGACTCATTGTTAACTATTTAGAATTACAAGAAGAAAATGAACAATATATTATATTTTCTAATAAAAAAACCAAAAAGGCTGATAGAACTTAATTAACGTCTTTCATTTTAATTTTTACTAATTGAGGGATTAAGTTAATAGTATAATATATAAGATTTAAAAAAAAATTGATAGAGATGCAAAAATCCTCTATGAGACACATTTCGCTCGAGTCAAGTAATTATTAATGTCAAAGTTCTTCATTCACATATTTAACACAAATGTTTTTAAAACATACTAGATGTGTCATGTCCTAAATTATTTTGATATATTTAGCGGAATGTTTTCTTCATTTATTACATTTTATTGACTAACAACTATTTTTTTATAAAGTTAAAAGCTAAAAATAGTATTAATGAAATTCCATTCCTTAAGTTAGCTTTTATAGAAACTCTTAAATAATCAAATAATTTTGTACTCAAAAAGAAAATGAAATTCAGTAAAACATACTATATTATATGGTACATTTCTTTTCTTAATTTGATTACTTTCATGCACGACCCTTTTTTTTTCAGTCTCTGTTTATATTTAGTTAATTGGTGTTAATTAATCAATTTACACGTGGCATGTGAATTCCTAATGCTTTGGTCATTCACACATATGCTAGGTTGAAAACCTATTGGCTATATAATGACTTCAGCAATGCACTAGCTTGACGCAATAATACCAGCCCTATAATTTAGAATAGATTGACATCCTGGGACCTTCCTTTTCTAACTAATCTTAGAACATTATGGTTATGTGGTTTACTCACAATTGGCATCTTCTGAATGGTGAGATGAATGATCCATAATGAAGTTTATGAATCATACAACTTTATATTAGGATGTCCACTTCCACCCTTTATTACGAATTTTTGCTGAGATATATTTATATATAGTTAGTAACTGACTATATTTTAAATAAAATTATCTAATATATATTAGTGTCATTGCATTGAGAATTTTCGATTCACGAAAAATGATTAAATCATTTTATATTATCACGTATTTGTAATTTTTTAATAAAATGTGACGTATTTAAATTTTTTAATTTATAAAAAATTAATAATATTTTATTACATATAAAAAAATTAATTAAAATAATAATGGTCCATAATCATCAAATAATTTCTCTTTAGTCCACACCCTTACCAGAATGTGGAATAATTTCTGGTTCAGTCTTCGGATATGACTGCTTGCCAACGCACAAGAAACTTTAAGATACCAACCATTTAAAGGGCACTACTTTTATGAAAGCCACCAGAAGAAATAAAAAAGAGAAAATAGCATTGTTTTTCAGCACCAACTTTCCCAATTTATTTTATTTATATATGCATCGTATTATATATCCAATGTATCTATATTTATTTATTCCTATGAATTTATCCGATGATTATAATAGTAATTCTAATGATGGGTATTCAAAAGCCTACTAGGTATATTCCATTTTTTTATGGATGTGCCACCTATTCTTTTTTAATTTTCATACAAACCTTATTATACATATGCAGCTACACAACCTACACTGACTCTACATTGCTATGAGATTTGCCAATGTGTGCCATTTTGGGGTAAGGGGAGCATTACAATATGATTTGAACCAGACATTATGTTTTGGAGAGTACCCCATTCTTGACCTTGCCCAAAATTATTAAAACAAATGAAAAAAAAAAAGTGATGTAGACACATAAACACTTTTGGCCCAGACATTTCTATTTGGCTTTGCATTTTTGGTCTTTGGTATGATCAATTATACGTGCTATTTAAGCTTGCTTTGAATAAATTTTCATATTTTTTAACATTGTGAATGAGTTGGCAGCAGAAGAAGCAGTGTCTTTCCAGGACCTATTAGCTGTTTTCTTGTCAAATAGATACCAAAGGCTTGTTAAAATATATAAAAAAGAAATTGATATAATTATTATTTTGGTTTATGTTATGTTGACCATTTCAAATCAAATCCTACAAGGTCGTTGTAATGGTATTTCATTGAATGCAAAACTAGTCAAATTGCTATTAAAATTACCAAACCCCAAACAGTTATCTCAAGTTATATGATGTAAGAATGTGATCAAAGTAACCTCAGATATGTCACGTATAACGTCATTGGCTAGTTATTTTTTCTGTTTTGTTTTGTTTTTTGTTTAAGGGAAGTGGTAGTAGTGGTTTGCAAGAATTCAAAGTTAAATTGGAGAAACCTGCACGTTTTGATGGTATTGGCACTTAGAAAATCGACTAGTAATGATTGGTAGAAGGTTTGAAAAAATATTATTACTATGTAATGAGTGGAAGTCTGGAAGGTACGGCACACAGAGGAAAAATGACAGCATCAAGTTTATTCAACACCAAACGATAATTACTACTAGTTTTTAAGGTTTCTTTACAAGACTTTAAAGGGTTATATTTATTTTAAACTATTAGGAGAAATTGATTACCACCAGCAAACTTAGTTAGAAAATTATACTCATTCTTGTATCATTTAATACTATTTTATTAGATAATTTCGTCTTAAAACATATGTTTAGAATCTAAATTTCTATCCTAATAGATTATTTTTATAAAATTTTAAATTATTTAATATTTTCTTTGTATATATAAAAATAACAATATATTTTTTAAAAGTAAATAATTTGATTATATTTTATTATTATTTAAATTTTATAAGATTTGATACAAATTGTCTACGTATTATTCTCTTCGTTTCTTTTCAAGTGTCAATTTTTTAATTTTATTTACTTATTTATTATTTTCAAAGCTCAAAATACCATTAATTACTTTTTTTTAATCAATTATACTCTTATTTTTCAATTAATTTTTTAATTAATTTTTTAATTAATTTACATATTTATAACTAGTCTGCATTTATTATGGAGTAGGAATGAAAAAGTGTACAATAAAAAACTTCAAAACTATTTTATGAAAAAACAAGAAAATCTATTATATTTCTTGATTTATATATAAAAACATTAAAAGACACTTAAAAATAAATGAAAGTAATATATATTTATAATTTAACAGTTAACTTGATAAAATCACATTTTATATAAAATTATCAATGATATAAAAATGACTATAAGTCATATCCGTGTAAACTGATATTTTTTTTTTAATTTTAATATATATATATATATATATATATATATAACTAAATTGTTTTTTTATTCACATTTTTCTTTTGTTGTTAAATAAAAATATTAAAAATGTAAAATTAAAAAAATGGTTTTATTTTTTTAAAATAGTGAATTAAAAAAATACAATTTCTCTTTAAAAACACTTGTTATTTTAAAAGGTGATGAATATTTTCTTTTTGCTCTATTATTATTTTCTTTGCTCCTAAATAAGACATGTACTTTTAAGAAATATATAAAGTGTTTAAGGAACCACCGATGGT
Organism: Mucuna pruriens; assembly: GCA_025330945.1. Classification (NCBI taxonomy): domain Eukaryota; kingdom Viridiplantae; phylum Streptophyta; class Magnoliopsida; order Fabales; family Fabaceae; genus Mucuna; species Mucuna pruriens. The sequence goes on along the minus strand of JAENHJ010000324.1, from coordinate 8,221,578 downwards.
CCTACATTATAATAATCATTGGTATGATTATGTAAAATTTAAAAAGTATTAAAATAATTTGCCCATTTATCATAGCGAATGAAAATCAATAGAACATAGATGGTCTAAAATTTAGGTGGATTACCCTTTTAAAAATCCATCTTTTCAAAACAGCTTGGTAAAATGAACCAACTGAAAGTACCTACCTAAGTGGACCCAATAGTGATAACAATAAAAGTACCAAACTAATGAAATAATGTAACGAGAATAGTACAAGGTTCCAGTTTCTTTGTTCATTTTTGTTTCCATACGAGAGAAGTGGGGTCTATCTTTTCTATTGAATTTTCGCTCATAAATTAAAAAGGGTATATTTAGCTGGAAAGAAAAAAAATATTTGGGAAATATGATAGACAGAAATAAAGAAAAGAAATAGGTGAATGAAAATAGTTAAAAAATATAATAGATTTAGAAATGTTTAGTGGAAGAAAATTAAAAAAAAATAGAGAAGAGAAATATGAAAAATATTATATTTTAATCGATTAAATATATTTATTGGTATAGTAAAAATATATAAAGACAATAACAAAATTTAATCGTAAGATGGTGTATATATTATTCAAACTTCTACCACTAAATTAACTTCAATGATTTGTATTTAATAGATTAAATATGCATTAACATTTAATCTATTAAAATACATATTTAATACATTAAGATTTCGATCTCTCAATTCGAATATATATATTCCAACTATTTTGAACTTCCATATAATGTGAATTGCAGCACTTAGTTCACTTGGGGCGTATCTTAGTGAAAAAATAAAGAGAGATGGGACTTTTTATTTCTTCTTTGACAATTTCTTGGATACTAAACGACCATCCCCTCTCATATCTTAGTTGTATTTTCTTCCCTTCCTCTCCCTCTTTCTTTTTGCTCTAACAGCACTAGGGAAAGGGTCGGGAGAAAACCTAAATCAAAAAATAAAATAAAATAATTTTTTTATATAATCTTAATATAAATATTTTTATACAATCAACCGATTAGATATTATTTTAGATGAGACAAATAATTATTACATAAAAATAATCTTATCATATATATATCACAATCTATCATTAGATAGAAGTATAAAAAAATATATTGTGATCGTATTTTAATTAAATTAAAAAATCAAACATCTTGTAACTAAGCATAAAAGCTTTTTAATAATATTAATTTGTGAATAAGTGAAAAACATTATTACCTTTTAAGTGAGAATATATTTTTTTTTGTAATATTTGACTATAAACTATTAATTTTTCTTATGATTATTCAATGTAAATATATTATTTCTAATAAAGTTAAATAATAATTGAATATATTTGTAAAATTTCTTGAAATTTCATTTCTGAAAATTGTATTCCTAATAGGTAGTTTAGTTAGAAGTAATTCTCGTACCAAACGCGTGTTTAGATTAACTCATTGCCTTAGTTTGAGGAGTAATCATCATAAGCATAAAAGCCGAAGCGCCCTGGACGTGAAAATGCTGTAAAATTTACTACATTTTCAAACAAAAAAGTTTCCATATATTTTTTTTATCTAGCAACTGCAAATTTATAGTTAGTGCTGCATATAAAAGGAGCATTAGAAAGGTAGTCACTTACCACGCACATGAAAACCGAAGAATTTTGTTTCCCATTCATTTGAAAAAAAAAATAACTCTAGAAAATTGACCCTTCCAACCATTCAAAGTAAAATTTTCAAGATCCTTGTTGCTTTTGTAAATAAATTTGTGTAAGCAATTTATTACGTAATTTTATGTCAAGATTAGTAATTAAGCAAAATCCCATTGAAATATAACAGTGTGATTTCGCAGCACCTGGATTCAAAATTGACATGAGTTTTATGGAAGTGAAAAATAAATACAGGTGTTTTAAAGAAACCAGCCGTCAATCAATTCCAATATTCGAACTTTATTATTATATCGGTACAATCTATCTAATTAATTGCGTATATGTAAAAATAATGTAAATTTTTTATTAATTCTTATAAATAAAAAACTACTAATGTTATAGATAAAATTCTAACTATCCATGTTAGATATTCTAAAATTATTTTCCCAAAATATTTAATAAAAATAATTCTTGAACCAAAGCCTCAATTGGTATAAAGTGATAAAATTGGAGAGAAATTTGAAACTAAATATTATTATTTATTATTTATGAGTAGATCTAAGGTTCAACTCATGTAATGAACCATCTCAGCCCAAAACATTATATCAACTCAAAATTGTAATAGCGATGATGGTTAACACCCTACTCTTAAGGCAAAATTTTTAAAATATATCTATTTTTATTATGAAAAACTCTTAAAGAATAACATAAGTCATGACCAGACTATTAAAAGATATATGTAATTATATTTTTTTCTATTTATCTAACCTCCTTGAAACAACATGTAGTAATACATGCAAAAATACTTGTACACTTAAGCCAATAAATGATTAATAAGAGTCATAAAACCATAAAACTAAAGTCAAGTTTCAACCTATAATATCCCTTTTATTTATAATACATTAATTTATTGTTAGTAAAATAGATTATTACCTATTAATTAAATATTGATGAAATAATTAAGTTGTTATATTCTGATTAAGTGATAATATACTCAACCTAAAATTGGTAGATGTACATCATTCACAAAAAAAATGAATTTTATATCAGCTTAGAATAAATTTATCTTGTTACTATACCAGAACAAGATAACATTACCTCTTAGGAGTCTTGGGTCTCATGTTAGGGAATATAGGCTATCTCATACCCATATAAATATAATCGACGTCAACATAGTATATAATATAAGTATTTAATACTTTCGTCGTTTTGTTAAAATCATTGCTGACTTGAACTATCGTAAACCTTTTGTATAAGCTATCCCTCTAACCATGGCATCCCAATCATATCAAAGAATAAAACTACCATAAAAAAATACCTTATATTCTAATTTAATTGAAATACACCTAACTCCAACATATTTCAAAATTCAATCAAAATCAAAATTCTTCAAATACATCTATTTTCATATACGCGAAAATTGATGTGTTACTATTCACGAGTCACTGCTCACTACATCATCATCATCATCCACCTCTTTTAATTAAAATTAGAAAAACTGAATAAGCCCATTAAACCGATTCAAGCAAGAACCAATCCTTAGTTGAATTGATAGTTTAAAAAAAAGGACCATTTAATTGCTTGGATAGCATCAACCGGTCACACTATATTGATTGCTAATTACCTACAGCTTAACAACCAACCACTAAATGTGCGAATTGCCTAAATTGTACAAGCAAACCACATTTTGTAAGTTCTTGCAAAGTTTAACGTTCTTTTAGTAAAGTTTGGTCAGGTTATTTAAAAAAAAAAAATCTTCATAAAAATATAAGTTCCTACAATTACCCTTTTGTAGAGGCCCTACTGCCTGATTTTCCTTCATTAAATAAATTACTTTTACTTTTTTAAAATTTCTCTAAAATTATATTTGGTCTAATTTCTCTTTTCAAAAAGAAAAACCTAAAAAAGAAAGGCAGACACTATCTTGTTAAGGTAATCACAAATGCAATTTTAGTATTCAAATAACAAAAATTGAATTTAGTGAAATTAGTAAACCGTACTTAACTTTTGAGAAAAATATGAGATCAAAATGTCAACAAGAAATGAAAAGTATTTTTTTAGAAACATGATTTTTGCAATACATAGTTAAACAAAAGTTATTCACTTTGCTAATGCTATAACATTGTTATATATCTAAGATTATAATGATATTACTCTCTTGTTCTCTGTATATTATAACCGAAACTAACACATTAGTGCACATTTGAACATGCTACTTTATTGCACCGTTGCACGAACAATACGTATCATGTGAAGATAAAATCTTTTTCAGCTAAAATAATTAAAATTCGGTGAATTCGTAATTAAAGGCACAGTAAAGAGGAAAACAATAGAAGATATCAAAGGTCTAAACTACCAGCTTGTCTTCAGAATTGACCTCACATTATATATAAAGAAGAGCATATATTTCAGTTAAATCCGAATATTATCAGTGGTAAGCATGGTTCGAAGCAACAGTTTGATGCTCCACCATGCATTCCTGTACAGAATATAATATTGTAGTTTTTCATGTTACAAGTTTTCAGTTGAACTAGTCTATAATAATTTATAAATATACAAGGTATACATATGGAAACACTGCACAAGCTAAACCTCTAATCAGACATGGGAGTACTAGAGCTTATGTCAGGGCTTTCATCAGCACACATGTATTCTGCAACTTTTTTTGGGACGTTGGTCGTCAATATGGTTCCGCTATTATAACCATCCATCAGCAACTTGCCTATCTTAGATCGCCACTCTGAAGTATTGTCCTCATTTTTCCTGTCATGTAAAACTCTGTCACAGTAGTTAAGCATGGTTCCCATGCCAGTATTTGGTGTCCAACCATATTCCATTAGCACTTTGGCCTCACCTTCACTCAAATCTTCTCCAACCTATGCCAGCGACAGAAATAATTGAGCATAGAAAATTTTTGTTTGGGGTGGGGGAGAAAGCAGTAATAAGAGCAATTATGCCTTGATTCTAAGAATTCATAGAGGGGCAGAAGTGTGGAAAATACAATAGCCAAGAAAGACCGGTGAGTTAAAAATAACAAATAAGTAAAAGGAAAGACTGAAGAAGTAACTGAACCAGCTTTGGAAATTAGATTCATAACCAATCCCCTTTTCTTTTGACTGGATGTTTGGGTATTAATTTTAGGCTCACGTGAATGAACATGTTAATTAAACAACCAAGTCTACATAAACCACTTTTGGGCCTCAGCCACCGCATATAAGTGATGTTCAATAATAAAACCAAGCAAAAATGAATATTCAACCTGATACATTTGATTCTAATCACTTTGTGAATACAGAAAAACTACAAAACTAAGCAAGTACATAAAAAGAGAGAAGATAATGGAAGTTCAAACAAATGTCTCATGATTAGTAAAACCATAAACACCTAACAAATGCCTGAGTCAGTTAACTCGTGAAAAAAAAAAGGGGGAAAGCATTAATAATCAGCAAAAGGCATTATATAGAAATAAGCCATCTTGACAAGAAAGACTCAATAAAAGACGAAGGCTGCTTAAGTTTTAGGATTCCGCTTCTAATCAACCAACATCTATCAAACATTTGAAGGTAATCCCAGTTCCACATCTCAGATTTTGATTATAATACCACATAGTTAGACAATAAAATAATAGGTAGTTATTAATCAAACATACTTTGCTTAAATAACTTTCTATGGAATGATAGGTTGGCTGACATTTCTTTCAACATACAGATGTTATACCAAAAAAAGAATAGATAGTTATAATCTCTTCCACAATCCTCACTATTTTCTATCAATTTGATCTATCTCAACTTTAAAACCAAACTCCATCTAATATTATGCAAAACAGAATCTAAGCATGCTGCTAACCAAGAGACGCAAAAAGAAGTATTGGATATGCACAATATATATGTCCGGTCATTCCAATATTCCACCTTTCCCTTGCATCACATTAACATGGCATCCAGGTTGCAGTAGTATAACTAATGGGATGAAAAACTATCATAAATTAGCATCACGGTGAAATCTTAGGACTAGAAGATTAACAGGGAACTTTATATGTATGGGTAGCAAGACACTAAATCCAGTTAATAGGTCATCCAACAGTGTTTAAAATATGCATGAAGTCATTACCAACAATTCTTTATTCTCAATAATGGAAATCCTGCTACAGGTAGTCAGTTTCATAGCAATCACCAACCGCTTGATCTGCCATTCAACAGGTAAGGAATCTAACAGCTCAAAGAAGTAGGTTGCATAACCATATTCAGGGCGCTCCAGCACTATCCTGCATTCAAGTTCAACTCAGTCAACATCATGGAATATAATGAGAAGAAAACAAGGAATCAAAAAGATAAACTTCAATGCAAATCAAGCACCTGTTGTGTCTCTGAAAAACAAAAATAAATGATTGAAGGTCTCGGCACCAACCCCACTCAACTGGCCATTTTCGAAATTTTAAATATCGTGTCTGTAGCAGAAAAAATGAACATATATAAAATAAGAATTAAGTGCAGTATAAAAGCAATAATATGTAGTGTAAGTTTGTAAGAAAATTACCTGCTCCACAAGTGAGATTAGACAAGCTAAGCAATAACTCGCTCTTGAAGCCCTTGAAGCACGAGTAATGGGGGATTTTAAAGAGTGTCGTTGAGAGAAAATCTGTCTCCAAATAGAGGGAAAAAATAAATAAATCTAAAGCAATTGAGTAAAGCCTTTAAATGACTCATAAGTAAAATATTTCAATAATTCAATGTAATAATATAAATACTGAGGCTTCAACCTTAGCCAATTTTTATCAACAAATAGTTTTTGGAGCTAGTATTAGCCAAATATGATTTCATTTTATCCTTATATCCTGTAAAATACACTTCAACAGAAGACCTGATCCTATATCATCATAAAATCCAGGCAATTGGACAAAAAATGCCAGGGTGCAAGCGTATTTGTTTCTTTTGCGCCTTCCAGAAAGGTAGTGACTAGTGATTGACTTTGGATTATCTAAATTATTAATTTACTTTCAATCCTTTTCTTTCTAAGAGCACAAGAAAGCCAAGGATGAACCAGTTTCCCTCCTTTTCCCTAATAAATAAATCAGCAGGAAATAATGGTCATCTTTTCATTTTATTCCTTTTCTGCTAAACAAACCTATTTTTTTCACATCTTAGTGTAAAAATTTAAGCTGATATGTTCAACCAGGGGAAGCATGTATATGTGAGAAATGAGAAAAGTGAATCTTGACCATTCAATCATTCATAGATAACTAAGCAATCAAGATTCACTTTCATTCTCTTATAAAATTAGCTTTCTCACTAGATCTATCTCTTAAAAAGGTTCCATCATAATACTGATTAGTTGGAAATTATTTCTGTACTTCCTCCTGTTTGATGCCACAATTAGTGTAGGAAAAAAATTCTTGAAAAGGAAGTACATTTGATACATAAAAAAAAATACAAAATAGTTCCATTTTATTACAAGAGAACAATTTAACTGAATATCTTCCACAATCATGTTAATTTTTTTAAAAAAGCATAATTGTCAATTATTGTCTACTTGTGACATCTTAATCATACTTCACGCCGACAAAACCAAAGAACAAAGACTTCAAAATAATAGTCACGCCCAACATGTATCCATATAGGACACGCAGTGTGGACGCTTCAAATACTCCTAACAGCATTTTACAATTTTTCTTACTTCTATTTCTTCAACTTCTATACCAGTACAGAAGGGGATTTCACAATTATTAGATAAACTTTAACATTTTACTATAGTTACAAATTACAAGAACTCGTGCTTGTTTTTAAAACATTGATTCCCTCTTTTGACTTTTGATTTAAGATTTGTGTCTCACATCAATTTCATACTAATCTAATATGTTGTATTATAGTTATGTCATATCCATGTTCGTGTATGACAAAACAATTAAGACAATATATCTAACTAATTTCATGAGTGAATTTGGTCCTGAAATGAAATGAGGGAAAACCATTAAGGAAGATGGTAGATATTATAAATATTTTATTAAGATTTTGTGAATATCGCATTTTATCCTCACTTATTTTATAGTTGTCTCTTATTTTTTTGTTAGCCTCACTCTAGTGAACGTTTACCCTCTGACTAGACCATACATCGATGCTAGACTCATCAAAGTCTTCTTTGTACCCTTACCAATGATCTATAATAATGGTAGAAGATAAAGTTGTTATCCAGGGACCTAATGAACTTCCAAATTTGGTAGGTTCTTCTTAACTTAACGATCGCAATTATCTACAATGAGCATAATATATTTGTACTACTCTCAAAAGGTACAAGAAGTTGAGTCATATTGAAGGAAGTGGTCCACCTAGAGATGATCCAAAGTTTGAAGCGTGGGATGATGAGGATTCTCTCATTATGACATGGCTATGGAACTCTATCACTTTGGAAATAAGCCAAAATTATGTCTTTTTCCTAAGTTCTTTGGATATGAGAGAATCTCATTGAGACATATTCAATGAGAAAGGAATTTACTATTTGTTATGATATTGAAAGCAAGATTTTCAACTCTAGACAAAGAACCCTGTCAGTAACAAAGTACTATGGAACTCTAAATGGGTTATGGTTGGACCAATACCAAGGATTGAAGATGTGCAAAGCTGATTCTATTGCATACACCGGCTTGTTGAAAGGGGGAAAATCTTTAAGTTCCTCCATGGTTTGAATTCTGAATACAATCCTATTCAAGTTTAGATTCTAGGCAAGGATAAGTTTCCCTCTCTGTCTAAGGTATGTTCTATTGTGCAGAGTAAAGAGACCCGACGATCAGTCATGCTTGATAAAGAAAGCTCCAAAATAAGATCTGTCATGCCATGGTGACAAGAAAAGGTTCCACAAAAAGATCAACCTACAAAGGAAAACCTTCACAATGAGTACTCGTGGTGAATATTGCAAGTAATGCAAACAAACGACCAAGACATACCAAGAATACCTGCTACAAGCTTTATGGAAAGGAGAAAGTTCTTGAACGAATTGGTAGAAATAAAGGTCCAACTCATATGTGGGTGAATCAAACGATCTCCGATAAAGAGAATGTAGTTGAACATTCTTCTATCTTACAACTTGACCAGGATATACAAACTTTTAATAAGGAGGAGATGGATCACCTTCAATATTTCTGGTTCAGTTCCACAAAACATCTGGATCCTTGACTTCGAGGTAATAGATCATGTGACCTTGTTTCCTTCATATTTTACATCATACTTTAAAATATCCAAAAAGCAATTCATTAATATTGCTAATAGAGATCATGTTTCTATTGTTGGATCTGGCAATGTCCAACTTTAGTCCTCTTTATCCCTCCACAATTTTATTTATGTTCCTAAACTAGCTAACAACCTTATCTCTATACATAGACTTATATAAGATTGGATTTCTGCAGTAACCTTTTTTCGTTGTCATTATGTTGTTTAGGATCTTACAATGAGGAGGACGATTGAAATTGTTAAAGAGCAGGGTGGTGGGTTATACTGGTTATAACATAAAAAGATAGGTAACAACACCAATAAGGAGGATTTGGCTTCTAGTCAACAGGCAACCTCAGAAACTTGGACAACTTCTCAAATTTGGTTTCATTATAAACGTCTTGGACATCCACCATTTACTTTATTTAAAACAATATTTTCACATTTATTTACAAAAGAGGTCGTCAAGTCCTTTAATTGTGATGTTTGTTAGCTTTCAAAACACTGTCAAATCCACCTTCCCTAACCAAGTCAACAAAAGATGTAATTTGCCTTTTTCTATTGTCCATTCATATATTTGGGGACCAAGTCGAGTAATATATTTTGGTTTTAACTACTCCGTCACGTTTATTGATGAATACTCATTATATACTTGGGTCTATTTGATGAAAGAAAGATATGAACTTTTGTCCATCTTAATGTCCTTCTCTAAAGAAGTGAAAAATCAATTTGAAAAAACCATTAAAATATTAAGAAGTGATAATGCAAAAGAATATTTTTCTTCCTAACTAAACTCATATCTGTCCTCAAAAGGAATCTTACATTAATCCACGTACCCTCATACTCTTCAACAGAATGGTATAACTGAAAGGAAAAATAGGCATCTAGTTGAAACTGCCCGCACCTTACTTTTAAGTGCAAATGTCCCTACTAATAATTGGGGTGAAGCCGTTCTTACTATCTGTTTTTTAATAAATTGAATGTCATTTGCTTCACTTGAATCAAATCCCTCATTCAATCTTATTTCCTAAAGATAAAATGTATCATGTGTCTTATAAAGTCTTTGGTTGTGTATGTTGTGTTTATGATGTCTCTCCAGGTCGTGATAAACTTTCTGCAAGACCAATCAAATGTGTGTTTCTTGGATATTCTCGTCTTCAAAAAGGGTACAAATGTTACTCTCCATCTACAAAAAGACACTATATGTCAATTGATGTTACATTCTTTGAGGAAACTATGTTCTTCACCAAAGATGATTGTGACTCTATCCAACAGGCACTACCAATTCCATATTTTAGTCCAACAGAGTTGTCATCCCTTGAAACACATAATCAAGACATACTCCAACCTTCCTCTTCTGTTCATTCTCAAGCTGAACTATCTCCACCTTCAATGTCTATATGCCAAAGCAGGACACAAGAGATGGGTACCCCAGTATGTGAAGATTCACTTGATTCGTGTCCTCTATCCTCAACTGATCCCACACCAGATCCTCTTCCACCCTCACCTTCCCATGATTCTAACATTGGTTGGCCCATTGCTTTTTGGAAAGGTATTCGCTTCACTCGTAATCCTCATCCTATTTACCTTAGTTATCATCGTTTATCTCCTTCGCATTTTTCTTTTGTTTCCTCTGTCTTGTCCATTAGTATTCCTAAATCTGTCTGTGAAGCACTTGATCATCCTAGATGGCGACAAGCCATGATAGTTGAAATGCAAGCGCTGGAACAAAGGGGTACTTGGGAGTAGTTTCTCTTCCCCCAGGCAAGAAGGCAGTTGGTTGTAGGTGGGTATTTGCTATTAAAGTTGCACCTAACGGCACAGTTGATTGCTTCAAAGCCCGGTTGGTGGCCAAATAATATACTTAAGTGTATGGTCTTGATTATGGAGATACTTTCTCTCCTGTGGCTAAAATCACTACTATCCACCTCTTACTTGCAATGGTTGTTATTCGTCACTAGTCTCTTCATCAATTAGACATCAAAAATGCTTTTCTACATGGTGACTTGGATGAAGAAATATACATGGAGCAACCTCCTAGTTTTGTTGCTCAGGGGAAGTCTGGTTTAGTATGCAAGTTTCGTAGATCCTTGTATGGACTTAGTCAGTCCCCAAGAGCTTGGTTTGGAAAGTTTAGCCAAGTTGTTCAAAACTTCGAGATGACAAGAAGTGAAACAGATCACTCTGTATTTTATTGTCATTCCTCTTCCAGTAAATGTGTGTATTATAAATATCTTATTAGAATATTGTAAATATTGCATTTTATCTTTATAATTATCTCTTTTTTCTTTGTTATCTATGTTATCTTTAAGCAGTTCACATTCATCTTATAAAAAAGAGATTAAAAATTGTATTATTCAATTCAATCAATACGAGTTTCTTTTTACTTTCAATTGAAGATAATATAATTATGGTATGTTCTTCACCTTGGTCATCACACCCTCAAGCTCTGAAAAGCTATCTTCACTAAATGATTCATCCAAACCTTCATCATCCTCTGCATCTCCATAAAGTTTAATTTCATCAACTAATACACCTTTGTCAAGCAATACCTGCCAAATGGCATTTCCATGAAGCTTGATAGTTGATATAAATTCCAATTTCAGTGACTGTACACAAACTAAAATATACCTGCAGAAGCCCAGGAGCATCCTCCTCAAGTGCTTCTTGAACCGAATCACTGCAAGACAATTTAACAATTGGGATAATTATTATAATTTACAATAGAGTTACGGAAGTAAAGTTGGCATAAAATGGATAATTTAACAAAACAAAATTAGATAGTACGTGGCTGTTTTTTTTCTTTTTCGCCTATGGTTGATGCTTGAAGATTCAGTAGATTTTGAAAAAATAGAGCTCGATATAAAGGAAGAAGGCTTAATCTTTCGTAAGGATGAATAGCTTGTAGAAATATTTAAACTAGAATCCGCTCCAGCCATGAGAAAATTTAGTCGATCAATTAAGTTCATATGTTCTGCTTGATCATCGTGATATTCGTTATGGACTTCCCATTCACTTTTTACATTTGGGAGTTCGATAGAAATGCTACCCCCAACATCCTTGTTAACATTGTGGTTTTCACTGTAATCCCAAGGTTCACCCTTGACTTTGGCAAAGGTTGGAGAAGTTGAACAACTTGGGCCATCACTATTCACAGGCTTAACATTGTGTTCCACATATGATGGCCCAAATGTGGCCCCAATCGGTAGTGAAGTATTTCCTTTTGGGATGTCATAACACTGGTTGCTAGCCACTGTTGTTTTCTCATTAGCAGAATTAATCTCTTCATTTACTTTTTTAACAGTTTGTTCCATGATGGTTTCCAACAAGCCTTCATTATTACCCTGTAACATAAGTGCAATTTTAATAAAGAGATCCAAGCATGATAAAATAGATTGACTTCACTTCTGAGAAATCAACGAGAGACAATAAAATCCTATTGTTCGTAACATGCAAAGGAAAATGTAGACATATCAATTTAAATTATTTAAGAAAATGAGTATATGAACACAAGACATTATACTATGAAACATCTCTAGTTTGCGTAAATCACAAATTAGTTCGAAACTAATACAAACCAAAGGAAAATGTCATCATTAGTACTTGTTGGAAAGCCACCTTAATTGCAATCACCCTAGCCTATCTTAATTACAACCTCAATGGTTGTGTTTAGTCTCACATCGACTACAGACATGGATTTTAAATAGAGCATAAAGCTTGAGCAATCCTCATCTTACAAGTCAATTTTGTAGGGTTGAGTTAGGCTCTAAGCATAAATTCTAATATGGTATCGCTATCAGAGTGATTGAGACTTATGTATTAGGGGGTGTCCAAGTCTCATAGAGTAGTATGAGATGATCAGTGGAGTACTCAAGTGGTTTGGTTCTCCCCCCTTGACAAATAGCTTTTAAGGGAGGGTTCCCCAAGTGTTTGGGTGCTTACCAATTGGTATCAGAGTCTTTCACCATGTCTCTTAGTTGCAAACAAGCAGTGGAGTAGGTGATGACACTAGCATCGCAATGTTTGCTCGAGACTAGTCAAAGGGCTAATGCATAGTTAGCTCACATGGGTGTCAGGACTGCAAAGCGTGGTGGGATGTTAGGATCCAATTGCCAGGTATAGGACTTGAATCTCACATTAGAAGTATAGGATTCTAGTGTAGGGTTTATAAGGCCTTGAGCCCTCCAACTACAATAACTAGCTTTTGTGGTGTAGTTCTCCCAAGGCCCCTATCAATTGATGTCAAAATTGATTGTTGGTAACTCCGAAAGGGATACCTAAGAAGGGGTTGACCAAAAGACTAAGTGAAGCATCATAGAGTGTATGATAGGGACTTAGGTATTATAAGGTGCCTAAGTCCTACATTGAGTAGTATGAGATGCTCGGTGAAGTATTTAAGTGACTTAGTTCTCCCCGCTTGACAGCTAGCTTTTAAAGGAGGGCTCCCCAAGTGCTTGGGTGCATATCACAAAACTATTCTAGATCAATTGTTGGGCAACCTGCATTGCCATGCTCCAAGTATCCCTAGGCGTGAGGTGTTAGAAAGTCCCTAACCTGCCTTAATTGCAACTACTTTGGAAGTTGCTTTAATTGAAGGCTACAACCTCAAGGATGGTGTTAGTCTCACATCGACTAGAAACATGGCTAAAATAGAGCTTATAAATTTTGGGCAATTCTCACCTTCCAAACAAGTTTTGAAGGATTGAATTAGGCCCTAAGCTCAAATTCTAAGACTACTCATAGCCCCCAAAAATTGTGATTTGAATTGTTTGATCAGATCATTCCTGATACTCCCCACACCAATTCTAATTTTAACAGAATAAAAATGTGGAACTTCTTTAATATCCCCAAACCAATTCTAATTTTAACAGAATAAAAATGTGGAACTTCTTTAATATCCATCCTGATCGTTTGTATCACAGAGCAATTGTTCATCCTTCCTACAGTATCAATTTTGAATTGAGCCAAGCCCATAAAAAATTAAAGGAAAAATTACAAGAAATGAGGTGCTGGTTAGTAAGTAATAAATTGAGCAAAAAAGTGGCTACTTATTATTTTTCAAATATTGTTAATGTGGATAATTGTTCCTGAAATGAAAATATTAATGTTTATACCAAGAATTCATCTTTTGCAGCCTAAGATAAGAAAGAAAAGATGCACTATGAAAAATCAAGGACAGAAAGGAAATATGAAAATATTTTATTAACAAAGTTAAGAGGCATTCCAACCCTTATCAACATCTTAGTAGTTGACGTATACACTATGATATACTAGTTTCATCATAATTGTCAAGCATTAATGTTAAATCACCAGAAATGAGTATTAAGCTAACTCCCTTTCAATAAATATATTATTCTACTAATAGAAAGCAAAGGTTAACAAAGAACCAAAATTGAGTTATGACTAACTTTTTCAATCTTTCAACTACATATACAATTCAACTATTAGAAAAATAATATTAAATTACCTCAAAAGTTGAATTTGACAATCCTGGAAGCTTCCTGCAATAACAATATATTATTTCAACCATGTTTAAAGAAGCAAATTCTATCTAGCTTCCTTCAAACAATATATTCACTTTGGTTCTTCACAATGGAAAAAATATGACATTCCATATTTCCTTTGTAATAAACTTGGTTGTTTAGTTATAAATGTTTGAACCAAACTGGACTTTTTTTTGTTAAAAGGAACTGAAATGAAAATGCAAAAAACTGAAAGGAGATAGAGGGGTTGAGCTATTAAACTTTTCAAACATATACACTGCCATTTAAAGTTATTGCATTCGCAGACAAAACAGGGGGAAAATCATGTAAAATGAGGTAAGCTAATTTGCAGAAATACATTTTAAAAATCCTTTTTTCATTTATTTTTTTCTGAAAAGATATTAAGTGTCATCTGGTATTCTGGTTAGAATCCATTCAAGTCCCTTCCACTTATTCAACTCTCTAGCAAGCTTATTATGAGTCCCTTCCACTTGTCATGCATGATATGTTTTTGGGTTTGCCACCTACTACAAACAAAAAATTGCAATAGCACTCAGTTGAGACTTTATAGAATGAGAGATTTCCACCCCAAATATTCTCATAATAGTATTTTAGTCAATGTTATGAGATTAGACCAACACAATTATAGGGATTAGTAGTTATTGTAGATTAGTGTTTCTATTTTTAGAGATACACCTAAAATACAAGTTTTCCAGCAATCATCCTCTCGCTTCAGTAACAGCATCTGTTAACATGTAATCAAGAGCTGATTCAAATTTGTCCTAAATTTGTGGGTGGGCCTAGGTCTCACCGCTCACCCAAGGAGGTTCAGAAGATTGGCCTCAGATCCCTGGAAGCCAGAAGCAGCACAGGCAGATGCCACACATCAGAATCACAATTTCAACACCCTCTCACTTTGGTAAAGCTCTCGCCCTCTGGTTTCCTTCATTGACAACTCCTTCTCATTACTGGCCTGTTCCTTTGGCATCTTGCTTCTCTAATGGCAGAAAGTAAAGCAATGGTTGTGGACGTGATTTCTATGATAACAAAGATTACTGAGCACAAATTCATTGGCTTCAACTACTGCGATTGGAGAAAGACAGTTTGGATTTACCTACAAAGCATTAAGATTATCATTTCACCAATGACCTTCTTATAGATCATAAAAAGCAAGCTTAGTTGAGGAATGATATAAAACTGTTTTTACAGATTTGAAACTCCATTGATAATGAGATAAATGGCTTAATCAATCACTGTTTGTTAAAGAACTGATGGATCACTTGGACTCCCTATATTCTGGTAAAGAGAATGTCTCATATATATTGTGTGCAGAGCTTTTTATCAGGCCAAAAGATAGGACTCATACTATTTTAGGAATTCCAAAAGTATTTAACTTAAATGTCTTGTTAACCTTTAGTCTTAATGTGAAAGTTCAACAAGCTCAATGAGAAAATGGCTGTTATAAGTTTCCTGTCTGGTCTACCTCTAGAATTAGTACTTCGTACAGAAAGCTTCCAAACATGTAAGCCTACTGCTACGAACAATAGTGCTCTTGTAAATCATGGAATAGGTAATGGTCAAAGTGTTAACAAGACTAATGCACAATTGCGGCAAGAGTGTTGGTAGTTGTAGTCAAGAGTCGAGGAATTTGTGCTATTAATGCCATGAACCAAGCAAGCCATGCAAAATGCAGCTGTAAGAAACTTTGGAACAAACAGCAGAGAAGTCTGATAGCAACTACTATCAATGAACGAGAGTCACTGTATTATTGTATTCAAAAAATGAAAGAAACGAAATAACAAGAGCAGTAGCTTTCCAAGCTCAGAGAATAATCTCTAGCCCCAACTATTATGTTACAATTTTTATAATTCGTTGTGTCCCCTCCTCTCTCCCATATCATCGCACCCTTCTTTCTCTCTCTGTAAATAACTCCACCTCCTGTACACCTCAATCTCCCGCGTGAAGAGATTTAGGGGTCCCTTGCTGTTTGGGGCCTACAGGTAGAAACCCAAATGGGCTTAGGAGTTATAGGATCCACAGGGATTGGATTCCTAACAATCAACAAATGTTGCATCATCCTCTGAACATCCTTGTCTCAGCTGAAGAGTTAGCTCAATTTTCTCATTATCAAGAATCAATGAAATCCACTGCACCTCCTATTACTGTTATTGCTGAGCTAGGTAAATCCATTACATGTCTTATTCCTTCATCTTCCAAATGGATCATTGATTCAGACACCAATATCATGTGATAGGTAACCCAAGTCTCTTTTCCACCTTCCAATCACAAGCCATGTGTTCTCATGTTACTTCAGCAAATGGGTCAACCTCTTGTGTCCTTGATTCAGGGACCAGTTAATCCAACCATGTCACTCTCTTTAGCCCCAAGTTAAGCTTACCTATTTTTTTCTTTTAATTTAATCTATTTGTAAACTCACCTGTGCCTTGAACTACATATCTCATCCTTTCCTGGTCACTACTTCAAGATCTTATGACCACAATTATCGATCCCAAAGAGCAATGCGGAGTGGCCCCAGCCCCAAAACTGCTATAGTGACATAGCACATAGCAGGATGACTACTACTTTGAATATGATTAATACAAGTTAAATAATTTATACTACATGTATATAAATGCTCAATGAAAAAAAAAATACCTAAAATTAATGGCATTGTTATAATTAATAGTCAAAAGTCATAGTCTTAAGCTAATCACACACAAGTCAATAACAACAAAAATGAAGGTATAAAAAAAGATAGAGAACAGTGATGAGGTCAAAATTCATTAGAACTTAGAAGACAAGAAGAAAGAAGAAAGTAAAATGGCAGAAAAGTGAAACAAGATACCTGTCTCAGTTTGTTGGACAGAGAACAGAGAGAGTTGATGAATAGAAAGCAACAGAGAGCTCTATTGGAGAAAGAACAGAACAAAAGGGCCAAACAGGGGTGAGGGTTCACTGAAAAGTCAGAAACAGTGCCTTCCTTGGGTACTCTCATCTTTAGAAAGGATAGTAGGATACAAATGTTTTTCTCTCCTATTCTTAATTGCTATCTTGTCTCTATTGAGGTTACTTTCCATGTAAACATCATTTTTGTTTCCTCATCTTCTACTTATAACAATCAGGAAAAAGAAGAGGAGGAGGAGGAGGAGGATCTATTGGTCCATACTATGTCTTTCTATATTTAGGTTAGTTGTATTAAAAGAAAGATTGTTGTATCATAGGAGATCTCTATCATATATTCATATCTCCTAGATTTTAGGTGATTTCTTTCCCATTTTCATTGTAGCTAGTATCTATATAATTGTATATCACAAAGCAATGCTCAAGTCAGTTAATAATATTTAGTATTCATCAGTTTCAATCTCAAGTTGGCATCAAAGCTCTCTCTAATCCAGTCCAAGCAAAAGTTTGGTATCCTTTCTGGTTTGGCTTAGCCACTGTTAAGGCTGATCTGTCTTGTACACAGTCCTTGACAGTCTCGAAAATCTCTTCAACCTGTTCTGCCCCTGTATGGTCGGTTTTGCTCAATTTGATTTTGGGTATTCCTTGCCCTAATTAACTTTTAGGCTGCTGCTACGGTTTGGGTCATCTTTTCTAGGGCCACTGTTGCTGTGTGGTTCTGAGATCTGTGTGCTTTCTGTTTGGATTTTAAGGCTGATTCCAAAAGTTAGAAGGTATTGATTTCCTTCTCCTTCACCTTTTCAGGGTCACCCAGGACCACCACCACCACCAAAAAGTTGAATGGCAAAATTATTTGGCTAGTACACCACTATTGAGGTCAGTTTTCTCAATCAAGGCCTCTCTAAGCATCTAATAAAAAGGTAGAGAATATTGCCACCACTATGAGGGAAGAATGGAAATAGGCAGATTATCAGCTCCTTTCTTTATTATGGCAATCCATTGACCCTAAGTTGATGGTGCACTTCCATTCATATAAGACTTGTTATGATGTATGGAAGAAAGCTTGGAACATCTACACCAAATCCCCAATGATATACAACAACTATATGAATCTGTTCAAAGATTAGCTACATCCAGATGATCCTTTCTAAACATGGCACAATCTATTATTGATGAGATCAAGCTTATGTTGATCAGTGATGATCATGAAAAGATGTTGCAAAAGCATGATAACGTTTATGATTTTTATCCTCATGCTCTCTACAAGGACTTTGAATCTATTTGAAATAAATTCTATGAAGCAGGTCACAATGTCTTCTTTCTACAATACTTTGTTGTGGGAAATTAGGACAATAAGATTGATGAATCATACCATGTGAAAATATGAAAGAATTACATGGGATAGAAAAATACTCTTGCATTGACAAATAATTGGGTCCGTCCGTTAAGCACGCTAACCAGGAATCAATTCCTAGCCATGTATGGAATGGGCATTGTTGGGAGAAGCAGGCAAAGCCCATTTCAACGATCTTTACACCTTGAAAAGAATCAGTCTCCAATTATTGGTCAAGAAATATCTTTGGTGCACAAAAATAACACAAATAACCCAAATTGAGTATGAATTTTAAAACAAAAATTTTGTAAAATACCAAACAGTAAATAAAGATCTTCCATTAAAATATCCAACTGCATCTTGATAACTCATCAATTAAAGTAACAAAATACTTGTCACCTCCAATAGAGCTAACAACTAGGACATAGAGTTGAATAATATCAAAGGAAGATTTTGAAAAACTATTGTCCTTTCTTTGGAAAGTAGCCTTGACATGTTTCCCAAGATGACACAACTCACATTCAAAAGATTGTAAATGATAGAAATGGGGAACCACTTCTTTAATGTATATACCATAGTAGTTAATCCTAAATAGCGGAGTGGATTTCATCTTGACTTAATTCATCTACAGCCTCTTCTTCAATCACTCCTTTTCCTTTTCTCCTTTTTTCCTTGTTAGATGTAGATGCAACCTCTGTCCTTTGCATCTGTGTTTGCCTCCTAGTGTACTTCAAAGGTTCAGCAACCCCAGTTGCACTACCAACATCTCTCCAAGTCAAAACAAATTCATCTTCAAAGAACAGACGCCTGGCCGGAGAAGAGTCGTTGCCAGAGAAGACGCGTCGCAGGACAAAGAGCGTCGTTAGAGAAAGCTAGTCGCCGGAGAAAAAGAACAAAGGTAAAAAACAAAAAAGAATAGTGAAAACGCAAGAGCAGAGAATGAAGAGGGAAAACTAACTAGAAAAATTATTTAAACTAAAACTCTAAAATGCAAAAAGTCAAAAATGCCCTCACTAACGTTTTAAGCAGGAGGGCATTTTTGACTTTCCCCCTTCATGCGGACAGCAGCGGTCCACTCCGCCACTATTTCCCACTATAGTGGCTGCTCCACTCCGCTGCTATCGCGGCCGCTACAACCGCGACATTGAACTGTGCCGCTACGCACGTTCTGTCGCGCGCCACTGCCGCTCAGCTATGGCCGCTATTAACCACTATGGTATATACACTTGGATGACCCAAACAACAATGAAAAATATTAGGCGACTCTAAAATAGCAAATATGGTAGATTATGGAGATTGAAAATAGTAGAGTTCATGGGATTCAAAGCCTATGCCAGCTGTTTGTCCCATACTCTAGCTATGTATATGAATTGATTCAAAAGGTAGTGGAACAGGTAAGAGTACAAGTAAATTGACTAGTGAAAATTAAGTTAAAAGGACATCTAGGAATAAAAGAACAGAAGTCAAAGTTAAAGATAGAAGGGTGGATGGCGACAAATTTAAGAAAAGAGAAGAATTACCAATAATGTGATTGAAGCACCAGAATCCAAAATCCAAGATCCAATCGACATGGAATGAGAGAGACAAGATATGGAAGTAGTACTTCCACAATAGAGTTTAGTGAGACCACCTGTTGATGGGCCTATTCCTTTACAACTGGTAACATTACTGACAAAGGATTTCTAGGATTTTGTTGGATCAAAGAGCTGAACCTGGAGACTCAGAAAAAGCAAAGTCACTCTGATAACAACTTGATAAGATTGAAGAACTACAAGATTTCTTATAAATTTTCTTGAGTGAACTACACTCAGCATTCTTAGGATTATATACATCAAAGAATTAATTATGTGTTATTTGCAAGAATAAGTAAATAGAAGAAAGGATTTCCTTGAATAGTAAGACTCCAATACTTCTCCAAACTAGTTTACTAATTAATAATACTCTGTAAATTCCAATAGGTATCCCAAAAGGTCCATTTGTTGCGTTATTTTCAATATTTAGCTAATATTTTTGTTTCTTCATTTGTTGTTTTAGCAACTTGAAAAACAAAGTTAAAGAGGGTACAAAGACAAAGTATGTTAATAGCCCAACCAAAGAGAAAATTATTAACAATTAACATAAAGTACCTAGCTAGCAGCATCCTTAGCCGTTCTTTCAATACAACATGATCTAGATCATCATCAATGCCTTCAGGAATCTCCTTTTTCACCTTCGGGGTAGGAAAATCTAATTGAATAGATGCTTCTCTACCCTTGTCAACAGAAATCGAAGGAATCTCATAATCTTCGACCTTTATAGTGGCACGACCATCATAGGCAGAAAGTGTTGGACTTCGAGCTAAAATTCTAACATTAGCACTGGTTTTCTCCACTCCACTAGCATCAGTTTCAAACGTGGGACACGTTACCTGTAGAAAAATTAAACAATAATAAGTATATGGTCAAGTGATTTACCTCTTAGTTTATTTGAAAACTATATCCTATGTTACTTTTGGGGCACTTTATTTGACTTCAAAATGATGTTGAATTAATATAACATTTTGTGTGCATGACACTACTGATGGTATAATAGGCCAGTACCCTCTTATATTTGTTAGCAAATATTCAGAAAAAAATGCATAAGGAAAATTCATTTATAAAGGAATTCAAAATATTTCAGAACATTTGTCAATAAAAACCCTGTTATAAAACATTAACTAAGCATCAAAAAGAATTCACCAGGATGTCCTTTTGTTGGGTAAAAGAATAAATTTGTTAGAAGAGGGAGAAAAAGAAAGAGTCATCCTCCATATTTTTCATAACATGCTAGTGAAACACACGAGAAACAACAAATGTGCATCAATGCAATAAGGCTAATCTCTCAGGATGTCCGACAATGGCAGCTGGAAAAAAACTATGAGGCGCACACACACACAAAAGAAACCAGAAAATTTAACTCCATCCTCAAACAAGTACAAAGGCAAAAACCAAAAGTCCAAAATACATGTTTTTCTTCAATTAAGTGCACCACAGAAGTACATAAATAGGGCATCTCCATAAAATCCGGGAATCTTCTCTTGTTTGTTTCAATGCCTCAAAAAAATCAACAAAAATCGCTCCAAATCATGCTCAATCAAGTGCACCGAATCATTCTACCAAGATCTTAAAAATCAGTTAGTGACCGCGATTTTGGTCGCAACTACAAAGATTTTGGAGTCTCAGCGACCATAATTGTGACTGCATCAGCCGCATTTGTCTGCAATTTCTGCAATATCAAAAAACGACAAAACTACGACCAAGACCGCAATTTAAAACCTTGCATTTTACACAACATATTGCAGGGAAAAAAAAAGAAAGAAAGAAAGAAAGAAAGAAAGAAAGGCTCTTGCCAATGCAGAATCTCTGTAACGGAGTAACAAAAACAACTAAAAACTTGGTCGGCAAGCCTAAATCATCATATATCTGAATTTCAAACCAAATAAGGTCTTTCGTAGAGACCTTAGATAATTAATTGTTCATGTTCACATTAGCGAAATGATGCTAAGAGCAAAAGGAACACAGCAGCATATAAAATAATAACAATTGACCTGAGAATCGCTATCGTGGTGTTCCATTTTGACAACAGCATCGAATTGGAGAGTGGGCACGCAAGTGTCGTTTTGGGGAGTTGGGAAATGTAACAATTTTTGGCGCTGTGCCAAGGGAACGTGCTCGAGGGAGGGGAGAGCAGAGTCTATTGATTTTGCGTCCGAAACGTAAGAACAAGCCATGTCGTTCACGTTCAATTGGAGGGAGGGTTTTACAGCTAGGTTCTTGTTTGAATTTTTATTTGCAGTGGCAACAGTGATAATTAGAAAATAATATATATATATATATATATATACACGAGTGAGTTACCGAGTCCGAGTGTATAGCAGTACGGCTACACGCGGTAGCGATGGCAACAGGTATGAGACCGTATAACGTATTGGACTATTGGTATTGGTCAGTGGTGGGGAGGATAGTCTCATTCTCGTGTACTATTTTTTTATAATAATAATAATAGTAATAGTTAAATATCAATATATATTAATCATTAATGTAAAATTATACATATATTTATTAAAAACTTACTTTATTAATAATTAATATTTTACAATCTTGTTTAAATCAAACAAAAACATTATAAACGACCAAGTTTTTTTCAAAACGTAATTATATATCTAAAACTCGAATTAGATATTACTTATTAACATGTTGGTAAAAAAAATGATATATAATAAAATAATTAAATTTTATTAATATAGTCTTATTTTATGGTTGATCGCAGCAAGATGGAAGTGGTGTTCACGCTTTATATTTTATTAAAAGCTTGTGTAGTAGAAATTTTCACGCTTTGTTCAGTTCCCTGTTTCTCTTTGTTTCCACACGTCTGCGTGTCTCTTTTAGATGAGGCTATTTCATCTCTCTAAAATTTCCATACCAATTTGAGAGCGAAATATATTCTATATATATATATTAACTAAATTAGAAGTTTTAACACTTTTTTCTCCTGTCCCAAACAGAGGAAAAACTCTCCAAACAATTGAAAAGGTAAAACTATAAGATAAGAAAAGATGGATTAAATCAAAATAAAATAGATGAAACTAAACTATGATCTAAATCGGGATGTGTACTGGGCTTCATATTTTTTAATTGTTTGTTATTATTATTATTATCATTAATTGGCTTCATATTTTGATAAGTAACTTCAATAAAAAAAATCTAATATTTCTTTTTTATATTTTGAATTATGTTTCAACTTTCAAAATTTACTGTTTATGTTTTATTTTTTATTTTGTATATATAAATACTTTATTAATACAACAAATTACTTAATTATTATCAAAAATAATTAGATAAATATGTAAAATTATTTTATACTGAATTTATAATTTATTTTTTCTTAACATAATTCGTAATTGAGAAATTATAATGCAATTGTGAAAGATAAAATAATCTTAGTAGTAACAAGTTAAGATTTAATTATTTTAAAATTTTTCAATATATATATTCTAAAATTTAATATTTGTACTTCAATTTTTTTTAGTTATCTTATATTTTTTTATCTTAGTATTATTTTAAAAACTTAAAGTGAATTAATAAGGTCGTAAATGAGCCCTAATTAAAATAACATGCAAGAGTAAAATATTTCAAATAATAATCATATGTCATGTTAATTATGAATCATTTATGTATTAATTTCTTAAGTCGCGCAAAAGAGACAAAAAAAAAATAAAAGTTTTACCTTACATCGAGAAAGAAAACAAAATAAGTTAAAGGTGAAACTATAAATAAAGAAATTTTATTGAATTTTAAATGGATAAATTTGTAAAGTGAGAAATAAAAAAAAACATAGAAAAATTTTATAACTTGATTTTTTTTTAAATATTACATATATTTAAAAAAAACAATTTTATTTAAGTTAAATCAAATCACTAAAGATAATAAAAGTTATTCTTTCAAATATATAACATAGTTGTATATTTACATTTAATATTTCTAATTAAGCTGAAGTGATTTTATATTAATTGATTTACGCATTGAGAGATAATATGTTTATTTTGAAAATTAGAAAATGGCTCTAATTTACACTAATAAATCATTAGTATACCAAACCAAACATTATTATATATTATCGATTAATGTTTTAATCGAATTGTTTTAACCGAATGCTTTGGTTTTAGATATAGATTATTTTTAAAAAATCATGTAATGAAATTGGTAATACCTATATTTAGACTTGTGTTTGCTGCGTAATCCGTAATTATTTCAACACTTTTATTCTTACTCATTAAATACCTATATATTTGTACCTGGAGCTATTACTGGTATTTTAGTTAATTTAAACATGGTCTTTTGTGTTATATTTATTTGACAAACTAGCAAACAGGAATGTTATTCAAATACCAACATTACAAGGAAAAATCAAAAAGTAAACAAAATATTAATTAAAATAATGACTTAATTGAAAAATATTCAAAATTAATATAATTGTTAATTAGAAACACTAAATAAAAAGTATATAACTTAATTAAAAATAAACAAATCTGATTGTAAAACATAATAAATATATTACGAATATGATAGAATTGGATATTAAAGAATCAATATCCATGTTCATATTTACAAACATTTGTGAACAGTTATTTATACTTAAACCTAAATTTATTTAATAAACAAAAACAGCTTTTAATTTACATACACTTTTAACATTTTATTATATATAATAATCTATAATTAAATAACAAGTGTAAAAATATTATTAATTACAAGTAATTTTCATAAGTAACTAACCAACAAAAATTGGCACAATGAATATATAGTTAGATTGACAAAAGACTTACTCCCAACTTGTGTACGAGAAGTTTTGACCCACAACTTAACTATCACTCGCTAGCCGGAATGGTTTATTTATATATAATTAAATAAATATGGCGGAATAATGTTCTATGTTTGTGTTGGGTCCCCACTGGGCTATTAAATCGGGCTGAATTAAATTGGGTTTGACTCAATAAAACATACGAATGGACCTGTATAAATAATTGTTGACCCAACCGTTCAACTATTCAATTATTTACTACTATTATTAGTTTCGCTTACAAATTAACTTTTTTTTTAATCTTAATTAGGTAAACTCGTAAATTTAGATTATAAGATTAATTTTTCTCAAAATATTAAATGTGTGTTTGAATTAATTACATAGTTTAATATTGATAAGGATAAAATTAAAATTTTATATTAATAAGAAATTATTTAATTTATTAATATTTTTATTATAATTTTATAAATTAAAATGAATAGAAAAAACTGCATACAAAATTACAAGAAAATTTTTGTAATCTGAAGTCATATTATATAAGGTTTTTTCATACCATGATGAAAATAAAAAGTTATAAAAATTTGTGGGTTTGAAAAATATAAAAAACAGTTTTATATTATAAAAGGTAATTAATTAATAGAATAGGTCACGTATAAAAGTATTAATAAATTAGTCACAGGGACTTGTGTTATAAAAAACAAACTCACAATATAATATTAACATGAAATTATTTATAAAATCTATAAATATATATATATATATAAGGAACATGAAAGATTTTGTGTGCATATTTTTATATTTACTTTATCCCTATAACTACTTTTATATATAATTGTTTTCTATCTACTTTTTTTTTTTTTTTGCCTTTCTAACTACTATGCAAACCATGCATTAACTTTCATGGTCTCTTTTATATTTTATTTCAAATTTTTAACAAACACTTATAGATACGAAGTTTTTCATATCATAATAAAAATAAAAAAGTCATAAAATTTTGTAAGTTTGACAAATATAAGAAATAGTTTTATATTATAAAAAGGTAATTAATTAATAGAATAGGTAATGTATATAAAGTGTTATTAAATTAGTCATAAGGACTTGTGTTATAAAAAACAAACCTACAATATAATATTAATATGAAATTATCTATAAAATCTATAACAGAATTTGGTGTAAATATTTTTATACTTATGTTATTCATGCAATTACTTTTATAGTTAACTATTTTTTATTTACTATCTTGTTTTTATCTCTCTAACTACTCCACAAACTAACTTCCATTATCTATTTATATTTTATTTTAAATTTTCAACAAACATTTATAGACACCAAGTGCCTCTTTTTTTTTTTACTAATAATAAATAAAATAACTAAAAAATATTTTTTATGTTCTTCCAATGATTAAAAATTTGAAAATTGAAAATCTCTTTACTATTTTAATAACATGAATTCATTAGTAGTTATAAATAAATAACTTCAAATAATATTATAGAAAATCTTATGAGCGCTGAATAAAAATATAAATATTTTTAAATAATTGTATATATAATATATTTTCTTTCAAAAATTTCGGAGGGTGTCCCTTCTTAGCTCTGACACTGGCATGTTATAATAATATTATTGAGATGGTGACGTTTCCTTAAAAAAATATTGGTCTCTCAATAGCAAGATATTTAATTTCCTTTTTGAAGAATGTTGTTTAATAAAGAAAAAGGTAATGATAGTATGATATTGTGAGTGAGTAACAATATTTTATATGTAATATACTGGTCTTTCGTGTGTTATGTGTTTATTTGTTTGATGGGAATGCTATTTTATGTGAAAACGTGTTTATGATTTTCTTGGAGAGATATATATTTTTTTTAGACGTTACAAACGGATGTAACTTCTACATATCACATTCTTGAATTTCATTCATATGGAACATTTTTTTTTCTTGCTAGTCCACGACTTCCTATAATCTTATTAGAATTCTAAATTATAATATAAACTCGATTGATTCTACTGCTTAATCTCCTAATATAGTATTTATTAAAAATGACACATTAATTTGTTTATAAATTAATTATACCTATTTTTTTAGAAAAATAAACAATATATCAATAATATCAAACAAATTTATACCATTATTTAATTATAAATTATTATATATAATATATTTTTTGTCTTTCATAATAATTATTTTAAAAGTTATACTAATAATTTTTTATTGGTGGATGATGTATAATTATTTAATTCTATTTTTTAATTTTTAATTTTTCTTTTTATATATATTAAAGATTTTACATTAATTAATTGAATATATTTATAATTTTAAATATTTTTATTTTTCTAAATCTAAAATTAGTCATAAATTACATGAAAACTTATTACTTATTAAAAAAAATCAATGCCCTAATACAGGTAGAATAACCTTCCTATTAGTTATACATTAGATCAATGGTTGAATTGATGATCAAGATTCAATTATTCAATGATGATTAAATTAATAATAATAATAATTACATAATACATAAAATAATATTTAATAAATATAATATTGTGATTTTATAACATTTAACTAAAAGTAATCATTTTAAATATATTATAATACTTAAGTTCATGATTTAATAAAATACAACAAAATCCTTTAATAATAATAAATTTACATGCAAAAGAAAATGTTAAATTAATATAACACTAAATTATAAGAATCCAGGATATAAAAAAAATTACAAATTAATACAAAGGACCAAATTATATGTTTTATAAGAATAATAATAAATTTTTTTTATTTGTCTTCTCTATTGAATATATTTTTTTATGTATATTAAAATATTTTAGATTAAAATTTAAAAATTAAAGTAATAAATTAAAAAAATAAATATTTTAAAAATTCATATGTTTCTACAACCGATTTTTACTGGTTTTTTTTACTGATTTTGGATTGATTTAGCGAACTTTAAAATAGTTTGGTTTTTAAAATTAATGGACCAATGATAAGTTTGGTTAAATGGATTGGTCTACCTCAATTTTTAAAATTAGGAAGTTTTCCATACTTTTCTCTTCTTGAGTTTTTTTTAATGAGAATATTGATTTTTTTATAAATAAAATATTTTTTTATTGAAAGTAATTTTTTTTTCAGACCAATTCATTATAAACTACAAAACTCTCATATAAAACATTGAACATAGTTGCAATTAAAATTTGAATTCGATAATACTAGTTATGTTAAAATAACCCCACATTATTTAATTCGCACATTTTGCATTAGAATATTGATATTTTAGTAATTACAAATTTTGCATTTCAATTAAATAAGATATAAGATATACAATTAAATATTACCCTTACATAATGTGAATCTAAATTCCGTTACACAATGTAGTTGAATAAAGTTAAAAGAAAAGAATACAATTTTATCGAGAAAATATATATTTTTTGTTTACATGAACGATTAAACAAGTCCATTTAAAAAAAAAAGTTTAGTTTTAGATGAATAAAACATTAAAGGAACAAGGTAGTTAAAAGGGCAATTAGTAAAAAGTGAAAATGGTGGATGGTATGGAATAAATAACGGTGCGTTATGGCCTAGTGTCTAATAATAAGAGCATGGCCAATAGCATTTACGAAGTGGACCAATTGGTAGGTACTAAATCCCCTAAGAAGGGGTGGATTGGACCGTTGATGAATGATGGATGCTCCACTGTTTGTTACTACAGACTATTGCTAGTGCCTAATGAGAGACAGTGTCTTTTCGGTGTCTTCAACCATTCCTTGTTTGTTTCTTTCTTTTGTTTGTTTCTTTCTTTTAAAAAACACAGATTCCTTGTAAGAGAGTGCAAACAGAAACAGAGACACACACAGCTATTACCATTACTACTACACAACAAAACACTCCAACTGAAATAAAATGAATCGCCGTACGGTAACGGCTAGGAGAACATATGCATATGTCTTCCTCTTTCACACGAATCGGATCAATAACATTATTATAAAACTATAATATATATTTATACCAACTTACACTCATTCTTTCTTTATTAACATAAACCCCAAAATGACAAGGAGAGAATACAGAGACCAGAGAAAATAAAATAAAATGTAATAAATGTGATAGAAAAAGACGAAATAAATAAATAAATAATAAGCTTTTATATATATAAAAAAGAAACAAAAAACAGATTTAAGAGACCTTTAGTATAAGAAAAGAAAAATATTTTCGTACTGGAAAATCGTGATTTTTAGGAATCGGGAATTTCGAGAATCACGATTTACACAAAGTGACTTGAATCACGATTTACAAAAATTGACTTAAATTTGTTTGATTTATCATAAGTATTTTTTGAAAATGTTTATATATAGAGAAAGAATAACAACTTTTTAAGTGTAATTTTAATAGTTTTTTTTATATACAAGTAATTTTTTCTTCAAAAATATTTTTAAAAAACAACTTTATTAGACACTTTTTTTTTATAATTTTTTACTATTTAAATTTTTGTATTTTTATTTATTATTTAAAATAAATTTTATTGTTTTAAAATAAGAAAAATTATAAAAATATTTTTAACTCCACAATGGTGTGTAAACACGATGTCAGAAGCATCAGCTAGTAGAAAGGTGACTAAAAATATATAAAAATGTATATGATAAAAAATAATATACACATATAAAAATAAATAAATAATATGAAAACGAAATAGAAAAAAGGTGAACGTAAATTAACTATTTCCTTTCGTTATTTGTTATTTTTTAGCATGTGCCTACGTGTATGTATAAACGAGGAATAAAGAATTTCTCTCATTTATCATTTATTATTTTTTTCAATCTAATTATTCTAATGAATATAATATTTTATTTATTAAATGATAAAAATAAATAAATATTTTACGATGACTTTATCACTTTTCATCTATATAAATAAAAAATGAGAGAGTATATAGATGTTAATTTTCTATTATATCAAGATGAAAATATTTTTTTATAATTAACATATTAGAATTAATGGTTTAAAATATGTATTTAATTATAAATCATACGTAATTTTTTTAAATTATAACAACCTTTAATTTAAAAAAAATAAAATTATATGATATTTATAATTAAATACACAAATTTATCAATGTTTGGTGCATTTGTGTCTACTCATTTAATTATTAATAAAATTCCACAAATTTGTTTCTGTAAAAATAAAAAATAAATTTTGGTCCAACTGTTAAAGTGAGCTTAATTCTTTTTAAAATACTCGAGTCTCACAACAAAAGTCGAAAAAAATTGAAGTATGTCACGTAATTTTTACAACTATATTTTCATATTATAAAATGAACAACGAAAAAAGAAAGAAAGGAGAAAAAGGTATCTCAATTCCTCGGCCTTGTTTCTTCGGGCTACGGCTAATTCTTTAGCCACTTGCCTATGTTACCGTGGAGTGGAGTGCAAAAAATATTCCTAAACTCTTAGCAAGTTTTTTAACATATTCTTTTAAATATATATTTTTATTAATTAAAATTTGTCAAAAAATATTAAATATAAATTAAGAGTTAGAAAAATTTTATAATTTTTAATTAATAACATCGAATATGTTAAAAAGAGGAGAAATATTGACAATATTTTAACAAATCCATGTGTTGTTAATCTTCCTCTCCAAAAGATATATGTATTACTGGGATTACACAGATAAAAAAGAATAATAATACACTCTTTTAAATATTTTGTATTGGCTAAATTTTTATAAAATTATAAATTTTAATAGATCTTATTCTGTATTTTTTACTTTTCTTAATTTTATAAATTTTAATTAAAATATTTAAAAGAATGTACTAAATAAAAATAATAAAATTAAATAATACTTAATTAATTTTTTAAGTAGTATAAATTAAATTTGTATATATAAAGCAAAAAATAATCCCTAATTTTACAGGATCTCTCATTAGACAATAAATATTATTCTCTTAATATAAATTTTTTCATAAAAAAAAATTTAAATTTATTAACATCTTAATTAAAATATATAAGTAATTATTTTTCATGATTTTTTTTAATATCTACGAGATTGTAACCTCACCATATTCAAATAATTAACATTTTAATTAAGAGATATAAGAAATTATTGCATGTTGGTATTTTTAGGTGGATCTTGTTACATTCTAAACTCCGTAGAAGATGATTCCTTGGCCGTTTGATTTGTCTGACAAGCTTTCCACGTGTGATTTGTGTCTTGATCTTGTAGCCTCTCTCAGCTCAGTCATATATTCTCCTACAGCTTTACCCCACTTTTCGCTTTTCAATTTACTCTTCTTCCAGTTTCATTTTCTTCCAGTCCCATTTCACACTCTTCCTTTCTCTCTCCTTCATTATTGAGTTCTCTCCAGATTTCTCACATCCATGGCCCTGCATTTTCTTCTCCTGCTTTTTGCAGTCTCTGCTGTTGCAGCTGATGAAGGTGAGTCCACACTTTTAACCCCTCTCCTTTGCTCTTTTGCTTTCTCTACTGTTGAGAGATCCTGTGTAGTGTGTTTTTCCACTTTTTCAACTTATACTTCCATTCTCAATCTTTCATTCATTGCCCTTTACTTTATTTTCTCAACATGGTTTTGAAATCATTGCAAAACTCATGCTTATTGAACTGCATGCTTCCTCTTGAGCCATTACTTGTTCACTTCTCACTTCTCAGCTTTCATTCCTTGCTGTTTTCTGGAGGTTTTTGGAGTTTGCTTGGTGTGAGTAAAACTTAGTATGCTTGGTCATATCAAGGCCTTCCATTTTTCACTCCTTTCAGCAGTAGCACACCCTTGCTGTGGGTTAGAATGTTGTTTGAGATTTACTTAGTGTTAATGCTCAGAACCAAGGTTTGATGGGCATGTTATGGCTGATATAATGAGTTATTGGTCAGTTTGTTTGTTTCCTAGCAGACTTTGTCTGTTTTTCATAACATTTTTTATTATGTCTGGGATTAAACTTTGGCTAATAATTAATAACATGTGTTTTTAAAAATAGTCAGATTTTTGTGGGTTGATCTTCTTGGATGCGGTCCACCCGTAGAATTCAGATGTTTTATATTGAATAGGACGGTTCTGTTGTCCTTCTATCCAGCCATGTATTGCCCTTTTCCCCAACATTTGGATGTGTGTAATACTTTGTAGTGGAGATTGCAGAAGTTATTTTTGGAAAAGTTTTCTATTTTGGGGGAACTATTCAATTGTTTAAAAAGTTTTGCAGGTAATCTTCCAAGACAGTACATAATAATGAAATTATATTTCCCCCCAAATTTTGGATTGTTTGGAACTAACAAAATGTGCATAAGAGTCTTCTTGCTTGAATCTAATTATTGATGGATCTTAATGTTTGTACCTTGCAGATGCATTTATTGGAGTAAATATTGGAACAGATCTCTCTGATATGCCACACCCTACTCAAGTAGTAGCTTTACTTAAAGCCCAGCAAATTCGGCATGTTCGATTGTATGATGCTGACCAGGCTATGCTCCTTGCACTTGCAAAGACGGGCATTCAAGTTGTTGTGACTGTCCCTAATGAAGAGCTCCTAGCAATAGGTCAATCGAATTCCTCAGCTGCCAACTGGGTTTCCCATAACGTGGTAGCACATTATCCAGCCACCAATATCACAGCCATTTGTGTTGGTTCTGAGGTTTTAACTGCCCTCCCCAATGCGGCAAAAGTACTTGTCAATGCAATTAAATACATTCACTCGGCCCTTGTGGCATCCAATCTCGATCGCCAAGTTAAAGTTTCAACACCCCTTTCCTCTTCCATCATCCTCGATTCATTTCCCCCTTCTCAGGCTTTCTTTAACCGCTCCCTCGATCCAGTTTTAGTCCCACTACTTGAATTCTTGCAATCCACCAGCTCTTATCTAATGCTAAACATATACCCTTACTATGACTACATGCAATCAAATGGAGTGATTCCATTAGATTATGCTCTCTTCAAACCTCTCCCTCCAAACAAAGAAGCTGTTGATTCCAATACCCTTCTCCACTACACCAATGTCTTCGATGCCATGGTTGATGCCGCATACTTTGCCATGGCTTTTTTAAATTACACCAACATTCCTGTAGTAGTAACTGAGTCAGGCTGGCCCTCGAAAGGTGGCTCCAACGAGCCTGATGCAACAATAGACAATGCCAATACTTACAACAGCAATTTGATCAAGCACGTGTTTAACAAAACTGGAACTCCCAAACATCCTGGAATTTCTGTTAGTACTTACATCTATGAACTCTACAACGAGGATATGAAGCCAGGACCATTGTCGGAGAAGAACTGGGGACTGTTTGATGCAAATGGTGCACCTATTTACATTTTACACTTGACAGGATCCGGGGCAGTCCTAGCGAATGATACCAGCAATTCAACTTTCTGCATTGCAAAGGAAGGTGCTGACCCTAAGATGCTGCAGGCTGCACTAGATTGGGCATGTGGACCGGGCAAGGTCGAGTGCTCTCCATTACTGCAAGGGCAACCATGCTATGAACCAGACAATGTGATTTCACATGCCAATTATGCTTTTGACACTTACTATCATAAGATGGGAAAGACTCCTGATGCATGCGACTTCAATGGAGTGGCTACAATCTCCACCTCAGATCCAAGTAAATTTTTGTTCCCTAATGTTGGGTTGAATTAGCTTTAGCATTTTTTTTACTCCTATCAATTTCTATCAATAACTTATAGGATAAGTAACAAATTTTTGAATGATTGTAGGTCATGGTTCTTGTTTATTTCCTGGAAGGTAAGATAAGATATTTGCTTGTTTGATTCACTTTCATTATTAATTTATTATCCTATGTTTGTTACTTTGTATTGTTGTTGCTCACAAGTGACGTGTTTGTGAATATGTGCAGTATTGGCAAAAATGGCACCTTGGGTAACTTCACAGCTCCATCCATGAATTCTACAAATTCAGATTCCTCAGCCTGTGACTTGAGAATTAGAAGCCTTCTAATGGTAACAGGATTTGTGATATGGGGACTGGTTTTGCTATGAAGTGGTATATGTCATGACACGTGTTACTTGAAAATTTTTGTGGTAGATGATAATGCTACATATTCGACTTGGTAGCATTGTGTTGTTCATAGTGGTCCATTCAATTTTGTACAAAAACCAGCTAAGGGTTTGGACTGAATGAGGCTGCAACTGAATCATCATTATTATTATTCTTTTCAATTAGAATTGATTCAATCTTTATCAACCATTGGCTGTTTTCCATTCGGTTTGTTAGTTCTCATGCTATACTCTGTATATATTGCAACCACCCTAAAGAAAAGAAAACTACACACATTATACCAATCAACTGGTGCAGTTTTGTTTGACACAACTTAGAGAATAAATCGGTCAGAAAATGTTGTGAATTAATCAAGTTTGTCTTTTTTTGTTAATGTGGGACTTTTTTTGTCACTCAAGAGTCCAAGTGATGGTTGTTATGCATACATTCCCTAGTTAATCAGGGCACTCATAATCTTCGTATTGTAAATAATTTTGTTAGACCTATAGCAATACTCGGTTTAGAATTATAATTTTGTAATACAAATACTTTCCAATTTTCATATATATTTTTTAAAACTACTAGCTTATTTAAACCTCTTGCTTCCCAAAACTGTTTTTGGAAAATTATTTGTATGAACTTTATTCTTTACATAAAAATATATAATTTTGTAATAATCTATTCGTTTGATGGTAGCTTTTTTTGTGTTAATTTGTTAATTTACGCTCGTTTGGGGTACTTAAAAAAATAGTAAATTTGGAAAAAAAAATTTGTGTGTGCGTGAAGCCATTGGCCAAGTCTTAGATATGGTAAGATGGGTGATTGATTAAAGGTTTTAGAAATTAATTACCAATATAAAACTCCTTTTGAAATTATTTATTGACAGAATGTTGTTTTTGTCACATCGCATACAAATCGCTAGATCACGTGTAATGTTGAGTTCCACTGTCACATTTTTTTTAATTTTAAAAATTATAATCTGATTATACGGGGCATGTCACAAAAATTATTAAGCCACTTAAGAACTTCCAAGGCGTCACGTGGCCTAGTGACTCAATGTCACCTACCTCATGATCAAATCAAAATTTCAACAAAAAGTCTGCCATGAAGAAGCATTAATTCACGTGACGACTTTCTAAAATTTAAAAATTAAAATAAAAAACAAAATTGTTCAAATTGATTTATTTTTAAGTTAAATATCTTTTAATAGTATTTAAATTGAAATAAAAAATAATAGAAAATTCTAAAGTTCTAAAATTATTTAAAATAAGATCCTTTAATGAATAATTTTTTAAAGTAAACATTTTTTAAATAACTAAAAAAAGTGCATTTATTTTAATTTCAATTTATTTAAATTTAAAATAAATATATCTTCTAACCTCTTGTTTATTTTAGAAGGAAAATTAATGAATAATTTTATATCTTTTATAATAATGTATTCTTTTAAATTTTCCTACTTACTAAATATATTTTAAAGAATTAAATATATAAGAATACATTTAAACAAAAAGATCACATTACTAAATTTCTAATATGTTTGTTGCCAAAAAAACTACTTACCTTGCTTGGGTGGGTGGAGTTGTTGACTTGTGTTGTAGACGATGATACAGGGTAGGGTTCAAACATAAAAGAGAGGGGTGGCACAAGGAAATGAGAAGTACAAATTTGGAGATGCGTTATTTTGAGAAAACGTTTTTATTTTTACTCTTAATAAAAACTGCTTCTTTTTTTTTTTTTTCAAAGTTTTGTACATGCATGAAATAGAGAAAACAATTTTTTTTCTCTAATTCGTGTACAAATTGTTTAAAATAAAAAACAATGTAACAATTTTATAATTATAAGTGAAAACAGAAAATGAAAATAAAAGTGAACAGACCCAAGGTTTTGGGATTGGCATTTTGAAAGTCTTAGTGTCATTGTGTTAACTAGTAATTAGTATTAGAAATTTAGAATAAAAAAATGTCAGATTAAATTTTATTTTAATATATTTTTAGATACGAACTTGATAAATCTAACTGGTTAAAATTAAGTGAGATAAGTAAATCATTCTTATCTATTTGTTGATGTTTTGTCGTGTCAACTTCGTAATGGTAGTACACGTGACATTCTATAAGATGATATGTAAAATAATTTTTATTTCTTTGAAAAGATCGTAAGATATTAATAACTTAAATTATATGAAAATATTATGTTAAATGCACTGGTTCAAACAATGAAGAGTTAACATGTATCATATTTTCTTTTAGGTGCATCACCACTTAAGATTATGGTTCTGTCTATAAAAAAAAAGGAAAATAAAAAAATCTCTTAAACTAAAAATAAATTAAAATGAATTAATTATTATCACTCTCCTCATCTTACATGTCACCACGACAAAACAATAAACTTAAAATGATTAGTTTTGAAGAGTAAAAACTATACCAAAATTTTTTTATGTGGAAAATTGTTAAAAAAACCCATAAAAAATTATATTCAAAGCTAAACTTAGATCCTACAATATAAAAAAAATATTAACACCTCGGGACATCGTTAAAATACAACTATTTCTAATTAATTAAGTAAATTATTATTAATTTTTAAAATATTTATTTTACCATGAAACAATTTAGAACTAATTAAAAAATAATAAATAAATAAACATTATGATAATTTTATTCCCTTAATTATTATTATTTATTTCTTTATATAACGAAGAATAAAAGTTACATAACGTTTTTAAAATATCAAGGATTGATTATACGTTGTTTTTTATAATTAAATTTTAAGATTTTTTAGTTTTCACAGTTTATAGATCAAAAAAATATAATACTTCCTCGAAGTAAGTTAATTTTGATTGATTTTTTATTAATTTCTTGAAAGAGAGTTTTAAAACATCAAGTTAAAACAATTTGTGGTCTAAAATCTTAAAATAAAAAAATTCCACACAATTAACTATTTTTCTATTAAAAATTTAATTAATTTATTAATTATTTTAATTAAATTTATGAAAACTTATTTTACTTCATGTTTATAAATATGAGTTATTATTATTATTTATTATTAAGTTATAAAAGTTGATTTTAATGGTTATAATATATATATATATATTAAGAGAGTTAGAATAATCAAATATTTGGCTAATTATTTTTATTTCAAAAATGAAGACGATGTGACATTTAATTGATTTTTTATTATTTTTTATTTGTTTAATAAAGAATTAATACAGGCGAACTGCTTCTTTAAAAATAGGAAAAGGACAAAAAAGGTGTCAAGGAGGTAATTTGGGAAAGCAAGCCTGATAGTTTTATGCTCTTCAATTTGTCTCAAGCAGGTGCCATTGAAATGGGGAGTTGTGTACCTCAGGCCAAGTCATCTTAGTTTTGCCATCCTACTAGAAAGTAGGGAGCGTGTGGCGCGTGACGATCAAAAAAAGAGTACGAGCAATCGCCACCTCATTTAAGGTAGGATCGTCACATTAATAGAGAAGAACTCCTCGGAGGACACTGCAACATTAATTGGACCTTTGAGAGAGTCACCGCATTAATGGTAGAAGATCTCTTTGAAAGATCATGGATGTAGTGAGCGGGTCTATAAAAGGCTTTGAGCTTGAATGAAAAATGGTCGAAATTTTTATTACATAACCCCTTAGAGAGAATTGTAGAGCAAACAATATCAAAAAAAAGAAAGTCCTCTAAAGGAATGAAAGTGTTGAGAAGAGAAGGAGAACAAAGAGAAACACCTAGATACCAGATGAAAATACTAGAACTTGCAATTGTGCATATTTGTTTAGCTCCTAGGCAAACATCTTCTTTAAGTTACATAGTTTAGGGACATATATTACACTCCATGGGCTGATTATGAATCAGTCACGCCTTAAGCTATAATTGGAAGCTGGGACCAACCAAGAGCCGGTGTTCGTTGGTCGGGCCTAACAGCGTTTCATTACTCTTAAATTACCTATACTTGTCGAGTTCTACTCGACATATTAGTCCCAGCCGACACCTAGTCAGCACCCTCACTTGATCGAGTCGGTCTCGGTCTTTCCTACCATCTAACCCTTTAAGCCTCAACTAGAACTATGTAAACTTTGATTATTCCGTTGTAGTAGGAGTAAGAAACGACTATTGTCAAATTCACTTAAAGACCAAAAATATCTTTCATTCCTTTCCCGTAAATATTCATTACTCCATGAAAGGTGAAAACTGTAACATAAGAGTTATCCTCAATTTTATGCATTTAGTTATGGTAACTGTTTTAAGACAAAGGTAATGGGATGAC
Organism: Mucuna pruriens; assembly: GCA_025330945.1. Classification (NCBI taxonomy): domain Eukaryota; kingdom Viridiplantae; phylum Streptophyta; class Magnoliopsida; order Fabales; family Fabaceae; genus Mucuna; species Mucuna pruriens. The sequence continues at coordinate 8,183,474 of JAENHJ010000324.1, read as the reverse complement.
GATGTCATCTCTATGCATAACCAACTATTAAATCTAAACTCTGATTCCTATGACTAGTCTTATCCAACCATAAATTTCTTGACGTTTACCTTAAATGTCAGTGACAACTCCTATCTCTAAGATTCTTTTTCTGATGAGAATAATTTAGATATCAAACTTCTATCATTCGCTTGACTGGTTGCAACAATTTTATTCTTTAATTATTTTTAAAGTTTCTATTTTTTATACTCTTCTTATTTCTATTCAATACCTATTATCTCTTCCTCTTTTGCTTTTATTTTATTTTATAAAATATACCGAAAGACACAAAGTGTCTTTCTTCTCGCTTAGTTATATAATTTTGTTGATTTCTCCCACATTAATAGGAAAGTAAGTTTAAAGGAAGAGATTACTCTTTCACTAAATAAAGAATCACAGTATAATATTTTCTTTAAAGAGAATTTATGATTCATTACATATAAAAAATGTGTGATTTTTTTTCACTTACACATATAAATTAAAGAAAAAACTGCTTCGCACACCTTAATTGTTATCTGAATCTCCCACGAATAAATTAGGTCACATTAATTTATTTTCTATCCCAATTATTTTCACCTTTTTTTCATTTTATCCAGATATTTTTAGTTTTTAATTATATATACATTTTAACATTAAAAAAAAAAAAAACTGACTTAAATTTATCTCTCTCCAGTCTCCACTATTCCATTTTTGGCATCGTGCGGTGCGGGCGTGTTCCCCTTTCTTCGCTTAATGGCGTTGCAGTTACAGTGGCAAATTGGTCATTTCGGGGAATCACAAAACCCTACCCTAGCTCAATTGGGGATATATAAATCAACTACGAGCCACTTTCTCTTCACTATTATTATCTCTCGTTTTTTTCAGATCTAATCGTTTTTCTCAGCCCTAGATATTTCTTCTCCAATTTTTCTTTTTTCCAATAAGCGATTCTTTCTTCTGAAAGTGACGTGCATCCACTATGATTCTCTATTTCTCTAACTGTGGCATAGAGAATACGAAATGATGCAACATCAACCGGTTCCTCTATGGACTGGCATAGTCCCTATTTCAATGGATTTTTGCTATTTCTCGTAGGATTCACAATTTTTAACCTCGTAAATAATGTTTGTTGTTTCCCCTTTCTGGCTCTTGGTTTTTATTCCCTAAAATTAAGGAATCCACTGCAAGCATCTTGCTTTTGTCTTTAATTTTTATTCTTCTGCCTCTTGATTATTATTCCTTAAAATTAACAAATTCATTACAAAGTTTACGTTTTTTTTCCTTCTTATTTTTTCTCTATATGTGAATGCTCGATGATGATTGTTTTGCTTTAACCACACCGAAGAGAGGCTGGGTGGGGCTTTGGGGTCCCTTTTTTTTAGGTTTGTGATGATCTTTTTGTGCTTGGATTTGCCTCGTGACTTCTTTTTCTAACTGAAGAGGTTTTTTACCTCTTCTTTTAGAGGTAGGGAGAGGGCTTTTTCAAGCACACTAAGTGATTCCCTTAAATCGAAGGGGTCTTCGCTCATCTCAAGTTTTCTCATGTGGAAAAAATTGGCCTTTCAACTGAGAGCAATCTATCACTATTACTCCTTGATGATTTTGAAATTTCGGTTTTAATATGCTTGTAATGTTTAATTGCTGATTTTCCCTCATTGTAGCTGTTGTGGATCTCTTGGAAGGGAGATTGAATTGGATTGATTGGGTCTTCTGCAGATCTTTGATTTTGATACTGCACGGTCTCATCTTGGGGTGTGAAAAGAATTCAAATTTGACCGAAATTGAACTGATAAAAAACTTAAATTGAACTACTTTATGAAATTATTTGTTAATTGGACTGTTTTCATAATCTGAACAAATGCATGAGGTTTGTATTATGGTCTGCTACGTGTTTGATTTTAATGTATTAAAAAAATTGGTCTTTCCATTATTTGAAAAATTAAATAAAAAAGATAACTGAAAATGGTTCGGTTAATTAATTTTCATAAAAAGATTGAATCTTATGTGGATGTGAAAAAAAATAACTGAAATTATTTTTAAAAAATATTTTCTTTTTGAGAAAATTCAAATTGAATTATTTTATAAAATCGCTTGATTTGACCTGAACTGTTTTATAAAGCCACGGTTCGATTTCGTTTAAAAAAACTTTTTTTTTACAAATCCTGTAACACCGGTTAGAAATGATATTTTGATTTAACAAAATAAATTTCTTAAATTTTGCACATAAACTTGTTTTTAATGTAGAAAATTGATTCTGAACATAGCCAAACAAATAAAAAAAAATGAATTTAATGTACGAAAAGATGTTCTAAAAATAGCCAAACAAATAGCAAATGTTGAATGATAATTTAGGATGCTGCTCTGGTGCAGTTGTGGTGCAGTTGTTTTATAATTATTACTGCAGAGGACCCTTGATATTTAACTATTTATTCTCAAGTCAATCTTTTTCAAAGAACTATAATAGATCTATACTAAAAAGTACTATATTTGAATTAGTTTATGCTCTTATTGTTATTTTGTTAGTATGACAATTTGGTAGCGTAAGTTACAGCCAGAAGCGCAGGTAAAATTACAGTTCTGGTGTTATATTTGAATTAGTACACGCCATAATCTTGTAAGTATAGTTTAATGTGAGAAAATATCCTGTGATATACTTAATACTTTCAAGCTATGTAGTGTAGGTTACAAATTACAATATACAACGAATTGGATTGCTCAAATAGTTAAAGTAATCTTGATCTTGCTTTCATTTGAAATTTGGTTTGAAGTTAAAGAAAGGTGTGTAAAATTATTGAACCGAAAATCAAACATCACCAAATTAAGTTTAGTGTTTAAGGCATCTGAACTCAAACATAACCAAACCACGGTTGATTTTGTTTGGTTTAACAGTTCAATGGATTCAGGAAAATTTAGGGTGAAGGTGCTGGTGCTGGTGCTGGTGCAGCTGATGAAAAAAGAAGAGAGAAGAATTTTGCTGCAAGAACAGCATTGGCTGCATCTGAAGGATGGAAGGCATCCCAAAATACGAACTCATGGCGGTTGCTGCAAACCTTTGAGTTTGGCAAGCACAAACCTCCAATACTCGTGTCTACATTGCAACATGACGTATTTGAAACCTTAAAACCTGCGCAATCATTAAATACATATGTTATGTTTAGCTAGAAAAAATGCTACATAATTGCAATTTAACTAAGTGGATGTGGGGGTAGTTTATAGTTTAATTTTTATGCAATGGTGTAAAATTGTGAGTTAAAAATTATGGTTGGTATAATTTTTAATGTATAAATAAATTATTTTTGCACCGTATGCACGAACTTATTCATGATAATCCTAAAAGTTTAGTTGTCAGTGAACTTATTCATGAAAATCCTTGAAGATTAGTTGTTAATACCATCAGCATTATCTTTAAGATTAAGATATAAAGAAGAGATGTCAAGTTTATAAAACAAGTAGGGATGCCAAATTACCATAAGTAGATGGATTATCGATTAAGTCAAGAACTAAGGGGTAAGTGTCTGCAAATATGAGTTTTGCATTTGGAAGACGATGGTTTAGTGTGTTGATTAGTTTCTGTACATTGGAGTTGAATTGTAGGATCCATTCATTGACTCGCTTTAGACATTGACCTCGTCTGGATTTAACCCTCTGTGATGGAATGCAACCAAGTGGACCAAGTCCATGGAACACCATTTTTCGTGCTCCCAGCTGGTAGAGACTCTGCCATAATCACATTATTTTAGTACTTGATTGTACTACAAATAGACATAGATTTGGATGATATTAATGTGAAGAAATAGGTCTCACTAGAGGATGGTAATTTGTAAAGTTCTTTGTTCTATGTGTTAGTTTTTAACAAATGCACTGCCTTGATTTTTACCTGAAGTTGTTGATCTAAGGTTGAGATTAAGAGGTCTATGAACTCATCATGAGTGTATTGCTGGCCATCTGCCAAGAAGGGCTGCAAGAAATTGTTAACGTAGTCATTGCTGCCTGCAGGAAAGCAATTTGACAAGTGAAGATCATAGTTTATGGGGAATAGAAGTTTTTAGGTTAAACTTGGTTCATATTGTTGTTTTCATTTTAACCAAGTTTTTAACATTCAAATCAATAATAAAAGTGTAAAATAGAGTACTTTTGTGAGTGTGAAGTATTACCAATCCCAATGAAGTACGTGGCTTCATTGCAATGCTTGTTGGCAGCAGCCTCTCCTATGTTTGCAGCGATTACTTCTTTGGTTTTCTTGAAATTGTTTATTTGATCATCAAAAGATAACCTCTGAATCTAAAATATTCAAAAGACAGAATATAAGTTAGATGAGAGGCCACTCAAGTTCTAACCTGTAAATAGAGTCCTGAGGGTTTGAAGATGTTCTTCTTCTTACAAAGTAAAGTCCTGTATCATTGAGAATTCCTGCCCCACCAGATGCATAGTTTACCCCTTTCAGTAAGGTATCAACGTTCTGAGACACCGACAAGTAAGCTGGTGGTGATGGGATTCCAAGCTTTGCAGCTGCAAAAAGCCATCAAATAAGACCATCAAAGCATTGCTTGCTAACAGTTTATCCAACCAGTAAATAGCATATGAAATATAAAAGCTGCTTACCCGGTTATCCAATCACATATATTAATGTATGATAAATTTGTTGACTTTTATAATAATTATTTTAAAAATCATATTTTGGATATACAGTTTTATATAGCTATCCTATTATGTACATCAATGTATAATAAGAGAAATTATTATTTCAATGTATAATAAGAGAAATTATTATTAAATATCAAATTTAGCCCAATAAAAATGTGAATACACATCCACAACAGAGGGTGCATGTGTTTCTGCTAGTTTCAATATAAAGAGGAAACAAGAGAAAGTTTTGAGATGCAGGAAATACATACATATGAAATCACCAATAGTCCTCCCATTAGTGAATCTTCCAGTAGCCTGGCCACCACTATAGTCAATCCCATACCAGGGATAGTTAGATTTGGCTAAAGAATATTGTAGAAAATTATTGTTCCCAACATCTGTCAGAGAGTCACCAAAGATATATGTGACAGGCAGAGCAGCTAGAGAAATTGATGCTAGTGAGAAGATACAGGCAGCAAAAACCAGCCTTGTCATTGACATCTTTGTTCTTTCCACCTTCTATTGGTGAAAATATAGAATGGAGTCAGTGTTTTATAGTAGTATCACATTCAGGTTCTGCACTATTGTGTCAATTCTTCAAGTATGCATGTTAGGTGAATATTTTCCAAACCACATTCAGACTTGGTGGTTGAAGTCTCTAATAAGGAGTTGGCCAACTCAGAACATTGGGTCAGCAATGTTAGCTTTTAGTTGTTCATTCATGTAAATGGTGCACATGCTCATATTTGTGTAGCATTTTCTGTGATTTGCCTCACTCAACTCCTTTACTTGCTGCAAACCTGCAAGTTAATTGAAGGACGAGCAAATCGACTTGGTCAAGGAAAATTAGCGAGGAAGCTACTAGGAATTATATTCAATATTGTTTACCAACTATATATATTTTCTGTTAATGAGAGATTGCTTGAAATTAGGCTTGACCTCTAGTGTTGCTTGGGTTAACTAAGGTCATGTTAACCTTGGTTAATTGGGTTTAATGATGTCAATTTTCTACCACCTGTCTGGGTAAAGAGACATTGGAGAATGACAAAAGAAAAGGCAATATTTTGTGAGAAAAGAGCAAGAGAAGTAAGAACATCGTAGCTTTTATGTCATGCTTGCTTCATTGACATAATTTTAACAAGGTAGAAGTTTATTTTATTTTTGGGTAAATTGCTAGCCCTTATTCCAGGAGAAGTTAAGAAATTATAGTTTATTATACTAGATTCATTGTAAACAGTGTTTTTAGTATGGTATCGTATTTTTTATATAATTGTTTGTGATAAATAGAATTCAATTTACAATACATGAAATAAAAATGTGATGAATAAAGACAGTATAGATTAAAATGTCAACGTATAAAAAATCTAAATATATTAAAATTATATTAATATGCATTTTTAATTTTTTAATTTAATTTTGATCATGTATCCTTTTTGTATTTTAATTTAGTCTTATTTGTCAATTATGACAAATTTTACGGTTAGGAATTGTAGTTTTTTTTTTCACTTGTGACGAATTTTCACCACTACACCCGACAAATTGATCAAATTGAGACTAATAAAAAATAGAAAGGACAAAATTACAATAAAAAGTTAGAAAACCAAATCAAAATAAAAAATAAAGCTAGAGGATTAAAATATTAATTTTACCAATGTTTTACAAATAATAATTAAAAGTAATAATATTTTAATATAAATTAAATTTTAAAATAACTCATAATAGTTTATTTTAAAAAATTAAATATAGAAGTTAAGAGATAAATTATTATGACAATTTTATATGTACTATAGTAACTGGGAAAAATGAGACACTTCGTGTCTTTTTGTGCTTCTTAAAAATTAAAATAATAATAATAATGGAAGTTAATGGTTAGAAAGATAAAAAATAAGATAGTGAATAAGAAATAATTTTTTATAGTAGTAGTTATAGGAATAAAATAGAAAAAAAATGTGTACCCACAACTTTTTTTATTCTCTTTATATACTGTTATAGATATGTATATGTACTTAAATTTTGTCATTTTAAAATATATTTATATAAATTGAGTTGTTTCAAAATAATAATAAAAATAATAAAATTTTAGCATATATTTTTAAGTACTAAATTATGTAAAAATTACTTTTTTGCAATAGTAACAACTTTTTCTCAATAAATTATATTAATATGAAAGTCATGCAATTAATATATATATATATAATTACAATAAATAAATCCAATATTTAATAAATATAATATTCAATACTATTGTTCTACAAGCTACTAGCTAAATTCAATGTTAAAGTATTTATTTTACTTGAAGATGTAGTGTGATACCTCTCATGTATTAGTATTTACTTCACCCTTTCATCTAAACACTTATAGTGACAAAGTCTTTAACTTTTAAAATATAATTTTTTTCAAAAGAAATTTTAGAAAATTAGTGAAAAAATGATTATTTCTCTAAGAACTAGAAACTAATTGTTTTTATCTTAGAAAACAATTAGTATTGCTAAGGGACTTAGCATAATGTACATAGAGAAGTTGAATTTAAATTTATTTTTTGGGTAGAGTTGGAGAATGCGTATCGAGATATCACATTTACAATATGTTGATGATATTCTAATAGTGGGTGATACCACAATAATGTGTGGACGATAAAGTCTATATTTCAGATATTTGAGCGTTGTCAAAGTTACATTTTTTAAAATTCATGTGATATGTATTACTGTTGTTGGGAATTAGTTAAGAGAGGCAGCAAAATTCAATAAGGTTGGGAAAACTCCTTTCAACTATCCTGGCATTTCTATTGGTGCAAGTCCAAAAAAGCGTGCAACATTGTCCATGTTGAGTGAGAAGGAGCCTATCCTCATAAAAGATTAAGAACATATCCTTTGTTAGTAGTATTGTTCTTATCAGATGAGCTCTTTTGCAATTATTATTTCTGAACTTGGAATTTTTATTTAGGAACTTCTCATGGGGCAGAAGTGAGACAGAGAAGAGAGGCTTAAAGATTAAAAAAAAAAAAAAAAAGCTTAATAGTGTTGGAAATGGATTGAGAGAGAATTGGTGGAGTAACAAGTGTCAAAGGTAGTGAAAAATGGGAAGACTAGATTTTGGTATGATAAATGAATCAAATTGTTCTTAATATGGACACTCAAGAAATTATGGAGCTGATTAAGATCATGGTCATGGATAAAGTCCAAGGTACCTGGTTTCAAGTACAATTTTCCAAGGTGGCAACATAATCCTGCAAGTTGCTTAAATTTCTTCTGTAAAGGATCTTCAGAGTTCCTTTAAGTAAAATGTTCAGGATTGTGTATGTTAATTTTGACATGAAGTATGCTTTGTCTGCCATGTTAATGAATAGTTCTGGTGATGGTTTGTGGGCAACAAGAATAGTAAATACTATTACAAGGAAATGGAATTGACATTTTATATGTGGAATAACTTGGATATTCATAAACTCTTTTCCCTTCTAGTCAACAAAATATTTAATCCATTTTACTTAAAAACAAAAGAAACAGAAAGTAACACCAACAAATAACTCAACAGAAAATAGGCAAAATTAATATAACCTGACAACTATAAAAAAAATCACTCGTAACAAGATTTTGATGAGGTCAAATAGGATGCATTCATAGCAAATTGCAATAAAATATTCAAAGTAAAGCCTAGGAAAGAACTGCATTTGTACAAGGTGCCCAACAAGTAGTCATGGGCAATATATTATTTAATGGTCTCGCCACTCATGAGATCTGCATAGCCTCAGCGTGATAGGTCTCCAGTTCCTTGTCAAGTTCCTCAGCTGACTTCTCAATAGCATCCTTTTTCCCTCGACCTCCACCCCTGCCACGTCCACGGCCTCGACCACTGCTTGCTCCCCTCGAACGTCCCCTACTGCATAAAATAAACAGCAAACATGAAATCTTTTGTAAATAACTCCGATTAGATAAAGGAAGACATGAATGCCATTTTACATCAAGTAGATTACATAGAAACCAAACCAGTGGCATGTATAACAACAGTAATCTGTAACATAATAACCTACATTATTATGCAAAGTTTATTATGCCTTCTACAACAAGTTAATCCTCATTTTAGCATACTATCCAGAAGCATCGATTGTGAGATTACAATTTTCTACAATAATTTAATACAACATTACCTAATCTTCTTTTGATTATAGTGTTAGGTTCATTTACAGAGAAAAAAAGACATTACAGATCAGTGGTCATTTAAAGTTATCCAACGAAATTCCACTTCTGAATTCTGTTTCATACTCTCATATCAGTGAAACTTCTAAATTTGTGCAGATTTTATTCAAATTTTCCCAGTTAATGCACTAAACATATTACATAGCCATTTCAAAGATCACCAGACATTTAACAGATTTCTAGTAATCGTTTGCTTTTATATCCCGTAAGAAATACAAGTATAGCCTACATGCAGACATCTTGCGATGTGTCTGACTCAAAAGCTTAAAATTAACATCCTCTTGCTCAAAAGGCCTACAACCCTATTAGAAGATCCTTTTTTTCTTCTTGATAAAAGATTTGTCATTGAATTAAAAAGGTGAAGTAAACAGGCAGAGGATATGAAATCCTACTACTAAAAGCAAAAAAGAAAATTAAGAATGACAAAGTAAACAGGGCTTGCCAATTTCTTTGCATATCTACCAGAAAGTTCTTTGAAAAGGTCATATACTAAACAAGATTTTTAATGACATACAACAACTCAAAAAATATATATCATCCATTCATGTTCCGAAGTGAAGTACAAAAATTCAAGGACAAAACATATATGATAAACTACAGTATCAATGATATAAAAACTTACACAGCACCACGACCAAGCAAAGTAGGACCTCCAGTTCGACCTCCTCTAGGTCTGCAACATCACCAACATTAGTCTACAATTCAAAATAATATTTATTCTGCTTACCAAAAATGGTAAGAGATGAATGATTTTAAAAGAAACTTCATAGATCGTAAGTTTAAAACGTTTCTTTCCCCATGTAGTGGACACTATTTTTCCAGAATTCTGAAAGAACATCCACTAATTACTCAATATACACAGATATAGAAAAAAAATTCATTCATTCGTATGTACAAAAAAATCTCTATGATCAATTGAAATAACATACGTTATTATGACTGTCTTCTTCCTCTGCCTATTTACTCCAGTGACATTTACATGAGCTGATATTGCTGATTCTGCATTGGCGCCAACAATCTCAATCTTCATGGGCTTTCCATCCAAAAGTACATTATTATATCGATTAAGAGCAGCAAATGAGTCACTTCTTCTAGTATAGACAACTTCAGCTGAACCCTGTAACCCAGTCATCCAAATGAAAGAAAATGATATCTCCATTGTTGAAAAGTTAACATACATAAAACATGACAGCAACACATAGTACTGAAACACATATCTCCCCAAGAGTTAACAAATGTTGACAAAAATCTCAAATTTTCATACATATCAAACAATTGAAATTTGAAAAATCAAAAAGTCAATTTTCCAAATTGTTAATTGTAAGATTCATGTCTCGATGATAAAATGGCATGGAGACATACATCCTTCTATATATGACAATATTCAAATCCTTTAAAAGTGACATACATCAACATTCAAATCAAAGCCAAAAACACTCATCTGTAGTAAAACAGTTTAAAGTCTAAATTTTATGCAAATCAAGATTCATATCACATTGTCTAATAACTTGAATTTTAAAAACACAAATCACTTCAAATCTAATGACCGTCTCCAAGATCTATGTCATCATCACTTAGTTCACCCTTCTCGTCCAAGAACCAAGAAGCAAGCAAAGACTGATAATGGGTAAAAGATACAAATTTGTTACTTACACTTGGATGTCCATTTTTATCATAATGAACTGCATAGCTCTGCAACTTTCCAATCTCAGAGAAAAGTTCCTGAGTAGGAAATAAAGTTTCAAGATATCTTCAAGACTGGTCAGCAAGAAACAGAACTATGAAGGAAGTATTGGCATAGGCTATACCCTTATGTCCTCATTAGTTACTCCATGGTCCAAGTTTGAAACATACAACTTAGTGCCAACTTCTACTCCTTGTATCCCTGCAGCCCTTAGGCTATCTTCAAATAAATCATGCTGCCATGAAAAAGGCCTGGTTCTGCGAATAGACTGGAAAACGCAAAAAGAATAGATTCCAGAGTGGCATAAGAACACGTGAGATTAGATATTTCCCATTATGCAAGCATGAAAAATTAATCATGCAACAAAGTAGATCTGGCTGTAGTATTATTTTATTTTATTTTATTTTATTTTTTGTGCAGGGGGAGGGGATAACCATAGTCAAAACCCAATATTTTAGGTAAACGGTGGTGAGCAGGAGTAAGAATTCAACCAATTGCATGTGAATGAGAGCTCCGGTTCTGATGTAAGCGAAGGAAGCTCCTTTGCAAAACACCATGAAATAGTGAGCAAACTGAATTCTTGCACCGTAGAACCCAACTTAGCAAGAAGATCCAATAAAATGTCTGTCCGCACACCAAGTAATCAAGCATTTAAAGTCATCTCAGCTAAATCGAACAGATTAGCATGGTTTAGAGAACTAATCCCAGTTAAAGCTATATGATTTTTGTGCTACCAATAATGCAACATGGCCCAGCATGAGCTTCTCTTTGGAAATTGGAACAAATACTAATGCACGATTTCCACTTGCTACTGAGTTTCTATAATGCTGAATCCTCTCATAATTGGATATTTTATAGTATTCCAAAATCTCAAGCAAATATATAAGCATCCACATTTTTTGAGCTTGCCTTGGCAATGGCGTAAGATGATGACCGGGCATTAACTGTGAGAGGACCTCTACGAACAGCACCAGTCATTCTCCCACCATTTTGTGTCCTGCCCAGCCCACGGCCAGGGCGGGCTCTGCCACGTCCTCTCCCTCCCCCTCCCCCTCTGTTGCTCCTATTCTTTATCCTATCATCAAGTGACATGTCCAAGGAAGAAGCCATTGCACTTGGAATTCAACAAATAACCAAATTCTTAGGAAATGATGATATTATGATAATTTTGCCTGCAAAAACAAATGAAGGTTCAATCAGATCAGTGAAAAATGTAAAGAATGCACACGCACGTGACGCTCCCCAGGTCCTAGACAACGGGTAAGAATGAGGAACGCACATTTAGGTCGTGGTCATATACTCATTAAATATTTTACACGCTCAGGAACACACATATCCAATATTAATAGAAAATTTATGGTATGTTTGACTGGAGAATTTTTTACAGAAATTCAATCTTCAACTGAATTTAAAACACCATACCTCAAAACGACTTGTTTGGACATCAAGTTCAAAGAATTTGATCGGAGGTTTTTTTTTCAAGCAAAATGAAGGACTATCAAAAACACCTAAATGAAGGGATGTCAAATAACACATAAAATGAAATTTGCATATGATGGAAACAAAGAATTTGAAACAAGAAATTTAAATCGCTTTATCCAAACAAAAAATTAAAAATAAAATAATTGAAGTAATTAAATTCCCCTGCATTTTAATTTTTTTTTTAATTTTAAATCCTTTATTCAAACACTAGCTGGGAGCCCTTAAAAATTAATCAAACGTGTTCCAACAGTAAGGGCATTAAAACTAAAACTTGAAGCGGAAAAGCTCAATCTATTCGCAAAAGCAAAAAAAGAAAGGAAAAATAATAATAAAACATTAGGAATTCATAATTGTACCGTGCTGGGAAGAATAAAGACGCGAAAATTACCTGGAGAATACAACAGAAGCGAGGGATGAAAGGGGAGAAAGCTAAGCTGGGAAAGAAATGAAGGGAGGTGAGAGCGTGTATTTGGGGGAAGAAGATTCGAGAAGAAAATTAAGCAAGTTGATTAGAGTTTCAAGGGAAAAAGAAACGAAAGATTCGTGGTTCCTTTGTAGATTTCACGAGAGAGAACGAGAGCTTTTGGGACCTTGGTAGCCAACAACCTTCTTGCAAAGGTTTCATTCATGGGAGAATATTTTATTCCCTTTTATTATATTTTAGGGCCGTTGGTGGTGACAGAATAGGATAAGAATACAATTTTAATATTATATGATAACATATAAATTAGGTTTAAATGCTAAAATTATCATTTTATTAAAATTATATGGAAATTATAAAAATAATATTTATTTTAATTATTTAATTTATGAAGATTATAAAAATAATATTTATTTTAATTATTTAATTTTTAAATCATAAAAATTATATTTTTTATGATATTAACTAAATTATATAAAAAAATTTGTTTCATTCATACACCTGTTTTTTTTATAATTTATGAACAAATTTACATAGAATTTTGAGATTATAATTATTATTAAAATATTTTTAAAATGTTTGTATGATAATTATTTATTTTTTATATTTTAATTAATAATATACCTTATGTTTATAAGTTAAAATTATTATAAATATATATATATATATATATATATATATATATATATATATATATATATATATATAATATTATAATACTGTTTTTATATAATATGTATATGTAGGGGTAACATTTCTAATAAGAATTTTTTATAAAAAATAATAAATTTTTTTTTATCATAATTAAAAATAATTTATAATTAAAATTAGCACATTAAGAGATTATTATTGATATTATCTCTACCACTATATTTTTCATTAGTTATTGTCATTCATGAATTCTAATGATAAATGACAATAATAATAGTGATTAAAAATTATTTATAAAATTTATCATTTAAAAATATATATATATATTATTTTATAATATATTATAGTATTATATATAATATATATTCTTACTATATATTATATAATTAATATGTAATCATATTTTTTTTTTTCATATAGATTATATTACTATATATAATATATTATATAAATTAATATATTACTATATTATTATATTATATTATATATTAGATGTAAATCTTATATATATTATACATAATAATAATGTTATATATATTTATTTATTTATATGATATAGAACGTTATATGTATTTTAGAACATGTAATATATTATATTTTATATATTACATATTGTATTATACATGAAAAGAAATAAATACTTTATATATAGTTGGTAGCCCAGTTTTCTTCTGGAATAAAAAATATATTTGACTAATAAAATAAGATTAATCTATCTTAGTAAGATAACAAATAATTTATTACAACATACAATATATTAAAATTTAATAAAAAATATACTAGACTAATATTTTCATATTCTATTATATTATCTCCTAACTATCAAAATAATTGTTGAAATCAAAATTAAATTTATTTTATTTTATTTTATTTTATTGAAGTTATTTCAGTTTATGTAATTGTGGAGTATCGTGAATTTACTGCTATCTCAATTTTTCGCTTTAAAATTTGTTTATATTTATTCGTGGCCATAAATTTTTTTTTTGCCAAATTTATTCTTGCTCTCACTTGATTTTGATTATTTTACACATTTGTTTATTAATAAATATTATTGTGAAATATAAATGAAAAAAATTAAAAAAATTATAACTATTTTAACAAGAAAATTAATAACTTTTTTTTTTATTTCTAATATAAAAATCTTAAATGATACTGAGAAAACAATGAAAGTAATATTAAAAATTTAAAATTGTCTATACAATTAAAGATGACTAATCAAGTTAATCATTATGATCAACTAATAATATTAAACATGTTGAAATGACATGTATTAAGCTTTTTTATTGTTCCTAAGTTGATTATTAGGAGATAAATCACAATAATTATTTTAATAATGTTCTTTTTGTAATTTTTGTCTTTTTCATTTTTTTTATTTAAAAGTGTATTCAAACTATAAAATATGTAGAATTGAGACTTGAACATTGTGGAGGTTATGATAATTAATAGTGTAAAATGATTTATTTAGTTAAAAAAAAAAAAAAAACACAAATACGGCTTAAAATATATTTGCAAACTAAGGGTCTTTTTGATAAGAAAACAATAATTTCAATGTAATTCGTATTTTTACTAATGTAATTTATGAGTATTTATACTAAAAAATAGTCTTTATAATTTGGTATGTTACATGTGAGTCAATACTCAAGCACTCAACATATTACATAAGTACATCTAGTGTTATTAGTTATTAGTTAGTTGATTAAGAATGAATGTTTAACTAACATAAAAAAAAACATATTTCAATTTCAATTTTAAGAATTATTTAAAATTTTTAATAATATAAAAAATTAAGTTGACAACATTCAATAATTTTAAGAACAAAATTTTAAACTAGTAAATTTTATTAGCCAAAATGAATTTTGACATGATACTTAACATATTATATTAATGTATTTGATGTCGTTAATGACATAAGAGGGTCAACAGAATTAAATTAACAAATAATAAATATTATTTTTAAAATTTGATGATATATTCTTGTATTATAAATTATAACATGTAATTTAAAATCCGAGATTCTTATCTTTCATATAATTTTGATTAAATATTCTCAAGATTTTATTTTTTTTTCTTTTGATAGTTCACACATTAATCTTACAACTAATAATTTTTTAAAATAATTTCAAAGTATCTTCTTTTTATCATAATCGATATATTTGATGTTTTAATCATATATTTATTTCAATGTACCATCGTTCATCAATGAAATTTTAGTATATATATATATATAATTATTAATAATTAAAAATAATTTTATATCATAATTATAATTTGAAAATATAATTTACATATTAAAAAAATTATTTATTATAAATTTTAATTATATTAAAATACTCTTTTTAAAAAGCCTTTTTTTTCCAGGGGATTTTACGTCGTTTTGCTTTCATTTCATTTCAGGGTCGCGTGCATTGGATAGGAGAGGTGCAGACGCACATAGCGTAACACAATAGCGGTTCCCAATAGAGCTCAACAGTTTTGGGCGCGACGCGGTTCATTTCCCTTCTCTCCCTCTCCGAAGAAGAACAATGCCACGCAGAGGTAGAGGCTCTTCCCAGCGGAAGAGGAAACCCTTAGCCTCAACATCAGGTGCTTTCCTTCTCTTCTCTTCTCTTTCTCATCTATACAAAATGGCGAAGGTTCGATTGCGTCTACTCGTTCCAGTAATCGACGTCTCAAACGGGGAACGTTTGTTTGCTTTAGGTTTTTTTTTTTGCTTTTAATGATTTGTCTCGGTTATCCCCTGAGTGAAACTTGCGTGCATGAGAAGCCGCAGGTTGAAGATATAGCATACAAGACTCGCGAGGAATCAAAATGTCTAGAACTGTGGGAATTAGTTAGAGTTTCTATTTTCTAAGTGTAGAATAGGATTTAAAGACTAGAATTACTTAATTTTCACTTGTTCAGGTCTTGGGACTCGTTTTCTTAGTGGAATAGAACAAACAAAACTAACAGAGAGGCATCGTTTTCTTAGCTTTCCCCTAACCAAGCAAATTAATGCTGCTCTTAATGTGTCGAATTTTAGTTTCCGCACCAGCTGATGGTAACATTATATGTTTTTGAGTATTTCCTGTCAAATTTGCAGAAAATCAAACGGGAGTCCAGCAAAACTCAGAAGGTGGAAACAGATTTCGATCACCTTGTGATAATGGTTTGATAAAATCATGTCCAACATCTTTTTACTCATCACGAGTGATTAATGTTTATGCTGGATTTCAGGAACACTGACTGAAATATCTCGGGAGGCGGTTGGAAAGCTATTGTGCCGTGCTAATAAAGTTGGCACTTCCAGGAAAAAGACGGTGGTCAGTCCCTCTAACTTGTTCTTGATACTTATTCGTAATTTGTGCAGGGAAATTCTTTTGGTGACTTAGTTACACGATTTAACTTTATTCTTAGCGTTTTAACTTTAAGTTGAAGTCAATTATGAGTGTGTAAATTCCTAAAGCAGCATGTTGTTCTTCTGATATTCTTATAGCTTGAGTTTGAGCCAGAACAAAATGAAACCCAAGTCTTGGATCCAATCCTCCAACACAAGAATTCAGAGATTGGACATTGTAGGAGAAATTCCATGGAAAATGCTTCTGCAGAGGAGAAATGTGGTAATTCAGGTCAGGACTACTTGGATAACAAGGAAGAACTGGATGACTCAGATTGGGAGGATGGTACAGTTGCCAGGGATGATCATCCTGTGACAATTGAATTGAATATGACCCCTCATTCAACTGTAAAGAAGCAAATTCGCCGAGCTTCTGCCGAAGATAAGGTCAATTGCTACAGTACTGAAGTTGGCTTTAATATGAAAATAACTTTCAGCTTCTTGCTAAAAGTAATTTTGTAAAATTCTTCAGGACTTGGCTGAACTTGTACACAAGGTTCATTTGCTTTGTTTACTGGCTCGAGGAAGATTAATAGACAATGCTTGTGATGATCCTCTTATTCAGGTTAACTCTTGTTAATTTTTATTATTTTTAATGGATAAAAATTTTATAATAGCATTTCTATTATTTGCTACATTTGTGTTATCAAGCTTTTGCCTCCTTAACATCCCTCTTTTGTGGCAATCAATAGCTCAATTCTTGTATCTGATATTCTTTTGTTTGCATTTATGTGTATACTCTTGCTGCTTGATCTATTTTGATGGAGTTTTCATATTCCTGATTATATTTTCTTGTCCTAATTTTTTGGTAGCAATTTATTTTGGAGAACATTTTTTAAGCTCTCCTTGGAAGCTGCAAAAAAAAATAAAAATGAAAAGAAGCTTGTTTCACCCCAAACATAAGCTGATCTAAATGTACAAAAATTTAAAGCTTTTTTTTTTCACTGTAAAATTGCATGTCAAGTTATGCATTTCTTGATAATGGCAGGCTTCTTTGCTTTCTCTACTTCCAGCACACTTGCTCCAGCTATCAAATGTCACAAAACTCAATTCAAAAGCTCTATATCCTTTAATATCATGGGTATGGTTTGATTTAATTAGTATTATAATATTTTGTTGCATTTAATGTGCAGCTTTATATAAATTCATGCTTTATCACTTGTTATATCTTGTTTAATTCCTTGTATGTGACACTTGCAGTTCCACGATAATTTCCATGTTAAAAACTGTACGAATAGAGAAACTTCTCTGCGCTCTGGGTTGGCATCAGCTTTAGAATCACATGAGGGCAGTCCTGAAGAGGTAGATTTATTTTTAATATGTTAAGATGTCTCACTTGGGTAGGAATATGGGTAGAATACTGCTTATAAGACTTGGGCAATCCTCCTCCCTTGAGCTAGTTTTTGGGAGTGAGTTAGGCTTAGTCCTTTTCTAATATGGTATCAAAGCCTATTCAATATCAATGTTGGGCAACCTGTATATGTTTAGTTCCACAAACTTTAGACTCTAGATGTTCAATCTGGACTATGAGAGTTGTGTTAAGATATCCCATATTGATTAGGAATATGGTCAAAATACTCTTCATAAGGCTTGGGCAATCCTCCTTCTTCGAGCTAGTTTTTGGAAGTGAGTTAGGCCTATCCATTTTTAATAGCGTTTTTGTTATATACTTTACTAGATTTGAGTTTGTCTTTTAATCTAATAAGGTTTCCATTCACTGTAGTATGATAACCCAGGCATATAACAGATGCTCTACTTCTATGGTCGGAACTTGAAAGTGCAGGATCTGTTACTAATTCCTTCTTGACTTGAAAGGAAGGATTTGATGGTCTTTTAGTGACTCTCTTCATCTGCTTATAATTGACTAACCTAAACCAGTTGTAAAATAAAGTTTCTTGAGACTGGGTTGGTTCTGTTATCTATACACTTTATATAATTGCCAAGTGCTTGGCAGAAAATTTACAAGGGCAAGTTTTTTATTTTTTTCAATTGCAGATTGCAGCATTATCGGTGGCTCTATTAAGAGCTTTAAATCTTACAGCCAGGTATTGCATTTGAGCATGGAACCGAATACCTTTCTATCATTCCTCAATTACTTTTATTTTATTTTATTGTTGGTTTGTAAAATATTCAATACTTTAAGTGCAACATTAAGCTAATATTTTTCTTTGATAGAAAACACCATGGTATTACATGATTTATATTGTTGGTTTCCTTTCATGTCTTTATCCACCTGTAGGATCTCACTTTATTATTTGGGATGGGATGAAGGGAATGCTAATATGGAAACAATAATGTTGCATGTAAAGAAATGAATCTACAAAAGGAATGATAACAATAATAACTAAGCAATTACTCTATTTTGAACTTCATAGTGAAAAACTTGTGGAAGAATGAAGTTCTGATTCCAGGTATATATAGGCAAGTCAGAAGTGTTAAATAAGAAATAGAATGAAATATGTGAAGCAAAAAGATATAAGTTGCATCAATACTATTGCCATGAACTACTGGTCATCAGAAAATTTGTTCAATTTTTATTATTCATGGACTTCTGAAGAAGTAAAGATGTGCTCTTAAATTTCTTATCAAAGGCTTATTTCAGGTTTGTGTCCATTTTGGATGTTGCCCCTCTTAAACCAGTTCAAGTTGCAAGTGGATCTAGTGATGGGATATTTAATACTTCTACACCAATGATATCTAAGCGAAAATTGGATTTTAAGTCACCTCAAGAATCATTATCTTGTAGTGAGAGAGAAAATGCCTGTGAAAGTTCTCATGTTCATTCACGGAAAAGTAAGAAATGTTGTGTGACAAACCACATGGATCAGTCTAGTGATCCTCCTGTTGTTGAAGTAAGAAATGATAGTGTTGCAAACTCAATAGCTTCTGAGACATGGGATAGTAATCCAGAATTGTGTCTCACTAACAAATCTCATAAATCAAAGAGGAAAGGGGATCATGAATTTGAGATGCAGTTGGAAATGGCTCTTTCTGCTACAGCAGTTGGATGTCAGGAGAGTACAAACGAGTCAGGTGCAAATCCTGATTCATCCAGTTTTTCTTGTCCATCAAAAAGAATGAAAAGGGTTACTGGTGAAGAATCTTCAACCTCCCCCCAAGTAATTTCTACAGCAATTGGATCAATGAAAGTAGGATCTCCTCTGTATTGGGCAGAAGTATATTGTAGTGAAGAAAATTTGACAGGAAAGTGGGTGCATGTTGATGCTGTGAATTTGATTATTGATGGAGAGGACAAGGTTGAAGCCATGGTAGCTGCATGCAAAACATCTTTGAGATATGTTGTCGCTTTTGCTGGGCAAGGGGCCAAAGATGTGACCCGCAGGTTTGATATTTTCTCCATATATGTTCAGTATACACAGTGACAGTTTTGCAACTTTTATACGACTATTCAAATTCTTGATAGTTTATTGCTTAACTTGCTATTTTATTTGTTTTTGAAAATTTTAAATATTCTTAGGAAGTTAGAATAAATTGTGTTTCTTGGAGACGAAACATAAACTCTCATTGAATACTTCTTGGGCACTCTCATTGAACAAGCACTGTGGAATCAGTTATAGTAATTGATATTATAATATACTATATTATTTCATTAATTCTCACCTTCGAATGAGAGGAACAGATTGGGAAATCCTGTTACAACAAAATATCCATGTTCATTAGGTCACATACTCAACAATATGAAAAAAATGAAAATTCTCCCTCAAAGTTGGAAGGATTAAAGTTTAATTACTTGAGCAGTTTAATTACCTCTCATGGCCTGAAAATGCTGGTACATATTGACATGTTAGGTACTGTATGAAGTGGTACAAGATAGCATCACATCGAGTTAATTCAACATGGTGGGATTCAGTGTTGGCACCATTGAGAGACTTAGAGTCTGGGGCAACTGGAGGCGTGGCTCATTTAAGAACAAACCAAATCATTTCTTCAGAATCCAACATGAGTGACTCTTTTGTCCCTACAAGGAGCTCTATTGAGGATATTGAGTTGGAAACTAGGGCATTAACTGAACCTCTTCCAACCAATCAGCAGGTAGTTTCAAAGAAATAGAAAACATAATGCTTATTGCTTAATATTGTAGATGGTGATATTTATCTTGACTTTTTTATCCCTTTGCAGGCCTACAAAAGTCATCCACTTTATGCCATAGAAAAATGGTTTACAAAGTATCAAGTACTTCATCCAAAGGGTCCAATGCTGGGCTTTTGTTCAGGTCACCCAGTTTACCCTAGGACTTGTGTGCAAACAGTTAAGACAAAAGAGAGATGGCTGCGGGAAGGGCTTCAAGTTAAACCCAATGAACATCCTGTGAAGGTATCAACTGGCTGACAATGTTAGTGTTGTTTTCCTGATTCCATTGTATTTTTTCTCTTTGATATACTCATGTAATTTATTCTTTACCCAAAAAAATTAATCAGGAGCTTCAACGTTCCATCAAGCCTCAAAAAGTACAAGATTATGAAGCCGATGACTATGGCTGCACTGATTCTATGGAAAAAATTAAACTTTATGGGAAGTGGCAACTGGAACCATTAAATCTGCCTCATGCTGTAAATGGGATAGTTCCCAAGGTATTCTCTCTTACCTTCTAGGGGTACTTTAAATATTGGAAAAAGCATTGGACATGTAAGAGAATGTGTGTATTAAATTCTCTGCAAAGTATTCAACTATTTACCACCTGATTTGTACACTGGATCAATACAAAATAATTGTTAGTTTGACAATTTTAGATTTGGATATCGTCAACTAGATTTTGTCACCCCAACTATACCCTCATACAGCTCCAGTGTATGACTGTTCTGATGAAGACTTTTAGTTCTTAATTACCATATTCAGTAGACAATAAGGTGGCAATCGAAAACACCTCAATCATTTTTGAACCAAGGCAATAGTTTGGAAATTAGATTCCTCAAGCCGAACATTCCCTGCCTGTTTGACATTTATTAAAACATCTTTCAAATCCCCATATGTTATGTGACAGGGTGAAGAGCTTCAAATAGTCATTTTTTTACTTTAAATGAATGGGAGGGAAAGACCTTTTAGGTTTGAGGGATGAAGTTGGTAGAGCTTAAACACAAAATACCTGTGCTAGTTGTTGCACTGTGTTAATAGACATGCATATGAACTGACTGGAAAATGCATGTGCATATTTGGTTGTTTTACGAGATTATAGAAATTTTCATGTTAATGACAGTTATATTTCCTATTTTACATCTCTAGAATGAACGAGGTCAGGTAGATGTTTGGTCTGAGAAATGTCTTCCGCCAGGAACTGTACACTTGAGTTTTCCGAAGGCATTTTCTGTTGCCAAGAGGCTTGAAATTGATTATGCGCCTGCTATGGTTGGTTTCGAATTTAAAAATGGCCGTTCATATCCTGTCTTTGATGGTATTGTGGTGTGTGCTGAGTTCAAGGATGTACTGCTAGAGGTATATTTCTTTTTCTTGCTGAACAAATAAATATTGTTGCAAATAAACAAAAAATTGACTTGTGAAGTTAGTATATCATATACTTTATTGCTCTCAATATATCTGTTGAATTTAATTTAAATTGCCACATTGTAACGTATGATAGCTTTGGTAGTTGGGTTAGTTTCCTGGGACTAGCAGTTTATTAATGAAGATATTCTTGATTCTGGCAATTGTTTAGTCTCTTTCTCTTTAGATTTATTTCTAAGAAGGATAAAACTTGCTTCTTCTTCCCTCATCTAAAGTTTGGTGATTTTTTCCCCTTGATTCCATGTATGTTAATGCTACATCCTGTTTTTATAGTTTTCTTTGACATTAAAGATTTATGCTATTACTTAACTTTTTTACTCCTTTTCCTAGGCATATGCAGAGGAAGAAGAAAGGCGACGGGCTGAAGAAAAGAAAAGGGATGAAACGCAGGCTCTTAGTCGGTGGTACCAGCTCCTTTCCTCAATTGTAACTCGTCAAAGGTTAAATAATCGTTATATTAATAACAGTTTGTCTTCAGAGATGCCAACAGGTGTCCTATGTATAAATAATGATGAGTCAAGTGCCATAGTTTGTGATAGTTATGACAAGAATCAGAACCAACAGGTGGACAAATGTGATACCAATCTTGATGCTTCATTAAGTACTCCAGTACAAGATCATGAACATGTCTTTTTGAAAGAGTTGGAGAGCTTTGATGAAGGAACCTCTCTATTGACAAAGCGATGTCAATGTGGGTTTTCAGTCCAAATAGAAGAATTATAGCATTCGTTAGGAAAACCTTTATGCTTAGATGCATAACTCTGTCCATGATGCAATGCAAGACATAGTTAGGTTTCTTTTTCCTAGTATCGTAGTTTCTGGGACTCAATGTCATTGCTTTATTAGTGACTGGGGATTGGATAGCTTTAGCTTAACTTGACTGTAAGATATAAGTTTAACTATAATTAGTTCCTAAAAAGATAGTGAGTTTCTTATTTAATCCTTTAATTTAATTTTTTTCTAAACAAATTCCTCATAAAACAATTTTCTTTATTAAAAGTTTTGTTTATCAAATGGTCTTTCATTATGAGTAGTTTAATGTTTATTTGGTCTCATTAAATATTATGGGTTTCATAAATCTAAATATTTCGAACATGTATGCAAAGAATTAATTTTTTTTTTGTGTGTTAGCTCTTAAAATTTTCAGATATCCAAGTAAAGGGAAGAAAGGCTTCTAAACAAATTCCTCACAAAACAGCTTGTGAAGTGGAAGGTTTCCAAAAACTCGAGTTTATTACCAAAAGAAAAACTTATGAGCAAGAAAATTAATAAAAATAGACTTGTATTTTTGTCCTCTCCAAGTATGAAGCATAAGCAATTTTAATTTATGAAGGTTTAATTGTTCAATTTTAATTCATATATTTGAAAAGGGAATAATTTTTTAATTCTCATCATTTTAATTATTTGATTTTGGTCTTTATATTTTAAAAAATAAACAATTTTGATTTATATATTAAATAGTTTAATTTGTAAAATTTAAATAATTAGTATTACATCAAATATTTGTATAATTTTTTTAAAGTATAATTAACTGATTTGGTCAGACATCAAATTACTTATTTAAAATTAAGAAGATTAAAATTATTATTTTTTAAATATGTATATTAAAATTGAGTAATTAAAAATATTAAAGTAAAAATTGTCTATACATGAAATTAAAGGAAATAAAAGTATAATTAAGCCTACAAAATATGAAATTAAAAAAGAGAATTTATTCTTTTAAGTATCAGCTGTTAATATTTTTATTTCTGTTTAACTTTAAATTGTTTTAAAAATTTTAAGCTATGACTTTTTTTTATAGATTTTTTATTTTTAATTTATAAATATAATTTGAATATTTCGATTAATTTGGAAAATGATAACAATCTTAAATATCTTAAATCTATAGTATTATTATCCAAATATTAAAAGCTGAAGATGGTCTTAAATGTAAAATTTGAGATAAATTTATATTCTAGTATTTTTATTTAAAAGATATAATTTTACTTGAAAATTGAATATAATTTTATGTCTTTAATATGTCATGTAAATATAATATAAGTAACATATTTATGAGATCCTATGCAATTGTAATTACAAACAGCCGTGACGGAGACTATTCGGAGCACCTGTAACTGCATGGTCAACTTTCCAAAAAAGAATAGAAGCTCAACTTTCGACACACAGGAATGTCATTCTCTCACACAGCTTACCATTTCACTTTCGGAAATTCTTCCGTGGTTTGTCCAAACAGAAAAAAAAACTTTCACACTACCATGGTATCTTTGCCGTCATTGTCTTACCACTCCGTTCGATCAGCCGGACTACCGCTACTGGCAGCGCAAGTTGATGATTCCAGTGATAATCAACTATATTCGGAGACTTCCGTGATTTCACTTTCGGAGACTTCCGTGTTTTGTTCAAACAGAAAAATATTTTCACACTATCATGGCATCTTTGCCGTTTTCCTCTGACCACCTCTTTGGTTTCGACCAGCTGGACCATGACTGCTGGTGGTGCTGGCGGATGATTCTTATGATAATCCCCGTGTTCCTTCTCATCATGCTGGGCCTCTCCCTGGTGGTGTGGCTTTTGTGCAAACTTTGTCAATAGAGACCGGACATCAGCGATTGTGGCTCCGATACCAGAAATCGAGTTAGCTCTACCACAACAAGCTTAGAGGTAAATATATATATAAAAACTACTGTAAGAATTTAATGCCGTTATCATTTTTGAATTCTAAGTTGGTAGTGAAGAAATGTTTGCATTCTGAAATTTTCATTTTTCTCATGTTATGTGATCTTGTTTCCGTTTCCATTGTGGTCTTGTTTATGTGGCTGAACCAGGGTATGTATTGTTACCGGAGTTAAGATTTCAACTTTGACAATCGTTGAACTAACTTTTAAGATGAAGTTAGTCCATTTCGTTCTCAATTCTAATATGATTTCAAGGGCTATCCAACCTTGATCTGCAGTCTTGCAAACTTCATGCATTAAATGTCTAGTCTTTGGCACAAAGGGCGTGCCATAAGATCCCATGATGGCTTGGATGACCAAGGTACTTCTTATAATGATTCGAGCAACCTTACTTCCTCGACTCGAGTTGGGTTTAAATTGTTATATGTACGTATGTGTATATTACACATTGATAATCAGGTGACTACATTAATTAGTTATAACTTGATAAGCAAGATTAATTCTTTTGTTATAAACTTGTATGTTTGTAATAATTCCTTACTGTTGTTCATCAATTGAGAAATTTGCTAATTACCTTGAGTCTGATATCTCATCTCCTTCTTTCTACAAGTCTTTTAACAATAGGGGAGAGAGACCTTGTAATGTTTAACATTTTGGTATGTGACATGGGCTTTTTTATTTAACGTGTGCTAATTACCCTCTGCAGATATATGTCCTTTAGAGCAGGAGTTCCTCGGCATGCAATAATTAAAAAATTGCTATTGAAGAAGTATCTTGCATTGAGGAACTAATATCAGTTCTTAACAAGTTATCCAGAGGCGCTCAACCTCCAATGGAGTATATAAGCTACACGGGTCATCGTCATAGGAAGGTAATGGTTACTTTGCATTCAAGACATATGATATTAAATAAGTGTATGTTTGAACTCTTGCATGTTGTTTGAACTCTGAAGTTGTACTCTTGCATGATATACCGATGATTTCTTGTACTCTTGCATGTTGTTTGAACTCTGAAGTTGTTTTCCTTATTCATCTTGATATGTACATTATACACATACAATATAGATTCTATGTTATTAGACAGATATTTAACACATGTTAAATATGTAAATAGTTGTTACTAGAATTTAGTGATGCAGTCACCACAATTTTAGGGATTTGATTTATTCTAATGTATGTAATATTTATGATTGATTGTGTTGTACCCTAAATAAGACTCATTTGTAAACATACAACACACAACATTCAGATATATCTCTTCCTCTATATGTGTGATAGAACTGAAAACAAACTAGCAATTTTCTAGAATGTGTTCTTCATTATTCAACCCCTAATATCATGTTGATATGCTTTACAATAACTTAGTGGTGTTATGCTTTGTTCCTGTGGATAATTGAACTTGAAATAAACACTGATCATGG
Source organism: Mucuna pruriens (assembly GCA_025330945.1). Classification (NCBI taxonomy): domain Eukaryota; kingdom Viridiplantae; phylum Streptophyta; class Magnoliopsida; order Fabales; family Fabaceae; genus Mucuna; species Mucuna pruriens. The sequence continues at coordinate 8,157,432 of JAENHJ010000324.1, read as the reverse complement.
AACCAGATTGATTTTTTTTATATGTTAAAATCTTCATGAGTGAAGCAATGGTTTATGTATTTATTGTGATATTGGTGAATCAATTAGCTAATGTCTCTTCAAAATGTTGTTGATTGTGTTTGATGAACTCATCTATTGGTTGTAGTCTGTCTTGGTCGCTGTTGATAGCCATGAATGGTATGCAACTCCCCAAATATACATGCATGATAATAGTATAGGTGTATGGATGGCAAGACTTGCTTTTCAGCCAGATTCCCTTTTCATATATCTCTTTTAGCCAATTTTACTGCCTGAAGAGAATGCTTGTGTGGGACATATTCATCAAGATAACAATAAAGAGTTGGCTGATGGTATCACTAGCATAGAGAAAAATAATAAAGATGTTTCTGAGTATGCATCTCACCATGATGCATCCAATGGTGGTGTGAAAAAAACAAAAAATAAAGGAGGATTTATTTAGTAATGGAAGTGTTGTTAATGATTTTTTCCTTGAATGAAACCAGGGAAACAAAGTTAGAGAAATCAATGTAAGACCATGTTTTAATGGACAATCACGGTGTAGTTGGAGCAACAAATGCGTCAGTTGCTGAATGTGTGATTGAACCTACACTTGCAATGTTTGAGGTAATATATTAGAAAATTGGTTGCAATTTCAATTAAACGTATAATATAGACCCCTTGACATCTGAAACAATATGATATTAGGTGTCCTTCTTGAGTTTTAGACAAGTTTCAAGATATTCTTCTTAAAGAGTACAAATGATTTAAAATTTAAATTGTTTTTGTGGGTTTTCAGATGAGTGTAAGTTCATCTTGTCGAAGTTAAAACAGTTGCATAGAAACATCTACTTGTTATAACGGAAGTACCTAACTTAGATTCCTAGATATGCATATCCTTATCCATACATAAATTTCTTGTTCCAATATTCATACATGAAACAAAAATATTTAAGTTTTTAAGTCATAAAATCCTCAATAAAATACTCTAAATTATCATATACTTCAGTGTCTTTACTGGTAACCTTTATCTCATAATCAACTAGGACAGATTTCACATGCACAACCTGCATTAGTGAAGAATTAACATATATGAGCAAGGAATGTTGAGTCAAGTTTGTAAAGATGCATTCCATGTAGCAGTTAGTAAGGAGAGTGATTTATATATATGTTTACCTCTAAGCTTATTGTGGTAGAGCTAACTCGATTTCTAGCATCGGAGCCCCAGCCACTGGTGTCTGGACTATATGCACAAGTTTGCACAAATGCCGCATCGCGAGGGAAAGGCCCAACATGATGAGAAGGAGCACGAGGATTTTCACGAGAATCATCCAGCCGCACCACCAACAGTCATGTGAAAAAAACAACAAATAAAGGAGGATTTTTCTGGTAATGGAGTAGAAGAAGCTCATCTTCCTACTCAGAATGGCTTACCATTTCACATTTCGCATGATTTGCTCATTTCACACTGCAATGGCCTCCGTGCCCTCTTCCTCTGACCACCCGTTTAGTTTCGATCAGCAGGACCATGACTGCAAGTGGTGCGGACGGATGATTCTCGTGAAAATCGCCGTGCTCCTTCTCATCATGCTAGGCCTTTCCCTTGCGGTGTGACATTTGTGCAAACTTGTGCATATAGTCCAGACACCAGTGGCTTGGGCTCCGATGCCAGAAATCGAGTTAGCTCTACCACAATAAGCTTAGAGGTAAACATATATATAAATCACTCTCCTTACTAACTTCTACATGGAATGCATCTTTACAAACTTGACTCAACATTCCTTGCTCATATATGTTAATTCTTCACTGGTGCAGGTTGTGCATGTGAAATCTGTCCTAGTTGATTATGAGATAAAGGTTACCAGTAAAGACACTGAAGTATATGATAATTTAGAGTATTTTATTGAGGATTTTATGACTTAGAAACTTAAATATTTTTGTTTCATGTATGAATATTGGAACAAGAAATTTATGTATGGATAAGGATATGCATATCTAGGAATCTAAGTTAGGTACTTCCATTTTAACAAGTAGCTGTTTCTATGCAATTTATGTATGGATCGAATTGTTTAGTCTTAAAAAATGTGATTATGTGATACAATTTCTTTAGAGCAAATTTCTGAAGCGACTAACTTTAGTTTTTTTTTTTTTTTAAAAAAAAAACTAGAACAAGTCTTTCTTTCAAGTTTTTGCTTTTTTGGAAAAATTTTAGGAGAGATCATCTTATACTTTCTTGTAATCTAAGTTAGATAAAAAAATTAAAAAATTAAAAATTAAAAATAACTCTATCAAAGTTATTCTATTATTTAAACATATATTTTACATAAAAAGAAACTTTTTGTTCGGAAAAGAGTTCAATCAAATTTGCCTTAATTTATTCTGTGGCTAGCATTCCTCCTCTCATTAACCCATTTATTCCTGTAAATCTTGGTTTGTGCCAAAGTTACTACTTACTAAGGTCTTAATTGCTTGATTTGTTTTGGGACCTAAAGGCTCAGTGTCCAGTTGCACAACACTTACAAGGTCCAAAATCACGAGTGAAATTAGAGAGATGCCTTGATCCAATGGTTAGCCTTTAATAAAATATATTATTTTAATATTTTAATATATTAAATATTATTATTATAATATTTAAGAAACATTTTAGTGAAAATAATAAAATAATTAAAGTAGAAAAATAAAAATGCATTAGTGAAGAATTAACATATATGAGCAAAGAATGTTGAGTCAAGTTTGTAAAGATGCATTCCATGTAGCAGTTAGTAAGGAGAGTGATTTATATATATATTTACCTCTAAGCTTATTGTGGTAGAGCTAACTCGATTTCTAGCATCGAGTCCCAGCCACTGGTGTCTGGACTATATGCACAAGTTTGCACAAATGCCGCCTCGCGAGGGAAAGGCCCAACATGATGAGAAGGAGCACGGAGATTTTCACGAGAATCATCCACCTGCACCACCAACAGTCATGTGAAAAAAACAACAAATAAAGGAGCATTTTTCGGGTAATGGAAGTGTTGTTAATGATTTTTTCCTTGAATGAAACCAGGGAAACAAAGCTAGAGAAATCAATGCAAGACCATGTCTTAATGGACAATCACGGTGGAGCTGCAGCAACAAATGCGTCCGTTGCTGAATGCGTGATTGAACCTACACTTGCATTGTTTGAGGTAATATATTAGAAAATTGGTTGCAATTTCAATTAAATGTATAATATAGACCCCTTGATATCTGAAACAATATGATATTAGGTGTCCTTCTTGAGTTTTAGACAAGTTTCAAGATATTCTTCTTAAAGAGTACAAATGATTTAAATTTTAAATTGTTTTTGTGAGTTTTCAGATGAGTGTAAGTTCATCTTGCCGAAGTTAAAACAGTTGCATAGAAACATCTACTTGTTAAAATGGAAGTACCTAACTTAGATTCCTAGATATGCATATCCTTATCCATACATAAATTTCTTGTTTCAATATTCATACATGAAACAAAAATATTTAAGTTTCTAAGTCATAAAATCCTCAATAAAATACTCTAAATTATCATATACTTCAGTGTCTTTACCGGTAACCTTTATCTCATAATCAACTAGGACAAATTTCACATGCACAACCTACATTAGTGAAGAATTAACATATATGAGCAAAGAATGTTGAGTCAAGTTTGTAAAGATGCATTCCATGTAGCAGTTAGTAAGGAGAGTGATTTATATATATATGTTTACCTCTAAGCTTATTGTGGTAGAGCTAACTCGATTTCTGGCATCAAAGCCCTAGCCGCTGGTGTGTGGACTGTATGCACAAGTTTGCACAAATGTCATCCCGCGAGGGAGAGGCCTAGCATGATGAGAAGGAGCACGAGGATTTTCACGAGAATCATCCATCCACACCACCAGTAGTCATGGTCCTGCTGATCGAAACTAAACGAGTGGTCAGAGGAAGAGGACACGGAGGCCATTGCAGTGTGAAATGAGCAAATCATGCTAAATGTGAAATGGTAAGCCATTCTGAGTAGGAAGATGAGCTTCTTCTACTCTTTTTGGCAAGTTGACCATTCTTTCTTGAGTATGTATTATTTTCAGTATTTTTTAAATTAAAAATCTATAATTTTTCAATATTAGATAATCCAATAAAATGGTGGGCTGAAATAGACTTATTTTGTCACTTTACCTTTCTTATTTATTTCTAATTTATTAAAATTTGAATAAATTAATTACTTTTTTAATCAGAATATTTCGTTATATAAATTATTTATTATTTTAATAGCTATCATAATGTGATTACGACTATTGTGATTTCTACTTATATTAGTATGTTTTGCTTGCTTGGAATAATGTTTAACATTAACATCTCTTTGAGCTATTAGTCCACCAGTGCTTGCAACACCAACTCATATATCCTAAATCTAAGGTGTTTCACATATGTCAATTTTATCTCTATCTGCATCTGCAGCATCTCTTAAGTTTTCTCCGCCATTTTTGTCATTAAATTCATTCAGCATTATTGGTATGACTGTTGCTCCCTCTCTTGCTGGTTGTTGCATTCTTGAATATCTGCAAAGAGCAATTACATGATTAAGATAAAGCCAAACAAAAAAGTAACACATAGTATGAAAATTGGGTAGTTCATATAAAGTCCACTAAATAATCGTTGTTGCCCAAATTATATGCCCATTGTTGAAATAAGATTGTTTAAATTATTTTTTCAGAGAACAAGAGGTTGTTTAAGAGTAATTAGCTTAACCGCAAGTATGAATGTATAAGAAACATAAGAGAATGAGTGATTGGAGAAAGAGAGGAAGTGATTAATAAAAATATAATGATAAAAATTTATTTCTTGAGTAGTTTAGACATCAACCATAGCCTGTCTCAGCATTTATATATTATAAATAGATGCACTAGTGCATCTTTAGAGTACAAAATTTTATACTTAAGCCTACTGGTAAGAGTATTCACGTATTCTACTGCCTTCTTATATTTCATCCTCTGCTTCCTTTTGCCGAACTTGATCTCACTATATGGTTTGATAATTTTATTTATATAAGTTGTATTTTGGATTCTATAGACGAAATTTGGGGATGCACCGTGATTGTCCATTAAAACATGGTCTTGCATTGATTTCTCTAGCTTTGTTTCCCTGGTTTCATTCAAGGAAAATATCATTAACAACACTTCCATTACTAGACAAATCCTCCTTTATTTGTCATTTTTTTTCACATGATTGCTGGTGGTGCAGGTGGATGATTCTCGTGAAAATCCCGTGCTCCTTCTCATCATGCTGGGCCTCTCCCTCGCGTGGCGGCATTTGTGCAGACTTGTGCATATAGTCAAGACACCAACGGCTGGGGCTTCGATATCAGAAATCGAGTCAGCTCTACCACAATAAGCTTAGAGGTAAACATATATATAAATCACTCTCCTAACTAACTGCTACATGGAATGCATCTTTACAAACTTGACTCAACATTCCTTGCTCATATATGTTAATTCTTCACTAATGTAGGTTGTGCATGTGAAATGTGTCCTAGTTGATTATGAGATAAAGGTTACCAGTGGCTTGAGCTCCGATGCCAGAAATCGAGTTAGCTCTACCACAATAAGCTTAGAGGTAAACATATATATAAATCACTCTCCTTACTAACTGCTACATGGAATGCATCTTTACAAACTTGACTCAACATTCCTTGCTCATATATGTTAATTATTCACTAATGCAGGTTGTGCATGTGAAGTCTGTCCTATGTGCACAAGTCTACACAAATGCCGTTGGTGTCTGGACTATATGCACAAGTCTGCACAAATGCCGCCACGCGAGGGAGAGGTCCAGCATGATGAGAAGGAGCACGGGATTTTCACGAGAATCATCCACCTGCACCACCCGCAGCCATGTGAAAAAAATGACAAAGAAAGGAGGATTTGTCTAGTAATGGAAGTGTTGTTAATGATATTTTCCTTGAATGAAACCAGGGAAACAAAGCTAGAGAAACCAATGCAAGACCATGTTTTAATGGACAATCACGGTGCATCTCCAAATTTCGTCTATAGAATCGGAAATACAACTTATATAAATAAAATTATCAAACCATATAGTTAGATCAAGTTCGGCAAAAGGAAGCAGAGGATGAATATAAGAAGGCAATAGAATACATGAATACTCTTACCAGTAGGCTTAAGTATAAAATTTTGTACTCTAAAGATGCACTAGTGCATCTATTTATAATATATAAATGCTGAGACAGGCTATGGTTGATGTTTAAACTACTAAAGAAATAAATTTTTATCATTATATTTTTATTAATCAGTTCCTCTCTTTTCTCCAATCACTCATTCTCTTATGTTTCTTATACATTCATACTTGCGGTTAAGCTAATTACTCTTAAACAACCTCTTGTTCTCTGAAAAAATAATTTAAACAATCTTATTTCAACAATGGGCATATAAGTTGGGCAACAGCGATTATTTAGTTGACTTTATATGAACTACCCAATTTTCATACTATGTGTCACTTTTTTGTTTGGCTTTATCTTAATCATGTAATTGCTCTCTGCAAATATTCAAGAATGCAACAACGAGCAAGAGAGGGAGCAACAGTCATACCAATAATGCTGAATGAATTTAATGACAAAAATGGTGGAGAAAACTTAAGAGATGTTGCAGATGTAGAGAGAGATAAAATTGGCATATGTGAAACACCTTAGATTTAGGATATATGAGTTGGTGTTGCAAGCACTGGTGGTCTAATAGCTGAAAGAGATGTTAGTGTTAAACATTATTCCAAGCAAGCAAAACAAACTAATATAAGTAGAAATCACAATAGTCGTAATCACATTATGATAGCTATTAAAATAATAAATAATTTATATAACGAAATATTCTGATTAAAAAAGTAAGTAATTTATTCAAATTTTAATAAATTAGAAATAAATAAGAAAGGAAAAGTGACAAAATAAGTCTATTTCAGCACACTGTTTTATTGGATTATCTAATATTGAAAAAATTATAGATTTTTAATTTAAAAAATACTGAAAATAATACATACTCAAGAAAGCATGGTCAACTTGCCAAAAAGAGTAGAAGAAGCTCATCTTCCTACTCAAAATGGCTTACCATTTCACATTTCGCATGATTTGCTCATTTCACACTGCAATGGCCTCCATGCCCTCTTCCTCTGACCACCCGTTTAGTTTCGATCAGCAGGACCATGACTGCTGATGGTGCGGGTGGATGATTCTCGTGAAAATCCCCGTGCTCCTTCTCATCATGCTGGGCCTTTCCCTCGCGGTGTGACATTTGTGCAAACTTGTGCATATAGTCCAAACACCAGTGGCTTGGGCTCCGATGCCAGAAATCGAGTTAGCTCTACCACAATAAGCTTAGAGGTAAACATATATATAAATCACTCTCTTTACTAACTTCTACATGGAATGCATCTTTACAAACTTGACTCAACATTCCTTGCTCATATATGTTAAGTCTTCACTAATGCAGGTTGTGCATGTGAAGTTTGTCCTATGTGCACAAGTCTACACAAATGCCGCTGGTGTATGGACTATATGCACAAGTCTGCACAAATGCCGCCACGCGAGGGAGAGGCTCAGCATGATGAGAAGGAGCACAGGATTTTCACGAGAATCATCCACCTGCACCACGAGCAGTCATGTGAAAAAAATGACAAATAAAGGAGGATTTTTCTAGTAATGGACGTGTTGTTAATGATATTTTCCTTGAATGAAACCAGGGAAACAAAGCTAGAAAAATCAATGCAATACCATGTTTTAATGGACAATCACAGTGCATCTCCAAATTTCGTCTATAAAATCCAAAATACAACTTATATAAATAAAATTATCAAACCATATAGTTAGATCAAGTTCGGCAAAAGGAAGCAGAGGATGAAATATAAGAAGGCAATAGAATACATGAATACTCTTACCAGTAGGCTTAAGTATAAAATTATGTACTCTAAAGAGGCACTAGTGCATCTATTTATAATATATAAATGCTGAGACAGGCTATGGTTGATGGCTAAACTACTCAAGAAATAAATTTTTATCATTATATTTTTATTAATCACTTCCTCTCTTTCTCCAATCACTCATTCTCTTATGTTTCTTATACATTCATACTTGCGGTTAAGCTAATTACTCTTAAACAACCTCTTGTTCTCTGAAAAAATAATTTAAACAATCTTATTTCAACAATGGGCATATAATTTGGGCAACAACGATTATTTAGTGGACTTTATATGAACTACCCAATTTTTATACTCTGTGTCACTTTTTTGTTTGGCTTTATCTTAATCATGTAATTGCTCTTTGCAGATATTCAAGAATGCAACAGCGAGCAAGAGAGGGAGCAACAATCATACCAATAATGCTGAATGATTTTAATGACAAAAATGGCGGAGAAAACTTAAGAGATGTTGCAGATGCAGAGAGAGAGAGATAAAATTGGCATATGTGAAACACCTTAGATTTAGGATATATGAGTTGGTGTTGCAAGCACTGGTGGTCTAATAGCTCAAAGAGATGTTAGTGTTAAACATTATTCCAAGCAGGCAAAACATACTAATATAAGTAGAAATCATAATAGTCGTAATCACATTATGATAGCTATTAAAATAATAAATAATTTATATAACGAAATATTCTGATTAAAAAAGTAAGTAATTTATTCAAATTTTAATAAATTAGAAATAAATAAGAAAGGAAAAGTGACAAAATAAGTCTATTTCAGCCCACCGTTTTATTGGATTATCTAATATTGAAAAAATTATAGATTTTTAATTTAAAAAATACTGAAAATAATACATACTCAACAAGAAAGCATGGTCAACTTGCCAAAAAGAGTAGAAGAAGCTCATCTTCCTACTCAGAATGGCTTACCATTTCACATTTCTCATGATTTGCTCATTTCACACTGCAATGGCCTCCTTGCCCTCTTCCTCTGACCACCTGTTTAGTTTCGATCAGAAGGACCATGACTGCTGGTGGTGCAGGTGGATGATTCTCGTGAAAATCCCCGTGCTCCTTCTCATCATGCTGGGCCTTTCCCTCGCGGTGTGACATTTGTGCAAACTTGTGCATATAGTCAAGACACAAGTGGCTTGGGCTCTGATGCCAGAAATCGAGTTAGCTCTATCACAATAAGCTTAGAGGTAAACATTGGTAGGGGTGAGCAACATATTGAAAGTTGGAACAAGAATATAACGTGAGGAATTTGTGTAACAGCATATAACAGTATCCACAAGAATACTAACTGGTACAACATATCATAAGCAAGAGATGGCCTATTGACCATTTATATAAACAGTAATATAATAGAAAATAGGAATACAGAGACAGATGACCCAACAAAATTAAGCTAAAACCTGTCGTATAAAATTTCTTATATATCAGAAACATCAGAGTTGGAGATACTCAAGACAAATTTGTTCACCTAAATGAATAACACAATCACATCTATACACAAAACCATACACAAATCAAAAAGAAAGTATAAACACAGAAAGCATATTAATTACAATGAAACTAACCTGCTGATAAGAAAGAGGATGGATTACTGTATCACAAACTTCAAAGAAATAATCGGATCTTGAATCTAAAATAAGATTGAAATATATTTTAAATTTGCAGGAATTCTGGATAGCAAGCAAAATAAAAAGCATTATTACAGTAAACAATGATTCAATTTGATTGAGGATCGAATTGTTTAGGCTTAAAAAATGCGATTATGTGATACAATTTCTTTAGAGTAAATTTCTGAAGCGGCTAACTTTAGTTTTTTTTTTTTTTTAAAAAAAAAAACTAGAACAAGTTTTTGCTTTTTTGGAAAAATTTTAGGAGAGATCATCTTATACTTTCTTGTAACCTAAGTTAGATAAAAAAAATAAAAAATAAAAAATAACTCTATCAAAGTTATTCTATTATTTAAACATATCTTTTACATGAAAAGAAATTTTTTGTTGGCAAAAGAGTTTGCAAAATATATTATTTTAATATTTTAATATATTAAATATTATTACTATAATATTTAAGAAACATTTTAGTCGAAATAATAAAATAATTAAAGTAGAAAAATAAAAAATGTTGTTATGTTAAAATTAAATAAAAAATATATTAAAAATTACACAAACATATTTATAATTTAAAGTTTATAAAAAATATTTTTGAAATAAAATTTTACTTAAATCTCTCTGATAAAGTTATTTATTTAAAAGAATATTTATAAGAAAATTAATTATATATTCTATTAAAACCAAATATAAAATTTTAATTCTCAAGAAACATAAATTAGATATTTCCAGTAATAAATACCAAATATAAAACTTTAATTCTCAGTAAATATATCTAAATATTTCCAAAACCAATAAATCTTCGTTGCAGTGGTGGTATATAAATAGAATCCTGAAATAAAATGATGAATATATTGTTCTTCCTCTTGTGTTTGGTGCCTTGCAGTGCTAGTCACAGAAGGATTTATAGTCCGAAACAAGATTTAGACTTGGAAAGACATCTAAAGCTCGTTAACAAGTCTCCTGTTAAGAGTATTCATGTATTCTAGTGCCTTCTTATATTTCATCCTCTGCTTGAATTTGATGTCACTATATGGTTTGATAATTTTATTTATATAAGTTGTATTTTGGATTCTATAGACGAATTTTGGAGATGCCTTGATCCAATGATTTCACTTATTAGTGTTAGCCCAACACACAGAGAAAAAGATATTTACTTTAACATAAACTCAAAATGCCTAATTGGGTTGGATGTCCACTGCTAAAAAAAGAGGTCTGTTCTATTTGCACTTTCTTTTTGCTTTTTACAATCCTATGCTTTTTAAAATTGTAAAATTCCTAAATGATGCGAGTTGCATAATTTTAACGTTTTGGAATTCACAAAAAGTTTCAGCAAAAATATTGCGATACCTTTCTTACCTTTTTTAAAATGCATTTAATAATTATTTCCGATTGAATGTGATAGATAATTATATTTAAAAATAATAAATATTATTCATATACATAATATAATTTTAAAAATATAATAGAATTATTTTATAAAATATATTATTTTAATATTTTAATATATTAAATATTATTACTATAATATTTAAGAAATATTTTAGTGAAAATAATAAAATAATTAAAGTAGAAAAATAAAAATGCATTAGTGAAGAATTAACATATATGAGCAAAGAATGTTGAGTCAAGTTTGTAAAGATGCATTCTATGTAGCAGTTAGTAAGGAGAGTGATTTATATATATGTTTACCTCTAAGCTTATTGTGGTAGAGCTAACTCGATTTCTGGCATCGAGCCCCAGCCACGGGTGTCTGGACTATATGCACAAGTTTGCACAAATGCCGCCTCGCGAGGGAAAGGCCCAACATGATGAGAAGGAGCACGGGAATTTTCACGAGAATCATCCACCCGCACCACCAACAGTTATGTGAAAAAAACAACAAATAAAGGAAGATTTTTCTAGTAATGGAAGTGTTGTTAATGATTTTTTCCTTGAATGAAACCAGGGAAACAAAACTAGAGAAATCAATGCAATACCATGTTTTAATGGATATTCACGGTGTAGCTGCAGCAACAAATGCGTCCGTTGCTGAATGCGTGATTGAACCTACACTTGCATTGTTTGAGGTAATATATTAGAAAATTGGTTGCAATTTCAATTAAATGTATAATATAGACCCCTTGATATCTGAAACAATATGATATTAGGTGTCCTTCTTGAGTTTTAGACAAGTTTCAAGATATTCTTCTTAAAGAGTACAGATGATTTAAATTTTAAATTGTTTTTGTGGGTTTTCATATGAGCGTAAGTTCATCTTGTCGAAGTTAAAACAGTTGCATAAAAACATCTACTTGTTAAAATGGAAGTACCTAACTTAGATTCCTAGATATGCATATCCTTATCCATACATAAATTTCTTGTTCCAATATTCATACATGAAACAAAAATATTTAAGTTTCTAAGTCATAAAATCTTCAATAAAATACTCTAAATTATCATATACTTCAGTGTCTTTACCGGTAACCTTTATCTCATAATCAACTAGGACAAATTTCACATGCACAACCTGCATTAGTGAAGAATTAACATATATGAGCAAGGAATGTTGTGTCAAGTTTGTAAAGATGCATTCCATGTAGCAGTTAGTAAGGAGAGTGATTTATATATATGTCTACCTCTATGCTTATTGTGGTAGAGCTAACTCGATTTCAATTTCTGGCATCAAAGCCCTAGCCGCTGGTGTCTGGACTATATGCACAAGTTTGCACAAATGTTGTCCCGCGAGGGATAGGCCTAGCATGATGAGAAGGAGCACGGGGATTTTCACGAGAATCATCCACCCACACCACCAGCAGTCATGGTCCTGCTGATCGAAACTAAACGGGTGGTCAGAGGAAGAGGGCACGGAGGCCATTGCAGTGTGAAATGAGCAAATCATGCGAAATGTGAAATGGTAAGCACGGAGGCCATTGCAGTGTGAAATGAGCAAATCATGCGAAATGTGAAATGGTAAGCCATTCTGAGTAGGAAGATGAGCTTCTTTTACTCTTTTTGGCAAGTTGACCATTCTTTCTTGAGTATGTATTATTTTCAGTATTTTTTAAATTAAAAATCTATAATTTTTCAATATTAGATAATCCAATAAAATGGTGGGCTGAAATAGACTTATTTTGTCACTTTTCCTTTCTTATTTATTTCTAATTTATTAAAATTTGAATAAATTACTTACTTTTTTAATCAGAATATTTCGTTATATAAATTATTTATTATTTTAATAGCTACCATAATGTGATTACGACTATTGTGATTTCTACTTATATTAGTATGTTTTGCCTGCTTGGAATAATGTTTAACACTAACATCTCTTTGAGCTATTAGACCACCAGTGCTTGCAACACCAACTCATATATCCTAAATCTAAGGTGTTTCACATATGCCAATTTTATCTCTCTCTGCATCTGCAACATTTCTTAAGTTTTCTCCGCCATTTTTGTCATTAAATTCATTCAGCATTACTGGTATGACTGTTGCTTCCTCTCTTGCTTGCTGTTGCATTCTTGAATATCTGCAAAGAGCAATTACATGATTAAGATAAAGCAAACAAAAAAGTGACACATAGTATGGAAATTGGGTAGTTCATATAAAGTCCACTAAATAATCACTGTTGCTCAAATTATATGCCCATTGTTGAAATAAGATTGTTTAAATTATTTTTTCAGAGAACAAGAGGTTGTTTAAGAGTAATTAGCTTAACCGCAAGTATGAATGTATAAGAAACATAAGAGAATGAGTGATTGGAGAAAGAGAGGAAGTGATTAATAAAAATATAATGATAAAAATTTATTTCTTGAGTAGTTTAGACATCAACCATAGCCTGTCTCAGCATTTATATATTATAAATAGATGCACTAGTGCATCTTTAGAGTACAAAATTTTATACTTAAGCCTACTGGTAAGAGTATTCACGTATTCTATTGCCTTCTTATGTTTCATCCTCTGCTTCCTTTTGCCAAACTTGATCTCACTAAATGGTTTGATAATTTTATTTATATAAGTTGTATTTTGGATTCTATAGACGAAATTTGGGGATGCACCGTGATTGTCCATTAAAACATGGTCTTGCATTGATTTCTCTAGCTTTGTTTCTCTGGTTTCATTCAAGGAAAATATCATTAACAACACTTCCATTACTAGACAAATCCTCCTTTATTTGTCATTTTTTTCACATGATTGCTGGTGGTGCAGGTGGATGATTCTAGTGAAAATCCGGTGCTCCTTCTCATCATGCTGGGCCTCTCCCTCGCTGGCGGCATTTGTGCAGACTTGTGCATATAGTCAAGACACCAACGGTTGGGGCTTCGATATCAGAAATCGAGTCAGCTCTACCACAATAAGCTTAGAGGTAAACATATATATAAATCACTCTCCTTACTAACTGCTACATGGAATGCATCTTTACAAACTTGACTCAACATTCCTTGCTCATATATGTTAATTCTTCACTAATGTAGGTTGTGCATGTGAAATTTGTCCTAGTTGATTATGAGATAAAGGTTACCGGTAAAGACACTAAAATATATGACAATTTAGAGTATTTTATTGAGGATTTTATTTCTTAGAAACTTAAATATTTTTGTTTCATGTATGAATATTGGAACAAGAAATTTATGTATGGATAAGGATATGAATATCTAGGAATCTAAGTTTGGTACTTCTATTTTAACAAGTAGATGTTTCTATGCAACTGTTTTAACTTCGACAAAATGAACTTGCACTCATCTGAAAACCCACAAAAACAATTTAAAATTTAAATCATTTGTACTTTTTAAGAAGAATATCGTGAAACTTGTCTAAAACTCAAGAAGGACATCTAATATCATATTGTTTCAGATGTAAAGGGGTCCATATTACGCATTTAATTGAAATTGCAACCAATTTTCTAATATATTACCTCAAACATTGCAAGTGTAGGCTCAATCACACATTCAGCAACTGACGCATTTATTGATGCAGCTGCACCATGATTGTCCATTAAAATATGGTCTTGCATTGATTTCTCTAGCTTTGTTTCCCTGGTTTCATTGAAGGAAAATATCATTAACAACACTTCCATTACCAGAAAAATCCTCCTTTATTTGTTGTTTTTTTAACATGACTATTGGTGGTGCGGGTGGATGATTCTCGTGAATATCCCCGTGCTCCTTCTCATCATGCTGGGCCTCTCCCTCGCGAGGCGGCATTTGTGCAAACTTGTGCATATAGTCCAGACACCAGTGGCTGGGGCTCCGATGCTAGAATTCGAGTTAGCTCTACCACAATAAGCTTAGAGGTAAACATATATATAAATCACTCTCCTTACTAACTGCTACATGGAATGCATCTTTACAAACTTGACACAACATTCCTTGCTCCTATATGTTAATTCTTCACTAATGCAGGTTGTGCATGTGAAGTCTGTCCTATGTGCACAAGTCTACACAAATGCCGCTGGTGTCTGAAATATATTTTAAATTTGCAGGAATCTTGGATAGCAAGCAAAATAAAAAGCATTATGAGAGTAAACAATGATTCAATTTGATTGAGGATCGAATTGTTTAGGCTTAAAAAATGTGATTATGTGATACAATTTCTTTAGAGCAAATTTGTGAAGCGGCTAACTTTAGTTTTTTTTTTTTAAAAAAAAAAAAACTAAGAACAAGTCTTTCTTTCAAGTTTTTGCTTTTTTGGAAAAATTTTAGGAGAGATCATCGTATACTTTCTTGTAATCTAAGTTAGATATAAAAAATAAAAAATAACTCTATCAAAGTTATTCTATTATTTAAACATATCTTTTACATAAAAAGAAACTTTTTGTTCGCAAAAGAGTTCAATCAAATTTGCCTTAATTTATTCTGTGGCTAGCATTCCTCCTCTCATTAACCCATTTATTCCTGTAAATCTTGGTTTGTGCCAAAGTTACTACTTACTAAGGTCTTAATTGCTTGATTTGTTTTGGGACCTAAAGGCTCGGTGTCCAGTTGCCCAACACTTACAAGGTCCAAAATCACGAGTGAAATTGGAGAGATGCCTTGATCCAATGGTTAGCCTTTTATAAAATATATTATTTTAATATTTTAATATATTAAATATTATTATTATAATATTTAAGAAATATTTTAGTCGAAATAATAAAATAATTAAAGTAGAAAAATAAAAAATTTTGTTATGTTAAAATTAAATAAAAAATATATTAAAAATTACACAAACATATTTATAATTTAAAGTTTATAAAAAATATTTTTGAAATAAAATTTTACTTAAATCTCTCTTATAAAGTTATTTATTTAAAAGAATATTTATAAGAAAATTAATTATATATTCTATTAAAACCAAATATAAAGTTTTAATTCTCAAGAAACATATCTAAATTAGATATTTCCAGTAATAAATACAAAATATAAAACTTTAATTCTCAGTAAATATATCTAAATATTTCCAAAACCAATAAATCTTCGTTGCAGTGGTGGTATATAAATAGAATCCTGAAATAAAATGATGAATATATTGTTCTTCCTCTTGTGTTTGGTGCCTTGCAGTGCTAGTCACAGAAGGATTTATAGTCCGAAACAAGATTTGGACTTGGAAAGACATCTAAAGCTCGTTAACAAGTTTCCTGTTAAGAGTATATGTATTCTAGTGCCTTCTTATATTTCATCCTCTGCTTGAACTTGATCTCACTGTATGGTTTGATAATTTTATAATTTTATTTATATAAGTTGTATTTTAGATTCTATAGACGAATTTTGGAGATGCTTGATCCAATGGTTAGCTTTTTATAAAGCTTTACAAACGTTTGGATTTCACTTATTAGTGTTAGCCCAACACACAGATAAAAAGATATTTACTTTAACATAAACTCAAAATGCCTAATTGGGTTGGATGGCCACCGATAAAAAAAGAGGTCTGTTCTATTTGCACTTTCTTTTTGCTTTTTACAATCCTATGCTTTTTAAAAATTTAAAATTCCTAACTGATTTTAACGATGCGAGTTGCATAATTTTAACGTTTTGGAATTCACAAAAAGTTTCAGCAAAAATATTGCGATACCTTTCTTATCTTTTTTAAAATGCATTTAATAATTATTTCTGATTGATTGTGATAGATAATTATATTTAAAAATAATAAATATTCTTCATATACATAATATAATTTTAAAAATATAATAGAATTATTTTATAAAATATATTATTTTAATATTTTAATATATTAAATATTATTACTATAATATTTGAGAAACATTTTAGTGAAAATAATAAAATAATTAAAGTAGAAAAATAAAAAAATTTATTATGTTAAAATTAAATAAAAAATATATTAAAAATTACATAAACATATTTATAACTTAAAGTTTATAAAAAATATTTTTGAAATAAAATTTTACTTAAATCTCTCTGATAAAGTTATTTATTTAAAAGAATATTTATAGGAAAATTAATTATATATTCTATTAAAATCAAATATAAAATTTTAATTCTCAAGAAACATATCTAAATATTTCCAATAATAAATACCAAATATAAAACTTTAGTTCCCAATAAACCTATCTAAATATTTCCAATAATGAATATATTGCTCTTTCTCTTGTGTTTGGTGACTTGCAGTGCTAGTCACAGAGGAATTTATAGTCCGAAACAAGATTTGGACCTGGGAAGACAACTAAAGTTCGTTAACAAGTCCCCTCTTAAGAGTATTCATGTATTCTATTGCCTTCTTATATTTCATCCTCTGTTTCCTTTTGCCGAACTTGATCTCAAATATATGGTTTGATAACATAAGTTGTCATTTTGGATTCTATAAACGAATTTTGGAGATATGGTTGATTGCATTGATATTAAAAAGCAACAGGCGTTTGACCATCCTTTGTTAAAGAACCATAAATTACAGGCATACAGAACGTAAATTGCAAATAAAATTTGAAGATGTTGAAAGGTAAGATCCTGAATTAGTTCTGTTATAGGTAATTTTTAGATGTAAAAGGTTTTATTTTGGGATTAGAGTTTTGAAACCTTGTTTAGCTCATTCTGTGTTGATTGACAAGTCATTGCACCAAAAAAATGCAGACATTTACGAAAAATGGTTCTAACGGAGGAAGCTCAAGCTCTGTCTGAGAAGGCTGATGCCATGGAAGATGTTTCTGATGTGTCTAACTCTGTGGATAGAGTTGCTGAAATGCTTCAGCCTGATTCAGAAGACAGAGATGCTAGTCTGTTAATTAGGATACTGATGAATCAGAAGTTCATCCTCCATCTGAGGCTAGAAACAATGGCATAGGTGGTGTTTCAGCCATTCAAAATGGAATGTCTGAAAAAAGGAGCAGTTCAGTGATAGATGATAGTTCTTCTACATGTTCTACTGATTCTTTGCCGTCAGTAGTAATGAATGACCCCCATAAGGGAAACTCCTTTCCAAATTATAAAGTCCAAAAGTCGCCTAGCAGGTGAGTTTTCTTTTATTTTTGTGTGTGTGGATGGATATCAATGGTGGCTCATGTGTTAATGTGATATGATACTTTTTATCTGTATAGGTAAGAACCGAGGCAAAACATCATCTGATGTGGGTAGTTGGACGAATGAAAGAGATAGTTAGCAATCTGGTTATGCAGTAGATGCTGGGGATATTAATTATGAGTCTGGAAGCGGTAACATCGTTGAGTCTGTGTCTGAGATTGTTGTCCTCTCCTTGCAGGATCGGTTGAAGTGGGCTGAGCAGCATGTTGTCAGAAAGGTTATCTCATTTCCATTGTCGTTGTAAATACTTATCAAATTATCATAATTTCTTCTCTAAAACTTATCTATTAATGACTTTCTGTGATTATGAAATGTCTTTCCTTTTAGTCTATTTTATTCCTCCTTAGTTTTTTTGACTGTTGCCTTATCATCTAAGATTCTTGAATAATTTTTACCTTTCTTTTTCACCATTGAAGAGGAGCAAGAATAGTTTGCTTATTGAGAATAGTTTGAACAGATATATAAAATAAGGGTCTTTGAAATGGAGAGATGACTGAACACCTTGCTTTCCCTTATTTATTTCCATCTGCAAATAGATGAAAATAATTTGAATTCACAACTCTTAGAACAAATTGGTGATGTTTCTATATACCTATCTTGTTTACAGATTAATCATGGGAAAAAAAGATGTGTATCCATTTCATTTCATCTTGGTTCCTTCACCTGGTATGGAAGGATGATTTTATTTTAAATTCTTCCGGTCTTCTGTCCTTCCATGTAGCTACATAGATGTGAAAATTAAAATGGATCCATAATCATACTTTTCCCTTCTTCCTTTGCTTTTCATTTCTTATACACTGTCAAACCATTGAAGCCTATGTGAATGTTTATCTCCATGATTTAGCTGGAATGAAGATGTCTATATCCCCTTAATTCTTTTCTTATGAGTTGTCTTTTGTTCTTGGAATTCTTTGTTTTCTGTTTATTGGTTTGAAGAAGCACAAGAATTTGGACTTTATTCCTCTTGGAGTGGCAATGAGATTTATTTTTTATTTGATGTTTGATTTTACAGTTTTCCTTTAGCCTATTTTTTTCTTTTAAGTTTGTCTTCATGCAATATTTTTTTTACATACCAATAAATTATTTTTATGCTCAATTTCACATTTAAGTCTCTATCTCAGCTTCAATTGGAGCTTGATGTCAGCCATTTGCTTTTCTAATTGATAGGTAGAGGAGGTTCTTTCACTTAAGAAGCTGAGCATCGAAGACCTAGTTGAGACAGAGAGACCTGTTGACAATGATAACCTATAGAAAGAAAAGATATCAGGTGTGTCATCCTCGCCTATTAGTCATCCCAGAAACTTATCCTCCTCTCCTCAAATGATGTTAGAACATAACACTAATGCTATTGTAGATCCTGTTCATGTCACAAAAACATCTTCAAGTGGTTCCCAACAGACTGATAAAGATTCATCTTCACCTTTTGCTTCTGCATCATCGGTTCCAGCTGTGTCCAAAACTGAGATCCAAAAGTCTTTGTATGGGAATGGAATTATTATAACAGACTTAAGAAGTCTTTGTATAATGTTGTATTTGGTTACTTTTATGCTTTTAAAGTTTGGATTGACTGTTTTTTTTGCATGGTTATGACCCTCATTGTTGGGTTGCAGGTTATTCAAAGAAAATTAGTTTAGGTAGTCACTCCATCAACCAATGTTAGATGGTAATATTATTCCTGATGTTGTTCATCTTCTGCAATAAAAGAGGTTCTAACTTCTTACTATTACTTAGTTATTCATTCTCTGCTTGCTATTATAGTTATATATGACAGTGAGTTAAATGTTTTCTACGGGAGAACAATGGCTTGGATAATAATTTAGTTGTGTATAGATTTGCTTTTGTTGATTGTGCTCGATTTAGAGTTTGGGTTGGCTCTATAGCTATAGACGATCATGCATCTAGTTCTGCTTTGGGAAGTATGCTCACAATATCCTTTTTGGTGATTTAGTATTAATGTTTGATAATTATGATGAAACTAGTACATCATAGTGTATATGTCAACTATTAAGATGCTGATAATGGCATTGGGAAACATTTGAAACGATTCTCATGAAGACTTCCTTTTTGAAGAGGGATTGTACATAAATGTGAGGAAATTTTGGGAGGCCTTAATTTTGGGCAATTATTATATAAACATAATATGGAGAGATCAAATGATTAAGAGGTTTACGATTATTTTAAAAAATCTATATATACATTGTCGTTAATAAAGTTTTGGATAGTGAATAGTATTTATTTATAAATCAACATTGACTTTTTATGTTTCGAACTCCTTTTCTTTTAGATCTAAATTTTGTTTAGTATAAAAATAAAAAAATTGTCCTACCTATTATTGTAGTATAAATTATCATGTTATATTTTATATTGAATGACGAAGGAATATACCTTTATTATGAGTTTATAAAAAAAATGAAGCACTTGAAGATAATACACTATTTTGGATGCCTTTGTACCATAAATAACTTGTAAAGAATATTATATAATTTATGTCATCTTAGAAGAAAAAGGAAAATTTTAATTTATTGTCCTATAATTACTTTTATATATATATATATATATATATATATATATATATATATATATATATATATATATATATATATATATATATATATATATATAAGCAATTAAAAAATTAAAATCTAGCTAAAATAAGACATGAAATATAATCAACTAATGTTTAATACAATGTTTTAAGAAATTATGATCAAAATAAAAAAAACAATTAACATAAATTTACAATGTGGGTGGATGTATATTTATTAATACTAGGATTTCGATTGCAACATCACATCAACAATTGTCTTTAATATTTTATAAATTTGATAAAATTTTTAAATACTAAAAACATATAAAATTTAATTTATATGAATATTGAATAAATTAAAAAAATTATTAAAAATTGTTATATTTTTAATTAAAATATATGCAAAAATTCTTTTATAATCACAATGTGCAAGAAAATTATTTAGGAATAACAAAATTTTTAAAAATATATTTGTAGATTTTCGT
The DNA here is from genome assembly GCA_025330945.1 of Mucuna pruriens. Lineage (NCBI taxonomy): Eukaryota > Viridiplantae > Streptophyta > Magnoliopsida > Fabales > Fabaceae > Mucuna > Mucuna pruriens. The sequence continues at coordinate 8,136,366 of JAENHJ010000324.1, read as the reverse complement.
TTGAAAATTTTCGCAAAAAATGCTCATGATAAAAATATACCTACGAATTTTCCTAAAGACATATTCGTAGGAAATGCTCTTTTTTTGTGGATTTTTCGACAAAAATTTTCACAGAAAATGCCCCTACCTATGTATCTTTTTGCGAATCTTTTTGTTGATTTTTCTATGAATTTTATGTGAATTTTCCTAGGAATTTTCCTGCGAATTTTCTTACGAATTTTTTTATGAATTTTCCTACAAATTTTTATGTGAATTTTTCTACAGATTTTCCTGCGAAATATATCCTCAGATAAATTTTTTGCCGACTTATAATTCGGAGGAAACATATTTCTTGTAAAATTTTAAGCAAAATTCATAAAAAATTTCGCAGAAAAATAACACATTTCTAGTAATTGATCTAATGGTTAGCCTTTTATAAAGTTTTACAAACCATTGAATTTCACTTATTAGTGTTAGCCTAGCACACACAGAGAAGAGGATATTTACTTCAACATGAATTCAAAATATTCAATTGGGCTGGATGCTCAAAGATAAAAAAAAATAGGTCTATTCTATTTGCACTCCCTTTTTGCTTTTTACAATCCTATAATTTTTAAAAATTTAAAATTCCTAACTGATTTTCATGATGCGAGTTGCATAATTTTAACGTTTTGCAATTCACAAAAAGTTTCAGCAAAAATATTGCGATACCTTTCTTACCTTTTTTAAAATGCATTTAATAATAATTATTTCTGATTGAATGTGATAGATAATTATATTTAAAAATAATAAATATTCTTCATATACATAATATAATTTTAAAAATATAATAGAATTATTTTATAAAATGTTATTTAATATTTTAATATATTAAATATTATTACTATAATATTTAAGAAACATTTTAGTGAAAATAATAAAATAATTAAAGTAGAAAAATAAAAAAAATGTTATGTTAAAATTAAATAAAAAATATATTAAAAATTACACAAACATATTTATAATTTAAAGTTTATAAAAAATATTTTTGAAATAAAATTCTACTTAAATCTCTCTGATAAAGTTATTTATATAAAAGAATATTTATAGAAAAATTAATTATATATTCTATTAAAATCAAATATAAAATTTTAATTCTCAAGAAACATATCTAAATATTTCCAGTAATAAATACTAAATATAAAATTTTAATTCTCAATAAACATATCTAAATATTTCCAATAATATTATTTGGAATAATATTATTGACCAATAAATCTTAATTGCAGTAGTGGTATATAAATAAGATAAAACGACCAGATGATGAAACATTCAGTCATTTTATCTAACAATAGAATCCTGAAATAAAATGATAAATATATTACTCTTTCTCTTGTGTTTGGTGACTTGCAGTGCTAATCACAGAGGAATTCGTAGTCCAAAAGAAGATTTGGACCTGGAAAGACAACTAAAGCTCGTTAACAAGCCTCCTATTAAGAGTATTCATGTATTCTATTTTCTTCTTATATTTCATCGTCTGCTTCCTTTTGTCGAACTTGATCTCAATATATGGTTTGATAATTTTATTTATATAAGTTGTATTTTGGATTCTATAGACGAATTTTGGAGATATTGTTGATTGCATTGATATTAAAAAGCAACCAGCTTTTGACCATCCTTTGTTAAAGAACCATAAATTACAGGTATACACTCTTTTTTGAACAGTCTCAAATGTAGATAACTTTTGATCTTTCTTTTCTTATATTTTTAATATATGTTTTTACCTTGTTTAATTATAGAGAAAACCTAGCTCCCAAAAATCATTTGGAAAAACAAGAGCGAAGAATTTACATACTGAATCTATATTTGGGCTTGGGAAAGAAGAGTGTCCAACAGGAACTGTTCCTATTCGGAGAGATAATCTCATTAGAGACAAACCATTATTAGATAATCATATTTTGACTCAAAACCAACCTGGTAACCATGTAAGTTTTCTCTTGTATAACTAAATTCTAAATTTTTATATTTTATTTCATAAATTGCATCACATCTAATATTTCAATTTGAATATTGAATTTTGCAGTATGCAGAAGCATATATGTTACCATTTCTTGGTCCTTATTACGCAGTCAGCGGAAACAATAGCATTTATAATCCAACACTTCAAATGAAAGATCAAATCTCTGCGTCTCATTTATTTCTTCAAAATGGACCGAAAGGTTCTACTGAGAAAATCGTAGCTGGATGGCATGTCAGTTTTAATTTATGAAATTATTATTTCTTCCAAAAAATTATACATGTTATTTAATTTGTGTCAATTTAACGATTTAGAAACTAAGTACCAAATTAATCTCACACATGAAATTAGGTGGCTCCACAATTTTACGGTGGTGATAGTGCAACTTATATTTACGCGTCATGGTCGGTAAGAAAAGCTTTAATTTTCTCATATTTTTTTGAATTTTTACTTAGCTTATAGAGATGAAACACGTATATGATAATTTTGTTTATGTAAATATATAATATTTTTAAATTTTCTTTGAATTTACTTTTCATTATAGGTTAGCTTAAAACCATGTTTCATTTCTTCAATATTTAATGTTCAAATGTGAAACAGTCAGAAATAAAGAAGACTGGATGCTACAATATACAATGTCCAGGTTTTGTTCAGACAAACAAATACAAGTATCTTGGTTTCCGAGTGAACAATACATCTATCTATGGTGGAACGATGATTGAGACTAAAATTTCAATTTTCCAGGTCATGTTCATTCTATAAAACTTTCACTATAAGAAGGATAGAGTTATGTTCCACTCATATGAGATTAATATTAATTTAATTTTTCAATCATGCATTCTTAAGTAAATATAATGATAAATTTTATAATATTGGATGTGACATGAAAGGCTATGTATGATATATTATTGACAAAAGTTTTTTTTTTTTTTTTTTTTTTAGGATGTAAGCACAAAAAATTGGTGGTTATCTATTGAAAATGATCCTGTTGGATATTTTCCTATAGCATTGTTCTCCAATCTGACCTCGGCTGATAAAGTGGGGTGGGGTGGTAGAACAAAAACTCCTCTTGGTACTCAGAGTCCTCCAATGGGATCTGGACATTTTCCCGATAATAACTTTGTTCATGCTTGTTATTTTAGGTATGTCTCGTTTCAAAATGGATTAAGACGAGATTTTGGACCCGATGATGTAAAAACATTCAGTGACAACACTGATTGTTTTGGTGTTGAATACTATGGAAATCAAAAAGGAGAGGTTGGATATTCTCTCCAATTTGGAGGACCCGGTGGTAGTTGTGGCGATTAATTAATTTTTAATCAAATTTTGTATGAATAAATAACATTTCTATCATTATTTAGAGTGAGTAATTTATTTTTCTATCCTTCTCTATTTTGTGTTAGTAATTTTTATAATGCTATTTATTTTCGTGTTAAATTTGGTATAAAAATTTCACAAATAAAGCATATTTTATTTCTTGTTAAATAATTGAGAATCATGTTTTAGGTATAAAATCTGAAAATAATATGATTGATACATTTATCCTATGCAAATTACAAATTATTAAAGATAATGAAAAATTATTTAATTTTAAAATTAACTACTTCGTTACCTACTACATGTAAATAACCTATTAACACTGAATTTTGTTTGGGTATATATAAAGGAACCCCTATAAACAAACAATACCTGATGTGGTATAAATTTATTGATTAAAACAACGGTGAATTTGTTAAAAATTTATGCTTGATTATTATTTTTGGGGGTGGAAATTGAATACGGTGGAGATGAATTACATATACTGATGTACTACCTCGTCAATAATCAAATTTCAGTGAACCCCACCACTTCCAAATACTATAAAGTTTCATTCTTGCTGTTCTTTTTGGTGGAAATTAGAAACGAAAATAGTAATAGTGAAATTGTATCGCAAGATTATTTTATTTTTATTTGTGTTTAAAATTAATGAAGACATATTTTAGAAATGAAAATAGTAATAGTGAAATTGCATTTATATGATTTTAAAAAAATTAATGAAGACATATTTTTCTGCCAATATGATAGCTATTAAAATAATAAATAATTTATATAACAAAGTATTCTGATTAAAAAAATAAGTTATTTATTCAAATTTTAATAAATTAGAAATAAATAAGAAAGGAAAAGTCACAATTTCGGCAAACCGTTTTATTGGATTATCTAATATTGAAAAAATTATAGATTTTTAATTTAAAAAATACTAAAAATAATATATATAGTAAAAATATTTAATATGAAAATAAATATTTAGTATGATGTATTTTAAAATTGCGGATATGGTGAAGGTTTCCAAAGGAAGATAATTTACTCGTGGGTTCACTTCGAAAAGAAAGACTACTGCACAAGAAAACAAATAAATATGAAATTGAAAAAAAAAAATTGGCAGTGAAAACAAAATTTATTTTATTGTATACATATAAATGGGTAATATATTATAAAATTATCACACTTTCGGGAGAAAGTATTAATATTTTTACTTGATTTTATTTTGCCTTAAATTGTTTTTTGAAAATTTAATTTATTACTTTTTTTATAAACTTTTCAATTTTAATTTGTAGATATAATTTAAATATTTTACATTTATTTGAAAAAATGATAATAATCTTAAAAAAATTACTTAATAAAAGTTTAATTGCTTAATTACATTTACAAAACTTTCCTCGTCTATAATCATAGAACACAAGTTCCCTAGGATGAGACACCTAGAATGAAAGATGTTTTTCTTTTGTGTCTCGACCTCCTCTCCTACCTAGTTGTTCATTTGCCTCTTTACTACAAATAAGTTTCGTTCATAGTATGATCCATCACTCAAACCCTCAAACTCACTGGTTGTGATGGCTTCTCCTGTAGAACTCTCACTCCCAATTTCCCTATCTTCCTTTACAATCATCACATGCCTATTACATTTCAAGGCTATGTGCCCTTTTCCTAAACATTTGAAGCACTTAATATTGATAGCTCTAGGCGGTATAGGTGCAAAGATGGGTGTGAATGCCTTGTGACTAATGGAGATTTCACTTCCCTTCTTAGGACTCTTCTCCCTTCTAGCCCTATGTTCATCCTTATCCCTGCCTTTCCAGCTGCTACTTCCCTCATAGGTATTTCTAGATGCATTCCTTCTCCTGATTTACATATCTACCTTGATGACTTGATGGATTAGCTTACTTAAGTTTTTATAATGTTGCAACTCCACAACATCTTGTATTTCTCTATTAAGGCCATGTAAAAATCGAGTTATTGGCCTACTCACTCTCCTTTATTTGAGCTCTCACAAAGTTCATTTCCATTTCCTTATGGTACTCCTCTACGCTCCTAATCCCTTGGTAAAGCCTTTGTACCTATGCAAGTCCATGGTATAAGTGGGTGGGACAAATCTAACTCTCTTCACATTTTTCAAGGCCTCTCAATCCTCACAGAGGTATTTAATCTCACACTTTTTTGAATCATCTAAGAACTGCATCCATCATACTAAGGCATAGTCACCAAACTCAAGGGTGACAAGCGTCACAACCTTTCATCCATGGAGGTTAAAACAGTTTAATATGTACTTCACCTTGAGCTCTCAGTCTACATATGTATCAAGATTGCAATTGCCCAAAAATGGTGGGATTTTACATTTAGTCACGTCAATTTCCTCCTCCCTAAGCTCCTCTCTTCTTTGCTCATGTCTCTCCTTCCTCTCTTCCCTCCTACTCCTTTCTTTTTTTCTCATGTTTCTCACGCCTTTCACTCTTGGAGGACCAAGAACTCTTCCCATTGTCACTAGAGTTTTTTCCTTCAACACTCCCTTCAATCTCATGTAAATAGACTATCTTATACCTCTTTTCCTTCTTCTTGCTCAAGGCTTTAACATTAACATTGACATTTTAAATGTCTTTTTGGACCGAGTTTATTCCTCTACCAACTTTCTCTAACTTTTCCCCAAGCTCCTTGATATAGCTAACTATGATTTTGGACTTAGGAGACAAATTTTCCCAATCTATGTTTGGATCCTTCATACTTCTTTTTTTTTTCATCTTTCTCTCCTAAAAATAAACTTGTTGAACCTCCTTTAGCTACTGCAATACAGATAATAGATCAGTCAAGAACAAACACTAGCTCACCACTCACCTAAAGTGTTTCACTCTGCACTTGTGTTTCACTTTTTTGTGACTTTTTCTCTAGTGTTCTCTCTTGTCTTTTTCCACTTAAACCTCACTCAAAGATTGCACAAGAAATCACTTTCTAAGATAAAACAAGTTCACTGCAAGTGAAAGCCAAACAAATCTCAACAAACTCTTAAGAGAAAACAAGAAAAGAAAACCCAAGGACAAAACTATAAGGAATTTTAAAGACAAGCAAGAAAAGTTCAAAGAAAAGGAAGTTAGACTCAAACGAAATTCAAGAAAAACATTAAGGAAGACTAATACTGACTCAAAACAAGTATTAAATGTAAGGAAAATAATTGTAAGTATAAATAGTGTTAGAAATTTATAATTTTTTTTAATCATGTGGGCTTTATATGTTAAATACAATTATATAGCTATTTATTTAAAGTGATTATAATCTTAAGTGATCCAATTGAGTAATCAAAAAGACTTCTTAAAAGGCTTGATATGGGCTTAATGAGGGGATAATGGGAACCTATATGTAGGCTAACACATCAGGTAAGGTTATGGTCTCAATACACTAAACTGAAGAACACTCTCTATTCTCCCTATCAGAAAAGAGAAGCTAAGGTTCCAGAAGGAATTAAGGTGGTTTGGTTGAGGAAGACCACAAACCAAAGGTTCTCAATCAAAAGGAAGATACTGAAGACTCTGCCGGCCGTGATCTCCAAGAACAAAATGGATCCAGGTATTCAATTGTTTATACATCCTTATTTACAGTTTTGATGGTCTGGTATAACGGTAAAGGATCATAAGGAACCTAAGGATAGATAAAGATTTCCAACATGCAGCGTTGAACAGCATTCAATAATGAATGCACCAAAACTAGTTCACTAGATTCCTATAGTTATTGTGCAATTAATGTTGCCTCTGCACCTTCAAATTTCACTTTATTTTACTCTTTTTTTATTTTGTGTGCATATACTTTGTTTTTACTGCACTAAAAAAACCTTATGAACATTCTTTTTTTCATAACTTTTGGTCCACAAATTTTTCGACAATTTTTACACAATTTCTCAAGTAAATTCAACAAACATACAGTGCAACCTTCACATATACAAAACAACAAAATCAATTCAAATCAGTTTCAAGATCTCAAGTATAAACATCAAACAAACAAACAAACAAACAAACTCAAACAATGCACGAACTTAACAAAATTGCATCATATAACTAGTAAAATTGAAAATCCCCAAATTCTAAGTATAAGAACCTAAAATTTCAAAAAATAGGCTAAACAAGGAATTAACAAAATCTGAACCGTGTATAAGTGGAGAAGTGTTAGGTGAACGAAACCTAACCAGGATGAAACAAAACAATGAAGATTTGACCTAGAAATGAAAGCTCGAACTTACCTCTTATAGTTTACTCAAGCTCGATGGAAACAGAGGTATTTGCTACAATTCTACTTAAATCCAACAACTAGATGATGAATGAAGCTTTGATTACCATATGATGCATTCCTGGTATCAGAATGAAACCTTAGGATCTATAATTAAAATCTAGTCAAGCAGAATCGGTAAATAGTAGATAAATTAAGAATAAAGAATTAAGTACAAACTCAATTTCATTCAAAAGTTATGATTCTAATTACATTGAGGGTTTTTATACCCTTGATGTCCTAACTATGTTTCTTAATTACCAAAAAACAACCAAGACGCGCTTCACAGCCACCAACACACACACAACAACTTCCGCTCTTAGCGAACACCGTTATAACTACCAAGATTTGAAAATCTAATTACTAACAAAAAAAATACTACCAAATAGGACTATTAGCCTAAGCCTATGTAGTCCTACGTGAAATACAACACGACTTCTAACTTATACAATGCTACTAAACAACAACTTCTAGCTACTAGAGTTGGACAAAGATCCAAAGACCTAAAGACATTAATCAAATATTCATAAGTTGAAATGAGATTTTATACCAAAACTTAATTAAAATGTAACCTTGGTTTAAAATAATGATTGAAACTAATTTATACAGCTTAGCTTACTACAGTAGTTTAAACTTTGTTTAAGTGTTAAAAGTGATTATTAAAAGACCAAGACACTTAAGAAAAAGATTGCCAAGAAAATAGTTTAATCTAGCATAGTGTTGGATAGTAGATTCATAACTATAGGAGAAAAGGGAAATTGGTCATTTTAATTTTCTAAAATTAATATTATGATAAAAATAAATAAACAAATTTCGTGATAAAATTAATTTCAAAGTCAGATTTAGTATTATTTATTTTTTATAATTTTAGAATTAAAATAAGTTAAACGTAAGTATTTTAGTGAAATTTAAGAAAAGGGGAAATGATAAATTCAAATTTTTAAATTAATTTCATAAATAATTTATTTTATTCATAAATAAATAGATTTAGTCAAATTTAAAGAAAAAAATATTGTTTTCAAGTTAAATTCATTAAATTACAAAGATTATATTATTATAAACACTAAGGGTAAAATTGTTTTTTCACGTAAAACTTATCCAGAAAATTTAGCGAAACAATCCATTTTTAAGTTTAATAAAATATATTAAGATGGGGTATTTTTGGAAGTTTGAATTTTTAATTAATTTAAATCTGAAACGGTATCTTAAATATCCTTAGATGAACTTAAATAAATTTGATAAATTTATTTGAGATTTTCAAGTAAAATTATAAGAAATTCTTAATAAAACTTAATAATGTTAGTTATATGTGTAAACAACTATTTAATCGCATAAAATAAAATTGTACTTGTATCGATTTTTCGGAGTCATTACACCCTTACTTCCATGATTTTGTTTATATTAGCTTTTTATTTTGCTTATGTATCTGTGTATAATGATTGTGATTCGAAATGTGGAAGAGCAAATGACAATCACTCAACAACGTATAAGGAGCATCTTTCTTTGTAGAAAGATTGGTAAGAACCGTTAAAAAATTACTGTATTTTTATAATATTTAATCAAAATTCAACCTTCTACATTTTTTGTTATTTTGAATTATGTAGCATCAACGAGAAATTACACTTACTTTATTATAAATTGACACGTCATTACTTGAATCGATTAAGTGATTTTATTAGATGAATCTCATTGAGTTTATCACATGTACCATGGTTAGTCCTTTGAATTAATATTGGTATTGAGTAAAGATGAAATTAACAATGTCAAATAAAATAACATTGATATATACTAAAGTTTAATGATCATGAATAAAAAAGTTAATTACAAATTATTATTATACAAATTTTAAGATATTTATAATAAAAATCTAACCAACATATCATAGAGAAAATGTGATAATATAAAATTATATAGTTGGTTCATAATCTATTTTCACCGTCTAGGGCAAATCATGAAGCATATATTAAAATTTTGATATTCGTAGTAAAAAAATTAATGAAACCAAACTACAACGAGCAATAAGTAACGAGAAAAATCCTAAAGTGAAATCATGCTAAAATTGAGCTATAACTGGATACGGAGATTTTTCTATTCCTAAAGTTTATTTTGTTTAGATAAATATTGCTGCTTTTCCCAACATTATAACTCATAAAATCAAATGGTGGTGATCGAAATTAGATGAGGAAGTGAATCTAGTTAGCTAGGGTCATACAAGAAACTGTGCCACATCCAAAATACTAGACACAAAGCAATCCTACAAGAGATTATCATATCTATCAATAATCTTAACGGTAAATGTCATAACATCATATGATTGAATCCCATTTGGGTTCACCCTTACATGACCCAAAATTTTAATTCTAAATTGTGACTAACTCAACAGAACAAATACATCCCAGCTCTACAAATTTGTGTATTTGACCAATGACACAGGTACCAATCTATGTAACCGTGAGAGAAAGTGAGAGGATGGAAAGAAAGGACACAACCATACGGTTAGTAGTCAAACGAAGCCAGAGAATTCCCCCCACAAAGGAAACAAAGACTTCCCAGCACACTGAAAAGGTCTTATCAACAGAAACATGGGAATGTAGATTGTGTCGTACGAGGTTCCTCGATAGGTTGATGTCCAGATCTCAAGGATAGAGTCAAATTTATTACACCACCATCCCCTTGAGCTTAGCCTTTCCCTGTCTCTAGGGACAGGATACATTGACCCATTCCCTTGTTTTAAATACGTTGGTACTTAAGATTGCACACTACCCACAGACCCACCAAGGTTAAACAACCAGATTAAAGTCTGAAACAACAACCTTTTTTCCCACATTATTAAGGATTTATAAGTTAGAACTTGAGAACACAACAGGAGAAACCAAATCACCATTAGTTGTTCAAGTCACTGTCCTCTTTGATAATTAGAAAGGAAAACCAACAAAGCCTCGTAATGAGCTACCTACCACTACATAATTTTACAAAGAAATTACATCAACACAAAATCTAAGACCACACCCATCACCACCACTTCTACATAGCAGATCACTACTACATTAGGCACTGAAACAAAGAAACCTTTCTATATTTCAACACTGACTTCTGTCAACTGAGGCTTCACCTTGGGAGGCCTACCTCTAGGCCTTCCACTGGAGACGGCGGTCGGACCGGACACCGACACAGCCACCGGTGACCGTGGAATCTTCTTCGGTCTTCCTCTTGGCCTGCCACTTCCAGGGGTGGCTTTAGCCTTAGGGGACTTTGGTGGGGCGTTAGGGTCCTTTGGGGGACGACCCCTTGGCCTTGGAGGGGACAGAACAGTGCCTGGAGGCAAAGGAACCTTTGGTTTAGGGGGCCTTCCACGGCCCCTCTTTGGTGGGGCATTTGGATCAGGCTTCATGTAGTTGTTCTTAAGGAACACAAGATCTCCATTATCTTTCATCTTATTCAGGTGATGAGCCAATAGAGTTGAGTCTGGCAACTCACCATAGGTGGTTTCTATGTGCTTTGATATCGCTGATTTGTTCGATCCATTCGGTTCGTTCAGGGCTTCAAGTGCTTTCACTATCAACTACAACAACAACATCACCACCACCCAGAGTTAATAAATTACAACTGTCTTAAAAAAATAAAGCTTTTTTCAGTAACAGACCTAGGATGTTGTGAAAATCATGGTTTATGTACGTGGGATTGTGAGAAAACAGAACACTAAGATGAATTGCGGGTAAAACTCAATACAGACAAAAAAAATTTCCTGTTTGGTTGAATTCCTCAAAACCCTTCATTTCTCCCACTTCTATTTCCAAAAACACTAAAAAAAAATTACGCTAGGTGAACAAAACAAGAAACCGGAGTCAGTGAAAATGTACAGATCAATTAGATCAGTGTAAAAACTACTAACTTTACTAGGAAAATTGTTCCAAGATTTAATTTTGGAGAAGAAAATTTCTAAAAAGGAAATATTGATTGTGATGTGAATTATTACCTCAGGGTATGGAGGAAGTGATAGAGATTTATTAACCTCTTCAGTAGCCATTGAAGCTGCAGGTGGTGAAGATGTTCCAAAGCTTGCACCCAAAAAATAATACAAACTTCAACAGAGGCAGGTTCAATTTTTTTCAGGAAAGTGAAGTGTATGATATGGATGACTATTACAAAGATCTGAGGATTGAATTTAAAGGCAGATAAATAAATTAAAAATTGGAAAGAACTTTAATTAAAAAGAAAAAAGAAGAAGAACTTCATGCCTCTTTTACAACTCTCCCTTGTTCATCCTTAGGAGAATATGGACGGTTAGGAATCACCCAAAAGAAGATGATCCAACGGTTGCGGCGCTATTATGGAGACAGTCACTTGGATCGATGACGTGGCAGGAATGTGCTAGTTCACAGAAATTTTTGTAGGTACCCTGCTGTCTTTTGCATGCTTCTTTTGGATGAGGTTTTCTTGGAGTCATGGAGGCTATCTCAAATTTTAACTTTTTTTGTATATATTTTCATTTAAATTTTAGGAGTAGAAAATTGAAAATTTATTCTATCAGAAATGTTTTTATAATTTTATAATATTTATTTTTAAGTAAACAGTGTTTAATTGTTATTAAAGAATTAAAAAAAATATATCAAGTGACATAATTTTAATCTCCAAAATAATTTAGAAGCTGTACTCGTTATTTTTCTTTGAAGTTTGAACATTGGTATCTTTATTAATTTTTATTAGTTTCTTCAATAAAAAAAAATTGAAGTCCTTGTAAATTCGATATTAACGTATATAACTTGTCGCCAATAAACATAACCGTAATATGAAAAATCAAGCCCCATTAATCAATAAATATATTATAACTCATTAATATAAAAATTTGTTACCATCATCATCAAATTTGAGATACGAAAATAGGGAAATTACAATGACACACAAATATAATTCTAAAAATAAAAAATAAAAATTTTATTAACACAAATTATGAATATAAATAACATTTAATATCTTTTGTAAAATTATTATAATCATTTAGTGAATTTTATTTTGGATTCTGTAACGGGAGTATTCCACCAAGATATTAAAATTTCAATTAAGGGACTAATCTCTTTCAATAAATAACTTTTTACACACACGCAGACCTAATAATTAAACTTATCACTACATGCTTAAAAAGTCTTACCATATTGATAGGTATACGTTAACAAAAAAAAAAACTCAAATAAAATGTACATTGTCAAAGAAATAATCGTATTTCAATAAAAATGTATAGAATCAATATATATATAAAATTAACAAGAAAAGTTTAATATACACAACACAACGCAAAATTTCTTATCTATTATGATCTTGTCTAAGAATCCTAAATATATATGATATCGATATAAAATTGATACAAACAATACATCTTATCAATCACAAAAATGATATTAATAACAACACATTGATATGATATACTTATTATTAATGTAGAATTAATCTCAATTAAATCATTTTAAATTACACAAATCTTGTACAATCGTTCTTATCGGAAAATTTACAAAATATTTGCATTTATGCCTGCAAAAAAAAAATTAATATACATATCAAGCATAAAACATAAAAATAAAATTAAAAAAAATTATTTAAGTTATATAATCATCACAATTAATCTCCAAACAAAAATATCATACCAAAAAGAATATATTACACTAAAATTTATTTAGTATTATTAGAGTAATGCATAAAAATTTCCAGACCTAATATCTTAGAGTTTATAATTAAAAACCATAATTTACTTTGAAACTAATTATTATACAATATTTTGGTATCTAAAAAATTCAAAAACGATACCAGAAATACTAAAAATAATATTTAAAATATTTTTAGCCCCAAAAAACCTCAAAATTAAAAATCTCAAATTCCATTTAGAATAGTCACAAAGCCAGTAAACACATAAACCACAACGCATAACAATAGCAAGATTTATTATAAGTAACCACATAAATTAGATTTGAGAAATTGAACATAAATTAGATTTGAGAAATTAAACCAAATCAATGGCGGTGGCACTAGCACGTGAATATAGAAGTGATCCACGGGTCATATGTGAACTGTGAATTGTTTCAATATTGATTGTCTGTAAAATAAGAAATAAAAACAAAAAGTCAAATCCGTGGTATTTTGCAATTCCTTAAATTTTCCCGGTAACGGGAGAAACCAACAAATGAAGAATTAAAAAAAAAAATACAAGGGTGCAGAAATCGATATACTTTAATAAAAATAATGGTTTCGAATAAATTGAAAATTAAACAAACAAAAATTAAAGAAAACAAAAACAAAAACTTTTACCAGAGGATCAGATTTTGAATTTAATTTTAAATTTTCATCCAATCTAAATTAAATTTATTTATTTATAAATTATTATATATTCTTAAAATTATTGTATGATTTATACTTATTTATAAAAATATATTTAACAAAATATAATTTTTTTAGTAATCATTTGAGTTAAAAACTAAAGATTATATACATATATATTGTGCGTATAATTATGAGTTTTGTAAATTTATTTTAATAATCTATAATCGATGAATTATATTTTTATGAGTTATGTAATAACTTACAAACGAGACATTTGATATTTTTAATGATTTTTTATTATATTGTTATATATTTATTATTTATTTAAAATAAATAAATAAGATAAAATTATTTTTTTCCAAAACTGATTATTTTTGTAGAAGTTTGTAAAGCATACTTAATAAGAGAGTGCGACTTGAATTAGAAGAAGAGTGTTGACAAAAAAAAAATAACTTGATTTTAACCTTTTCACTTTTATATACCATTCTATTTATTTTTATGTGATCGATGAGACTTGTTCTCCAACACTTTCCTTAGGTCCAATTGTATATATTCAATTATGACTTGCACACTATCATCTAGTAGGCCACATATTTTTCTTTTGGGGGGCTTGTACTCAAATCAATCTCAAAAGTCTCAAATTTGTGGTTTTTTTTTTAGGCTTATACTTTTTAAATCTCATAGGCTCGATATTTTTATTGCTTGAGTGATTTCTTCTTTTTGGGGGACTTGTACTCAAGTCAATCTCAAAAGTTTTAGGTTTGTGTCTTTTTTTTTTTTTGCTACTTGAACTTATGCTTCTTAAGTATCAAATGCTCAATCATTTCTTTTATTTCATCTTCCTTCCTTTTTTTAGTTGGACACTCAATGTTTTGTATTTTTTTTATCAAGGTGGTTGGATATGCAAAGGGGACATGGTCGGATCGAATGACAATTTTCCCATGAACCTCCCTATTTTTAATGGAAAGAATTGGAAAAAGATAGTGCATCCAGAAGAAGATTCTCTTTGGCTTTTAAGAAGTGCTCAAAATAGTGAAGGGAAGATATCAGGAGCTGAGTGAAAGCCCCATGAAGCCTAGCAAGCAATACACAAGGATGCAAAGAAAAAAAGATTGCAAGGCAAAGCTTTTTTTGCATCAATATGTTGATGCAACTCACTTTGAGAAGATTGCTACATCTAATATAGCCAAAGAATCCTAGAAAATACTTGAAAGGGTTATTCATGTGGAGAAAATGTGAAATAAATGTGTCTATAAGTGTTAAGAAGACAGTATGAATTGATGTAGATGGAGGATCTTGAGAAGGTATATGAATACTTCACCCAAGTTTTGAGTCTCACAAACCTGATGGCAAGATGTGGTGAGAAGCTTTTTGGGCAAATCATAATAAATAAGATATTGCAAACTGTAGCTCCTAGGTTTGATTATATTGTGGTTGCAATTGGGAAATCCAAGAATCTTGGAACTATGAAGATTGAATAGCTTCAAGGTTCTTTAGAGATTCATCAATTGTGGTTAAATGAAAGAAGCATAGATAACAAACACGGGGATCAAGCTTTGCAAGCTCAAGTTACAAAGCAAGGAGCTGGAGATAAGAGCAAATGGAAGAAGGGAAAAGGAAAATTCACCAAAGGAGTTTGGTCTTCTAATCAAGAAAGATCAAAACCTAACGGTAATAGGCATGAATCCTTGAATAAAAGGGAGGAAGGCCTACAAGAAACAAAAGTGGTTCAAGAAAGTTTGATAAAAGGGAAGTTCAGGTTTCAATTGTAAAAAATAGGGTTATTTTGCATATGAATGTTGGTTTGACAAAAGAAAACAGAAGAGAGGCAGTAATGATGAAGCACACATGACTCAAGAAGACTTATATCCTGATCTTGTCTTATTAATAACTACAACTAGTGAAGAGTTTTCCCAATCCAATTTATGGTTTCTAGATACTAGATGCTCAAATCGTATGACCAACCATAAGGAGTAGTTGATTGATCTTGATATCAAGAAGAAGCAAAATTTGATTTGTAGATGATAGAACATTGAGTGTAGAAGGACTTGGAAACATTGTGATCAAGAGGAGAAATGAAAAAACAACTTTGATTGAGAATTATTGTATGTACCAGAAATGAAATGCAACGTGTTGAGTATTGGATAACTGATTAAAAAAGAGTTCTCAATGGTGATGAAGAATGATACTTTTAAAATGTTTGATTCTGCTAGGAGGCTGATTATGAAAGTTTCTCTTTCAAAGAACAGAACCTTTCAAATCAACATAAAAACAATTAAGATTCAATGCTTGAAAACTACTTAATCTAATTAGGAATGTTGACTTTGACATTATAGATTTGGTCACTTAAATTTCAAAGGCTTAAATCAGTTGAATTCTAACCAAATGGTGGCTAGAATTATTGTGACTAATATACCAAAAAAAGATGTGTGAATTTGGCTGGTAAGCAATCTAAAAATGCTTTCGAATCATATTTACTTATGTGAGCATCCAATTTGCTAGATGTTGTGTACTTTGATATTTGTAGGTCATTTGAAATACCTTCATTAAGAGGTAACAAATATTTTCTTTTTTGTTGATGAATTTAGTAGAATGATGTGGTTGTATTTGATTAAAACCAAAAGAGAAGCATTTGATTTGTTTCAAAGATTTAAGGTGTTAGTTGAAAAGTAAAGTAGAAGGTCTATATAAATGTTGCAAACTAATGAAGGAGGAGAGTATACCTTAAATGAGTTTAAGGAATTTTATGTGAAGAATGACATTCAGCATGAGGTTACAACCCTCTACACCCCTCAACACAATGGCTTAATAGAAAGGAGGAATCAAGTAGTGCTTAACATGGCAAGGAGCATGTTGAAAGAGAAAGTCTTGCCACACTTATTTTGGGGGTGGGATTGTCTCGATTGATTGCAGTATATGTATATGTGTTTAACAAATGCCCAACTAAACAACTGAAGAAGTTAGTGTTATGGAAGGTGTGGATTAGGAGGAAGCCAATAGTGAATCATCTAAAAAATTTTGGATCACTATGCTTTTAGACATATACCTAATCAGAGGCAAAGAAAGTTGGAGGAAGAGAGTGAGACTATGATCTTGGTAGGGTATCATTTTACAAGTGCATACATGTTGAATGACTCAATGATTAAAAAAATAATGGTTAATAAAGATGTGGTAGTGGTTGAAATAGAATCTTGGGAATGGAAGAAGAAATGTAGCGGCATGAATGTTACCTTCTTATTCATTATTTGATGAATTACACAATTAGTCAAGTGCAAGTAATAGTGATCTTGCAACTCAATCTCAATCACAAATAACACAAAGGCAAAGACAGTTACCAACAAGACTTACTAATTATGAGCTATTTCCTAATAATGCAATAACTCCTGAAGGTGATATTATGCATTTTTCCTTATTTGTCGACATTGAACCATTAAGTTTTGAAGAGACAATGAAGGAGCAGGTTTGAAAAGAAGCTATGGTGAAGAGTTAAAAGTCATTTAAAAGAATAAGATGGGGAGCTTGTTGACTTACCCATAAACAAACATTCAATTATTGTCAAATGGGTTTACAAGTTAAAATTGAGTCTAGATAGATGAATTGTCAAACACAAAGCAAGGTTGGTGGCAAAGATTAATTTGCAAAAGTTGGATTAGACTACTCATAAGGGTTTGCAGTAGTAGTAAGGATTGAGACTATCAAGTTGGTTGTGGCCTTAGCATGTGCAAGAGGCTGCCACTATTTCACATTGATGTTAAATTTGTATTTCTCAATAGGCCTTTGGAGGAAGAGGTGTATATTATTTAACCATCAAGTTTTGAGATGAATGATAAGGTAGAAATGGTGTTCAAGTTGAAGAAGGCTTTATATGACCTAAAACAAGCCCCTCAAGGTTACATATCCTATAAGATTTAATAGTATACCACTTGTACAAATGACTCTTAGTGCCCTACTTTTTTAGAGACTTGAATTTTTTATCATGACTTATGCATGTTGCACACCTTGATCTGCTACTATTTAAATAGCATTTCCTGCTATGGTTTGAACGGCAAAAGGCATCCCCATTGTGTACCCTTAAATCCACAAGTATTGCTAAAGAACCAAGAAATTGAACATGAATAAATCTCTTTGGTATTTTACGAGTACGCTTACGCGAACCTATTTTAGATATAGGTTTTGACATATTTAATTATTTCATAAAAAATAAGTCTAAGATAAAAAGACTAACTTAGACCTAATAGGAGAATGTGACTTAGGTTAAAGAAAAAAGATTGACCAAAATATTCAAATCAATTAATGTTAACATCTCCATTTTTATATATCTTTTTATTTATTTGTATTTGTACGATATGAAACTTATTCTCCATCAATTCTCTTGCCACACACATCTTTAAAAAAAAACACATGTGTAAGAAACCATTCCCATCACAAATCACATTGATTTACAAAAATACAAAAGGTGTATCAGTCTTAAATTTGTGTTTAAAATTTGCATAGGAAACCTTGAATTTGCGTAGAAAGTAATATGTAAAAGAATCACAACGTAATTTCTTCAAACTTAGTGGAAGTATATAGTAGCAGATGACCAAAGGCCCACAATCTTCTATGAAATTTATTGCACTAATTTAGACCATTGTTCCACAAGAAAACCATTCATGATGGCCACAGTCCAAATTAAATAATTATTCACCTTTTATAAACTAAAAACAAATCTCCTAAAACATGGATCAGGTGCAGACAAAAAGGAATACTTATTTAAAAAAAAAATTTAGAAGAAAATAACAATCTTATCTCTTCATCAAGTCAATGATATATTATAATTTTTAAAGATCGAATAAATGCACATCATTCAAAAATACGTACTAATACCACACACAAGAATATGATAAAAACCCTAAA
This sequence comes from Mucuna pruriens, assembly GCA_025330945.1. Taxonomy (NCBI): domain Eukaryota; kingdom Viridiplantae; phylum Streptophyta; class Magnoliopsida; order Fabales; family Fabaceae; genus Mucuna; species Mucuna pruriens. Next base: position 8,117,618 of record JAENHJ010000324.1, on the reverse strand, counting down.
TTATTTTGTATTTGGCCTAAAACTATATAAAAAAAATGGATTGGGCTTACAAAATTTAATATGTCGATATTATTTTAACATAGAACAACATGCATCAATTCAAATTTTATATCAATTAATTGAGTTCAATGACAAATTAATGCAAGTCATAGCATGTTTATCATCATACAATAACAATTAAAAAGGATTAGACAAAGAATGTGAAAAGGAAATGGAATTCATATCTCTTACCACGAAAGGAATCACAAACACCAGAGTGAGAAAAAGTTTTTCTTGACATGATAGTTAAAATTTTTTCAAACAATATTGTCTCACAAAATTATTTAAAATGACAATTTTATAATCATCATACAAAAATAGAGACTATTTATTTGTACAAGTGCTCAATTTGTCATATAAACCATTAGCTTAACAACTAATATTTATCAATTAAAGTAACATAGATCTTATTTTCATAATTGATATTAATTATCTAAAATTCAATCCAATAATTTAACATTACTAATCAATAACTCAATCTTTAATGTTCGAAAAAAATTAATCAAGACCACTGGACAAAATGACCAAAGCAACTATAGCTTTACAGTAGTCACAGCCACTAGAGAGAATTACTCTATATAACCTCCTTCGGTCTCCTCCTCTGACCATGAGTGAATCTCAACAAATGTTACAAATGTAAAGGTGTAGATTAGGATGTGTAAATTGTAACTTCTAAGAATCAATTATAGAAAAAGTTGTAAATTGTAATTGCAAAAGTTTATATAAATACGTATGTCTTTATAAAATTGCGACTAATATAATTGCAATATATGACATTTTACCATGATTAATCACTTGAGCAAGTTACAAACCACCAATTTCTTTAAGTTGTTCTCCAATTATTTGCCAACGTGATCAATATGATTTTGAGAATACATTCATCGCTTCCATTTTATCACACATTATTGTTGTTATTTAGCAATAACAATGGGTGATAGGCACTAAGAATACATCCAAAAGTTATTCTTAATTAATATAAGTACAAATAATTACTTATAAATTTGATAAAAGTAAGTACAGATATAAGTACCATTGTACCAACCAAACATCCTCCTGAACTAAGTTCAGCATAGAACTAGGCTATAACTGAATAAGGAGTTAATCTATTCCTAAAATTTAGTTTGAACTAACAATAAGGAGACTTATCTTTTCCAAAAATTGTTTTGTCTAGAAACATTCTGCTGGTGAATGAAATTAGACGAGGAAGTGAATCTAACTAGCACTCAACCTTGCGTATTTAAACATGAAACTGTGCCGCACCCAAAAGAACCAGGCACAAAGCAATCGTGACGGTAAAAGTTGTAACACCATAAGATTGAATCCCATTTGGATTGCCCTTTCATGACCCAAAATTTTTAATTCCAAATTGTGACTAACTCTGGAGATTAATTACAGTGTCAACTCTATAAAATTGAGTATTTGACCAATAACACAAGGTACCAATCTATGTCACAGTGAGGGAAAGAAAGGACACATCAACACGGTTAGTGGTCAAACCAGGCCAGAAAATTTCCCCCACAAAGGAAACAACGACTTCACAGCACACTGAAATGAAGGGGTCTTATCAACGGAAACATGGGAATATAGACTGTATCGTACGAGGTTCCTCCATAGGTTGATGTCTAGATATCAAGCATAGAGCCAAATTTATTAATCTCATTTTATATTTTGTATAAAAAATACCTTAGTTTAATTATCATTTTATAACATTAATCAAACATAAACACTTTTTTCTATATATGAAATATAAGAGATATGTTAAAAAATTACATGATAAAAATTATAATATTAACTATATTACTTAATTTCTATAAAAAAATATCTTCAATGTGAAAAAAAAAATGAGAAAAAAATACATCGTCATCACCCCGAGCTTCTCCTTTCCCTATCTCTAGTGAGTAGTGACAGGATACATTGACCCATTCCCTTGTTTTAATTAGGGGTACTAAAGATGGCATTGCCAAATAACCATCAAAGGATAAATAACCACATTAAGGTTTGAAATAACAACCTTTTTTCCCCATGTCATGGAATTTGTAAGTAAAAACTTGAGAACACAACACAAGAAACCAAATTATCATTAGCTCTAGTCACTATTTCTCTTTGATAATTAGAAAGAAAAACCATCATCGCCTCATAACAAGTTAGCTACCACTACTTAATTTTACAAAGAAATTACATCAACATGACATTCAAGACCACCACACCCACCACTTCTACACAGACAGATCATTACTACATTAGACACCGAAACAAGGAAACCATTCTATGATTCAACACTGACTTCTGTCAACTGAGGCTTCACCTTTGGAGGCCTACCTCTAGGCCTTCCAGTGGAGACGGCAGTCAGAGCCGACACCGACAGAGCTGCCGGTGAGCGAGGAATCTTCTTCGGCCTTCCTCTTGGCCTGCCACTTCCAGGGGTGACCTTAGCCTTAGGGGACTTTGGTGGGGCGTTAGGGTCCTTTGGGGGACGACCCCGTGGCCTTGGAGGGGACAGAACAGTGCCTGGAGGCAAAGGAACCTTTGGTTTAGGGGGCCTTCCACGGCCCCTCTTTGGTGGGGCATTTGGATCAGGCTTCATGTAGTTGTTCTTAAGGAACACAAGATCTCCATTATCTTTCATCTTATTCAGGTGATGAACCAATAAAGTTGAGTCTGGCGACTCACCATAGGTGGTTTCTATGTGCTTTGATATCGCTGATTTGTTCGATCCATTCGGTTCGTTCAGGGCTTCAAGTGCTTTCACTATCAACTACAACAACAACATCACCACCACCCAGAGTTAACAAATTATAAGCGTCACAAAAAGTGAAGTCTTTTTCAGCAACAGAGCTGGGGTGTTGTGAAAATCATGGTTATGTTGATAGGTTTGGGGTAAAATTCATTAGAGACCAAAAAATAAAAAACACATCTTTTTCCTGTTTGGTTGAATTCCTCAAAAAACATTAATTTATCCCAATTTTTTGTTTCCAAAAATGCTAAAAACTTAAACTAGGTGAACAAAACAAGAAACCCCAGTCAGCGAAAATGCACAGATCAATTAGATCCGCGTGAAATCTACCAAGTTTACTAGGAAAATTGTTCCAAGATTTAATTTTGAGGAAAAAAAAATAGAAAAAGGGAGTCTTGATTTTGAAGTGAATTATTACCTCGGGGTATGGTGGAAGTGATAGAGGTTTATTAACCTCTTCAGTGGCCATTGAAGTTGCAGGTGGTGAAGATGTTCCAACGCTTGCACTGTACCCTAAACCCACCCACCCAAAAAAATACAAACTTTGACAGAGGCAGGTTTGATTTTTTTTTTCAGGAAAGTGAAGTGTATGCTATGGATGACTCTTGCAAAGATCTGAGGATTGAATTTAAAGGAAGATAAATAAATTAAAAATTGGAAAAATATTTAATTAAAAAGAAAAAAGAAAAACTCCATGACTCTTTTACAACTCTCCTTTGTTCATCTTTGCGAGGGTATGGACGGCTAGGAATCACCCAAAAGATGACGATCCAACGTCTGAGGATCTATTACGAGGAAGGTCACTCGGATCAATGACGTGGCGGGAATGTGCTAGTTCACAATGGACCCTGTTGTCTTTTGCCTGCTTGTTCTTTCGGATGAGGTTTTCTGACGGAGACCATCCCAATTTTTAATTTTTTCACTTTTTTTATTTTTCATTTAAATTTTAGGAGAGTTGAAAATTGGAACTCTAACAGAATTTTTTATATTTTATAATATTTATTTTTTACAGTGATTAATTTTAATTTAATAGTTATCATTTTTATTAAAAATTAAAAAATACATAGTAAGTGTCTTTTCTTTAAGAGATATTAAGTGTCATCATTTTAGTCACTAAAATAATTTCGAAACTGTACTCGTTATTTTTGTTTGAACATTGGTATCTTATGAATTTTCATTAGTTTCTTCAATAAAAAAAATTGATGTCCTTGTAAATTCGATATTTTTTAGGTAAATAACTTGTCTTTATTAAATGTCACTTAGCTGTAATATGATAAATCAAACATCATTGAATATAATTAACAATCAATAAATATATATTTTATAACTCATTAATATATTAATATAAAAATTTGTTACCTGGATAATCTGATTTGAGATACGAAAATAGGGAATATTTTAATGGCATAAAAGTATAATAAATAATTTTTTGCTAACGGAAATACAAATTAAGAGTAGAAATAGCATTTATTATTTTTTATCAAATTATTTAGTGAATTTTATTTGATTTGCTTATTGCAATACCATTATTGCTTGCGTCAGACATGGAATTCTCCAAGCCCATCCCATCCAACATTAACAAAACTCATAAATCAGTTGTACATTGTCAAAGAAATAATTGCATTTTAGTTTTTCAAAAAATTATAAAATAATATAAATAGATAGAAAAAATAATAAGAGTTATATATTTTTTAAGTTCATTTAAAAAATTGATAAACGAATATAACTTTTTAAAATAAATTAAATTAAACACACAATTATTTGTCCAATTTTAGTTCTCAAAACATTTTATAAGTTATAAAAAAATTGCATACTCCCACTAAAAAAAATGGCTTACTTTCTTAAAATAAAGTAAAATAAAAAACAATCTTACACTAATTAATTTTTCTTTTTGAAAAGTATGTTAAGCTCCCAACAAAACAAAGTGTATGTTTTATTTTTTAATAACTATTTTTTTCAAAAATCCCTGAAATTTTGTGTTATTCAATCAATCCGATATAAACTAATTCAAACAATATGGAAGAAACACATCCAAAACAATTTTATCTTCTTGAAGCATTTATTCAACTCCAATAAAAAAAAGGGTTTTTGATGGCTTGTATTATAACCAAGCTCACATTATCTAAATATGTCAAAAAGAATAATATGTAATAAGAACTCAAAGCAAAAGTCTCCATAGCAACAACGTGATGGGGAAAAGGTCATCCTTTTGATGATGGGAAGGTGGTACGGTACCACCAATAAGGTACCACCAATGTGGTGACACAGCGCAGCGGATAAAAATTCCTAAGGAGTAACCACAAATGCAAATGACAGTGACAATGAGAAGAACCACACAAGAGAGACCAATGTTTTAACGTGGAAAAACTCCCTCAACGTGAAGAGTAAAAAACCACGAGTCGTCCAGACCAAAGAAATTAATCCACTATCATTGATTAAGAATGCAAGAGTTATTTTCTATATCTCTCACTCACTGTGTGAAAGAATTCACTCTTTCTCTTTATGAGAAATACACTATCTCTCTAACTGAGAAATCTACTCTCTCTCAATCTCTGCTTGCAAACCTGACCCCTTCTCCTCTTATAAAGAGAGACCTAGCGGGCTTGAGAGTATTGGGTCTTTGTCAACATAGTTGGGAGCCCAAAAATAACCCAATACAACGTATATTTACCTCATATGTATATAAAGTGTATACACACTGATTTATTATCATGTGACATGATATAAGTAATGATGATTAGTTATACTAATTACTAAGCATTATTAATCCTTATATTAATTTATATACTTAAGAATCGTATGACTAAAGAAGACATAAAAAAAATTTATTTCTTCTTTTAATTCTTTTTTAAAGTAATTCACTCAAGTAGTCATATCTTTTTTTTGTGTGTGTTTTTTTCCTAAACGCATGATTATTTTTGTTTTTGAAAAAATATAGAAAATAACAAAAGAATAATATAAAAAAAAGTTATATATATATATATATATATATATATATATATATATATATATATATATATATATATTATAAACATGTTAATTTAATAGTATATAATTGAGAAATTATTTGAGTTCATTGTTTATTTTATTAGAATCACTCTAATGAAAGAAATTAATATTTTAGATTGAGTGTGATTCTACCTACTTTTAAAGAATATTGTTTCTCGCAAAATTGCCTAGTGAAGTAGAAAATGTATAACTCTCTAAAAATAAATAAGAACTTCTTAATGAGCTACTCACAAATAAAGACTCAATTCATCACAAATTCACTCATAATACAAAAAAAAAATCTTATAATATTCCATAATTGACTTGTAGTAATTAATAGAATTTATAATGGTCAAATAATAATTTAAAATAATATTTTAATTGCTGATTAATGTTAACGTAATATTATAATTAAATTTTTTAACATTATTTCACTTGGATAATATTAATAAATCATTAAAATATAAAAATAGTTATAACTAAAATGACAATTATGGTCAAAATACATGTTAATGGACAAGGTAAAAAACATAATCTTTTATCGTTGTAAAAATAATATCTAATAGGAATATATATCATACATGCTAAGTGCTTACATATAAGAAAAAGAATATTGAAGAGCATAATTTATTAAAATATGTACAATTCAATAATGGGCTAAACATTTAAAAATATTATAAGAGATATGGTATATCAAAAGAGACATTGTCTCATACATATTTTATATTAAACTCTCACTAACTAAAAACATGAAAGGACTTACCTATATTAATATGACTTACAATACTTAAATAGGTAAGTATTTAGTAGACCTTCCAATGTATTCCCAAATTCGTAAAGGTCATAGAACATTCACATAAGTGTAGAAGAATAATTACATAGACATAGTACATTACCATAAGTAATTACTTTTTGTTCAAAATTAATAAATTCTTTACAATACTTAATACTCAATTATCCAAATTTACTAAACGGAGTGACTATGAAAATTCATAGAGAATTATAAAATTTAAGGATTTTCAATCTAAATGACATAAACACTCAATTTTAAATAATAAACAACATTCTAGATTAATGTGGCCACATGAATGTCAATAATAAAAAAATATCTTATGATTATAAGATTTACAACCACCTCAATAATGCAAGAAATCATACTTGATAGGAGTAATAACATCATACATGGAAGATACTTATATTAATGGTGTAATATATACAATAGTGGGATATTAAATTTGTAGCATATCTAATGTGAGTCTAAAAACATATTAACTTTGTCTGTTTAAGAGTAGGCTAATAATTTAGAAAAATAGACTAGTATTGAATTATTAAGAGAAGTGATTGTAGAATTAACGATCACTTGTAGAGTTTTGATAAAATTAACTACATATTCTGCACTAAAAAAAAATATTATTAAGATAAGTGATTACACAATGACTATATAAAACCAAATATGACAAATTTTAACAAAATTTATGTTTCATAGTTAATCACATGCTCTATATGGAATTTAGGATATTATAAATGTTCAAATCACACTTAATAACACATAATCTCCTTGAATAGTCACAAACATAAATTCTTAATGGATTTTTATAAATAAGATAACCTTTATATAGTAAAATATGAATATTACTTGTAATTTTCAATAGCTCACTCAAAACACAAGTATTAAGTTAGAAAATAGCAACACACACTTGAGCAAAAGATTAGATTATAGGTAAAATATATGGAACTTAAACTTTATGTATTATATAAGAACAAAAATAGTCTTAAATGCCATAAGTATTAAAGAATAACGATAATGTATTGTATCTCAAAATATAAAAATAAAAAAATATTGTCAAGTATATATCCCAAATATATAATTTATAATGATAAAGAATAATTGCATAAAGTTGAGAAGTTATTATTAATGTATATCAATGTTATGGAAGACTATAATATCCTCAATATAAGTCCTCCCAGCAAAGTAATAACTAACAATATATAAAGAAAAAAAATTAAATAAGAAATATTTAAAAATATAAATATATTTGATTTTCTCATGTCTAATTAATTGAATATTTAATTAAAGTAGAAATTTTATATTAACACAGTTCTACACATGTAAATGACATTTCTTTCAATGAGAAAGACTATCTCACTCGATAAAAAGATAGTTAGAGTAATAATCTAAAATATTTAAAATAAATATTTAACTATTTTTTCTATCCCACAATAATCATGTAAAATAATGTCATACTAATTATCTACATCAATTACTTACATAATATAAGGATAACCACAATCCATTCCAATAAAAAAATATTTAACATAAATTTACATCACAATAGGAAAGTGCGAGAATAACAGAGAGAAATTTTTATTCAATATATATATATATACACATTGTCAAGGAAGGTGAGAAAGCGAGTATATATTTTAATATAAAAAGAAAGAATGATGAATGATATAATACTTTCATCTTTTGTAGAATGCAAATGTAAAAGATACTTTAGTAATACTTTTTTCACCGAAAGCTAACAAAAGTTTAACAAAATATTTTTAAAAGAAGTAAAAAATCATATATTTGATTAAATCTCTCAAGAGAGAAAAAATATATTTTTTAACATAAGAGAGAAATAATGTAATACTTGCATCTTTTATAAAAGAGGAGTATAATTTAATTTTTTATATATTTTTTTATCATTTAACTAAATTGGAGTTTCCTTGTTTTAGTTATATCAACACTAATTTTTTTAAATACTTCATGTACTTAGACACATCTTGGATGTCGACCTCATCATGTGATTAACCTAGGAGTCCGACTCCCACCGTTGTGGAAAGATGTGCCACAAAACACACTAGAATATGCACTAAGATTCTCGAGATTCTGATAACCACTCATTACTGGGTACGAATTATATGCCAGAAGGTCAGCCATTATGGATAGCACGTCTAAGCTAGTTAACACTATAAAAAGGACCACCAAGTCAAACACTAGGTATGTTCAATTTACTCAGAAATGATCCTTATGAGAGATAGTTAAGCTAACTTAAATGTCTGAGTGCTTTTGTAGGTACTCCTTACACGCCAATAAGATTGGGTAACAGAAATTCACGAGGAGAACTCAAAGATTAGCAAAGAGAGACCAAGGGTTACTACAGCTCTTAGGAAAATTTTTGAGGTAAGATCACTTCAATTGCACGGTAAAGTGTATTTTTAGGATGTATTGTAGTAGTATTTTTACATTAATATAAAAAATAGTGTTTTACATTTAAAAAATAGTTTATGTTCATTCCCTATTTTTTTAAATATATGATAAATATTGATCTTATAATTTTTAGTCATTTAAAATTTATTATTATATTTTTTATATATAAAAGTCCCTATAGATTTACACTATTAAGATTTGGGTCACCCAAACGAAACACTTAATTGTATAGTGAATATAATTACTTGAACTAAGGACTAATTCCAGTAAGTTATATAGAGACCTATGTATCATTTATAAAAATAATTATTATTTATTTTTAATTCAATTAGAATATACTCACAATATAAAATAATTACTTTAAAAATCATACCTAAAATAATTTATAATTGATTGATAGTTTACAAATTTATATATTATAAATATATACAAAATAAACTCATTTAATTTTGAAGAATGAAAATTATGGATTAATAGTCAGGTCTAAACAAAACTAAATAAATAGTCACGTCACGGTCTAAACAAGAACAATATAAGAAGTAAAATCTAAACAAAATATATTATAGGAATGAAAATTCAAATTAGTTAAAACGGTAAAGATTACTTTTAAGAAGTTAATTATTTTGATGGCAATTTGTCGTTCAAATTTTATTGTCTTTCAAGTTTTGTCTGTCATGTCCATGAATAAGGAAAATCTACTATCCTATTTTTTACTACAGGAAGAGAGATACTAACCTTGAATGTTGTCGTTTCCCCTATCATCCAATTTTATATTTTTCAAACACTGATTAATTGAGCTGTAACTCAAACGAGAGGTTTAAAATAAATATTGTTGGTTGTAGCCTCAAGTGGATCATTTTTTTTTACGCACACACACACAAAAAAAAAACGTTGTGTGAAGATGGTGTGAATTAGAAAAAAGTTCTATCCTCTCATTTTTCACTTCAACATCGATGTTTGAAACCAAATTATTCTATAATAGTATAGGTTATATCTGAAAGAATATGAAACATGGTTTACCATAGACAACAAATATACACCAAAAAAGAGAAAAAACCCATAGACAACAATGATTAACAAATAGATACAGATTATACATCATGATGGACACATGATTTTGCCGTGAGGTTTACAAGCCCGTACTTTTAACACCCCATTCTTCACCTACAACTTCACTACTTTCCCTATCCCACCTAACAAACCTAACATGGGGTAGGGAAATGAAAGATAAAAAAAAAAAAAAGCAGATTTTATGTATTGGGAAATAGGACTAAGTTGAAGAGACCACATTATGTTCTCTTCTAGTCCTGCAAAATTTTGGGCCTCACAATTTTTGTAGAAAGCCTATCAAGCTGACACCTTAGATGTGGACAGACTTCAACTTTGCAGTCTGCTTCTCTTTTTTACCAATTTAACAAACCATCACATGATCTCAGAAATCCCTCCCTCCGTTGGAGAAAATTTTCTGATTTTGCAACAAAATTTGGTTACGGTGTGTCTACATGATGCAGGGTGAGAAATGACTTCCCACAAATCCTAAATGTGCACATTCATCATGAATCAACATCTGCATTAAGCAAATAGTGAAATATATCAGCATCTTGAAACTCGAGGACAAGAGTGATAACAACTTCTCTGTTAACTACATGATGCAGGGTGAGAAATGACTTCCCACAAAATTCTCTGTCATACTTTTATTATCGATTAAAATTTAATAAAAATTGTAAATTTATTAAAATTACAAATTTATTAATAAGTTATTAAATAGAAAGTGAAACTCATAAAATTATATAATTTTTAATAAATTCAAATTAATAATAGTGTATTCAAAAGAGTGTGATGTTGAGATTTCTTGTTAAATGATTTTTTATATAAATGTGTACCTTATGCCTACATGTGTTTGTTTGGTGAATGCAAACTTCACTGTAGTGGATCATTTCCCAAGGTTTTCAAGCGGAGTTCAACATCCTTAAGATCACGAAGATGTTGCAATATTTCTTGAAGCAGATCCACTCCTTTCTCTCCACCATTCTGTATGGAACCCATGCAATGTTGTAGAAACTCCTTATCCGTTTCAAGAGCTTGTAACCTCTCATAAACGCGATCAACCTCCTCTTCAATGGTTGTCTTCATGCTATCCATTTCAAGTATAGGAACTGAGTTTTTCATATCAGATGATTCAGTTTCCAATTGTCTCTCAAGAGAGTATGAGTATGTTTCCTCAGTCTCATTGTCAGCTGCATCTAAATATGGCAGTAGCTTCTTTGCCAAGGAACCTATTGGAGAGTATTTATCATCTGAAAACCCATTAGAATATCCATTCTCCTCTAAACTGCTAAACTTGCACTTCTCATTCAAGTCTTTGTCACCATACATTGATGAATGCTCAATCAATTTGATGTCATCAAGGAGTTCCTCATTATCTCCCAATGAAATAATCTTTTCCTCTAATGCTTTGAGCTGTTCTATAATGGAAGCCCTCTCTTCCTCAAACTCTGCCAATGTGTCATCAAGAGCACTCACATGCTTTACACAGTCTAGTGCCATTTCCTCCAAATTAGAAACTGTGTCATCAGTTGCATTATTAATGTGGCTGCTCTCATGGTTGAACAAGCCATTATCTTCGTCTTGCGCTTCGCGGTTAAGATCAATGGATAGCTCATCAGTGTAGCAGCCCAGATTGCTGCAAGAAGAAGAGGAATCTCTACTTCTTACACTTCCATCTTTCATTCTTCTCAGCACCCTCAGTTTCTCTTTTGCCTCATATTCCATTACCTTCTGCCTGTACTCTTCCAACTCCTTCTCAAGTTCTTGCTTCTCCTTCTCCCTTTTCATCATCAACTCATTCAAAAGCTGCAAAGCTTCCTGATCATACTCTGATTGTTCTTCCATCATCCTTTGGTATTGCAATGCTTCCATCTGCATTGCTGCCTTTTCTTCCTGCAGCCTTGTAATCATTGCCATTGTCTGGTTGGCAGCTATTGCTGATGCACTTCTCTCTTCTTCTAGTTCTTGATATACAGCACTTAGAGTCCTTCTTTCAGATTTTAAAGCTATTTTTAGCCTGTCGATTGTTAAAACCGGATCACCACATTCTACCTCACTAGCAATACTACCATCTACAGAGTCATCTGCTGCTGATTCCCTTTTATGCAGGTAATGCATGCCATCTGAAGATCTAGGAGTCTCAGGAAGTTTGTCTTCTTCTACTTCATATGACTCTGAGCACTTGGATGATTCATGATGGCTTGTTTCTTCATGAGTTTTCTCAACTGCTATTGTTTTCTCAATCATCTTAGCATACTCGTTGTTGTTTGCACCTGTTTTATCTTGACCTGAATTGTTGTAGTTCAATTACAGTTTCAAGGTATTGAACTGAATAGGGAAATATTTGCATTTCTTTTAGAATTAAGTGCTTCGCAATTAGAGAAGGTTTTGCTAACCATTGCCAACTGAGGAATCAACAAATAGAAAGTTTTATTGGCAATAGATAGCAAAACTGAAATCATGATCATCATAGTAATAATAATAATAATAATAAACAAGATACTAGATGTAAAACTTACAGAGATTATTCTGGGCAATGAATTCATCAAAGGCATTTGGAGCTTCAGTATCATCTTCACTTGAGGAAGATTGATCTTCTGGTATGCATTGAGATGAGCTTGATGATTCTTCAGATGGAGGATGATTAGCTGCGTGAGCAAATGTTGAAATCATAAATGTTTACGATATAATCTCTCAAGTGTGCTCAACTAAGTAATTTTTTTTCACTAAATATGGGATCATAATTAATGAACTAGCCAACTAGGAGGCATGAAAAAACAAGATTCATGCACTTCGTTGTACCTCGTGTATTTTCTGGTTCTTCCGTATCTGCTTCTATACTTTTATCATCATTGAATAAACTTTGAGACTGACTTAGACGATTCTGAGCAATAAATTCATCAAAGGCATTTTGAACTTCAGCATCATCATCACTTGATGAAGAAGATTCATCTTCTGATATGCATTGACAAGAGCAGGCTGGTTCTTCAGATGGAGCCAGATTAGCTGTGCGAGAAAATGTTGAAGTCATAAACATTCAAATAATAATCTCTCAAGTATGCTAAACTAAGTTTTTTTTCTCTTAATATGCAATCACTATTAATAAACTAGCTAACTATGAGACAAGAAACAACACAACTGCAAAGGGACAATGTTTGATCCTTAAAATTCATGTACTTCTTTCTACCTTTCGGTGGATTTTCTGGTTCTTGCATATCTGCTTCCATACTGTTGCCATCATCAGATAAACTTTGAGGCTTACTTAGATTATTCCGAGCAATGAATTCATCAAAGGCATTTTGAACTTTAGCATCATCATCACTTGATGAAGATTCATCTTCTTGTGTGCATTCTTTAGAGCAGACTGGTTCTTGAGATTGAGGCAGATCAACTGCATGACAAAAAATTATGATTTTTTAAAGTCACAGCATACACAATAAGATCACTCAACAGAAGCATAATATGCCTTTTGTTTTCAAGCACCGATTTTAATAATAATAATAAAAAAAGGAAAGAGGAAACGTGAACAACACTAGTGTGAATAAATAAAGTACCAGAAATGCTACAAATCATGCACTTTCTTGTACCTTGTGTATCATCTGGTTCTTCAGAAGCTGCTTCAACACTGTTGTCATCATTCAGCGAAGTCTGAGATTCTCCAGCAGTAATCCCTTGTGGATGTAGCTCAACTACTGAATTTTGTTTCAACCCTTCAAGTTCCAAAGTTATAGAATTTTCCACGCTTTCAAGTTCTCTCATGCTTGTTTTCTCTGCATTCTCATCCATTGTGAGTAATCCTTCCCTTTCTAAGATACTTGATTGTGCTACAATTGGTGACTCATTAACAGAAGTCTGAGTCTTTTGCTCCCTCTCCCACAGATCCTCATCCAATTTGCATGTTTCAAAATTCAAAGAGGTAATAGAGTCTATTAACTTGACAGGTACCAAGCGGTGGCTATCACAAGCCATGTAATTCTCAAAGTGCACATTGATGACTTCAAGTGATCTATCTCCCCAGAGTGAACCCTCCATAGAGGAAGTGAATTGACAAGAAAAATTCTCATCACCACTTGGATCTACCTCAGTAATGGCAAGATCATCTTCCTTCTCATCTTTTTCCACATCCTTTTCATCCGAATGCAAGTTTGAAACAGAACTTGACCGATCCTCAGCCACCTCTCTGAGGATAAAACTCTCAATATCAGAAAGTATCTGATGCTCATCTGCCACCCCTTCATCATCATGATCTTCCTCATTGTGTCTCTCAAACTCAAGGTCTTTATCACGACCTTCCTTTTCATCATCAATTGCCTCTTCCACAATCAAGGACCCTTTGCTTGTGTAGTTCTCATCCCCCCAAGAAGGCTTCAACAGCAAATAAGGAGGGTAAAGCTGGCTGCTCAAGCTCTCATTGCAGCAAGAGCACCTTCTTATCATGCAATCTCCATTTTCATGTTTGCCATGACTACTCACCCACGAAATGAAAGCGATCCTGTGTCTCATTCCAAAGGAGTTCTCACGATGGTTTGGCCGAGAGGCCAAACAATCCTCACACATGTTGTGTGTTTCTGCCAGTCTCTGATGATTTGAGCAGTAACCAAGCTTGGAAATCTCAGCTGCATGAGCTTCACAAACGAGATCCTTGTGCAAATGCGTGCTATGCTCTTGCTGCATCACGTGATCAACCCTTGAACACCAAAGACAAGGTGGTTGGAGGCCAACCCATTTGGCAAATCTTGTTATGAGATAACTAAACAAAGAGTTGAGGAGAAGGAGTGCAATCAAGACCCATTCAAGCACTGCATACACTAGAATCACAACCACTTTGTTAGTGTTTCTATGCAACATGGTTGCAAACTTGTTGGTGGCCATTGATGTAAGCTTGTTCCCACTTTCCAACCTATGTTTTCTCTTGTGACTTGTGTGATGTGAGGAAGAAGAAAGGAGCTAGAAAATAGAATAGAAAACAGATTGAGAAGAGAAGTGTGTGTTTCTCAAGTTTAGAGAAGAGCAAGGAATGAGTAATTGGCAAGAGAAGCAGAGCCTGAGAAACGTGCTAGTGGATTCAGTCACTGTATGAGTGATATGCACCGTTAAAGTGGATCTCCGCAGTGACTTTGATCGTAATATTATATTTTATCCGTGGTTGTTTCAGAGGCAACCCGACATTATAATAACTTGCTAATATTATTGCATGTATACTCTTTTTCATCTGTCGCACCATATTCTATTATGCTCATTTATGCATCCAAAATTAATGCACGCTTCCGAGTTGGAGATGTGAGACATACATCAGAAATAAATTATTTTCATAAACAAAATACCATCAATAACATAAATGACCATAATAATAGACTTTAATTTATATATCTTTAATTATATAAATTTTTACATGATTAATTAAATAAAAATTACTTTAAATACAATTTTAAAAAAGTTAATATTATTACAATAAAACAACAACCTATGATTTTGTTTTAATTTATAGGAATTAAAGAAGATATAAGAGTTTACAACAAACTCTATGATTTGAATGAGAGTGAAAATTAATTTAATATGGTTATGTATTTAGTTAAATTTATAATTGATGAGTTTAATTTTTATATATTATCTGTCTAGAAATGTTTATATGATTAATATCATCTTTTATGTATGAGTTTTAAAGTATTTTTTTTTATAAAAATCAATAATTTATTTTATATTATGTTAGAAATGAAGTTTAAACTTAAAGACGTGTTGAAGTTCTTCGGCATTAGTCTAATCATAATAGCTTACAACAATAATAAGTCAAAAAACACAGCTAAAGCAAGATTTTCTCTTAAAAATGTATTGAACTTATCTATTTCCCTTCCATTTGATTATCCAAAGTTAGGAAAGACAGTGGAACAACTTATAAATACAGATGGAGAACTTACTTTCACTTAGCAGAGAGTGACACATATGTAAATGTTTTGGTCTTCCACGCACTCGTTGAAGACAGGACCAAATTACAGCAAAAAGCTAAAGAGAAATGTAAACTGAAAAAGAAAAGAAAGAGAAATACTAAAGAAACAGAAGACAGTCCTTGTTGTTCCATGAATTTGGGTTGGGCCACTGCACGCGCAAGATGGTCCCCACCACCATCCATGAAAATGGCCAGTAGGTCATACACATATGTGATGTGTTACTGGGGCCCACCAGCGTTAGTACTAATAAACATACGCTCTTAGCAACGGCATAAACTTCTACAATTCATTATTCAATATAATTTTCTAAACAAAATATGTACTGCTTTTCTCTTTAATCTCTCATCCTTTTCGCATTATTATGGTTGGTTTAATGAGCTTTCTGTTTAGGCTCTACATATTCATTCAAGTTTTTACTGGAATTATGATTACCCTTAGAGTAACTTATAAATGTTATAAATCAATAAGATAACTTATAAAGATGGGAGAATATGACTAGACCACGTTTAATTAATTAGATAAGTAATTATGTGAAAAGTAAGATGATGAATTTATTTTTAAGATAATTTTAGAAAAATAATATAAATTATTAATAAATTTAATGCTATTAACTAAATTAACTAATTTTTTAATAAAAGTAAATTAATTAAAAGAATTTTATATTTAGTGACAAAAGTAATATTATGTTTCTTATTATTTAATTTCTTAATATAATATAATATTTTTCATATTAATTACATTTTTTTCGTCTATATTTTTTTTAAATCTTTCCATTCCACAATTAATTTCTTAATCTTTATTGATATTGTAAAACAACCATCAAAATGAGATAATTTTTGTTTTAGTAAGACAGTGGAAGGAGTAATAAGATAAACTTATTTTCTATCTTACGAGGATGGAAGACAATGAGTAATATATATTAATTTGGTTAGGTAAAAAATAATAAGTAGAGAGAGTAATAATAAGTTTTAATAATTTTAAAGATGATTTTAGAAAAATAATATAAATAATTAACCAATTTAATATTATATAGAGGTGAATCATTTAAAAGAGTCAGTGAGGTGGGATATACATAATACTCTGTAATAAGACGTTTTAGATTTACATCTGTTGTGTAGAAAAAGAAAACATCATAAGGAATCGTGGGTGACTTGGGATTCTTCTATTGAAAATTTTAAAGTGGAGGGCAGAAATGATGGAACAAGGGTGTCAACAGTGGTTGGCATGATGAAAAGGCTAAATTGAAAAGAAAAGTGAGTTGAAAGGAGGGAAGGGATTGAATGAAATTGGGGGGGCTGTGATAGTGATTTAAGGTCTTTTGTATGAATAAAGATTGGAAATAATGTAATGTGGGATCACGGTCTTGCCTCCAGCTTTTGCTTTTTAGGTCCTGGCTTTCTTTAGCTTTTGAAAAGTTCATTCCTGGATTTAAGATGCAAAGAGATTGTTAATGAAATAATCAAATCATATCTTACCAACTGATACCTTAATGAAATTAGAGAATGGTGAAGACATCTTTAGGCCACGTTTACCAGCCCAGAACCATGATTAGGAATTTGTTAAACCCGTGACATAAATGAACAATGGCTGCCCCCACATGCACCCAAAGCACCTCCTTTAGGGATGAGATGAATTTAGTTACTCTGAAGAATAAAAAGAAGTTATGTCAAATAAACACCACTTTGTGGCTAATTTTCATTTTTTTCCCCTTGTTTACAAAAATTTAAGAAGAGGGAATGATATCACATTCTAAAATAGGAATATGTATAATTTTGTGGTCAACTATAAAATAACTATTACAAAATAACTTACATATACAAAATAGTAACCTATTTATATTATTTATAAATTTTTTTAGAATTTTTTTTTTTTTTGGAATCACAATTTGTTTAAGATTCTATTTTAACATTTTTTTAAGCAACTATATAACAACTTTTAAAATAAAATATGATATCATAGTTATCTTATCAATCAAAATAGTAAATTATGATTAGCAATGATAATCATCGACTAAATATAATTATTGTTTAATGATACAAACATAGAAACAAAATAGATTATCTTAAAGAATATATATTTAGAAAATGTTTTTTTTAATTTTTTTTAGAGAAAAATATTGATATTACACTCAAGAAATAAATGAGAAAGTAAATGATAAGTCATATGATTAATTGCCACAAATTGTCTTGACAAGATCAATAGTTATTTGCTCAAAAACAAAGAAAAATTCTTACAAAAGGAGAAAATTCATCATTTTCTAATTTAATTTGAGGCTAAGCTTCTCTAAACTTTCCACTAAGAATTTAATTCTTATTAAAAATAAATTCTCAATGAGCATTGATTTTTCATTAGTAATGAATTTCCACCAACCATTACAATGGTTTAGGAAACTTAAAAATATAAAAATTAATTTAAAAAATATAAAAAAACATATGAACTTATTACTCAAAATTAAATGTCAAAATTCATGAAAATTAAAAATGTCTTAATTTATTATTCAACTCAAAAATTAAATACCTCAACTAATTAACTTAAACTCATGTATTATGAGAATTAAGCATTGAATTCATTGTGCTCTCTCCAAATGGTTATTTTTAAGTTTCAATAACGTCATATTTCCTTAGATTAAACTCTAGTTTAGTTGAAACTCTTTAACTTCCACCTTCCTTGACTAATCCTTACAAAGTCTCTTTAACTCTCCTAGTCAATGGATCTTCCATTTCATGCAAATGATCTCTGAGATTATTGAGTCTATCGAGATTTCCATAATCTATGATCAACTTCTTTTTTTGGCATATAGGTTCAATCTTCAAGTTTTGGTGCCCTATCGTGCCAAAGATGGTATAAAACATCTTACCCAATAAAATGTTCAGTCACATAATGAAAGGGTAAAACAAAACCCTCGATTTCTTGATAGACATTTATTTCAACATTGAATGTACTAAGCAACAATACTTTTGTCTAACAACATTCAAATAATCTAACATCAAGGGAAGAAACTTGCTCTATTGCATGAACGTATGCAATGCTCAAATAACCTTGTATGCAGCGGTTAAGGTGCCTCCCTCATGTATATTAGGACAATAGCCAAACTTCAGTGCTGTTGCAGATAAAAGAGCCATTGAGCAACCAATATACGAGTACGTAACGCTCTTCATACAAACAAGTATAATCACAAATGTGCATATCTATGATCTATGAATATGTGAGGAAAGCTCTGCATTTTATGATGCACATAACCAACATATTGGCATCTTACACTAGCAGTGGTTTCTTTCTAGTGATTACGTGGGTTAATCCTATACTGGTCAGTATACTCGGGAGGCAACTATGCTGTACAGTGCAAAGTTTCAAATAATATTTTCTCATTTGGCATCTTCATTATCAGATTCTCTGCTTCCTTTTTCTTCCATGGTGTTTTCATCCATCATGAACCTCCAGCTATCCCCTTCCTCTATTTCCCATTGTTTTTTCAGTTCATAAATTGCTTTGGAAGCTGCAGCTGCAATGGCTGGGTTGCTATCTTCTGCCAGTCTCTGCAACACAAACCAAAGGGAAAAAATGAAGCTATATAGGGGGAAAAATGAACTACATTGCCAAAGGGAAATAATGAAGCTATATTGCCTGTCAAAAGTACTTTATGCAATAAAATTATAATCACCCACCTGTAATGCCCCCATCCCTGCATTTCCAAGAGTCCACATGGATGGTGCTGCTGCCAGTGCATTGGCTAAAGCTTGTCTAGAAAAATGCACATGACACACATGTACATATTAAAAAAAAGGCCACAGAAAATGGAAATAAACAAGGAAGAAAAAGCATAATAAGGTATAGATTAAGGTTGCATTCATGCATGTTCTTTATTTGGTAGTTTTATTTTTGCAAGTGATCTATTTCCTTGTTATTACCATATATTTCTGTAGATGTAGAGTATTCATGAGAAGCTTTGCCTCATTAATTAATCCTTTTAACCATTACATCATTTTATCTAAAGTCCAATATTGGATAACTTAATGTCGGACAAATTCTAATTTGATCAGTACGTGAAAATGTTGTAACCGTGACAAATGATAAAAATATGTTAATCATGAAGAATACTAAATCAAACCATAAAGCCAACCATGCTAAGACCACCATGGCATTGGAAGCAGTTACAGAATAACCTTCTTACTAGTTATATATTGCCAGAAATTTTAAGGGCAAAGAATTTGATTCAGAGAAAAACATGGTTTTTCACTTTTAACCTTGAAAGATTGTAATATCACAGGAAGCTTACCTAGTGCTGACATCAGGGGAACTAGAACACTCTACCAACAAAGATACGCTTTGTTTACCATCCATTGCATCCAGATCTATAAGAGTTGTGATCAACAACTCAAGCTGCCCCCAGTAGAAAAGAGTATGTACTATCAATACTTAAATAATTATGAGACCAGACAGAAACAAAAATTAATGATGAATCAAACCTCTTCAGGATCAGTGTAATCAATTCCATCTGCTTCAGAAAGTGCTGATGCCATACTCCAGTAAGCTTCCTGTATATCTTAAAATCTTACAATATGTTTGATATGTTTCCTGATTCAATTGATTTAGAGGGAGTGGGTTATAGTATAAACAAAACTAGAACAAAATGGAAAAGAAGAAAGACCTGAAGAGCAGCAATCCTTGCTGTGGTCACATCCCCAGGAAAGGAATTTGTGGTTTTTCCATTCTTTTCAAGCATTATTCGACCTCTTACATTATTTTCTGAAAGAGATCCTTTATCTCTGCGAAGAGGACTGCATGCCAACATCATATGAAACATTTTAGAGCTTATTATTATATAAGCAGGCATTTGAAGTTAGTTGACTTACAAGTTATACATCTTGCTCACCATCATGTCATGGATGTTTTTGATAAGCTGCAAAATTTATATAATAGAAAGTAAATTTATTCCTTTGGAGCTTAAAAAAAATGAACATGGTATTTTGAAAAAAGTTGTGTAGCATATTTACTAATCATTATAGCATATGCAGAATAATGCCTGCTAGCAGGGATCACAAACCATTAATTTGAAAACAAAAACACGTAAAAAGTTCAATAGAATTAGAAACCACTTGCAGAGCATAAAATATCACCTCCAAGGCCATAAGGGCATCTTCCATTGCCCGTTGCTTAGCACGGAAGTCAGCAAGACGTAAATCAGCCTGACAGTTCAAAAGTTATGTCAATAGGAGTCTTGTATTTTCCGGCTATTCATATGTATTTTAAGTAATCAAACACTTGTTTTTCATGCTATAAACTGGCAAAAGGATCCAGCAATCCATATAAAGAACTACATGAAATAGGAATACATAGGAAGCATCTATAAGAACAAAACAATTTTAGAAAACTAAAAATTGGGAACCAAACCAAATTGCGTTTCTTTATTGAGCAGTTTTATTAGGTTCAGTAAAAAAAGAGAAAAGTATTATTTTGTTTGGTCCATGGTTTGAATTTGAAAGGTTAAATTGAACCATATGATACTACACATATATTATTGTACATATACAGTTTACATAGAATTGAGATCAGATCATAATGATATAAAACTTGAGATACATACAACCTCTAAGTGCCTGTTTGTTTTAACACCAAAATCAATTCCTCCCATTGTGGCACACATTTCAATATAAAATCTATGGTTGAGATTAATCTGGGCACACATCTCAATTACACTTGATGTTTTAAAATTAATCCTATAAAAAAAACTATCCAACTTTAAAACAAATGGGCCTTAAAATCTCGTCACAAAAATGTTCAGTCAATCCAACAAGCATTAACAGTAATTACATGTTGATAGTGCATAGATAAGTTAAAACAAAAATATGAAAATAAGTTACAGATTAAATGGTTTGATATTCCTCTTTTTCTGAAAAGTACATTGTGTATTAAATTTTCATGCCTTGATGTGGTACAAAATATTTTTAATTATAAGAAATTTAGAGCATGGAAACAGGTTTGTAGTTGCTTGAGTTACTATAATTGCTTTAGATGAATTTTATTTCTTAATAAATTGCGTAGAATATCAACATATTTTAGTAAATTTTAATTTAATTTAATAAATAATTGCTTGGGAAGATTGAACTTCCAAGTTTTTCCTTGTCAATTTGTCTTAAATGCATTACAAAAGTATTTTATAGGCGTCCCAGAAACATGTTCAAGAGATCATGTATTAGGATCCAATTGCAAGGTGGTAAGGGATGAGTGCCACATTGGAAGTATGAGATTCTAATGTGGGATTTATAAGGTCTTGAGCTCTCCAACTAAAATGGGTAGCTTTTGTGGTGTGGCTCTTCCAAGGTTCTTATCATCATGTCACTCCCAAGGTGTGCCTACACCAACCCTTACTAATCATATAGCAAAACACCATATCCTATATTTTTCTTGATCTCCCTCTACTTGCTCTCATGACTAGCGCTTTTACAGTTCTTCTCTATACATGCTTCTACCATTTTTTTTTCTATGATAGGTGTTATCCTAACTTTCTCTATAATGCATTTATTCTTCATCCTATCTTGTCTAGTATGAGCAAAGTAGTGGTAGGGATATGAGCAAAATATAAAAGACAAATATTACATGAAGCAAATTTTAACACTGTTGGTTTTATATCAAACTAATCACAGATAGCATATTGTAGATGAAAACTAAGATTAAATGAAGAGATTTACCTCTAAGGCCCCATCACTCCAATGCTCATCAGCAGCATTTTTCAATCTGGACCGAGCTTTATCCTTCAATATCTGTGGAGCATATATTATAAAAATATAACATTTTACCACCAATGTGTACTCTTCATCTTCAACCAGCAAATTTAAAGATCTACATGATACATACAGTAGCAATTCGACTAAGCCGGCCAGCTTTTTCCTTGACATTACGGTCAATTTTCTCAGTATCCTCTCTTGCCCGAGCTATGCAGCAAAAAGTAAATGTAAGTTGACCCTATTATGGGTACATATGAATAAATCATCTACAAAGGTGCATCCCTTGAACCTCCCTCTTTAGAAAAAGAAAGTCATAGGACGAGAAGTTCAACACATATGTAGAAAAAGGAGAATTGCAATAAGTAATCACCAATTCACTAAGATGGAATTATATAGCCTCTTGAACTACAGATGCTGGTTTGATACACTGCCTATATCATTTTTCTTCCTTGTCTCTTTCTTTTTGTTGGGCAGAGGGAAAGGGCAGGGAGTAATGGGAGGATATTACTGTCCTTGTGTATGAAATGTAATGACTTGTAGTGTAGATATTTGGAAAATTATTATTTCTAAATTCTAACAAAAACAATTGTTTCATTGGATGAAATAAGTGAGATCAAGTTAAAGTACAATAATACATTATTTAAAGTAAGTGAGCTAACCATCAAGTTTGAGAAATTCAGTCCCAAGAAAAGCAACATCTTGGCGTGCACGAGCATCCAGCCTCATTATGCCACTGGGGAAACAAATAATTAACAGTTATTCTTTGCATCAAGACAGCTTTAATTTACTGTTATTTCTTGAATGAGATATTTAATGATATTAAATATACAATTACATGAATTGAACCAACAATGATGTGAGAACTGATCTTTAAGTCAGCTAGAGACAGTCTATGTTACAATTCCTTGTGTCATGATTACTAAAATATCTAGACCAGTTAAAACATGGTTTATTGAGTAACTGATTGGATAGTAATAACCAAACAGTTCTCCAACTAAAGGATCCTTTGCAGTTCATAAAAAGTGGACTGATGAACAGTAGTGGAAGCACATTTAAAAAAAAAAAATATTGTTTGTATAAGACCAAAACCAGGTTACTGGCAGTACCGTGAAAGAAACTTTGCATCGTTACAAACGAATCTACAAGCTTCGGCCAAGCCACGAACAACAAGAGTGTGATCATTTTTCTCGTCTTTGGTATGTGCCCTGTACATATGAAAGGATCTCTAACATGTAAGTTTGAATCTTCAAATATTTTTATTGTGATAAAATTACAAGTCATCGTCCAAAGGATAAGAAAGATATATGCTAGTTTGACATACAATAAAATTGGCAACTGAAAGACATTAATTAAGGTGTACAGGTTCAGAATTAGGAAGCAGCAGAAAAAATTGTAATAGATGGATTGCCATCTATATTTAATTATCTTACCTAGTTAAATCAGAAACATCATCATAAGTTGTAGTACATTCTTTCTCTTCAGTATTATTTGCTCCTGTCGATTTACATGAGATAGAAGATTTCTTGGAGATCAAACCAACTGGTTTTCCATTAATGAACCAAAACCAGTTATTAAATAAGGTTGATCTCTCTGTGTGGAGACATCTATGATTCAGATGTCCATGTTCCAGTCTATGCCTTGACAGCCATATTCTATTGATCCTTCTTGATGAGGAAAAATAATGTTTTTCATGCGATCTACAAAGAGCTGTTCTATTAGTCACAATAGGACTGCTTGAAACTTTGTTTGCAGCAAGAGCCATCAGAAAGGTCAAGAGAATAATGAGGTAGGCCTGGCCTTCATTTCACTTAAAATATCTCAATTCTGTAGCAAAACAACAAAAAGAGAATGAAGTCATAGAATTTACATAGAAGTAGTGGATTTTACAATGAGTACTTCTCTGACCACAATTTCCATTTACAGCAGGCATATTACAAGATATGATTTGTGTTCTGAAAAGTACAATTTGAGGATTGTTGGCAAAAAAGACAAAATAACCAGAAGTCCTTCAATGTTAATAATGACTAGATCATCATCATCATTATTTGATGAAAATCAAGACAGGTATAAATAAACAGTTTCATACTTATTCTGTCAAAAGTAAGTCGGACAGGTTAAAGTATTGGTGAATACTGAAGTCTATATCATTTTGTAGAGGATTGCTTATAGCAATCATAATGCTATGAACTTTGGACATTCAAGTTCCAAAAAGGGTATTCAAGAGTAAGCATGCCTTCTTAGGTTATTCTTATGAAAATCTCTGCAAATCCACTTCCGGGATGGGTTATTTCAGATATCTGATAATATGCAGCATTTATGCAATACTCTGCACCCTATACTCAACCTCATCCAAATATTTCTCATAAAGAACGTTTATTTAATAAAGTGGCATGGCATACTTAGCTATTAACTCACAAAATTCCCCATAAATCAATCATCATATTTCAAAGCAGCATATTGCCAGTACTCAGTACCTTGGTTCTGATCACAATTTCCATTATTTAGATTTCAGATACTTAAAAATTTGACGGAGGGAAAATAACTCAAATACTTTCAAATGCTTGAAATACAAGATCCAAAACAATCAGCTTAGAGCAATTTTTTGTTTTTGTTTTTATTAAAGCATGGATGCTCAATTGAAGTCAGTTGATTAGTAAAACCATGGAACAGATCAAAATGCTGTTCATCCTTTTCCAACATCCGGAAGTAAAAACTGAACAACATCAATACTGCTGTGATTATGATAAAGACTTCAAAACAAACAGATGCAGATTATATTACCAATTTTCATAAATACGAATTCCAGTTTTGACAATTAAATTCACCCAATATTGACATGCCCAACAATTTCCATCATTGCAAGAGGAACATCAACATACTATATTGAAAAATTAGATAGGTCACCAAAAAAGAAAATTTCCGACAGCATCGTACTATGCCCTTGAAATTTCAAAACATGGGAACAAGAACTCACTGTGCAGTGCGCAATACATCCCAAAGAAGCACAGTAAATGACAATGCCCCTATTGAGAAAAATGGTGGGGAGAGAGAGTGTGTGGGAAGTTAGCAACTTACTTGTGGAAGAAAAAGAAAGGAGGAATAGGAACGAAGAATTATAGTGGCTGAAGGTGCATAGAGAGTGGGAAGTGAAGGAGGGGAGAAAAGACAGAAAAAAGAGAGGAGGAATGAGAACCACAAGGTGAGGGTGTGGCCCTTTGAATGCCAACAACCAACAAAAATTGAGAATGGCGTAATAGAGACCATAAGGGATGGAGAATAGTGTTTTCGTGTGTTGTGTCATGAGTGTGAGGGCTAAGAAGTGGAATGAAGCTCCACGTCATTTCGGGTTCATACATGATTCATAATTGTTGCCTTGTTTCTTTGGATTTGGACAGTGACGCAACAACCCAATCCGTAACGGGTTAGTGGTGTGTTTGTTTGGAATTTGGATTTTGAAAGAATGAAGTGAGGGCAACGGTAAGGCAGAAAATATTTACTTGTCCCCCTTTGTGAAAAGGCTTAATATATTATTGTCCTTTTGATTCCTAATTTTAAAATAATTATTTTAGTTTTCTAATTTAAAAATAGCTTATTCCTTGTTCTTATTAGGTTTCAAGAGAATAAAATGATAAAAAAAAATAACCTTAAAATAAAAATGGGCTATTTTTAAGTTAAGGACAAAAACAATCACAATCAAATTCAGGATAAAAAATTAGGCATAAATTTGAGAGATAAATAAATATCTAAGCACAGTGAAAAATGAGGGAGGAGAATATAAAACATTTTGGACCTATTTTTTATTTTTATGCCTTAAAAGTAAGTTTAACGTGTTCATATTTTCTTAAGCCAAAGAATAAATAAATAACATGAGAAACACTCGTATTTTACATAAATTACACTCTTTATTCAAGAAATTGTATCTAAATAATTATGGGGGAGGTTGTTAATTAATTAAAAATAGTTAGTTGCATATATGAGTTGTTATTATTTTTTTTCTAGACCTTTTTAACTAATTATAAGAATTAAGATAGTTTGGTAATTA
Source organism: Mucuna pruriens (assembly GCA_025330945.1). Lineage (NCBI taxonomy): Eukaryota > Viridiplantae > Streptophyta > Magnoliopsida > Fabales > Fabaceae > Mucuna > Mucuna pruriens. The sequence goes on along the minus strand of JAENHJ010000324.1, from coordinate 8,090,902 downwards.
ATTAATAGTAATAATTTTATTAATGATTTACCTGCTTAATTATATTTTTATCTATTAGTTATCGTAATTTTAATTATTCAATTTTAACTCATATATTTAAAAAATATCATTCTAATCTTATGTTAGTTTATTATTTAATTTTTTTAATACACATAAAAATATAACAAAGTTAGTTAACTATTTTATTCATCGAATAATTTATAACACATAAATATATGATATGATATTAATTATTTTTTTTAAATTAAATTATTTAATATGGATCAAAACTGTCCATTTTTAAATATAGAGATTAAAATTCAGCAGTTAAAACTACGAAGGCTAAAATTACTTATTTTTCAAATATGTTGACCAAAATCAAGTAATTAAAAAATAACTAAAATTACTCATACCAAAACTAAAGAGACAAAAATGTAATTAAACCTAATTTATAATTATCTTATTAATTTATAGCTAGTCATCTTTCTTGATTCTCAAAAAAGAAAAAAAAAGTTTATCATATTAATAATTTATAATATTTAATATTTATTGACAAAATTTTATAAAATAATTAGTAGTTTGATAAAAAATAATTAATGTAAGAGACAAATTAAAATGCATCTTACTAATAAAAACGACAAACATAGGAGTGTTGTGCAAAATATGCAAACTAAAAAAATGTTAGAATAATTTACTCTTGCATCAAATAATATATTATTTGCTTAAATTAAATGAAAGATATTTATATAACATAATTTGACATAAACTTCAATTGATCAACATATGTCGCTAATATGTGAACTTAATAGACATGCAACATTTTTAAAGCTGAAAAGACCATTATGCGTTCGTCTGCTGTCTTTTTTTCCCTTTACTGAACCAAAAGAAAGACCATTATGCAATAAATGATCTCTAATAATAATGCAAGTCTTCGTTTATTTATTCGAGTTATGATTTTCATACACCTTGTAGTTGTGAAATAAGCATAGAAGAGAAAAATAAAAATAGAGTAAAAAAGAGAAAAAGTGAATGATACAATTAATAATGTTCTTCTGAACCAATATCCCAGCCCAACGAAATTATTTATCCGACCCAAAATGAGAACTTCAACTCCAAACATTGACAACCATTTGAAAACTGGTAACTATGCTAACAAATACAACCGATTGAATAATTAAAAACATCTACAGATGGTAAACCCTCTAATGGTCTAACGGTCATCAATCCACACATTAAGGTGGGAAACACTCCGCTGAAAGCCTGAAAGGTATGCACTCACCTGGAACCTCACCCCCGTTCTGAAATACTTACTATTTTGAGTGTTAGTGTTAGTGTTTTTACCACATCCTCCATTGTGACCACTGCACTCGGAGACTTCAGAAGAGATCAATTCACGTGTTTGCATCACCACCTTGTTCGACTGAGGAAATATAATGAATAAAGAAGCGAGAAAATGAGAAAGGTGCAAGAGAAGTGAACTGAGAAAAAAGTTAATTTTTTTTTCTTGGCGCATATCCGCACTGTTTTAAGGTATAACTTTTAATTGGCAGCAACCTTACGGAGTTGTACCACACAACTTAGTAAAAGATCCAAATAATATGCTACTAGAGTGAAGAACAAATTAATCTACTGCAATAAAAAAACTCTGGCTAAAATTATCTTCTGACCGTTACATTTAACACTTCAATTTAATAATTAAACATCAAGTCAAGTTTATGCTCCAATAGTGAGCCACAAGCGCACCCCAACATGTCCCCCGGCGCCCCCCTTCCTCTCTTCCTTTATGCTTCCTTAAGTAAAAATAAACAACTCAAACGAGAGTGACATATCTTCACAAAACAAGTATACATATTCCCGAGGTGGACAAAAATGAATCGTGAGCACTGAGCACACTGAACACACCATTCAGTGTCATTTCACGGAACAGCATTCATGTTTCAATAAATCTTTAGTACTTTTCTCAGTATTGCCATTGATCATTTCGGGGGTTTCTTCACATTTGAAAGTCCAACCAGCAAAATCAGTCTCTGAAAACAAAGAGGAAGGAGTTGCTTTGTAGAATGCTAGGGGAACCTGCTTTACCCTCCGTGATATCTGCAATGATGCAAGTTGTCACCAGACGATACAAATGAGCTATGCACATCTTACTCTACTTCCTCTTATAATTCAAACATAAGCACATGATGAGAAGCGAAGAAAAATAGAGCAATTATTATCTCACCTCCGCTCCAAGGATTGTTGCATATGAACCAGCACTAAAATCACCAACATTAACTTCACTTGTTTTGGCCCTTACCGTCAAATCATTCCCAAGAGACAAAGCAAACCTAAAAGCACAAGCAAAGCATGTAACGTTTAAGGTAGTGTGTCAAAATCCAAATATGAAAGTTGAAAAAAAAAAATGGGGAAAGAAGAAAAGGAAAACTAGTAGTAAAGCAGCAAGGTCAAAACACTTGCCGTGAGACAGGAGGACAGTAGTGGTGAAGAATAGTATCAATTTCCCAAAGAGAACTCCCTGGTCCAAGAAATCTTCATCAGCAAAACAAATATAGAAGGCCAGGAAAAAAAAAAGTAACTCTACCACCAAGAAAGTGTAGACTACTCGACTTTATTTCCTCAAATACTTATTAGAAGTATGGGATCCAATGTAGAATAGTCATGTGGATAGTACAATTGGCCCAACCCCGTGATTGGCAAATAGCAATTGTCCCCGTGCATGATACCCAAATTCAGACCTATTGCTGATCAAACTTAATAATATATTATACACTTATTTAAGCTCATAAAATTAATGTATAAATTTATACGGGTCATGAAGTTCAGACCAGCCCCCCAGAGTTTTCTTGGTTAACAAAGCAAAAATAGAATGTTGATAAGAGAAGTACAACGTCGATCTATGTTGTCAATTCAAACTTAAACATTACGTGCACTCAAGCTAATAGGAACCAGGGGGGTTATTCTGAATGCATCAATCCAATGATGGAGAAAATATAATTTGTGATTCATAATGTCATGCTTAATCTTTTTCTCTCATATACACTTAATAGACATTAAGTGTGGTGAGTGTGATGTACACAATAAGAGATGAAACAATCATGCAATTTTCATCATCCTCGAGGTATGGTTTGGGGGAAGAGAAGAGACTCAAGTTAGATTGGACAATAGATAAGATACTTACTCATAGCACTTGACTTCTTAGGATCAGTTTCCCTACTGTTAAAATGGTCAGTGCCTGATTTATGGCAGGGTATGGCACCAGTCTTGGCATTATCTAAATTAGCAGTCATTCCTTCATCTGTTCTATGATCACCTTTCTCTTCGTCAACACCATCTTCCTGCTCATATACAGAAATTATGAGTCCAATCAAAACAGAAAGAAAGGAATATTTTTAAACACTCCAACAGACATATCCTAACAATTTTTCAAGAGTAACGGATTTTAAAAATTGACATGGGAAACACAACTTAAGAAGGTGATAAAAAAGACGAGAATAAGGTTCCTAATTACTTTCTTGAAAAATACAATTCCACTTTGCAAATTCCACTCTAAATGTATGTTAAACAACACAGCTTTTGGCTATTTTAATTTTTAAAGGCCCAGTGATCAATCCCCTAGGGGAAACCCAGTGCTGAAATTATGACAGCTGAAATAAAAGTGAACCCAAAGCATTTGTACCTTCATGCATTCCCTGCCTTAACATATAAAAGAGACCGTGCAGTACTATTTTGTAGGCCTTCTAATTTAGAATGTCTCTCTTCCTAGTCCTCTATATTTCTGGTATCATGGTCTGTACAAGACCAATTCAAAGATTCAATCCCTAACCCTGTTAGACCATTCTTAACCAAGAATCCAGTGTCCTGGCTACCCCAAAAAGAAAAAGAATTGAGCAAACAAAAAATCAGACAATGCCAATCATCTACTCTACAGAGCAACAATTGGGAAAAAGAAGAATCTGAATACATTGTTGTCTGAGCCAGGCCAAAATTAATTTCAAAGTTGGAGCCACCCTAATCTTCTGTTCTTGGCTAATCATTTTTTTTACATAGCTTGGCCATTACATGGTTAAGCTACAATCCAATTCACAAAGCCAATATAAGGCTACAGTTAAACAACCTCATACTGAACTGCAATAATAACTTAAAACAAACAGAAAAGTCAGTCCAGAACATGACATATACTGTCTTCCACATGGAGATGTAAGCTTATAATGAGGCCAATAGACTATGATTTCAAGATCACTGTTCTCTTTCCCTAGCTCCCCAATAATTTCACATGATCCTTAATATCTCTCCAATACTGACAGTGCAATCCAGAATGTTGAAACCAACAGTCTAAGCATTAGACAAAATAGATGAAAGGAAATTGTATTTACCCGATGCACCAAACAGTTGATTGAAGGATGTCTACGCAAAATATTGTGAATCAGAGCTGTAATAACTAATGCCCCTGAAGGAGGAACTGAAAGCAACAACCTACTCAATTTCTTTGCAAAGGAAGCAGCCAGGTAAGCTGGAAGAAGAGGTGACTTGAGGCAAGAATCTAAAAGCTGCAATTAGGAAATTGCACGTCATCAGAAAGCAGCACAGGCATAAGGTTTACATACGACAAAATCTTTCTTATAAATCACTTCAATACTTGTTCATTTGGATATCTTTTCATCACCACTCAATCATGTTCAACACTTGGGTTTTCCCATATTACATAATATATGGAGTTGTTTTTCCTCTTCCAGGTTAAAGAAAGAGGTTTTCTTAGCATATTTATGATGCTAACCTAATGACTATTTTTGAGGCAGTTCCTCATCTGATGTGCAGAGTATGATGTAAAATGGGAAAGTAGTTTTAGGATTTTAATTTTGATATTAGAGTTTTTAATTTGAGATTATTTGTCATTTAAGGATTTTATCCTATGTTGAATTATCTTCTTAGAATAGGGTTATCTTATTACGGTGTTTGGTTATGTTGGGCCTATAAATATACCATCAGTGTGAACATTTTGGAAGTATTATAGGTTTATTGTTCGCAACAAAGTGATTAGGTGTACTGTTATAATTTATATTTTTTAGCATTCTGTCATTGCTATTTCTGTGTTGCTTAGGATTATCCCTTAATAATGTACTCTGTTATTCTTTGTTCCTAATAGAGCTTTATTCTCCCCCCCCAAAAAAAAAATAATGAAAAAACACATTCAAAATTCAAATAGTATAAAACAATTATTATCCTGAATCAAACTCCTAAATTTCTCTAATTAAACTACACTTATTTCAAAGTACACATGAAAAACAAGCAGAACAATTCACAGCATTTATCCTCATATAATTGGCAAGGATCACATTACAATAAAAAAAAAGAAATACAATATGCATTTCCTAGTTACAAGCTCAGATGATATACCTTATCCCTTTAATGAATCCATCACACACACACACATATTACAATAAAAAAGAAATACCAAATGTATTTCCTAGTTACAAGTTCAGATGTAGTCCTACTCTTATAGAAGCATAAAATCTCCATAAATATGGCTTGCCCACACACTTTATCTCTATGATCCAAATTGGAAAGCATAGAAAATTTACAATTAATGTGTAACAATTTAATAGATAATTAATATGTCCTTCATACAACTGAACAGAAAGCATTATTTTTAATTCAAAATTCCCCTTCTGTTATTTTTACTTGTCATAAGTAACAACAAATAATTAATGGGTATTAACCTGGAAAAACCTTGCTCGATGTTTTGCCATGAAGGTAGATGGAACTAAGAGGGCATATAGTTTTTCATAGAAATTTGGGTATTCCAATCCATACTGGGTCATTAGGACAAAAAGACTGCTAAGAGCCATCACACTGACTACACCACCAACATCATATGATCTAGTTAAGAAATCACTGCACACAATAAAATAACATGATGTCAGATTCAACATCTAGTTATCATAATAAATTGCCAACTTTATGAAACGTAGATCTGTACCATAACATGATGGGATTAGACAGATGAGGAATAACTGCTTGGTGAAGATTAACAAGAACCTGGTAATAAAAGAATCACATGGCTCAGGAGATTGAAAGGAAAAAAAAAAAAAACTAAGGAAGAAGTATAATAATGCAATTGCATAACTTGCATTCATATAAGACAAAGGCATAAAAACAAGAATGCCACATATACAACCACCACTATAACAATTACCATTCACCACCATATTTTACATACCTAAAAGGCTAAAATGAAATCAAACAAGTGTAGAATAGATTATGTAAGTAATATATCATGTGATTACCTGGCTTATAGGAATCTGAGATCCAATTCACAAATAAAACATGTCTTCAACACAAATCTATATTATTCAAAGATCAATTATTTAGTAGTAGTTACCTTCATTGAAGGCCTGTGTTTTGAGAATAGGGATAACAACGACAAGTTATTATCAGCCCAATGCATGATTATATTTTACAATTAGGCAGCTTATTTAACATTACCCATGATCTTACTGCAATTGCAGCAAGTGTGTTTTGACTATAACAACCAAGGTTTTTGTGACCAAAGACTATTTAAACGACACAGACTAATAAAGGTTCTGAATGAAAAACATAAGTTCACAAACTGAATGAATCTGTTCTTTTGTCAGAAACAAAAAAGGTTGATGAACTGATGGCTAGGACTTTGTTAGAAACTTGGTATCTTTACTAAAAGGGCCCTAATTGGCCTCTCACAAAAGACAAGATGTCCTCTCTCTTAACCTTCCTTCTAATTTATAGGCAACATGCCTTATTTCTTTGACCAACTAACCTAACTAATTAACTGTCATAACTAACTAACTAATGGGTATCTATCAGACTTCTAACAGTGATTCAAGATTATAATGGTGGTAAAATTGGAGGGGCCATAAGGATACAGTATGTACAGAAATCATCTTAACTCCAGAAAGAAAAAAATAAATAATATCCAGATTCCTGAATCACAACCTCTATTGGTTAAAGGAACTTGCTGGTATGCCTATCAATATTTATATCTTTTACAAACATTATGATCATAGTTGTTAAAACCACAATCTTACTTTACGGAACATAAGAACCTATGATTTCTAAACCATTCCTGTGCTCATGTAAGATCGGAGGTCAGTAGGATCATTGTGGGTTTGTTGGGTAAACATGCAGAATCAAGGGATTGGCCTTCTCATTGAGTTTCAGATCCATCAACACACAAATCAAGTTTACAACTCAGAATTGTTTATTTTTAAAAAAGGCATACTTTTGCCCTAACCACTTGTCTCTGCATGTGAAACGCCATCCAAATGCAGCTATCCCTCTTTTTGAACTTGTCTCTCCCACTTCAACCTAATTTCAACTTGGGTGCCACAATCTTTGTTCTTCTCTTCTGAATATCACTCAAGAACAGAACAGAAAATAAGATGGAAACTAGAGAGAGAAAACCAAAAGAATAGAACTGCATTATTGAAGAACAGAACAGAAAATGGGGAATAGAATTCTCCCCAAGGATTTCCCCTTCAAAAGGGATCTCTGTTTTCACTTACAAAAACTATCAAATTCACGGAATGCCATCCTTCAATCTAATTTCCCCTAACCAATCTCTTCTAACTAATCCAGCTAACTAACTAACAATTGTCCTTATTCAACTCTCATTATATATCCTAACAACGGAGACCATATGGATGATGATGGCTACTATCAGACTATCAGTACCTAAACGATTGAAGTGTTAGTTGTTATTAATAATTTTTCACACACGTATTTCTAGTAGAATCTTACATAATCCATGTTATAATCCCACCATTTGTGTTTCTTCTCACCTTCCGATCCTACATTGGATCTCATGCAACCTTGATATATCTTAAAAAGACATTCATATCATGTTTCAGAATATTATATTTCAGCTATTTTAATTTCAAAAGCATACACTTGTAGATTACCTCTTTGTAAACATCAAGTGGAAGTGGCAATCTAAGATATGCAATCCATGCTTTAGTAAATTTTAACTTCATCTTCTTAGCAATTTTGGCTGCAGACAATACCTATACATATAACAATGAAAATGAAGTACAGTAAAAAAAATAAAGTAGACAAACAATTACAGGAGTTTTTAAATGAGAAGGCTCTTCAATATATAAAGTTATTAAAACAAAGATAAGAAAACTACTAGGAAATTGGACAGTAAGAGATCCTCAATAATGAAAAAAAAATGGAGAGTAACATTTAACTTAGCAATGAGTATGGAATAATAACTGACATTTTTGTTATGCTTCTGGGACTTCGACGGCTTATCATCAGCATCCACATCTCTAGAAAGCTGCTTATGGTCACTTTCTATGGACAAAAAAATCCAAATTACAAACACAGGTACACTTCTATAGTTCTTTAATCTAAAAAGAAATAGTATTTTGTAAAAAGCATTAAGGGGAGAGAGAGAAGAAAGCATTACATAGTGGCCTCAAAAGAATTTAAGTCAAGATCTTTCTGATCTTCATTATGATACATAGCTTTTTAAAAACCAAAATGCCTAACAAGTAAATGAGCAAACAGTCACCTGAGCTGCTCCACATTTCAAAATCAGATGTATCATCTGAGCCTTGAAGAGGGGGAACATGTGATATAGTGTAATACATATTGCGGATGGCACATTCCATACTGAGAAAAAGAAGTAGAACTAAATCAGTATTTGGTTATTCAAAGGAAACTATTCATCTCCTAGTTTCATAACTTGGACCAAGTTTGCCTGGCAAATTCAGAAACTTTTAACTTGCACTAGACAGCATTAGGCTGCAAAACTAAATATATTGCCAATAGCATGTTGTAAGCATGGTTTATGAGCAACGAAAAAGAAAACAATCATTTAACACAAATGATAGCCAACCAGCTATGGTGATCTACAAACATATCTTGACAAAGGAAGGAAATAGAATAGAGTACAAGTAGCTTCAAAGCAATGGCTATAGGTCTTACTAACTTTGAGCTCAATTGACTTTCATTGGTACCATCTGCACTTGCAATTTTATCATCTGACAAGGATAAGCGAATGAATTATCCAATGGAGAATACTCAAATAATTGGAAATTGAAAAAATAACACACAATGTCCAAATCAAATTTTTGCATGTCAAAAATTGGAAGGAAAAGCTAAGCTAGAAAAGCACCTGAGACATCATTTCCCTCCAAAGTACTAGCGAGCTTTTTTAGGCTTATAAATGTAAAATAGCTGCACCAAGTAACTTAATAGTTCAGTAAGCTAACTAAACCAACATGAGCTATGCACTAAATAGAACTTATATACAGTTCCTTAAGTCATATTAGTGTTATTCTCCAATAAAAATATGCATTAAAGGATTATGTGGATTACAAGGTGAAACTCCGATTCTAATGAGAGAACAACACCAACAGCATCTAAGAAACTTAACTTAAGCATTGTTCTAGCAAAGAATTATATTAAAAAATTGAAATGAATGAATAGCTCGCATAGAAAATCAATTGCAACATAATAACCATACCGGACATCAATATACTTGAAATACTTAGATGCCAGTAAATCCACCAAAAACGTAGCGGGACTGGTAGAGTGAACCTGATAGTACCAATCCAAATAAATTAGATCAAGATGACAAAAATAAAAACAAAAACAACAGTTATCAATAAAACTGGCATAACATACAATATTATGGAGAAGTTTGTGGTACAAAGCAGAGTGGAAGGCGCCGCCGTTGGCCACCTTCACGAACTCCATCAGCGTGTCCAACACGAGTTCCTTGAGCGTTTCATCGGACTGCGGCGAGGCGAGAACGTCGACGAGGGACTTGAGGAACTCGTCGAACTTGGAACGGAGCCAGGCGAGGTAGATGAACTCGGATTGGTCGTCGCCAGAGGGAGCGGCGGTGGATGCGGCGGCGGAGGAAGGGAGCTTATGGAGGAGGGGGAGGAAGAAGGAGTGGAGTGAGAGAAGGGATTCGAGGACGTGGTGCGGAGGGGAAGAAGGGGAGACGAAGCTGAGGAGAAGAGGGAGGTTGTTGATGTGCGACGCGGAAGAGAGAAGCTGGTTCCCTAGGGTTTTCAGCTCTGCCACGCCGTACCGTCCCGTCTTCTTCTTCTTCCTTGGAGGATCAACGCACGCCATGGTTCGGCACAAAGGACTCGCAGCACAACGAGGTTTAGTGTTGAGGGTTTTAGTTTTAGACGGAGAGTTAGTTGTGTGGGTACACTGAGCCTGTTTTTCCGTTTTGGTAACTATCCAATATTCCAATGGTGCTTCGGGTCAAGAGGTTCACTTCTCGACCCGATATTAGGCCCAGTTTAATGTAGTAGGTCCATGAATTAGTGAATCACCATCTATGTTACGATTTAGGAGTGAATTGGCTCATATTAGAATACATTTTCTTAACATACTTTTTATTGTTAATTAAATTTTATTATAAATAAATCAGATTTATTATATAAAAAGTGAGACTTAAATTTTGTAAATTAAAATAAATTTCAATTAATTAAAAAATAAGATATTTAAAAATTATGTTACAAAGTACATTATTAATATTTTTTTGTTATTTACATTTTTATTTACGTATATGTTTAATTCTTTTGCGAAGTGTTTTGGAGACGAAAAGCTATTAATTTCCCCCAAAAAAATAAAACTAAAACTGGAAATTTTTTAGTGTTTAGTTTGTGTATTTTCTATTTTCATTTTCAATAAAAATAGAAAACAGTATTAAAAAATATGTTTGTTGAAATTTTGAAAAAAAAAATATTTTTTTACTATTTTTACGGAAATAAAATTGTCTCGCAAAAAGATGTTGACAGGTATTTTCTTTTTTTTAGTCCCATCTTGGAGTCATTCCGTCACGGTTACATTCGGTATCATGTTATATACAAGTTTAAATATTTTAAATTTGAGTTATTTATTTTTTATTTTTAAATTTTAAAATATTTTTTTAGCCTCATAATTACTAAATGACTAGTTTTAGTTTTTTTATTATATACAATGCATATAGTAAAAAATTAAAAAAACAATGCATATAATAAAAAATTTAAAAATTTTATTAACTTAAAAAAAACTAATGTTTTTAGATCTCCAATCACAAATGATAATTTATATATTTTAAGTAAGGTGAAGAATTAAAATTAATTATTTAAAATATATAGGAATTAAAAAAATTAATTTTAAATTTAAGGAAGGAAAAACAAACTTAATTTAAATTTAAGAGAGAAAAATATATATTTAAATCTATAATATAATATTGGTATTTGTAAAAATCTATCTTTAAATATTCTATTAATTAATTAATATTAAATTAATTTATAATAAGATATAGATTAATCTAGTTTAATTATTTTCTTAAATTTACTATTAATTTATGTAAACATGGATATTTGAACCCGAGTATCCTGGAAAAAATCGAATATTAGATGGAACAACAAGAAATTCTAATTGTAATTGAAGAATAAAGTTTATATGAGGATTTATTACTTTTGGTCTTTGTATTTATTTTTATTATTTAAATAATAATAATAATGAATATTTTTGTGGGATAATAATAGTATATATTTTATTGAATTAATTAAACCAAACTCATTTTTAATATTTTCATTTTCTAAAAATAGAAAATAAGAAATAAAACCAAATATGTTTTCTAAATTTATTTTATTGAGAATGAAAATTATTTTTAAAAAAGTGAAATCAGAAAATAAAAACAAGAAACATTTTATGAAACAAAACACCCCTTTGTTTCCCATGTGCATGTCATCTTAAAAAAAATATATTCTCCGATGACGTTTTGTTACTTGTTTTTCAACTTGTTTAACATTATTATGAGTGTTTAGTGAACAAGTTTTTTTTTAGTAATTTTTATTATTTCTTTAGTAGCTTATAAAAAATTTATTGTTAATTCAAGTAGCATTTCAAATTCTAGTTTCTTACTTATATCTTTTTATATTTATTTTTCTTTTGTCCTTCAAATATTTATTAAATTTTATTTTTATCCTTGTAATTAAGGTAAGATTTTATTTTTAAATAAATTATGATTTTATTATATTATTTAATTTAACTATTATAATATTTATTTTATTATTTTAGCATTATACTTTATGATAATGATAGATGATAGATAATAATTTTATTTTATTTTTATTATTATATTTTAAATATTTTTTTATTACACTTCAAAATATTGATAATGATAGATAATAGATTTATTTTATTTTTTTATTATTTTAATATTATTCTTCAAGATATTTTAACCATTACATTGATTAATATAATGAAAATATAATATTTACTTAAGTGTATGTTATTTTTATTTTATTTTAAATTTGATTAGAAATATTTTAAGATATAGTACACCATTAATAATATGATACACAATGTGAAAAAAAATTGAAACTACAAAATGTACTTAAAATAATCTATCTATAAATATAAATCATAAGATTTTAAAATTAATTACAAATCTAAACTATAAATACATAAAATACATTTTATCAATAAAATAAAACAAACATTATATAAATATATCTATTTTTATCTATTTATATTTATTAGTTACTTCAACATATAATTTTAACAAATGCAATAAGTTTGATTGACCAACTTTAAGCTATTAGCTAATTTTTTAGCTTCTAGCTTCTAAACATATTAATTGTTTTCTATAAATAATTTTTGTCTATGTTTTCCAAAAAAAGATTTCAATAAAAATGAAAATTTTAATGATACAAAATATCATGATATTTTTTATTAATTTATTTAATATAATTATAATTTTAAAAATATTTTTTATTAAATTTGATAAATAACTATATTTAAAATAATAAATACTAATAAATATTCTTAATATACTTAATATAAATTTAAAAATAAAGCTATTTTATAAAATTATTATTTTAATCTTTTTTAATATATTAAACATTATACTTTTTATTGATGAAGTCTAATTCAATTGATTGAGTAGGATGTGGGAGTGTTATAAATTTTTTAATATCGATTTCTTTATATAAAAAATATTAAAAATTATACTAGTGTATTTATAATTTTAAAATTATAAAACATTTTTACAAGAAAGTTTTACATAAGTTTATATAATGCAATTATTTATCTAAAATGATATTTTTTAAAAAAATCACTTATATATTTAATACAATTTTATTAAAACAAAACATGAAAAATGTTAATTTTCACTAAACACATCAAAACATTCTCAATAATATTTATATCAATTAAGGAATTTTAGTCTAATTGCTATAATTCATGATTCTCATGTAAGAAATAACTTTTCTCATATTAAATGTAACCTAAATGCATCCTTAGTCTATAAAGATATAATATATTTTATTTTTATATAGATTTTATTTTAAATATTTACAACAATATAATTCTAATTTTTCAACTGGAATTAAAAGTAAAACATTTTGATAATTTATAAAAATTAAAACAACAAATATTCATATTTTTAGACTCCATTTTTTATGTTTATGCAAGAGCTCAAAGAATTCTAAGAATAAGTCACTTTTAAAGAACTAAACCTTGAAAATCATCAAATCCATCTATCCAGAGACTATTTGAACCTTGGTTCACGTATTACGGAGGATTGCCCTATTCCTTTTAATCCAACCCTCGTCGGTCAAAAATATTTACAAAGCCAAATTCTTCACCTTTACATATATTTTCTCATTATAAAAGTTGACACTTGAGAATGGAGTTAAATTTCCATCTTATTTGAAAGATCAAGTACAAAGATGTTGCAAAAATCGATAACACAAAATAATCATCTACGTCAAAAATCAGTATAATAAACATGTATATGTCAACTTTCAAATTGATCTCCATTAATCCTAGAAAGCACTAGTTTCGCCGATGTAAAGAAAATTTTGAAATATCCACTGATTACAGTGCCATTAATTTACACCGGATGTATAACACAAGGGAAGTGAAAAGAAAGGTTTTCAGGAAAAAAATGAAATGTTAACAAATTAACATACTGATGGAGAATTAAACTTGTAGTGTATGAATGTAGAAGAAAAGATTAGGAGATAAATAACAAAAATATGGAATGAAATGACCAAACATATAGTAACTAGGAGACCATTAAAACAATACAGAAGATACATGTTAATTTTGCAAGTTTGCTCATGAGTGAATCCAAAAGTTTGATCAATATTAATGTCCATGCATTGACCACGAGATGATTTTCCACCATGCATGCACCCTTGGTCTTGTTTTTATCACTTGAAACATGCATGCACGCTGAACAATCAGGTAAAATATTACAGGGAACTAACATATATATTTGAAGGCGAATGGAAATTAAGAACAAAGCTATGGAACAAGTAAGCAATGTTAAGGGAATCATACCATATATTATGAATGAATGAGTGAGAAATATACCTTAGATAGTGAGAAATCAGGCACAAGCCACGTGCTTTGATTCTTTTCACCTATGATGTGTTTTCCCTTCAATCACGTACGGCTTACCATCCTGGCCCCTTTTCGTACTAATTAATTATCTGCTCGATCTAGTGCCCCTTTGCTTTGCTTACTTGATGTCAATTACCCTCGGTGTCCATGGCTATAATTAAACTTGTTTAGTAATTGGATCTGTAACACGTATAGTACACAATGGAAATAGTTTATAGCTATAACTAGAAAGTAGACATTAACCTTCGACCTTGTCCTTGTGTGTGAAAACTCTGGTAGACTCAACAATGACCACAGTCACACAAGTACCCGAACAACTCGCATCCGCTAGCTTAACAACCAAAAATATTCATACCCGAGGCCTATCTCAGTTTGCAACTCATTATAACCTATTCACCGACATAACACTTGAGATTACCATGGAGGTACAAGCGTTTTACAATTTAATTATAGTATGGCCCATCATACAATAATACCCGCCACTGTCACCTAAATTCAAATCACGCATATATTACACCATGATTTTACACTTAGAAGATCACATCACCTAAAAAGGTACTGTACGTGGAAATCAACTTTTAACATGCATATACTAATATACAAATTTGGAATCCCGGTAAATGCAAAATCTTAAATGACTTATAGTAATGTAAATTGTCAAATTAAGCTAATCTCTAACGCATAAAATCTTAAATGACTTATAGTAATGTAAATTGTCAAACTAAGCTAATCTCTAACGCATAAGTTCTTTAACTATGTCGATGGTGATAACATGTGTGCTTGCTAGGACATACCATCATGGTTATGCTGTAGAAAAAGAGGTAGCTAGCTAAGTAGGGATCTAATTAGCAAACGGAACAGAAAGGAATATATCTAATTGGTGTTACAAGACTGAAACCCGATTGAGAGTATCTGAAATTCTGAATAGTCCACCACCAACTCCGTCAATTAGTATTCCGTGGATGTGGGTGAAAATAGATACTCTTATGGTATTACGTATGAAATTGCATGAAGACAAGGAGCAGGAAATATAATACAAATATTCTTATCCAATCTATAAAGTCCCATGCAGGTTTCAGGTGGTAATACATTCAACCACGAGAATAACATTTATAATTCTCCAGTCCTTACGGAGTGAATGAAAGTAAGGAGGGACAAGAGTATACATGCAAAATTACTCATACTTAAATTTTATTTTTTATTGTTGTTCTGATTAATGTCCTTGGATAAATATCAATTATATTGTCATTATCACTTTGTTAAATTGGCAAATTAGAAGTTTGGATTAAGAAAAAAAGAAATTTCCCAGTGAAATTGTTGATGGATATAACTCTAATAAGACCAACTACAATTATATCATTGTTGTTGGGTTTGGGTTCTTAGAGTAGCTACATTGTTTGATGGTGTGAATCTTGTAGTGGGTGCTAGGAAAACATGGAAGGCACCTAGTGTACATCATTCCACATGTGATTGAATTGCAACATTGTATTATATAGTTAAGATGATCTATTTATTAGTGTTTTTGATGAATTACTACAATTTATCTAGATCAAAGGAGAATATTGCCATGTACCTTTTGTCACCAAAGCATGTTCCTATTCTAGCTTTGATTGGTGAACCACTAAAGGATATTATCATTCTAGTTTGGTTAGTGAATCACCTAATGCTATTACCACACTAGATTAGGTGAATCTTAATTTGCTTGTTTCACCTAATATTTTTATCATTTCATATTACGATGAATCTTGAGTTGCATGCTTAGGTCAATGGAGTATAGGCTCCTAATCGTTCTATTGTGTTGTTAGAAAGTTTTTCATGGAGACGAGTCAACATCCTACATTCAGTGCGAATAAGTCTTTGTTTCGCAGTGTCCTTGTTATCCTCGGAATCGACCATGCTAGCACGTCATCCCAATCACAAATCGACGTCAAAGTTCTCTATATTCGGCGCCTCATCGTGGATTACCCACCGCAATTCGGTGGACTCCATCAACATTTCGCCGTTGATCTCCTTTGCCATGTCGTTCGTGGGATGTGGAAAATTGTCGTTAAGGTTTCACATTGAAAATTGTTGAATTTCAAGAACTGCCTTCTACCTTTTGTCATGGACACAGTAGGTATGGATGGTGCTTACATTCACTCCACAAGGCGATGAGGTGATAACACATGAGAGAATAAGAAACACGAATACAAAATCGCATATTTGCCGTGATTTTATTAATTGTGTAGGAAATCAGAGAAGGAATTTGAAAATTGATATTTGGATTGATCCCATATGCACTTTTAATAACAATTACTATTAAATAAAAATTATTGATAACATTTTTTTAATATTATAATATAAATAAATATTATAATATAAATGATATCATATTTTCTTCAAAAATCTATCACTAATTTTTTTAATATTTTTAAAATGTATATAAAAAATTATCTGATAAATAAGAAAATTAATAATATATAATTTAGGTTGTTCAAAATATTTTGTGACGGTTAGAAAAATTGTCAAAAATCATATCATTTTGTGATAACTGCCACAATAATAAAGAATCAATTTTCTTGTAATAAACTTTGAAAAAATACATTAGTAGGGCTTAATTTTACTATTTTTATTTAAAAATAAAACAAAGATAATTACTAAAGTCAAGAAAAAATATACCTCCTTCATCTATAAGTCGTATTTCTCACACACAACTTACTTCATTCTAAATGATTTTTCAAAATTTATTCATTTTAATAAGTTTTTAAAAAAGACTATCCTCCCGAGTAAAAAGAGATCACTAAAAGGCTAAAACATTCCTAGCAAGTAATTTGATTATCATGCGGAGACAGTCACCCATACTGATTCATTATATTGACGAGGGATCAGCTATGCTACAATCTAAAAAAATGGTTCACTAACTATTGGATTATTAATTTTCCTTTCTTAATTTATTTAGATGGTTCACTAATTTCTTAGTGGCTTGACAATGGGACTTCCGAGTAAAACCATTATTCTTTTCCTTTCTATTTTTTTTTTTTTCTAATGTATTCACTGATTTTTTTTTTCCTTTAATGGTAGTCTTCTGGGTGTTTTTACAAATTCATTTTCTTTTCAAAAAAAAAATTCACCAAAATTTAAACTAGAAACCTTTCGCTTCAAAATATTCATGTGCACATTTTTATTTTGCGGACTAACTTGTAACTACTGAACCAACTTCTTGGATTTTTTTCCTTTCCTTCCCATTAGCAATTCAAAAGAGAAACTTGTAACTGCAATTGTGGAAAGTGTGCGATCGTGTTCACGTGGAAATTAAGAAAAACTAGTTAGTTGAAAAAAGCCATTGTGAACTTCAAAGTGGGGGAGATGTAAAGAAGCTTTGTCATGCTTGGAGGGTCCTATGTTTTTTATCCAACCAAAAAAGAGTAGTAGTGCGGGGATAATGGAATTTTTCAAAGTGATGAGGGCCACTATAAAATTTGTTTGCTGATCGAGACTGGTTTTGATAGACCATGACCCTAATGCAAATTAAAAGTGATATAATATTAGCACGAATCGATTTGACAATAAGCAGATCATACTTGTCACATAATAATAGTAGCAGTTATCGATATCATTCTCAGTCCCATTATTTTGGTGTATGTTTTCAAAACCACCACCAATCTCGTGTTGTTGACTTGGTCTATGCCCACGGAATACTTGATGTCATAATAAAGAAGCTAGCTAGAATATTAATATCTAAGAAGCACAAACATAAGGGACCACTTTTTTTTAAATGTAAACATTTTCTTGAAATATAGGTTATAATAATTATCTGATTGTGCAAGTTATATCAATTTTTATGAATGGCATATGCTTATGTTTATTCGCATCAATTGAACATGGAGATGGCAAAATAGAGTTACCTAGTTTGATGTTAAAAAGAAAGAAAATGAATTAGGTTACTCTGGTCTGATTATTATATAAACTGTTATTTTGTTGATATAGTTTAACTTGGTAGTCCATTAGATTAGTTTAATTTAAGTTTTTTTAATTAGAAATATGTTTAAATTTTTAAAGAATTTTTTAAAAATAAATATCAAATTAAATGAGGTCAGTTGTTTCTATATCATCTTTTTTTTTTTCAATTTAGTTCATCGGGTGAAGTCAAATTTATCCAATTTTATTTGAACAATTTTAAAACTCAGCTTCACCTATTAGATCAGACTCATTTTACTACGTCTAATTGTATATGATATTCTTACTCAACAATGAATTTATTTAATGATCTTTTAAGAATTAAATGTATTTTTTATAATGTCTTTACTTTTTAAAAAAAAATTATACTCACATGCCTTCCTAAAATTCACATTAATTACATATGATTCCACTTTTATAACACGAATTATCTCTTATAACACAAGCTACTATCTAATGTTATTAACTACACTTTATTTTACCTTTTAAAAAAAACTACACTTTAGATTAAATTTTAAAATTCAAATTTATCTTTCAAAACACATACACGTGGCTTACATTAAGTTAAACATACCAAAGAATAATAACGAGACCAATAGAGTATCCTTTTTCTTTTAGACATCATATATCATGTACTAAAGCTCTTTTTACATGAGATTAGGAAGGAGAGAAAACACATGCTAAATTGAGTATCTGAGTATCTTTTGCAGGTGACCACCCTATCCCTTGAGGGTAACAAAAAGACAATGAAGGATGAGAAATATTTAAGTAACAAAGGGCATGAAGAGAGGAATGGATAAGGATAACACCAGGAGGAGATAAGCGAGAAGATTGATTTCTAATAAGAACAAATGGCGTCCATCATGGGGTCGAGGTAAACTTTCGCTTTACTACGAATGTGATGGTTTAGCCTATATATTGTTGATAAATCAATATTTTGTACAATAATGTTATATTTTTTGGATGAAATTTTAAATATTCTTCACAAAAATCATGCACAATTCACCTTTTTTTTTCTTGAGATTAATGCAACATAATCTCATAAAAAGGGGAAAATGTAACAAAAAATCAAGATTTTTTGGCCGAAAAGATGAAGGCACAAAAAATCAACATGATTGTGCAACTTTACCTTTATTTTTTTATTATTTTTAAAATTTGTATTTATTTTTATCTTTTATCTTTATTTTCCTTTATCTTTTCTTTATTATATCTTTATCTTTTTTTTTATCTGCACACTCATGCAAGCCCAAAAAAGGCTCATTTTGCATAGCATAAAAAGATGTAGCCTAGAGCTACCTACAGGCTGTGATTCTTGATACTCCCAACACATGTTATTTCACTTCATCCTTCCATACTCCACGACTTTCATCCATCCAAGCAGTTCATTCACCCCCAAGGCTCCCTAAAACGCACCTAAAGATAAGGTAGAAAGCATGACATAGAGCAAAGGAGCAGAACCTCAAGTTTCTATGGATTATAGTTTATCTTTTCATCATGTGTATAAGTAATTAGGTTTACTCTTAAGGTTTATGGTATAGTTATGCTTGGAATGCTTGATTACTCTTTTTGAATACAATTTTCTATTTATCTTCACTATTTGAATTATCATATTACTTGAATATGCTTGCATGTTAATTAACTAGTTAGAGATGATTACACCTTAATTAGTTAGTAGATTTATAGGATACTTGAGTTTAGGGGAATTGCATGACTAACCTTTTTTCCTAGGCTTTTGATTCAACTAGCAATGGTGGCTTATATGGACCTCTAGCTTACTAAAGTATGTGTTTTTATATGACCAAACAAGAATCATCCCAAGGTAAAGAATATTAGGGGTGCTAGACCAGGTATCTTAGTAGCATTAAGAAGTATAATTAGTAACACACGAAGATAAGGTAAGAAAATTGCATAAATTGAGGTCAAGAACGAAAAATATAACGAAACTATAACCCTTAATTCCAAAATGAACTAAAAACAATCTTTTGTTATTATTTTTGTGGTTTTCTTGTTTCCTCTAATCAAACATTTTCTACTTTTGATAATCTAGTCTACATTAAAGTTTTTTGGAAAATAACATATTAGTCATTTGGGGTACAATATCTTGACTTGCATCCTTATCTAAACTCATGCCATGGAATCTCGGATAGAAAAGTCTACTACAGTCTAAGAATTACAACAACAAACAAACCTGATCAAACAAACTACTACCAAAGCTATGGAGAATTTACACAAGACATACAATGAAGACCTTAAAGCTTTATGCGTCGAGAATGCAGCAATATAAGCACATCTTGACCAACCAAACCCATCATCTAATCATGAAACCAATCACCAACTGACTCCAAAGGGCACACACTTGGTTTAAGCAACTAATGATCATTCATAAGATGTTCTCTTCGCCGAAGCAGTCACTATTGCCTAAAGTCAAGATCATCTAATTCTGGGTGATGTCGACACCCCTTTGTTGATTGGGTAATGGAAGCCCCCTTACCAAATGGTTGGAAAATTCTTAATCTTGAATGCTATGATGGAACCACAAATCTTGACAAACATGTTGATGCCTACACCACTTAAGTGAACCTTTTCACTAACGATGATGTCATCATGTGCCACATGTTCCATACTTCTCGAAAGGAACCTACTTTGACTTGGTACACAACCTTTCGC
This sequence comes from Mucuna pruriens, assembly GCA_025330945.1. Classification (NCBI taxonomy): domain Eukaryota; kingdom Viridiplantae; phylum Streptophyta; class Magnoliopsida; order Fabales; family Fabaceae; genus Mucuna; species Mucuna pruriens. The sequence goes on along the minus strand of JAENHJ010000324.1, from coordinate 8,069,911 downwards.
CTGAGATCCATAAATTGTTTTGAGATATTAGTTCCTCATTTCAAAGCCTAATATACAACTAGTAAAGCTCATCATGTTACTTTAGCCACACTGGTAAATTGAAGGCAAGGCAAACATTAAACTTTGCATAAATTTATGAAACAATTTGTTCATGTCCCAGTCCAAATATGAAATCTTAATCCAAGGTTACTCTACATTCTATGCTTATGACCCTCAATTGGGAGTCTTTGCTGGCAGCCTCTACAGAAAACCACTGAGTGATATGGATGATTTACATGCAAGGGTAGTAGGATACATTTAGATGGAAGAATTATCTAAATTTTGCAACATGGTGCACTCAAATAATGGTAAAAAGTAAGACTACAACAAGGATAAATTGAGGCCTTACATAGATCGAAGTAAAAACAAACAAACCACATCAAAAGGTCCTCAATATGAGGCTTATAGCCCTTTGACAACCAATAGTGCAAGTATCCTTGAAGAAATTTGTAATGTCGAGTTCTGACCTTTACCTCCCCCAAGAAAACACCACTTACTACAGATTGAATGAAGCATTATTGTTACCATTACAACTATGGTCACACCATTAAAGAATGTTAGGCTCTATGGGAAAAAAAATGTCAAGAATAAACCTTTGAAAACCAAGAACAAGGTTTCAAAAATGAAGGTCAAGAATAAACCTTCGAAAGTCAAGAATAAGGCTTCAAAAATGAAGGTTAAGAGAAAACCTTCGAAAGTCGGTGATAAGGCTTAAAAAATGAAGGTCGGGGAAAAACCTTTGAAAGCCAAAAATAAGACTTCAAAAACAAAGGTAAAAAATAAGGCTTCAAAAGCGAAGGTCAAGAATAACCTTCAAAAGTTGAAAACAAAGCTTTGAAAATGAAGGTTAAGAATAAAACCTTTAAAAAGTTATATATGTCAAAAGAAGGCATAGATATCAAAGAAAACAACCAATTTCTTGTTTATTAATAAAAGGGGTTCAAAAGACCTTATAAGACAAGAGGTTTACGCATGAACCAAAAGCAAATGCTTAGCTACTCAACTATAAAGTTATCAAAATAAAACATTAATTAAGAACCCCTTAACTTTAAGGCCTCCAACAATCCCTCCTTGTCTACAAGCATCTCATCCTTATCATCTTTAAAAATATCAAATAAGAACACATAATAGTTAAGATAAAGTGCTTGGACTTGACGTACAACCTTCTTAAAACTTGCCCTATGTTTGACAAGAATACTACGAGTAGTCGTTTGAAGATCTGCAACCAAAGACATCTTTGCTTCATTGATAAGGAAAGGTCATTCTTTAAGTGCACAATGGTAAGCTCATCCTCCTTGGCCTTCTCCTCTGAGGCACATCTATTCTTCTCCATCAAAGCAATCTACTTCTTAAGGTTCTTATTCTCCTTCCCGATCATTGACACTCAATGAGACAAAGTGTCATTCTTGATTTTCATCTCAAAAACAATGGCAAATGATACACTCAATTCTTTTTTGACTTTAGTGACTTTTTCCATCTCTAACTTCATCTGTAATGTCTTGTTTTGTCTTTCTTTAAACTTATCCCCTTAAGATTTTGCAATTCCCCAAAAGCGTGCTTGGAATATAGAAATGGCCTTCATCAAAGTAGTAGGACTTGTTGTATCTAGTAATTGCTTATCAATAACAACAACTAACCCTTGAGTCTATCCTGTGAACGAAAGTTAGGACCTCATCAAGAATCAATATGCTTGACACAAATTGTATGCTCCAAACAAGGGGGCAAGTAATAGGTTCGTTAGGATAAGAAGCGTGTTTCAACTTCTCCACATTTGAGGGGACGAGTACGTCAACCCATTGTTCAACATCTTTGCACCTTTTTGGCTAAGGATGACTACTTGGCAGAACATGAGGAGTTAAAGAGATCTGATTGATAGAAACAACAAGGGTGTCAACTAATTTAGACAAGTTGCCTCCTTTGGCAAGGTCACTAATTTCACTCTCTTCACTATTATAAAAATTACATCAATTGAACTCTTTTGAAAAATTCATGCATCATCCAACGTCAACAAACAAAACATATACAACAATAAAAACAAAGTTAAAAAATAAACATATATAGGAAAATGTGGAAGTCCTTTAGTGGTAAAAATACTCCATTTTTTTGTCCTCTACAGGGAGTACATAGAAAAAAGTTACACTTAAAACCCTTATACGAAAGGGTATATAAATCAAAAAGGCCACTAGGCAAACCATTCAAAGACAACCAGCAGACCTTATCTCTCATCCTTATTTAATAGAAATGTAAAAGTTTTGGAGTAGTAGGTATCATATGAAGATAATGATATAGAATTTGAAAGGCTTTCACAAATGTCAAACTATTGGGATGTAACTGAAAAAGGTCATATTTAACTTATTCAAGACCTCGCACTTGAAAGTGGATAGAGGATAGTGAATGCTTAATTGGTAAAAAAGGGTCGTATACATATATGTGTAAGGTTGTTTGTTGCTCACAGACTTGAGAAATATCATCTTGATGGCTAAACAAGGCTTGGCAAACACTAGCTCGAGGGAAGAGTGGCATAAGGTGGTGCGTTTCAACATATTAGTTATGGCCTTGACGATCTAATAACAAGAGAAAAAGACATCTACTTCTCCCTTAACCCAAGTATAACCAAGCAAGGTAATGTCAAGAATGAGATCATTTTTTACTAGTGCGACCCTCTTTCATTTCTTTGCTACCTTAGTCACAACAGGGGTGACATTTGTAGTTTCAAGCACAATTCCAAAGAAATGCCTTAGGCATCAGCTTCCATGGCACCAACCCCCAATTCATGCTCATTAGCATCGCTAGATGAAGAAGACTCATAATTCAAAGTAATAGTACAAGAAGAAGAGCTCTCACCAATAGGAGTAACCTTATGCCCCCACTATATCTCTTTTAAAAAAATTACAAAAATAATTTAAAACACAATTCAATCCTTTTTATATTTTCTAGTCTAACAATATTAACTAAAAAAGCTTAATACATTTATAGTTAAAAATCAACTCAATCCAACAAGATCAATGAGGATGTGTTATAGAGTAATATCTAACCTAGTAAAAGTTTATTGGGTTTATTCACACCGAACTTTAAGATAAAGATATAAAAACTCTAAATCTATTCGCCTTGAAGAATACATTTGTTCTATTTCTTATATCTTGACTTTGATTTATAATAACTCGAGCTACAGTTACCATAAATACATTTTTACCATTGTATAACTCCATATGTCATCATTAGAAGATTAACACAATATCATAAGGTTCTGAGATACATTATCACTTTCTCTTTAAGCTTTCACAAAACAAGATGTATGAAAGAAATATTCCAAAGAATTAAACTTAAGTAACTAAATATTATGCTTAATTTTTGGGTCACCATGTTATATATGTAAAGTATTAATTTACCACTTTTAGTAAAAAAAAATTTAATTACATTTTTTCATTTATAAGGCTCAAACTCGATATTTTATTTAACTTATTTGAATCTAATATTATTCGTATTAACATAACATCTTTTAGTTATGCGTTAGATATCTTTCAATGGATAAAATATTAGTATTAATTATTTAGGGACAGAATTAATATTTTTTTATTAAAATTATAATATTACATTTGGTTTTAAAAACAAACACATAATTTATTAAGAACAATAAAAATAATTGAATTAGTTAATTTTTTAATTAATAATATCATAATTTAAATTTTATTTTAAAAATATTATTTAATTATATAATTTGTGCAATAATTATATTTAATGATACTACTTGTAATTTAAAAAATAAATTTTTCAACCAATAAATATGATATATTCTTAATAACTTAAAAAATACATCTACTATAATAAAAAAAATAAGTAACTAATTCATTAATAAATTTTATAATAAATTAATATGCTTGAGAGTGATTTTTATTTCTTATAATTAAAATAAATAATTACTCTTATTTATTTCTATAAGTTGTTATACATTGACGAGACAATAATAAGCATATCTTTAATATACTAAATCATACATTTATTTTAAATGTATATTTGTCCAACTTTGATAAACTCTTAAAGAAAATAAGTTATTCATTTCATTACAAATTACAATATTACCTACGATAAGTTTGTCGTATTTCAAAATAATTATTTTATTATCTTTTATAATAATTATTTAAAAAATTGTATTAATATAATAAGTTTATTGTATTTTAAAATAATTATTTTATTATTTTCTATAATAATTACATTAAAAATTATATCAATTATACATGATTAGATTAAATTATAATAGTGAATAACATAAAATCTAATTCCTAAATGTCATATTGCAAGGAGGAACTTACCGGTAATTTCCTCAATTTCAAAACATCAAAACTCATTTAAAGAAAAAAAAAAGTTTACTTTTATTTCCATGTCATTTTACAAAACATTTCTATATTCACCTTTTACTCAGTTTACTTTCAGAGTTATCCAATTCAAATAAATTACTACAAAAGTAAATAATTAGGATTTGAAAAATATAATCTAATGCAGACTTCAATCTTGCTTTATTTATTAGAAATCTGAATAATAAAAATACATACACTATACATGTTATTATCTGATTAACTTCCCTCTTTAAACACACAAATCTAATCATCCCGCACAAAAGAAAAATACAAGAAACGAGAGCTAAACAAATTAATTAAAGCTAATATAAAAACTTAAAGGAAAAAAGAAATTGAACATTGAAAAATAATAAGGAAATCCAACAAATTATTTTCATTAATTTAGAAAAAAAAAACACTAAGAAGGGTAATCATTAATTTAGGATCTTTGATTGATTTTTATTTACCCTCTCTGTCTCTAGAACTCATTCACTTGCGACCGACTCACTCTAGTTTGACTTTGAATATTCATCAATCATCCCATTCCAAGGTGTAACTAACAATCTACAGTAACAGTATATCCGGTCATCTCATTTTCCCAACTCAGACGGAGCGAGTCAACTCACTGGGTGTGAGTCTCCACGCTGAGGTGCCAACCAGTGGCCTCATGTGCCACCCAAGCATGAGGCACCCATTGTTCTCTTCCACCCTATATCCTTCCCCTCCGTCAGCGAACAGCCCCAGCAACATCCTCGCTTGTCTGAACGCGTTCGAACCCAAACGAACCGGTTCGAACCCGCTCGAACCGAATCTCCCTCTCCACCGACTCAGCATCTCGTGCCTCTCCACGCGCTCCTCCCCCTCACACGCCACAACATTACATATCTGCCTTCCTAGGTACACCTCCGCCATCACCAACGCCTCCTCACTCGGCGCCACCACCGATCCCTCCAGCGAGTCGAACAAACTCGAGTAATAGTACAAAGCTTCCGTGAACCGGTCCAGAAAAACCGGACTGTTGTGGTTCGCTTCTTGCTCCACAACGGTAACAACATCCGGTTTTATCCTCTTGATTGTGGCTAACACCTTTTCAATCTCACCAGGTCGCGCCAGTAGCCGGTGAAGCTCGAAGACAGAGTTAACAGCCACGGATTCTCCGGCTCGGATCTCGAGCATGGATGGATCTAGATCCGCCAAGCTGTTACATACGAATCCGCGGAACTCGAATCGAACCCTAATCGTTTGAGCGAGTTCCGCGAGCTTCAAACCGACCTGACTCAGCGCGTCGGGTTCAGTGTCGTCGAGCCGCGGCGGTCCGATTCCGGTGAGTCGGAACGCCGGTGGACCTCCCGGACGGACCGCGAGGGCTTGCATCAGCGCCGGCCACTGCAACCCTTGCTTGAGGCCGAAATCGATTACGTGGACCGTTTCCGCGGCGGCGGAGGCTTCGAGGATGGCGTGGTTCGCGGTGAAGTGCGCGAATTTCAGGTACGGGCTCGTCTCGTAAAAATGCATGTGAAGCATGTCTGAGTAGGAAGAATCTAGGGTTTCCTGCGGGTAGAAACCGTAGATTCTTCGAGCAAGTGCTTGAGCGAAGAACGACGCGACCTTCCCCATGGAACCTCCTTGCGACGCCGCGAGGGTTCCGGCGTGCTTCACGAGAGCCTCCGCGAGGCTCGTGTTCCCCAACTGAACCGCCTCCGCGCACGCCATGAGGGCGTGGACGAGATGCACGCCGGCTTCCTCCACCAGAACCACCGGAAGCGCGTTTTCCGATGAAATCGATGAAATCGCCGGCGACAATGGAGAAGAACTCTTGAAACGCTTGTAGCGATTTTGATTATTATCTGTTTGCGGATTCGCTTCGATGTAAGGTAATGGAATCGCTCCGAGATCGTTCTCGGAATCGGCGATTAACGGCGACGGAGTAAGAGCATTGGTGGTAACATCGTGATTAGGTGCGTTGTTGAGAATGTTCTGGACCCAACCGTAGAGATCGGTTGGGTCGTAGTGCACGGTGTCGGTGGCGAGATGGGAAATTCCATCTCCCTCCATCACCATCTCCAATTGCTCCAGCTTTTGTGCCACGTCAGCCATGTCTGAGGAACACACTTTGTATCCTGCACCTGCCAGCAACTTGTCTTCAGGTTCTTCCTCCTCAAACATCTTCCCCTTCCCAGTACTAGAGCATTCACCTTTCGCTGCACTTGTGTCTTCCACTCTTTCCCTCTTCATCTTACTATGCGAATGCGATGGTGAAGTGGTAGGATGTTGGAAGCCCATAACAAGTGGGCTTTAAAAATAATAATAATAAAGAAATTGTTTTGTGTTTTTCTAGGCTTCCCTGAGGCAAAACAATTTGGATTTTGATAATATTGCAAAAGAAATAGAAATGCTATTTTTGGGGTGGTGATGTGCGAATAACAGCATTATGTGGTGATACGTGTGTGCTAGAAATGAAGCTCCGGTTAAGGGGTATAGAAGAGCCGTGGCAGCACCGCAATGCCAAGAACGAAAGATGCCGATGGAGATGACAGTGTTGTATAGGGCAGACACCAATACACTAGAAAACTAGGAGGTGGCCGTACGCTTCATCCTTTCAGAGCCTTGGGGACCGAGAATGGGCTCCACCTATGTTCCTTCAATCACCCTCCTACTTACGCGCGTGTTTTCACATTCCTTTAGTTAGTGAGTGACAGGGTGTTGATAATTTGTGTGGAGTAGGCCAATCGCCAATCGCCAATCACCAATTACATTTATCAACGATGCTGTGAGAGAATCATATCTCTCGTCAGTTCCAAGGGGAAAAACATTTGATTGGGGGTCATGGTTTATTAGTATTCAATTTGAGCAATAATTGATCTTAAATCTTAATATCCCTTCATTCGTTACTTTTGGCAGAACGTCACCCGATAACCTGCTAAAATTTAATAGATTTTAGTGTTAAGTGTGGGGTCACCATGCCGGATACACGCTAATGAGTTCTAGAGGGTCATCTAAATGGACAATAGGAGAGATTTTGGAGAATATCTCAACATCAATTTGATTGGCCAAACGTTTTTTCATCTAGTACAGTTAGCGAGCAATAAATCTCAAGAAATATATTAGTGACCCTAAGCTAATAAAGTACGCATATTTATGCTCCATCACTCGTCCTTCCGTATGTGCAATGACAAGTATAGTCAAACACCAATGCCAACTCTATGAATGAGTTAATCATAGAAGATTTTATATTTTATACGACTTTAATTAATTGATGCGTCTGTGTTATCATTGTATTCATTTCCACAATTGTTTTCTGCTTGCTTACTTTCTTTACTTTTCAAGCTTATTTTTCTTGGTTAGATAATCTTTTATCCAGTTTTATCCATTTTTTAAAGCTTTTTCTTTTTATTAAAAAAAAGAACACTTTAATTAAACGGATTTTTTAAAAATTAAGTAGTTTGATACTAAAAAAGGAAAAAGTTAAGAAAAATATGGATGAATGAACTTTTATATAATAAATAAACTATTATTTTAGTCCTTGAATTTATTACATTATCTTAATGGTCCCAAAGTTTAATAAAATTTCTAAATATGTGTGCACATGTCACCAAAAACTAAAATGAAATATTAATTTGTTCTGTATTCCATCTTGCAACCTCGAAGACACTTTCAATGACAACCAGCTTTGACCTTAGTGAGTTGGTTTGGCTAGAAACTTTCTAACGTGCTTATATGGCTAATATTATAGGTGGTAAAATAGGTTTGGTTTGATGAGTTGGGCCTAAAATTTTTTGGCATAGGTAGAACCAAGTTAAGTTGAACTCTAAAAGGTTAACCAAAGATAAATTAGGTCCATTCAACTTAATGTTATTATTTTTTTAATTTTCTTTTTTAGAAAGTTAAGTGCTTTTAAGAAAAAAAATTAGACCTAAATTTGCTTAGTCTTAGCGTTAGGTCAAGTCATGACAACAAAATCTTGATTTATATTAAAATTGGCTTTGTTCGACTTGTTTGCTTTCCTTAGCTTATAAGCCAAGTGCCTATTTTGCCACCCTTTTTATCAATTACCTAACTTTTTGAGATTGAGAACTAGAGCTAAATTTTTAAGCATGAACATGATGGGTCAGTTCAAATACTACACATTTAAGAGTAAGTTGAGTTACTTAAATATAGTCCGATAAAAACTTGGTCTTTTTACTAATTGACTGGCTAGTTGAAGTTTCTTTTTATTTACATATCCTCATTTGATTTGGCTAAGCTTAAATAATACATAGTAAATATGACTTTTGTTATTTTTCCGTCTTCGTCTTTTAACACTCTTTTTCTCTTATAAAATTATCTAATTAATTTTATGTTTTTTTCTTCCATTTCAAATTGTCTCGTTCATGCTCTTCACCTTTTAGTTTTTGTACTCTCTTATTCCCCAATGTACTGGTTGGCCATAAAGATTGAACACTCATATGTATATGCGGCTACATGGTGACTTGTATCTTCCTGAGCTAATAGTGGATTGTATCTAACATCTTAGAGGGTAGGTCATGACATACCGTTTTGACCTTTGACATATCTTTGTACTTTTTGTCGAGTGACGTAGTAATTTATGTATACATAGATATAAAAAAAAATAAAGATATTTTTTGAGTAATATATAACTTGAGAGCAAAACACCCACACTCCTCATTTTATCAACATGACATTTAATGTTTACCAACAAATTAACGATAAAACAAGATAATTTTTTTGAAAAAGAATTTGAAAATTACTTTTTAGAACACTTTATGAGACAAATTTGAAAAATACTTTTTGAAAGTGTTATAGAATAAGAAAAAGTTTACCTTATCTTTGCACATATGAAATAATTTGATCAAAATATTTTATATTAACAGTTGAATTTAGTATAGAATTACAATAAAATAATATTAAAGTAAAAGTGTGATACCTTTAAAATATAAAAGAAGGAGAACAAAAAAAAATATGAAAGGTTGAGAAAAAAAAAATAGAAAGGGTTGAGGAAGTAATAATGGTGAAAAAAAGTAGAATATACTTTTTAATATAATAAATTTTCTTTTATGACATGTCTAATAGTAAAATTCATTTTAAGTTCTTATTTAATTTTAGCATATCATGAACGATTTAAAAACTCTTCTCATTTATTATTTTAATGGTAGAATCAAAATTGAGCTTTTAACTTATTTATAATGGGTACCACAATAGACTTCACATTTTTATATTTTTATTTAAAATTATTATCATTCAAATTTTAAGAAACTATTCATATAAAATTTAATTCTAGAACAAAAAATATAAAAATATAAAAATATAAAAATAGTAAAATATAAGAAAAATATTTATATTATCACCAATGATACAATTTATAAAAATATTTTAATAAAAAATATAAAATATGTTAATATAACTACACTAGCAAACGGTTAATAATTTAGTGCGCAAACAATGAATTTTTATAGCAAACTATCGAATGTTCGGCTATGGTCAGCTACGCCAATAAGAAAGCCAACGGTAAATAAAAAAATTAAAGTCACTCTTCTCTCCTAGCATACCCTTTTCCTTTTCTCTCTCTCTCTCTTTTTTTTTTTATTGTTAAGAACAAGTCCTTCTGTAAGAACTATTTTTACGCCGTGTCATCCAAGTCTAAATGCTCAAATGCTAAAAAAATCTTAAGAACCTATTCTTAGCATAACTCACATAAAAGAAATGGTCTTAGATAAAACAATAACGCATCTTAAGTGTAATTGTTGATAAAAAAAAAAAAAAAAGTTCTATGAATCGATATTTTTTAAGTATTATTTAAAAAGTAACAAAAAAACACATTAAAAATTATGTTAAAAATATATAAGCAAAGTAAATAATAATGGTGTAATTTCTACAATTAAAAAATACTTTAAATATGATTTTTTTAAACGATTTTTATATTATAAATTATTGGGGGAGTAGGCAAAGTCCGGTCAACATGGTCGACCCGATCTTAGCTATTAACCTGATCATCTCGAAATTGTTTGTGCAAGTTGATTAGATGTAATTCGTGTGAAGCTGCATCCGCTGCAGATCTGAAGCTTGAGGATGAGGCGTGGATTTGCATCCACTGCAGATTTTAACACGAGGAAGAGGAGGTAACGAGGAAGCTGACTGTGGTTGGAGAGAGAGAGAGAGCAACGAACGGAATACGAGCAACGACTGCGGGAGTAGCTGGTCGAGCAACCTGGAGGCAGGCAGCGGCGGGAGGAATCGCACTGCAACTTTTCTGTTGCTGTTGCAAACCTACGAAGCTGCAACTTGCAGTGTTTTCTATTTTTCCGATTTTCTTTTTTACTTTTCATAATTCAATAATATTTTATTAGATAAAAGTGATCGTCGGACATAAACTGATGCCATAGAAATTAGGTGGTTAGATTCAATTACATACCCAAAAATTGAAAAATCTGTACCAACTCAACTAGATGCTATTTAATTGGTTGGAAATTTTAAAACACGTCAAATTTGATCTAATTTGAATAAATTACGCTCCTAATAAATAACTTTGAAGATGATAGATAATCTTGTTACTTTAATTTGTACTCAATATTTATTTTCTCTCACTTCAATTGTATCCGAGATACTAATAATTGTTAGTCATCATTCAGATATAAATAATGGTTATCATAATTTTTTTAAGTTAATAAATTTATCATACCATTAAATTTTTATTGAATGACACTGAAAATTTATTTTATATTATAAATACATAATTTATTTTTGTTATTTTTATTTATATATTTGATATTTTTAAATATTTATCGATTTTAATATATTTTTATTATCTTTATTTTTAAATTGATTTTAAAATTTTAAATATAAATAATTAAAAATAACATTGTATCTCAATCTATTCCTATATAAATAAAATGGAGTGTTTTTATGATTTATAATTTTTTTAATAAAAACATTTTCAGGAATGGTTATTTATCTCACTAAGTCACCCGTCTTATTCCAATATTATATAAACTTAAATATAATTTTAATTTATGTAAAATAAATAAATATTAATTTGATTTTCATCATTCAAAAATTGAAATGATATTTTTTAGTCTTTTAAAATTATTTAAACTTGATTTAGAAATTGAGATATAAATGAATAAATTAAAAGTGATAAACAATAAAGGAAATTAAATATATTAAAAATAATAATTTGAAATAATTAATAATTTCTTAGGCATGTTTGGAGGTGGTAATGACTTTTTAGTTTTCAAAATAAACATGTTCAAGCAAAAGGCTTCAAGAATATTTTTAGTGCATTTTCAAAATAAATATTATTATTTTTTAGTTGTGAAAATTACGCCACTAACATTGACATTGGCTATGTCAATATACCGCACCTAATATTATGAAGAAAACTAACCGTTTTATCTGCAATGATGCATGTGACCTTTTTATATTGAGTGAAAATTATGATAGTTGGTTGTTTTATAATTTATCTTTAATAGAAATAAATAATGTGATAAAAAATTTAACAAGTATAAAAATCTTAAAAGAATGAATAACAAACAAATTAATTATAAAAGAATGTTCAATAAGTTTTAACTAGAGATATGTATACATGAAATAAAATAGACAATATTATATTGAAATAAAGACATGTAGATAATAATGATGAGAAAATAGCTACCTATCGACTCTATTAAAAAAACAAATGATTATATATATGATAAGGTGGTTGATATCGATAATAAATTGTAATAAAATGATGTGTGATTTGATGTATAATTATTAAATTTAATAATAAATTAAATAATAATAATAAAATTAAAATATAAATATATATAGTTCTTTCTGCAATAAATATCATAAAACAAAAATAAAGAAAAAACACAATTGATTAAATACTGGAGTAAAAACATAAATAAAATAAAAAATATTATTTTACAACAACATATTTAAAATAAAAAAATAAAATTTACATTAATAATGTAAAATAATTTTATATTATTATCTAATTATAAATAATTATATTATAAAAGTTTTATTTACTTTAATAATATCTATCTTAAAAATTATAGTAAATAAATATTTTAATTGATCAATAATGTAAAAACTTAAACTGACTAAGCTACCTATTCATTAACAATATATGTGTAAATATTTTTATTATTATTATAATATTAAAAATATTATACTATAAAATATAAATTTAATGATTATATATTATTATTGTAAAAGTTTTTACACGGCCAACTAATTAAAATAAGTTTATTATTTTTTAAATAAAAAAATGTGAAAATAAAATTTAATTCGATGAAAGTGTTCCCTTACCCATATATATTATAGAGTAAAATAATAAGCTAAACTATTAAAAAAATTCTTGATTAATTTTAATAAAATGTTATTTTTGTAAACACAACATAAAATTATATATTTTATTTTTTGTAAATACAAAATAAAATCATATATTTTATTTTTGAAAAATAGACAAACGTTTAAATTTCTTGGGGTGGGGAAAGATGGAGTTTTAACCTAAAATTCCCACACTAGTAAAAGAAAAGTGAAATTAAATTAATTATTTCCATAATTTTTCTTTTATAATTTAGAAAGTTAAATATTATCATATTATCATCACTCAAAATATTTTTAAAAAATAATTTTTTATGATAATTAAATAAGAAATAAATCCAATAAGGTTATCATTAACAACCTATCTAAAAATAAAAATTTTAATAAATAATAAATAATTATGTTTAAAAAATAAGAATAATTAAATTTGTGTAGATTTTATTTCTTTTCTTATATAAATTGTTTTTCATTTTTTATATGAATTAATTATAGTATTTGATTTTCAAGGATAATATATAAAGATTATACGGATAATCTATAAATAATTTATTATTATATTTTCATATTTGATAAAAATAAAAATTTTAAATTTATAACTATATTAAATGAGTAAATAAAAATTTTAATTTTTTGAGTAGAAATTTTTTTAATAATATAAAAATATCATGATATCCTCGAAATTCATTTAATACAATTATTGATTATTTAAAATAATAAATAATAATAATATTGTGAATATACTTAATGCAATTTTAAATATAACACTATTTTATTAAATATGACATTTTAATGTTTTTGATATATTAAACATTAAATTTTTTAAATAATTTTTATTTTTACATTTTTTATAAAATTTTCAATATATTACTTAAAAAATTATTTAAGAATACATTTAACACATGTTTTAGCAAAAACTGTAAAAAAAAAATAGAGAAAATAGGTTATGCTTCAATTGTGTAAAATATTTTTGACATTATCATTCAAACATAATTCATCATATATGTTAAATTTATTAACTCATATCATAGATACTTTAAAAGTCATATCAAATATTATCAGTAATTAGATGATGGTATAATGTATAATCATTAAAAAAATCAAAGTAGAGACGCTAAATTTTTTTGTTATGTTAAAATAAAATAAAAAATATTAAAAATTACACCAACATATTTATAATTTAAGAATTTATAAAAAAATATATTTACAATAAAGTTTTACCTAAGTATATCTTATGAAAATATTTTTCTAGAGAGTTTATTCATCATACACTATCAAAAATAATTTTACATGATCAATAAAAAAAAATTAATATAATAATTTTTAAAATAATTATTACAAAAATAAACAAATATATTATATAGGATGATGACGTGTAATTGCACAATACAAAATTATTTTATAGTGTCATTGTATAACATATTTTTTTCTTCTCTAAAAATTTTTAATGGTGATATATTGTAAATATAAAATAATTTTACGATATCAATCAATAAAAAATTATTATTGACAATTAAGATTTAAGATTTAATATTTAAAGTAATTATTATAAAGTCATAAAATTTAACATATACAATGATTGAATAATAATGAAAATTACCATCAAATCATAAATAAAATAATAATCGTAAAAGTTAACTCATAGTATGTTACTTATGATTATGTAATAAATAACTTATTTTCTCTTCCATTGACTAATTAGACAAATTTTAGGCAATTACAAGCATTATAATTTATAAAATTTGTAATGATTAAGAATCACAATTATCAAATATGAAAACACTTATTTTTTATTGAGCGATCCCACGTTATTTTTCTCACAACTTAAAAAGTTATATTCTCATATTATCTTGATAATAATTTTGTAAAAAAATAGATAAAAACTATTTTAAAAAATTACATATTCTAAAATATATATTTTAAAATAATATATAAAGAAATAAGAAGCTAATATTTTTAACTTTAAATTTCTTGAAAACTACAAATTTTCTTTCTACCAAATACCCTCACTTTTACCCTCACTTTTTTTTATTTAATGCAAATTTATGTTTCTCAATATTTGATATTCATTAGCATTGAACATTTACTGTTAAAATAAATTGCATTAATTACAATAATAAAGAAATTTAACAAATCATTAAACAATAAATGGAGATTTTGTGTGAAAAGGAAAGAAATATAAAATTAACAACCAGACTAGAAATTTAAGATACTGTATATATTATTAAAACTGTCCTCCACTGTACCAACTTTAATGGTTCAATAAAATGTAAATTATGAAAAAACATTCCTTTTGAAAATAAGATATATTAATTATAATAATAAATACTTTTCATTAACTTATTATTAAGAAAATAAAAGTCATAAATATAATGGATCAATGCAAATATTTAAACATGTCTAATTATTAAATATTATATTATTTTCATTTTAATTAATTTAAATTGTAAATAAAAATAGTGAAAATAAAATATTCTCTTTATCTATAATTTTTCTTTAAATTAAAAAAAATTACAGAAAAGAGATAGAAACGCAACGGATAATGCAAATGCAATGTCGTAATTGAGTGATGAAGACGATGTCAAACTCAAAAAGCAGAACGAAACACCCACGTGTCTTTTTTCACACATGAGAGTCCCTCTGTATCTGTGTTCTCTGTCATCATCTGCTTCTTAATTACCCTCTCTCTCTCTTCCTTTGTCTCTCTCTGCCCCCGATCTCTCTCCAAAGACGCAGTCTCGATCTTCTTCTTCTTCTTCTTCTTCCGCATCGTAAAAGAGAGCGCGTTGATTCAAAACATGGATGAGACTTCAGCTCTCATCGAAGCCATTCTCAGGGAGCAAGAAGAAGAAGAAGAAGCTCACAGAAGAAGGCACCACACCACGCAAAACACTACCGCCAAAAACACCACCAACGAATGGCAAACGGTGTCGTATCAGAAGCGCAACCGCAATAACAAGAAGTCCTCGTCCAAGCAGCCCCTCACCGACGACAATTCCGCCGCCGATCCTTCCTCCGATGTCTTCAGCTCCGTCCACCTGCATTCCGAGGAGCGCCGCCGCCGCCTCCTGGATGCTCAGATCGCCGCCGCCTCGGCGTCTTCCGACGCCACTCCGAGCAGATCGAAGCGCCATTCCGACGACGAAGACGACGGCGATGCGGAGCCGGAAGCCGGCGCCGTTCAGAACGGCTCCGAGGTGAAGAAAGCGAAGCAGAAGAAGCCGAAGAAGCCGAAGGTGACGGTGGCCGAGGCTGCTTCCAGAATCAGCGCCGATGAACTCGACGCGTTTCTCGCTGAAATTACCGTGAGTGTTTTGATTTCGCGATTGATCTGCTGTAATTGCGATTCGTTTGTTGTTCGTTGAGTGTGAGAGAAAAAATGAATCGCGTTTGCGCAGGCTTCGTATGAATCGCAGCAAGATATTATGCTGATGCGTTTTGCTGATTACTTCGGTCGCGCGTTCTCGTCGGTGAGTGGAGCTCAATTCCCGTGGTTGAAGACGTTCAAAGAGTCCACCGTTGCAAAGATTGTTGATGTGAGTTGTTTCTATTCCTTTTTAAAGCGCAATTCGGATTAAGATTCGAAAACAAAAGTTGTACGGTTTTGTGCTGCGCGTGACATATGGTAGTATGGTATAGAATTTTGAATTGCACGAGTGAGCTCTGATCTGATTATGTTATTTTAAATTGTTCGTGAAAAATGTTGCTGAATTACGTGTCTTATGAAATTTCTGTAATTATCTGTCTAATGCTCTTTTTATGGTTTGGATGTTCGTTGTTCTTGCTCAGTGATTATTACTGTTAGCGTTTCTTATTATTTAACCTTTCCCAACAGATCCCTCTTTTACATATATCTGAGGATATTTACAAAATATCAACGGAATGGATTAGTCATCGATCGTATGAAGCACTTGGTTCCTTTGTGCTATGGTCATTGGACAGCATTCTTGCAGACCTTGCCAGTCATCAGGGAGTTGTTAAGGGATCTAAGAATGTGGCCCAGCAATCATCATCGAAATCTCAGGTACCCTTTGAAATCATACCATGACATGCTGCCCAATTTGACGTAGGTCTTTAAATGTGTTGTATTTCTTAAAATTTAATATGGATAAGGACATTCCTATATTTTTATTTTTATTTTTTGCTTTTTTTAACTGTACAAAAATAAACTTTATCTTTGTTGATTTGTGTCTCTATATGCACAAGTATCTGTATGTGTGAGAGATGGTAAATAGTTTCCTCTGTTGATCCAGATAGCTGCACCACCTAGTGAGTTAAAGCTTGGTTGTATGTTGTTGTTCTAGCCTTGTAGGAAGTCATTGATAATGAGAATTCTTTCTGAATGTTGATGTTAATTTTTAAGGAATTTTTTCATTTATTCTTTACTGTGGAATTTTATAGATGACTGCAATTCAACTTTGAGTTTTTTCTTAGTTTCTTACTAAGTTGTTCCCTGTTTAATATGAAATATAGAAATATTTGAAATAAAATGACCAATTCTTAGGTCATTGTCTTATACCTTGAAATTTTTTGTTGTAGTTCCTTAGCTTTGTTAGCAATAGAGTTTGACTAGCTTGTCCAACAATATGAAAATGGGTTATTATTTTGTGTCCTACGAGTCTGAAATGCATTAAGATTTATGGATGGCAAGGATATGTGGTAGATGCCAAGGGAAAAGTTTGGATGTGGGTTATACCTCCTTGGACAGTTATCTATTGCAGTCTGATCCTCATCCTTGAATGGTTGTGCATCTGATTTTCTGGAAATGAAGCCAGATATCAATATCAATATCAATAAGGAAAATTTGTGAAGGAGGCCCTTTCAATAAAGTTCTTGGTGTTCTAGGATCAACTTGGCTCTTGGCTGACTGCTTTCAATGATTTTTTTTCTAATTTTTTTTTTACTTATTGATGATTGCAACATGTCCCCCAAATTTGATTGAATATTAATAAACTTATTGAAATGTCAGTCAAAAAACTTATAATGTTAATTTAATGCTGTAACTACATATGAGTATAACATATAATTGAGTGAATATTGTATATCACTTGAACTACAGGTTGCCATATTTGTGGTTTTAGCAATGGTGCTTCGACGAAAACCTGATGTCATGATTAGTTTATTGCCAATAATAAAGGAGAGTCAAAAATATCAAGGACAGGATAAACTCCCTGTCATTGTTTGGGTGATAACTCAGGTGACTGTTTTCAACATGATTTAGTTCTCCCACCCCAAACACTCAAAAGATAAGTTATACAGATTTGTAACTGGATTTTGATTTGTGTAGGCTTCTCAAGGAGATCTAGTAATGGGGTTGTACTTGTGGGTATCTCTTCTCTTGCCCATGCTGAGTGGGAAGTCTGGTTGCAATCCACAGTCAAGAGACTTGATATTACAGTTGGTTGAGAGGTTAGGAACCTTTGTGATTCAACACTAACTTTCCCTTATTTATTGTAACCAGTGCAGAATTCCTAGCTTCTCCTTCTTGCCTTCAATAATTTATCTCTGTTTGTTCTTTCTTTTATGAAACAGAATTATCATGTTTCCTAAAGCTCGTTCTATCTTGCTAAATGGGGCTGTTAGAAAGGGGGAGCGTGTTGTGTCCCCATGGGCTCTTGATTCTCTATTGAGAGTTACTTTCCCTCTTCCTTCAGCCCGGATCAAGGTAGATTTTTTTTTTATAGAATATTGTGTATATTCTAATCACTTGCATTGCAATCATGGTTTAGCTGAGATACTCTTCTGGTATTTGTATTTGTATATTTTGTTAGGCCACTGAAAGATTTGAAGCTGTTTATCCAACATTAAGAGAGGTTGCCCTTGCTGGGACCCCTGGAAGTAAAGCAATAAAGCATCTTGCACAGCAGATACTAAGCTTCGCAATTAAAGCTGCGGGAGAAGGTAATGTCTAGTTAATGTAGATTGTCATCATTTTTTTCCTTTGCAAGTTATTTTCTTGTTGTTTTCATGTGTGCAACTATGCTGTCTCTCAAGTATTTATTATTAAGAGTTGAAGGAGTTGGTGTTGTACTTTAGTGTGAAAACTTAAATGCATGAATCTTTTACAGCCAATCCTGACCTATCAAAGGAGGCAAGTAACATTTTTATTTGGTGCTTGACTCAGAACCCCGAATGTTACAAGCAATGGGTGAGTCAAGGGAAATGATATTTAACAAATTTTTTCATTTGTTTCCTATGCTCTTTCCTAGTGACTCCAT
Source organism: Mucuna pruriens (assembly GCA_025330945.1). NCBI lineage: Eukaryota > Viridiplantae > Streptophyta > Magnoliopsida > Fabales > Fabaceae > Mucuna > Mucuna pruriens. The sequence continues at coordinate 8,051,013 of JAENHJ010000324.1, read as the reverse complement.
TCCTACTTACTAACACAGACATGTATTTAATACTGGGAAACAGGATTTGCTTTATATGGATAATCTTGAAGCAAGTATTGTTGTATTGAGAAAACTTTCTGGTGAGTGGAAGGAATATTTTGTCAAACATCCTACTCTTGATTCTTTGAGGGAAACTCTTAAGAGCTTCATTCAAAAGGTAAACTATTTTCTTCTTTGGTAAATACAGTCACATGATCGTTTGAAAAACTCAGCCTTTCTAACTATTATGCTGCATGTTATGTAACAATGTCTTAAATCTCGGATAGCGGTGCATGGTGGGTGGCTTGAGAAACACTATAGCAGGATACGTCTATTTTGAAATTTTTTATTCAGTTTATAATGTATACTATATACATATAAATTCTCAAAAATGTTAAAAGTTACTCAAAATTAATGACATTTGTAATTAAAAATAAAAAGTCATAGGTGTCATAAATTAAACATACAACCAACAAAAGTAAAAATACAAGTTTTCCTAGATAGTCATCATCTTCTAAATCCAAGTCTTTTCTTCGTCATTTCACAAGTGTTTGGAAATTAAAATCCAAAAGATAGCCCCCTAAAAAAGCCCTAATGTCTTTCTTCAAGGAGATTTTTTGGAATAAACTTGTAGTGCTGCTATGACCGCAATTCAGCCCACTATTTGGTCTGCTATGGTGCTACACTAAACTGCTCGGCTATGGCAGCCTCTGTAGCGGGCAGGTGCCACTATGCTGCTATTGCACACTATTTAAAACCCTATTATGCAAACCTGAACACTGTCAGTATGCACATTAAAAAGCTTTGGTTTATTTTACAAATTGTTCTTGTATGATCAAGGGCACTTTTGGATAATAAGAGCTTGTCACCAGAGAGTCATTAGTGCTTTTCATAGGTTAATCTTTAGAAAATGGCTTATAAACCTCCTGTTAGCTTATTTGAATAGCTTTCCCATTTAGCATATTGAAATAAGCTAAAATGAACTTTAGGAGTGTCATTAGCCACTTTTATAAGCTTAACCAAACACCTTAAAAATTTTCCACATATGTGCTTATATGATGAGCTCAAATAAGCTCTGAAAATTCTTCCAAATGCTCCCAAAATGGGGTTAATTGAATGGGCAACAACTGTATACTTGGGCTAGTTAATCTCTTGCAACATATCTTAACGTTTCTTTGACATATTTTCAAAACCCTTAGGCCAGAGTACTGAGAGTAGAATCTAAATACTGAAATTATCTTATCTTGAACTATATTTGTAACTGGCAAGAAAAAGTTATGTCATGTCTCATTGACATATTTTCAAAACCCTTAGGCCAGAGTACTGAGAGTAGAATCTAAATACTGAAATTATCTTATCTTGAACTATATTTGTAACTGGCAAGAAAAAGTTATGTCATATCTCAATCTGTCTTTATAGAATGAAAAGGCGTTGGCTAAGGTGGACGATGGTGCTCGCCATGCATTATTGAAGGAGGCAGACAAGTACTGCAAAGTCATTTTGGGGCGATTGTCAAGGGGCCATGGATGCATGAAGGGCATGGCAATTTTTTCTGTTGTACTTGCTGTTGGTGCCGTTTTCATGTCCCAGAACATGCATTTATGGGATTATTATAATCTGACGGAAATGCTGAACCTCTCCTAGGTTTCGCAGAATTGTCCTGTCGGTGCTTATGCCCAGCGTGAGGAATGTTTAATTTATAAGAGCCTTCAACATAGTGAAATTAAACAAAAATAGGAGGAACAAAGCCATGAAAGGTTGGGCTGGCCATTTATATAGGTGTTGATGTGTGTTCTCAAATTTTAGGTCAATTTGAAAATTTCTTTCTTAGAATTTTTTATAGTGGCTTGTTATATATTGATTTTCAGTTAAGTGCCAAATGGCTATAGAGAAATGCAAGTGAAAGTGAAATCAAGTTGTGCTTGAAGCAAATTTTGAAGTATTTAAATTCTCATTTGTTCCGACTTTAGTTTGTTATATTTCTTACTGTTATTTACAAAGGACTTAAATTAGCGATTGGATCAGCTTTGAAATAATAAGTTATTATATATTTACAGCTCTTTTTTTTTTTTTTCAAAACTTATCTAAATAATTAATAATGTAGTTTTTCTAACATTAGATATCTGATGATATCCAGATGGGCGGGTCATTTCAATGTATAAAAATTTCAAATTAATTACCCAATCTTGCTTTTAGGTTAAACATTCTATAAAATAGATTTGTGGTTTCAGTATGTAACTTCTTGGTACTTTCTCTTGTTTGAGAACACCTGTATTCGTGTAACGCTATTTCCCCAAATTCACTCCAAAACTAGTGCTTTTTTATTTGGTAATTTTCCTTTTCATAATTCACATGAAGTGTATGCAACATTTTCCAATTGAAAATTTATGACATTAGTTCTTTTATTTCTTTCATTGCACATTCGACTAATAGATGCATCATGAATTGGTATCAAATTTTAATTATGCACAATGGAGGTGAGGGATGGATCTGCATGTAGTTTTTTTTTTTTTCAAAATTTTTTTATTATATATTTGGTATACTGTTATTGTTCTATTACTAAATATACAAATGCCATCACTCTTTGATACTGATATTTGGAATATCCTTTTTTTAGTCAATAAAGAAAAATAATGTGCTATATATGTAATAGCTTAACTATGAAAATTCATGTATGTATATAAGAATATACATTATTTACAGTAGAGGCGAGAGACGGATCTGCCTGTAGTTTTTTTTTTTTTTCAAATTCTTATTATATATTTGGCGTCGTGTTATTATTCTAGACAAGATATACAAATTCCTCCACTCTTTGATACCGATATTTGGAATATCCCTTTTTTAGTCAATAAAATGGGAAGAATAATGTCATAGAGCGCAACTAGCATAATAATAATAATGTTGCTTTGACTCATAAAAAATTTGCAGCAACTCAAAGGAGATAACCTCGAGAGACACTGAAATGTTGTTCAAGATAAAAGCGATAAGATAGATCAAAGTTTCCACTCATCCATGAAAACCAAGGCATGTGACACTATAAGGAACATGGATCTTGAACCCTCTCAGAAAAATTGAAGCACAAAATGAAGAGTTCAACCTAATAAGTTTTAATGTTTCATCACATTCTGCATCATATCATTAAGTTTAGTTTGATAGGTTGTAATGTGTCATGGAATTTTGCATCATATCATCATTGCATTGCATTTCATCAGCTTGTAAGTTTCAAGCTACTTAGTCCTTTGAGCCCATAAATTTGTTTTCTTAGGTTGTCAAGTCTATAGCAAAGATTCAAAGCCTAGTACTTGCTTGACAAATTTTATTATTAGGTTTAAGCTTAGTGCCTATCAGATACATTTTATTTTTCCTGTTTATGCTTAGTACCTACTTAGCAAAATTTATTTTTTTAAGCCTAGGGCTAGCTCAGCATTAGCGTAAAGTCTGAAACTAGTTTAGCTTCAATATAAAACCTAAAATTGGCTCAGCATCAACGTAGATCCTAGAACTCCCCCAACATCAGCGTAAAGCTCGAAATTGGCTCATTAACATTAGGTCCAAAGCTGGCTTAGCATTAGCTTTAAAGCCTGGAACTGTCCTAACCTTAGCGTAAAAATTGACTCAACAAAAAGTTCAGAACTGACTCAACATCAACGTAAAGTCCAAAACTAGCTAAACCTAAACGTCAAAGCCTTGAATCAGCTTAACATTAACCTTAAAACCTATAGTCAGCTTAACATTAGCATCAAAATCCAAATAGACTCTGTCAACATCAAAACTGAGAACTGGCTCAACATCAACATAAAGCTCAAAATCACCAACTTCAAAACTTGGAACTTGTCCAACACTTATACCAAAGTTTGAAACTTGCTTGTCACCTAGGCAAAGGCGTCTGCCTTTCACCCTAGGATGTCAGATAAAACTCATTCATTTCTTTATTCATTTCTAACGATATGAAAAATATTCTTATTCAGTTTATTTAATAAAAAATAAGTAAATAGGAGCAACTATTAATAACAAATTTAATTTGGATATATTATATATACTAACTAAAACCAATTTTTCTCATATACTTTCTTACTTTTGTACTTTATTTGTTATTTTATTCTTTTTACTTTATAAATCTTTTCCAAAATTGATTGTCTAAAATACATAAATAATTCTTGAAAACTTGCATACTAATTTCTCCAGTATGATATCAAGACTGATATCCTTATTACTATCGTGATAAGATACGTTTGTCCTTAAGTGTTTATCAAATCACATCACTAACCTAGGCTTTTAACCCAAGTAGTCTTTAAATTCTCTCTCTAAGTAATCTCAAAGTTTTCTTTCAATTAATTCTTCAAGTAATATACCCAAATATTTTATATTTCAATGAGCTTCAACCATGTTACATAATAAGGTTTTGTTTAAAGAATAGTGACTCTAAGTATACATATATGAACCATAGAGTGATTCTAAAGATTTTTTCTAAAAGAGAACAAGTTTATAGGAAAAGTTTTATACCATATAAGTTTTTATGTCACACTAATTCAAACTTCCTTAAATATTATTTTTTCTTTTTAATAAAACATGATTATCTTACCCATGTGATGGTGCTTACTGCTTAGTACCCATGTAATTAACCTTTGCTACTGCTGCTATTAGTTTGTTTTTTATACCTTTCTAATCTTAATATAGTGGCTAAATTATTAATTTTGTTTTCATATTTATTTATTTCTTTCAATTTTGCTCATCTATTATTAAAAAGTTTAATTTAATTTTTTAATTTTTAAAATCATTTCAATATTATTCTTTTCGTCTAATTATAAATAATGTTGTTAGAGGACGCATTGGATTACAAATAGGTGGTGGTTTTTAACCATCACTATAATAATTTTATTTTTAAAATTTAAGAATAACAATAAAATATTACTATTTAATAAAAAATTATAATTTAAAATTGTGGTGGTTTTTAACTATTATTATTATAAATTTTATTTTCAAAATTATAAAAAATAAAAATTATAATTTAAATAAAATTAAAAATTTTATAGTTTAATAATTTTTTACTTACATAATAATTTTAAAATTATAAAATTTAATATTTTTTAGTTACATAATAATTTTATTTTTTAAATTTAAAGCATTATAATAAAAACTATAATTTGAATTGTATTTATTGAAATTTATGAAATTATGATAATTTAATAATTTTTAATTATATAACATTTATCATGTCATATATATTAATATTTTAAAATTTATATTATATTATATTATAAAAATTCAATTTTATATTATTATATTATATTCTTAAATATATTAAAATATTTTATCAATTATTTTATATATCTATTGTATTATTAATATATTTTTAATTTTTTTATTTTTCTATTATGTTATACTTATTATTGACTAAATTATAATTTTAGTGTTTTATCTTTGTGATTTTTTTCTTTTATCTTTTAAAATATTTATTTTAATAATTTAATTCTTAAATTTAAATTAATAGTCCTTTATAAAACAATGATTGATTTTCAATTTTAAATATTTTTTGACTTATTTAAGATGCAAAACTTGTTTCATTTATATAATTTAAAATTGAATCTTTTAAAAGATAAAACAATAAAGGACCAACATTATAATTTATCTCTTATTAAATTTTAATAATTTAATATTTTTTTTACTTATATAATACTTTTATTTATTAAATTATATTTTTTTTTATAAAAGCTATGATTTGATTTTTATTTTATTTTATTGAAATTTATGAAATTATAATAACTTAATAATTTTTAATTATATAATATTTATCATGTCATATATATATTTGTTTTAAATTTTATAAAAAATATTATATTGCGTTATAAATTCCTTAATATGAAAAGGTTATTATTTACATGGAAGAAACATATATGGCACACAATGTAGGCCATTAACCATTGTAATGTCTACTACAAAATTTTCTCTAAAATCCTTGCTAGGAGACTAAGGATCTATCTAAAGCATATTGTTAGTCTCTTTCAATGTAGCTTTATTATTCCACAATCTTGAATTAATGTCTTCTAATCAATCTGCTGAAGTTTCTTTTCAAATATTTAATTTTGTTCCAGATTTCCTGGGCTTAGGCCCCTTCTTTTCAACAAAATAATGATTACTAGAATTGCTCATTTCCAGTTTCAAAAATATAAAAAAGGAATTGCTCATTTCCCTTTTCTGTGGCATTGAACTCTTTGGATCCATTTTACCTTTATTAACTTCCTTTTATTTTCCCGTTGGGCCCAATGCTCATTCATTACCATTGGTTTGACTTAGTTTCATTCCTTTCATTGGGTTGAATGAATCAGTATCCATTCGTGTAACCATTTCTTTTAACTCTCTCATATACCCGTAGCCATAAACACGTGATTCCTTCGGTGCACCCAATTGATAATTTATCGATCAGTTACCTCATTTGGTTAGCACACTTGAATTCTTAAGCTTTTTTCACAGTTGGTATGAGTCGTATATTTCATTCTCTAAATTATGAAATCCTTTGTTAGTCCTTGATTTTGTAAAACAACATTTACTTTAGTTCATTAGCATAGAACCGTAAAAAATAGTAAAAAGAGATTAATAAATATTGTTTTGCTAAATAAAAAACTAATGAAGGGTCTTTAAAATTTCAGGGACAAAAATATCAGATTCATTTAATCTCATGGACCAAATTGAGAATTTATTCTAAAAGAATATACTAATAACATTTCTCATTTTGCTAATATGCCGAATGATCCTTTTCTTTTTCTAATTTTATATATTTATATTTTATTTTACTTTCAATGAAGCTTTAAACTTTACCAATAATTGTTTTTCTTTTAAGAAATATTTTTGTAAAAAATTACCATTAACCATAGCTTTCAAATTTGAGAGACTAGACAACTACTTGCCCTGTTTGATGCCAACCAACTTGTTTCTAAAATGTGTAAATATAATTTTAGCTTGCTTGATCTTCACTTGAGAACCTCCAAACTACATGATTTGGGTAAAACTTACAAGAGAGAAACTTTTCCTTCTCAACTTTGAAAGTTCCGCAATTACAATCCAAACACACATTACACTCACTTTTCAATATGTTTGTCAAAGGGAGGCATGTTCTTCTCTCCCTCAAAGGCTCGGTTGTCTCGGACACAATTAAAATATAGAGTATATATATAATAGCAGCACAAAATACAATTTGCAAAAAATAGTTTCCCTCTCATCTAAAAACTGAAGGGAACATAACTAAACGTACCCCCCATGCTACCAAATTAATAGCTTTGCTTATATATGTAGAGATAGAGAATTGCTGAAGAATTATAGGATTACAGTGCTTATTAATTAATTTATATGTGAGGAAAGGGGTTTAAGGGCATTTGGGTCCTCCTTCCTTTGTCTTCCAGCTGTTGTAGCAAGGGCAAACTTGCTTGTTGCCATATGTACCAGGAGGAACGCATAGGCATTTAGCACAACACTTCTGGCAAAAAAACATGCATGGCTTCTTGTGTGAAGTTGCAGAGCATCGATAAGTACACCTTGGTTTACAATCTGTTTCATTGTTCACATTGTTAGCATTCATTTACCATAGAAAATAATTAAACTAACATGATTACTAGATAAGAGACAATTAAGAAACATTAAAATATTGGCTTCTTATATGCAAATTAAATCGAGACAGAAAATATGTAAACGCACGAGAATATATTGCATACCTGAAGGACGAAGTGTTCCACTGCGTACATAAGCCTGTTCAAATATTACACAACAAATTTAAAGAGTTAGAACAATTGGACTATTATTTTGATGTCAAGGTAATGCATGATCATGATTAATGTTCAAAGACAAAGAATTTTTCTTGTTATGTACCTCAGCTACATGAGAGAAAGTGACCAATAGAAGCAAAGAGAGGACAACCATGATGGGGCTGTAGGAACGTGCTGCCATTGCTATGATGTGTGAAGTGAATAAGGGCTCACTTTTGGAGGAAAAGAAAAATGAATGTAAGTCTTTGTTATTTCTCACTTAGGAATTAGAGGGATATTTATAGAATAAGAGAGGGTACAATCATGAAAGCTAATCATGAGAAGTTGGAAGACAAAAAGCAATTAGCAATAGAATTCCGTTGTTTAAGGCATTGAAAAGGGTGGTAGGAGTTGATTGGGAAAATGCAAAAGAGGTTTGGTTGCACGAGAAAGTGAGCGATAACAGCGCCGTGTCTTTTGTTACATTCGCCTTTGTCAACTCAGTAACATGGTGGTGGGTCCTTCCTCCTTTCATTTATTTTGTTATTATCACTACTCTGTTTCAACTTTTTTTTTTTTTTGGTACTTTTCACCACCGTTGCCTATAATATAGAATCATTGTTTTTTCACAAGAGTACTGTGATGATGATTTCAAAAATCTCCACGTTGAAATTAAGCAAGCTATACAAGTATGGTATAACTCAATGGTTATAATATTATTACTTTTGAAATCTAACATTTTTTTTTGTTCTATTATCCCAATTTAAGTCCTCGTGTACGGAAGGACATGTGACTGAACATGCCCTTTACTGTTGTATACATTAATTTAGTAGTATGAATTGATAGATATTTTTTAATGATTCAATAATTTAATTTTTAAATTTTTATCTCTTTTTTTTTATAAGTAGTCTTTAAATAGTTAAACTATATATAATTAACTCTTAAAGTATTAAAAATTATATTATATGATCTCTTGAGTATTAATTTTTTCAAAATAATTCTTCAATTTTAATATAATATATCAGCGTAGAAATTAAATAGATGAATATTCAATATTTTAAAAATTATTTATATAATTTTATTAAAGAGAGTAATAATCGAGAGAACAAATTAGTAATTTATTCGATATTTTTCAATACAAATTACTGAATATAATATAATGAAGTGATGAATAACCGTACCTTGCACTAAGCGAATACAATCACATGCACATGATGTAACTCTGTTTCGGCCTTTAATTAATACCTATTTGAAATAGAGTCGCAGTTTTTTTTTTCTCTAAAGATATAGATTTTCTAATGCTTATTCATTTACGCTGCATCGCAAATACAAAGCGTAATCGTAATCATATAAGAAACAAGTTAATATTAAATCACCAAAAATACTATATTATTAAGAAAATTGCAAAGAAAACAAACATTTAGAAATTGTTCTGATTGTTGTTGGTGGTGGCTGGAGTTTAGCGGTTTTCTAGTTGAAAATTCCACCGATTTTGGACGTAAAAATTTTGTTGTAGAAATGTTTGGGTTGGGTAAAAGGTGAAGGAGCATTGCAGTTGCTGGACCTATTTTAATTCCCAAGAGTTTTGTTTGGCTTCCTTGATTGGTTCCTTTGTGTGTAATAATAATTATTAATTAAAAAATTAATGATTAAGATCATAATTATTTTTAAATTTTGATATATATGACTTTAATTTTATCATAATTTGTAATGTTTATTTTTAACTAATGATTATTATCATATTTTATCTTCTAAAATGCATGTGTCATGATCGCAACGAGACGAAAATCATGGAAAAAAAAAATTGACTTGAAAAATGGAAGCTAAATTTATCCTTGAGACGAAATCGATTATGCAGAGTCGGAACCGACTCAGCCAATTTGGGAGGATCAATCTGGCTCGGTTCGGCTCTAATAAGAGTCACTATCGACATTTTAAAGGAAATATCGAAAACTAGGAATTGATAAGATTGGTTGCGAATCAGAGACTGAGTAAGAAGTCAGTTACGCACAGGGGTAACGTGGCATCCCCACACGTCTACCACGTGATAGTTACATAAACTGACTGCTTGAGCTAAAATGACATTCACATGTTTACTTGCTGTTTTTTAATGAATGATTTAATTTTTGAAGGAAGACATATATATAGAGTTTAAGTGTTTTAGGATGAATAACTTGACAAGAGTGTGTCTCTTACTTCTACGTACCTCTTTTTGGTTAGAGGAACCAAAGTTCTATGTGACAAAGTGTGGGAAAAGTGGACTATCCATTAGGCATTCACTAGGGGATGACACGATAACATAAAAGTGGACTATCCATTAGGCGTCCAGACACAAAATGACTTTAAAAGAGTAGTGTGAACTATCCATTAGGCGTTCAGACCTTGAATGACTTTAAAAGAGAAGCGTTGACTATCCATTAGGCGTTCAAACCTTGAATGACTTTAAAAGAGAAGTGTGGACTTTCCATTAGGCGTCTAGACCACTATAAAAAGCTTATGGATAAATGACAAGATGCTTTGATAACGAATGCAAGGTATAGATCGAGACTGACTCGATACCGAATGCAACTGGATGCCGAAATCGACTTGGCTAATTGAATCGACAGCAACACGACCTTCGACTATATAGAGTCAGGACCGGTTTGAAACCATTCAAACGAGAGATGTGTTTTCTGAGACTATGCACAAAGAGGAGAACCGAGACCGACTCAATTCAGGCTAATGGCAACTACATGTTAACTAAACAAGCTACTTTAAATTGATAGTATGTATGAGGGTGAGCTTATGACATGAACTATCTACTTTAATTTATGAGTATGCTTTCCTTTCAGAGCTTGGAAGACTTACTTAGTCTTTAGAGATCTAGATGTTGCTTCTGCTTTCAACTTCGGTTTGCTCTTTATGCGAAGAACTAGCAACAGCTACAACTTGTGCGCTTTCTTCTCAAAACTCCTGATCTCCAAAATCGACCTCTCTTTCTTATCCAAAAATTCTCACCAAAAGTTCTTGACCCCAAATTTTTTACCAAAAAAATCGAACCCCTTGTTCTTCGTTGTGAGGCCTATTATAGGCTATGCCTGATGTCATGGGTGCATCAAATTTAGTCACATGGATTGATCTCAACCCCCTTATCCATGTTGTTAGTGTCATCAATCCCTAAGTTTATACACTTCGGGACCTGTGTCCAATCGTGGCACAATCTCTTTAGATCATGGCACGTCCCCCGACAACCACTTCAAGGGCAATTGATTTATGTATAATTTCATCCCCTTGTGTTGACATGGCCGGAACGGGAGATCCACATCCTTAGGATGCATGGGAATCTTGTCTCCTTATGCTTAGCTAGACATGAGTTTTGTCCCATTTTGCTAACTTGGTCAGATCCTAAGGTCCCAAATTAGTTTGATTGAATCTAACGGTGCTTACTTCTCTTGGGATATGTGAGATCTTTATCTCTTTCTACTGACTCAGCCTATTTCCAATTATCCTTTGCTAACTTGGATGTATCCACGGGTTTTTCCGCCTAGGGTTTATGGATTTTGAGCTACCTTTACTTATTGGGCTAAATCTGAGCTTCTCTTACTTGAGCAGACCAATTTGGGATCTCATAAAATACAAATTTCAGATGAACCCTAAAATATATGTTTATTTTAGGTAAGCTAAATTTAATAGATATTTTAGTAATAATTTTTTTTAAAAGAACTTGAATATAAATTTTTAAAAATTAAATAAAGTATTGTATACTCAATTTTTTAAAGAAAGAGATGTATATTTTAATATAAGAGAAAACAAGAATATAATAATTATAAAAATATAGATAAATAATAAGTAATTTTTATAATATTATTAAATTATTAGACAATTATGGTAGACTATTTTGTATTAGTCTATTTTAGAATTTTTATAATATTTTACTATTTAAGATTTTAGACTATTTGGTGTTAGTTTATTATTAGAGTTATTTTTACATTTTTTTGAAGATTATAATATTAATATATGTATATATTTATATTATAAGTATTAATTCATATTTTGTTATTATTATTTTAAATATCTTTATGATATTTTAAATATTTATTATAATATTATGAAGAGATAAATATTTTTCGTTTGGATCATTTGCATTTTAAGATGATTTTAATCTTAATTTAAATTTAATTTTTAAAATTTTAATTCTCACATATTATACAATAAGGTTTATGTATTTTTATTTAAATATTTTTCTTTTCTTTTATATTTTTATTTAAATATTTTATTTTTTATAAAATTTATGTATTTTGCTGAAAAATAATCTTTAAAATTTGAAGTTAATTATTATAAGAACTAAATTAAACTATTTTAATAAATAAAAGACTATTTATAGAACATCAAGGGCAGGGAGTAAGGGTCAAGTATCTTAAAATAGATTTAGCAACCAAGAGGACTAAATTGATGAATGTGAGAAAACATTCAGAATTAAGAATTATCTGTTATATTTTTATACTTCAAGAACAAAGTAATAGAAAGACTGATACTTTAAGGACTAAAAATTTATCATTTACTTTATATAATATTAAATAATTCTAAATCCTCGTTTAATTTCTTCATATTCATCTTTCTACTTCTTTTGAATGATAAATATTTATTGCATTTTATTTTTTAAAATATTAAATATATTTACTTTTTTACTTAAAACTTTTACGAGAAAGTAGAAAGATTTATTGGGCAATCTGCGTGTGGATATAATAGTACTCTACAATCTTATCTAAATAATATCAATCTATTTTTCACTCACTCTAATTTAGATTTTGTATCATTTTTATTTCTATTTTTTTAGTTAATTAAGAATTTTTATTTTTAAAATTAAGCATAAATATTTATTTATTTTGTTGATTTCCTTCTATTTAAAACCTTTAAATTTTGTCTGTCTCTATTGTAATGCTTTTGCATGTTATTTTTTATTAAAAAAATCTTTAACTTCTCAAATTTTATTTAAAGTTTTATGGTAAAAAAAATTATACTCAATACTTATCAATTAAAATATAAAATTTCAGAAAAAATAAGAAAAAATATATTTCAACATATAATAAATATCTTCGAAATATTTTAAATATTATAATATAGTATTTATTATTATTATTGGATAGTCAACTTTACAAATAATAAATCAATTATGATATTTATTAAAGAGTTGAGTGATTGTGTTATTGCTGTACAAATTTCTACATTATTAATCAATTAGAAATTATTACTGGTATAATTTTTAAAAAAAATTATTGTAAAAATCAACAAAGAAAAAATAAAAAAATATATTTTTTAAACACATAATAAATATTTCTCTTCAACATATATTATATATTGTTTAATAAGTATAGTATTTAATAAGTATAGTATTTATTATTGTTAATGGATAGTCAATTTTACAAATAATACATTGATTATGATATTTATTAGAGTTGAAGGGTTGTTATATCATCGTAAAATTTTCTACATTATCAATCAATTAAAAATTATAATTTATATAACTTTTAAAGAAACTATTGTAAAATTCAATAATTTTGTTTTTCAACATATAATAAATATCTATCTTCAACGTATATATATTAAATACTATTTAATAAATATAGTACTTATTATTGTTATTGGATAGTCAACTTTACAAATATTACATCAATTATAATATTCATTAATGAGTTGAATGGTTGTGTTATGGGTATAAAAATTTCTCCATTATCAATCAATTAGAAATTATTAGTGGTATAATTTTTAAAAAAATTATTATAAAAATAAAACAAAATAAATATATTTTCAACGTATAATAAATATCTTTCTTCAACATATATTAAATACTATTTAATAAATATAGTATTTATTATTGTAATTGGATAATCAACTTTACAAATAATTCATCAATTATGATATTTACTAAAAGAGTTGAGTGACTGTGTCGTAAAAATTACTATATTATCAATTTATGAATGTACTATATTTATTAATATATTAAATGTAACATATATTCAATTTAATAATTTATTATATTTGTTAATACTATTTATTATATTAAATATAACATATTTATTCAAATTTAATATTATTTTAACGCTAGTAGTAATGGTATAAAAATAGCTAATACAAAAGGTGATCGATTATCAGAACATTTTATTTCACAGTAGAATCCTGAAAAGAAAAATGTTCAATACACTAATATTTGTCTTGTGTTTGGTGACTAATATTTACAATCCAGTTCTGGGTATTGAAAATACATTGAAAGATGATTTGGAGTTGGAACGAAGACTAAAGCTCATTAACAAGCCTCCTATCAAGATTATTCATGTATTCATTCCATAGCCTTCTTATATACATATATATATATATATATATATATATATATATATCATCTATTTCACTACATAGTTCATTAATTAATTCTATTTATATATGTATTTTGGATTCTACAGACAGAGTTTGGGGATATTGTGGATTGCATTGATATTAACAAGCAACCCGCGTTTGACCATCCGTTACTAAAGAATCATACGTTGCAGGTGTGTGTGCATTGATAATACACACACTCCTTTGAATAATAGTCTTGAATGTGATTAACTTTGAATCTTTATTTGATTATATTTCCTCTTAATTTCAATATTTGTTTTGTATTTCTTTAATTACAGAGAGAACCCAGCTTTGTAAAATCAATTGGAATGAAAAATTCACCTGATAGACCCATATTTGGGCTTGATAAGGATCAATGTCCACCAGGGACGGTTCCTATTAGGAGAACAACAAAAGAAGATCTCATTCAAGAAGAATTACTTCTAAATGATCATATCATGATTCGTGGCTTCCCCGGTATTCATGTAAGTTCTCTTGTACAACTAAATTTCAAATGTTAGTAATTCGTTTCAATAAATTGGATCACATCTAATTTTTCAATTGACTAGTTGTTTAAATATATTAAATTTTGTAGGCTGCAGAAGTATCTGTTTTACCAAGTTTTGGTCCTTATTATGGAGTTAGTGGAATAAACAGCCTTTATAATCCAAAAATTGATCGGACAGATCAAGTATCTGCTTCTTTATTATGGGTTCAAAATGGACCGTCATATGCTAATAACAAAATCACAGCTGGATGGCATGTGAGTTTTAATTGCTCCAATTCTTTTTTTTTCCAAAAAAAATGATACTCAAGTTATTTCATTTGATTATATACAAAAACAATACCTAATTCATCTCACGCAATGGTATCAGGTGTATCCACATTTATATGGTAACGATGCAACCCATTTTTACACATCGTGGACGGTAAGGAAATATATCATTAATTTTACTTGGTTTATAAAAATCAAATACATGATAAATTTGTTTATATGAATATTAAATATTTTTAATTTTGATCTAGTTGAATCTTATTAACTAAAAGATGACAAAAATTATTATTATCTTTCTTTCACTTAAGGAGACTTCCCATAATTATACATAAGCATTTATTATCATTATACTATCATAAGTGGACATAAAGTTTAAATAATGGAAGTAATTACTTGAATAAAAACATATATTATTCTAGAGTTTCACGTTGTGATTGACTTTGGTACTTAATACACTCGAATAATGACATTCATCACCATTGCATATAAGTTATAAATATGTTTTTTTGAATGTCTTACACATAACACACTTATGCAAGGGTTCTAAACGTGAACTTTAGAGGTCTTGCACTAGTGCCATGACAATGAATCCACTCTTGATTTTGGAAGAGCTTGCACTTAGCATGAGGTAACCATATACAAATCACAAAAATGGTAGATTTGCAATCCATTAATGGTTTCTCCATCTACTTAAAATGTCAATAAATGCTCAGATATTACTTTCAGTTTTCAAACATAAAAAAAAAAACATTTGTTTAACCGATTAATCATGCAAATAGCTTAAGAATCAACATTTTTCCAAATAATGAATAGTAATAACTACAAAAAATGCAAAATCAAAAGTAAAGAGGATCAACAACTAACGAAAACTAAGGAGAGAAGAGAAAATATGTGATCGGATACATTCACCAAAAAATCTTAGATGTGGGTGTTTGGTGAAAGCTCTTCTCTTTTCCCCTTTTTCTCCTTTTTTTCTCTCTTCCTTATCTATTTTTCCTCTTCCAAAACATGACATAATCATGGTTCATTATCTCTACATTAAACTAAACACTCAATGAATAGATAAAAAAATTATTTTATTTATCTATCTTATTAAACTCATTATTCTAATTTTGGGATGTTACATGTTTCATTTTTTCAAAATTTAATGTGATGTTCAATAATGACATAGACGGACAATTACAAGAAGACGGGATGCTATAATCTTCGATGTCCAGGTTTTGTTCAGATTAGCAGGGGAAATTACCTTGGTGCACCTGTGACCAATACATCTATCTATGGTCAAATCACTTTTACTTCGGGAATTTCTATTACTCAGGTAATGTTCATTCTATAAATTATTTTATTAAAAAGAAAGATAGAATTATATACAGCTTATATGAGATTAATATTTATTTTAATTTTTCAATCATATATTCTCAAGTAAATATAACGAAAAATTTTGTAATGTTGTGTGATACATGTAAAGCTAGGTAAGTTATATTATTCATAAAAGTTTATATACATTTTCAGGACCCATTGACCAGAAACTGGTGGTTACATATACAAAATATAGGAATTGGATATTTCCCGGCAGCATTGTTCCCTAACTTGGACTCAGCCAATCAAGTGGGG
Source organism: Mucuna pruriens (assembly GCA_025330945.1). Taxonomy (NCBI): domain Eukaryota; kingdom Viridiplantae; phylum Streptophyta; class Magnoliopsida; order Fabales; family Fabaceae; genus Mucuna; species Mucuna pruriens. The sequence continues at coordinate 8,034,537 of JAENHJ010000324.1, read as the reverse complement.
TGGGGTGGGAGAACAAAAACTCCTCCTGGTACTCCTAGTCCTCCAATGGGATCCGGACATTTTCCTGACAATAATTTTTTTCATTCATGTTATTTTAAGTCTGTCTCTGTTCAGAATTCAACAAAAATAAACTATGGACCTGAAGTATATAAAATAAAGAAGTACAGCGACAAACCTAATTGTTTTGGAGCTCTATACTCTGGAGATCAAGGAAACGCAGTTGGGCCTTCTATCCAATTTGGAGGACCCGGTGGTAATTGTGGCAATTAATTCATTTTTCAATCAAACTCTATATGAAGTTCATAAAAAAATGTTGTTACTATAATTATTTAGAAGAATTTCTCTTTCTATCATTCTCTATTTTGTATTGGTAATTTTTACAATGCTATTCCTTTTTTATCTTATTTTTGCTCTAAAAATATTTTATAAATAAAGTTAGACATCTTTCTTTCTCCTCAAATAACTGAGAAACATATTTTAATTATAAATAAAGAAAATAGTACTTATTTCTCCTAATAATATTTTTAAATAACATTAACACTTCTCTAATTTTTAAAAAACATTCATGAGTTTAGGTTTATTAATTAATTATGCTTGGAAATTAATAATTTTTTTACAACTAATAAATGGTCAAATATCAGCAAAATATAAACACGTCGAAAGTTTTCTCATGCATCCAAGATGTAATCATTGGTATTACTAATGAACGCTCAAATGTAGACTGTATTTCGATTTTCAACAGTTATTTTTAATGGTTTAGTCGTTGGTAATTGTTATTTTATTGCCAAATTAAATAAATTAATTTAATTAAGGTTTTAAAATTTAAATGTGAAATAAATAAATTAAATTTAATTATAATATATTAAAATATATAAATAAAATTCATTTATATAAATAAAAACAAAATCTCATAATTTGAAATATTTTAAAATTGACATAAAAAATAAAACTAAGGAAATATTTTCTCTTTCTTCTCTACTCAGGCTAATTTATCCCTGTAAAACTAGGGTGGAATAGATGAACTAAACCTTATAAGTTACTATTTTATTTCTTTGTAATTAACTCTCTAATAATGTAATGTAGTTTCCTGCAATCCCCTTGTTAATCTATCAAAACAAGCCAACAATTTGCGTTCTTCTTTCTCTTCGATTATAAATCTATTTATATTGATTTAATTTCGTTCATTTATGAAAAATAAATCTAAACAGAAAATTAAGCTCAGTGAAATATCATACCCCAAAAGTCGATAGTGAATGTGAACAATACCATGATTAGTCAGATAAAAAGTTATGAAAATAATTAACATATTTCTCCGTAAAACCACTCCTCGAGAAATATAATAGCCAAAAAGTTTACAGTGAAACAATAGCATGAAAATAATTAACATAGTCCAAATCGCTAGAAGGAGGGCTTGAACCTCTAACGGACTGAGCTACTTCAGCCTTCAATTATTTTGTTGCTTATATATAATATAACAAATATGATCCATGCAATTGGGCCAAGCAGATTGCAACCTTCACGAAATCTCTTCTTCAGCCTTCCGTCCCTGTCCTCGACAGGAAGCTCCATCTCACACTGCTTTTACCCTCGTCAAAGTCACGAACTTAAATTTTAGATGAAAAAAAAACAAAACTTAGATGATGCTCCTTCTACGTTTTTTATATCTTTCTTCCATTAAAATTAGAGCATCACCGGTGTAATATGCATAATACTTATTTTTTTTATTTAAGAATTACACTAAAAGCACTTCACGAATTGTATCTAAATTATATATATATATTTAAAACATAATTTTCAACTCATTCTTTAAACACATTATTATTTAATGAAATTTATTAAAAATTATATTTTTTATGTATTTTATTTCTTAATTAATAAGTTTTTAATTAATTTTAATCAATAATAAAATATTTTTTAATTTTGAATATAAATAAAAAAATCAATTCAGACCGACTTAAAAAGTTAATTGGACCAATCTAATGTGTGGACCGGTGAGTCAACAATGATGGAAAAAACAATAAGGTACGGGAAAAACCAATAATGCATCACCAACAGGGTGATAACCCAACGGATATAAATTCTTTTAACTTGTAAGAATCTATTAAAAGTAATAAATCACAAACTTGAATATCAGACTGCAAAGAAAAAAATAGTGTAAGGAGATATCAATATTTTTAACGTGGAAAACCCTTTAAATGTGAGAGGTAAAAATCACGGGTCGTCAAGACCAAAAAAATCAATCTACTATAATCAAATAAGGATACAAAAGTGTTCAGGTCAAGAGTACTATTTGTGCATACAATCAACCAATACAAGCAAGCAAACAAAACTTGCAGATGAAGGAACAAGAAAGTAAATAACACACAAAGTCACGCTATTGTGTGAGTAAAGTTTTTTACACCACATATCTCCAAATCAATATTTGAACTATCAAGATGTAAAACAACATGTGTTGAACCTGCTGCCAAATTTTCAGCCCAATCCAATAGTTAAAAAAGTAGATATCGCGATTTTGATGTGACTATTCTATGTTGAGTGAAAACATAAAATTAATAAGATGCACTAGTGTGTAAAATGCCTCACCCCATAAATGTTTAGTTAACCTTACTTCAAAAAACATACACCTAACTCTCTCAATCAATGTCCTATTCATCCTTTCTGTTAAGTCATCCAACTGAGGAATTTTAGGAGGAATTTTTTCATGTTTGATATCATATTGCTTATAATATACATCAAAGAGTCCACAATACTCACTATCATTGTCAGAATGAATATATTTCACCTTCTTGCCAAATTGTCTCTCAACCAAAGCTTGGACATGTTTGAACTTCTCTAACACTTGGTCATTTGACTTCAAAGTATAGACCTAAAGTTTCTTGGAACAATCATCAATAAAGGTAACAAAATAAAGTGCACCAATAAATGACATTACCTTCAATGGGCCATAAACATTAGAATGTACCAATTCTAGCAATTTTGCCTTCCTTAAAGGAGGATGCTTCTTAAAGTATATTCTGGTCTGCTTACCAACCATGCAATGAGAACACTTCTCCAACTTTGCATTTTTCAATCTTGGAACCATACCCTTTTTGGCTAAACAATTCAGTCCTCTTTCACTGATATGATTAAGCCCTCGGTACCATAAAGGTGCCTCCATATCCATGTTATTCACACTATCTTTAGCAACCAAAGCTTTTATCCAGTACAGTTTAGAAATTTTCTCCCCTCTACCCACAACCAAGTTACCTTTGGTGAGTTTCCATTTTTCATAACCAAAGTGATTATCATAACCACAATCATCAAGCATATGCATAGATATCAAGTTAAAGTGAACATGTGGAGCATGTAACATGTGGAGCATGTAACATGTGGAGCATGTTTGACTCCTCTAAAGCAGAACTACACTCCTTTGTTGGTTTGCAAGCAAACATCACCAACATCGATCACCTTGGTCAGACTATCATTACCTATCTTTAATACTCCAAAATCACATGAGGTGTAAGATGTAAAGAACTCTTTTCTTGGTGTAACATGCAGTGTAACACCACTAGCAATAATCAACATGCTTTCATCGGATACAAGATTAACTAACTCAAAATTTCGAAGAATGACAAGATTATCACCTGTAGCAGTAGTGACACTACCTTTAGATTTCTTATTTCTTATTCTTGTTGGAGACTCCCAGCCCTTAGGTTCCTTATGTTCTTATTCATGTTGGAGGTTTCCTATCCTTAGGTTCCTTATAATCTACTATCATTATACTAGATCATCAAAGCTATAAATAATGATTCATAAATAAATAAATACTTGGATCTATTTGTTGTGTAGGAGATTGTAGCAGAATCTTCAATGATTAAGAGTCGTCGGTTTTATGGTCTTCCTCAACCAAACCATCTTATGTAACATCCTAAAATTTATTTAATTATTTTTAGAAAAATAAATTATATTATTATTCTTATTATCAATTTTATTTTAATTATTAATTACTGCAGGAAATTATTTTATTGAATAATTGCATTTCGAACTAAAATGTTATTATTATTGTTATTATTCTTAATGATGGCAGGAAATTAATTTAGTATTTAAATATTTACATTTAATTTTATTTTAGTGAGGGAGTTAATGATTTTATAAACTGATGAGGCATTAATCTGAATTATTTTCATTTATTAATTTAATTAATTTAATTAACGGGAGAGGCTGACGGGCGGGTCGGGGTTGGCCCAACCCAATTAGAATATTAGACGAGGGTAATCAGTTTACCCTAATTTGTGTTTTGCACATCACACAGCCAGACCTAGAGTAGAGAGAACGCAAACCTGCAAGGAGGAGAAGCTAGAGTGTTCATATCGTCCCAGAAACGCATTAGTTCTTCTTCGTTCATCATCTCTAAGGTACGGGGGAGATTGGTTCGGTCATATATGAATGTAGAAGGGTACAAGTAGTGAGGGCAATCCCTAAGTCACTCTAGAATCTAAATTCTCAATTTTGTTTGGTTATTATGTTTTAAAAATATTTTAATCGGTAAAAAAAATTGTCAATATGTTCTGTGGTCTGATTAATGTCTTGTCCTAATATGATTTTTGTTGAGAAATCGTATGGTTAATTGCCCTAATTACTTGATTCTTGTGGTTGTTTATGGTTGTTCATGATCTAGGGCTCTTATGTGCAATGATGAAGGGTGAAATTCAATGGTGTTTTATGTGCGTTTCTGTGATTTTTGATAAATGATTTATAATGATGATGGTTAAATTCATATAGTTGGGTATGACTATGGATTGTGCGAATGATGTATAAATAAATCATGAGAATAAGAGTGTGGATGAGAATGCATTAAGCATTGACATGAGATGCATGAGAAGCCAGACAAAGCTATAACTCTGTAGTCAATAGCGGCCGGAGTGGCCGCTATCACGCCGGAGCGGGGCAGAGCGGCAGCGGGCCGCGACGGAGGTGACGTAGCGTCGCAGATAGGAGTCGCGGCCGTCGCGGCGGAGCGGAGCGGCCGCGACAGCGCCAAATCGCGGTGGAGCGGCCGCTACGCTGCTGTTCTGTTTTCGGAAGGTGAAAAGTCCAAAATGCCCCTCCTGTTTAAAACGTTAGGGAGGGCATTTTGGATTTTTCGTGTTTTAGGGTTTTTAAAATTTAAAATTTCTGCAGATTCCTCTTATCTTCTCCTCCTCCCTCCTGCGTTCTGCATTTTTTCTTCAGTCACCGGCGACGTATTCTGCTCCGCCTCCTTCTTCGATGACGTATTCTACCTCCTTCTCCGGCGACGCTTTCCAACAACATACTCCGGTCACATTTCGGTGACGTATTTTACTGTTTTTTTTTCTGCTCAATTCTTTGTTGATTTTTTCTGCTCAGTTTTCCGATGACATACTCCGGTGACATTCTGTTTTTGTCTGCTGTTCTTTTGCTTGTTTTCCGTTTTTTTCTGCTGTTTTTTGCTGTTTTTTTTTCTGTTTTATTTTTTTTCAGTTTTTATTTTCTGTTTTTTCTGCAATTCAGTTTTTTTACATTTTTCAGTTTTTGTTTTTTGTTTTTTTTTTGCAATTCAGTTTTTTTCTGTTCTGTTTTTTTTCTGAAATTTTGTTTGTTTCTGCTGTATTTTACTGTTTTTTTTTTCTGCTCAGTTTTTCCGCTCAGTTTTCTGGTGACATACTCCAGTGACATTCCGGTGACATTCTGTTTTTTTCTGCTGTTCTTTTGCTTGTTTTCTGTTTTTTTCTGCTTTTTTTTTCTTCTATTTTTCTGTTGTTCTTTGTTGTTTTTTTTCTGTTCTGTTTTCTTCAGTTTTTATTTTCAGTTTTTGTTTTTTGTTTTTTTTCTGCAATTCAATTTTTTCTGTTCTGTTTTTTTTCTGAAATTTTGTTTGTTTCTACTGTATTTTACTGTTATGCTGAAGAAGATTATTAATTTAAGATGTTATTGTATATTTGTATTTGACATTTTGATTATTTGTTTACTTTGTACTATTTGAATTTTAATCCTTTTATGAATTTTTATTATTAATGATATTTGTTAGTTTGTGAATTTTGAGTAATGTTTATGTTTTTGAACTTATATATATAATATAAATATATTAATAATTTTTTTAATATATATATATATATATATAATATTAGAATAATGCTTATCCCGCTTATCCGCTATCCCGCTATCCCGTTTAAAGGTAAATTTCTTTCCATTCCATTATCAGGGATTGACTACTATGAGCTATAATACCCTGGCCATATGTAGTATTTAACAGGGGGACTAATGATGGGGACAATCATATGCATGGGCTACAGGTGGTATTTAATCATGCTGCACGTCGGCCATAGGTGGTGTTTAACGGTTGTGTGGAATGTCTTAGCACGGGCCATTGGTGGTGTTTAACTATGCGACACACAGGCCCATATGGGGTGTTTAATGGTGTGGCCATCATTAGTGATAACTAAGGGGATTGAGGAGATTCGCCCATGGTGTGGAGTTCCGACTCGAGACTCTTAGGTGTGGTGATGAGCATATGCATTGTGCGAGCATGTGCATTTTGTAAACATGAATGAACTGTGATTGATTTTGAATGAATGAAATGTGATTAATATATAAGCATCTGTTAACTGTTAGTAATTGAGTACAATAATGGGTGAGATTTGGGATATTATCTGTCTTTATATATGATTGAATGTGATTTCTCACCGTAATTTCTCTTGTTTCCTTTTAGGTAACGTTGAAGGCACTCATGGTGCCAAGTTTTGAAAAGGCGGGGTCTTGCTCTGATTAGTGTGATATCGGGGTTCTAGAAGTTAGAATAGTAGCTCTATGCCTTGATGTTTGAATGACTTATTTTAAAGATGATGATGACTTTAGTTTTCTCAATTATAATGTTTAGATCTAAAACCCCATTGAAAACTTTGTGCCTACCTTTTAATTATCATGTGAACCTTCTATCCTTAAAACAAATTGTGCTTTTTGGTTTTAACTATTACCCTGTCTTCATTTTATTTACTTGATTATTTTAATTTAAGTATTCGAGGTAGAAGGGTGTCACATTTAGTGGTAACAGAGCCTGGTTGATTCATTCGGCCGTGAGTTATGTGTCTAACACTTTTTGCATTGCGTTTGTTAGCATGGTTGGACTGATTTGAAATATGACAATAAATTGTTTGTTCTGTTTTACATTGTGTTGAATTCTGGGTGATTCATTCGACCAGTGAGTTATGTGTCTACCATGTATTAGTGTTTATTTATGTTAAGTGTGATGTACAAGTGCAGTAATCTAGTGTATTTTAAGGAAGTGTTGAGGTATAGATGTTCCTTTGTTGGTTGTTGTATCAAGCATCCCTATTGTTAAATACGATCTATTGAGTCTGATCACCTCAGTATGTTGTTAAAGGCAAAGAGGACTCTTGGCGAGCCAATGGATCAATTGATTTGAAATGTTTTCTTTTGAAGAATGAACATTTTGTTGTGACTAGCCTAAGTAGCTATTTATTTTGGATGTCTGTGAAGTTTGAGTAATGAGTTTCTCATCCTTGTTCTAATAAAATTGGAAAGTGATGATGTGATGTGTTTTATTGCTGTATTTATTATTGTTTATCGTGTTTTTGGTGCTTACTATTATCTTAATCTTAATAGATTAAGATGGCAGTAAAGAGAGTGTGAAGATTCATGCTTCACAGCTCATGGCAAGGGCCTTAAGTAATTAATGAGTTAGAGGGGATACTTGAGGGTAGTGCTTCAGACTCTTAGAGATTAACATGCTAAATTATTTGAGTGTGGCCTTTGGTTAGAAGAAGTGAGTTCTCTAGGTCATGTAATCTCTAGAAGAAGTATATAGGTAGATCATTCTAAGGCAGAAGTTGTTCTTAAGTGGGAGATCCCTTAATCGGTGAGTGAGCATAGAAGTTTTGTTGGACTAGTTGGTCATGAGAGAAGGTTTATCTAAGTTAGCTTGACCTTGATGGAGTTGGTTAGGAAGGGAGTTGTTTTGGGTAGAATAGTTAGTGTGGGTATAACTTCCAAACCCTTAAGGAGAAGTTGACTAGTGCACCAGTTTTAGTATTGTCAAACCTTAGTGAACCTTTTATAGTATATTGTGATACTTCTAGGATGTGTATAGGTGGAGTGTTGACGCAAGAGGGTAGAGTGGTAGCTTATGCTTCTAATCCACGAGAGGAATTACCTTACCCATGATCTTGAGTTGGCGGCTGTAGTGTTCATTCTTAAGATTTGGAGACATGAAGGCTTTAAAGTTCTTAAAGTGTCAAAAGAAACAGAACTTCTTCCCTTTATCTCACTACAAGGATTTATGGCCATGATTCCCTTATCTTCATGGGAACCATTGCTTTCACGCATTGATGATGCTGGGGAGAACCCATCAATGGATACAGAAGGTGACATGCAACAACGGTTCTTTTTAACAGATGAATAAGTTGGGTGACAACATTTTCTGGGGTGATTTCGTTGGTTATTATTCTGTTGTTAGATGGAGGGATAAGGGAACAATTGCAAGCAGAAGGGTTGCTGTTAAGGGTATCATTTTTCACTATTGAAAACTCAGTAAAGTTGTTGTAGGGTGAACACAAACAGGTGGAGCCATTTATGCAAGAATGAGAGCTTAACGATGAAAATTCTCGAGAGAGAGTAGTACAACTAGTTAGATTTCTCTATCAAACATTTTCTGCAATAACAGTCATTGCTTTAAATTTCATAGAATCAAGGCCAGTAAGAAAGGTACGATATTTGTGTGCCATTGTGCATTTAGAAACCTTACCTCTTGCTTTGACAATTTTGCTTTCCCCATTGACTTCATTTGAAAACAGAGAAACTCTTTTGGTGGGAGCTATTGAGGCATTTCTTTTAACTCTTCTTGATATTGTGGTGGCCTAAATGGAAAGAGACATAGCGGATTTTGTTAATGATTGTTTAGTTTGAGAAAAGCTTGTGTAGCATCTAAGGATACTAGTTTGTACTATTGAGATGAATCATAGTATAGTCGTTTAATAAAAGTTAAATGGAAAATATGAATTCTTTAAGTTATGTGATCTTTAGTGTGAGAACCCAATAGTCAGCTTTTTAAGGTAGGAGTTTCTCTTAAGTTAAAAACCTTGCATTAGTGAGTAAGATTACAAATTTTCCTGGGATTGGACAAATACCATGGTGAATTCCTAGACGTATTCCTTAAGTTAGAATAGTCTTTAACTCAAGAATCTAGGAACGGAGCAAGGTTTAGGTGGATTGAAAATTTGGAATTAGTCCCTAATGTATTGGAGAAGCATTAGATAACATGCCAACCTTAATAATACCTGACCTTAGTTATTGAGAAGAGTGTTGTTACTAGACGGTGATGATGTATTTTAATCTCATAGACAATTGGGAGTTGTAAGACGAATTATGTAAACCCTAGCTTGGAGGTATAGAAGTAGTGACTACTCTTAAGATTCGAAGACACCACTTGCATGATTTTAAGTTGATATTCTCGATGACGTGGAAACAGTAAGTGGAAATTCAACTAGTAGGAGAAGAACCTAAAATAGATGAGGTGATTGGAATTTCCAAATGACCAAGGTTTTAGGAAGCCATCACTAGGTCGAATCAAGACAGTAGAATATGTTGTAAATAGGAAATCCTTTCGCATCCTTTCGTGTGATTAAAGGACATGATTTGTTAACTAGTTAGAACACCCATTTTAGTGGATAGAAAAGAAACCATAAGACGAGGGAATATGATTTTCTATATGGCATTAAGTAATTTAGAAATGGAGTTATGTACTTAGTAAGTCTTAGAAGAGGATCGTACGGTACATTTAATATCGAATCGATGTGGTATAGATGTTTGAGGATCTTTGGAAGATGTTTTGGCAGCTTAAACCATGGGAAGAGTGAATAAGTGTGAGCACCTATTTGGTTGACAGGGAGTTATTTTAGAACTTAGGGAAGAGATTTTGTTAAACTCGAGGAATCTAATTGGATTGGGTTCAGTCTACCACTTCACCCGTGCCATGTACACAATAATTGCACATGTTTCAACTCTGGACGTACATTGTTATTCTGGCAAGTAATCAAACTAACTTGTTTGAAGGTTAAAAGAAGACTAGGTATGAGAATTTATACTAGAAATTATGAAAGATTTAAGGTTAACTAGTTTAGAGAGGTGAGATGATTATTTAGCCAATGCAAATCAAGTAAGGACTGTCGTTAGAAACACTAAATGAGTAAGGGAAGGGCAATTGTAAGGGTATGGGAAGTACTTACTCTATGTAAATTCGAGGACGAATTTTCTTTTAGGAGGGGAGAATTGTAACATCCTAAAATTTATTTAATTATTTTTAGAAAAATAAATTATATTATTATTACTATCAATTTTATTTTAATTATTAATTGCTACAGGAAATTATTTTATTCAATAATTGCATTTCGACCTAAAATGTTATTATTATTGTTATTATTCTTAATGATGGCAGGAAATTAATTTAGTATTTAAATATTTACATTTAATTTTATTTTAGTGAGAGAGTTAATGATTTTATAAACTGATGAGGCATTAATCTGAATTATTTTCATTTATTAATTTAATTAATTGAATTAACGGGAGAGGCTGACGGGCGGGTCGGGTCAATATTAGACTAGGGTAATCAGTTTACCTTAATTTGTGTTTTGCATGTCAAACAAGGAGGAGAAGCTAGAGTGTTCAGATCGTCCCAGAAAAGCATCAGTTCTTCTTTGTTCATCGTCTCTAAGGTACGGGGGAGATTGGTTAGGTCATACATGAATGTAGGAGGGTACGAGTAGTGAGGGCAATCCCTAAGTCCCTCTAGGATCTAAATTCTCAATTTTGTTTGGTTATTATGTTCTAAAAATATTTTAATCGGTAAAAACAAATTGTCAATATATTCTGTGGTCTGATTAATGTCTTGTCCTAATGTGATTTTTGTTGGGAAATCGTATGGTTAATTGTCCTAATTACTTGATTCTTGTGGTTGTTTATGGTTGTTCATGATCAGGGGCTCTTATGTGCAATGATGAAATTGGGTGAAATTCAATGGTGTTTTATATGCGTTTCTGTGCTTTTTGATAAATGATTTATAATGATGATGGTTAAATTCATATGGTTGGGTATGGCTATGGATTGTGCGAATGATATATAAATAAATCATGAGAATAAGAGTGTGGATGAGAATGCATTGAGCATGGACATGAGAGGCATGAGATGCATGAGAAGGCAGACGTGGCTATAATACTCTGGCCATATGTGGTGTTTAACAAGGGTACTAATGATAGGGACAATCATATGCATGAGCTACAGGTGGTGTTTAACCATGCTGCACGCCGGCCATAGGTGGTGTTTAACGGTTGTGTGGAATGTCTTAGCACGGGCCATTGGTGGTGTTTAACTATGCGACACACCAGCCCATACGGGGTGTTTAACGGTGTGGTCATCATTAGTGATAATTAAGGGGATTGAGGAGATTCACCCATGATGCGGAGTTCCGACTCGAGACTCTTAGGTGTGGTGATGAACATATGCATTGTGCGATTGATATATGAGCATCTGCTAACGGTTAGTAATTGGGTACGGTAATGGGTGAGATTTGGGGTATTATTTGCCTTTATGTATGATTGAATGCGATTTCTCACCGTACTTTCTCTTGTTGTTTACTTTTAGGTAACGTTGAGGGCACTCATGGTGCCAAGTTTTGAAAAGACGGGATCTTGCTTTGATTAGTGTGACATCGGGGTTCTAGAAGTTAGAATAGTTGTTCTATGCCTTGATGTTTGAATGACTTATTTTAAAGAAGATGATGACTTTAGTTTTCTCAATTATAATGTTTAGATCTAAAACCTCCTTGAAAACTTTGTGCCTACCTTTTAATTATCATGTGAACCTTTTATCCTTAATACAAATTGTGCCTTTTGGTTTTAACTATTACCATGTCTTCATTTTATTTACTTGATTATTTTAATTTAAATATTCGGGGTAGAAGGATATCACATCTTAATTCCTTCAGGGTCCTTCGTTTCTCTTTCAGATGAGGAGAATAGAAAACGCGTTTTTAGTTTGGTGTTTTTGGAGATCATAACTTTTCTTAATGTATTAACCAACATATAGTGTTCTTATTATCTCCTAACAAGTCAACCCATGTATCTACTTATTAATCTCATATCAAGTCTTATTAGAAAGTCTATTTGATTACTTAATTGAATCACTTAAGATTATAATCACTTTAAATAAATAGCTGATATAATTGTATTTAAAATATAATGTTCACATGATCAAAAGAAATTATAAATTTCTAACAAACATGCTCTTTACTGTTGTATACATTAATTTAGTAGAATGAATTTATAGATATTTTTTAATGATTCATTAATTTAATTTTTAAATTTTTATCTTTTTTTTTATAAGCAGTCTTTAAATAATTAAACTATATATAATTAACTCTTAAAGTATTAAAAATTATATTATATGATCTCTTGAGTATTAATTTTTTCAAAATAATTCTTCAATTTTAATATAATATATCAGCCTAGAAATTAAATAGATGAATATTCAATATTTTAAAAATTATTTATATAATTTTATTAAAGAGAGTAATAATCGAGATAACAAATTAGTAATTTATTCGATATTTTTCAATACAAATTACTGAATATAATATAATGAAGTGATGAATAACCGTACCTTGCACTAAGCGAATACAATCACATGCACATGATGTAACTCTGTTTCGGCCTTTAATTAATACCTATTTGAAATAGAGTCGCAGTTTTTTTTTCTCTAAAGATATAGATTTTCTAATGCTTATTCATTTACGCTGCATCGCAAATACAAAGCGTAATCGTAATCATATAAGAAACAAGTTAATATTAAATCACCAAAAATACTATATTATTAAGAAAATTGCAAAGAAAACAAACATTTAGAAATTGTTCTGATTGTTGTTGGTGGTGGCTGGAGTTTAGCGGTTTTCAAGTTGAAAAATCCACCAAATTTTGGACGTAAAAATTTTGTTGTAGAAATGTTTGGGTTGGGTAAAAGGTGAAGGAGCATTGCAGTTGCTGGACCTATTTTAATTCCCAAGAGTTTTGTTTGGCTTCCTTGATTGGTTCCTTTGTGTGTAATAATAATTATTAATTAAAAAATTAATGATTAAGATCATAATTATTTTTAAATTTTGATATATATGACTTTAATTTTATCATAATTTGTAATGTTTATCTTTAATTAATTATTATTATCATATTTTATCTTCTAAAATGCATGTGTCACGATCGCAACAAGACGAAAATCATGGAAAAAGAATTTGACTTATGCATTGTCCGAACTGACTCGGCCAATCTGGGAGGATCGATCCAGTTCGGTTCGGTTCTAATAAGAGTCGCTATCGACGTTTTAAAGAAAATACCAGAAACTAGGAATGGATAAGGTTGATTGCGAACCAAAAACTGAATAAGAAGTCAGTTACGCACAGGGATAACGTGGCATCCCCATACGTCTATCACGTGGTAGTTACCCAAATTGACTGCTTGAGTTAAAATGACATTTATATGTTCACTTGCTGTTTTTTAATGAATGATTTAATTTTTGAAAGAAGACATATATACAGAGTTTAGGTGTTTTAGGATGAATAACTTGACAAAAGTGTGTCTCTTACTTCTACATACCTCTTTTTGGTTAGAGGAACCAAAGTTCACATTGTTCTGGATATGTGACGAAGTGTGGGAAAAGTGGACTATCCATTAGGCATCCAACTAGGGGATGGCACGATAACATAAAAGTGGACTATCCATTAGGCGTCCAGACACAAAATGACTTTAAAAGAGTAGTGTGAATTATCCATTAGGCGTTCAGACCTTGAATGACTTTAAAAGAGAAGCGTGGACTATCCATTAGGCGTCCAAACCATGAATGAGTTTAAAAGAGAAGTGTGGACTTTCCATTAGGCGTCTAGACCACTGTAAAAAGCTTATGGATAAATGACAAGATGCTTTGATAACGAATGCAAGGTATAGATCGAGACTGACTCGATGCTGAATGCAACTGGATGCCAAGACTGACTTGGCTAACCGAATCGGCAACAACACGGCCATCGACTATATAGAGCCGGGACCGGTCTGAAACCATTCAAATGAGAGGTGTGTTTTCTGAGACTATGTACAAAGAGGAGGATCGAGACCGACTCTATTCAGACTAATGGCAACTACATGTTAACTAAACAAGCTACTTTAAATTCATAGTATGTGTGAGGGTGAGCTTATGACATGAACTATCTACTTTAATTTATGAGTATGCTTTCCTTTTAGAGCTTTGAAGACTTACCTAGTCTCTAGAGATCTAGATGTTGCTTATGCTTTCAGCTTCAGTTTGTTCTTTATGCGAAGAACTAGCAACAGCTACAACTTGTGTGTTTTCTTCTCAAAACTCTTAATCTCCAAAATCGACCTCTCTTTCTTATTCAAAAGTTCTTAACCTTAAATTTTTTTACCAGAAAAATTGACCGCTTGTTCTTCGTTGTGAGGCGTTTTACAAGCTATGCCTGATGTCATGGATGCATCAGATCTAATCACGTGGATTGATCTTAGCTCCCTAATACATTTTGTTAGTGTCATCAATCCCTAAGTTTATACACTTTGGGACTGTGGTCCAGTCGTGGCACGATCTCTTTAGATCGTGGCACGTCCCCCGACAACCACTTCAAGGGCAATTGATTTATGTATAATTTCGTCCCCTTGTGCTGACATGGCCGGATCAGGGAGATCCACATCCTTAGGATGCGTGAGAATCTTGTCCTCTTATGCTTAGCTAGACATGAGTTTTGTCCCCTTTTGCTAACCTGGTCAGGCCCTAAAATCCCAAATTAGTCTGATTGAATCTAACAGTCCTTACTTCTCTTGGGATATGTGGGATCTTTATCTCTTTCTGCTAACTTGGATGGATCCACGGGCTTTTCTGCTTAGGGTTTGTGGATTTTGAGCTACCTTTGCTTATTGGGCTAAATCTGAGCTTCTCTTACTTAGGCGGACCAATTTGGGGTCTCACAATATAATAATTTTAGATGAACCCTAAAATGATATGTTAATTTTAGATAAGCTAAATTCAATAGATATTTTAGTAATAATTTTTTTAAAAGAACTTTAATATAAATCTTTAAAAATTAAATAAAGTATTGTATACTCAATCTTTTTAAGAAAGAGATGTATATTTTAATATCAGAGAAGAAAAGAATGAAATAATTGAAAAAATATAGATAAATAATAAGTAATTTTTATAATATTATTAAGTTATTGGATTATTATTGTAGACTATTTTGTATTAGTCTATTTTAGAATTTTTATAATATTTTACTATTTTAGATTTTAGACTATTAAATTATTATTGTAGAATTTTTATAATATTTTACTATTTTAGATTTTAGACTATTCAATTATTATTGTAGATTTTTTTGGTTTTAGTTTATTATTAGAGTTATTTTTACATTTGTTTGAAGATTATAATATTAATATATGTATATATTTATATTATAAGTATTAATTCATATTTATTTTTATTATTTTAAATATCTTTATGATATTTTAAATATTTATTATAATATTATTTTAGTATTATGGAGAGATAAATATTTTTTTGTTGGGATCATTTGCATTTTAAGATGATTTTAATCTTAATTTAAATTTAATTTTTAAAATTTTAATTTTCACATATTATACAATAAGGTTTATGTATTTTTATTTAAATATTTTTCTTTTATTTTTATATTTTTATTTAAATATTTTATTTTTTATAAAATTGATGTATTTTATTGAGAAAAATCTTTAAAATTTGAAGTTAATTATTATATGAACTAAATTAAACTATTTTAATAAATAAAAGACTATTTATAGAACATCAAGGACAGGGAATAAGGGTCAAGTATCTTAAAATAGATTTACCAACCAAGAGGACTAAATTGATGAATGTGAGAAAACATTCAGAATTAAGAATTATCTGTTATATTTTTATACTTCAAGAACAAAGTAATAGAAAGACTGATACTTTAAGGACTAAAAATTTATGATCATTTACTTTATATAATATTAAATAATTCTAAATCCTCGTTTAATTTCTTCATATTCATCTTTCTACTTCTTTTGAATGATAAATATTTATTGCATTTTATTTTTTAAAATATTAAATATATTTACTTTTTTACTTAAAACTTTTACGAGAAAGTAGAAAGATTTATTGGGGAATCTGTGTGTGGATATAATAATACTCTACAATCTTATCTAAGTAATATCAATCTATTTTTCACTCACTCTAATTTAGATTTTGTATCATTTTTATTTCTATTTTTTTAGTTAATTAAGAATTTTTATTTTTTAAATTAAGCATACATATTTATTTATTTTGTTGATTTCCTTCTATTTAAAACCTTTAAATTTTGTATGTCTCTATTGTAATGCTTTTGCATGTTATTTTTTATTAAAAAAATCTTTAACTTCTCAAATTTTATTTAAAGTTTTATGGTAAAAAAAATTATACTCAAAACTTATCAATTAAAATATAAAATTTCAGAAAAAATAAGAAAATATATTTTTCAATAGATAATAAATATCTTCGAAATATTTTAAATATTATTTAATAAATATAGTATTTATTATTATTATTGGATAGTCAACTTTACAAATAATAAATCAATTTTATGATATTTATTAAAGAGTTGAATGGTTGTGTTATTGCTGTAAAAATTTCTACATTATTAATCAATTTGAAATTATTACTGGCATAATTTTTTAAAAAAATTATTGTAAAAATCAACAAAGAAAAATAAAAAAAAATATATTTTTAACACATAATAAATATTTCTCTTCAACATATATTATATATTGTTTAATAAGTATAGTATTTATTATTGTTAATGGATAGTCGATTTTATAAATAATACATCGATTATGATATTTATTAGAGTTGAATGGTTGTTCTATGATCGTAAAATTTTCTACATTATTAGTCAATTAAAAATTATTATTTGTATAACTTTTAAAGAAATTATTGTAAAATTCAATAAAAAAATAAAATTTTCAGCATATAATAAATATCTTTCTTCAACATATATTAAATACTATTTAATAAATATAATATTTATTATTGTAATTGGATAATAACTTTACAAATAATTCATCGATTACGATATTTACTAAAAGAGTTGAATGATTGTGTCGTAAAAATTACCATATTATCAATTTATGAATGTACTATGTTTATTAATATATTAAATGTAACATATTTATTCAATTTAATAATTTATTATATTTGTCAATACTATTAAATATAACATATTTATTCAGATTTAATATTATTTTAACGCTAGTAGTAATGGTATAAAAATAGCTAATACAAAAGGTGATCGATTATCAGAACATTTTATTTCACAGTAGAATCCTGAAAAGAAAAATGTTCAATACACTAATATTTGTCTTGTGTTTGGTGACTAATATTTACAATCCAGTTCTGGGTATTGAAAATACATTGAAAGATGATTTGGAGTTGGAACGAAGACTAAAGCTCATTAACAAGCCTCCTATCAAGATTATTCATGTATTCATTCCATAGCCTTCTTATATATATATCATCTATTTCACTACATAGTTTATTAATTAATTCTATTTATATATGTATTTTGGATTCTACAGACAGAGTTTGGGGATATTGTGGATTGCATTGATATTAACAAGCAACCCGCGTTTGACCATCCGTTACTAAAGAATCATACGTTGCAGGTGTGTGTGCATTGATAATACACACACTCCTTTGAATAATAGTCTTGAATGTGATTAACTTTGAATCTTTATTTGATTATATTTCCTCTTAATTTCAATATTTGTTTTGTATTTCTTTAATTACAGAGAGAACCCAGCTTTGTAAAATCAATTGGAATGAAAAATTCACCTGATAGACCCATATTTGGGCTTGATAAGGATCAATGTCCACCAGGGACGGTTCCTATTAGGAGAACAACAAAGAAGATCTCATTCAAGAAGAATTACTTCTAAATGATCATATCATGATTCGTGGCTTCCCCAGGTATTCATGTAAGTTCTCTTGTACAACTAAATTTCAAATGTTAGTAATTCGTTTCAATAAATTGAATCACATCTAATTTTTCAATTGACTAGTTGTTTAAATATATTAAATTTTGTAGGCTGCAGAAGTATCTGTTTTACCAAGTTTTGGTCCTTATTATGGAGTTAGTGGAATAAACAGCCTTTATAATCCAAAAATTGATCGGACAGATCAAGTATCTGCTTCTTTATTATGGGTTCAAAATGGACCGTCATATGCTAATAACAAAATCACAGCTGGATGGCATGTGAGTTTTAATTGCTCCAATTCTTTTTTTCCAAAAAAATGATACTCAAGTTATTTCATTTGATTATATACAAAAACAATACCTAATTCATCTCACGCAATGGTATCAGGTGTATCCACATTTATATGGTAACGATGCAACCCATTTTTACACATCGTGGACGGTAAGGAAATATATCATTAATTTTACTTGGTTTATAAAAATCAAATACATGATAAATTTGTTTATATGAATATTAAATATTTTTAATTTTGATCTAGTTGAATCTTATTAACTAAAAGATGACAAAAATTATTATTATCTTTCTTTCACTTAAGGAGACTTCCCATAATTATACATAAGCATTTATTATCATTATACTATCATAAGTGGACATAAAGTTTAAATAATGGAAGTAATTACTTGAATAAAAACATATATTATTCTAGAGTTTCACGTTGTGATTGAGCTTTTTGATTTAATAATACACTCGAATAATGACATTCATCACCATTGCATATAAGTTATAAATATGTTTTTTTGAATGTCTTACACATAACACACTTATGCAAGGGTTCTAAACGTGAACTTTAGAGGTCTTGCACTAGTGCCATGACAATGAGTCCACTCTTGATTTTGGAAGAGCTTGCACTTAGCATGAGGTAACCATATACAAATCACAAAAATGGTAGATTTGCAATCCATTAATGGTTTCTCCATCTACTTAAAATGTCAATAAATGCTCAGATATTACTTTCAGTTTTCAAACATAAAAAAAAAAACATTTGTTTAACCGATTAATCATGCAAATAGCTTAAGAATCAACATTTTTCCAAATAATGAATAGTAATAACTACAAAAAATGCAAAATCAAAAGTAAAGAGGATCAACAACTAACGAAAACTAAGGAGAGAAGAGAAAATATGTGATCGGATACATTCACCAAAAAATCTTAGATGTGGGTGTTTGGTGAAAGCTCTTCTCTTTTCTCTTTTTTCTTTTTTTTTCTCTTTCCTTATCTATTTTTCCTCTTCCAAAATGACATAATCATGGTTCATTATCTCTACATTAAACTAAACACTCAATGAATAGATAAAAAAATTATTTTATTTATCTATCTTATTAAACTCATTATTCTAATTTTGGGATGTTACATGTTTCATTTTTTCAAAATTTAATGTGATGTTCAATAATGACATAGACGGACAATTACAAGAAGACGGGATGCTATAATCTTCGATGTCCAGGTTTTGTTCAGATTAGCAGGGGAAATTACCTTGGTGCACCTGTGACCAATACATCTATCTATGGTCAAATCACTTTTACTTCGGGAATTTCTATTACTCAGGTAATGTTCATTCTATAAATTATTTTATTAAAAAGAAAGATAGAATTATATACAGCTTATATGAGATTAATATTTATTTTAATTTTTCAATCATATATTCTCAAGTAAATATAACGAAAAATTTTGTAATGTTGTGTGATACATGTAAAGCTAGGTAAGTTATATTATTCATAAAAGTTTATATACATTTTCAGGACCCATTGACCAGAAACTGGTGGTTACATATACAAAATATAGGAATTGGATATTTCCCGGCAGCATTGTTCCCTAACTTGGACTCAGCCAATCAAGTGGGGTGGGGTGGGAGAACAAAAACTCCTCCTGGTACTCCTAGTCCTCCAATGGGATCCGGACATTTTCCTGACAATAATTTTTTTCATTCATGTTATTTTAAGTCTGTCTCTGTTCAGAATTCAACAAAAATAAACTATGGACCTGGAGTATATAAAATAGAAAAGTACATCGACAAACCTAATTGTTTTGGAGCTGTATACTCTGGAGATCAAGGAAACGCAGTTGGGCCTTCTCTCCAATTTGGAGGACCCGGTGGTAATTGTGGCAATTAATTCATTTTTCAATCAAACTCTATATCAAGTTAATAAAAATATGTTGTTACTATAATTATTTAGAACAATTTCTCTTTCTATCATTCTCTATTTTGTATTGGTAATTTTTACAATGCTATTCTTTTTCATCTTATTTTTTCTCCAAAAATATTTTACAAATAAAGTTAGACATCTTTCTTTCTCCTCAAATAATTGAGAAACATATTTTAATCATAAATAAAGAAAATTGTACTTATTTCTCCTAATAGTCTTTCTAAATAACATTAACACTTCTCTAATTTTTAAAAAACATTCATCTCTTAAATTGCACTAAAAAAATATAAATGTTATTTTATTAAATAAAATAAGATATATTTGTATCATTTTATTAAATAAATAAGGGAGATGAATGTTTGTTTAAAAACTAAAAGAGTATGATCATGTGTTATTTAAAAAATTTCATAATAGGTAAGTGTAATTTATCCAATAACATATAAAATCGATATGATTTATATATTTATCAAATACAAATATCTCTTACTTCTCGTATTTACTATTAGAATTACCTAATACTAAAAAAGACACCCACTCTTTAAAGAACAAATTATTTGTTTTTATCAAAGTCAAATATTCATGAGTTTAGGTTTATTAATTAATTATGCTTGGAAATTAATAATTTTTTTACAACTAATAAATGGTCAAATATCAGCAAAATATAAATACGTCGAAAGTTTTCTCATGCATCCAAGATGATTGGTATTACTAATGAACGCTCAAATGTAGACTGTATTTCGATTTTCAACAGTTATTTTTAATGGTTTAGTCGTTGGTAATTGTTATTTTATTGCCAAATTAAATAAATTAAAAGGTTTTAAAATTTAAATGTGAAATAAATAAATTAAATTTAATTATAATATATGAAAAAATATAAATAAAATTCATTTATATAAATAAAAAAATCTCATAATTTGAAATATTGTAAAATTGACATAAAAAATAAAACTAAGGAAATATATTCTCTTTCTTCTCTACTCAAAGGCTAATTTATCCCTGTAAAACTAGGGTGGAATAGATGAACTAAACCTTATAAGTTACTATTTTATTTCTTTGTAATTAACTCTCTAATAATTTAATGTAGTTTCATGCAATTCCCTTGTTAATCTATCAAACAAGCCAACAATTTGCGTTCTTCTTTCTCTTCGATTATAAATCTATTTTTATTTATTTAGTTTCGTTCATTTATGAAAAATAAATCTAAACAGAAAATTAAGCTCAGTGAAATATAATACCCCAAAAGTCCATAGTGAATGTGAACTACCATGATTAATCAGATAAAAAGTTATGAAAATAATTAACATAGTCAAAATATAAAATTTTCTACCACAAAAATGTCATTTATGATTTCTCTGTTAATACTTCTTTATACCACATGATAGTTTTGTTAAATATGTTGCGTAATGTTCTTTCTTCGCAAAACCACTCCTCGTAAAATATAATACCCAAAAAGTCTACAGTGAAACAAAACCATGAAAGTAATTAAAATTGTTAAAATCGCTAGAAGGAGGGCTCGAACCTCCGACCTTGTGGTTAACAGCCACACGCTCTAACCAACTGAGCTATTCCAGCTTTCAATTTCCTTGTTGCTTATATATAATATAAGAAATATAAGCCATGCACTTGCGCCAAGGTGATTGCAACCTTCACGAAATCTCTTCTTCAGCCTTTCGTCCTTGTCATCTCACACTGCTTTTGCACTCGTCAAAGTGGCGAACTTAAATTTTAGATGAAAAAAAGAAAACCTTAGATGATGCTCCTTCTATGTGTTTTATGCTTTTCTTCCATTCAAATTGGAGCATCACCGGTGTAATATGCATAATACTTATTTTTTTTATTTAAGAATTACACTAAAAGCACTTCACGAATTGTATCTAAATTTTATATATATATATTTAAAACATAATTTTCAACTCATTCTTTAAACACATTATTATTTAATGAAATTTATTAAAAATTATATTTTTTATGTATTTTATTTCTTAATTAATAAGTTTTTAATTAATTTTAATCAATAATAAAATATTTTTTGATTTTGAATATAAATAAAAAAATCAATTCACATTGACTTAAAAAGTTAATTGGACCAGTCTAATGCATGGACCAGGGAGTCAACCGTGATGGGAAAAAATAATAAGACACGGGAAAAATCAATAATGCATCACAAATATAGTGATAATACACCGGATATAAATTCTTCTAACTTTAAGAATCTAGTAGAAGTAATATATCACAAACTTGAATATCATACTACAAAGAAAAAAAAAATTATGCAAGGAGATATCAATATTTTTAACGTGAAAAATTCTCTCGATGTGAGAGGTAAAAACCACAGGTCGTTCAAACCATAAAAATCAATCCCCTATAATCAAATAAAGATACAACAATGTTCAAGTTAAGGGCACTATTTGTACATACAATCAACCAACACAAGTAAGCAAGCAAAACTTGCAGATGAAGGAACAAGAAAGTAAATGACACACAAAGTCGCGTTATTGTGTGAGCATGATTTTTCACACCACATACCTCCAAATCAAGATTCGAACTGTCAATATGTAAAATTACATGTGTTGAACCTATTGTCAAATTTCCAACCCGATCCAACGGTTAACGAAATAGATATCGCGATTTTGACGTGACTATTCTATGTTGAGAAGAAAACATAAAATTAATAACATGTATTACTATGTAAAGTGCCCCACCCCAAAAATGTTTAGGTAACCTTGCTTCAGAAAGCATACACCTAACTCTCTTAATCAATGTCCTGTTCATCCTCTTTGCTAAGTCATTCAATTGAGGAGTTTTAGGAGGAATTATTTCGTGTCTAATACCCTATTGCTTACAATATACATCAAAGGGTCCACAATACTCACCATCATTGCCAGAACGAATATATTTCACCTTCTTGTCCAATTGTCTCTCAACCAAAGCTTGGAAATGTTTGAACTTCTCTAACACTTAGTCCTTTAACTTTAAAGTATAGACCTAAAGTTTCCTGGAACAATCATCAATAAAGGTAACAAAATAAAGTGCATCAATAAATGACTTTACCTTCAATAGGTCATAAACATTAGAATGCACCAATTGCAGCAATTCTAGCTTCCTTAAGGGAGAATGCTTCTTAAAGGATATTCTGGTCTACTTACCAGCCATGCAATGAGAACACTTCTCCAACTTTGCATTTTTCAATCTTGGAACCATACCCTTTTTGGCTAAACAATTCAACCATTTTTCACTGATATTACAAAGCCTTCGGTGCCACAAAGGTGTCTCCATATTCATGACATTCACACTATCTTTAGCAACCAAAGCTTTTGTCCAATACAGTTTAGAAATTTTCTCTCCTTTAGCCACAACCAAGTTACCTTTGGTGAGTTTTCATTTTTCATAACCAAAGTGATTATCATAACCACCTTCATCAAGCATATGCACAAATATCAAGTTAAAGTGAACATCTGGAGCATGTTTGACTCCTCTAAGTCATAATTGCACTTGTGTGTTGGTTTGCAAGCAAACATCACCAACATCGATCACCTTGGTCAGACCATCATTACCCATCTTCAACACTCCAAAATCATCTAAGGTATAAGATGTAAAAACTCTTTCCTTGGTGTAACATGCAGTGTAGCACCACTATCAATAATCCATGTGCTCTCATCGAATACAAGATTAACTGACTCAAAGTCTCGAAGAATGACAAGATCATCACATGTAGCAGTAGTGACACGATCATCATCACCATGATCCTTCTCTTTTGAGTTACCAAGTTTGTCTTTGTTCTCCTTTTTCAACAAAAAACATTGCTTCTGTATATGCCCTATTTTGTGATAATAGTGACACTCCACATTCTTGTATGTGGACTTGGACTTACTTCTACTCTTTTCTTTTTCTTTTTTCTAACTTCTCCCTTTATTTTCAGTGACGAGTATCTCACACTGAGATGAAGAACCTTGTGCATTCCTTCTCATATCCTCGTTAAGGACACTATCATTTACCATTTGTAAAGAGACAACACCATTAGGGGATAAATTTGTGATAGAGATCTTGAAAGTCTCCTAAGACTCAGGTAAAGAATTCAAGAGTAGTGATCCCAAAATCTCATCTTCAAACTTGATGCTCATTCTTGACATCTGATCAAAAATCCCTTGAAACTCATTCAAGTGATCTGAAAGGGAAGTGCATTTCTTCAACTTCAAATTCATAATAAAATTCAACAAAATAATTGGTATTCCTGTTATTGGTTTAATTGGTATTTTCTTTTATGGTTCATATTCCAGATTGGGCTCATCCTTGTAGTAATTGTATTAATTTGGTTTTCGAAATGAAAGCGTAAGAACTCAATGGGATCCGCTCCAATTCGTCAAAGAAAGAGTGGATTCCGTTGAGTTCTTAATAATTCTAATATTTTTTTATTCATATAAATAAATAACTAAATGGATAACTTTTTCTGATTTTTCAAAAAACTCCATGTCATTCTTTTTTACAAGTTAATTGAAGAAATTCAATTTGTTTAACCAAATTCCCCAATTTCTTCTGAATTCAAATAGGGAAACGGGACTCTAGGGGGATTATTTGTCTTTTCCTAGAGTCCGATTCCTATTCCTTCTTGTTTGTGTCGAAATATAAAATGTTCTAAAAAATATTAAATAATCTTTTTTTTTAACCCCTTCCTGAAAAAATCCTATATCTTAGTTTCGATTTTTTCTAACTTAGAACCTTGTTCCCACGCTTTGAGGCATACAGAAATTCAATCTTCTCCCACAAAGTCATGGCATTTATCTCACATGAAATGTGATTATAAACATTATCATCCACAAAAAGCTGGATAAAATCACATACTTGTTAATGCTCAAAGTCGCATTCTTCATCGGACATGGATTTTGGCTTCAGAGCAGCAAAAACAGGAAAATGCATTTTCTTCACAAATAATAAATCTTTCATCTTTCATTTCCACAAGTGATAATTAGTGTCATTTAAACTCACCATTCTATTTGTATTACCCTCAATTATTCTGCCAACTAGAACACCCTTCAAATCAAAGAGCTTTTGTACCATTCTGATGGGAAAAAATAATAAGGCACTGGAAAAACCAATAATGCACCATCAATGTAGTGACAATGCAGCAAATATAAATTCTCCTAAATTGCAAGAATCTATTAGGAGTGATAAATCACAAACTTGAATGTCAGACTAGAGAGAAAATTTGCGTAAGGAGATATCAATATTTTTAACGTGAAAAACTCTCTTAATGTGAAAGGTAAAAATCATGGGTCGTCCAGAAAAAAGAAATCAAGAACACTATTTGTGTATACAACCAACCAATACAAGAAAGCAAGCAAAGCTTGCAGATGAAGAACAAGATGAAAGAATAAGAAAGTAAAGAACACATAAAATCGTGCTACTATATGAGCACGATTTCTCACACCACATACCACTAAATCAAGATCCAAACGGTCAAGATGTAAAACTACGTGTATTGAACTTTCTATCAAATTTTCAGCTCAATCCAACAGTTAACGAAATAGATATCACAATTTTGACATGACTATTCTATGTTGAGATGAAAACATAACATCTTTCTCTCTTTCTCTCCCTCTCTCTCTTCTCTCTTTTGCCTTATGAAGATTCACACTCTTTCTCACTCTCTGTGTGTCTCCTCAATTTGACTCTTTCTCTTCTTATAAAGAGAGACCTAGTGGGCTTGAAAGTATTGAACTTTTGTCCACATAGTTGGGAGTCCAAAAAATTAATCCAGCAAACCGACCTTGATAAGGGACCAACCGTCCCGATCTATGTAACCCCCAACCCATAGGACGACACAGTCATGATAAGGGTAATCGACTGGGCACGTATCGCATCCGTACTCCCTTAATTTATAACTCTAGGAAAAAGTCATCTCATAGAGCAGCAGAAAGCAGAGGGCGCAACTCAAGGACAGACACTGTCTTTTCCCCAAGACTAACAAAGACACCCTAGGACAAAGCACGAGGGGACATCTAGACATGAAATAAAAGAGGAACCTTCTATTGTTATATTTTGAGACTCACTGGAAACTACCATTCCTTGGGATTAGTATATAAGTAGCCAAGAAAGAATAATAAAGAGATCGAACAATTGGAAAACTATATGTACACGGTGTGATGATCTATATTCTAATACATACTTGAACATTAATAAATATCATTTAATTTTAAAATTATATTTTTTCTAGATTATCTTTCAAAAATAAAAAACTATTATTACAAACAGACAATTTAATAAATAAAATGTATTTTAAAGATAGTTTCATAACATAGCATGAAATTAATTAAAATTTATTTATATTTAAAATCAAGATACATGATTTTTTTTTTTTTTATTTGAGATTGAAATAAATAGGTTAGAAGAATGAGTTGGTGGGTATGTTTTCAGTATTCTTTCAGAATAAATAAGAATTGGGCTGGCTTAATTGCATGAATTTAAACACTGGCTTAGGGCATTGCATGTTCATTCAACAACTGGGCTTTCACTTCAGAAACTTCGGATCAATATGTACAATATGTTATGTTATGACGCAGGCAACCGTGAGATCTGTTAATTAAATATTTAATGGCTAAGATTGATTGTCAATTACTGTTAATTTCCTTTTTAGTATTTAATTTTTTTTCACCTGAACTTATTTGAATAGGTAGAGTTTCTGCACAAAACCGAGAGCACCATGGTTTTGAAGTTTTGATTCTGGGTTTCATTCTTCTTCCTTTTTGGTTAAAGCTACAATATGGTTAATTTGGTTTGTATTTTCTTTCTTGTTTTTTTTTTTTAATTGCTATTGTCATTTGAAGTATGAAATTCTTCGATGCTGGAAATACAAGCTCTCGCTCCCTCCAACGTCAACGTCACTGCAGCGTAGGAGCTTATGGTAAAAGAACGAGACAGATCTAAATCCAACCCAACATTTAAAAATGTAAAAATATGTAACCAGTTGTAACTGATTATATTGAGCAACGAGGGTCTGTACCAAGACTAACTTAATTCAAACAATTAATTTTTTTTTTATTTTTTTTTAAATTGTAACTGGTTTCAACTGGTTATATCCTGTCAAAATAACTGATCCACCCTAAATCATATGTGTCTTTCCCACAGGAGAACTCGTCATATGTTATTCATTATCCTTTCCAGATCTTGTAATTAGCATACTGAACAGTGAACTTTTCTTGCGTAACATATGTGAGAAATCGAAATTGTTCATGTGTTATTAAAAAAGTTTTGGGCCGGTTAGGTGATTCATAATTGCAGTGCGGTGAACTTGGGCTTAGAAAGAATGTCATGGTGCTGTGTGCGTTTTGGCGTACAATATCACAACAATGCTAGTGGTCTGGAAGAAGCCTTCTCACATTTTGTGTTACCACTAGTGTTGGATCACACTTCTTTTTATATATTTTTAGTATTGATAAAAGTTATTAAAATATATATATAAAAATATGAATAAAATTTATTAAATAAGATGTTAGATTTATATCATTTGTAATTTATAATTAATTTTATATCTAAATATATTTTAAGTTTCTACAAATATTTAATCTTCATATAAAAATTGTTAGTTTTACATTTATGATTCTTTTAGTCTCTATTATTAATTCTACTTAATTTAGTATTTATATGACTAAAAAAATTAATAATATTAATTAAGATAATAAAAATATTTTAAATCAAAATAATTTAATTATTTTTAGGTATATAATTCAATTAAGTAATATATTTATTAATTTATATTAATAAAATAATCATGTATAATTTACTTTTAATTTTAAAATATTATGAATAGTTATTTATTATTTTTACTTTTCAATTAACTAATTGATATTTTTTAACTTTATATTTTTAAAAATTATAATTTATTTAAATACTTATAATTTGTTTTTAATATTTTACTTTTGATATTATTTTTATTTTTTAATTCATTAATTTTGAATCGTTATAATATAATTTATTTTTTTACTATATCACAAACAGTGATTTTATCTCTAAAGATAAGTAAATTAAAATGTAAGTAAATTATATTTTAAAAAAATATAATATTAAAATAATTAGTGAATTAAAAAAATAAAAATTTAAAAAACAAAAAATAAGTATTCATAATTTATTAAAAATTTCAAAATATAATTATCTTATTTATTTAAATAAACAAATTATTTAATTGAATTACGCACAAAAAATAATATAATTATCATAATTTAAAATATTTTTATTATTTTCATAATTTTAATTAATATTATTCATTTTATTAGTTATTATGTTATCATTAAACTAACTAGAGTTAATGTTAAGAAATAAAATTATCAAGAATCTAAAATTAATAATTTTATTTTAAAAATTAAAATCAGACATAGTCATTCATGAAGAAACTTAAAATATATTTAAATTTAAATTTTAATTAATAATAAAAATTTTCAAATTGAAAAAAATTAAAAGAAAACAGAATTGAAATTTTATTTTCAAAAGTGATTTTTTCCTTTTTCTTTAATCAAATAAAAAAATGTCATATTTTTTATTTTCTTTATTTTTTTCTTCATTCAAACATACCATTAAATCGAAAAATTAAAAGGAGAAGATGGACAATATCAGTCCATGAGAGCTGAGATGTAATGGATTATTTCAATGAGCGCTTGTGTCTAGGTTAGATTATTTAATGTTATGTTCAAATATCAGTTAAATTAAAATTAGATAAATTTTTATATGTTTAGTGTCAATTAAAAGAATTGGTTGAGTTCAAAATTGATTCTGAATTAGAACAATTTTAAGTAACTTTTATATTATAGATCAAAATTTTTATACGGAATTTTACTATTAATTTATTTTTAAAATAACAACAACAACACATAAATTAATTCCCTCAAAATAAATTTTATCTAAATTAATTTTATAAACAGGGCTCTAACACACACTTACACAGTTAATTACTTTGAAAAAAGTAATTGAATTTTTTTATGCACGGATTCCTATTAACATTATCTGCTTTTTTGGAAGGGAGGACTAGGTGCTTTGTTAAATCAGAATTTTTATTGAAAAAAAATCTATACTCAATTTTAAGAGATGCTAAGTGGATAATGAATACCACCTTATTTGTGATAAATAGTAAATAGTAAACTTTATAGGTGTTTGACCAACCACTATAAAAATATTATTTTTCAAAATAAAAATAAGCTATTTACTAAATTAATGTTTTTAATATATCATATGTTATGCACAATGTTAACTCGCGTTCATGTATATATGGATTAGAGAAAGTATCCACTATGTTTCTATGTAGAGACATATTAATTAATAATACTATGTATATGTATAAATGTGAGAAATGAATGTAAGATATGATAGAGAAAGTTAAAAGGAAGGATAGAAAATTCAATATAAAATGCAAGAAAGGAGAAAGAAATTATTAATGGAGGAGAGGAGAGAACAAGATATGAGATGAGAGAGATAAATTATTGATGGTCAAAAAAAATTAACCTTCATTTTGTTTCAATAAATTTAATTTAAGGACATAAAAGTAATTGAATATTTTTAAAAATTAAAAAATTCATTTATGTTTTTATTATATTGATTTATTTATTTTTTTAATATTTCTTATGTTTTGTCTTTTAGATTGATATCTCTCCTCTCTACTAAGTATACTAAGTATATTCAATGCATACATTTACACATGAAACGTATACATTAGACCTCACCCCTCTATGGTGTTAAAAAAAACATTAGTTTAATAAATAATTTTTTATTTAAAAATACTTTTTTTTAGTTTGTTCAAAGACCTAAACTTTATTAAGTATAAAACATTAATATGCATTAATGAACACTTACTCTATATATATATATATAATAAAACATTAACTATAAAGAACTCAGAGGCTTATCCAAACATTGATAAATTTTGATAATGCAACTCACTAAAACTTTTGATCAAAAAAAATAAAAAAAGAAAGAGAATAAACCAAGTTATTTAAATAATTTTTCATCTTTATTCTTCATTTTTTAAAATTTATTATGAACTAAAATTAGTTAAAAATTATAAATTCATGAGTGAAATAAGATATAAAATACACAAATTTTATGATTTCAAATTATGTCAGTTAATAAAAAAAATTCAAATGAGTGTTATTAATATTTTTTCAATAAAATAACTACTAACCAAAATTATTTAAGTAATTTTATATATAACTTTAAAATAGGTATGCAATTATGTATAAATTTAGAGTAGAAACAAAGTCTTTAACACAAATTTTTTCTTCAAAATCAACAAGACTTTATAAAATGCATTATTCATATGACAATTTATATAATTTTTTTCTATCTTTCTATCTCAATCATTAATTATATTATACAATTTTTTCTCCTCTACACTTTTTTTTCATTCTTTATCTATATTTAAGACCCAGATTTTAAGTATAATTTATACCACAAGTGACAGCTAATTACATTACCTCTCAATTTTCATCTCATATTTCTAGTCGGCATTGATTTATGGTTATGAAAATTCTAGAACCATTCACACTTACAAAACAATATAAAGAAAAAATGATGTAAATTACTTAATAACAATATGAAGGCTTTCTGTTAACAAAAAACAGATAATATTATTAGATTTTGAAATGAGAAAGAATTTTCATTAAACTGAAAAAGACAAATTTAATCTTATAAAAAATTTAAAACTTTTAAGATACATAGTTGTTTAGTACATAAATTTATAAAACAATTTTATATTACTTTATTCAATAAACATTAAAAATTAAATTATATGCTTATAATTTTAATAATTACTACACATTTTGTGTTTTTATCCTTTTTAATTTTTATTTAATAAATAAATAAATATTTAAAAATGTGATACATTCCATTGAATAGTTTAATAATTTAAAATTATACATATTATACATTAACAGTTTAAATATGTAACATCAAAAAAATTATTCATTTAATATTTTTTTTACCCTTCATACATTTATGTTTTCCCACAAGTACTTTTTTTTAATCCAATCTTCTTTTGAATTGAAACTTGCTTGTAGTAATATCAATGTTTCGAAGTTTCGTCCAAATTCCCATGACACCCTGGTATTTTTGGTAATAACTTCTACTAATTGTTTAAATGTATAATACTTAAATATCAGCCAGATGATAAAATTGGCCGCTCAAACTTAATCTACTCTCCAACATAAAACATGAAAATCAAAATGGTCCTACCTACTATTTTAGCAGTGTAACTAAATTAGTCATAATTAAAAAAATATTTTAAAAAATTAGATTAAAAAATAAAAAAAAATTATTTTAAATTAAATTACATAAATAAAATTAAAATTTTTAATTATTATTTAAATAATATTTTTTTATAAAATGAAAATATAATATTTTAAGATAATACAAACATTAGGCGGTAAAAATTAAAATATAAATAATAAAAAATTGAACTTAAATCTAATTTGTACCTCTATAAATAGAATTTTAGAAAAGTCTAACGAGAACTAAAATCTATATTAATCATTTAAATAATATATTTTTTAAAATATTAAATAAATTAATATTATTATCATTTAATTAGTAAGTATTATATATGAGTAACATCGAACACTTATGTATAATAGTGTGTAATACACTGTAAGTATTATTAAATTAATTAATAGTCTATCCTTAAACTAATGAGTCAATCAAATTAAATATATCAGATTAAAAAGATAAGATTTTATTTAGGTTATTATTTTATATATTCAACCTAACTTATTTAGTGAGTTTTGAAGTAGCTATCAGGAATAACTAACATGTTAACAAATAAAAAAAAAGCCTAAAAAAAAAAGAAAAGGCAAAATTTGGAGGTTACTGGGTATTTCTATTTTTAAGTTATAACTTTTGAGTTTCTATAACACCTCTGACTTCCTCCACCTTTAAACTTAAAGTTAATATAAGTACACAGAAAAGTATTTAGAAGGTGGGAACTAAGACGAGGAGGGGATAAATACAAATGACCTACAACCATTCCTTGCCAAAAAAGAAAAAATACTAATTAATGAAATATACTTCACATCTAGCAATTTCTATAATAAATATATAATATTATTTATTAACCACATTTTTTTATTATTCAATTTATTATACAAATTATATGAATTGTTATGTAAATAATATTTTTCTTAATTTATTGTTCGTATTAAATTTCCTAGTCTTCTGAACTTCAACCAAATCTACCCAATTCAATTCAACTCCGCGTTGAGCTCAGCACCAACATCACTCCCTTCACATCATTGCACGATGACGCATCGAACCGTTCATATCAATCCACCAAACTCAAACTGTTCACGCGTTTTCTGTTTATATTTTTTATCAGTTTTAAATTTTTAATTAATTTTCCATCTGCTCAATCCAAATTTCCAAATTCCAGATATCGTGTACAGTGATATGTAACACCAACCAGTCATTTATAATATTTTATATAAAATTAAAATAAAAATCAAATTAAAAATCAAGTCAAAACTGCCGTTAATTACTCCTTACTCTACACGCCTATACACCGTGAGTTTTCCTCTTTCCATTTCTGATTAATACAAAAGCAAAAATATCTAGTATCCAAGTTCCCACTATGCACAGAAATTGTGTTAGAAAAAATAAGAATAAAAATAAAATAATAAAAAGATATAACTTTATTTTCGAAATTACCGTCAATATTTATTTTCATGTTTATTGTAAGTATGTAACAATCAGAATGATAGTGTTAAAAACCAGAAAGCATTGAAGTGCATGAAATTGAGAATCAGTTAATCATATTCATAGGTAAGTGAGAATGGAATTAACAAAAGCAACCATAGATTTTCCATGAAAAACAAGAATTATCATCATATAACCAGAAAACTGAATCCTACAAATTCTAGTACTACTACTTCTTCATTCTTCTTGAGTCTTCAGTCCCTAACCTAACACCTAAAGCCAAACACATCATAGTCCAGAATGTGTGGAAGAAGTTAACTACTACTTTATGTGCAAGTACTTACCTATTATCTGCTCAATTCAAACCCTAGCATGAGGACGCATAAGCGTACCTTTTAACAATGGAGTCGTTGATTTATTTGAATCTAAGAGCGAGCCATCATCTTCTTGAACTCCTCGAAGTTGACGCTGCCGTCGCCGTCGACATCGACGTTGCTGATCATTTTCCGGCAGTCGCTGAGGGAGCACTTCTCGCCAAGCTTCCGAAGCACGTCGTGCAGCTCCTTCGCAGAGATGAGGCCGTTCTTGTCGACATCGTAGAGATCAAACGCATCGCGAAGCTCCTTGGAGTCGTCCTTTCCGGCGTCATTGCAGTGGAAGTCCGCGAACTCCTTGAGGTCGATGAAACCGTCGCCGTTTTGGTCGAGCTCCTCCATCATGCGTTTCGCCTCGTCGTGCGTTGTTTTGGATCCGAGCGTGACAAGCGTGTCCTTCAGCTCCGTAATCGAGATCTTGCCATCGCCGTTTTTGTCGAACTTGTTGAAGATCTGACGCACCTCATCGTCCATGGCGAGAGTGAGTGAGTGAGGAACGAAAATGAAAAAACTCCCAGCCCTCTCGTTAGGGTTTGTTTGGTGCTGGAGTTTTGTTCTCACGCTAATTGAAACGGTACCATTTATGGGTGGGTTGTATTTATAGTGCGCCGTTCACGCGGTTTCTTTATGAACGCGTCTACGGGAACCGCAAAAAACAAGAGTGGGCCGTGGTGGGTTTGATCAACGCACTTGAGTGTGCTGGAAGAGAAGGGAACGATGACGTGACGGTTGGCCAGTGATATTCGAACACGTGTTCTGGTGAAGTGCACGGGAAGATGTTTGTGTCCAGAGAAGTGGAGAGATTTTGGAAACAATTTTGACCATTATTAAATTTGTTTTGAATTATTTAAAATTGAAAGATAATATTTTCTAATTAATTTTAGAAAAATGCTAGTGTGTTAACTGTGAGCTTCCAATTATATATGCAAAGTCTTAGAATTAGAATGAGTGTAATAAATATATTTTTTTACTTTTAAAAAAATACCAGTGTATTCTTATCATAAAAGTATGAAAATATGAGTTATTATATTTACCTATTAAAAAACTAAATCGATTCATTTTTATAATATTTTTTTATTAATTTTAACGGGATTTTAAGAAATATATTAAATAAAAATAAGTATGTGTAATATCTTAAAAGGATTTTTGTAATTATATTTATGTACATTTATTTATAAGAAGATAAAATATAAAAATCACCAAAAAAATATTTACTTTCCTGAAATCATTAAAGTTATTTAATATTACTTATTAGTCATTTAAAATATTTAATAAGATACTTAATACCATTACATGCGTCATGAATTATGAATGTGTGTATTTAGAAAGAGTCTTGATAACTAATATTTTAAGGATACTCGTGCAAGAATTAATAAATATTTTTTAATAAAAATATGACATAAAATTGTGTAAAAAGTCATATTGGAGTGTGTTATAAATACATTTTTATGTAAAAAAAATAATTTATTAGCATTTGCCTAAAAATATTGATCTTAAAAACATAAAATAAAAAATTTAATATTTTCTTCGTCTATTATAAGAAATTATTTACTGTGTGTTCTTCAACACATGGTGAGAAGTTAAATAAAAGAACTACAAGTAGTTCATCAGTAGTTGTGAACAATGAATTCAAATCTCTTAAACATGAGGTTACAGGTCTAGAATATCCCATCTATAAATTAAAAGAAATGATTTTCTTTGGAAGAAAATAAATATCTCAAACCTAGACAGCTACATAACAACAACTCATTCATTGTCGAAATCTAAACAATTTGTTTTTTTTTAATTGATAAATATGCATAATTATAATAATTACGATAATTATTTTTTTATAATTTAAATTAATGGATAACATTAATATATATTTGATTTAAATCTATAATAAATATCACTCACTTTGATAAATTAAACATCATGTTCATGAAATATTGATTAAATATTGAACCAATAATTATTATATTAATACGTTTAATTTACCTACAAATATGTCTATGTTTGTATTTAGTTTTTTTAATTTTTTTAATAATTTTTAGATGTTGACATTTTTTAAGTTCTTGTCACTAATTGGTTAGTTTAATATTTTACATACCTAATAAAATAAATAATATCAATTAAGATAATTAAGGTAACAAAAATATATTAAATTAAGATAATTAAATTAGTTTTAAGTATTTAATTTAATTAATTAATGTATTTATTATTTTATACAAATAAGGTAATTACATATATTTTAATTTTACAATTTATTTTTAATATTTTATAAACAGTAATTTATTTTTTAATACTATTTTTATTTTTTAATCCACTAATTTGTTTTTAATATTGTGCTTATTTTTAAAAATATATAATTTAATTTTAATATATATTTCAATTTATTAATTTTGATTTATTTTAATATAATTTATTTTAAAAATATATCTCAAGTAGTAATTTTATCTCTAAAGGAAAAAAAATAAATTGAAATATAATATATTAAAGTAAATTATATTAAAATAAACCAAAATTAATAAATTGAAGTGTAAAAATAATATAAAATTACATATTAAAATTAAATTATAAAATTCTAAATAAATTGTAATTTTAAAAATACGAATTTAAAAATAAACAATGATTTGAAAAATAAGAATAATACTAAAAGAAATAAAATTTTGGTTCATATTATATTAAAAATTAAATTATATATAACTATCTTACTTCTATAAAATAATAAATTAATTAATTCTACTAAATAAATATATTAATTAATTAATTGAATTACACATCTAAAAAATTTGTTTACCAACAAGTTTTATAACTTTTATAAACCAAAATTAGTTTTTAGTTTTAATTTAAAAAAAAATATTTTTTTAGTTTTAACATAAACTCATTTTAAAAATTCTCTATCTTTTTAAAATTAGTTTAAGAGTATATTTTTATGTTAGAATGATAGTAATGATGATAATGGTGATGACGGTCACATCAATATGATGGTAGTGGTAGTAAATGACAGCAAAAATGATAATAATTAATTATAGAGAGAGAATATTTTATAAAACTAAAAATCAAATTTACAAAACATTTTTTTTGTTTTAAAAATGAATGTAAGATTGTTCTCCATCCTCTTAAAATTATTTTAAAGGTATGTATGTATGTTAGTAAGAATGGTAGTAATGATGGTGATGGTGGTAGCGATAACATCAATATGATGATGATAATTGATAATCACAAAAAAATGATAATGGTTAAGTGTAAGGAGTTAGTATTTTTAAAACAAAAAACCAAATTTACAAAATATTTGTTTTATTTTAAAAATGGATGTAAAACTGTTGAAAATTGAGTTAAACAACATTTCCACTTCATTTTAGTCATATACATTTTGTTTTAAAAATTACATTTGAAAATCAAAAACTTACTGTGAGTGAACAAATCCTTAATTTAAGTCAACAGCAAACTAGTTAAGATTAGTGAAAAAAAAAATTACACTAAAAAAATAACAGGATTTAAAAACGACAAAAATTATAAAAAAACTAAAACCATAAATGTATTTAAGTCTTAATAAGTAAAAGAAAGATTACCTCGTTTATATTTATAACTTTTACTATAAATATAAACATGAATTGAAAAATAAATAAGAGATGATAAGTCTTGAAATGATAGTGTAAAATAATTTATAATTTTTAGTTATTTAATCATAAACTCTTTATATATTTTTATTTTTATAATA
Organism: Mucuna pruriens; assembly: GCA_025330945.1. Taxonomy (NCBI): domain Eukaryota; kingdom Viridiplantae; phylum Streptophyta; class Magnoliopsida; order Fabales; family Fabaceae; genus Mucuna; species Mucuna pruriens. The sequence goes on along the minus strand of JAENHJ010000324.1, from coordinate 7,997,534 downwards.
ATTATATTAAAATTATATTAATAATAATTTATAATTGAAAGACAATGTATGATTGTTTTACACTATAACATGTACATCGCTATTAACGTCATTAAAAATTCATATACATAGAATCACCTAATTTTCATACAAGTTTCATTTCCAACGCCTTATTTAGTAGTTATTTTCTTAATTTTATAAATTTAATTAATAAAAAATACATATTAGAAAGTGTGCTTGTCCAATTTTTTATCCTAATATATTGATTTTTTTTTATCCACCATTTTCTTATAACACAAGTTTTTATGTTTTATTTATCATTTTAGCTTTAAGATTTAAGATTTTTTTTTCCATTATCTTAGTTTTTCTGTCATTTTCTCTAAAATAAACTTTTTTATTTACATTATTTTATTTTTTTTACATTTCCAGTCATTTAAATTATGTAAGAGACTTGGAAGAGACTTGGAAGAAAGATTTTGTAATGAAATAAAATAGTGATAATCAAGCCTATTCTTAAACCACACAATAGAAATTACAATAGAAGGGTAAAAGTTTATCGAATGGTCATGTCTTTCGCTGCCACTATAAAAAAAAATCTTCTGTTTTTTAATTCTTCTTAACTCGTTAATAAATTAATGATATACACTAAACTCAAAATCCAAAATTGCAAAACATAATGAATATTCCTGCTACTAAAACAATAAAAAAATTATGAAATACAATAAAAAAATTTCTTTAAATATAGTTAATATAATTATCTATAAAATAATTTTATATTATCATATAAATTATCATGTAATCGTGACCATTATGATAATATAAAAATATTTTATTTTATTAATGTATTCAAAAATAAAAATTATATACTTTATTGTAAAAAAATATTGAAAAATATATGTAATTAAGATTTTGTTTGACAGAAGAGAGATAGTAAATAATTCAGAAATAACGAGAAGAAGGGAAAAATAACAAAAAGTGACATTGTTTAGTAAAGTAAAAATAGCCATGCACCGCAGCTGGAGCATGAGGATATGCCTAGTTAAAAGTTTGTCGCGTATTTTTTTTATTTATTGAAATGTACTAAAAAAAAGTGTATTTATTAACAATTTTTAATTGTGAGATTCAAAATGCCATAAATTAAAATTTAATGACAATTTATAAATATTGACAGTTATAAAAAATAGGAGAAAATAGATGGTTCTCGTCTGACTTAAAAAAGTTATATATATATATATATAATAAAATTATTTTTTATAATAAATATAGTAAAAATTATATTAATAATAATTTATAATTAAATAATATTATAAAATTATTTTATATTATCAACACATAATCATATAACTATAAAACTAAAACCTTTGCTGTGTATAAAAATTATTTTAAAAATATAATCAATTATAATACATTTCAGTGGATTGTGATAAACATATTTAATTATTTTTCTGTTTTGTCTCTATTTTATTTGAACTAAATATATTTAAATCTATTCTATTTTTTGTCTTTTTCTATTTTTTTCTTATCTGTCTCATTTCTATTGTATTTCTCACCTTTTCTTTTCCTGGCAAATGAATGTTTGCGGCAAGGTAGTTATGATTTTTTATACTCATAGACCTGTTACACGTGTTGTCCGTACAGTTGACTAGTTAATTTTCTTTCCATTCATTTTTGTTTTCTGATGACATTACTAATATATTTTTTTTATTGAAGATGACATTACTAATATAATTTGTAGTACTATAGACTAGTTTATATTCTGATGCGTATACATTACTATTAGTTTTTACGAGAAACAATGATTTTGGGGGTAAGAAATTATTATTATAAACAATAAAATAATTTCGTAATCATTAATTTACTCTTTAATTCATATGACCATGGTGACTATGGCAAAAGCGTGTTCCTCCTTTTTTTTCGGAAATGCTTCACAAAAGCGTGTAGACTGGTGTAGGAAAACAACGGCACCTTGCAATTTCATTTAAAAAAAAATGATTTATTGTCATTCCCTTGTCTGGCGCATATAATTGGATTAATTAATGCATCATCTACTTATATGCCAGTGCGGGGTTAAAGTCCTTTATTTTTGTCGTACAACATATTGAACCCTCTTCTCATTGTTTGTACAACATATTCTATAATGTTAAGATCTATTTTATAAAGAAAAATAATATTTATAAAATATATGTGTATATTTTAATAATAAAAAATAAATGATATAATAGAAAAAACAACTTTGCTTACGTGCATGTTGGCTGCTAAATAGCAGTGTTTAAAATGGAACCTGGGCTACGTACGTGGTCGTTGGCCTTGGGATTTTTTTTAAAATAACTATTTACGTAAAAATGTTTTTTTTTTTTATCAAATTTGTTTGAACAAAAATTTCAATATTTCAAACAAAAAAAATTAAACATATTATTAGTTGGCATCTTATTTTGAGGAGGATTGGGTATAGGTTTCATCCTTTAATTGTTACCCCATTTATCTGATATTGATAAGTATATCAAATAATACAAGGGCATTTTTAAATTCATATAATGTAAAATGTTATAAATTAAAAACTGAAAATATTAATTTAATTTTTGAAATATTTTTTATTGATAATAAAAAATTGAACTATAAAAATATATGCATTATTTGTTTATTCAAAAAACAAAAATTAGTTTAATTGATAGAATATAATTTTACTCATAATTTTAAACATTTCACTATGGCTAGCATTGATTGAAAAAAAATGTGAACATTAATTAAAAAAATCAAAGAAAGTATTTTTTTTATTTTTTGTATATAAATGTGATGCTTGAATCTAGAATTTTATACAAATTATTGAAATTTCTCCTATAAACTGATTGCAGTAAGTTAAGGAAAAACTAATTTAGTTAAACAACTAATTGAAAAGAAAACACATTAATTTATACAACCTCAACTTCATTGTGTCTATTTTGAAAGGGGGATTTTTATCCTATAAAGCGGATTTCTCCCAATGCCGAAATCAAAGTCTCTAACAGTATGATACCTATATATAATATTAAGGAATAAATGAAATAAAATCATATAATTAGGTGAAGGGTCAAAAGCAGAATTGACGACAGACCGACACATATTATCTATTTGCAAAAATATGATAACCACAATTGCTTTTCTCCAAACTTCTTGATGCTAGACAGATGCATTGCACCACGACAAAGTGTCCTCTGATTTCTCATGTGGAGATAACAAAACATAGAAAATCAGAAGAAAGGCAAGCTGTCTACAATTGGTGGTGACTATGATATGAGTAAGAACTATGAGTAGGTCCCAGTTATTGCAAGGAAATTGTGCACGATTCACAATTACACATCCCACACTGCGTTATGGCTAAGTGGGACATAATATTTTAACAGAAAATAATATTCACACGCATGTATTATCGAAAATAAGAGAGAAAGAGAGAATATCTTTTCAATATATTCTTTTATCTCAAACTTGATTTTGTTGTTGTATAGTAACAAGAGAGCCAATTTTATAGGCTTGACTCTATAACTACTAAATCTAGAAAGTTGGAAACTATCCCATGTATTGCAAGGAAATTGTGCACGATTCACAATTACACATCCCACACTGCGTTATGGCTAAGTGGGACATAATATTTTAACAGAAAATAATATTCACACGCATGTATTATCGAAAATAAGAGAGAAAGAGAGAATATTTTTTCAATATATTCTTTTATCTCAAACTTGATTTTGTTGTTGTATAGTAACAAGAGAGCCAATTTTATAGGCTTGACTCTATAACTACTAAATCTAGAAAGTTGGAAACTATCCCATGTACTAATAACATAATCCTAATTGTAGGTAACAGAAAATCAAATAATGAAATCGGGAAAGTTGGAAACTACTCCACTAAATTAAAATGCTTTGACTCAATCAACAGTAAATATTAGTCATGCATATATACTTGATTTATTTACTTCTAACATTGCCTCCCTTAAATCAAATATGCACACTAATTATTCCAAGCATTTTCTTCAACTTATAAAACAATTATCCTTTCAGTGGTTTTGTAAAAATATCTGGAACTTGTTCTTCAGTTGGACAGTATTTAATAACAACTTCTTTTTCAACTACCCATTCTTGAATTTTATGAAACCAAATGTCTATGTGCTTGGACCGCCCATGAAAAACTGAGTTTTTTGAAAGTGCAATTGCAGACTTATTATCACAAAAAATCATTGTGGGAGTATTTTGTTTTTGATGCATTGCTTCAAGCATCCTTCTCATCCATATTGCTTGTGTAGCACAACTTGTTACATCTATGTATTCTGCCTCGGCTGTTGAGAGTGTAATTGTTGGTTGTTTCTTTGAGGACCATGCTATTGCTCCAGTGTCTAGATGAAATGCATACCCTGACGTGCTTTTTCTTGTCTCAATATCTCCTGCCCAGTCACTGTCTGTGTATCCAACTAGCTTTATATTAGAATTATTATCATAAAAAATACCCTCAGTCAAAGTACCTTTAATATATCTCAGGATTCTTTTTGCTCCTTGTAAATGACATGCACGTGGCTCTTCCATAAATCTGTTGAGCAATCCTACTCCAAACACTATATCTGGTCTAGTAGCTGTTAAATATCTGAGACTTCCAATCAAGCTCTTGTAGTATGTTGAATCAATTCTTCTTTCATCGCTATCTCTTTTCAACTTCAACTTTTCTTCAACAGGTGTTGAGATTGGTTTTGAATTTTTTCAAAATGTCTGCAGCATACTTCTTTTGAGAAATGAAAATTCCATCAGCCTGTTGAATGACCTCAATGCCAAGAAAATAAGACATCAGACCCAAATATGTCATTTCAAAGCATCTAATCATGGCTTCCCTGAATTCTGCAATCATCTTTGAATTGTTGCCAGTAAAGATTAAATCATCAACATAAAGGCACATAATAAGAATACCACTAGAGTCAACAAATTTAATATATAGAGTATGTTCAAACGGACATCTTTGAAAACCATTCTGTAAAAAGTAAAAATCAATCTTCTTGTACCATGCTCTGGGTGCTTGCTTCAAGCCATACAATGCTTTCTTTAGCTTATAGACTTTATCTTCTTTGCCTTCAATCTCATATCTAGCAGGTTGTTCAACATAGACTTCTTCTTCTAAAGTACCATTTAGGAAAGCAGACTTAACATCCATTTGATGAATCTTCCAATTATTTTGAGTTGATAGAGAGATAAGCATACAAATTGTATCTAATCTCGCTACAGGAGAAAATACCTCAAAATATTCAATACCTCGCTTCTGCTTGTATCCTTTTGCTACTAACCTTGCTTTAAAACGATCTATTTCTCCACTAGGCTTGTACTTAGTCTTGTACACCCACTTCACTCCAATTGGCCTTTTATCTCCTGGTAAGTCTGTCAGCTCCCACGTCTGATTTTTTTCAATGGTATGAATTTCTTCATCCATTGCTTTTCTCCAATTTTGGTCACTTGCAGCTTCTTCAAATGTCACTGGTTCACAATCTGCAAATAAAGCAAAATTGATAATTTCCTCATCAGATGGGTCATTGTCATTACCCACAACATAGTCCTCCAATCGGGCTGGTAGTCTTTGTTGCCTTTGTTGTTTGTTTGATGTTTTTGGCTCATCAAGTGTTGGATCTACATGTCCAATCTCTTCTTCATAATTTTCTGGAATTATTACAGGCTCTTTTTGAGCTTTGGAAGACCAATTCCACATTCTTTCTTCATCAAAGGTCACATCTCTGCTTATAATTACCTTCTTTGTCACTGGATTATAGAGCTTGTACACCTTTGAGTTGGTGTTGTAACCAATGAAGATGCACTTCTCTCCTTTGTCATCAAGCTTTTTTCTAAGTTGATTAGGTACGTGGGCATATGCTATACACCAAAAAATTCTGAGATGTCGGATTGAGGGCCTCCTTCCACTCCAAGCTTCTTCTGGTGTTTTATCATAAACACTTTTTGTTGGACACTTAACAGCTTCTGCCCAAAATTCTCTGGGTTTATCCTTTAGCATGCATCTCACCATGTCCATGATAGTCCTATTCTTCCTTTCTACTACTCCATTTTGTTGAGGAGTGTATCTTGTTGTTAGTTGATGTTGAATTCCATGTTGGTCAAAAAAATCTACACAGGCAAGGTACTCTTGGCCTCTGTCCGTCCTTAGTGCTTTAATTCTGCAACCACTTTGTTTTTCTACAAATGCCTTAAATGACTTAAAGGTATCATAAGCTTCTGATTTCTGTTTCAAAAAATACACCCAGATTTTTCTGCTAAAATCATCAATAAAGGTAATGAAGTACCTGCTATCACCATGTGTTGGTATCTCAACCATGCATAAATCTGAATGGACTATTTCCAATGGCTTTTTTTGCTCTCCAAGACTTCCCAGTTGGAAAAGACCCTCTATGCTTATTTGCAATTTCACAAGTCTTACGTACTCCCTCAAGAATATTTATAATAGGCAAACCAGATACATATTCTTTTTTAGATAAATAATTCAATACAGAAAAATGGTAATGTCCAAAGCGCATGTGCCATAACCAATCATTATTTGGTATAAAAGAACTTAAGCACGATAATTCTTTGTGATCAACTTTTAAAGGGAACAGGCGATTATGAGTCATTTTTACCTTAGCAACGAATCTCTCATTTTTGTCAATCAAGGTACAGTAGCCATTGAGAATCTGCATGTTGTAGCCTTTTTCTGATAATTGTCCCATGCTCAACAGATTGTGATGAAGACCAAAAGCATAGAAAACATCAGAGATGAAATTTTGAGAACCATCCTTCAATTTGATAGCAATTCTGCCTTTCCCCAAAATCGAAATATTTATATTATTTCCGAATTTCACGGTAGATTTTACCGTTTCATTTAGTGAGGAAAATAACTCTTTTTTTCCACACATGTGGTTGTTGCGGCCTATGTCTAGATACCAAATATCTCCATCGCCTGCAAAATTGTCTGCTGTTATAAATAAAGTTTGTGGATTATCAGAACTCTCACCAGTATGTTGATATTGGTTTTCTGCTATATTTGCCTGTTGTTTGAATCTACAATTTGCAACTATGTGCCCGAACTTTTCCACAGTGGTAGCAATTGAAATTTATCCTTTCTTGGGAGTTGTTGCTTCTTCCTCTTCCATAGTTGGTAGATCTGAAATTGTGTCCACCTCTTCCTTAATTAGGTGGTTTGAAATTGTTGTCTCTCCATTGTTGATTGGAATTATAATGACCTCTTCCTTTGAAATTGCCACGACCTCTACCTCTGGAATTTCTATTTTCACCTTCACGAGCTTTACTATCTTCACTTTGGCTGGATTTTGCTATATTGGTAAAATTTACTTGACTCTTCAAGGCTTTTTCATTTTCTTTTCTTTATTTTCTTTTTCAGTTTTCTCCAAGATTGTACTCACATGGCTTTCAATGCTACCTTGCAATTCTGCAACTGTCATAGTGTCTATGTCATGGGCTTCAACTATTGTAGTCACCACATGATCAAACTTCATTGGCATGGTGCGTAGAATTTTCTCCACCACTTTGCTTTCAGGGATGTCTTCTCCATACACCATCATCTTGTTGACAAGATTTGTTACTCGTGAAAAATATTGTTCCACGGTTTCAGAATTGGACATTTCATATCTTTCATATTCTCGACGCATGGATTGCAGTTTGGATTTTTAGGCTTTTTAGGCTTTTTCTACTTCTTTGTATGACAACTTCAAAATGTCCCACGCTTGTTTGACTATCTTGGCATTTGCTATTTTGCCAAAAATTGAATAACCTACACCTTGGTGAATTTGCGATAGCGCCAACTGATCATTCCTTTGAGCAGCATCATCAGCTCCTTGTTGTACTCCTTGTTGTACTCCTTGTTGTAAGCCCGATTCAATAAAGCCCCAAATATTGTGAGCTTTCAAATGGGTGGATATTAACAATGCCCAATAGTTATAATCCAATTTTCCATCTAATTTGGGACCAGACCAAACAATATTGTAATTTGTGGTCATCTCTCTTTCTCAAAAAAATTTGGCAAAGTGAGAACTCTCAACCTCACAAAACCAATGTTGGAGCTCTGATACCAATTTGATATCAGTGGGACATAATATTTAACAGAAAATAATACTACTCACATGCATATATTGTGGAAAGAAAGAGAGAAAGAGAGAATATCTTCTCAATATATTCTTTTATCTCAAACTTGATTTTGTTGTGGTATAGTAACAATCCCAAGAGAGCCAAATTTATAGGCTTGACTCTATAACTACTAAATCTAGAAAGTTGGAAACTATCCCAGATACTAATAACATAATCCTAAATGTGGGTAACAGAAAATCAAATAATGAAATCGGAAAAGTTGGAAACTACCCCCACTAAATTAAAATGCTTTAACTCAATCAACAGTAAATATTAATCGTGCATATATACTTGATTTATTTACTTCTAACCGTTTAGAATCTTGTTTTGTGTATATCAAAGTGTGCATAATGAGAAACAAATACATCGAAGAGGAAAGGTGACGTAATAGGTGATATATTTTTTTATAAGTATCCTTCTTCGCATGTAATTTTATTTAAAATATGATATAATTTTTAAATATGAATCTTTTTGTCAACAAAAATTTAAATCTTAATCCATTATATTGTACGAGACTAACATACTCAACTTCATGGATAATATGATATCACGATAATATGATAAGTCACATGGTAAGTATCCTCTCAACTGTTGTCTTAAAACATGTATGATATTGATGGGTTTGACAGCTGGAACCAGAAGAACCTACTAGCAATATCATTTCCTTTATGTGATCATTTCCGCGCTTTAAAGCCTGTTCTGTATGAATTAATAGTACGTTTCTGACAAGTTTCTAACCAGTTTTCGGATTATGTTTACTTAATTTTTTATTTAAAGCTAAGTTTTTGACTAAATTTTCGATCACTTTTTTTTGCTTATGACTTCATTTTTAACCATGTTTTTTATATTTAAACATGAATTTTTACATCTTGAGTATAATTTTTAAAATTAATAATTATAATGTGTACGTTTAAGATTTTTTTTAACATGTTTTCAAACATATTATAAGAACAGAAAAAAAAGAGATATAAGATGAATCACCCATCACTTGTTTAATTTAGGTTAAATTAATAGGTAAACCCTTGCCGTCTTTTTCTTTTTTCATTTTTAACTAAGTTTCTATAATTTATAACCTTTTAAAAAATAATTATAATTATAATTTTTTTATAATAAAATCCTTAGTATTAACATTCTATTATGTTATGGTGACGACGTGACATGACATCTTTTCTCCCTTTTGTCATTTATTCCCAAAAGGAAATAGGCAACCTTCACCAAAAAAAAAAAATTATTAAAAACTCATCATCACCACCACAGATTTACGAGGAGTTCATGAATCAATGTCATATATTTGATCGTGCGCCAGTAAATTATCATTTGTCTATGTCTAATAAATAAATCGTTACTGTGTACGCTTCTCTCTTCTAACCATCGTTTTCCTTATGATTTGCAAAGTGGTCTAATATCACAAATTATACGCGTCATTATTATAAACAAACTTATCATACAAAAAACTTAAAAAATGTTTATAGGAGTTATAAGCTATTGTCATAAATCTTCTTGTGTATGATTAAATAAAACTTTTGGGATCTAATTATGCAATTCACTTTGATTCAGGAATGGCGGAGAGCAAACCAGTGGTCGGGTTATCATGGCAACCAAAGTTGCCTATTCCATCATCATTAGGGTCTCATAGCAAACCTCAAACTGAGGCATCAGGCAGCACAATTTTGAAATCCTGTTCAGAGCTGGTTCATGGCCTTTTCGTCCGTCCAAATGATCCTAGCTAGAAAACTGAACGAGTTAGTGAGAAAGCAAGTTAAAGATACTGCTGGCAAAAATTGGTATGCAATGCAGCAATAGATTATTCTCTCAAGCAAGTTTGCATTTCTGAATGCAAGCACGGTTGGATATTTTTTTCTTATCTGTTCATTTTTACACAGCTTAGCTGGATAATCAAATAGCAATATATTCATGTCCATTATATGCAGTTATCTTTTTTTATGGTTTCTTTTATGTTTTTTAAGTTGGAGTATAAAAGGGAATTATCTTACTATATTTAAATCTATGTCAGGTTCAATATGCTGGCCCAAATCATCACACCTGAATTGCAGAAAGATTTGAAGTTATTGAAGGTGCTTTTAAATTTTAACATCTTTACCTTTTTATAACTTTTCTTTCTATGGTGTTTTTTTTTTTTTTAGATATGGTCAAATATGATCTTGTGTTGTGAAATTAGCTTGGATTGAGCTAACAAAATAAGCATCCATAATCACATTCAAAATGAAAAGATATAATGGAAGCGAAGAACAGCAAAAGTAAATGATTCTGCTTTCTCCAAATGATATAGTAATGGAGGAACATGTAGGATTTAGATTTTATTACAGTTGTGGAATGAAAATTTTAGGTCCTTTTTATGTTGAACTTTTGCTTTACCAGAACCCTTCTCATAGTTTGGGACTCTTTGTTTCTTGCTTCTTGCTAGTACTGTATGTTTCGATGATTAGTAGTGTTTGCTGTCCCCTTTAGTTTTTACCCCTTTAAGACCAATAAATAATCGTCACCCCTGATCCGTAATTATGTCATGTTACGTTAGAACTCTTCTCGAAACTTCCTTGATATGGTGAAGTAAGATGCAATGATGTAAATTATTGTATAAAATATCAAGTTAAAACTCCCACGCAATGAATATGTACATTTGAGGATGCAATGACAAATGTGGAGTCATATTAAAAGCATCTTGATAAAAAGAAAAATTTCAGACACTTGCAGAGATTTTAATGTATCTCATAGTTTGTGTTAAAGATGTCTAATTATGTTTTGTGCACCAGTTATTATCCTTCTTAGACTTCAATAAGCATTTATGTTGATGGTTACAGTTGAGGGCTGCCCTTGATCCAAAGCGGCACTACAAGAAAGGTGACTCCAAATCAAAGACACTTCCCAAGTATTTCCAGGCAAGTTTTTGGTAACATGCTATATAGATCAATACAAGCATATGTTTGAGTGTTATTACTTCTTCCATCAAAACATGAATTTATATTTGACAGTGTTCATATCATTTGAAATTTTGAATATGATCAGGTTGGAACAGTTGTAGATTCTCCATTGGACTTTTTCTCAGGCAGATTAACAAAGAAGGAGAGGAAAGCAACACTTGCATCTTGTGTGGCTAATGTCTTTAGTCTATTCTGGATGGGAAATGATAGTATGGCCCTAAAGAGGCCAGAAGAAGGATATGATTAAAAGCTTAAAGAATTTATAAGATGAACTTAAAATATTATTTATAATTTATTTAATTTTTATTTTAATTACCTAAAGTTAGATGATTACACTGTATTGTATATTGAACATCAATAAAAAATATTAATTTTTATCTTTATTTTTATATATTCTTTTACCTTCTATGTAGTCTTTAATGGTAGTCTTAGTTTTGGAGTACTAGTAGCATTATTTTTCTTCCTATCAAGAAGTCTGTTTCAACTTTACCCACGATAAGGGTTAGTGATCACTATAGACGGATTCTGTTATAGGAAGGAAGACCTTCCTGAATTTATCTTCTAGAATGTCAACTTCAAAACTATAATTCAATTTAATTGAGCAATTAATTGAAAACCAGTCGAAATAATTAATTTTTTTAAATATGTTAGTTATGATTTAATTCATAATCATATGCTTAAAAAGTAAAACTTAGTAAATACACATTCAATATATTAAAAATTTTAAACAAATTTTTTTTTTTAGTACACGGTAATTTGGTTTCGACTAACTGTATTGGATACACATAATGTATAATAAAAATGTGACAAACAAAAGTTGTTTCCTTTAAGTTTATACTGTATTTTTTTTATGTATGTGCATATTAACATATTTAAATAAATAAAAAATAAAGATAATTATAATATAATAACGCGTATATTATAAGCTGTTTTATATTCAAATAATGGAACTGAAGTTGAAAATATGAATCCTAAATCTCTTTTCAAGACAAGAATGAATATTGTGTACCCTACAATACTACATTGGTAAAGACGTTTTACAATTATTCTTTTGACAATTTTACAATGCTTCCAACCATTGTATATTTTACCATTTTAGTGTACTAATTTTGTTAATAGCGAGTAATTCATATATAAGATTTAATTATCTAAAATATGATATTTTAAATTATTAAAATGCCATCCTTAATTTTATTTGTTAATGATAAATAACGGTAATTTTTTTCCTCTTTTGAGGGGTTCATCATTACTTTTTTATTATTTTTCTTCTTTTAAATTGATTTCCTATGCATTCACAAAAAGTTTTATATTATCGTATAAACATAAATTGAGATATATAGGAAATTAATTAATTTTTATAATAATAATTTAAAAAATTATATCAATCATAATTTTTTTTAGTTGATATGATATGTCACAATCAAATTTGTGATGAGGCGTAGGATGGTTCGGAATGGATTGAAATGAGGAATGTCTATCACTTGATAGTTACCCTTAACTAATTATGTAAAGTGTGACTGATATTCAGCTTGGGGTCATGTTTCTTGGGTATGAAGTAACAGGGTAAAGGTAGAGTTTTTTTTGGATGTTTTTGGGTTTCATGACTAGGAGTGTGCCTCATTGTCTTACCTACGCCGAGGCTTTAGAGGAGTCAAAGTCAACGTAGTTTTGGATGAGGCTTGGGAATGTATGAGTTTTAGCTTTTTGGATGATTAACTTGACAAGAGCGTACCTCTTGCTCCTACGTAACTAATTATGTAAAGTGTGACTGATATTCAGCTTGGGGTCATGTTTCTTGGGTATGAAGTGACAGGGTAAAGGTAGAGTTTTTTTTGGATGTTTTTGGGTTTCATGACTAGGAGTGTGCCTCATGTGCTTACCTACCTCGGTTTTAGAGGAGTCAAAGTCAACATAGTTTTGGATGAGGCTTGGGAGTGTATGAGTTTTAGCTTTTTGGATGATTAACTTGACAAGAGCGTACCTCTTGCTCCTACGTATCTTCTTTAAATCAGAAAAATCAAAGTTTACATAGTTCTGCCTAGTAAGGGTTCAGGCAAAAGCAAAGCCGGCTCGTACCAGCTTAACCTTATTGAGACCGAGACGGGCTCGGCACTGGGAGGGGTAGGTTTGGGATGATGGGTCACCACATGGCACCGATATAGACTCGACCCTTCCGTGAAAGGTTTCCGTGAGACAATAGTAGCCACAGATATGATTCTCAATCAATAGGGGCAAAATGTAATGTGTTTATGTAGCTGTTGGTAAAAAATCATCTTTTGTAGTGACTACCTTACAAGAAAGAGGAGTAATGAAATGCACTATTTTAGTAGTTAAAACAAGGGTTCTCCAGAGGGTTTCCTCACCCCTGCAAGCAATGTCGGGGTGTACCCGGATTGACAAAAGCAGTGTGAGGAGGGGATAAATTGGACTGGTTTCCACTCCTAAGTAGGGCCGTTTCGCTCTCGACTGGGGGACTAATAGGGATTCAGCCCCAGCACAGGGAGAAGGGCCAATGGGCTGGCAATTTGATTTTGGATTTATTTAAGGAGAAAGAAAGGTTTTCTAAGGCTTTAACTTGAGAGAATGTTCACGCGGTAATTTACTAACCTGATATCAGAGGAGTCCGCTGTTTTTTGGCTTCGACCCAGTACTTCCTTCCTTTCCTCTGTCTCGGTCTGGTATCTTTACGCGGCTTCCTTTGTATTGTCGTTAGCTTCCACTTCTCATTTCTTTCTCAAAGCTTCAGTCTTTCCTTCAGTTCTCCTTAGGATCTCCGTGCTTATTTCTCAAAGTCTCCACTTAAAAAATCCTCTCCTTCTCTCAATTTCTGCTCCCAATTTTTCGATCCCTTCTTTCTTCGTCTTGAGGCCTTTTATAGGCTTAGGTAGCCTCCATATCCCTTAATTCTCGGCTATGAGAGTGCTTGGTGGTTGGGGATTGATTTATCTGCTAGAATCATGAGAATCCCTTTATTTTTGGTTGTGAGAGTTCCGGGTTGTTGGAAGTGGATCTTGTGGAGACTCGATCTTGGCCTATTTTTTTGGGAGACTCGGTCTTGGCCTATTTTTTGGGGAGACTCGATCTCAGCCCATGAGAGTTGTGGAGTCAAGGTGGGAACTCAACCCGTACAGTTTTGGGGTGCTACATGATAAAATCACAAAATACATTAAAAATTAAACTCTTATTATAGCTTTACTCATCATGGTTTGAAACTTGAAAAAATAAATTAAACCTTTTTTATCCTATCTATTTCTGAAAATTTTAAACTTTCTCTTAAGTGATTATAATATTTGTCTTCAAACCAATCTTCTGAAACTTATCCAAATTAGAGTTCGTATCTTGAAGCTGAACATATATGCATAAATATAAAAGATAAACGATAATAATACATTTTTAACGGGTTTTCCTAAATACATATATATTATTACTATAGTTAAAATTTATTAAAAATGATAAATTTTTATGAGTCTTACTTATTATTTAATATTTTTTTACATAATTTTTTTTTATAAATTTTAATTAATAATAAAATATATTTTTTTAAATGTTAAAAAATACATTACCAATAATTTTATATATAAAGTATTCAAATATTTCCATTGGGGTGGCAGGGGTAAATAAATTAAGTATTGTTATTTAACGGTTTTAGCAACATGATTCGCAGTTGAACAGCGTCATCGCTAAGCAGTCCCAAACATGCAAATGGCTAATGAATCTGTTTGAGTGAAAAATAAATAAATAATAGCAGAGAAGAAACTGCACACCGTATATTCTGTTTTATTTGCTTACTCCACAACATAGAGTAATCCAGTTTTCGTCCATTCCAAAGTCAATTCTCACGCCCCGTAAAATAATCAATTTCTGGTGACTAAGAAAAGAAAAGAAATTGAAGAGCTTAGTAGTTTCCTCGTTTGATGGCTCTTCATTGTGGTGCTTTCTGCTTCAGGAGTGCGGCTTCTCACCCTCCGAGTTCTCTCAAGTTGAGTCACCCCACTGTCAAAGCTTCCGCCTTTTCTTCCCCTCCACTTGTCAAATTGAATATCAAAGGTACTCCAAATTCTGGGTCTTCGTGAAATCCAAACTGTTTTAAACTTTGCTTTGGAATATGTTTGTTGCAACTAGGGGAGGATGTAGGTTGTATTATCAATTTGAGTTGTGTGTTTGTGAGCTTTTAGGTGCCTTTGGATAAACTACTTAATTAAGTGCTTATTTAGTAAGCTTAGCTCTTGTAAGTTATAATGCGAGGTGATTTTGTAATAAATTTTATCAAGACACTTACTAAAATAAGAGTTTATGTGTCAATGCTTTTGCATTATTAACTAATCAAAATTCATTTGTAATATAGCTTTATTTAAGTTATTATAAAATGAACAAAATTACCATATTTAGCGTGTCTGATTGGATGATAGGGTAAAAAACTTAAGAATGCTATTCTTAAAATAAAAATGTTTATAGGAGTTATAAACTATTTTCATAAGTACAAATAAGCTTTGTAAAAGCTCTTTCTAATGCCTCCTTAATTTAAAAGATTCTGTTGCTTCTTTATTTAGTTTCACTTCTGGAGCCTGAGGTATCAAGTTATGATAGGAATTTATTTTCACTTGTCAACTTTTCCTTGTTACAGGAAAGGCATTTCCTGGCGATGGGACACCTGAAACAAAGGAATCACCTCTTGTGGTCTGTTTTGGGGAAATGCTCATTGATTTTGTTCCAACTATCAGTGGCCTTTCTTTGGCCGAAGCACCTGCGTTTAAAAAGGCTCCAGGTGGTGCCCCTGCTAACGTTGCTGTAGGCATATCCCGTTTAGGAGGCTCATCAGCTTTTATTGGAAAGGTATTATATAAATACTTTTCAAGGTTCTTTCTATACTTCTGTTAGGTGTAGGACTAGGAAGCATCATATTTTAATATGCAACTTAGGCATACAGTTAATGTTGAGTTTGCTTGCAAACTTGAAAGTGTCCAGACTCCTAGCATTCATAATCTTCTGCTGCCAAACTTTTCCCGATAGAAGAGGCTCGCATTATTAATAGCATCATGTTTGTTTTCTGAATCAGTTTTTATGGAAAGAAAAAGAGATAATGTTGATAAGAGTTAATTCTCATTTTGGCCCTTGAAATATTTATGGGACGTCAAATTAGTCCCTAAAAAAATTGTCATTAGTATAGCCTCTCTATAGTCAAATTTGTCATCATGTTAGTTCCTCCATTACCTTCCATAAGAAACATCACTAGTAGATTCCGAAGTTCAAGGGACCTGTTTAGTGCTAATATGGCTTGATAATGCCATCTAAGCATTTGTGTGGCAATACCACCTAGGCATTTACTTGGTGCACGTGCTGACAAAATGATTAATCTGATATTTTGATGAGACATCAAATTTTAAGGAATTAAAGTCTGACATGTGAATCTTTGAGTGACACAAACAAGGGTTAACTTTTTTTTTTTTCCACTTACAATACTAATGTACAGTACCAGGGTGGTTGAGGCAGGGGTTGTGCATTTGTGGTCTCTTTAGGTGGCTCATAGGCTCTATATTTTTAGGGATTTGGTATCTATAATAAAGGTGTGTGGGTTTGTATGGTTTCTTGGCTTAATTGTTCATGGCAAGGGGTAAAAATGGTTTGTGTTGGTACCGCCTTGGGGAATGGTGACCTAAGCAAGTGGTAGTTAATGTTTGCAAGTGGTTTGATGTTAGCTTTTGGTTCTTTCTTTGTTGGTTTGATTAATTTAGGAGGTGGAGATTCTGTTTGGAGGTTGCTATGGGCAGTGTATTTCAAGGTGCGTGGTTTTGAGTTTTCTATTCTGTGTGATGTGCAGGAGTTATGGGTTTATTGGTTGTTTGATAGGTACTATATTGATGTTTGAGTTGAAGGATGTGTTGTGTTTGTGTTCACTTGAAATATGTAGGGTCTTTTTTCTTTCTCTAGGGGATTAGAGGCTTGTTGTTCTAGCCATTCAGTTTCTGTTGTGGTAGGATTTAGTCATTTACAATCAAGCAAGAAAGTTGTAATTTACGATGATATTACTCAGAAGCGAGAACCATGTGTTGGCACAGAGATAAAGTCATAAGCTAAACCTTTTTGTCCTGCAAAGATTCAGTTGTCATCACTTTAACTTAGTCCCTCAAAGATTCACTGGTCACCCACATAGATGTCTAGGTGCCATCATCACGTAGATGCTTAGGAACCATTTAATGGGCCACATCAGACTTTGTTAATGGTGTTTCTGAGGCTGACAAAAGGATTAATGTGGTGATATATTTCCTTATTATGGGTTTTTAAACTGATGTAAAAATCTTTTAGGGACTAATCTAGTGCCCCATGAATCTTTGAAGGACGAAATGAGGGTTAACTTGATTGATCAATTAATGAGCTGGAACTAGATTGTTGAATCTTGTGAACCCTTGATATATTCTGTATAAGGATCTTATGAACTAGCATGCAGTTATGATTTTTGTCACTTTGGCAGTTTCCTACATAAATTATCAACTAGGAGTGTTAAATGGATGAATTGGATAGATTTTGAATTAAAATATAATGGATGGGTTAAAAATAATTCATTAATCCATTTATGATCTATTAAAAATGTATTGAAAAAACCCAATCCATCCATGACTTGCTTAATAAAGTATATAATATTTTATTTTTCAATTTTTTTATAAAATAAAGTATAATATTTATATTCATTCTTGTAACCAAATATCTTAAAGTCCAGGACCCATCCCTTGAACACCTATAATTAACTAATGAACTTGGACTACTTGATCCAATCTATTAGAAAAAAAATATGTAGGATGGTTCATCATCCATCAAATAACAAATTGTGATACAATCTAACCAGTTCTTTAATTTTTATTTTTATAATTGGCTGGATTGATTGGATTTATACACGGATGAATTGGATGGTTAGTGGATACACGGATTGAATTCTCACCCCTAATATCAACTGGTAACAATATGGGAATATTTCAGGTGAACCTAGAAAAGGAGCTTTGTAGATGCTCGTGACTAATATGCAAGCATGAAAATTGTTGTAGAGTTTTAGGTACTGGTTTAGAGAATAGAGAGAAAAAAGAAAGAAAAGATAATATTTTATTGATGAGATATCCTTTAGTCTTGGATCAGTGATGAACCCAGGTTAGGGAGAGAAAGTATGCATGCAAGTTGTTCCTCACAGGATTTCCAGAATCTGAGATCTCTTCCCCAAAACCAATCCCTATCTCTTTATATCCTATCTTTGCCAAATTCTGTTAGAATTCTAACTAACAATTGCTGACTAACTCAAACTCCTTTAACTAACAGAAACCAACACATTGGGCTTACCTAACATAGAGGTCACTTAGCTATAAAAGAAATGCGTTTGTTTGTGAAGCTGAAATTTGGATGTGAAAAAAATGTATAATTTCTCAATGTTTTACTGACTTTACTAACTCACCCCCTTCTTCTGGCTGGTTAATTGTTCCCAGAAATTGAATCCTAAATTATAAGAACACTTGGTGTTTTATGCCCTTTATTGCTGGTTGAGTAGCTCCATTTTACTAGAATTACCTGATAATTAATTTTATAAAATCAGAATTATGTCCATAATTGTGTGCTTACAGCTAATTTTCAATTGTGCCCCTTACTAAGTATTTTTCCTGATGTTTGGTACAAAAGGCAAATGAAAATCTGATATCAAGATAAATAAACTCAAATTTTGAACAGTATTCTATTTTTTTTTTATAAATTAGTAGTCATAGTTAAAATGTCTCTTCTAAATTCAAGTTCAAAAAGAGTTTAATGCTTTATGCAACATGAACAGGTTGGTGAAGATGAATTTGGATATATGCTTGCTGATATACTCAAGGAAAATAGTGTAAACAATGAAGGGATGCGTTTTGACCCTGGTGCACGTACTGCTTTAGCATTTGTTACATTGAGGAGTGATGGAGAGCGAGAGTTCATGTTTTATCGCAATCCTAGTGCTGATATGCTGCTCCAAGAAGATGAACTTGATTTTGACCTAATCAGAAAGGTAAAACCAAAAGCGGAATTTGTGGTAATCAAAGTCAAACTAAGGCAAAATGTATGCCATAATCCATGAGTTGAGGAAATCAAACTACTATTGAGCAAGTTACTCAACATACTTTCTGTTTCATTTTTCTCAAATAATCTTTGTTCGGTTACTCAAAATCACTTCCTTCAACCAGTACTTTATGAATTTGTATAAAGTATAAACCATTGTTTTGATTGCTTATATAGCATTATTGTTTCTGTAGTTTAAGAACTCCCTTTCAGGTTTCCTTAATATCAAGTAAAACATCAAAATGATTGGCAAGTCTATGTTCCTTCTAATATTTTCCACTTTGACTCTACTTAATTCATAAATTCTAGTAATATTGTTCTATTATTTCTTTCTGGCAGGCCAAGATCTTTCATTATGGTTCCATAAGTCTTATAACAGAACCATGCAAAACAGCACACATAGCTGCAGCAAAAGCTGCAAAAGATGCTGGTGTAGTTCTGTCTTATGACCCTAATCTGAGGCTTCCTTTATGGCCTTCTGCAGATAGTGCAAGAGAAGGAATTCTGAGTATATGGGAGACTGCAGATATCATTAAGGTTCCTCTCCTATCAATAGGGCAGAATATATATTCTTTAGCAATAGACTTTTCTTGTGACGATGATGATGCCATCTCTGACAACCAATCTGATAATTACTCAGGTAAGCGAAGAAGAGATTTCTTTTCTTACAAAAGGTGAGGATCCTTTTGATGAGGCCATTGTTCGTAAACTATTCCATCCAAACCTCAAGCTACTCCTTGTTACGGAAGGTGCAGAGGGTTGCAGGTATTACACCAAGGTAAGCCTTCCAAAGATGCTATTTCAGAAACTCATTTCAACTCTTGCTAATATTTGCTTTATGCTGCTAGGTATCGTGTATTATTGATAATTATGATTTGAAACCTGTTCTACTATTTCTTTGCAGGAGTTCAGTGGTAGGGTCAAGGGATTGAAGGTGGATGCTGTTGACACCACTGGTGCTGGTGATGCTTTTGTGGCTGGAATATTATCACAATTAGCTGTGGATCTTTCATTACTTCAGGTGACCAAAATATATTTACTTCTGATATTAACCATCCCAAAAGTTTCATCTATAGAAACTCATGTTGTATGGAACATCTATTATTGTTTAAATTATAAAAAAATCTCAATTTCTTGCATCTGAATACTGCAATTTTATGCCTGCCACCCACCCAATGTAAATTAGAGAAGAATTGAAAAGTGGCTTGATTAAAATAATCTCACTGCACATGTCTTCCAACAAGTGAGATTGAGGTTTAATTGACTGAGCCCTAAAGTTATTAATATCAGATAATTTAGTATCTGAAATTACAAAAAATGTCATTTAGTTCCTGAAATTTGTAACACCATCATTATTTAGTAATGCCATGGATTGAAATGACCATCACTTGATAATTTTAAAGACTTAGGCTCTCTTTGGATAAACTCCTCTCCATAAGTATATTATAGGAGGAAAAAAGTAAAAAAAGTAAAAAAATAAAATGAATTGAACTCCTTCCATAATCAAATCAACTTATATAC
Source organism: Mucuna pruriens (assembly GCA_025330945.1). Taxonomy (NCBI): domain Eukaryota; kingdom Viridiplantae; phylum Streptophyta; class Magnoliopsida; order Fabales; family Fabaceae; genus Mucuna; species Mucuna pruriens. The sequence continues at coordinate 7,976,896 of JAENHJ010000324.1, read as the reverse complement.
TTCAGTTTTTGAAAAAGTTAAAAGAGAAAACTTTTATAATAAAAATTAAGTACATAAATTGATTTTAATTTATAAGATAAACTTTTTCTTTCTGTGAGTAATTATAAAAAAAATTATCCAAACATGACTAAAAAATGACATTTTTGAAAATTTAATGACTAAATTGACCAGAGCTCAAAAATTTGAAGATTAATTTAGTGTATCAAGTTGGGAGCTTGTAATTTTTTAAGTCTAGCCAAGTGGCCATGTAATTGAGACGAATTAATGATGCCAACATAATAACTATTTGTTAGTTTAAGACAACAATTTTTTACCTTTGTTCCATATCTATTAATGTTTAAGGTTAATGCATAGATTACGGAGCATTCAATTTATATTCCGTCCTTTCTTCTTTGTGTGTTTTTTGCTAAACGTTATGAATGTGGTTTTAACTTACAGAATGAGGAAGTGTTGAGAAATTCTCTCAAGTTTGCCAATGTCTGTGGTGCATTGACTGTGACGGAGAGAGGTGCAATACCAGCTTTGCCCACCAAGGAAGCTGTTCTGAATGCTATGCTTAAGCCCGTATCCTAACTTTACAGCCACTCTAATTATGTGAGGATCATTTTTTTATTTAAATTCTTGAGAACCTGTGAGCTAGTGCAATAAATAAGAATTGGTCGTTTCCATAATTTGGTAAATGCTCAGTTCAAGCAAAATTCAGTTTATCATTGAGTAATGCAGAATCATTATCATGCATGAGTTTATTTAAACGTGATGTCTTCATCTATCAAGGAGTAATTGCTAAGGAATTCGTGATATTATTTTATTCAAGTAAAATATAAAAAGGGAAATTTTAATTAAGAGACAAAAATATTTAATATTACAAAACAGATATGCATTTACAACATATCACTAAAGTAGTAATTTTTTTTCTAACAATTTTTTTTCATACAGTCAAAAATTGAATTCTTGAAAACATAAAGGAATTCAACTGTCTACTGATGGACTTTGTTAGTAAATATGTATCATTTAAGTTGATTAAATAAATTTTGTCAAATTGATAAATATGAAATAAGCATAAGAAGAAATAAGAGAATGGATGCAAACTATTAAACAAAAAGTAGGTTTAAAATTATATTTTTGAAATGTATAAATATAGCTAAATTGGATTTTAGTCTTCTATATTTTTGTTGATTTTGATTTTTATAAGTTTTATTTTATTTTTAAATTTTCTCTATATCAAAATTATTTGTATCTTTTAATATACTCTTCTATTTTTATTTATTTATTATTTCATATTCTCTATACTATTTTTTCTTTCTTTACTAATAAGTGTAAAGAAAATAAAATTCATTACTCAATTCATTTTTATTTGTTTATGTAATTTTGAGATTTTTTTAAAAAATACTGCCAATACTCTTTTTAATACTTATTTTATTATTGACTGAAATTTATTAAAAATTATAAATGTTGATATCTTTTATTCACATTATTTCTCTCTTGATTTATAAATGAGTTGTAAATTTTTCGTTTATTATGTGTAAGAACGAGGTAATGGATTTATGCTTGATCAAAAGTATTTCCTATAAAAATGTATAATTTTTAATAAATTATAGAGCAATAAAAAATACTAAAAAATATTAGAAAGTGTTAATAGAAGTGACGTGGGCCTAGTGGTCTTTGACATTCTGGAATTGCAAAGTAAAAGAATATGATTTAGAACCATAAACAAGTATGGTAAAACGGATTTAAAGTAGGACCAAGTGTGAGGGGAGGGCGAGATTAAGGGGTGTCCTGACATGAGGGGCAGGGTCCCTCTTTAAGAAGCAAGTTCCAATTGGATTTGACTCCGAAGAAGGAATTGGTTGGTTGTCATAAACACATTATTATTGTATTCACAATGGGTGATGACCCTCAAGACATAGCGGACAGGGAACGCATTTTCAAGCACTTCGACGCCAACGGCGATGGGCAAATCTCTTCGGCCGAGCTTGGAGAGGCACTGAAAGCCCTCGGTTCAGTCACGCCTGATGAGGTCCAAAGGATGATGGAAGAGATCGACACCGACGGAGACGGTTACATTTCTCACGAGGAGTTCACCGATTTCGCCCGAGCCAACCGCGGCCTAATCAAGGATGTTGCCAAGATTTTCTAATTTCATTCTTTAACTAACCCTTACCTTTTGTAATTAATTCATTAATTCATTAATTCAATTTCCTTTTTCCCTTTTTTGCTATGTTGTCATCCACCACGGGAACACATTCATTCACTTCATCATGTCACCCTCTTTGGGTTTCTTTTTTTTTATTATTGGAACCAAATCGCCTTAATAGCTGTACTCTTTTGTCATCTCACTTATGTCTACCTATTCCTAGTATTATTATATAACAAGCTCCTTCTTCTACACATCGCTAACATAACTGCCCAACAATTACACATTATCTAATCTTAAATTAATGGAATCTACTTTCAAATATTACGTTTGTATGTCGTCTAAACATGTATATAGACACATGAAATGGTTTTCTTTTTTTTTTTTTATACATTATCTATATTCAACTCATTTATGTTCATCAATGCGAAATTGGCTTGGGTTTGGGCTGTTTTCTTTTTACCTGAATCGGTGGAGAGAGAACTAGAGCCAAAAAGAATCACAAGGATAAACAAATAACAATGAGTTTTCCTAGATATAACGTTAACCATGAAGAATGAATGAAAATAGAATTTAATTGGCTATGTTTGTGGAGAGAGTAATTGAGTCATAGCTAATACTCAATATATATTTTTTAAAAGATTAGTCTCATGTGAAAATTTCTTATTTTTTTTTTAATAACATTTTATATATTATATCGTTTAATTATATATTATCATATGATTAAAAATATTAATCTTTAGAATTTTATGATCATTAAATCATAAAATATCATCAGCATTACTTTTAAAATATTTATTGTGGTGAATTGTGATTAGATAATTTTGTAAAATCATTTTACAATGTTAGTAGTTTTGGTATATAATATATTTCCTCTCATTTTTAAGATAAAATTAATCTAAGATAATTTTTAATTTATTTAGATTTTACTGCATATGATAATTAAAATAAGGAAAATATATTACACTTTACCCCTTTGGATAGAGGAAGGTAAAGGGAAGAAATGTACAAAGATGCAATATTCCTCTTAGCTCCAAATACTACTAACAACATGAAAACGTTCACATTTAATCCCTGCACTGTGGTGAGAATCATGGCAAAAATAATTCTCAACGACAATAGAGAAAATCATCGTCCTCACACTCTGGAACTTCTAGCATTGCCAAAGCCAAGTGACTTTTCATCTCATTATTTGTTTGCTGTAACTGAGGGTAATAATCAATCACATAACCATTACCAAAATAACCAGATTTCCTTCTTCTAGAGAAAACAGGCTCTACTTCACCTTTCAGTATTGCAACAATCTCACCTACGCTAGGCCTCCTAGATTCTTCATTTGTAACACATGCAGCTGCTGCATCAACCATGCAAGCCATTTGATCTGTGTATCTCGAACTGTACTTAACATGAGGATCAAGCAACTCTACAATGGCCCCTTTCCCTTTTCTCAGCAAAGGTTTAGCCTGAAAATGAATCACAGATTGGATGGGTGTCAGAAAAACCATGTTCATTTGTAGTATTTTAAAGAATTCGCCACTCACAAGTAATAACTGTATCACTATTACTTTATCATATAATAAAAACCAAAACAAAAAAAACTTGGATTTAGGTCATTGAGTGCGTTCTGTTGTCCAATTAGTATTGGATTTTAACGTTTAACTTACATTGACTTTTAATGCAAATATTTATTACACAAATTACTGAAGTGAAATTTTAATTTTGATTTACAACACTGAAAATTCTTCCAAATATTTGCTTAAACTAAACATTCCATCAGGCAATTTTATTATAGAACCAGCTAAAATGACCAATTTTCAATTTTGTTCTGGTTCTAGAAGTTAGAAACTGATGTAAAGGATATATGATTTATATCATTGCTTTGTTCATTAGTTAATGGATTAATTGGTCGGAGTAGTTGATGCTCAGAGCGTTTAGTTAATTTAAAATTACAAGGCATGACATTTGACCATTAACTCACCCATAAGACCAAGTTTTCCTCTCCAGGAGGTCTTTTTTCTTCAATTGGCTTGCGACCAGTTAAGAGTTCCAACAAAACAATTCCCAAAGCATAAACATCAGTCTTGTCTGATACTTTCCCATGTTGGAAATACTCAGGAGCCAAATAACTGTTAAGAAAGGGAAAGGTTTTTAAAATACTTGATTTCAATTATCTGAATATGAAAACAAATAATATTAAAGGCCAAAAATGCTGAAACAATCAATAAGTAGGGGTTAAGTTCGTACCCAAATGTCCCTTTCACAGTTTTGCAAAGGAAAGGAACTGAAGGTGCAGAAGTCCATGTAGCTAATCCAAAATCACACAACTACAATTTAACAACAACAATCAGAATGACTTTTAGGGCTTCTTTCTTATGATATACTACATCTTATCAGCAAAATAGGCAAATAGCATCTTACCTTGGGAATCTTCTTAGAGGAAAGCAGAATGTTTGAAGGCTTAATGTCTCTATGAACAACACATCTTTCTGTTCCATTATGCAGATAAGCCACAGCTTCTGAAATCCCAATTGCAACTTTATACCTCACAGACCATGGAAGTGGTGAACTACCCTTCACACTCTTCTTCCTCCCTATAAAAAAGACAAGCTAGAATCAGTGTAAATCATCAAATTCAATTGTAAACACTTTATAGCATGCAGGAATCAAGAAAAAAAAGAGAGAACATAAGTACCATGTAAGTGATGCTCTAAGCTTCCCCCTGATACATACTTGTACACCAAAAACAAACCCTCCTCTGAGTCAATACAAAACCCCACAAGAGGAACAACATTTGTGTTATGAAGAGAACTAGCAATCATCAATTCTCTACAAAACGCCTTGGCACACTCCTTGTCTTCCTTATCCAACCTTTTAATAGCAACAGCAGTCCTCCAAATCCCAACTCTTCCTCTGAAAACACAGCTCAAGGCACCTCTCCCAAAACTCGCCCTACCCATAACAAAACAATGAATGAATCACAATCTTAAGGGTACGATTGGATAAACTTTTTTTAAATACTTATAGAAAAAAAAAATGAACTTATCTCTTTGAGCTAAAATTAATTTATGTATTAATGAAAAACAAGTTTTAGATAAGCTAATACGAGAGATACAAATTAACTTGTGAAAAAATTTATCCAGTAGACTCTAAATCTAAATCAAATTCAATTCCACTAAGAGACTTCACACATGCACATGCGCACACAGAAGTTACCTTTGGAGAAATTGCAAGTAGCAGATTGAATTTCATCATAGCTGAACCTTATCAAAGTGTTGGCCACTGGAGATATGCTTTTCTCCAAAGACTGTATTCTTCTCCATTTCATCTCCCTCACTTGAGATTCATATTCCAAATTCACCATCAAAACGGTTGCAGCAGAAGCAGAAGAACTCATGTTGAACGACTCACTCCCAACCTGAGAACAGAAGCTGAACCTGAAAGATGAGTGAACCGATTGAGGGTCAGCACTTGCCAATTCTGCTCCAGACTGCGCCAGCAACCACGCCTTGTTTGTCTTTTTGAGACCGTTAAGGTCGTTATTGCCACCACAAGGAACACCAACACATGCCAAGGCAAAGTCGCACATCGTTTTTCTCAAAAAGGTTCTGAGTTTGTGCCTTTTGTGGTCAGAAAAGTCATTTTTTCCAACTGCAGAGGAAACGTGTACATTGGAAACATCCTTGGTGTCATTAGAACAGGTTCCTTGAGAGGAGCAGAAACTCATCATGAAGTGGATATAGATTCCAACAACAGCACAGAATCACAGAGAAGAAAAGGCTGGAGAAAAAAGGATAATGAAAAGTGGGGAGAAGCTTCTTTGCTTGTATGGTTGGAGCATATTTTTCTCAACTGCAGAGAAAAGAAGAGAGAAAGATGGGAAGTTGGTGGGGCTGTCTTAGAATAATTGAAATTGGACTAATGTAAGGTTGCATCAGAGTGAGTGAAGGGGAGGAAAAGTTGGGTATCATGGGTGAGGGTGAGAGTTGGTGATGAAGACCCTTTTAGTTAGAGGGAGGAGGGAGGAGTGAGCATGAGATGATGGTGAGAATTGAGGAAGAGAATCTTGTGTTTTTAAGACTGAAGATGACACAAGGTACAACACACACCAGGTAACATTTTTCAGCATAATTAACTTGTCAAGTAGGTGGGGACTCGTCAATAAAAAAACATCATATAAAAATAACAAGACTACTTTTATATATCCAGTTAAGAGCCATCACAGTGGCCAGCGACTAGTCAGAAATTATAATTTATCTAATTTCCAGACACAATTTTTTTTTTGTAAAACATTATTTTTTTCATTTATTATATTTTAATTTTTTTCTTTTAGTTGTAAAATTTTTTTTACAATTTATTATACATATATCATTTTCTTATAATTTTCATACTTAAAAGAACTCAAATTTTACATTAATTAAAAATAAAAATATCAGATTTTGTTTTTTAATTATTATATTATTCACACACCAAATTTAATAATATTAAATGCAAGAAACATATTAAGAAAATTTTAAATCCTATGTAAATTAAAAATAGTGTTTGAATAGATTATATAAATAATATAATGTTTACTTATTTGCAAATTAATTTTGTAATATTGAATCAAATGTAGATTTAAATAGAAAAAAAATTAAGATAGTTTTTTAAAAGTTAACATATTGATTATTCGAAATAATTTATAATTAAATGGTAAGTGTAATTATTTTTTACAATTTAGTATGTATATTATTTATTGTTAAAGTAATTATCAGAAGCTTTAAAAGAGAGAAAGAAGGTTGCTTTATTTGCATAAAGATGTGGCTGATGAAGGTATCAAGCATAAAATTAATAGCGGTGCAGAATTGGAAGTCAGAGTTGGGTTTTTATTCTTCTTGGTTAAATAAGAAAAAAAAAAAGTTACGGGTTGGATTTCTAACTTATATATGAATTTGAGATATTACTTTATTTTTAAAGAAACTAACCCGATAATGAGAGATTAGTTGGATAAAAAAAAATTCTAAACGAATATGCTTTTTGAGCAGAGATTGTGAGTTCTTTAAAAGGAGTTTGGAGCGTCAAAGAAAAACTAAATTCCAATCTTCTTCCTATGCGTTACGGGAAAGAAAATATGAAAATAATTATGGTGAAATTACTATTAAATTATTTTTTGTATGATTCCTCATGACATACGAATAATTATGAGAGAAGGATAAGAAGTTTAAATCCAACACAATCATAATCAAATATTCTATTGGCTTCGCAGTCTGGTGACCATACAGCCAATTCCTCCAAATCATGTGCTTCTTAATTTCATATAATTGTCTCAATTAATAAATCTTATTTGATATATATATATATATATATATATATATATATATATATATATATATGTAAGTTTTGAAACGTTCGAATTCAATTCAAATTTTATATATAATTAAAAAATGTATTCATTTAAATGATAAAATTTATTATACCTCTTTAAATAATAATAATAAATAAATATTTTTAATTTTAAATTGAAATTAATTCAAATGTATCTTATCTTGTATAATTAGATTTTGATTGAGACTTCTTAATAACCTGTAAGTATAATTAATTATTTATATTATTCCATAAATATATTTGTATGACATTAATTATAAGTGTGATTAACCATTTTACATAATATTAGATGGGTGTTAAGCAAGTTAGGGCCCATTACAGATGTGTGTTTGTAAACAGGTTGAATCCACCAAACTATTGGTCTCACATTGAGTGATGTGGAATGCGTGCAATGAAAAATGAAACATACAAACACCGATACACTTTTGGTATAGTTTGGTAGGTTGCTTTGTAAATTTAGCTTTGCGTAAAAAGCGATGTATTTTTAAAAGTATAACAATTGTATATATTTGTTTCAGTTTATTTATACAAATTTAATTAATTATTTATCATATTTTTTTTACAAATAATTGAATTTAAAAATAAAACAATTCATACATTTATCAAAATATTTAATGATGTATAATATATAATAGATATATTTAATATTTTATCATAAATTGTTTTCTTGTAACATGACAACTAAATATTTTTAGAGGTATGTTAATTTAATTTGGTTTGAAGTTATTTTGAAGAATTTGAATTCTAATATTATATTTTTATGATGAGTTTAAATTATATGTTAAGTTGTTTCAATTTAATTTAGTGTTTAATATTCTTTAAAAGATATAAATTTTATAAATAATCTTGTAATAATAATAATTTTTTAATATAATAAATAATATTTTATATAATATAATATTATATTTTATAATAATATTATATATTTAAAACATATATTATAAATTTATTTTAATTTAAGTTTTATATTTTTTATTTTTAATTTAATCATATTTAATATTAAAATTAATATATTAAATTAAAAAATCGGATTGATTCAGTCTTATTTTATATATTTCGAGTTTTGATTAAATAAAATTTATATTTAAATAAATAACATAGTAAAAAATTTAGACCGAGAAACAAAAATAAACTCATTATTTTCTCATCACTAAATTTAATTCAAAAACAAATTAGCAAGAGATTACAAGAATGAAAAGATGAAAGAAATTAAAATGTAATGATATTGTTGAGAAGTTATTTTGAATGGAGTACAAACCATGTTTAATTTGTAATCTTATCCTATTGATATGTTTAAATTCATACTATTAAAAATTTTAGTTATCTTCCTGAATTAAAATTTACAATAAAAAATATTTAAAATGTAATATTTAATATTTTATTTTAATATTACTTATTTATTTAATTTTAAATTATTATTATTATAAAGACAAAGATTAATAAATAGATTTTTAATAAATTAATTTTGGAAAATGTTAATATTAACTCTTAAAATTAATTTAAAATAACTAAAAGTGATATATTTTATTACAAATATTTATTATATTATTATATTTTATGTAAAAAACAATTTATTTCTAAAATTTTTATTACTTTTAATTGCTCAACAAAACCGATACAATTTTAGAATTGTTATTTATGTGAGAACTCATTTAACCATTTATATAATAACATTTTCTATGTACATTTTTTTATCATATCATTCGCTACATCTCTTGCTTTTCTATGTTTTTCTCTTCTTAATTTTTCTTAATTATACAATTTGTTGTATAATATTTCATAATTTTATGAGTTTAATAAATATATATTGTCAGTATAAAATTTTTACATAATTAGATAATTGAAAATAATATTTAATATAAATTTTAAGATAATTATTATAAAAATCAACAAAACTTATCATGTACGACTATTTATGATTAAATAATAATATAAAAATATTTTTTTATTTTCTCTAATTTTATAAAAATTTTATTATTTATATATCAATAAAAATTTATAAAAAAAATTATTTAATATAATTAATGATGAAATAAAAGAAAAATATTATATATAAATATTATATCCCAATAATTTTATATCCATTTTGGTAAAGAACTGCGTTTATACCCCTGGATGTTTGCGGTTAAAGGACTACAACCTATCATGACACGTGGAGTGAGATTCCGTATCCCAATGGACCCTACAACACTACCTCAAAATTCAAATGGATATCGATCGTCCATTCATCTCCAACCATGTCTTTTTATGTCCATTAATGTAAAGATAACTTTTTTTAAAAGGATAAATATTATTAACACAAATTTATTTTTAATTATTTCTTATGCAATTTTATTATTTTTTTCTTAAATATAATATTTAAAAATTATAAATTAAAAAAATATTATAAGTACAATAAATATTTATTAATATTGTTAGCTATTATATTTTTCGTATGCGTTTGAGTCTAATAACAAGAATATGTTTCAATAATTTTTTTATAAATATATAGAAAAAATATAAGAAAATAAATAAAATAAATTTTTTTATAAGTTAAAATTAATTTATGCGTAATCAAATTTATAAAAACTCTTTCATGTTAAGTTATTTAAAAATTTATTTTTAACTTAAGAAAAAAATTATTATTATTATTATTTTAAGTTTCTTCTCTTGTAAGTGTTACTTATAAGAAATAAGAATGTTTATCTACAAGATCCTAAATCTATTACTATTAGTGAATTGTATTAACAACTAAACAAAAGTTTAGTTGTTGGAATAATTATTGTTAAGAAAATATTAATTATGTAATTGTCATTTTTTTCTCAAAAGATAAGCTTGGCTTTATGATGTAACATTCAGTAGTTCATATTTATTTGCAAAATTGGAAGGTGGTGATCTATTTTTATTCTTCTTGGCTAAATAGGGGTAGGAGGGGGCACAATGTGATGTAATGACTTTGAAATAATAAAATACAAATCCTTATGCAATAAGCTGCCTCGATCAGAAGTCAGAATAATAAATTTGCTTATGGGAGCTCTGTGAACTTTGACTTAGTTAATAAACACATACCACAAAAATTCTTCGAGTTAAATTAGGTTTGTTATTTTTTAAATATATTTAATTACCAATTGAAAATATTTATTCATATTATTCACTTACACGTGATTTTAAGTATATGCTATAAATATAAGTTTATCTTTATATTAGTTATAATCATGAATATGTTTTGTTTATTTAGTTAAAAATATAGATCCAAAGTGAATTACAATTATGGTTATAAATATGAGTTTAAACTGTCAGTGTAAAATTACAAATGCTTATGGTTATAAATATGAGTTTAATTGGGCATAACGTAATGTAATGACTTTGAATAATAAAATGCAAATGCTTATGTAATAAGCTTCCTCAGCAGTCAGAATAATAAATTTGCTTATGGAAGCTTTGTGAACTTTAACTAACGCCAATAAACACATACTACAAAACGTACTTCGAGTTGGATTGGGTGTCATGTTATAAATATATATAATTATCAATTGAAAATATTTATTCATATTATTCACTTAGCTAGGATTTTAAGTAGAGATGTCCATAGATCGGATTGGATCGAGCTTTTAAAAAAAAAAATCATTTGATCGAATCATTTTAGTTTTTAAAATTTATTATTTAATTGATTTATTTAAATTTTAAATTTGATCTAATCTAATATAAAATAATTTGATTGGATTGTTTTCAATTTTAATCTTATTTTTATTTTTCTCTGAAGCAAGGATTAAGTAAATGTAAGATATATAATAAATAAAATAAAAAATAAAAAATATAAAATATCTTATTTATAAGTTATTATATAGCTAAACATAGTTCCTAAAAAAAATAATAAATAGTAATATAACTCATTAAATATATACTATTAAAAATAATTTTATTTATATATATTTATTCAAATAGTTAAAAAAAACTTTAGTTAAATATATTTTTCATATATAAGTATAAGTTGTATAATAATTATATAAATATATAAAAATAAAAATATAAACCTAAATGATATCATAAATTTATAAATAAAAATATATGCATATGTATAAATTCACTTTAAATTAAATTGGATCAGATTTTAAAATCAAATTCGAAATTGAATGGAATCTAATAAAAAAAATATCAATTATCTAGATTTTTTTGTCGAGTTTTTAGATTATTTTTATTTTTATTTAATTAGATCGAACACCCTATTTTAAATATATACTACAAATATAATAAGTCAATCTTTATATTAGTTATAATTATGTATGTTTTGTTTTTTTAATTATAAATATTGATCCAAATAAATTATAATTGTAGTTTGTAAATATGAGTTTAATAGATATATCGTTGAGTGTAAATTTTTTTTTTTATTAATTAATAAAAAATTATTTTAATATGACTTTTAAGATAATTATTTTAAAAAATTATTCATTATATACGACCATTATGATTGAATAAAAGCGTAAAATAAGTTACATTATTAATAAATATATTATCTATTCTATATTTACAGATTTTTTAGTTCAATAGAAAAAATAAATGTATTTTTTTGTTAATTTATTATTTTTATATTTGTAAATAAAAAAATGGTCGCAAACTAATTTACACCACATGGTTTTGTCACTTGTTTGTGGTCAGAGAAAAGTACTTGTGTATTTTTAATTACAAATATAATTCTATAGAAAGTAATTTTATTTTAGTTGAAAACATTCATAACACGATTAACTTCATTCTCCTGTAAGGATTTTTTTTTCTTCAGTATACGAGATGCAAACTATAAACTTTCTTTATAAAAAATACACATGCACCATTTTAACCAACTACCTATTGTTTGATTTAGTAATCAATTTATTAAATTTAGTGACACCTTTATTTAAATAAATAATATATATATATATACCGATAATATACAAAAATGTAATATCATTGAATATCAAGGTGGTTGATTCTTATAATAATTATTTTAAAAATAATATTAAAAATATTTTTTAACTTACATTAATAATACACATCAATTATATCTCATTTTAATTCATCTTTACAATTATGCAGTTATAACACAACAAACGCTAATCATAAAAGAAAAAAAAAATGATACTAATGACTATTTTTAGTATCGGTCGAGTGACAATTTATTATTAGCTTGGTGAGGTTTACACCCACGCTAAGTAAAAGGACAACAACAAAAAAATACTGCAATTACTGTCTCCATTCTCAATGGCGATGCTACCATCATAATAAACATTCTCTTTTTCCCTTTCTTTTCTGTTTTTCACAAACATGGCATTGTCGGTCTAGACAACCACTTTTTTTTGTTGTCACACAATCTCCCTTGGTCATTGTATCTACATTGGAAACACCAAAAAACATTACTACGAGTTATTTAAACACCACAATTCAAGAACACATGGAAATCATCAACAATCAACAAGAAAGAAAATGCCACCGTTCTCGTAGTCACTGCAAGGGAGCGCGTCTTATAAATTTGCGTTAAAAGGGATTAAGAGAAGGAAGCAAGTGTGTGAAATTTAAAATTTTAATTTCGTGCCCAAATAAAAGTAAGTGTTTGCTTAATTATCATTAAGGCTGATGCTAACTTTAAAGAAATATTTTAAAAAAAATGTCAATTAACGTTAGTTAAAATCGATGCTAATTTACTCGATATCATGGTTGACTGTAAAGAAAAAATATAACGTCAAACAAATTTACGCTAAGTCAACGTTACTGGCAACAGCCTCGAGGCTTATGCTAGTTTTCCATAATTAAAAAATTGTTTGACTATCGTTACGAGTTGTATTTTGAAAAAAAAAATATCAACATGTACCCTTAAAAAATAATTTTATCATATCTCTTAATTATAATAAATTTACTTATTTTTATAATAATTATTTTAAAAGTTATATAATCATAATTTATAATTAAGTAATAGCGTAATTAAACTTTTATATTTTTAGTAGTATAAGCAATAATACAGTAATTTTAAAAAATTATATATATTTTTAATTTTTATAAATATAAATAAGTTTTATTTTAGTCTTGTATTTTTATTTTTTATTTTAGTATTGTAAATTTTTTTATTAATTTTAATTTCTATAATTTTGAATTTTTAAAAATAATATCTATTATTATTTAATAATGACGTGATATCTATTTAAAGGAAATTAGTTATTATTACGAAATTCATGCGACACCAAAATTACATATTTACATATTTATTTATATTTTTTTAAAATTTTTTAAACCAATTAGATAATAACATGTTGTACTGAAAGTGTGAAAACATTGGTACCATTTAGCATTGCTGATTACCGTAAGAGGAAAGAGGGTCAAAATTTTGCTTCTACGAATTTGCCTTATTATGGTGTACGGACCGCCCATTCATCTCCAACCACGGTATTTGACAAATGTTTATAAATGATTCTGACACCTTTCATTTTAAAATTAAAAATCTAACTATTTCTTTATCTATCCATCGATTTCAATACATCATGATTAGTATTCTTAAAACTATAAATTATTGCAATTATAAAACTATAGACAAGCTTTTAATACCAAATTCATTCAAATACTTTTCTCAGACATCAATTTTATTACTTCTTAAGTAATTTAATGAGAAAAGGATAAAAAATACAATTCACAATTATTTATTTAACATTAATATTTATATTTTGACCTACTGATTAAATGTTATTGTGCCATTTTTTTATAAATTATTAATTTTTATATAAATTTACTTTTATTTAAGAATTTATAATTCTCTAATTAAATTTTAACTTTTAATACAAGTTTTTAAAATTTTCTTGGCTAAGTCTTTTATTTATTTATATATATATATATATATATATATATATATATAAGCAAGATAATACTACTATTAACATAAGGCAAAGCAAAATCACTGCACAATTTATGCAGTGATGAGCCGCCAAAAAGATACACATAGGATAAAATAGTATACCCCTACCAATCTACAATCATCCAATACATAGCACGTTTGACAAAACTCCACACTTATTTGGACATGATACGTATTTAATTTTTTTAATTTATAAAAATTAATAACAATTAATTATGTATTATATACAAATTAATAAAAATTATGAACTACCTAATTATTTTTCTTCTTCCATTACAATATGCCACCAAACCAATTTTGATCCAACAACCCAGTTAGCAAAAATAGCTTCCATGGCCGTATTTTTTTTTTAAATGAAAAAATAAAACGATGATAATAAAATTAAAATTTTTAAAAATATATATATTACCTAAACTCTTTACTATTATGCTTACCCTAATAGTTCTCCATGTTTGTTTAATAACAGCGTTATCAAATTAGTCATAGTAATTCGCTAATTGATTCAACTACAAATTTCACTAGCAACAAGAACCATCAATTGCAAGGAAATGCAATTAAACCATAACGATCCAATAACATGCAACCTAAGGAAAAACAAAGTCTCGACTTATGTCAATTCTGATTTCGAAATTGAGTAATGAGTTTGTTTCTTTCTTTTTGAGAGTTATATGATTTTTTTGTTTTATAAAAATTAATAATATTTTTTTTTGTTAATAAGTCTAAAACTTAAATTTTGCTAGTCTTCTCTTTAGGTTCACCCTACTCAAATAATATGATTGTCTTTAGGATAAATGTCATTTTTAAACGAGTTTTTCCAATAATATTTTATAAAGATGGATATTGTTATTAAAGAATCAAAGGTAGCAAATTTGTATACAGATGGAGATTGTTATCAAGGACTCAATGTATTGACATTTCACCTTAAACTTTAATACAATCATATCGTTATATTAAAATTATTTATTATTTCTTGAATTATTGTCGACAGGACCCTATAAAGATTTCCAACCATGTAAGCTATGCTCAATCGTTATAAGCAGAGTAGTTCGTGATAAGAGATTAGGAATGCAATTAATGAAGTTTGTTAGGCATTCTAAAATTAATTTTGATGTGCCCAAGTCCAAACTGATGCAAAACAGAAACAGAGGCTGGGCTTTAAGAATTGGGCCCAACGCTGGTGGGAATATTGAGAAACTCAATTATAAGTGTTGATGTCATGAAGTTAAAATTATGACAACGAGCTATCCTTGGGGTACATTAATTACAAGTACTAGAAAGTTATTGATAAAAATATCTAAGGTGTTAAATTAAATCTTTTTTTAATTATTTAAAGAAATATATATTGAATTTTATTTTAGAATATAATATATTTTTTAAGAAATTTACTTTTATTTTCTTAATTCGATAACATCTTTCATTCTAAATTAATATTACGTATTATAATTTCAACATTTGTGCCGGGCATTTAGATTTAGAGTGTTTTTTTGTTGTACCTTTAATATGTTTCTAGTACATTATACAGATATTTTTAATTTTAGATAAAATTCATACATATAAATTTAAATAAAAATATATAAGAGAAAAAGTATCACTATTAATATGAAGGAATAAACTATGAAGTATAATGTACGAGATGTCTTCACTGTTAAGATAAAGGGTTTTATTTTATTATATAACAATAGATTAAAGAGAAAAAAAAATCTTTTAAAATTGAAGAGTAAAATTAAATTGTGTGAATAAACTATTATTTTAATATGTTGTGTTAAATTTTAAAATTATCAATTTTAAATATACAGATACGAAAAGTTTTGGTTTTAATAGTTTGGATAAAGGGTTAACCAAATTTAAATAACGACATTTATGAAGGTCAAAAAAATGATATTTTAATGTAAGAGAAAACACATGAATACATGATAGAAAGAGAGAGAATGGAATAGAGAAAAAGTTTTCAATTTTAAAAACAAGGTCTCGCATTTAATTAATATCATAATTGATTGAAAATTGATACAAATAGACTATTCAACTTCAACCCCATATTCATGCAAAGTAGACTTTGAAGTATTTGTGATTTTACTCCACTGTTTGAGAATTGAAAGTTGGAGGGATAAAAATAAATGAAAATGGCTTGTATTACGATGAGTTGGGTGTGTTGGACCATGTAAAATGTTTAGACGATTTACATAATACGAGAATTAGAAATTGTAAAGATACTTAAATGTGATGATCAAATAAGTGATTATATAAGTAGGTAACAATGTGTTTAAAAAAGAATTGTGTATTTGAAGAGATACAATTTCTTATGTAGGGTAATGCGGTAGGCATAAGAGTAAATGAATTAAGTAGAGCATTTGAATTTTAGATTTAACTTTTAAAAAATTGGATTATTCAAGCTTTATTTATTTATTTAAACAAATAAATTTGAAAGTTTAAGTTTGTCTCATTTAAAAATAAAAAAAATTTGAGTTTATTTGTTTAGTTGATTTATAATTCAATTATTTTTATTTTTATAAAAAGATTATAATTATGTTTAACTTTATTAGTTTTTAAAAATAAATAAATTTGAGTTTGATTTGATTAGTTCGTTTATAATTCAATTATTTTTATTTTTATAAAAAGATTATAATTATGTTTAACTTTATTAATTTTTGAGTATTTATGGGTAAGTTATAAGTTTCTACTATCGAAAGTGATAACTAATTTTTATTTGGAACAATGAGTTTACTAAACGATAAGTATTATCCTTTTAATATGGTTTTATTCCATGTTTCAATACCAAAATTCAAACATTATGACATATTAATTGAGAGACATAAGCAATTATCATTTGTTTTAAATAAAAATATGTACTCAACATATGAGATGTGAAATTAAAAATAATTAGATTATTATGTTTTCATAATCTAATAGATAAAAAATTCAGAACTTCTTGACTATATCAAAAGCATTTTCATATAAACAATGAAATCAAAGTTATCTTAATTTTTTAAGGGGACGGGGAGATAAGTATTCAAGTTACTCCAACTCTTTATGCTTACATTTCATATTTATAATCAATTTTTTTATTAATATAATGATAAAATATGAGTTAATTGTTAAAACTATTATATTAGAAAAAAAAAATGAAAGGTATAATAGTCATGAGTTGGTTTTGATTAGACTTCATCAAATTTATTATTCAAGTTGATTAAAATAGTTTGAATTATGTTGAATTTGTATAATTTTTTTATCAAATTCAAAGGAAATCAACTTAATTAATAATAGGTGGGAGTGAGTTGTATCTTTGATTACAAAAATTTAAAATTTTGAGTACAACAAATTTAAATTTCATTTGGCGTGTGTTGGATAAAGCAAATTTTAAAATTTGCTCATCTTTTCTCATCTTTTTTTTATAAAATTATATATAAATAATAAAACAAATTTTAAAATATATCACGCCAATATGTTGTGTTGGATTTACGAGTTTTTCTCATTTTTTTTATAAAATTATATATAAATAATAAAGTAAATTTTAAAATATATCACGCTAGTATATTGGGTTGGATTTGCGAGATCAATATTAAAATCGAACATACAACTTAAAAAACAATGAGTTGAATTGAATTTTATGAAACAATAAAAAAATAACAAACCAAGTATTTAAGTTGAGTTGTGTAAGTTTAGATTTATACCCATGCCCGTCAACACTTTAATAAAAGACGAGTACGAAAAATTACTCTTTCAAAGTTATATATATATATATATATATATATAATATATATAGTCATAGAACTATAATTTTTTTTTTGTTATGGGGACAATATTTATATATAAATTACAATTTTAGTTTGTACATATATTATATATGAATTTTTTACATTTAAAACATAAATAATAAATAATAATTTTTAGTTTATAAATTTTATTATAATTAAAATTATAATAAAAATATATTTAAATATAAAATCAAAGTTTAGATTCATAATGATTAATTTAAATTTTGATGTATAAAATTATTTTTAAATAGTAGTATTGTAGCGCATCTAACACACAAAATAAATATTTTATATGCCAAAAGAATAATAATAAATAAATTATATTTTAGATTTATGATAAAAAATTTATATTATGGTACAATGCTATTTTTAATAATTAATAATTTATTTTAAAAAATATTAAAATTTAATTTAGAAATAAAGACAAAGATGATAGATTAAAAGAGATGAGAGATTTTAAAAATCCTAAAAAACACTTTTGTTAATGAAAAGTTATTGAAAATACTCTTGTTGAAAAATAACTCCTAAAATACTATATTGAAGATGGATAGTTTCTTAAAAATAATTATTAAATTCAATTTAAAAATGAAAAAATAGTAGATTAAAAAAGAAAAAAATTTAAATAAGTACACAAATAAATATGAAAAAATAGTTTAAAATTACTGAAAAATTTATTTTGGCTAGTTATAAAAATAAAAATAAAAAAAGAAAATATTAAAAATATCTAGCAAAGAAAATTAATCACAATATTAAAAAAATATTTGTGAGAATAATACTTATTATGAATTATTTTTCTTAGTGTGCTGAAATTTATATATATATATATATATATATATATATATATATATATATATATATATATATATATATATATATATATATATATATATATTTTACTTATGAACTATTAATATTGAGTTTTTAAAATTTGACTCACTCAAATAATTGAATTTAATATCAAATTTAAACTTATTTATTTAATTAAATAAATTTAATTTCATTTATTTAATTAAATAAATTTAATTGATTATTTAACAAATCGAGTTAGAATAGTATATAAATAATTCATCTAATTTATCTCTAATTATATACATGATGTGCTTTTATCAATCTTCTAAAAGTTAAAAATGAATTCAAAATGTAACTTCAATTCAAGATATTTAATTTAAACTTAACATATATAAAAAAGAATCTTCTAATTCAATGTAAATACGATGAAATGGTTAAGAGCATCCCATGTTAATATTGTATTTTATTTATATACTTTTGTGAATTTTTAAGATAATAAATTAATGATTTATATTTTAAAATATTAGAGTTTGAGTATATAAATTTGTATCTTAAAATATCTTTTGTAATACTACTAAAAATATCAATGAAAAAATTGAATTATCTGCTGTGAACAAGAGAAATAGAAGGGACAACTACGTAAATAGAATTTTATTATATAGATAAAATAATATTAACATTTTTGACATCATTAGTGGACGTGCCGGAGTGGTTATCGGGCATGACTAGAAATCATGTGGGCTCTGCCCGCGCAGGTTCGAATCCTGCCGTTCACGTTTTTACAATAAAAATAATTTTTCGAAGCTCAAAATAAAACAATGAAAAAACAAATATATACGCTAGAAGGAGGGCTTGAACCTCCGACCTTGTGGTTAACAGCCACACGCTCTAACCAACTGAGCTATTCCAGCTGATTAATAATGTTAACCCACTATGTTTATTTAAAGTAAACCTTTTACTCAGCCACCTACTCTATTTTTTTGGTCCTCTGGCATGCACTCTGAACAAGATACCTCGAAAGAAGAGAGCTAGCAACCCTGAACTTTTCGCATCTCTCTCTCAGGGATACGCCGCAATTTTTTTTTTTTCACATTTCTGACCATCACTGATTCAATCAATCCCTAATACACTTTTCTTTTTTCTTTTTACACCCGTTATTCCCTCTTCGGTAACCAATTACAAACACTCTTTGGTAGCACTCACCTCACATTCCACGCTATATTCTCTCAAATTCTCCTCACAATACTCTCCAGTTGATTTATTAGATTGGTGAAATTATTCTTCCTTGGTTAAGTGAATGTGATTAATTATTACGTGCATGTGCACGTCTACACTCGTGCTATTACTTATTTATTTGTTTTAATTAATTTCAGATTTCACACTCAAATAAAAATATGATGGGTTCAGGAATTACTCGGGATAGTTTGTTAATGAGAATGGAGATATCACAATGGCAGCAGGACATCATTGATCTGAATCTCACTGAATAAGTTTTTCTAAAATATTATACTGTCATTGGATAATGTTCACAACCAATGGTCTGCTGAGAAATTCCCCTTTTAGCCAACTTCTTAAATTGAGATGTTCATATAATGAATCCTTTTTACCATTGCTTCTTTTTTAACCCAACCTAGTGCATTTTCCATCTTCCTCTATCAAACTATTATACCTTAATTGCCGGAACCCTTTTTCACACCAATCTTCCTTCAACTAAAAACTAAGCACTATTAGATTAATATCCTGAAAAAGGAATTTCTTTTTGAAAAGGTAACATGACAAGGAAAGGGACACATAATAAGGTAACAGGACAAGAGTTTTCCTAAGTTCAATTTCAGTTCAAAAGGAAACCGCACTCCTTGACATTGACTCAAGACTAAAACCTTGACGTGTCACTCCTGCAATATAAAATAAAAATATATTTGATGATTATCATCTAAGATATGATGTTTGCTTATCAGAAACTGGCATAGTGTTAGTGTTGTCGATTTGCTTTGAAGCGGAAAATAAAAATAATAATTTTTATAGACTTGGACATTACAATGAAGTAATTATTTAAGTGCATATGTTAGAAGTAAACAAGGAAACCAAATACATACCACTAAGTTCAGATGTGGCTTAAAATTTAATTAAATTACATTAATTTCCACCGTATTTCTTTCACTGAATATGTTATTTCATACGACAAAGACTATATAGACTGCTACAAGGCACTGAGACGGGTTTGCTAACAGAAACTTGATTATCTAAATCTGGATTTAGTGCATTTGTTATCTTAACGTTTGGTCATTAACTATAGCATGTCTTTTCTGTAGATGACAGACAAAACTTAATGAAAAGGTATTCAATCAGAACAGCGAACAGTTGGAACTTGGAATTGGTCGGGGAGGAGAGGAGATCGTTTTTCATCACCAATCATTGAAAATAAAAGTGTGTTTTGGTTGAACGTTTTGAACATGACATTTTACATTTTGGATGTGATTTTAAAAAATTAATAATTATAGTTTTATATTTTAAACAATTTTTTTTAACAAATTTGTACATACGTTACGATTTTTTTCCACTTCTTTTTTATCATGAAATAATTTCTAAGGTAAGTAATTATTGTAGCTGACACTTATTTCTATCCTTGTTACACCACAGTTCAAATTATTTTTTGCCCGACAACAAAAGTTAATCAAAATACTACTATTGCTGCATCATAAAAGTTAGAAGGCCCAAAAACGGTAAAAGATGAAGTCGAGATGGAACTTCATGGAACTCAATTCGAAGTCAGAGAAATAATTTATTTATTTTTAACTATAGAAGAGCTCTCAAACCACGTGTTTCTATGCTAATCGCAAAATATTACTTCTTACGGCTTTGATTATAAAATTTTCTATTTTTTTACATATGTATAAATTTATATTTAGAAAATGCCTGTTTGAGGTTTAATTTTTCTTTAAATATGCATTTCTAAGCTCTGTGTTTGATTCTTCTTCTACATAAAGCACTTTGTTTCTTAATATCATGGGGCCAAGGGACTTTTCAACTTTTTGAGTTTCTTTGCAGTTATTTCTATTTCTCTTTTTGGGTGCTTTCTTTTTTGTCCTCCCTTTGACATTCTATACTAATGTGTCGTAGTCAATTAAACGTGGATGATGCACAAAAAGTAATACAATATTCTTCTTTATTTACTGTGTATTAAAAATTTTAATTTAATCATGATTTGCTTCTTATTTTTTTTTAATTTTAAATTAAATAACATCATATAAATACTTATATAATTCAATTAACTAACTTAGTATCTAATTCCTAACTTTTATAGTTTTAGCAAATAGTATTTATGAACATACTTTTTTTTTTTGAAGAGACACAATGATCTTAGGCAGTAAAAACACAAAGAATAAGATTATAATTAAAGTAAGACGCATGTCATCGTTTTCTTACCCGTTTCAATTCCTACTCCCAATATCTCGCGGCTTCAATTTCCCACTCCCGATATCATGTTTAAACCCTAACCCGATAAACTCCACCTTCTACTTCTACACATGGCTTCGTCTTCTTCTGACCCTGCACGTCCATTTCCATCTCCACCTCCAGTTCCAGTTTCCGTTTCCTTTCCCGTTCCCGTTCAACCTCACCCTCCTCGTAAGTCCTTCATTTCTTCAACGTAACATCGAAACCATATTATTCTTCATCTAAATGAGGTCTACGACTGTGTTTGGGGCGAGTCCAGCTTTCGTGAAATTGATTTTGAATAATTTAATGTTTTCAAAATTAATTTCGACTGAAAATGAATTAGACCTAAAACTATTTAGATGCTTGGAGCTTTTTTTATATCTGACATTTTAGATTAATTTATGTTACGAAAATGGTTTTTTTTTTACAGGGTCGGAGACTTTTTTTTTGTAGATCATTCTTTCTCTAAATAATTCGAACTAATATGTTATTTAAAGGTTTCGCCACATCCATGACATTGCTGCAAATTACGGGCAAATCAGGCTGCAATTGCGGTTGCGGTGAGCCCAAAAACTTTGACGTTGCGGTTTCGCGACATCCTTGACATTGCTACCGCAATTGTGGTCGCTTTGAGCTTAAAAACTTTGATGTTATGGTTTCGTCACATCCTTGACTTGCAAGAAATTGCAACCGCAATAGCGGTCGTAGTGAGCTCAAAAACTTTGACGATGCAAATGATAAACCATGTTAAAAGAAGTTTGGTAAAATTTAATGTAAATTATTTAACTCATAAACATGATTCTTTTTGAAATAACTTTAGTTGGCAGCATTGTTGGGCAAGGTATTTGGTTGTCTGCCTTACTTATGTTCTGTTTGCATTTCTAGATGTTTGATAAGTTAATTGATGCGCATACACACATACCCTGCATGTGGTTATGTTTAGTTGTTTGCAATCATCACGCAATTTTTTATTGGGAGTTTTTAGCCTGTATCCATGTTAAGTGCATAAAGAGATCTCTAATGTCCTGATTTGCTCTCATCAGATTTTCCAGGGCACCTGATGTACAAAAATTGTTTACTTGAGTTTGTGCAAAGGTCAAGCATAGCACCTCCTGAGTATAAAACTGTTAATGAGGGACTGCCACATGCTCCGAAGTTTAGGTCAACTGTGTATGTGGGTGGGATGAGTTACACTTCCCAATCCACATTTCCCCAGAGAAAAGCTTCCGAACAGGATGCATCTAGACTTGCTTTGGAAAGTCTCCTTCAAAGGGGCACAGATGAAGGACCCTCTCTTGTCAGTGAGGCATGTTGTAACAAAGTTGTTGGTGTCAATTCCAGTAGGTACAACATCGGTTTGATGTACAAAAATCGTTTACTTGAGTTTGTGCAAAGGTCAAGCATAGCACTTCCTGAGTATCGAACTGTTAATGAGGGACTGGTGCATGCTCCGAAGTTTAGATCAACTGTGTGTGTGGGTGGGATGAGTTACACTTCCCAATCCACATTTCGCAACAGAAAAGCTTCTGAACAGGATGCAGCTAGACTTGCTTTGGAAAGTCTCCTTCAAAGGGGCAGAGATGAAGGACCCTCTCTTGTCAGTGAGGTATGTTGTAACAAAATTGTTGGTGTCATTTCAGTAGGTGCAACATTGGTTTAATTGACCCATATAGGGATTGTTAAGTAATTTAGAGCCAATGTTTGAACTCTGCTATATCTTGGCCTTGTTTTATGCTTACTTTGCATCTGGTTGACAAACATGCTAGTGCTTTGTTGTAATTAGAAGAATTTGTTTTATTTTTGTGAAAATATCTGCTATCTTCCCCTAGATGTAGTTTCTCTTGTTTTGTCTAATGAAATATTATTGTCTATCAAGTAAAAAAAGGATTGTCTAGTGACCTGAGATATTTTTCATAACCTGTCATTTTCAGTTAGTGTACATATTTGTTGAGATGGATCTTGTCTATTTGAATAGATTTCTATAAGGAATTGAGTTATGCTTCTGCAAGTTATCTTTTTATTGGATATATTGTAAGGATAGAGAATCATAGTTGAAGATCATTGTGTGACATGTCACAGAGGCTCTTAGTTTTCAGCAGGTAAGGTAACAGTATCAGATAATCATGCAAGTTAGATCTAAAAGAAGTATCATTACAACAAATAATTCTTGTTGCCAATGGAATAGAGTTTAGATTTTAAATCCTTCCTTGTCTTACTTTGTTAATGATTTGAAGCTAATCCAGTATAGCTTGAAGTAATCATTCTTAAATCTATGTCTTGGAAAAGCATTTTCATATTAAGTGCTTGTTACCTTTGAAACAACTCATTGCTGACTTACAAAAAATAAATAGCCAGTGAAATAGTATTATTCTTAATTATGCTTAGTTAAGATTTGTTATTGCTTCATTTTGGTTTGGTATTATAATTCAATATTATCTTTAAAATGTTGATGCTTTGTTGTCATCGTCTTCCAGATTTCTATATTGTGCAAGTCTATCATGAATGAATATGCTGCTAAACTGCATGTAGAAAGACCTACATACAACACTGTTCAGCAACAGCTAGGAGGGGTGCTTCCTGTTTTTATAACTTATTTAGTTTTCAATGGTACAAGTTATACTGGTGATGCAGCTAGAACCAAAAAGGATGCTGAGCAGTCAGCAGCTCATGCTGCTATTCTTTCAATTATGGGTATCCTTTTGTGTATGCTTTATTACATGTTTTCAGTAGATTTTAGGTAGCACTGCGCTTGTCTACTAAATGAGTATTTAATGCAGGTGATTCTAGCTCAGGATCTCAACTCATTGAGATGATTAAGTCAAAGTCTAATTTCTATGATGCAATCAAAGGAAAGGGCCTTTCTCTGTTACAGGCTAGTAAGGTATTACCCACAGCAAATGCAGGACCTGTCTCTGTCACACTGGATCATAATGATACAGAAGTTGCAGGCACTGTGGCTGATAATAATATTGAAACTAAAGTTGAATTTCCAGAGTCTTCTAAGATGCTTTCCACATGTCAAGAGTTTCAAACACCAAAACAAGAATCTTCTCCTGAAGCCACCAAGGTGTCTCTGCAACCAGGTTCAGCAGATTCTATTGAAGATGGTGGTTCAAGTTCAAAAAAGCGGAGAAAGAACAAGAAGAAGGGTAATAAGAAGTCACGGTTGGAATCTCCGTAAGTTTCTATTCTATTTCATATCTGTTATTTTGTTTGGTGTTGCTTTTGCTTCCTTGGTTTTCACCTTACAATATGTTTGAGATCATCCTTGTTTCATTGGTGCACATGCTGAAGCTTGTGCCTAGGTAAAAGAAGTTTGTGTTTGCATTATGTAACGAGGGACGATATGTACAATACTTGTTTTAGTGGGTTTATAATAGGATGTGATTTAAGGTTGATAGATATGTAGATATATTTGCTTGGGTGGAAGCAAAGCTAGTTTTTCTGTCCTATGGATGTGGATGTGTCTTGTATTATTTGAATGTTTTGTTGTGAAAATTTGCAGGTTACCGATTGCTGCAGTTCCCATGAACCAAGTTCCTCCTTGTTCGGTGGCACAGTAAAAATGTAAAAGTGTAATGGAATTCTTGTAAATGCTACAAAATCTTGAGACTAAATTTCATGGAGAAAAAATAAAAGTTCCTTGTCTGGACTAGAAGCTAATGTTGATAAGTTTGAGTTTTCTATTTGTTTTAATTTGGCCTAGTGGTATATATTATTTTAAATTATATATATATATATATATATATATATATATATATATATATATATATATATTAATTGTTATGTATTAGTAGGAAGATTTCTTGACTTAATTAAAAATCTTTTACATGATTTAATATTATTTATTTTGAAATATGTACTATAAAATATATCTTAATTTTAGTTTTATATTTTCTTAATTTTATTATTTTATGTTTTAAAATTGATAGTTGTCGCAACAAAGGCCGCAATGTGAGGCAAAAAATAAAAGTTTGGAATTCGAGTCCCTTCCGATAGAGGAACAAGGAATACAGAGTCGTTACTAACATTTTTATAAAAAAACGCTAGGAAATCTTGAATTAAATAAGATAGATATGGAAGTTATGTGTAGGGGTCGTTAGTATCCCATCATGTCTATTGGAAGATAATTATCTTAATTAAATGTATTAAATAAAATATGACTTCTACGTTATAGTTTGTGCCTTTTTAATAATGGAAGATATTTACAAAAATGAAGCAATGAATGTTTTTTTGTTGTTTTGGATGAAGATCTTGACAAGAGTTGTCTCTTGCTCCTATGTATCTTTTGTAATAGAGAAATTAAAGTTTACATAATTACGAGGGATGGATGGTTAGATGGTAGGAGGACTGAGGTTGACTCGCCCAATAGGAGTGGAAGGGATTGAGACCGACTTTGTCTGGTTGAGGTGGAAGGGGTCGAGATCGACTCGACTTACTTAGAGTGGAAGGGACTGAAGCTGACTCCGCCTAGTTGGGGTGGAAGGGGTCGAGACTGACTCCATACTACATTGATTTCTACTAGTGCTACAATGATTTCTACTATTACTCTACCCCTAACAATGCTACAACACAAAAGAATGTCAAATTACTCACACAAACAATCTATACACCAAAAGACTTAACTATTACAAGATTAGGACATAACAGCTTGTGTCCTCGTCAATGGCGTCAGTTTGATAATTGCTGTTGACATTATCAAATCACTAAGTATCCCTTAAGTTTTGTAGTGTAGGGGCCAACCTAGGTCCATTCTCACAAGGACATCCTTTTATCATACCTAATTATGTATAGCATAAACCATAATATTAGGCAGAAAATTATGCAGAACAGAAACCAGAACAGCAAAAAAGGGGTTTAGTTTAGAACAGGAGAGCAATTTGACAAAACATAATGAATTTTAAACGAATTAAGGAACATTAACTCAAGAATTTAGTCATACAACCCGTTATCATAGTTCTTCTAAAGAAATATGCAATTTTATATCAACCAACCTAAGTTTCTTTAGATAATCATCTAACATTTGTCTATGTATATTGAAATCACAATCACAATCCCTAATTAACATGGATTCAAAATCGTATTGGCTGATTTCAGGTTATCAATCGTTAGTGTGTAATTAATTTTATAACTTGATTTTATTAAAATTAATTTTTACATAAAGTAATTTATATTTAGATATTTTTACTATAAAATTAATTTTGTTGTAAAATTTAACAAAATTTTAAATCTAATGTAAAAGTTATATATTCTTTATCATTTTTAAACAAATTGAAGTTAGAAAGTAAAATTAATTTTACTGAATAATAATTAAACATCCGGATGATTGTATCTTTTACTAAAATTATGTTTGACGGAGGCAAGATTAATTATGATACTTTCTACTGTGAAACTAACATATGACTTTGCTGCGGTTGAGTCAGTGGTGATATGGCTTCTGTTTTGAGTCAACGCTGATTACGGATTATGGTTTTTGTTGCAAGTTGTCCCCATTCAACTACATTAATAAATTATTCTAAAAAATAAGTCAACACATTAGTAATTATGGCTTTTAACATATACTCATTATTTTAGAAAAAAAATAAAAAACATGTTACCAAATTACGACGCTAGGTATATTTTTTTTTATAAAATCAAACTTATAACTTATTAACAATTCTTTTAAAAATACAAATGACTGTATATAAACAAATTTAATATATACATGTGTATGTTTTGTTAATATATTATAGTTTTAATGAATAATAAATAAAGTAATTAATTTTTTAATAAACAAACAAAATAATTAAACAAATAAGAATGATACTCGTTAATGTGTTCATTCTAGAATACAAACAAAAAAATTCAGATAAAAGATATAAAATCACATAATGATTTGCCCAGAACTGTACCAAAAATAATATAAGACTTCATTGTATGACCATCTTAACAAAACTAGTTAGACAATAAAAAAATTTTAAAATATAATTTTCTTTATTAGTCATAACTTAATTTTTTTTATTTGATCTAAAATTTTGATCGAACATTTATTTAAATTTAAATTTAATTCGATTAAGATTTTAAAAAAATGTAAAATAAGATTAAATTAATTTAATTTTTTAACATAATATATCAATTTTAATATTATGTATAATTAAATTTTAAAATAAATAATATAAAACATAAAATATTTTATTATATATATTTTAAAATAAATATTATTATTATAATAATACTATATTATTGAAAATGATATGTATTAATTCTAAAAAAATATTATTAATTTACAATTAATATAAAAATGATATTTAAAAAAATATCAGACCTAATTAGAAGGACAGAAAATTAATTCCAAAACTCAAATCCAACCAAATTCATTTATTTATAAATCTTTAAAAAGTGATGATCCCATTCCCACTCCAGTGTTTAGGTTTCCTGCAGCAAAAAGAGAAGCAAGAAAAGCATGAAAACACTGACACGCGATTTCCATTGGAGTACCATAAGCAACAATATCAGACTTTTCTACCAACAACAATGTTCACATTTTTCTCCACTGGATTCCACCATCAACAACACTTCTCCTTCTACCTTGTCTTCTCACTCACCCATGCCTTCATCTTCTCCCCAATCGTCTCGTTTTTCCGTTCCTGTTCAACCTTTTGCTGGTATATCTTGCATTTCTACCGATTTCTTCAAACTTTTCGAAATAACCATAAATTCCTTCCTCAATCTAACTTTATTATTATTAGGGTTTAATTTCTATTCACAAGTACATCAACTGGTAAGGAATTATAATTGATAGAAGGTTTTAAATAGTTATCATAAAAAATTAATAAACATAACAGATTGTAATTAGGTAATAAATGCCTTTTTTTACAATATCAGTGGTACACAATTTACACTTCTTCTTATTAATAACATGCATTTGATGCCTGGATGAGTTTTTGTAAATTGATTTTGATTAAAAGTTAATTTGAAGTGAAGTCATTGATGCTTGACAACTTGTATATTCAGCGTTTGGATTAACTTATTTTGGAGAAATATTTGTTATTGACAGAGCTTAAAACAAAATGAAATCATCACGACCAAAACATGTTATTAAAAGTGAGTTTGCAAATCATACCCCAAATTGCATCTTTAATATTTTATTCTATAATAAAAATTCGTTTTGATTTTTTATCTTTTAAGAAATTTAATTTAGTCATTTAACTCTCAAATTTAAATCAAATATAATTTAGCCCAAATATTTAGGTAAATAAAATTTAGTCCAAATAATAAATTTCACATTTAAATCAAAATGCTAGTCCAGCTTTTAAGTCGAAGGTTAGTTTCCAAAGTACGATTCTTTTAAAATAGTTTCTTATAATTTTTAATGGCAGCATTGTATACGGCTATTTGCATCACAAATGTTCTGTTTTCACTTCTAAATTTCTGATAACTTGATAATTGATATTCATACTTTGCCTTTGCTTATTATGTTTACTGTCGTCAACACATTTTTTATTGGGAGATTAGTGGCATATATCTATGTTAAACACATAAAGCATTCGTTTTTTCAGAACACTTGATGCACAAAAATCGTTTACAAGAGTTTGCTCAAAAGTCTAACATTGCACTTCCCATGTATCAAACTATCAATGAGGGACAACAACATGCTCCAAGCTTCAGGTCAACGGTATGGGTGGATGGGATGAGTTACACTTCCCAATTCACTTTTTTGCAGCAAAAACCTGCCGAACAGGACGCAGCTAGACTTGCCTTGAAGTACCTCTCTAAAAGGACGAGGGATAAGGCACCATCTCTTGTTTGTGAGGTGTGTTGTACCAAAATTGTTGGTGTTGATTTCAGTAGGTGCAGCTTCACTTGGTTGACTCACACAAACTGTGTAGTAATTTTGAGCCACTGTTTGCTTTAACATGTTCCAAAATTTAGATTCCTATATATTGTTATGTTTACTTCACATCTGGTTGTCAAACATACTAGTGCTTTGTAGTTAGAAGAATGTTACATTTTCTTCCCAATGTCTGTTATCCTGCATTAGATGTTGTTTTTCTTGTTGCTTCCTAACAAAATTTATGTCTACCAGGAAGAAGTTATTGTCTGATGATCTGAAATGTTTTTAATAACCTATTCTTCCTAGCTAGTGTATGTGTTTGCCTACATAGACCAGCTTGTCTATACGAGTAAATATTCTGTAAGAAATTATTTTGCAACTCACTTTGTTATTGAATATATGCCTCTCTCTTGTGATGCTTAAGAATCTTAATTGAAAATCACCATGCAGCCTATCACAGAGGCTTCTAGTTTTCAGGAAGGTAATAGTATCAGGTAATTTCACATGTTTTCTTTTTTAATACAAGCATTTAAATCATACAAGTTTGATCCAAAAGAAGTACCATTATAACAAAACAAATAAATTTTGTTGCTCATGGGAATAGAGAGTCTTCCTTCTCATGCTTTGAAAGATTTGAAACTAATCCAGTTTAGCTTTAACTAATAATTAAAATCTATGTTTTGTAATTGTTTTCATATTAAGTGCTGACTGCCGGTGAAATAACTATTTGCAGACTACAAAAAACATAAAAAGCTGGCTAAATAGCATTAAGCTTAATGATGCTTTAATTATTATATGTTGCATCATTATAGCTTGATCTTGTATTAACATTCAATATATCTTTGTTTAAAATATCAACTAATTGTTGTCATTGTATTCCAGATTTCTATGTTTTGCAAGTCTATCTTAAATGAATATGCTACTAAACTGAATCTAGAAGGACCTACGTACAACACTGTTCAGCAAAAAGGATTGCTCCCTGTTTTTAAATCTTCTCTAGTTTTCAATGGTACAAGTTATACCGGTGATGCAGCTAAAAGCAAAAAGGATGCTGAGCAGTTAGCTGCTCGTGCTGCTATTCTCTCAATTTTGGGTATCCTTTTGTGTATGCTTTATTACATATATTCAATAGATTTTAGGTAGCAATGTTCTTGCTGACTAAGTCCTTATTTAATGCAGGTAATTCTGACTCAGGAGCAATGCTCTTTGGGGTGATTAAGTCAAAATCTAAACTTTATGATGCAATCAAGGGAAAGGACTTGCAAGATGTGCATCCTAGTGCTGTGACACACAAGGCAATTACAGGACATACCTATGCTCAATTGGGTCCTAAAGATACAAAATTTGCAGGTTCTGTGGATAATAATACTGATGAAACTAAAGTTGAATTTCCTGAGTCTTCTACGATGGTTTCCACATGTGAAGAATTTCAGATACCAAAAGAAGAATCATCTCCCGAGCCCACCAAGGTTTCCAATGTGTCTCTAGAACAATGTTCAGTTCATCCTATTGATGGTGGTTCAAGTTTGAAAAGGCAGCGAAAGAACTAAAAGAAGGCTAATAAGAAGTCATGGTTGGAATCACTGTTGGTTTGTGTGATATCTCATTTCTGATATTTTAGTTATATTTTATTCAGATTTATTTTGGCCTGGTATGCTCAACTTTATTCCTGCAGACAAAAGAAACTATTTACCTTTTAGTCTACACGACACTTCCCTTGTCTATACTAAAATTCACATTGTCCATGAATGGATTTTAATGCTTTTTGTCTTAGTCGATTTTCCTTTTCCCATTAGAGTAGATATGCAGGTAATTTATTCCTACGCCTTTCTCACTCTAATGAGAGTTATCCATTTTGCAATCTGTTTGAGTTCATCCTTGATTCATTAGACTTGGAGTATTGGCGTGCCAAAGCTTGTGTTGGGTATAAGAAGTTTGTATTTATACTATGTTGTGAGGGATGATATGTGTATGAGATGTGATTTAAGCTAGCCATATATGTTTGTATTTGTTTGTTTGGGAGAATCTGACTATGTCTTCTACTTTCTATCTGTTTTGTGGTCACTCGCTCTGTTTCTGTTTTGAGTCAATGGTATTGCAACATATTAGAATTATGTGAGTGGTGTTATTTCACTTAAGAACCTTTGGTGGAGGCTTATTGGAACACAGTCATTTATAGAAAGTTGAGACTGTCAATAGATGTAACTTTTTCAGGGTATAAGATAAAACAATAAATATATGTTCTTCGATCTTTAATAGGAATAATTGTTTGGTATTATTAAGTTGTGTATTTCTTTTTCCCAAAATTGTCACACTTGATATATATTATTTTAAAATAAGAAATATATTTTAAAAAAATGTCAAATTAAGAATATTAACGGATGAAGGAGAAAGTATTACATTATAACAAATTTTATGAGCGATCATAGTTTGAGTTGGATTGTATTTGACACACAAAAATAAAAATAAAAATAAAAATAGTTTTAATTAGGATGGTTTAAATTATTGAGTTTGTCTAATTTTATTAACTTATCAAGTTACCAAAACTGAAATGACTCCGGCTAATCTAACTCGGTTAAATATAGTGTATAAATGTAAATTTTTTAATATTATGTTTAATTTAAAAAAAAAACTTAAGAAACAAGCAATCAAATTTATTGTTTTAATAAATAGATAATATTATAAGTAATGATCTTTCTTTCAAAAGATTTTAACTTAAATATAACTTTTAAATTGAAAAATTTTAAAATTATTATATGGTTTTGATTTTAAATTTCAAACTTTTATTTTTAATTTTAACGTTTAAGTAATTTTAAGTTAAAAAAATAGGTCAAATACTAAATGTTTATTTGGTTAAAAAGTGGAGATGGGACGAGAAGAAAGGGAGAGAAATTTTGATAAAATATCATGTTTAATTGTAAAGAAAAGGAAAATAACTTTTTTTTAGTTTGGTTTACAAGATTAGGAGAGAATTTTAAAAATTAATTTAATTTTATATCTTTATAATTTTGAATTTTAAAATATAAGTAAAAATATTTTAATAGTAATGCTCAAAATCCCCTGACCTTTCTTCCAAATTTTCTAAATTTGGATGAGTGAAAAAATTAGATAAGGAAGACTTTGCTCTTCATTCCCTCCCCTTCCTCTCTTTTCTTAAAATTAACCAAACATTTTTTTTTTAAATCTCTCCCCTTCATTCTTCTCGAATCAAACCAAACACGCTCTAAAGTGTTAAGTATAATGTATAATGTGAAGAAAAAAAAAAGCATTGGTTGCGTCATGTCAACATCTAGTGAATCACTCATTCCCCATAGTACTCCTATAATACTTAATGTTGTAAATTTGACTTTTTGTTTTCCAAAATATAATATTAGAAGATGAATCATATCTCAATATTTCTAAAAATAATTTTCATTTGATCGTGAAAGCATTTGCAAAAGGAATAAAATCATGAGTAAAAGTGAGATGAGATATAATCCCAAAATTTGCTCAATCGCCAAAGAAATAAGATGAAAAAGGTGTTCCGGTATAAGATCAATAACATCCCAAGGTGGTGCCCATAGTTGAAATCCTAAGGATGATATTGATTGGAGTTAGGGTGGAGATGGACCCCGATTTCACTTGGTAAGGAGGCTCATAATAACACTCTCATGATTGATTGTATAGATTAGGTGTTGAGGCTATGGTCAGATGTGTAAACAGTGTATCAGGATTAAACAGTTTTAGTGCCAATAGTAGTAAGTAATAAGAACAGATAAGTATCAATGTGATTAATAATTGAAGAGTAATGATATAAATTTTTTTTTATATATTAAACATTTTATTAATATTTATTATTTTTGTTCATCTTTTTTTCTTATTACATTATATATCTAAATTATACTTTTCTGTCTTATGGCTTTACCTTCAGGTGTTGAATACAATTTGATATTCACCAAGCTTTTTTCATAAATAATTTCTCTTATGCTTTAATATTCTAATAATTAATTGGTTAAGAGAAAATGTAATGCTTGCATGCTTGCCTATTTGCACCAGGTATACACACAAATAAATATATTATATAAAAATTTAATATTTGTATTTTAAATTTATTGCAACAGAACATTATTTGTATTGAATTATTTCTTAAATTGAAACTAAATTTCAACAATTGTTACTATATGAAATCACTTTTTTATTTGAATCTAAACAAAATTTAAATTTAGGTGAAGATGAATTAAAAATATATTTTATTAATATTAAAAAGAATTTAAGATCTTGTAAATATTCTTGTTAAAAGATTGGTGTCAAAGAGTATGAACCCAAACTCTACATTGATGTCCATACATAATTGAATTTACACTATTCATCTCCTTTCTTTGTTTACAAGAGCCCAAATCAGTGTTAATCTGAATACAATAAAACTACTAAGCTCAAACTTTATGTCACAAAAAACAAAATTTATTATTATTTTTTATAAAGATAAAAAAGTCACATATATTATAAAAAAATCAAACATATAACTATCTTATTAAAAGTAAAAATATTTTCTCAAAATTATGTGAGACTTCATTAGACGGACTTTGTTCCAAGAAAACTAGCAAGGACTTATCAATGCTAATGCCGTGGGTTTGCAAGAGTAGGATGGCTTCCTCTTTGGTTATACCAATATAAATACATGATTTACACTTCATGAGGATATAAGTATCAATGTAATTAATAATTAAAGAGTGATGATATATAAATTGTTTATATAAAAATATTTGATTATTATTATTATTTTTTGTCTATCTTTTATTTCCTATCACATTACATTAAATATATTATTTGTATTTTTCTTTTTTCTTCTTTATTACTCTAAATATTAAATATAATTTAGTATTTATTAATTTTTTTATAATTAAATAATTTGTGTTATGTTTTAATATTTTAATAATTAATTGATAACAAAAGATGTTATATCTATATACACGTACGCACGGCACACGCACATATACACACAAGTAAATATATTATATAAAATTTAATATTTATGTTTCAAATTTATTGCCACCCAACCTTGTTTATATTGAATGTTTTCTATTTGATTAATCTATTTCTTGAATTGAAACTAAATTTGAATAATAGTTACAATATGAAAACATCTTTTATTTTTTATTTGAATATAAAAAAACTAAAATTTAGGTGTGCATGAATTAAAATATATTTTATTAATATTGAAACAATTTAAGATCTAATAAATATTCTTGTTAAAAAATTGATGTCCACACATAATTGAATGAATTTACACCTCAGGCCGCATTTTCTCTTGTTCCATGAGCCCAAAGCAATGTTAAACCAACTACAATGATAATCAAGAATAGCACACTTCCCATGGAAATTAATCATTCTTCACCAAAGATTAGATTCCCATGCTCTTGAGTTGAGATTAGACTACAAAGTGAGTTGTTAGAGTAAAGCAGAAAAGTAAATAACAGACTAAGAAAAACAACAAGACTTAAAAGGACAAGTGCTTATACTTAACCAGGAACATTCCTTGTCTGGTCTAATTTACTCTGAGATTGTCCACCTTCAAAGGAGTCGGAGCCACCGGCAATGGTAGCTGCACCTCTACTAGTTTTCGACAATATATAAATCATTGCGAAAAGAATTAAAATAAAAATATTATTTCTTATCAGAATCAGCACCACCTTGGACTAGTCGAAATCCTCCAACTGGGGTTGGATGATTAAATGTACGTTGAAAGTCACAGCTGAAACTTGCAAATCGAACTTTATATACTCAATTATCTATGTTCAGAGTCCGTTCACGATTCGTGCAGTTTTGTTATACTATTCAGAATATTTACAATCACTAATATTCCCTGCCTCTTGGCTTTAGGTCCCATGGCCTTGCCTTATTGTCTCATTGCAACTTCAAAAATAATTCCATAGACTATTTATTATCACTCTTGCATGTCTATGTATTGTCAGTCATATTTCAAAATTTCTCATTCAAAATGTCTTTATTACGAACCACACTTGTTTTAGGCTTTATGAAAAAAATGAGTATCAATGTGATTAATAATTAAAGAGTAATGATATATAGAAATTTTTTATATATTAAACACTTCATTCATCTTAATTATTTTTGTTTATTTTTTTTATCACATCAATAATATATCTTAATTATACTTTTTTCTCTTACGCCTTTAGTGTTGAAAATAATTTGATATTCACCAATTTATTGCATAATGAAATAGTATGTGTTATATTTTAATATTCTAATAATTAATTGGTAAGAAAAAAATTGTTATGTGTGGGTTGCACATATATAGTACATACAAGAATACATTATATAATATTTTAAATTTATTGCAATGGAATATTGCTTATATTGAATTTTTTTATTTGATAAATCTATTTCTTGTATTGAAATTAGTTTGAATAATTATTATGATATGAAATCATTTTTAAATTTTTTATTTGAATATAAAAATTAAATTTTAAGCAAGGATGAATTAAAAGTATATTTTGTTAATGTTAAAAATAATTTAAAATCTAATAAATATTCTTATTAAAAGATTGATGTCAAAGAGTACGAACTAAAACTCTACATTGATGTTCATCCATAATTGAATTCACACCTCTAACTGCCTCTCCCTTATTCCCGATGAGTCAAATGCAGTGTTAAATAAACTATTCAATGATAGTTAAGAAGAATACGATTTCCAAGAAAATTGGCCATTCTTTGACAAAGTCTAGATTCTCATACTCCTCATAGTTGCGATGAATGGAAGGGATTGGAGCTTCATATGTCATGATTTCCTGCAAGTAAATGGTCCCAGATAAAGTTAATAGAGCTCAAACTTTAAACTCATAAAAAAATTTATTTTATTGATAGTTTTTTTTATAAAGTAAAAAATTATATATTCTCATTATTTAAGTCTCTTATTTAAAATAAAAATAATTTCTCAAAATTTACTTGTGGTTTCTTCATAGTTGGACCGATTCTCTGATTAACTATAACAAATTTATGTATGATGAATAGAGATGACTTTAACAAATTGGACCAACCATGTAATTAATTATAACAAATTTAATGCATAATGAATTGAGATGGTTTTAATAAATTTAACGTTTATATGGAAAAAGTTACCATGGACTTGCTTAATATTATGTATTGTTCTAGGGTTTTAAGTATAAATGTGATTAATAATTAAAGAATGATAATATATAGAAACTTGTATATATTAAACATTCCATCAATATTTATTATTTTTGGTTTATTTTTTATTTCTTATCACATCACATTACATTTTTTATGCATATTTTCTCTCATATGTCTTTATCTTTCTAAGTATTGAATATAATTTGGTATTTATTAAATTTTTCATAATTAATATGTTACAATATTCTAAGAATTAATTCATGAGAGAAAGCATTATGCATGCATACCTGCACGTGCATGCATTATACACTAATAAATATATTATATAAAATTTAATATTTATATTTCAAATTTATTGCAAATGAACATTGTTTGTATTAAATATTTTCTATTTAATTAATTTATTTATTGTATTGAAACTAAATTTGAATAATTTTTAAAATATGAAGCAATTTTTTATTTTTTATTTGAATTTAAAAAAATAAAATTTAGGCAAAGATGAATTAAAAATATATTTTATTAATAGTAAAAAAAATCTAATAAATATTCTTATCAAAAGATTGATGTTAAAGAATACCAACCCAAACTTTACGGTATTGTACACACATAATTAGAATTGAAAGTTGACTTCACATTTTACATGGTGAATAAGGTAGGTGGTTAGATTAAAACATAAAAGTAAATAACAGACTAAGGAAAACAACAAGATTTTAAAATTACAAGTGCTAAAACTTAACTACCAACATTCCTTCTCATATACTTTACTTAGATATTGTACACATGCACTTCTACTGGTTTCCTACCATAATCAACAGCACCTTGGAATGGTGGTCGTAGTCGAAATCCTCCAGAGAAGAGGCTTTGTACAAGAATGTCATGGTGTTGAATGAATGTAGAAGGTGTTATAACTTACCATTGAAACTAGCATATGTAGAAGAGTGCCAGTTTTGTTATTCAACTATTCAAAATATTTGTAATCACCAATATTCCTTGCTCCTTGGCTTTAGGTCCCATGCCCTCTGCTTTTTGTCTCATTGCAATTTCATAAGTAATTCCAGAAACTATCTATTATCACTTAAGACATTCTATGTATCATAATTCATATTTAAATTTTTTTTCATTCAAATTATAAAATTATATTAAAATTTATTCTAAATTTATTAATTAAAAATGCCACTTACCATATTATTAATAGTATACATAAATAGAAAATACTGTAAAAATTATTTTTTGAAATTGAATTAATATTAAACTTATGAAGAATTATTAATTTAATTAAAAACTGATATTTTAAGTAAAAAATTACTTAAATAAAAGTAATAGTATACAAGTAATGCATTCTGCTGGGAGTTTAATCATCATAACGGTTGCAACTTTCCATCTATTTATAAGTGAACAAAAGAGAGTTACAAGTAATGAAATTTTTACTGGTGTGGTTATTTGGTGTAATGATTTTTTCTATATTTTTTTCAATATTTTTTTTTCTAATTTTGAAAATTTTGAAAATTATTATAATTTACAGCTTATTTTATTTTAAATAATAATTATTTTATAGATCATTTTTTTTTTCTTACTTCTTTTCATTTATATTCTTCTTGACTTTTTTGTTATTTGAGCTTTAATTTTATATATAACATGTCTAATAAAAGAGTGTGACTTAGACTAAAAAAAATATGTTAATCAAAATATTCAAATCAATTAATCTTAACACCTTCACTCTTATATATTATTCTATTTATCTTTATTTATCTAATATGAAACTTGTTTTCCAATAATGACTGTTCACTAGTAACGACTTGCTCAGCAATGTCAACAATGTAGGTCCATAAAAGGACAACTAGACTCTTTGAACATTCCATCATTACTTATTATTTTTTGTTTATTCTTTTTATCACATCACATTACATATTTTACTTATATTTTTCTCTCTTTTGGTTTTGTCTCTCTAGGTGTTGAATATAATTTGGTATTTATGAAACTTTTTTCATAATTAAATAATTTGTGCTATGTTTCAATATTTTAAAAATTAATTGGGAAGAGAAAGTTCTTTGTGCACATTTTCCTATCCGCATGCACATGCACATGTATACACAGATAAATATATTATATAAAATTTAATAAATTTAAGTATGTTTTTAGTCCAACAATTTTGAATTTAATCTTTGAAATTTTTTAATCGATTTTCATTTCTCTAAAATTTGTAACCATTGGTTTTGGTCCTTATAAAATGAGTAAATTTTGGTTTTGGTCTATATAAAATACTTTTATTTGATTTCCATTTCTAAAATTTGAAATAACTATTTTTAATTCCTAATTTTCATTTTAAGATAGATAAATAACATTTATTTTAGGATCTAATTTTTTTTTGGAAGATATCATAGGTTAATATGAGACCACATATACTAGCATATGTAACTTGTGAGGAACATTTGATCTTTCGTTGAATATATATTTAATTAACAAATGTTACATAATAGTAATGAGTAAAAACAATCATTCAAATCTTAGAGGAATGAAAATTGATCAAAATTTTTTATAGAAAATAAAATAAAAAATCATTTATTTTTCATAGACTAAAAACATATTTAAATCAATTTAATATTACTATTTCAATTTTATTGCAATGGAAACATTGTTCATATTGAATGTTTCTCTATTTAATCAATCTATTTCTGGTATTGGAACTAAATTTGAACTATTGTTACTGTATAAAAAATTTTATATCTTTTTACTAATCTTAAAAAAAATAAAATTTAAGCAAGGATGAATTAAAAATACAGTTTCTTAATGTTCAAAAGAATTTATGATCTAGAAAATATTCTTGTTAAAAGATTTATGTAAAGAGTATGAACCCAAGCCTTTAACTTCCATGCATAATTGAATTTACACATCTAGCCTACTCTACCGGTGTTGGATGAGTTTAAAGTAGTGTTAAACTTACTACAATAATAGTTAAGTGAAGTACAATTCCCATAGAAATTGGCTATTCTTTGTCAAAGTTTATTTTGTCACTCCTCTGATTTGAAATGGATGGAAGGGTCGAAGCTTGATATGTTAGCCTTTGGTGTATTGTTAGTCTTTGGTGTATTATAAGATCATGACATAAAAAGAGGTGAAAGTCAGACTATACCATTTGAATACTTTCGAAGAAAAAAATATTAGACGTACCATTAATGAGATAGAGAAATAGAAAGAGAAAGAGAAGACAACAAAAACAATAAGGTTAACTATGTTTTTAATTTTTGAATTTTTTTTAAAATTTTAGTTTTATTTAGTTTTCATGTTTTAAAACCAATCATTTTGCCTCTGAATTTTTGAAAATATCTAAATTTTAATTCTTAAAACTAGCATTTTTCTTTTATATAAGAACTAAAATTCAGATATTTCAAAAATATATAAGAACTAAATTAAATTAATGGTTTAAAAGTTAGAGATTAAAATTAAAATTTTAAAAAATTCAGGACTAAAAACACAGTTAACTCAATATATTAAAACTTTAATAACGCTTGTAGTGTGAGTTATATGTTCCAAACTTATATATGCTCCCTCCCAATTAAGCTCGTCAAGTAGTGGTGTATCCATCACTATCATATTTTAGTCTATTAAAAATTCCACAATATGATGTATTTCAAATTAAATTAATATTTAATTATACTTTTTTCCCTCAAAATTTTATGATTTTACAGGTTTTGTTTTTAATTTTTTTTATAAATTATCCCTCAATTTATAAAATATCATAAATTTAACTCTATGTTGAAAAATTATCACGATTAAAATAATTTAGTGATAACTTTTCCGTTAAACTGACACATTTAAAAACAATTTTTTTATAATTCTTTCTAAATCGTCTTTAAGACACATCATAATTTTTTTTAATTGAAGAAAAAAATTACTAAAAAAAATTGAAAATAAAATTTTCTATATTATAAATCTTAAGTTAATAATAGGTCTAATATCATATAACCCTATTTTTTTAGAAGAAAAAAAATGTCAATGACATTACTATTTGCTAAATACTAATGTAATTTACGAGACAATACGCCACATCTTCGAGCACATTCCATCTTAGCCATAACAATTAGTACATACACATTGATATGAAAAATATGTACTCAAAGCATTTCATTATTTAGTATTAACCTAAAATATTGAATTGAGTGCAAACATTTTTGTCATCCCCAACTACTACTAAGTTATTCACATATATGAGAATAGCAAAAAATATAGAGTCTCATATGTATATGTACAAGTTATGGTATGCATGTGTTTGTTGAAATTCATATTGTGTCAAGACCTATGGGAGATTTGCATACCAGTTTCGAGAGACATGTTTCAATGTATGATTTTCTCAATCGACATACAAGTCCTTCTCGTGGAACTTGATAGCCTTAAGGTACATTCATGTAAACCTTTTCTTCTAGGTCCCCATGGAGGAAGGCGTTATTGACATCCATCTGGTACAATTCTCATCCTTTGGCCATAGCCGCCATAAGTAAGCATCGGACAGTTGTCATTTTCGCCACTAGAGCGAAGGTCTCAACATGATCTTCCCCTTCGACTTGAATGTAACCTTTGGCGACTATTCAAACTTTGTATTTCTCTATCTCACCAGTTGCCTTGTATTTGATTTTATATACTCACTTGCAACTTACAACCCTTTTTCCTTCAGGGAATTGCTCAAGTGACCATGTGTCATTTTCTTCCAAAACTTGGATTTCCTAGGTCATAGCATCTCGCCAATGAGAGAGCTTAACAACTTGAAAATATGACTTTGGCTCATCATGATATGTGATGGTCGATAAGAAAGCTTAGTGTTTAGTAGAGAATTGACTTTAACCAACATATTGTAAGATGGGATAAGCCTTACCACAAGAAGGTGATGTATTCAATGTCGTGCATGAGGGGGTTTTTGTCACTGAATGACAATAGTAATCCTTGAAGTAACTTGGCGATTGTTTACTACGTGGTGCCTAATTCATGGGATCTCTTGTTGAGCTAGACTCCCCTTCATTGTGTACACCGTTCTGGTCAATGAGTGCATTATCTACTTCCACATTAAGGCCTCCATCTGTGTCAAGTGATAGCTTCGATGATTGATTGTTTTTCTCTCTACGTCATGTTCACTCAGATCTTTCTCTTCTCTAGACATAAAAGTTATGTCTAGAAACATTGTTGTTGTGGTAGATAGTTACACTATTTTGAGCACTTCCTATGTTATTACATCTGCACTAATAAGAAATTCTCGTATCTTCAAGTTATACACTTTTCACCATTTTTGACCTTGAGGATACCTTATAAACATGCAACATTTCACTCTTGCATCAAATTTGTCTCGTTGCTTGGTTGTATTTTTCACATAGCATAAACACCCAAAAGCTCATAAGTGATCATTCTTTGGCAACTTTCTAGAGAGGTTTTCAGATGGTGTTGTCCCTTCATGAATCATTGTTGGTGTTTGATTGATGATATGAATGGCTGCCAAGACATATTTGCCAAAAAAAGATATTCGTAAGTTTGTTTGAAATCTTAAGGCTCTTGTAACAGAGAGTGTGACGATGCTTTTGTTCTACTTGTATGTTCTATTGAGGGGTCCTTGCACAGGAATTTTCATGTAAGATTTCTTCTTGGTGGAAGAAAGTTTGAATCATGGAATTGGTGAACTCTATCTTATTGTCACTACAAATTCTTTTTACTTTTAGATCAAACTGTGTTTGCACCATCTTGCAAGAATTGATGACGTGGTTAGTGGTTTCAGTTTTATCCTTCATTAAATACATCATTGTTGCTCATGCATGGTCATCTACTATAGTGAAGAAATAGTTTGACCTATTATGTGAAGCTGTATGATATCTTCCCCACAAATCACAACTTTATTATTACTCAAGAGAAAAGATTATCTACATTATTTGGATTCGTTGCATACATCACAACAATCCACTTTATTCCCATTAAAATTAAAATTAAGAAAATTGGAGAGCTTCCGCATCACTTAAGTTGATGAGTGTCCCATTTTCACATGCCAAAGTGTGTTAGTGTTTTTTTGCGTTGCAACTAGAGAGGATCCTTGCCTTGTCATCCTAAGTATATAAACCACATCATGCAAGTCACTAAATCCAATCATCTTCTTTACAGTTTGGCCTTGTATCACACAACAAGTAGCATTATAAGTCACATTACAATTCAAATATGTGATCAACTTGTGAATCAAAATTAGATTACAACTAAATTCAAGCACATAAAGAATGTTGTGCAATTCAATGTTGTTGCTCAATTCAATGGTTCCTATTTTCTCCACTACTATTAAGCTTCTTGTTCACACAATGATATGGAATGGTTTGCCAAGGGGATATACTTCCTTGAAAAGATGATATAAGGGAGTCATGTGGTGAGATGCACCACCTAAGACTCAATCTTCTTGTTTAATCGACATAAAATTGTGTTAATCAACACCTTTCTTCATGTGTGATATGTATCTACTCACGACTCTCTCGACATTCTACTTCAGCATCGTGCCCTTAGCATTCTTCCTCTTTAAGCCTTTCTTTTCTTGTTGAAACCTTGTAACTTAATGCTCTGATACCATAAAATAATTGGAGGAAACATATTCTTGTATTTCGTGTGTGTTTATCGCTAGATGATCACATATTTTTATAAATCAAAAATAACATATCGATAACAAAATAAAAGGTAACATGATAAGATAATAACCTAACTATTCCTATGTGATAACCAGATAATAGGATAATTAAATAGTAATTTGATTTTTAAATATTTAAATATTTGAATATAAGTTGTTGCATATTATCATCTTGACTAAATATATCAAGATAACAATTCAATCATTTGAATATCAAATATAACATATTAACTCCTATAATATCATTATAATATATAATTAAGTGTAATAATATATAACTTAAACTGGCTCATTAGATATAATAAACAATGGAGATGTAAAATACATTAGGTTAGTTAAATGCAATAAATTTTGACCTTTCAAGTAAGGTCCAAACTAATACATCGAAAAAAATATTTAAGAGAGAAGATTCTAATTAAAAATGATCAAATAAGTTTTTTTTATAGAAATTAATCATTAATAAATTTAATAAATATTTTGTATTTATAATATAGTAAAAACGATGACAACACTAATTGGCAAATTTGGAAGATGTTTACCAAATGTTTAAGTGGACTTAGAAGATATGACAAATTCTGATCTGCTCCCTGATTATTAAGAGTTTCCAAGTTCATGGTAAGAAGGACAGAATTAGACACTCTGCATGAGACAAGGAAAAGGAATTGCTCATTTTCAATGCCAGCTATGGTTTTTCCCCTTTGCCCCAAAATTTGTTTATTGTAGAACTAATGTCATGTGGATGATCTTCTTTGTGTCTACAAAAGATATACTTAACTGTCTTTCATGAGCAGCCAGATAGAAATAGTCCTGCACAAAATGAGAAAGATAACCCCAAAAAAATGAACATAATTAAACTGAGTTGACTACAGGAATTCCTTTTGGTTTAAAAAATTCAGTATGATGGAATCTGTTTGAGAGAATGTTGACTTTTTTCTTTGCCAACAGCTAATTAATGCTGAGTGAATTATTTAAACTTATCCAAGCCAGCGTTTAGGAGTTAAAGGAAGAGACCCCTGACACTGGTGAATGATGTTTAAGA
The DNA here is from genome assembly GCA_025330945.1 of Mucuna pruriens. Taxonomy (NCBI): domain Eukaryota; kingdom Viridiplantae; phylum Streptophyta; class Magnoliopsida; order Fabales; family Fabaceae; genus Mucuna; species Mucuna pruriens. The sequence continues at coordinate 7,931,952 of JAENHJ010000324.1, read as the reverse complement.
GAGTTAAGTAATGTTTATAGAAATAAATAAAAATCAGGAATTAATTTATCATTTTATTTCATTTCTTTTAATGTTTGTAGAAATAAATAAAAGATTAGGATTAACATGAATAATATATGTTAATCAGTCATCTTATTTCGTTTATTTTAAAAATTATTATATTAGATATAAAAATAAAAATAAAAACCCTCCCCCACTCTATAGCTAATCTCCCAAATATACTTTAATGTTTGGTTTGGTTTCAAGGGAAAGGGTATCTTGTTTTGGTTTACAAGATGGTGACGAAAAAATATGTGATTTTAGTTTATATTTTTTTTTTGTCATACGTAGTTCAAGATATTATATTTTTATATTAATGAATTTGATCTTCAAATTTTAAAAAATATGTAGAATTAATATATTTTTTAAGAATTTATAATTTTTGTTAAGGTTAGGAGAAACTAAATTCACATACTCTTACAAATTTGAGGAAAAAATTTACTAATATATATAAAAATACAAATACTTTGATCATATTTGTCCAAAATTATAGAAATTAAAAAATATATTTTTAAAAAATAATAATAAAAAAATGAGAAATAAAATAAATTCGAATCAAATTAATCTTTATAATCCAATAATTATAAATTATTTTTCCTCTCTCTTAAATCCTCTCAATGTCAGAGAGGAGACAAAAATAAGAAGGGGAGATATTAACCCCTTTATTTTCTCTGTTTCCTCATCTTCAAAATTAGCTTTTAGAATTAAATTCAAATATAAAATTTTAAGATGATATTAAAAATTTATTTTATAAATTTCATTATATTTTTAACCTAATAAATATCAGTGTTAGAGTCGCATATTCACACCTCTTCAACTAATTTTTAAAATTATGTTATTCTATAATCAAATTGTAATTTCCCAAACCACATATAAATGATGGTGTAAGGTTTTATTCCCATAACATGAATTTCATTACATGCTTAAGACACCGGTGACCAACAACTCATACCAACATAGATTAATTCAAACAACTCTTTGAACTAGTTTTTTTTTTTTTGTTAAGAATAACTTTTAACTAGTTATTATGCTTTATGTGCATAGTTGTTTTTATCTCTGTCACAAACTGCGGTCAATATGCAAAATTTTTAGCTTATAAATCTATTATTAATAGAGTAAGGTTGCATTATGTCTACAACCACAGTTTGGAATTCTGCACTCAAAAAAATCCAAGAGGCTCAACTGTTTTGACACTTAAACAAGTTATCTAACAATACATGTGCCGCACCATCGCCTACATGTAATGTATTTTAAATAAGACTTCCCATTGAACCGATTATTGCATTGGTTTGAAATTCAATCGTTCAATCACACTTAAATCTGGGTGGAACGGATATTAATCAAATAATAATAATGATGAAATAATATTAAGTAAATGTTATTTTATAATTTAAAATTAAAAAATAAATTATTTTTTAACCACCGATTCAAACTGATTTTTTTTATCGATTTTTACTAATTTTTTTTCTAATTTTTGACCAGTTTTGATTGATTCTTAACTGACTTTCACCGATTCTAAAATTGTTTAATTTTTTTTTTTTTGAAATAAACGAACCAGTCATCAGATCACTCAAACCAGTTGGTCTAGTTTTTAATACCATGCTTAACAATAATAAAATATTAATAAAAATTGATCCAATTGATTAATTACAAGCTCGTAAAAAAAATGAGTTTAAATTTGTTGTTAATGTAAAGAGTTTATTAGTGAATAATTTTTTTAAGTATTTTTATAAGAGTCTAAAAGTTCGTCCTAACTTTGGTGAATCCTTATAATCTATCTCACCTAATCTTTTAATAATTTTTATAATTAAAAAGATAATAGAATAATGTTAAAGACTAATTATGCTAATAAAAGAATAATAACAAACAGAAACTATAAAATGAATTAACAGACACTAAAACAAAAATGAGCTAAATGTAGACACTTAAAATAATATGTATTAACGGAAAATTAATTATATAGACGAAGACGGATTAAGTTTATACAAAGTTAGTAAGAGATCCAAACAATAATTTTTTTTAATAATAACTAAACACAAAAAAGCGTTAAAATGTAGTTAAAACATTTAATTATTTTTTTTATGATATATGAACTCTTTTTTTGATCCGAAGGAATCGAACAAAATTGAGTGTCATTCAAAAGATGTTTTACCTCTTATATTAAGTTAGAAATTAAAAACCATTCAAGTAACAACTAACATATTAATACATGTAAATGCAAATAAATATATAACTTTTTAAGTATAACTTTAAATATCATTTACACAATATTGATATGTTGCAAACTTATCTTTTTTATAAGCTAAAATTTTTATTAATAGTAGATTTGCTTGAAAATATTTACAAACTTATTATCTTATCTACTATTTATTTTAATAACTAAAATGTAAATAAAAAATAAAATATAATTGCAAATTATTAGAAATTTAAAAATCATCACTTGACAGAATACTAAATACCATTAATTATTAACTATATTATTTATTTACTAGCACAAATCGTTATCTTCATAATTTGCATATAATTCTTACACTTCTCAAGACTTGTCAATATATTATTCTTTTCTTTCTCTAGTTTTTAGTTGTACTTCGTATATAAAAAAGTGCAGTTAAATTTTTTAGAAGAAAAATAGTATAGAATTTGAGCTAAAGATATGAAATGAGATTAAATATCTTTTTAAGAAAATATGTTAGATTCGTTTGCGAATACTTCACTTAATATTTTCTGAGGTTTTTATCAAAAATGTTCCAGTTGCATGCACTCAAACTATTTGAACGTGTGACCTTTAAACTAGTATAGTAGGAATTCATGCTATATGAGACTTCTAGGTCGTAAGCTATGAAGTTTAATTATTTATACTTTGTGTACATGAATTCAAAATTAATGTTCCACGTTACTTTTCCCTGCAAATTTCCCAATCTTACAAAAAAAAAAAGGAATTCAGAGAAAATAAATGGAATTATATACAAAACCCATGATGGCAATCGGTGCTATCTTAGCCAGTTCAATAACTAGTGCAGACAGCTGCACAGAATGTTAACATATAGTATAATATATGGTACATAAAATAGAGTATGAGTCCACGTGCTTAAGTTATATATAAAAAGGAAGCATGTGAGCAGCAACCCCAAGAGCAGTTCCTGCTTCTTCATCAAAATGAGACTAACCAAAATGGGAATCAAATAGAGACGTGGGTTTGGCGAAGGATCCGGCGATCCTTATGCTACCTTTTATATTCTCAATTGCATTCTCTTTTGCCAGCTAACAGTCCCAACATGAAGATGAATTAAACTAACATCTTTTAAATTCGAAAAGACACAAGAATATTTTAGTATTATATTTTGATTTCTTGTTCCCCCATAATAGTTAAGATTTCTGTTAAGTACTATTGCTCCAATCTCCATCAATACAAAATGGTATTTGGTTTTTGAAGGCTATAAAGAGGCCTCCTTCACTAGTTGTCGTGGTCATTATTGTCCTTAACAAACCATAGTTGCTTTTGCATTTGGGTTTCTTTAACCTCCTTAATGGCACTCTCTTTGACATCTCATGGGGTCAATGAGTACCAAAAAACTGTGGTTGAAGAGGAAGATGGCTCACAGAGCACTAATGGGCTAAGCAATGATTCAGCTTCAGCCATAACCCATTCTCATCCTCTATGTGGCAATGGGTATGTTCATAAGAGCACACATTACCAACTTGAAGAAGCAGAATCTCTGATTAATTTCAAAGCCAATGAGTTCAGCAACCTCATACAAGGTAGTGAATCTTTTCTTAGCTTTCAGCAGAGTTGGCTTTTCTCCAAAGAGTGTAATTTGCATGAAGGTTATAACCAATGGAACCATGTTAGTCCTAAAAGCACCACAGACATGCGCCTAGTGCAAAACTTAAGTTGCTTTGAAACTGCCACTGGCTATAGCTCCATATCCAATGGTGCAAAAGAGAAGCAATGTGGTGAAAGTTCATCATCTGGGTGGCTATACTCTGAACCAAATGTCCCTAGTGATAGCCTGCATGAGTCAGCAGCACAAGATTTGGTCTTGAGAAAGCGCTATTTTATGGTATTTTTTTGCTTCCTCATATCATACCTTAACTTTTTTTTATTAATGTTTAGAATATTTAGTCCATAGAACTCTATGAAATTAATTAGAATGGTGGATTGAGATGAGATTTGTGTTTATAGGGAGAGAACATGCAAGCTGCCAATGCCAAGAAGCCATGCACAACTGCAAGTAAAGCAGCAAAACCAAAGTCAAGCCCATGCAAGGATCCTCAAAGTGTTGCTGCCAAGGTTTTCTTCAAACCTAAGTTAAATTATGTCTGATAAGTACCAAGTTTTGATTGCAAGTTAAGAAAACTTAAAATATGACATTCAATGCTGATAGAATGTTTGTGCGAGTGTATCACAGAATAGAAGAGAGAGAATAAGTGAGCGGCTTAAGATACTACAAGAACTGGTACCCAATGGCTCCAAGGTAGATTCTTCAAACTAGTCCTCAAAAGTTGCTTTCTTTTGCATTTTCATATGTTGCAGAGTTGAAGCTTCAACTCAACCAAACTCTCTATGAATTTTACTTACTATAGAATTATGATTTAATTCCGTTGGTCAATTTTCCAGGTTGATTTGGTCACCATGTTGGAGAAAGCAATTAGTTATGTGAAGTTTCTTCAGTTGCAAGTGAAGGTAGGACTTACACACAGTTTGCAATTTTTGGGTCCTATACAATTCTTTATGCATGTTCAAATTAAATCTTCAGTTTCTTCAAACTAGGCTAATGGCTCAATTTGAATTGGAATCTCACCAGTGACATTGTTCTCTACTTGTTCATTGTGCAGGTGTTGGCAGCTGATGAGTTTTGGCCTGTCCAAGGTGGAAAAGCCCCTGACATTTCTCAAGTGAGACAAGCCATTGATGCCATTCTTTCATCTCAAAGATGAATTGAAGATCACGGGTCCAAGAAATAAGTGTCATCATATATAATTCACAATTCCAAACACAACTTTGCTAAACAAGAAAAAACTTTGTTATGGAAGTTGGTAGTTCTGAAGCGCATTTTAGTGTATTTCAGAATGCATGACCTTAATCTAGCAGAAAATTTGAGCATCTTGTGTTAGTGTTTATGTATATGCTGGGGCTGAAAAACCCTTGTCCCAGGATTTCTTTCACAAAATATCTACATTTACTTTTATCTGTAGCAGTGATGATGGAAGTGTTTCTAATAAATATCTGACTACTCAGACAACAATTACGTACATATACGAGTGTATGTTCAGTTTAGAATTATTAACATGGAAAAGGGAAAACAATAAAAAATAATAATCATTTACTGTTCTTTGACTTTTAATTTCTCTGAATTGAATATCAGCATGAGGTAGCTGTTCCCAATGAATTTGTTTATGCATGGTAGATGAAACATCTTGGAAGTTAGGGTACCTCTTAAGTCTTAACATGCTATCTAACAAGTATAATTAAGTTGGCAATGAACACATAGAAAGTTAGTAAGAATAAAAAAGTTTATCATTGTTATGATATATTAATATCTATAGTTGGCTAAACAACTAATGCATCAGCATCACTGACTTTTTAGCCTGCCAACCAAGAATTTCGTGACGCAGACAAATAAAATTAAACACGCAAGCGTTTTGGTTAGTTTGAAGGTCTTCAAAAAGTTTCAAGTTTCTAAGGAAAAGTTATTTGGATACCCATTCATATAATAAATTATACAAAAAATATATATATAATAAATGATGTGAATTACATAAAAAAAAACTATATAAATTATTATATAAATAACATAATTCAGCCTTAAAATATATGAATTGAGAGTCCCACTGTTTAACCTGTTTTCAAAACGAAAATACATTCAATATATAAGCGGTTTCCAACACGAGGCGCAAACTTTCTTATTTTCACGACTTTTCCTATAACTTGGAGTAGGTTATGGTGTGTCAATGAACCGACAATTACAAAAGCAGAAAATTTCAAACGTGGATAATGCATAGATTCTCGACTTGTTTTTGTGCTAAAGTTTAACATTTTATTGGAAGAATGAAACCCACTTAGGTTATGTTTGAAAAAGAAAATAGTTGATAAGTTAGTTAAAAATTGAAAAGGCTAATTTCAAGTTAAAAGTTGAAAAATGTTAGTTAAGAGATGAAAACATATTAAACTAATTTATTGAATTAGAAGTTTTAGAAAAGTTAATAATTAATATAAAGTCATATTTTATTTTTGAAGAAATATAAAGTAATATAAAAAGACATGTTTTTTATGGGATTTTTTATAAAAAAAATGTTTTTGTAGATAAAAATGTATTTTTAAATTATAGTTTTAAGTATTTTAGTTAATTTTAAAATTTTATTATTTTATTTAAAGATTAAATATATTATTATAAATAGAATATTAATTAAAATAATAAATAGTATAATTTTAAAATAAATAGTACTGTGATATTAAAGAGTACAGTAAATGAGAATTTTTTTAAGGAATTGAGGATAAAAGTGAAATAATAATAATAATAATAAAAATAATAATAATTTTAAACCTTACTTTAGTAATTAATACTATGATTGGTTCAAAAGAAATAGAGAGGGTCACTTAGTTTGCTTAATAGGGGGTGGAGAGGAAAATGATAGCTATATACAATTATACCCTTGTGGATATTAATGGTTGGGTAAATAAAATCTTGAGAATATTTTTGTGAACACTTAAAAATTATAAATCATTTTTCTTTCATTTAACTCCAATATATTGGAAGAGGTTTTTTTTTGGAGGGGTGTATAATAACGACAATGAATATTAAACTCAGAATTTCGTATAAACTATTCAAATTCATTAGTTAAGTTAACTCTAATGAGTTGTTTGGAGAAAAGATAAAAAATAAGATCAAGAAAAATATTTTAGTCTCCTTATTTTCTCTCTCATTCCTTCTTAATTCCTAAAATAAATGAGATAAAAAAAAATACTCTTTTCCATCCACTAATTAAACCAAACATTATGAAAGTAACATATAAAAAACATTATAAACTAATTAATATGATAATTTAAGTAACAAACTCTATTTTTATCAAATAAAATTATATATTAGATATATAAATAAATTAATTGAAATTATTTGTCATACTCTTAATAGTTAAGAGAATTTTATACAATGTCATAATCCAACCATCACAAAAGCTTAAATTATTTGGTGAAAACGCATAGGCTATATGTTTGGCATGACCAATTGATAAGTTAACCAAAAGTTAAAAAAACTAATTTTTAGTTGAAAGTTAAAAGTTATTAAATTAATTTATTAAATTTGTTTAATAAAATTAATTGTTGAATTAGTTAGTAAATATAAAATGATATACAAGAGTATGTTAAATAATTTTTAATATTTTTATTTTGTAGATAAAAACATATGTTTAGATAATTATAGTTTTAATTTTTTAATTAATTTTGAACTCTTATTATTTTTTGGTTTAAAGATCAAATATTTTTTAAAATTTTAAAAATAAATATTTTAATATAAACAAATATATTCTATTAAATAAATAGTGTAATGTGAATAGAGATGATAATTTTATTAAAATGTTGAAGGTAAAAATGAAAAGAAAAAGTTAAAGTTATAAGTTAAAAACAATAACTCCTAAAACAATACTATAAATTAGTAAAATAAGTTTGTTTGTTAGACATTTCTATTTTAATTAAATAAGCTTAATTGTAAGTTAGCTAAAATGAGTTGATAAACACACTTAAAAATCTCTAACATGGTGCATGGCGGAAAAATTTTCGCTATTAATTTATTAGGTTTTCTTAATTGATTCGATTCTTTATTTATAGGTTGCTCATTTTCTCCCATAAGAGTTTAGTTACTGCTTATTAGTAATTGAAGTTATTTGAATAAATTTTATATAAATATTTATAAAGAAAGAAAATAAGAAGATAAATGAACTACATTTCTCTTATAAACTTTCAAGAAGTTAAATTTCTGATATAAACTTTCAAGAAGTTAAATGATAAAACTTCTATAGAAAAAATGAAGTGTATAAAGATTTGAAGAAATTTTTATTTTATTTTATCTTTTTATTTTTTATTATAAATATTTATGGAAGTATAATCAAACAAAACTTTTGCAGTGTGTTAGTCACTGTTGCCTGTCTTGTGATCATGTATATGTGTGCAAGTGAAGTCAATCTCTATCATAGTTAAAGCCCTTCTACTGGAAAATATTCTATATATCGTGGTCATATTTCATTAAAAAGTTGGAATCAATGTTAATTTATATGTTAAAAGTTTTTGAAAGATAAACAAACATTCGAACCAAAGAGCAGGGAAGACGTACCCTACACTAAGGACCATACACTCAAACCACGTGGCTCTGTGGACACACGCTATGCTGCCTGTTATATAGCATATTTCAATTCTCTCATTTTCCCTTAAGATTAGGGATAAGTCCTATTACACAAGAATTTCACAAATTTCATGATGAAAGGATCCTATGTTTCGGTTAATAAGAAATAAAATAAATTTTGAAAGAGATTTTTTATTTTAAATAAAAGAATTATACATTAATTTTTTATCAATATGTATATAACGTTTTTATTATATAAAAATTAATAATATTAGTGAACTTAAAACTTAATTTTAGTTGTCTTATTCTTGTACAGATTTTATAAGTTACTTGTATAGGATTCCTTTGTACAAAGCAATTTGTCTTTCTCCTTATAACGAGAAGACCATCACGTTCTTAGAAAAATGAGATGCACAGTTCAATTATCCAAATCAACATTGATCATAACATGTATTTCCATAATTTTGACTATAAACATAAAACCCTTACTCATATATAGTAAAGTATTTAGATTTCATCTTAAAGCCTAATGTTCTCTAATAACATAATATCATATCCTAATTTTCCATTGCAGAAGCTTCCGATCGAAATTCTTTCATTTGTATATGCTCTTTCTAAGAACTTAAGTTTAATTAGCATCAACAACAATGAATAATCTTTTTTGCTAGCATTATCCTTAAAGCACATAATAATAGTAACTGTAAAATCCTAAAGTCAGATTTAAAATCCTTTCATAGTCCTTGGCTCCTTAATTTAAAATCCTTTCATAGTCCTTGGCTCCTTATTAATTTGTTGCTTTCTATATCGACCAAAGCGAATGTATTTGGATCTTCATAAATTTGAGTTGATTATGAAGTATGATACGACAATATTGTAGTAGATCCATACTTAAGATAAGGTATTTAGATGCATCTAGTTCCATTGGTTTTAGCCTTAAACAAGTTTGATTCTTTGATTTCTTCAACCCCTCGTGCCTTTGAGAACCCAATTGGCAACGAATTATCTTAATGAGTTATGCATGCACATTAGTCTCCGTACAGTTGTTTTATGCTTTCCTTTGTCAAAGCAAATAATTATAAGATTCATATCTTGTTGAGATTATATATTCACTCAGTCTAACTTGCATTTCAATAATTTTAATAATTTTTCCTATTTGCTTCAATTATGATATTTTGTTCGGAATGAAGTGGGGGACCATGCATATAAGCACGTGTAACTTTTAATAAGGATCACATGGGCAAGGGTAATCACATGCCCAAGCCCACAAAAATCGGTGTCATTACACTATACTTTCCAATTAATACTTAATTCAATGAATTGTGCAAATGAGTTAAATAAGTCTTTACCAAATTTCAAATGAACGAATAATTTTAATTAATTAGTTAGTTTACTATTCCTCTCATCATAATTGCTTCCCTTACTTGGACAAAATCGTTTCCATATCCCCTTGGACATTCTTATAGAGCAATTTGCGTTCTCAATGATTAGCTTAAATTAATTAATTTATTTATTTGGTACAAAACATTGATATTTTGTAAAAAAAAAAAAACAACACCTATGTATTAGAGTACCTAGTGGGGATAAAAGGATTGGTACTTTGTATTAGAGTAGTCAGAAATAATAAGAGATATCTTTAATATGTCTACTTTAGAAGCAGTTACCCTATTGGAGGCATGATGTAAATGGACTTTCGTGTCATGTGATTTGCATGTGTTATAATAACATATTTACATATGGTTATATATATATATATAAGCAAAGAAAATCAATATACAAAAATTTGATGAAAGTCAACTCCTTCCCCTACGTATATCTCTGAATAGACAAATCATAAATTGCAACTAATTCTTCTTGATCAAGACCTTGGTCAGAAATCATTTATAGTTTCACTTGGATAAGCAAAACGGAGTTTAATTTAACCCTTGTCCGAATGAATGATTGTTCAAAAGAGACCTATCATCACCTAATCAGCGACTCTACCATTTTTTTACCGCAATTATAAACTCAGATTATTCAACCAACCTGGTATCCAGGGATGATACTTATTTGGTCTGTCTAGATGGTAACTTGGATGTTCTGGTTCTCGTCTACTGAATTTTCCTTCCAACGACTTCCTCCTTTCTGATCGTATTCCCTCCAGATCTCCACGGTCCCCCCTCTCATCTTCCTCTTTTGTGTCTTTTATAGGTGTCTCTGTTCCAGTATCATCATTACCACAATCTCAGCAGAGATCTTTCTTCCCCTCCCAATGGCTTTTCCTTTCGGTTCTTTTAATGACGCAGTGTCCCTAGGCGTTTACTTCTCTCATCTGCTTTAAGTGTGATGATGACTACTCCTTTTCTCCTGAGTTGACCTTATGATGAAGCTCCCTGTCATACGGTGGAGTGCCAATCCTAGCACACTGAGATGCCTGCATCCATTCTTTTTGTCAGACCTTAACACAGGACAAGCTGGCTCGCCTTAAACCTATTCCCCTGATCTTCCTTTCCTTTTTCTGCTAAAGATAGTTAGTCTAACATCCCTTGTAGCATTCCTTTTGTCTTTACCGTTGGAGCTAACATGCCCCATCCCACTTGCTGGCCAACCCTAGTCCATTTTGAAAAGTTTTACTTACTTCTAGGGATGATGTACATTGCTCTTTTTTGACAAGTGGCGCTCCTAGGATTTCCTTAACGCTGCTACTGTCATCCTGTTTAGGAGCTCGAGGAATGTAATGCTCAGATTTGGCTTTCCTTAGGTTCCAATATCAACACCTTCCCCCTTTTGGCTACTGCACTGAGTCAGATCATTCTTTCTTTTGTCTTCGCTTATTTCCTTTTCCAACCCGGTTGTTTTTGACTATCTTTGCCGAGTTGGTCGAGTAGATGTCCGGACGAAATAAGATATCCACATATTCTATTGAAATTTAAAATAAAAAAAACTGATTAACTAAATCAATTCAAACAAAATTAGTTAATTAATTTGAATCGTTGAATACGTAATCTCAATCTGATTTCATAAACATTCTTAAATATTATAAAAGTGTTTACGTAGAGTTCATAAATGTTTGTAATTTTGCAAGATCGATATAAACAATAAAATATCAATCAAATCCTCATGTATATTTATGATTATGGGTGATGGGAATAATATTGTAATATATATATATATATGCTAAAGTATTTCGAATGGTTAAATTCAGTTTAGAAAAAATAAAAATAAAAAATTAAAAGGTTTTATTAACTAAAAACAACAACTTATTTTAAATTTGTAATTAATTAAAATATGGATATAGGTCTTTAGGTCATTACAATTAAAATTTGTAATGACTCAATTTCAGAAAAATTATCCATTAAAATTGTACAAAAAATAATCAAATATTTAAAAAGGTCCAAAAAAGTACTGGCTAGAAAAGGCCCAAAGAAGTACTAGTCCAAAATTAGGCTCACACTGTTTGGACCCATCGTAACCCATAACCCGCCCAACCTGATGACCCATCCATGGGCCTGAAATTAAAGAATACGATTTGGTTCAGATTGGACTGAGTCAAAATCGGACTAAATCTGACCAAAAGCCCTAATTTAAACCAAAACCACTAGAATAAAGACTCGCAATTAATACTCAAAAAATTTCGAAACAACTAAATCAACTTAACCTTAGGCATTCACATTTACTATTTTCGTGAATGACATCAACATTTTTAAATTTGATTTTCATAACATCGGCATTGGAACTTTTAAGTAAAATTTCTTAATAAAAATTATTATTATTAATTAAGTGTTAAATATGTTTTTAATTCTTATAAAATGAGTAAATTTTGTTTTAGTTTATATAAAAAAATATTATTTTTTTTATTTTTATAATTTTAAGTTATTTTTTATTCTTGAAAAATAAGTTATTATGATCTTCATAAAATATTTTCCTTTGATTTTAGTCTCTTAAAATTTAAAATTATTATTTTATTTTCTTAATATTCATTTTAACCGTATATAAATACCATTCATTTTAGAATCTAGAAAAATTTAGAGTATCACATATTGGTACTACATATATTTGTTAATGTCATTTAAGAGAATGAACTAACCTTCTTTTAAACATACAAGTAGCTTACGAATGTCACGTAATATTATGAACCGAAAGTAATAATCTCAAAAATTATAAAGATGAAAAAAAAAAATATTTTATAGAGAATAAAATCAAAACTAGTTAATTCTATGCAAACGAAAAATATATTTAAATCTATATTAATAAATATTTTATTTACTAATATAAAAATAGATTAAAGAGGTAAAATTTTAAAATTGAAAAAAAATTTATAAAAAATATTTAAATAATTAACATCTTCACTAATAAAGTGTGTCAAAATATAAAAATTTAATTTAATTTATGGTTTATTAAGATTATATACAATAATCTTAAAATTCATATTCTACATACAAAAGAGATAAATTTAATTTGATATAATGTAAACTTAAATCAAATTGAAATCTTAATTAAATTTAAATAATAGTATTTAAAAGAAATACAAGTTTATATAGAAAAAATAACTCCTAAAAATATTTTGTTTCAAAAGTAAAGACATAAATTTATAATATAAAAAAATATATAAAACGAAATATTAATAGCCTTCTTTCGGATCTTCGGAAGATGATTTTTATTATAAAATAAAAAATACAATAACGATAATAAAATTAGAACTTAGAATCTTGTGTATATTAATAAAAAAAATCGCTACACCTAAACCGATCCTAACGATTCTCTATTTCTCCGGAAAATTAATACAAAAACAGAAAATTATTATATAAAAATAGAAAGTTTAAAAAAACTCCTTGAACTTCTCTCAATTAATTATAGGTAATGATAAATATTTCTCATATATCAGGCTGAGCAGAACCACATGAATTATGTGTCAGCCAAAAAATAAAAAAGAAGCACACGAACTATTACTAGTGAAAATCCATACTTTCATATTCAAAATGATGATTGCACAAGCCAAATTCGCGGGGTTTTTTTTTTTTTTATTATGGATATTATAGGGATGCTTATGTATACATCACGCGTGCGTGTGCACATCTTGTAAAATTGACTCCTTAGGCTACAATGTAAACCGACTTATATAATTGTGGGTTCAAACGTAAGGAAAAATGGTTCTATTCCTATTTTGTTTTGTGCATGATTAAGGGGACCGTTTACAAAAATGTGGTCACGTTAAGGTGAAACAATTGAAAGGGTATTATTGATCCAATATTCATCGATACGATCACACAATCACCAATGGGGGCACCTATTGCTTTGGTTTATATCCTTCTAGAGTGACACAGAATACTTATCAGCAGGCTAAGTATGTAGAACACTGCCACTTGGCAGAGACTAATTGCTTTGTTTTGCATCATTACTTCAACAATGATTCCACATCTTTTGCCCTTTTATTTAGAATGTCCTACTTTTGAATAATCCTAGAAATGTCCTACTTATTACTACTTTTCAAATATTAGCTCAAGTGATTATGTAAATAGAATTTGGATAAAAGGTGTTTTAAATCTCACATTTTTTTAGTTTTTACTTTTTATATTTTAAAATGATGGATTTATTTTTTATGTTATTTTTAGTAATTAATAAATTTTATCTCACTCTTTAGTATTTTAAATTATAAAAAATGTCAAATTTTAAAATTGATAAAATAAGTCATCTAATTCAGACGGACCCGACAAATAAATAATAAAAAAAACAGGTTAGGTTGGCTTGATTTATTCGTGAACGGTGTTTTTGCTTGTTTGTCCTGGATCCTCACTCAAAATTAATTCAAGTCTTTAAATTATTTTGCCATTATTTTGTTGTTTCTTTAATTCATCACTTTACATTTCTAGCATTTTATTTCTGCAATTCTTCTTCTTCTTTCTTTCATTCTCTTTTCTTTGCTTTTCGATTTTCATTTCTAAATTGCTTTTACACTTAAAGGTTTATTTGCAGTTCAATTTCCTTTGTATTTTACAATTTCCTTTGTAGTTTACAATTTCAGTCTTTTTTTTTAAGTTATTAAGTTTTCAGTAATTTACTTTTTGAAGAATATTTCCATTCCTGTGTGTTTACATATTCATTTTATATACTACAGTCTTGTGCATTTTCTTTGAAATTTCACTCCAAATATCGAATTTAGTTAACATTCAATTTACATTTGAGTTTTGAATCTAATGCTTTATGTTCGAGTATGTTAAAATCACAAAGTAAAAAAAGTCATTATCAAATGTTAAATCTTATTTATTAAATAAAATTTTAATTGACAATAATTGAATTGAGATTTTATCTTTTTTCTTGCTTTCAAGTTGAAAAGACAATATTGTTACTGGTTTATTAAAAAAATTCACAACTGACTATTGATTTCAAGTAACCGACAAATAAGAATAAAATAATTTATTGGTAGAATTACTATAAGAATTTATCTATTTAACAAAAAAAATTAAATTTAACACTCCAGATTGAGATGATAAAAAACTTAACACTTATTATTTCTATTAAAAATGATGGAGTAAAATCTGTAACTCAGAAAATTAGAACATGTGCTTGCGAATCATAGTATATGGGCTTCAATTGATCCTCTCAAAACAAATTTTTGCATCAACAAAAAGTAATGTTATTCAATGTTCAACGCAGAAGTGATATTCAAGTTCTCTATATGCAAAGTTGAGGTATGAACAATATAAACAATATATATAAGTGAAACACACATTCAAATTCTTTAAATATAAATTGATATTTAAGCATGTATTTAGTCTAAAATTTTAAGAATTTAGTAATATAATACACTAGAGTCGATCTTAATATTATTTATATTCTATGTTGTGCCTTTGAACAATTATTTAATAAAAACTAAAATATTGATCATATGATTTTTTTATTTAACAGTTTCAATTTTTTAACATTAAAGTAGTTTATATTATATTTAATATTTAATATTTTTTATATTTTTTATATACACATTTTTAAAGTATTCTACTTTCGTTATATTAAAAAAAAGTTTCCTTTATTTAAAATCTGATACGTAAAAATGGTATTTCACAGGGGATTATTTTTTATACCGAAGTTAGTTGATAAAACCATTAAATCAAAATTTAAATATCAAAAGTTAGAAATTGAAGAAACCCAGTCCCAAGGGTCAGTATGATGTAACGTGATGTATATGTTGTGGACCCATGATACGTATTTTAATTTTGGATTTATCTCTGAAATTTGTTTCATTTTCAAAACATTTGCCATTACAAAAATAATTGTTCTTGTACGAACGGAGGTGTCAATATGGGATATAAATGGCTTTTGCCTTTTGGGGTTTGACGTTCCAAAAATGGGCCCCCAACGTACTTCACAATTTTGTTAGGAGTGAAAATTTGGTAAAATGCAACAAAAAGAGAACAAAATTAAATTATATTTAATCTTGAGGGATTGGGACTTGGGAGTTTTTCTTCTTCTTTAACCTGCTCGTTTTCTTTGAATTTTATAGTAAGGTTCTGTTTGTCTTCATAAATATTTATTAAAAAAATAAAAAATTAATGAATTTTTTTCTCAAATTAAAATCAACTTGTATATTTCTTTTAGTAGCAACCACAAATATTTTTCGCAAGAGACATGGTATATTATAAAGGTTTTTTTAACTAGTTGATCTAGTTATTTAATTTTAACATTTATAGAAATTATTTTTAAAATAAAATATACAATAAAAGCAACAAAATTTAAATTATAATTTTGTACATATTACATAAATTCTTTATTACTAAATTCACTCTAGTGATTCTTTATAAAATTTATTTTATCTAACTTCTCTAAACAAAATAATAAATAAGTTATTATAAAAAATAATCTAAAAAGAATTTAAATATTTTATTTTGATAATATACAAAAATAGATATTGAAGATGTTAAAAATTTAAAATTCAAAACCATAATATTAAGAATTTAATTTTTATATATTATCAATATAAAAATTTGCATATTATAAAATAATTAAAAATTACTTTAAACATAAATTTAAAATAATATTATAAAAATTAATAATCTTATTACGATTATTTATTATTGAATGTAATGATATATTTTAATTAAATTTTATTATCAATACAAACCTATAAAATTCATTTTATTATTATTATTATTATTATTATTATTATTATTATTATTATTATTATTATTATTATTATTATTATTATTATTATTATTATTATTGTTATTATTGTTAGGGTTATTATTATTGTTATTAAATAACTTTTGTCCAGTGAAGATGAAATTGAGATTGACAATTGAGATAAGCATTTTTCTTACTAAAATTGTTCCTGTTTCATTTTCATGATTTACACGTCGGTTTAGTTTTCCTTTTAAAATCCAAAAACGACAAGACAAGTGTTTCTATGCATGGATGTCGGGCTGACGAATTTAATATACATTTAAAATAAATTAAAAAAATATTTTCAAACACTTTATTAATTTAAATTTGTTTTGCCGCATGTCAGTTTTATAAGTTCGGGTAACACAATATTAAAAGAATTGCAAAATTTGAAAGTGTGTGAAGCGGTAGAATCAGAGTGTATTGTACGTGTCCATATATGCAGACACGTGCTACACAATACACCCCATACATTGCCACATGACACGTATGTAAGCAGCAAGCATATTTTATATTACAGTATTTAAATATTATTTTGTTGAAATATCTATAGTTATTTGAGTTAGTTTAATTGATTAAATTTATTACAAATATTTGCTTTTTGCTTAATGGAAAACAGTTTAAGCTCTAAATCGAAATTTATTAAAACCCACGTGAAAATGTAACAGATGAAACATCTGTAAAAATAAAAAAATGGAAAACTAAGGCTACATAAATCTTCTTCTTTCTCTCTCACAAACCTCTCCACATTCTACCTTCTCTCGTCATTCTCCTCCCAATAGAGTTGTGAATAGGGCAAGCTAAAGGCGTATGTCTAACCTCATTAAAGTTTAATTTAACCTTTTTTTTTTTTAAAAAAAGGTAGGTTTGATCTATTAAAATAGACTATTTATTTAAATTTGTTATGTTTGAAAATTTATAAGAAAAGTCTATTAAGTCTATTTGTTATATATTTAATATTTTAATAATTTTATATCAAAATAAAATAAATTTTATATTCTTAAAATTATTATTATTATTAATCTATTTAAAAATAAATTTATTGATCTATTTAATAATATACCTATTAATTTATTTAAATTATTAATTTATTTAAAACGTAATTTTATTTACTTATTTAAATATATTAGTATAAAATAAATTTTTAAATAAATTAATAAATTAAATCTAACTTAAATTAAAAAATTAGACTAAACCTTAAAAATAAATCTCGATAGATAATAAGTAATATCTATCTCATAGATTAGATTTATTTATGAAAAGTTTAACATAATCTAACTTATTCCATCCCCTATTTTGGAGGCCAAAAGCCTTTAACAGCAAGAGTGTCTCCTCCCCGTATGCATTATTTCTTCATCGATTTTTTTGAGGTTCGATTCTAAGAGCCACCTAAATATTTGCATTCAAAACGCGAATATTTTTAGTTAGAAATAAAGAAGACACACAGAGACAATTTGTACAATAAACACTAACCACATGCATAAATGAATACATCAAGTAGCTCGGACAAAAATAGAGCCATGTTCATCTTAACACAAACAAATACATCAAGCAACTTAGACAAAGAAACATGCACATTAAAAAAAATGGTCATACAGAAACAATTTACATGTTCACCGTTGCTCAGAAATCAATGATGTATTATTACAAAAATTAAAAAAGCAAAAAACATAACGCGAGAGTTGATCTGGTGATGTAATGATGAGAGAGAATTTAGGTGAGGAGAAAAGTGAAGAAAGAGAAAGGAATATCAGGAAGAAAAGGAGAATGACATGTTAAAAATTCAAGTTTATAGTTATAGTAACCTAATCACACAAATATCCAATATATGTCGCTTTTAGTATTTTTTTATTTCTAAAATAGTTACAATAAAGTGAATAAATTTATTATATATAATTACGATTAAATGATAATATAAAATAATTTTACATACATAATTTATTTTTTAAAAAAAATAATAAATAGAATCTTAAGAGTTATTCTCGCTTAGGATGATGATGTAACCAATACTATTTTTTACAGTAACAATTTTAATTAAAATAAAACATATAAAGAGAGCGTTATTGAGCTATTCAAAGTCCTAATAATAATTATATAAACTACAACATGACATGTTTTGGTGGTCCCATAAATGAGGATTAAAAGTTGATATTAGCTGAGCAGTTGAAATCATTCCTATTTTTTTCTTAATGGTTGACATAAATTTTGTGATTGAAAATTCACGAGATAATATCTAGTTAGTCGTTCAAACTTGGTGCTTTATCAAAAGTCAAAAGATAATTTTTTGAAAAAGGACAAGAAGTGATGCTATTTGATGTTCTAATTTTCAATGAAAAAAATTCATTGATAGAATAAAACCAATGTTGAAAAAAAATGTGATTAATTAATTGAAATGTAGAAGAAAAGATGAATCTCAACACAAGACAAATGACAGAGAAAAGAAAGATAAAAAACAAAAGATAGGAAAAATATTTTATTTTAATTAATAATTATTACATTATATTTTAGTTTATTTTTTATTTCAAAAATTTGCACAATACAAATAGCATTATTTTTATGATTTTCAATATAAACATTATGAAAAATTTTATATAGAAAATCACAACATTTTTTTATTGTAAGAAATAACGACTACATATACCAAATCATTAGATTATGTATATATAATGCATTTTGGTAAATATAAAAATATAAAAATATAATAAAGTTTGAACCTAAATTTTGTATGTAATATTATATAATTATGCCCTAATAATATAAAATAAATTTATACTATTATACAATTACAAATTATTATTTTAAAATTTTTATTATAAAATGGTTATACATATAATAAATTTTAGATAAATTAAATATTTGTAATTTAGTAATTTTATAAACGATCTTTATTTATATTTTAGAGAAATATAATACTCATCAACTTTAATTTATTTATAAAAAACTAAATAATTTATACAAGAATATACACTTAATCCATTTAATAATAAAAAATTTAATAATTAAATAATTGAAATTTAATATATATAAAAAATCAAAATTTATTTTGAGACACCTTGATCCACATTATCCATTTTAAACAACTTAATAATCTCGCTTTCTTAGATTTTTTTTTCTATCTTTTTAATTACCCATCATGACAATCTTTTTTAATTATCAAAACTCAAAACACATAACACAAGCTAAGGACATAAATTAGAAAAAGACAATATGTTCAAAAGAAAAGGTGAAAGAATCTTGTAGAAAAATCACTTGAAGCTCAAGGAAGGAATTTGTTTATAAATTATACACGAGTTAATTTTATAAACTACTCCCTTTGCTTTTTCTTCGTATAATAACTTATGCGGCTATTATTTATTTATTAGTAATCACATTACATATAGGAAATATTTATTAATTTCATCAATAATAATCTCCATAAAAAAATTATCTTTACTCATTTTCCAATCACACTTTTTTCTTCTATTCACTAATTCGAATTCGAATCCAAGACTATTTATCTTGATTAAGTTATTGTGCATAGAAAACGTGTACTCTACGACAGCTTAAAAATACTTATACTTTACGAACAAAAATATATGTCATGCGGCAAAAGTACACAGTAATGTGCCAACAAACGGTTCCACGTCAAAAACAAAATTCCAACGAACATTTTTAATTTTATATATTCTCCTCCAACCAGGTAGCTCATCCGTACCTTTTAAGCACATTTTTCCAGATGATAATTGGTTATTTCCCAATTGAACTATGCATCAAAAGGCTATAGTCATCACCATTAATTACTTCATACATACTTCAATTTAAAATTGAGTTAATTAGAAGCTAGTTACTATCTAAATAATTTAAGAGGATTATGCATCATAGCAGTGGGGCTTACAACCACCTCCCAAACTTGTTGATCGATTCTGCAAAGATTTCATTTCTTACAATTTTCATTTCTCATGCCCTTTAAAAAAGAAATGGTCACAAAACATTGTATGTTTGGATTAATTTTGTAATAATTATGAGTATAAATAAAAGCAACCTTAACTTTTTTTTTACAAAAGAAAAAAAAAAAGATAAAGGGGATAAAAAAGAAGTTCAAAGCAAAGAGCTTTTGGGCATAGCTTATTGGAAGTTGCTTTGAGATAATCACTTACAAAGGCAAGAGCGGGAATAATTTAAAGTTGTAAGACTATATGGTAGCCTGAGAAAAATGTTATCTCTTTCATCTGAGTTTTGTTTAATAATAAAAATTAAAAAGAACTTTTAATGAGAATAAAGCCATATATAAAACAACAATAAGTAGTTGATCTTTATAATAGTATATTTAGATCCTTAAACATGTGATTGAAAATTTAAATTTTGATTGATGTGCATTGAAGATAATTTAGGAGGAAAAATATCTACTTATACGTACTATCAACAGATTTTTGAAAGAGATTAAAGATTATAATTCTTAATAATTACATGTATCACAAAAAAAATATTTACAAAAACAAAATGAATAAGGATATATATATTTTTATTTATCCAAATAAAATGTTAATTTGCCTATTTCAACCAACTTAATTGATCTTTAATATATAAAAAAAGTTTAATTAAACCTTTTATAAGAAAAAGAACAAGCTTAGACAACAAACGAGTTCAATTTAAATAAAATAAAAATTTAATAACTTTTGTTTATATTGTAATACTACTGTGTTAATCAATTGATATAAATAATTTTAAATTAAATATTAAATATGTATTTATATTAATATTTTAAAAAATTATAACATACGGTAATTATACTTAACTTAAATAAAATTATTTTACATAAAAAAATACATGGAATTTAAAAACAATTACCCTTATAAAAAGAAAGGTATGTTAACCAAACCATAAAAATTCATCTTTGCCATTTTACTTTTTCTGCTACAACTAATAATAAATGTCTAATACTTAATTTTGTAGAGTAAAATTAATAGCATCTAAATCAAAGAGGAAATCATTTCAATGACTTACATTTAGATGTAAGTATAGATAAAGCTACAGTCAACTGTACCTAACTGCCAATTAAATTGTGTAAGCAATTCTAATCCAACACTCACATCAATAGAAATATTTCTTAATTTACCCACATTTTATGACCTTAACGGCCAAAAAACAAACGTCATTCAAGTTGAATATACGTGGAGGGTATATTGGCCATTAAAATTTGTTCCAAAAACTAAAAATTAGACTCAAGGTCTACAAATTTAGCTGAGATAGTAGAATAAGAATATGTATACCACCACGGTGCCAAACATGCAACGACAAAATGTAATAAAGAAACAACAACTCCTATAGTTTCTACCGAACTACCGAAACTAACGACTACGCATTAACATGTGCAACGATTAATTATCCGAATCATCATTATTTCTTACCATTAGTGTTGAGTCATCAAAGTGAAAACGCGAAATACAATTTCTGACGCTCCTGACCTAACATGCCTAACTGCTTTTTTAACTCAAATAAATAAAAGTTCCCGAGAAAAGAAGCTTCTTTATCTCATTCACTAATAATAGATTAGTTATTAATCTATTAAATTTAACTCTTTCTGGTGATACACCAGCAGGTCTGAAAAGGATAATCTCTTCCTTTTTTTTAAACAAAAGAAGAACGACAGGTGTTAAAGCACAAATTTAAGAATATTTTTTAGGTAAAAGCATTAAATGTTTTTCACATTATTATACAAAACTAATTTTTGTATATGTACGTCATTTTGAAATACGAACTTAATTAAAATAAAAAAAAATATGTATTTTTATTTAATAATAAATGATCGTATATAATCTATAAGAATAGTTGTCTTGAAATTGAATTTAAAATGGAAAATTACTTTTGCAAAATAAAATTTAATTGAAAGATGAAGTTTATCCGAGCGCAAATGTTACTTGAACGTTAACTAAGAGTGTTTGACTGGTTTGGCAAGGGGGTTTGAATTGTGAAATGTTAAAGTTTGGCAATTGAAATGAAAGTTGAATAAAGAAAGAAACTGTCTCAACCAACAACTACCCTTTCTCTCTCTCTCTCTTTATATATGAATTGAACAGTGTATTGTGAGTTATTATAACTGTTGCTTAACGCCACGCCCAAGCCAAATCATCAACTCTCTTAAATCAATCTCTCTCTTTCTTTCTGCGATGGACGCTCCTCCTTCGTCTTCGCCGCCTCATGCGGAGCCCACGGCGGTGACCGTACGGCGAGCCTTGGAGCTCCTTCAGCTGAACGACCCCGTTTTGAGGGTCCAAGCGGCCAGGGATATCCGCCGCCTCACCAAGAACTCCCACCGGTGCCGTCGCCAGCTCCGCCAAGCCGTGGCGCCACTCGTCTCCATGCTCCGAGTCGACTCGCCCGAGTTCCACGAACCCGCGCTTCTTGCTCTGCTTAACCTCGCCGTCCAAGACGAAAAGTACGTACGCGCCACTACTCAACGCTCTTTTTTCTCGACCCCTTTTCTCAAATTGCGTTCTTGGAACAAAAATAATTATTATTTCGAGGGTTTATAAATAATAAGTGGTAGAGTAATAGTATTTGGTGAAGGGTATAATTCGTGTCTAGGTTTTTGAGCCCAGAGATATTCCTGAGTTGGTGCCAATAATTTTGGTTTTTCATTATTATTTTCTTGAAACATATGGGATTCATGGTACTCGTCAAGTTGGGAAAGAATATGAGTATGCAATAAATAATTTCAATTTGGTAAATATACAAATACATGGTATAATAATGAAGAGTTTTTTATTCATCGATATTTAGAGAAGGTTATGAAAAGTTTATGAACATAGTTTATGTCATAATTTTTTTAATAAATTTTTGGCGTAATTTATCAAAATAAATTAGTTTTAGTTTATTCTAATAAGTTTAATAATTAAATCAACGATATAAATTCTCCTGAAAAAGAATTTATTGAATTAAGTTGTTTAGTTTCTCTTCTTTTTTCTATTTAGGTGCCATTTATTGGTGAGAAAAATACAAGAAATCTTGGGCGGGGGTTTATTCTTAGCAAAAGTTTGTTAGGATTTACGGAAGAAATGGGCTTGAATGAAATTTTCACGGTTGGTATTCCCATTTCTATCAGAAAAAAAAAAGTGAGAAGAAAAACAAATTTTCATGGATTAGAATTAGAATGCAAAAGTTGGTTGATTGAATTGATGAAAAACTCTGAAGAAGAAAGGAGAAAAAATGAGTATTTGCTTGTCATATTTTTAAATTTTAATGTTTTCCACTTTTTATACTGTGTCACATGTACTGATTAGATGTCGATTTATCATTGTTTCTTGTAGATGTGCATAAACTGGTTAACACGAAATAATTGGATACTTTAACAGTAGAATCTTATCCAATTGGAGGGTGGTTTTTATTTGGTTCATATGGTGCACTTTACCTTTTTAACGTTTTAGGCTTGTCTTCTTTACATGAAGTTAACCTGATATCATTTGTTGGTGAAATACTATTCGCTAGAACTAGAAGGTGGAGTCCGCAGAAAGTTGTACTGGTTATATATCAGTATAAAATTGTCAACGGGAAATAGTAAACATAATTCAAACAAATGAGACATGATTTAGGGGTGTGGTTTATTATTTCTTATTTTTAAAATATCACAAAGAAAATAATGAAAGTAAATTTTTTCTATAAAATTATTAAATTATAAAGTAAAAATAAAATATTTGTTTATAATTATAGATAAAAACATATAAATTATATATATATATATATATAACAACTATCAACCTAAACACTTGAAACCTATAAATGGGAGAATTCTGGTTATTGTTTTCCTATTTAACTTTCCTGTCTCGCTTGATTATATGAGTAAACTGTGCCCCCTTGTTTTAATGTCTATTGTTGGAGATGGTTCATATCCCTTTATTCAATGCAGTATTCAATCACTGAATGGCTTTTTACAACATTTGTACTTTTGTTCTCATTAAAGCTATGCTTGTGGTTGGAGGTGGAATGGAAAATAAAAAAAATTATCAAAAAATGTTTTTATTTTACTAATTGTTGCTTGGTGAAATCACTTTCATATCTCACTTTCGGGCTGTAAGAGTGGCCAACATTTTATGGTGGAGTAACCTACCTTTATTTTTTTCTTTCCTTAACATTTTTGTTATATCGTTAAATTTGAAGTGATTTTCAATTTAAAATTTTCAACTCTCCATTTTCCATGTAGTAAAAAAGCATAACAAAAAACTTTCTAATTTTAGGTTGTTTTGATTGCTAATTACTTTTTATACTGAATGCTTTTGAAAAGAAAAAGAGTCAAAGACCCTACTTTTTTATGTGTTCTATATTCAAATCTCCCTTCTCTCTCTTTTTTGGGTCCCTGGGGTGGGTAGGGTTTTTAAGGGTTATAATTTATCTAATAACTGATAGATTGTCGGGTCCATAAATGAGCTACAATCATAGAAAATTTCTGTTAGGAAGGAATAAGTGTATAACATACTCTGGCCATCATAAAGAAAGTGTAAATTGGGGGATCTAATGTTAATTGGTTTAAATATGTGGTTTCGGTATTGTTTACCCTTTGTAGATTGGCATTAATCTTGCATCTGAGGCCTGTTTGAATATGTTCCAGCTTAGGATTGAAGATAATCTGATAGTGCCATTTATTAGAAAATGTAATCTAATTGAAAAAAAAAATCAGGAATATAATTACTTTTCCCAGTCTTTCTAGCAGTTAAACATGCACTAAATTGCCCTGTCTGTTATATTTTGTATCATGTTCTCTTGATTACCAGTACAAGTCACTTAATCTTCCTTTATCAAATGCTTCAGATTCAATGATGTTTAACTTTCTGCTATGTAATTTCTGTGTCTTAAACGTAATCCATTCCTATTGTCATCAAGCAGGAATAAAATTAGCATTGTGGAAGCAGGTGCATTAGAGCCAATAGTTAGTTTCCTCAAGTCACAAAATCCAAATCTGCAGGAGTATGCAACTGCATCTTTGCTCACTCTATCTGTCTCTCCAACCAACAAACCAATCATCAGTGCTTGTGGCACCATTCCTCTTCTTGTGAATGTTCTTAGAGATGGAACCCCACAAGCTAAAGTTGATGCTGTGACGGCTCTGTCTAGCTTATCAACACAACCTGAAAACCTCAGCATCATTCTCGAAACAAATGCAATGCCTTTTATAGTTGATCTTCTCAAAACTTGTAGAAAATCCTCAAAAATAGCTGAAAAATGCTCTTCATTGATAGAATCCTTGGTGGGTTATGAGGAGGGAAGAACTGCCCTAACATCTGAAGAAGGAGGGGTTCTTGCAGTTGTGGAAGTTCTCGAAAATGGAACTCCCCAAAGTAGGGAACATGCCGTTGGGGCACTGCTGACAATGTGCCAAAGTGATAGATGTAAATATAGGGAACCAATCCTTAGAGAAGGGGTTATTCCGGGACTTCTTGAGCTTACAGTTCAAGGAACCCCAAAGTCTCAGCCAAAAGCACGTACCCTTTTGCAGTTGCTAAGAGAGTCTCCATATTCAAGACCTGAAGTTGAACCTGACACTCTTGAGAACATAGTGTGTGACATCATATCTCAAATTGACGCGGATGATCAATCTGGTAAAGCAAAGAAGATGCTAGCTGAGATGGTCCAAGTCAGCATGGAGCAGAGTTTGAGACATTTACAACAAAGGGCCCTTGTTTGTACCCCCAGTGATATCTCTATTACAAGTTGTGCTTCTGAAGTTTCTTCAAAATAATACTTTTTCTTTCAAGTTGGAACTAGTGAGATGAATTTTCTGTAATATATATAAAAAAAGAAAGAAAATAACATAGTAAAAAAAATGCCAATCCAGGCCATCATGGAGGTGTCGAGTGACTGGTAATTGTCAATAAAAATGAAGTTCTAAGATGATAAGGGTATGATTTTATAATTGATTTGTAAAGGGACTGTTGTATAAAATATTATATACAAGTAGTTAAGCATCTTGTCAATTCTTCTCCCTCCTCTTTGCAGTTCCGTAGTAAGAAAGAACTTCTGCATAGTGCATCTTAATAACACTTTTTCTTTACAAAGTTTGGTACTTAAGACCTCAGAGAAGGACTCTTTAATGCTACTTTTATCAGGGCAATAAAATTTCTATTTGGTTGACAATAATGTAATGCCTTTTTTATGGCAAATTTGATGCTAATGTTGGGTCTTTGACAATTCAATCAAATCATTTAGATCATGAAGGATTAGATCTTTGATAATGACGGATAATAATTGAATTCTTTTAGCGGGCGACATATATATATATATATGTGGGTATTAATATACATTTAAATAATTTTATATTCACACTTATCTATATATTTTAATCTATAAAAATGTGTTTTAAAAATATGACCTTTATAAATATATTCTCATGTGTATATAACTTTGATATATACATTACCGTCAATTTTTATAAAATAATGATAACAAATATACTTTAATATAAAAATAATACATATTTATTTATCGTAAATTATTATAAATATAATAAATATAAAAATTATCGTAAATTCCATTATTATTCATTAGGTTAGTATTTAAGGTAACATAATAATATATTGTTATAATATATATTTACTGTAAATTATTATAAAATAATGATAATAAATATAAAATATTATTGTAAATTTTATTATTATTCATTACCTTAATATTTAAGGTGACATACATTTTATTATCATTATAATACATATTTACTATAAATTACTATAAAATCATGAAATAAAAAAAACATATTATGAAAAAAAAATTCTATGAAGTTTAATAAATTGATTACCATATTATATAAAATCAAAATTAATTTAAGATAAGACTTAATTGATTTATTTAATTAGAATATATACTTGTTGTGATAAACTTAAATATTATAATTAATATAATTATGTATTTTTATGAATTAAAAATATTTTTTTTATAAGAATCAACATGATGGTTTACATGGCATTCGCCTACGTGACCAAATCTTCTTGTGTAATAATATCATTGATAATTAATTAGAAATATTACAAATTAAAATGTATTCATATTTGCACACAATTCCATTTAATTAAAAAATAGAAAGAATTTGATTCAAATTCAATAAACTAAATTGTGAAAAAAAAAATTATGGTCCATTATTTTGGAAACTTTAATTTTCAACACAACTCAGACTCAATTAAATCCGGCCAAAGAACTTTGGGAAAGTTTGAAAATAAATCAATTTATTTTTAATTTATAAAGTAAAAATATAATTATTTAAACAATGGTTTTTAGGTGGGTTTTTAAATTAACAAAGAATATAAAACATGAATATTCTGATAAAAATGATAAATTCTGCCCCCACAAACTTGAATACTTTGGAGTGTTTTCCTGATGTGAAATTTTTAGTATATCTTGATTTTTTATATAACTATCTTTTAATTGAATTAAAAATTCAAAATGTGTCCTTAAAAGAAAGTTGCATCTTATAGTATATTTAATAAAATAATCTTGTTATATTTTGCTTCACTTGCGCCAATTCTTAAGCACACCTAGACTATCTAATAAACTTTAACTAATGGTAATAAGGATTTAAAAATTAAACTTATTTAATAATAATAATAATAATAATAATAATAATAATAATAATAATAATAATAATAATAATAATAATAATAATCTATATTATAAATCTCATGCTAAATAGCATTAACATATTAATTTTTTCAATAAAATATTTTATTTTATTTATTGTCAAGTATTTATCATATATAATAATAATAATAATGAATAATTATTTTTTAATTAATAAAATTATTTCTTATATAATTAATATAAAACTTAAATATATTTTAGGTAGCTACAAATGTGACTCGACCTTAGTCTGTAATTTTTTTTATCATTTTATATGTTGACATTTTCTTATGCTTTGTTTGATAGCATATAAATACCTCATCGAGAGCGAGGAAATAAATCAAAAAGTCATTTGTCACCGGAGAAAGTGCAATTGAAGAAATAAAAAGGTGAGTTCCATAATTTATTAAAGAAACATTTTAATCGAATATGATAGAATAAATTACAAAAATTTTATACTATCATAATCGATAATTGATTATTATAATTTATTTAAAAATTAATTATTTTAATTAAATAAACAAATTATATTTTTTTTATCTTTTAAATTAGATATTTTATATAATATAATCGATTGTACCATTTCTCAATCCATTAAAAAAAATCCATAATCAATTATATTCGACTATATAGATAATCAATTAAGAAATCACGTATGATTATATAGTAATCGGATATAGTCGGTTATGCAATTTCTTAATCAATTAAGAAACTATATAATTGATTATATATATATATAAAATTAAAAATTATATTTATAAATAAATTATATTCTTCTATTTTTTATTTTTCATTAAACAATTTTACAAATTTTTTTCTTACCAAATAATTTAAATTTTACTCTATTTTTTCACCTATTTTTCTCTTCATTATTTATTTCTACTCCACTTTATCTCCATCATCTATACCAAACACACAACCAATGTTCTTTTTTAGTGTTAGTATGACTAAAAAAAACTAATATTGATAGAGATAATTAAGGTAATAAAAAATATTTTAAATCAAGATAATTAATTATTTTTAGATATACACTTCAATTAATGAATATATTTATTTTTTTATATATAAATAAGATAATTACATACAATTTACTTTTATAACTTATTTTTTAATTATTATGAACAATATTTTTTATGATAAGTAAGAAAATATAATTATGACAATAAAGTTAAAACCTAAGATTTCATGATGAAACAATGATTTTATTATTTTTAATTATTCTTATTTTACAATGTACTAATTTACTTTTAATATTGTATTTTAAAAAAATATAATTTATTTATACATTTATAATTTAATTGACAATGTTCTTTCAACAATATCTAAGTCAATTTCGTAATTTTGTTTAAAATGAGCTGATTAGAACCTGGGCCAACTAAATTGCCTTCAAAATACAAGCATTACTTAACACTGATTGCAAACTTATAATTCTGCCAATGGGTGGTTTTGTCTAATCTGTGAATGGTGGCAACGTGGAATGTTTAGATTACAATGCGCAACCAATCATGTCATGTTCAGTCCAGACTTGTAATTCATTCATTTTATAAAATTTATTATGATAAAAAGCTATCCTTACAGTAATTTGTAAACATTTTTCCTAAATCTTTTCCATTGGATATTTTTACGCAGAAATATCATATATTTTAATTATAAGTGATATGTGTAATAAATATAAAATTTGTTTTTTCTCTTTTCTTTTTATGAGTTATTTAGACACATTGGGGACTCAGTTTCTACCATTTGATGCTTTTGCAAGTATGCCTACAAATAAAATTGTCAAATTCTTAGGTGGATCGTGGAAGTCCTGTAAATAGATATGATCTATGTGCTCTTCACTGGATAGCTGAAGTTAAATAGATATGATTTAACCACTGCCCTAAAAATTTCTTTCCCCACTTTTAAAACCATTATCTATCTTTACTTGTATAATTTTTTTTTTTAATCACTCATTTTTTAATTTATTATTTTTAATATATAATTTTAATATTTAAAATTTATCAATAGTTAATAATAATAATAATAATAATAATCATCATCATCATAATAATAATAATAATAATTTATTATAAATTTAAAATAAATAAATATTTTAATATGTAATTAATTTCTTTGTAATACTGAATGACTAGTATTTGCTTTTTGGGGGGTCACCATTTCATGTATACACATAAAAAAGAACTTGTCGATTTTCCATAGGGCTTGTGAATAGCTTCCTCGTTCTTCAATTTCCCACGTACTAGGATATGATAATACTTTGGTTGTAATTGGTGAGAAGTTATCACATGTAGTAATGCAATAATCTTGGAAGCCAGCGTTGAATGGGGCTATAAAGGTCAATTGTGATTGGTCCAACGGCTTCGTGCGGTGGTGTCTGTACTCTTAACATGAATGATAAATACATACATACATACCCTCATGCTTAAATTATGCTATGTCTAATTACTTTATCTTGATGATAGCCAAATTTATCAACCTGGTGAAAAGAGTTTATGCTTCTCAAAATATAGCTAAAAAACTAAACTTAATAGAGCCACTGCTTTTGCCATCATGTGATGGCCTTATCTGAATTAAACCACAAGACTCTGCATCACATAAGAACTAAATTTTTTACATCTTATAATGGAATCAGTTCGCCAACAAGTTTAGCAGGAACGACAAAAAGCAATGGCAATTAAAATAAAATGAAGATGAATTAATAGACGAAGTTTGAACTAGGAAGATACATAAAGCAAACAATGATGCTGTTGTTTGGTGGAAGTTAAACTTGGCTTCATGAAATCATCATCCAAATAACATTGTGACTGACAGTGCTCCCAAACAAGCCAAAACCAGCCACCCCACAACTCTGTTTTGAGCAGCAGAGTAATAGTATGCATATGCATCCCCTGATGGCACACCCGTTACATATATGAACCTTGGAGGCGGTGGTGTTGGTGGTGGTCGCGATGGCGGTGGTGGTAATCGCCGTGGTGGTGGTGGTGGTGGCGGTGGTGATTGATCACAACTCTGTGGGGAGGAAATCTCTGGTAGGAGTAGTGGTGGCGGCGAAGGAGGAGGTGGTTGTGGCGGTGGCGGCCATAAAAGTTGCTCATCACAGGGATTTCCACAAGGACATGAACCACACTTGATTTCAGTGTATGTTGGCTGAGAAACAAGTGGTTGGTCTAACTTGGTAGAAGATGTGATGGCATAAACATGAGATGAAATTATAACGCAGAAAAGAAGTAGCACTATTGTAAGTTTTTGAGGAGTCCAACTCTTTGTTGGAGACACCATTGTATGAGTAGGGACTTGGAATTTGATTCCTTTTGAGGCAAGGTATATAAATAAGAGCTTGTATGTGAAGTAGGTGTGATGCTCTTGGCTCGCTTACGTTTATTGCACGTATAATATGCCAAAGCAAACTTCACCTATTTGCTAAACATGGGTAAATGTTTGTGTACTTTTGATAGTGACTAGCAATTGATCGTAACTTGAACCCGCGTGAAAATTAAGAATGTCAATCTTGTATGAGTTTAGAGAGAAACCTGAGGTAAAGGGAAGGGTTAATTTTGTGGGATTTGCTACAATGATCCTATAATTGTGTGATCATGGATGATCTTAAAAAAGTGAAAGAAATTGTATAAATATAATTTCTTGTAAGTATATTCTTACCTTTTGCATGAAGTATATGGTGACGAGACATTAATCACAAGGTAGCTTCTCCTTCATTCTCTCTGCCCCCACCATCTTATGTTATTAAACTTCCATCGCTATTGCAAGGTGTTCACACTAAAGTATTCAGTTTCTTGCGCATTCGACAATCTAATGTAAGGAAGGGGAAATTAGTGAATTATGACAGAAATATAAAATCTATTAGTTTATTGTACTCGTCTATAATCAGTTATCCTTAACGTGGCAGAGAAAGTAAACACAATTAGATTACAAATTTAATTATGGTTAAGAGTTTCAAAGATAATTTTTAAATAGATTACAAGTCGGTTGTTTTTAGTTGGTAACTAGTCCAAATCATTCTTTATTAGTTCTGGTCCTCGCTTTGCATCAGTAAACATTAGAACAGAATGCCTACTTCACTTTGCATAAAGTGTAAAGCTGTGGCATGATTCCTCCCCATACGTTATCAATTATTGGCATCTTCATTTAATGTAGCTTGCACTTAACATATAAGTATCTCATGATTCTTTTTTTCCTTCATCATTTTAGTATGAACCTTATAACCATTCTGCATAAGCGGAATTACACTAGCCGTTAATATATTTTGAAGAATTGCTTTAAAGACTATTATTGAGTTTCTACTTCTTTTTTTTTTAACATGGATACCCACCAAGAGACTAATATTTTAAAATATTAAAATTTATAGGATAATCTCATGCAACAGATGTACTTTTGTATATACAGAATTAAACATTTAACCACGTATGTAAGAGACTTTGTTATTTTTTAACCATATTACACTATTTTGTAAAATGAGTTTCGATTTAATGGTGTAGAATTTAAGTTTTATTTTCTTTAAAAGCCAAAATTTGACGCATTGTAGTAAAAGATTGTCTTGGGATAAGAGATTAAGAAAGGAATCAGATGTTGTGGAAGGGGATTAGAAAAGTGCACTTCCAACCTGACGCAAGAACCATTGCCTTTTTTTTATCTTGAAATTCTTGGCTGTCTCATAGTTTTGTATTGCAACAGTTCAAGTAAACTCTCATTTGCATTAGATGCATCTAGAGACAAATTTTAAATGGAACATGAACAGGAAAGCGGAAGTTTTTTTAACAATGTTACTTTTATAACATTTTTCCTTTTTTTTAATCTCTTTTGGTTTTTGCAGTAAAAAATAATATAAAAAAACCTTACTCAAACTTTTTTTACTAATCATAGACATTAGACAGCAAATGATGAGGGAGTTTTTATAATTCTAAAAAGAGTTTTTTTTATGGGAGAATTCATCTATTTCTTAACAAATTTAATTTTTGTTTTTTTTGGGATGAGATCGATTTTTTGTATTTTTTGTATTTTTATTTATTTAAATAAAATATATTTTTATTTATTAAATATAATTATTTATTTCCTTATTAGAACATATAGAATTTAATTGGTTATATTAAGGAATAAATAATCAATCTGATTATTTGATTTTTTAAGATTGTATCAAGTAAAAATCTCATGTATAATTTTGTAATGGATATGAGAACATTACCATTATCACTAGTTATAATTATCTAATAATTTAAAGATTTGAATTTTTATCTTGATTGTTGTGAACCAATAAGATTGAAGAAGAGTAACATTTTCTAAAGATTTACAACTCAATATCGTTAATGATTTCATCTTGCATTTGTATCTCCTTTAGTTTTAAGGTTCTCAAGTTTTTAAAATTTGCCTAAAATGATGATGAGTGGTTTAGAGAGGACCTACCAACTCAAATGACTTCAAAGATAAAAGGTAATTGCAACCATTAAATTTAATCGAAAAATTTGGTTTTGAAATTGTATCAATTAGTTCACATTCTAAGGTTAGACCTTTTAGTCCTTTCTCTTGCTCAAGAAAAATTAAGAGATAGTATGCTACATCATTGAAAGTAAAGTGTGCAAAGTGATAACTAGTCAAATCATCAAAGTATTGCTTCAACAATCTAAAGCATAATATGTTATATTTGTTGTACCGGTCGATCTTTGGTCCTCTCAGCCATCTAAACCCACCTCAATCGATCTGACGAATAAATCGGGTTGACGTATAATCGGGTCTAAGAAGCACAGCAGTAAAAACATTCATTGCTCTACTCGATACTTGAGGGACTATGTACTGGTTGACATATGACCCTTTTGGCCATTCATAGATCGTCCTATCAACTAGCTCAAAATAACATGATCGACCAACTTTAAGTGCCTCCGTACAACCTGCATTTACCCACTAAGGACACCACCTGACAAAATAAAGGGTAGGTGAACAAACTTGGAGGAAACGGGCATGCAAGTGCATGAGGGATCCTATCAGTCATTTTCACTACCAAAAACATAGCACATTAGGTGGGTGAATATAAATATAAAGACTTGCGAGAGGCGATCAACTAGTGGTTCCCCTAGGCAAACATAAAGACTTATGAGAGGTGACTGACCTATGGTCCCCCAGGCAAAATATAAAGACCCGAGAGAGGCGGTCAAAAATACCCCCAAGCAAAAACAATAACTTAGGTGAGGCCGTCAAAAAGACTCCCTAAGCAAAAACGAAGACTTAGGTGAGGCGGTCAAAAAGACTCACTAGGCAAAAATGAAGACCTAGGTGAGGTAGTAAAAAAGACCCCCCCAAGGCAAAAAAGAAGACCTTGAAAGACTAACCGGGGCAAAAACAAAAGGACCCGCGAGTGGTAGTTGATCAATGACTACCCGGGGAATAAAGACCCATAAGTGATAGTCGGTCAATGACTGCTCGGAGAATAAAGACTCTTGAGCGGCAGTCGGCCAATGATTGTTCGGGGTATCAATGATCCGTGCGAGGCAGTCGGTCAAGAATTGTCTGGGTCACACTTGCGAGCAAGAAATTGCACCAAAAAGCCTAAAACGAAGAACCTTATTCGGACACATAGGGGGTATAAGCACGATAGGAAATACTGAAATTTAAATTAAAGCATTTGAAGCAAACATCCACAACAATCAAGTAAAGCACGAGAGCACATAATTATTAATAAATTGTCATATTAAACAAACAAAGAGTCAAGAAGGAAATAGAAACAAACAAGACAAGGAAAAACATCTCGACAATTAAGAGGAAGGAGCTGGTGAGTGAGGGCCCCTCAATTGGTCATCAATTACATCCTTGTACTTGTCCGCCTCTGAAGGTCGAGACCAGGATGTATGACGTCAACCTGTTGGAGAGCACAATTGAAACCAGTCTCAAATCGATCCTAAAGGGACAAGTCCTCTACAACAATAATCTTGTCCTTCTCGATGGGCACTTAACATTCTCGTTCAAAGATTGATCTTTAGTAGCAAGGACACGATCTTTCTCGACAAACAATTCTTTGTTTTGTGTCAGCTCAACCTCCAAACGAGTGACCTGCCCTTTCAAAAGAGGCACTTCAGTTAGCAAAGTATGCTCCTTCTCTTCAAGACGATCCTTCAAGACGATCCTTCAAAGCCAAGGTCACGTCTTCCCCCATCTGAAGTAGTGGGCACCACCAACCAGCCCAATAGGAGACAGATCCCCCTAGTCGACTGATTCAAGACCAAGTTGACAAATGGACCGGGTTGACATATAACCACGTCTAAGAAGTGAAGCCTTCATTAGCAAAAGTACTCACCACTTCACTCGGTGCTTGGGGAGCTATGTACCAGTCGACCTTTGACCCTCCCGGCCATCCAAACCCACCTTGGTCAATCTGGAGAATGGACTGGATTGACGTATAACCAGGTTTAAAAAGTGACGCCTTCAGTAGAAAAAGCATTCACCGCTCTACTCGGTACTTGAGGGGCTGTGTACTGGTCGACATATGACTCTCCTAACCATCCATGGATCATCCTACCGACCAACTTTGAGTGCCTCCATACAACCTGCATTTAATGTCCATTAAGAACACCACGAGAAAAGGGACATGCAAGTGCAGGAGAGATCCTATTAATCATTTTCACTAAAAAAAACATGACACAGTATGAAAGTGAATATAAATAAAAGATAGAAAGTCAGGAAAGGAGAGCTCTCTTGAATATAAGTAAAGAAAACCATTATTTAGGTTTTCTGATATAAACACTTGTAAATTATTTTTTCTTTTTGTCAAAATGAAGAATGAAATCCTAATCACCAGGAGAAGTGGCGAGCCTTGCTAAAAGGTATATCGTCTGTTTCACGTCAAAATCAAGGTGAGTGGTATGCTTTCAATAGACCTCCACCTCTTTGAAAGGATATTAATTCTCACAACTTCATCCATTGCAAGCAAAGGGAGGACGAGGGCTTCTCCCTTATTTTGATCTACTATCATAATGGTCTTCTTTGTTGCTTTCTCCATCATCCCGTTATCCTTGTTTGTTTCTTTTCCGAAAATCAATTATGTATATGGATGAGACTTTGAGAGAAATTATGAGTGAATATTGATATATATATATATATATATATATTAGAGAGTGGATGAGACATGAATACATGAGAATTATAGAGGTTTCGTTGAGTGTGAAAATTAAAATAATGCAAAAGAAAAGTGTCATCCTATTACAACATTCTATATTTATAATTTTGTTGAGACAATTCTAAATACATAACATTCTTTTTCATTTTTTTGATTTTCGGCCTATATTCACAATAATTACGTTTAATTACTGTAAACTTTTTAATTATTATATCATTAAGGTATTTTATTTAAATTAATTGTTTTCTACATATTCATTTTTTAATTAAGATAATTTAATAAATTGCATTCAAAATTAATTAAACATGGGCTGTGAATATAGAAAATTAAAATCGGTAATCTTATTTGCTACAATTTTATACGTAAATGATTTAAACTTTTCTTTCTTTTCGGTGCAATAGGACAATAATGCTATTGTCACTTCTAGCTAAATTGTCAATTATATATTTTGAGTTATAATTTCTTAAATTATCTGCAATTAAATATGAGTTAATAAATATATTAACATTTCATATGTATAGAAATATAGAATTATAAATTATATAAAAATCAAAGTTAATACTAATGATTTTATATTTATATTTTAAATTATTCAGAGATCTTTTCTTGAACAAAAGTATTTTTGGAAGATATATAATTCTTGTTTTATTAAGTCGTGTGACTTCTTCTTCATTACTTATCTCATTTTTTGTTTTAATTATTTATAATCTTTTACTTTTCTCAAATAGTATGAATTTCATTTAGCTAATGTCAACTTAGATTTGAATTAAATTTTTAAATTTTGACATACAATATATTAAATTAAAAAAATCATCTTATATGTTATTCGTAAGTATTTTGTCACATTTTTTATCTATAATTTTGCATTTAGTAATTATTTCTGTTTTTTAATCTATTATTAAATAAGTTGTACACTTTATTAGAAACAAATCAATTTTTTTACGCATATTAACCAAATTCATTACAAAATAGTAGTTAGTTAGAAAATTAGATAATAAATATAATTTATGTTCTATTGGCATAAATTTTTTCGAAAAATTAATTTTCACATATGTATAAGTTAATTTTAGTTTATAAAATAAATTTATTTTATTTTAAATTTAAATATATTTTTAGTAAGCGAGTATTTATGTTGGTCTTATAAAAAAAATTATTTGATTTTTATTCTTCTAAAATTTAAAATAGTTGATTTTAGTCTCTATATAATTAACAAATTTTAGTTTTGTCTTGATTCATCTCCAAAAAATATTAAATTACTATTTTTAATTCTTAATATTCATTTTTAAGATAAATAAATAACATTTATTTTAGGGATTAATAATTTTTGTTGAATGTATCATATACTAACATGATACCATATGAACTAGTGAGTATGACTTATGAAGGAATCACTTGACCTTCCATTTTTAAAACATTAGTTAACACATATCACATAATAATAAGGATTAAAACATTGATTTAAAATTTTAAAGGAATGACAGTC
Organism: Mucuna pruriens; assembly: GCA_025330945.1. Classification (NCBI taxonomy): domain Eukaryota; kingdom Viridiplantae; phylum Streptophyta; class Magnoliopsida; order Fabales; family Fabaceae; genus Mucuna; species Mucuna pruriens. The sequence goes on along the minus strand of JAENHJ010000324.1, from coordinate 7,894,274 downwards.
AATAAAAAAAATTACATAAATTAAAATCAAAATTTACTTATTTTATAAATATAAAAAATATATTTAAGTCTTTATTTTATTTTTCTTATGAGTAAATTTATCTAAATATATTTTTAATAAAAGAGATGTTTGGTAACACAGTAAAATTAAACCTTAGAGGGTCGTGTCCTAAGACAAGATTTTAAACAAAATTAAATATAATATTAATAATAATTTTCGTATTAATTAATTTTTTATTTTTTAAATTAGAAAACCATCCAATTTATCTTATGACATTATTGATCTCAAATAAAATTTAATTATTTTTAATTTTGGAAAACTTATAACAACTGTTATAAATATTGTTAATAATATTATATAAACAATGCATATATTTAGAAAAAAAGAAATTAAACTTTTGATATAATTTAATACTTTTCTTACTGTTAATTTAATCTTTTAACACTTCTCTTAATATTTTTAATTTTTAAAATAAATTAACACTATAAATATCAGAATATTTACTAAATTTAAAAAAAAATCATTAATTTTAATTCATCCTCACCTAAATTTTAATTTTTTAATTCAAATAAAAAATAATCTCATATTGTAAAAATTGTTTAATTTAATTCCAATTCAAGAAATAGAAAGATAGAAAAGGAAACATTCCATACAAAAAAAAATTGTTCCTTTACACTAAATTTAGAAGTACAAATATAAAATTTTATATAATATATTGTGTGTGCAGATAGAGTTGTGCATGTATAACTCTTAACATAATACTAAATATTTAATTATGAAAAGGTGGAAATCAAATTCTATTTAGTATTTATATTTCTTAATTAAGATTTGGGATCGATTTCTAACTTGAATATGGAATCATAACTGGAATTACCACTTTACTTTTAAATGAGTTGATTTGATGGGAGGAGATTATTTAAGTAAAAAATAAGTTTCAAATACATTATGGTTAATAAAAAAAAGAATGAGACATATAAATATGATAGATGATATGATATAATAAAAAGAAATAGATAAAAAAAATAATTAATATTAATAAAATATTTAATATATAGAAGTGTATGTAAATCATTGCTCTTTAATTACTAGTCACATTGATACTTATTTCCTGTTGAGGCCTAAAATAAATGTGTTAACGAGTTAATGAACTTGTTATCTACAGGATCATAGAGAAATTGTGGCTTGATAAGTGTTAGTGTTAGTGGATTGCAGGCCCAATCCAATCAACTGAGAAGGACGTATTGGGTTGCGTCAGATCCAAGATGAAAAGTAATATACCAACTAGGCTGAAGGACTTCTAGTAATTGGGTTTTTACTCACTTGTCACTTTTAAAGAGGAATTATGTATTGACTCATTTGTTTTCCATAAAACTGAGATAATATATTTTAAAAATTAAAATATATTTATAATCATTATTTATAAAATAAATACAATATTATCCTATTTTATTGTTCTTAATTATTTAATATAATATATTTTGTATTTATGATATAATAAATATTTATTTTTAATAAAAGAATTCACTTTATTTTTTTATTATTAACCCTATAGCGTTAACAAAACAAATGAAAATTTTTTTAAAAAATTATTAACAGAATGTTGGTGAATAATAATAATACCAATTTAAATGAATCAATTCAGTAGTTGTAAAAAAAGACCATGCCTTTCTTATTATTCAGAAGTTACACTAAATATTAATAGTTGAGAATTGAATAGGATGAAACCATTTAATGACATCAATATATTTTAGCTTTTTTTTTCATTTACGAAACTAAAATATCTTGTTTAAAAGAAAACAAGGTCTTTGCTATATGGATCACCAAGTTTTTATAAACATAAAAAATCTTATTGAATGACTTAATTAAAGTTAAAATTTAACTTTTTAAAGTAAATATTTTATTTAAAACCTTGAATTAGTTAATTTAGTAAATAAATTTGGATCGAGGAAAATATTTTATTACCTAAATGAAATCTAATTATGTATGTATAAAACATTTTTTTATCAAATGTCTCAAAAATGACATATATAAAACTTATCTTATTAATAAATTTGTTAAAATTAATATATTTGTAAAAAAATTAATTAGTTAATTAAAATGTAATTATTTAAAGAGATATTAATTTTTAAAATAAACATAATTTTAGTTTTTATACATACATAAAAAAAATTCAATCCTACCTTTTTTGGGGGGCACTTTTGATCTTTAGTAATTTGTATGTGGTGGTATATGACATGATATATGTAAATGTATGACATGTATATTAAGTACTGATAATTCGATAGAGATAATTTAAAAATAAATAAATTTATAAGGATAAAAATATTAGAGGACTAAAATCAAATTAACATATTTACATGAATTAAAGATATATTTTACCCCTTTAACATATTCCATACATAAATATATATGTAAGTACACATTGATAATTAATAAATTATTAATAATACACGATTTAAAAGAATGATTAATAATAGACAAATTGTAAGTTTAGCATTTTAAAAATATATTGTTTTTCTTTAAAGGCAAACAAATGGGCCAGTATACAATTTTGTCTTCGAAAGTGATAACTTGTTAATTTTTTATTCCCAAATGCATGTCATTATATAATTTAGTCTAAAAAATGTAAAATTATTTACTTTTTTAGTACCTTCTTTAACATCTATTAATGTCTCTATGTCAGCGGAAAAATTAAAAAGTAAATAAATTCAATCTTTGAGGACTAAATTTACAAAAACATACATTTAGAAAGTAAAAGATAAGTAACTCAAGACTTTCGACAACTAAATTGTATAAAGACATATATTTAAAGAGCAGACAAAAAATAAAGAGCTTGCCATTTTCAAAAATTAAATTTTCCATTAACTCAAGTATTTATTTATTTTTATCACCACAATAAAAAGAATAATTTTTATTATCATGCTTAGCTTTATCTAGTAAAAGTCATACATGAGCTAAAGAAGCGATGGATCTCCACTGGTCACTCCATGAATGTGACAAATGAATGGAGATTTGAGAAGATCGTGACCATAAATTGACATCTTGACTGAACCACCATTCATTTTCTTTATTAAATTAAAATAATTATTCGACCCACTATTTAAAATCTTACCTGTCTCACTTATTTATATCAATCACTTAAAAAAAAAAGCCTGTAATTACCCAGCAAATCTGGCAAAAATTCATTTGGTAAAACTCCTTGGTGGTCCCTTAACTCCCATCAATTGAATAGGTAAGAGCCACTTAAATCTCTTTAAATGGAAAAGGCTTAAATATAAAATTTTAAGTGTTATTAGTGTTATTCTTTAATAAAAATTGAAAATTTATTTTGATAATGTATATTGACCTTTAATGCAAAAAATGTCTTTAAAAAATTATATCTAAGTTTTATTTTATTTTATTTCCTTTGAACACACTAGTATTGTAAAATGGCTAAAATTATAACTTTTATCTGAAAATTCATTTTTTTTATTTATTTTAAAAAATCATTTTATTTCTTTAACTCTTAAATTTAAGTTAGTGTTGTCTTTTTGAAAAAAAAAATTATTTCGAGATATAATTATTTTTATATTAATTTAAAACGTAAAATTTGTTTCATTGAATTTATCTACATGAAAAATATAAAAAAATAACTAAAATTTGAATAAAAATTATCATAAACACGATGAAAATCACATAAAAAAAAATCTTATAAACATTTAAAAAAGAAATAAAAATTTTCAATTTTTAATTATTCATCCAACTCATTTTTTACAAGATTTTTTTTTTATTTATAATTTTTTTTCAAATATTAGTTAATTTCTATAATTTTTATGTAAATAATATAATAGAATAAGTTTTACGTAAAAATAATTCAAAATTGTATCCAAAAATTAAAAATAACGTTGATTCAAATGTAAGAAAAAAATAAATTTAAAAAATAAAAAATAAAAATAAAATTTTATCATAAAATAAATAAAAAAGTATAATTTAACATTTAATTGCGACCAATACTATTAAACAAACAGGCTCTAAAAGGTTACATGCCTAGTGGCCCAAATCCATTAACAGCTCCTGCAAACACAGACTTGTAAAATTTAGTTGCCACCAACACCTTCTCTAACTCTTTCAAGTCCATAAAATGGAAACCACCTCGTGCCTAAATTGTCCAACTCTGAACTTTAACAATTAATCAAAAACCATATAAATACTGGCCAAGACAATTGTTCCAAAGGTGCTGGTAACTAACAAAGTTAAATAATTAATTGGCCATCCATTCTACCATCTATTTCCACTATTTTAAAATTCCATAGATGCTATTGGGTGTTCTGTGGTCTTTGCTTAGAAGCTTCCCCAGTTTTGTTCCTTCTCATGTAAAGCAACTTTAGCCAATTAGAGCATAGGTTAAAGAATTAATATAAATGAACTACGTTAGCAGTTAATATGAGTAGTGACTAGAAGACGTTTTAGAAATGGAAGGCCAATACTGACAAATACGACGACCCAAGTCTACAAGTCTAAGTCAAGTAAACCCTTTTGACAAGCAATACTCACTTCCTTGCCATTCACTTTGATGCCAAATCTGCACCCACTTGTACTTATACCTCTAAATCATTAAAGAATTTTGGTATTTGCTCATTAATAATTAATGTAAGAATAACTAGTTTTATTTTAAAAATTAGTGTAAGAATTATATAATAAATAACGTGGTAATAATTTTATTGTAAATTGGCATTTGGAATTAGATAATGTTTAATGACAAAAGTATACTTTTAAATTTTATTGAAAAACTCGTGCAAGTTATGTGAGATATATTTGATTTATTAGAAAAAGAAAAAGACAGAAAAATCAATCTGCTTAGATAAAAATAGCATACGGCTGGGTCCTAAGCAAGAAAAATTGCTTACCAAATAACTTGCATCCAAAGATGTAAATATAAGATGATATTTGATTTCATCCACCAAAAAAGGGATATTTGATTTATTTTTAATTAATACCACGTATTTTTTTATTTTAAATGACAATAATACACCCTTTATAATTTTGAATAAAAACATAATGACTCAATTTGTTTTTTTTTTTTAAAAAAAACACATAACAAGCCAAAATACCAGTCTGCTTTCGTTTGTAATATGGCGAAATTGCTATATTTGATTAGTACACATCTCTTCCAAAGTAAGTTGTATACAATGTGAAAAATGTAAAAGTATATTTACTTTTTCAAAATTTAAAGGCATCTTATTCACAGTTAATGACTAATTTATTAGTATGGATATAATTAAAGTAAATTTTGTCTTCCAATAAAATATTTTTCGCATATAAAACCCGAAATCAAACTGCAAATTATGAAGTTAATTATCCAAATCAAATCATAACAATTGATTAAATCAAGATATATTTATTATTAATTTAAAGTGCATTGACCGTATGAGATATTTTAATTCAAGTCAATTCTTCACATACGTTGAAGTCAAATTCATTATTATTTCATATAAATTCAGAATAGTTTTTATATTTTTATGTTTAACTCACTTCAAATACTTGTAAAATACCATAAGGATCTCTTTCGGAAAGCGATAAGTAATTAACATCTCATTTTTTTGGATGAAAGAACTGAAATGAAGAGAAACATAAAAAGAAAAAATAAAAGTAAGAAAAGATTAAAAAAAAAGAGAAATGATATAACATAATATAATAGAAAAATATAAAAATCCTAATCAAAGTCGGTGGAATAACTGACAAAATTGTTTTAATTTAATAAATAATTTTGAGTTTTGAGAATTCAATCATATTAAATAATTTCTTACAATTTTAAGTATATAACCAGACTAAAATTGTTTCCAAATAAGAAAAAAAAAAAGAAAATACTACACATATGTATCATCTATAAATATATGGTAGAATGGTTTAGAGTTCCACACGTAATTTACAGCTTGGTAATAGAGGGAGTGGAAGACTTGGACATTAACTAATGAAAATCTTTGACACGGGTAAATAAATAGTAGGCATTTAGAGCGTGTGAAATACTCTTAAACCAAATAATACAGCTCTGTTTTACGGTGTCTCTTTTTATTGGAACACCATCCAACACTTCTCTTCTAAGTAACTTGTTTTCTTAACATGGCAAGGCTTCTTCTTACGCACAATCTTCTATTCTTGTCCACGCCCTTCACACTTCTCTTTGCTCTTCTAGTGCTCTTCAGCGTGTTTTCCATGGTCATGTTTCTCTGCGGTTCTGAGAAACTGAAGAAGTTCCACATCGAAAGGGAGAAGGTAACAACGACAACGACAAGGTCGAAGGAGCACAAGGTGGTTTCGAAGCTGAACAGCAACCTCGGCAACAGGGCACTGTCCATGATGAAGATGCTGTCGTGGAGGAAAGTACAGGCGGAGGGAGATTACAGCGACCAAGATGAAGAAGCCCTGTGGAAGAAGAACATCTTGATGGGAGACAAGTGTCGTCCTCTTAACTTCTCCGAGAAAATTGAGAACGATTCCCAAGGGAAAACAAACGATTCTTGATTTTGTCTTCTCTCTGTGTCCAAATTTGGTCGCTAATTGCTCTGCTTTTTGATAGTTTCTAGAGTTTGCTCTTGTAAGATACTAATAAACTTACCAGCTTTTCGTGTGTGGGGTTTCAAGGGTTTGACACAGTTTAGAAACTTTTTCATGAAACTATAATTGGATTTCTTTTTCGTCTTATACTTCTTTATTTATTTATTTTTAATTTTGCTATCATTTTTTTTTAACTTACAAAAAGAAATGTTAGGAGTAAAATTTTCTAGCTTCAGACTCTTTTCATTAGTCATAGATTTAATTACCACTTAATTTTATATGAATTGATTAAATTAACCGCATAGCTCTCTTCCAAGTTCCAACTGAAGCAAGGATTGCATTTAAATTGTGTGAACAGTGAAACTCTTTCTTCGGTGTACTGTAGTTTTTTTTTTTTTTGGGATGAAAGGACTAAAGAGCTTTTGCTTGTGTTTCACGATTAAACAATTAGAATGTCAAGATTTTCTGTGTTTAATTTTCTTTCTGTCTCTTTCACTACTATGTTTTTTATGATATTTTCTATTATATGTGTATAGTATTCATTTTATTTATTTATTTAAAAGATAATTTAAAAATGGAAAAATAAAATAAAATGGAGAAGATCTTTCTCCATTCCGTCCTTTGTAGGTTTCATTTGGTGGGTGTAGAATGTATCTTGTGTTCTGGACATTTCATTTAATGCACGCTTTTTAAATATTTAAAAGGTCATCAATATTTTGTGGTATTTGTTAATAAATTAGATAAAATAAACATTATTATCTAATTATAAATTATCTTTAATTTTTAAGATAATTATTATAAAAATTAAACTTATTATAGGTAATAATTTGTAATTAAACGTATAAAACTATTTTATCCTATTGATATACAATTTATTTTCTTATAATAAAAAAAGATGGATTTTTTTCCTGAGTGCTTTTTTTCCCTATCAGAAAATTCAGAAGGTCCTCCTATCTGACTTTCCATTGTTTTAATTGGATGGTAAGAGTAACTCTCAATGCAACATTTAAAGAAGAATAATGATATATAAATCATTTTCTTTTTAACTACGGTAGTGCATTAGAATTACAAATAAAATTATTATAGAAGATAATTTTTTTATGTATTTATTTTTAAAATCAAATTAAATTAATTTTATATCAATTAATTTAATATAATGATAATCCATTGGCATTATTTTTTAATTTTTATTATATCATATCACTTATTTTACAAAAAAAATTTTGTTCTTATCTCTATATATCTTTCTTTAATGTCAAATAGGTGAAGGATGTTCAGCAATATTTTTGTTTCAAGAATGTTATAATTTGGTGTTGTAGAGTAGTGGCAATTGTTAAGTATTAGCATTTTAATTTCTACGAAGGTAAATATTTTTATATATAATTATTTAATTATATAAATTAAAATAACTTTATTGTATTTTTTTAATGAATCAAATTAATATAAAAATATAAAAATAACATTAATTTAATTAAAATTTGAAGACAATAGTATAATTTATTTTAAATTTGAAAGTGGAGACAATAACATATTCATAATAATAATAATAATTTAATTTTTAAAATTATAAAATCTTAACAATTAATCTCATTTCCATATGTTATGATAAATATTTAAAGATTTAATTATGTATTATTATTAAAGAAAATTATATATATAATTTAATGAGTTGATGTACCAATTTAAGATACTACTACTACATTCATACCACTTGAGACGATTTATTTAGTGGGAATACCTCTATCGGATATTCGAAATATGCATGTAAAATTTTTCTGAGACCCATGACTGTTATAGATCCAAAAAAACAAGATTAGTCATTAACCCAAGTTGGAAAAAACTCATCGAAGACCCAAAACCAAAATTATATATAATTTTTCATTATAATTGGGATTTTTTTAACCAGGTCTATAACAATCATTTAACTTAATGTCGTAACATTGTCAAAACTTATATAATGTGATAAAGGATGTCTTTATAATAATTGTGCACAACAACCAAAAGCAATATCATCTTTTGGTCCTAATCGTACACTCTTTTTTTTTTTAAATTAATTTTGTTCTGGATAAGGGTAGTGGCCCCAACATCCTTCCTCTATTCGGTCCACTAAATACCCCACGCAAAGCCTGACCCAATTCCCATTCTCCCAGCCCCTCCATATCACCCAATGCCCAAGTAAGGTGGGCTATTGGCAATCCCATATTTCAATGAATCATACAAAATTTTCTTTCAAATTTTATTTCTTGTGTTAATTAAATATATAAAAATTCCTCATATATATAAACAGAAAAGTATAAATAATGTTAAATTTATCAAATACGTAGCAAAAAATATTATTAGAAAGAAGTTTAAATTAAGCTTTTTTTTTTTATTTGCAAGAAATATTAATAAAATCTATGAAAATGCAAATAGAAAATGCTGAACTAAAAATTTATTACTAAAATAAATAAATGAAACATTTAAAATTTTAGTGTTTAATAATTGAGTATAAGATGTAAAAAAGGTTTGCCCAACAAGAAAATGAACAAATGACGGTTAATAAATTAAAAAAAAAAAAGGAGAGAGATAAGATAAGTAAATGACATTTTAGATCATTGATGATATAAATGATTAAGAGGGAAAACAGATAGGTAATTAAAAATGTACAATAGCCCTACTTCCGAAAGTAATATCAACTTACGAATTAAGTTCTTGTGCAGTTTTACGATTTAGGATTTAGAGGTAGAATTCTTAATCTATGGCAATCATAAGTATTTTTAGCTTGTTAAGTAATAAATAACTTTAAGAACGAAAAAAGTTTTACTTAGAAAAGAAATAAGTTAATGAACTAAAAAGAATATTGCAATATAATAAATGATAGTATTTTAGATGACTAAGAATACAAATAATAAAATAAGGAGTGTGATTAGGTAATTCGGAACTCTAGAGTACTACATCGAAAAGCAATATTAACTTGTGAGTCAAGTTGATAGGCCCTTCTAAGGTTTTGGATTTAGGGGTGCAGTTCTTTAATGTATGATAGTGATAAGAAATTTTAATTTGATTTAGATTCCAATACTTTAGGCAAAGTTTTTGTACACGGAATTTATGTTAACAATTGAGTTTTGAGTTTGACAATAGTGTCACGAGTAGATAGTAAATTATAGATGACAAATTAATTAATTTGAAATAAGAATAGGTAATAGGAAAAGTCATGGAATTTTGGAAAAACGAGTTCTGGATTCAAAATCCCATAGGAAAAGTGATATTCATTACTGTTGAAAAAAAATGAATTCATCATGATTTATTACACTAAATGACTCACATCAAGCCATTTGTTGGTGCAGTGTGAGAAGTTTTATATGTAGTAAATGTATGCAAATTTCAAATTTGAGTTCACTATTATTAAACTAAAGGTTTTGTATCCTCTAAAGCAAGTAATATGCATTTTCAAGGATATAATATATTTATAGTTATTAATTAGATAAAAAGTATAATAAATTCTAAAATTGTCAAAAACTATTTTAATTTTCTAATTTACAGTTAATGTATTTTATTTTTTAAAGTTTAACTCCCTCAGAATTAGATCTTAAATTCAAAGCTTTATGTTTGGTATGAAAGTTTGTTTGTCAATAAACAAAACTAGTGTGTCGGGTATGAATTGGAGCATAATTATGACACTTAACGCGATAATTGAACTAGGTTAATATATTGAGTTAATAAGTCATTAGCTCAATTAATGCATCACTGATTAAATTGCATAAAATAAAATTTATAAATATTTTTATGGATACAATTTCGCTTTTTATTGTCCACAATAATGAATTTGATTTGTAAAATAAATAATTTTAATCTTTCATGGAAAAAATCAACAGATAATATTTCGATACATATATGATTAATCATGCGTATAATATTAATAGTTGATCTTTTAATTGATGATTATAATTTATTATTTTATCCTATAAAATGAATTTCTCTTGTGAATCTTACAATAAAATTTTACTTAAAAATTACGGACGTAAATATTTAAATTTGAATCAAATTAAACAGTAACCTCTGCTTTTCTAACCTTGATTTTATTATTGGCCAAAGTATGGTTTATTCATTGGGACAAAATTGACTCTGCAGTCCAGAAAAAATAACACTTTCTCACTATATATATAATTGTTAGGTTATATTTTTTCTTTTTAGTCATATCTATTTTCTTATGTGTTTGAATTCAAAATTATCTAAAATCACGATGAAATATTATTTTAAATAAATATTTAATATTTTTAATATTATAAAGAAGAATTAATTTTGGATCAAGAATTTGACTGACTTAAAGCCGCTGTAGGTAGTTTTATTTTGGATCTAAAATTTTATGCGATTTATTTTTATAATAAAAACATACAAACATAAATTATATTATTTTAAAATTAATTTTAATAAAAAATAATTTTGTAAATCAAACCCAAATTAATTTTACAAAATCAATGTTGTAAAGGCTTATTCAAAACAAATGGAGCTTCACCTTGCATACATTTCTTGCTTCTTTCTCCCTCTTCATTCTTTTTTGTTTCTGTTTTGCCACACACATTTCTTCGTTTTTTATTCTTTGTGTGCCTCAATTCTCTTCTTTTTTATTCTTGTACGTGCTGGTGAATGGTGTCTGATGTTGAAGTGTCACGGTATGCTAATTGGCCTAACAATAACCTACTATTGTTGTTGGTCGAATGGCACTATGATCAAGGAGGTTGTTGCGAATAAACAACCAAACAAGTAAAATTCACGACAACTAAAAATATATTTTTTAACCCATTTTTTGGGATACATATTTTATTATTGATTAAAAATTATAAAATTAAAGAAGACTTATTAAATAACAAGTGCGATCATATAATTTTATAATCTCTAATAAATTTTAACAAATAGTAAAAGTATATTAAAAATGTATTGTTATTATATAGTAAAAATAAAATAGTACGGTTACGAGGGATAAATTATTAGTGCACGGATAAAATTAGGAATACAATCATTAGAGAGAAAAAAATGAGAATAGTCCTTCTAGAAAAAATGATAAGTCTCTTTTTCATTAGATGACTTGGATATGTAAGACGAAAATTTGTGAAAGCATATAGATGTGTTTGCAAAGAATATTTTAACATTCATGAAAAAGTTACACAAGAAGGTTTCATGAAAGAAAATAAAAATATTTTTGAGGAATAAAAGATTATTATGAATGTTAATTTAAGAATAAGTGAGAATAAAACTTCCTCAGTTCCATAGATAGAAATGAAACATTTTCATGGTAGTTGAATGTAAAATTATAAAACTTCCTCGTGACAATAAATATATTATTCATAAGGAAGTTGAACAATAATGAAAGGCATTTTATAAATTTCCTCATTCTTAATAAAGTAATTTAGTTGGTAATGAAAGATTCTCTGTACCAAACACATCATTGCAAGCGTGACAATTAAGAGTGAGAGGTATTAGAAGCATTAATCTTCTCATCTTATCACTACAAAAATAAATGCATGTATATACATATCTATATCTGCTCTCGAAGTGAAGTAGGGTACACATTTCAGAACAAAATTAACATAAGCACCAAAAGGGAACTGTGGGCTTGCTTCTACTTAAATAATTACAAGGAATTAAGGAAGTACCCTTATTGACTAGTAACTATTGAGCACCTGCTTCTACATGAATTTCTTCATTTTCCGTTGGGCTAAAACTCACTCGTTTCTGCAACGTATTCAAAGAAACAACATTAACACAATCCACAGAAGAATCGCATATTAAAGAATTGCTAGGAAACTGTAAACACATCATTGGTTACACCAACTTTTAAATGTTCTTTCTTTTTTTCCCTTGTTATTTGAATACACCAACTAACCAAAGTCTAAGTCTTCGATCATACATTGTTTTGTAGATTTATTGGGACACAATTAGTAAACGACGAGCACTATTATTGAGTGCACATGCAATACTGCCAAAATTGTGAATTATTCTTTAGTGGCGTCTTTGATTTTACATAAACTTCCAAATTTCTGTTTGTTTCCCTCCAAGCAGCTTCAATTTCCATTGTCCTACTAGTAGGTTTGGTATTGTTTTACGTGAGACACAAAATTAAATTTGAAGTCTTAATTCTAATTCTTTAATTGTAAAACCAACATTTTGCTATTTTTATCAAAAATAAAATACATAGTTATTTCTAACAATAAATATATGTAATCTATACAAAAAATAATGCATTCACATAGTTTTTTAATTTGATATTATATTACTATTTTAATAATATTTAATATTTAAATTAAAATTTGTTTAGAATTATAGATCTAAAATAATTTTTTATTAATACTATCGAAACTACATATACTATATTAAAATCACTTTCAAATAAATAATTTTAAACATAAATGAATTTTCTCAAATTTGTTTTTAACTGATATTAATTTATAGAAGCAAGTCTATCAAATTCAAGCAAACAGTGAACACAAGTTGAATAACACTGAAATAGTCTTCACAGGTTAGATGTCAGAAAGTTGGTAATTAATGGTTGTCCTCATGTAAAAAGCAGTCGCGATTATTTAAAAGAAAACATATTAGACTTACAATTTGTTTGGACACGCATTTTCAATGTACATTTTCTCATTTCTTTTTCAGTTTAAAAGAAGAAAAAACGCAGAAGCTACAAATGTTGAATTAATAGCTTTTGTCTTGACACCAATCTAATTATTCCATTTTCCAACCATTTAATATGAATTTGAGTTTATAATAAAAAAATATATGAATTTGAGTTAGGCTTCTTATTTGAACTTATCACATAATATAAGTATTTCTATAAATATTTCAGAGAACTCGTGATGTTTGTAAATAATTATTTTTAACTTATTTTAATAAAATTTTTAAGTTAATTTAAATGAAGTCACACAGCTTGACAAGATTGTATTGAAAAAGTTTGATTCTATTTGTTGTATGGTCATAAAAATATTATTCATAATAAATACCTACTCAATAATATTCTTAGATTATTTAATAATAAGTTTATAAAACTTTCTAAGAAGAATTTTGGAAGACAAAGATGATCAAATTTTCAATCCTGTAAAGTCTAAAATAAAGGCTTAAAATATAATTATAATCCCTTGAAATCCGCTATACGAAAACGACCCTGTCTACGCTACCACATGCCATTTCGCGTAGGTCCACATCAGTATTAACCAACGCCTTAATTAGCGCCCGTGAACGGAAACGGCCAAACAGACGAAAGTTCAACCCACTTTCAAAGATTCAAGAATATGTTTTATAATATCATAAATCATAAATAATAATAATAATAATAATAAATAAACCAAGATAATAGCAAAAGAAATACATACCCCACGTGGTTTGTGATTATGATGGTGCACCGTCCTCACGCCACCGTTCTCCGCCGGCGCACCGCCACCAGCCTCTTCGGCATTGGTTCCCATGTACAAACTAATGATTTTCTCCGCCACCTCGGACCCGTTGGTGCTCTCCTCCATCAACTTTTCTAATTGGGCCTTCGGGAGCCTCATCTTAACCCTCATGGGCCCTTCCGGGCCCAGATTAGGGGCGGGCCTCACGAGGGCGAGGTCCGAAACGGAGCGTTTTGAGAGCATCAAGAGGTCGAGTCTATCCTTGGCGTTCATGCCGCGTATACCACTGGATTGCACCCTCCTTGTTATTGCTGCCGTTTTGTCCTCTACGGGCTGAACCTTGGGTAACTCGATGAGGAAGTAGATTTTCTTGGGCCTAAGCTCCTGGTGAGGCTCGAGGGGCCTGGCCCGAAGCCCAAAATGTTTGACCGCTTCGGAGTCGAGCAGAACGTGACCGGGGTAATCCTTGACGACGTCGTTTGCTCTGGCTGGAGTCTTCAGCTTGAACGTCTCTCCATCCACCTTCATCACCTTGGCCTTTTTACTCCTTCCCATGGTATTCCCCATCTTTGGTATTCCTAGCTTCAAGATTTCTCTACTGTTTCCTTTACTCTTTGGATTTTTGTTTTTGGTTGATTTGGCGAAACTATGGTACGTGTTTTTGCCTCATCGAGTATTGTGGGGGGTATTTATATATATTATAAGAGGTTGACAAAATCAAAATTGAATTATGGGATTGCATGTGTGAATTGGTGGAATCTTGCTATGTATAAAAGAAATAAAATTGGTTAGTGATATGATATGGATGGTAAATAGTGGTGGGAAAACTTTGGTTGTGAGGGGATAAACTCTAGTTCGGTTGGGTTATAACAATAGTTGTGGGGTAGGCCAAGCCTACCTTCAATCTTAATCAATCTCAGTGTACTCCCATTTGAGAAAAGAAGAAAAAGAAGTGGACCACCCTCATATTCTTTTCATATGTGTTATGTCTACCTGTCCAAGCCGTGTTGCGTTTAGGAGATAGATGATGACGGTGGATATTGTCAAAAAAAGGAAAGCAATTAATGTTTTATTCAATTTATGTAACAATAAGATTAATTGTTTACTATGCAAATAATTAAGATCTAAACTGGTTTTCTAAACTAAATCTAAACTGGAAATTCAAACAATTTTAATAATGTCTTGTAATTAGGTGGAAACGCGAATATAGAATGATTATACATGAAAAGAATTTGTAATTGAATAAGAAAAATATATAAAAGGAGTTTAAAATATTTAATATATGATAAATTTATTTGACTTTGATGGCAACTATCTTAAAAATCACACTATTATAATTTTTAATGGATAATAGTGCATTTGTATTAAATTTATTAAATAATATTAATAATTTAGTACGTCAATGTTATAAAATAAATATTTATTTTATATAATAAATAAATATTTTTATTATATAAATTAGATTATATATTTAAAATTTACAACAAATAAAAACTAAATATATAAGTAATATTACAATAGTATAATCAACTAGATCTAACAAAACTAGTTAGTAGTTGACTTTGTTAAGCATGTGGTAAGAGTTTAATTTCTAAACATATATATAAAAAATATGTTGATGGGATGGTGAAAACTCATTTTGATGATATCTATTTCTAAAAACAAGTTAGTCTTTGATCATCGGTTGAGAATGTCACAAATTAAATAATTAAAATTTATAATAATTAAGTATATAAATTATATTCTAAATTTACAATGAAAAAAACTAATAATACAAGAGTATTTATATTATAAATAATTATTTAAAAAATATTGAAATATTATTTAAATATAAAGATAAAAGAGATAGATAAAAAAATCTAAGAAAATAAGAAGATAAAATTTTGAGATAAAAATAAAATATTTTTTTTACTATATTACAAGCATAAAATATTCATCGATTTTTCAATGTATAATTTTTGCTCAAAAACATGATTGTCTTCCTTTATATAATAGTCATATTTTTTTAACTAATTATGAAAGTAATATATAAAATATAGATTCAAATGAATAAAATATTAAAATAAATAAATAAAAATGGAAAGTGAAAATCTTAGGTTCCTAATGAATGGGATAATTTTTAATGGAAAGTTAAAAAATAATTTTTTTAGTTTTAATTTTTTTTATTTTAAAATTAACTTATTTTAGAGATTCTTTCTCATATTAAGTTAAAATTAGTTTAATAATATGTTTATGTAATGGTGGTGCCGATAATGGTACTAGTTGTAATACTTATAATAATAAAGACGATATTGTTAATAATATATAACAGTAACAATGCAAGTTAAGAATGAGAAAATAGTAAGGTGAGAAAATAGTATTGGTGATTATAATAATAAAAATAATAATAATAATTATGGTGTTGACAAGATAATAATAATAATAATGACGACATATAACAAATGGTGTTATAATATAAATAATTGTAATAACAATGAAAAAATCAAAGTTTATTTTTAATATTTAAATTTAAATTCACACATCTTTTTCTTAGTTTTAAAAATAAATATAAAATAGTTTTAAGTTAAATTAAAAATTATTTTTACTCTACTTTTATTCAAAGTGTTTTATTTTAAAAATCAAAAGATTCCAAAAAGACATCTTTACTTCTTAAATTATATATTCCAACTTGTTACAGAGCGAATTATTCCAGAAAGAAAAGAAAATGGATTTTTATCTTCATTTTGTTTAGGGGAGAAACAAAGTTGGATGGATTATAAACACGAGAAAGTTTATGGAATAGTGCTGTTGTGTGGATTCAAGCCAAACATGATTATGAAAAGAAAGAAAATGGTTCTTGGGCTGCAGCATAACCATCACACGTATGTGTAACATGCTTTACGCCTTTGTGGAAAAAGATGGAAAGGCTCCGCCATCATAACACAGTCTTGCAGTCATCATTATTGCCGATAATCTCTTTTGCATTGTGTTTTCACTTTATGGTGCTACCCATATTGCTCCACTCTCAAATCAAGATGGTAGCCATTCCCATTTGGCAACTCTTGCTTTTATATTTTATATGTAATTTTAAAAATAATAATTATAAATTTTATGTTTCCAACATTATTTTATATTTTAACCACATACTTAATGGATAAGACCGTGGAGAGTCCCTTTTACTTTTTAAACTGCTCTTTCTTTGTTACAGTTTTTTAAACAATGGGTGTCCGCGCACTCTCCCTCACACCTTACGTCAGATGGTTCTGTCCAATGTTGACGTTGTGCTGTTTTTTATTATTTAACATTTTTTTATTATACTTCTACTTTTATTCAGTTATTATTTATACTAAAATAGAAGATGCGTGAATAATTTATATATATATATAGAAAAAAGATATTCACATGTTATAAGCGTAATTATTCGAGTGTTATTCATCATTTCCAGTTTTTATTATCTTATCATCTAATATATATAAGATGTTTTACTCGTAAATATTATTAAATTATAAGAAAATAAAATATAAAAACGAGAAATAATTATTTGAAGTAAGTAGATATAATAATAATAATAATAATAATAATAATAATAATAAGTTGTATTTAAATTGTGTTCAATAAGTTGTATTTAAATAAATACTTTAATTAGATATATTTAATAAATTATTATTCAAAGAGAACTTATTTATTAATTTAATTATAATTTTATAAAAGAAGCTAAAATTTTATCTTTATAAATTTATTAAAATAAAAATATTATAAGAAATTTATTAGTCACTGTTATAAGTCTAAGATTATGTGTGACAAAATAAGTTAATAAATAATTGAAAATTTAATTTTTAATTGAAAGTTATTAAATTAACTTATTAAATGTGTTTAGTAAAATTAATAATTAAACTAGTTAATAAATATAAAATTTATAAACCACATTCTTATATGATATTTTATTTTATTTTTTTTATTTTGCTAAAAAATATATTTTAAAGTAATTATAATTTTAGTTTTATAATTAATTTTGAACTTATATAAATTTTTGTTTAGAGAATAATATTTTATCAAATAATTAAAATAAATAATATAAATGGTGTAATATTAATTAATGAAAATAAAATAAAATAAATAGTGTAATATTAAATTAAATGATAAATGAAAATTTTAATTAAAATAATAAGAACAAATGTGAAAAAATATAATAAAGTATAAATTATAAGCTCATAACTAATTAAAATAAATAGTAATACTAAATTAAATGATAAATGAACATTTTAATCAAATAATAAGAAAAAAAATGTAAAAGAAATATATACAATAAAGTATAAATTATAAGTTCAAATGCTACTTCACGTAACATCTAAACAATATATTACAAGTAAGTGGGAATAAACATCAAATGCATATATTCTATAAATGCGCAAAAAAAACATATATTTTAGTAAAATAATAGTCCAATAAGTTATAAATTAGCTAAAATAAATTACCAAATACACTTTGTGTTGGAATATTAGTTTACGCGTCCAAAATGATTCAAGCATTTTTATGATAACAAACATTATGGAAAGAGATAATATACTATAATTAATCATTGTTCTTTAGATTTTATAAGAACTACAAGTTATTGGAGTTAAATGTTAGAATCTGTTTAAAGGAAACTGATTTTATAATAGAAATTCATCCATTTGACTTGTCGTCTAAATGACATTTTCAATGTCTATAGTAAGACTCAACGTTCATAGAGTCACCCATCGTCCAAAGGAGACTCCCAGCATCCATAGCAAGACCTAACATCCATAATAGGACTCAACATTCAAAGAATATTTTTAGTATTCAAAGATGTGCTTAACGTCCATAGAATAACTTGCTGTCTAAATGACATTGTCAACATCCATAGTATTATATACCGTCCAAAGGATATTCAGGTTTCAAAAAAAGCTCATAATCCAAAAGAAAGCTCAGCGTCTATAAAGAGAATCAACGTCCAAAGACAAAGTCAAGGGTTCATAAAAGAACTTAATATTCATAGACGTGGTGATTGTTCAAAGAGGAACTGACTGTTCACAAAGAGACTTATTATTCAAAGGACATGTTCATTGTCCAATATAAGAGCCCAACGTCCCAAGGACCAATCCAACACATAGAAGAGTGTGACGCTCAATGACGAGTTTACCGTCTACAAGTAAACTCAGTGTCTAAAAACGTCCTTGTCTTCAAAAGAAAAGATCATTCAAAAAGTGGAACGATTACACTATTCAAAATCAGGAAGTGTTTTTCTTAAATTAGTAAAGTTTTATTTATCTTGCTTTTTTTATTTCGTGAATTATATCATTTGTATAAAGAGCTGATTATCTAGATCTAACATTTAAATTTTTACATAATATACTGTTTGAGAATGTCTTAAACTTTCAAATTGACGAAGAACCTAAATTATAACTTTATTAAAAAGGAATCAATAAAAGTTTTCTCACTCATCAACAGTAGATAACGGGTAGAATTAAGAGAAAAATAATTTTTTCCTAACATAACCTTTCATTATCTTCAAAAAAAGAGGAGCATATGTAGAAACTCTATAAAAATTAGAACTACAATATTTAATGCTTACTCAACTACTCCTCATGCAAAGAAACATTCAAATTTTTACAAGGGATGGATCAAGTTCTAACAAAGCAAAGAACGTGAAAACAAAAAAGAACGAAAAACACAAATAACGTGATATACTATTATATCCTTAAAGTTGTTTTTGGATGACACTTTCTTCCACTCTTTGTATAAGTTACTTAGCTCAACAAAGCTAGATCTTTGTAAACAGTATTATAATAAGAAGCTAAGTAACAAAGAATACTTGATTTTCCTATAATTAAGTAGATTACAATAGTTGATATACTTGCAGAGATAGAAAATACTTGATTTTCTTGTAATAAGGTAGATTACATGGGTTGTAGTACTTGGAGAAGTCGAGAATACTTGTTTGTAAGTTAGGTAAACTTAGTCAATTTTTTTTATGCTTAAGAGACTAGATGTACTTCTATTGAAAGAGTTAACATATATAATCTTTGTGTATTTTTTTATTACCCTCACTTTTTTATTTATTTACTTTTTTGGCCGGTCCTTATGATCGATTTTGACGCTCTATTTAGATGATGATATCAAACTATTTTTTAATTTTTTCAAATTTGTTAAAAATTTTCAAAAATTACACAAACAATTCAACTTACCCTTGTTGTGTTATCCTCGCCTTCACTTTGTATACTAAAGTATTCCTAATAATCTCTTTTAAATACATTCATAGTTTAGTTTATTATTTTTTTTAAATAACTTTTTTCTCATATACCCTAAATAATTGTGAGATATACTAGACTGCGTCAATTTAAATTGAGCCGAATAAACCTTTTTAAGAGCACAAAATTAAGTGTATATATTTATTAAAATAAATTTAAACCGATAATTATTTATATTAAAGTTTAATCCAAGAAAAAGTGTCACTACCAGCAGATATAATTTTTAACTTTTTAAGTTAAATAATATTTAAAAAAAATATTATATATATATATATAATGAGAAAAGTAACTTCATAAAGGGACGAAGACAAATATTAATAACTAAATATTCTCGTGAATGATTAAAATCAAAATATAAAAATAATATAACTTTTAAAACAAATATATGGCTTTAAGTATTTTTTAATTTTTACCATTTAGTGTAATTATATAATCAATATTTATTTTTATCATTTTTATATATAAAAGTGATTTTTTTTTTATTACATAGATCATCGTTCTCTATTTGTACGGTGAGAATGTGCTTATTTCAAGAATAAGTTCTTGACATTCAACTGACTTCATGGTTGCATTTATCATTTTTAATAATAAAATATTATGAATATTCTATTAATAATTTTTTTATATTTTTAATAATATTTATTAAATATAAAATATTATTAATAACATTTTATAATATGATGAATGTAATATTTATTAAAATATTTAAAACTAATAAATAATATTATATATATTTTTTAATATTTTTTAAACATTACTAAAAAATCATGTATGTTATAGTGTTTGGGAGTAGGATATAAATTAGTTTAAATATTATAATTTTCTATGTATGTGGTGAGGATATTTTATAACTTTTATTTTTAAAATAAGAATATAACAAATTGTACTTAAATAAATGAAACATTCACAATTTATCATACAACTCACATTTATTTATATTTTAAAGAATATAAACAATATATCTTAAAATAAAATGGATTAATAAAATTATCAATTAATTTTTAAATTATATAAAAAAATTAATAAACTTGATTTTCTTGATAAAAGTTTTCCATTCAATGGTAAAATTTAATGTTCATAAAAAAAAATTGAAGCTAACTTTGATAACACCTATGACTATACGATGAAGACCAAAATTATAATATATAATATGATGAAGATTAATTGTTCTTATATGAGAAGAATAATTCACATAATATATTCTCTCGGTATATATATAATATATATTCACATAATGTATATATATACACCCCTGTAAAAATTTAATACTCTTATACCATTAATAATTTTAAATAAAATGTTTTTTTTTCAATTGATTCAAGTACTAAATTATAAATATCCATTACCTTAACTTTTATATTATTTTTGTAAAATAAAATAATATTAAATTTAATTAAATTATTATTGTTTTTATAAATTTGAAATTTATATATAATATATTAAATATTATTTATATATATATTAATGATGTATTGAAGAATTTTAAATCACTGTAAGATTATATATGTATAATTAATATGTTAATAATTTAACCCATTAAAATGGAATGATTTGTATAGTTGTACAAATTTTTAGGTTCAATCTTTTTTGACAGTACTTTGTACTTACAAAAAAATATCTTAATCATTTTTAGTTTAACAGTAAATTTAAAAATAATATTAATAATGAAAATAGTGAAATCAACTAGCACCAGTATTCAGTGAAAAACATTGATCTTTGTCGATTAATTGGCTGTCACGTCTTCACAAAGTCTCAACACTTTCAACTCTAAGAAAACATCTATCTCACATTTTTCAAAAAATAAAAAATAAAAAAAGTTTTAACTAATATTCTTATTAATTAGCAGCTATGTCAAATGAATAAACCACATAAAACAAAATGAAATTTGTTTTAATTATATATATATATATATTACTTTTATTATATGTAATTAATACTTTTACACATCACGGTCACTTAGTGCATCGATAATCTGTTACGAAGTTATTTTAATTTAATCGAATAGTTTTAAACATGAGTATAAATATATAATTGTGTTAAATATATATTTTTTAAATTACTGTTGATAATAATTTTATTGAAGTCGAACATTATTATTTCTTGCAAAATAAAAAATGTTACCGATAGATGTTTGTTAAAATAAAGTTATTGTTAATCAACGAGTACTATTTATCAAGAAGTATTTAATATATTTTATTAAATATTTTTAATTATTTAAAATAAATTTTGAAATTTAAAAGAATAAATATTTTAATTTTATTAAATACGTTGTATATTTAATACATTATTATTTTAACATTTTCTTAATTTTGACTAATATATACCAATTAATTAGCTAAGAACAATCTTAAGAATTTTAAAGAAACTATAGTACCAACAGTTTTTTGAATTTTGCTTCCAATAATTTTCATGAAGTAGTTTTCAGTTAGGAAAGAAGTTGACTTCTTTCAAGAATAGAAGATCCATATTTCCAAACTTTATCTACCAATTAACTTTACCCTAGCAAAAGTGGGTTTATAGGTTATAGCAACTACCAGTTTTAGATTCCTTTCACTCCTTGTGACGATTGAAGATGAAAAGTGAATAATTAGAGATGATAATGGATGGGTTGGCGACAAGTTTGACTACTTTTGTCCTGGAGACTAATTTTAAAAAGTTGAATATAAAAAATTAAAATTTAACTTTATTTCTTGGGGTCGGAAAATTTTGCTTATCTTTTTCTTAAAACTTAATTTATTTATATATAATTTTATATAAATTATATACTAATTTTTTAACAACATTTTAATTTTAAGTTAATATATAAAATAATAAAGAAAGTGAATCATAAAAATAAAAAAAAATAAAAGTAAATTTTCAAATTAAGGATTTGTCTAGGATGATAGTAAGTTTTTGGTTTTCAAATGTAATTTTTAAAATAAAATGCGTTTGACTAAAATATTGTTGAAATGTTTAACTCAAATTTGAAATAATTTTAAATTCATTTTTAAAAATAATTTTTTGTTTAAATTTAATTTTTAATTTTAAAAAATGCTTTCTCCTTCTCTTTAACAATTATTTTTTTTTGTTATCATTACCATTATCATTACCATCACATTGATGTTATCGTTGCCATAATTGTCACTGTCGTATCATTATTATTATCGTTTATGTTATCACGGTCACTGTTACCGCTACTACTCCCACCAACATGTAAATACATCCTTACATTAATTTTAACAAAATAGATAATTTTCAAAGTGAGTTTATTTTAAAATTAAAAAATAATTTTTGAAGCAAAAGAAAATAATACTAAAAATTACAAATTAAAAATTAGTTTGAATTTTTAAAAATTTTAAAACTTGAAATTAAAAATCACTCCAGACCGATCTTAAGTTATTTATGTTGATTTTATTTCTAGTACTGGAAAATTCCTGAATCAAATTCAGGTAAATTATTTTCTCTTTTTCCAAAATATAAAAACTAATAAAAAAATTATGATACATATTTATATGTTTAATGCTACAAATTTTTTATGTTATGTCGTTCTCATAGCTTAAAATTTGTAGCTACATCATCGCTTCATGTTTGTGAGTTTTGAGTGAGAGTAAGCATGTTGTTTCAACTTCTTTTCATGATTAATCAAAGGATTAATTCAGTGAATGAGAGAGGAAGAAATCAAGAAAATGAGGGCAAAGAATGAACGAATTGTGGTTAGAAATTAACATGATAATATGGAGAATTGTCTATAACTACATTGGACACTGTTCTACAGTAGACTTGGCCCAACCATCACTTGCGAGGTTAAAATATATGCAGGGAACATCTTTCTAAATATTCAATATATGGTTATAATGGTAAACCATTTAAACCAAACAACAATGACTATTATCTCTTCAAATATTTTGGAAACTATCAAACACATTTATTACTGTATTTATTGTTAGAAGATAACTCAACAAAGATTTTAAACTTAAGATTCCACATTTAAAGGTATACACACACTCTCTTATTCTTTATTTATTGATTTATTTTGTCTAATTTACTTGAGAATAAGAGTCTTACAGGTGAACCCAATTCCAACCGTTGCTGACATTGGAAGGATGCTATGTCCACCATCACACATCATCCTATAATCTCACTATCAAAGCACGAGATTACTTCTTCCTCGAGAATTTGAGAAAAACAAACACAGAGAGGAAGATAGAGTATAAGATTTGTCATGTAAAAGTTTAATTGTAAGCATTTTAATGCTAGTTTAAGATTTTGATATATATGTTGCCAATGACATGCATTCTTTTTTAAAAAAAAAAAAAAAAAAAACTCATCTTTCTTTTGCACATCAACAACAAGTATGAGATTTTTGCGCGAGGAAAAATAAAATACTTAAATACAACATCTATATACTTCTTTTATCAAAATTGACTAATGTGTTGGTCTCAGTTACTACTTATAAAAAAATTATATTTATCGTTTGAGTTTCCATTGAATTTTTTTTTTCAAAATCTAGTTGAAGAATTTTCAACCAAATCTTAATAAAAAAATATTTTTAATATAATCATAATTATTTTAATTTTTAAAAATAATTTTATAGATAAATTGAATATCTATATAAAAAAAGTTTGGTTAATGAATAGATTGAGATGAATTTTTTAAAATGAATTGGAAAGTTTTAATAAAATTTTAATATATATAAATATATTAATAGATTACTTTTAATCTATACACTATTATCCACGTCAAAATTTATCCAATCTATTCGTATGTCCCCAATCTTCATCATGATCAATCAATCATTTCATCTCCTTGAATAAAATTAGGATCTTGTTAATTGGTGTAATTTTTTTATAGCCAATTTTACTTGGAGAACAATATGACTAATATCGAAGATATTCTAAGTTTTGTTGTTAACAAAATTTCTTATCTTTTTTGTGGAGAATTATTCTTGGCATTTAGGATTTGTGGAAACAAGATCTTGAATCAACAAATTCATCATGGACACATCCTTTATGCCTTCCACTTAATTATTTTTCTCCTATTTTCATCTTTGAAAGAAGAGACACAAGGGGTGATGGAGGAAACAAAGGTGAAGTGATAATATACATTGAGCTAATAATAAGATATATTTTTTCAAAATTGAAATATTTATAACTACCTGTTGGTTTATTTTTGCGCTCTCAATTATGTGGACAAAATATAATATTCTCAAGCCTGTTAGGTCTCTCTTTATAAGTTTATAAGAGGAGAAGGGGTTAGATTGAATACCTAGACACAGAGACACATAGAAACAAAGATTGAGAAAAAGTGAATTTTTACAAAGGAAAAGAGAGAAGAGAGACAAGGAGAGAAAAGAAAAAGAAGGTGCTCAGTTTTCATCTCAATACAGAATAACAATGTCAAAATTGTGATATCTACTTTGTTAACCGTTGGATCAGGCTGGAAATTTGACAGCAGATTCAATACACATAATTCTACAACTTGACCGTTTGGATATTGATTTGGAGGTTTATGGTGTGAAAAATCATGTTCACAAAGTAGCTCAATTTTATGAGTTCTTTACTTTCTTGTTCCTTCATCTTGTTCTTCATCTGCAAGTTTTGTTTGTTTGCTTGTGCTGGTTAGTTATATGAACAAACACTATTCTTGACCTGAACACTCTTGTATCCTTATTTGATTATAGTGGATCGATTTCCCTGGTTTGGACGATCCATGATTTTTACTTCTCACGTTGAGAGGTTTTTTTCACGTTAAAAATATTGGTCTCTTTTGTATGATTCTTCTCATTTTTACTATCATTCTCATTTGTGTTTACTCCGTAGAGATTCTTGCAAGTCAGGGGAATTTATATTTGCTGCGTTGTGGTATCATTGTATGTGTCTTCTTGTTTTTTTCCATTACTATCCATGTGCAGTAATAATTCACAGCTATACTCTAGTTATAAATGTGGAAAATAAAATTTTAATATATTATATACCTATCAAATTATTACTTTAATGTAATATATTTTAATTGACATCAACCTAAAATTTCATAAGGAGTGACTTTGACTAGGCCGAAATCTACAACTAATAAACTAGATACCACTTACAAGGTGCATCAAAATAGGGAATCACATATCAACTATAAGTAAAATAAATACATGGCATAGTACTTCTAAACAGGTAAATACTTTCTTGAATAGGAGCCTTGTATCTTGCATATTCCACCTCAACTACCTTAAAAGATATCTTTATAAATATTGTCATCATTATTCATTTCAAGAACGTAAAATCACCCTCCGGTTAAAGAGGATATGGAACACCTTGGACCAATTCATAATCAATTATATTGCAATTTAAATATAAAAAATTGTAAATATTTGCAATTGAATAAATTATTGATGATCGGATTAATAGGTCAGTGAAAGTGATGCAGCGTAATTCTTTTGCTTAACGTTTTTTCGTTTCTCTGATTTTTTTTAGTTCGTTAAATAAAGGAATACGATTCCAAAATAATGAATAATTTTATAACGTGTTTGAATGATAGTTTACACTTTACACACATGAATAATCTAAATTAATAAATTATTTTTAATTAATTGCGTTTAAATATAATATTAAGTCTTCTTTAAGTTGAAATAAATAAAAAAATTAATATTTAGAAACAATTATCCAAATAGGACTACATAAAATCAATAAGCATCTAGGTCAACTTTAAGAAAAGAAATGTTGGTCAAAAGCTGAAATAGCACGAAATTTAACTGCGTGCGTTACACACTACGTAGATTCACATTCACTTGTACTTTGGGAACGCAATACCAGTTTACCACAAACATGCATGCATCCTTCTAGACATCGGTTCCTTGATTTCAAAGTCAAAATATTATCCTGCGTTGTGTGCAAAGAATATTATTATTTTGACAAAATATTCTCGTGACATCATTTAGAGAGAAATCAAAAAAAGAAAAATAAAAAATAAACTAAGTAATATAATAAAGAGAAATAAAAAACATTATAAATATTATAAATTTTTAAGTGAAAATAGTGTTATTTTTTTAATAAGCAAATGAGTTTTACTATTAAAGATACAAGGAGTACTTTAACTCATTTACATAAAGAAAATTGAAGTCCAATCTATAAGATTAATCTGCCCCAAAAAGCAGTTGGATTGATACCTACTAAACCAGCAAATAAAACTTCTTATATAATTTAACCAAGAAACCATTTACAAGAGATCATCATAGTCCTATCCAAAGTGGTAACTACATATGTCGCACCTCATACGTGAATTTTTTTTTTTTTTAAAATAGTATTAATCACTTATTGGCTAATGAGTATTGCAATGGTTGAATTCTTCAAATGGTTCTTTTTAAAAAATCTATAAAACACTATCAGTCATAATTAAGAATAACGACATAGTATCGCTATTATAAAAAGAAGAGATAATATAGATATATAAATCTCGCTTAATGTTATTAATATTAATTAGTGATAATTGAGTCTAAATTATCTCTTCTTGTTTTAGACAATATCTCTCTTATACATTCTTTTCTCTACTTTATGTATGATTTGTATATAAAAATAAATAAAATATATGCAATTTTTTCAAAAAAAGATGCATAAGGATCTAAGTGTAATTATCACTGTTTTGGAAGAAATTAATATGTAATTATCCTTTGAAAAGAAAGACAAACTTATATTATAACCGTCATATTATATATATATATATATATATATATGCATTTTTTATAAACTTCATATATAAATCACACGTAAGTTTTAAGGTATGATATTTGTGAGCATTTTTTATATATATTTTATATTAAAGTGAGGTGTCTGTCGTTTGACGTGCCATTTATTTTAATTTTTTAAGTAAATATTTATGAAAAATAATAATATTATAAGTGATCTGAATTTTATCAATAAAATACATGGTGATATATGTTAGGTTACAAGATAATGAAAGAAAAAATCAAGAGTAACTTGGAATAAATAGATTTCTTCTCATATATATATATATATTTATTTTTATTTTTCATTTTCTGACCATCTAACTATTCTAACGAGCGATATATATTTTATATTGTTTGTTAGATTAAAAAAAAACTCATGACATTCATTCAGAAAATTATGCTTGTTTAAAGTAATTCCGACAATTCTTGTATTTTGTTTATCTTTTAGAAATGAAATATCCATAAAGACAAATATTTTCAAAAGAATTTCGGACCATTCCGTGTGAACTACCACACTGTGACGTATATATATCTGACTGGTAGATGGCAACAATCCGACATGTGATTATGAAAGGATAACTATGAAAGATTTTTGTACCAAAAATCCTACTATTGTTTTGGATAAGTTGTACGATGTTGAAAATTTATTTATACCAAATTGTTGGATATATCAATGTGGCACCTTAAAATTGCCCATTCATTTTTAAGTGATAATTCCATTATGTGATCAACTAATGACGCTAAGAGAAAAGCTCGTCGGTCCCCCCATTATTTATCGAAAAAAAAGAAAAAAAGCTCGTCCAAACTTTCCAAATTTTACAAACCTAGAGCACTTGAAGTTTGATTCATGACAAAGTGGTTTAGTATGTATGCTGTAATTTAACTTCTGATTGTAATATTTTTGTCAGCGACGATATATAAGTTATGATGAAATTTTATTTCTATTTTTCTTCTAATAAATATTAAATAAGTCTCTTTCATTTTTTATTTATTAAAAACAAATAATTATAAAAATTAAAAAATGACCACGTTACGTGGCATAAGATAATCAATTTCCATAAGACTAGCTAGTACGAAGTTGGATTTGAATCCCTAGAGTACATCAAGGGTGCAATTTGGATATCTAATCTATTTGCACTCCGGCCAGCCCAATTCCAAATCTACTAATTTCTAGAGGCTGAGATGCAGTACATTATAGGGTAAATGGAAAAAGACACCCAAACACTTATTTTCTTATCTCTCTTCCTTTTCTTTTTTCTTTTTTCTTTTTTAACATTGGTTTCATACTATCATGTTTCATTTGCTGAAATTACATTTTTAGAATATTATAATTAAAATATTATTCCTAGATATAATATAAATAAAAATATAAGTGTAATAGAAAACAACTTCTTACGTTCTTACTCATTCTTCATAAAAATAAAATTTATTTATAATATGAACAAGTAACTTTTATGAAAATGAACTATATTAAAAAAAAAATTTATGATGTTCTAATAAACATGAAAGTATATGTTCTTATTTTCATATTTTCAAGAATAAAAGAAGATTGATGGGTAAATTAAACAAGGATAATTCACAAGGAATCGAACAAGATTTATTAATGTCAAGGTAAAAAGTACATTTGATAAGATATTTAAGTAGTTAATAAACTATTTTCACTTATTTATAAACTAGTTTGAATAAATTAAACTTATTTGATACATAAATTTATTTTAGTAGTTTCTAATTTATTTTTATAAATTACTTCAATTCACTTAATTATAAATATAGACTAACTTATAAACTATTATTTTTTCATTTGTATCTTCATTAATTTTTTTAAAATCTCTCTTTATAATATTTTTTAATTTAAAAATTAAATAATTAAATATATTTTTATATATTATTTTATATTTATCAACTAGTTTTTTAATTAATACACTTTTAACTCAATCAATTAATTTTTAAACGTTTAACTTTTCATGTCCTAACTTATAACTCGGAAACATTCAACTAGTTTATAAACTAATTTTCCCAAAACTCCATGTAACAAAGGAAGTTATATGGTTGCTGTCAATATAAATCTATTGATTAGATACTTGTATATTAATATTATATGAATGCAGAACTAGTTTTATAAACGTTAATACGTGAAAAAGGTCTTGCCCCATCAAGAGAAGATGTCCATGCGAAGTCAGTTAGCATGTACGATTACGCGTTGTGCCTGCACTTTGGATCGACTTCTGCATAATGGAGAAGAAACCAAAACAAGTACACCAACAAACTTTATGCATAATAAAATATTACTTTAACAAGTTTTGGGTGCTCATGCAGTCATGAGGATCGTGGTTGTTTGTTCTACTCGATCGCACAAAAATGGAATATATTGTCTCTATGGAAGAACTAGATTTAGCAAAAGTTATGGATTACATAAAGTTCACATAGGTCTTCATCTTTTAAGTTGACTTCAAAATTATAGACTTCTCTTTTTATTTTTCTCAAAGTTATATCAACCCGTAATAATGCATGAGGTCTTGCTGTATCTCTTGAACGATTTTTATTTATCTCTTGTATTTTTTATAAATATTTTTTCTAATAAAAAATTACTTAAAAAAAGTTATTAAATTAATAAAACTAATTAACTACTTGACTCTTTACAAATCTCAGATATTTTAATGATCGTTGATTTATTATAGAAATGATCATTTTTATTACAAAAAACAGTGGGAAAATGCATTTAATTAGAAAAATATATAGATTACTTGTACCTCTTTATAGACTAAAAAAATGAAAAGAGAAAAGTCAAATATTATGCCATGAGATGATCACTTGAAATTAACTTTAGAATTGGTTACTTTTAATTTTTTCTTTTTTCAAATGTTATTCTGAAAATAATCATACCTAGCTAGCAACTTGGTCCATTTGTAGAATATCTAGTACTAGTATCAGACAGCTTTTGCATGGGTCTCCCTGGTAGCTGCAACCACCACTCTTAAAATAGGATTCATTTGGATACTGAATGGAAATTGCACCGACTACTCAATTCCAACCTTACTGCAAATCTTGCATTTATTGAGAGTACTTGATAGATTCTTTGCTTTTGGCTCGGTTTATGAATCCGTGTCCAATTCCAATCACCACTTGCACATAACTTTTCGCCCCATTAGCACTACATATTATTTATTAGCAAGGACTAGCATGCAGCAACATGCACATGAACCGAATTTAGGTCATCAAAATATGTGTATATAAATTAAGGACACTTTAACATTACATTAAATGACTCATGTTGAATCTTCCAATCATCCTCACCTTTCCTTGACATGTACATATCCGTGAAATTAATGAGCTAAACATGTATAATCTCGTTGAGTTCTTGGAAAAAAAATTGCACTTCATTTTGTGTATTTAATTCAACTTATTTTGAAGAGATAATCTAATTTTTTAAAAGCTCTCTCTTAGAGTTCTTTAAAAAATGATTATTTCTCCAAAATTAATTTGTAATCAACATGCACTACCACTGGTAGCCAACAAGTACTAATTAACAGTTGAGATCTATGTCCATGTCCCATGTCTTTGCGGACTCAGAATTTTGTAACGGCTTGTCTTCCACTGTAGGAGAAGGCAAAGCAATTGTTAGGTCAAGATTCAAAGGGGGTGATGAAATAATTGGTGTTTCTTCTTCGAGACTCTTTGTGAAGGAAATCCTATCAGTTTCAGCACCACGGGATTTGAAGAAAAGGACTTTGTGGTCTTTGTTCATGGACTCAGATGTTGATGCACCCTCAGCAGAAGCATGAGGAGGAGGAAAGCTTTGGTGTGGCTTATGGTTATTTGGATCAATTCCCATCTTTATTAGTTTTCTGCGGATGTGAGAATTCCAATAGTTCTTCACCTCATTGTCTGTCCTTCCGGGCAACCTTCCAGCAATGAGTGACCACCTATTTACATATACATATATGCACCCAACTTAAACTCATTGCCAAAAAGATGCTGTAATTATATGAATAAAAATATGATTTTGTTAACTACTATATGGGTAAGAAAAACATATTTTCTTTTGTGTTCAAGGCATTCAACCAAAAATAAGAGACTAATATTTGGATTTTTTTTTTAACATAGTTTTTTTCATATTATACCAGATCTAAACTTTGATGTTTTGGTTAAAAAATATAAATAACTACTATTATTTATGTGAATCGTTGTTGGTATATGTTTTTCTAATAAGAAATTTAAGAATATTAATTAAGGAACATTAAAGAGATTTGTTACTTAATGAATAGCTTATGAATTTTGATATAATAATATTTGTTAATAAAATTTTCTATTTCAATTTTCTTATCTAATAATAGTATGTGGCTATTGAAGGTACCTGTTACCAAGGAGGGCATGGAGTTTGATGATAAGGTCTTCTTCATCTTCAGCAAAGATTCCACGTTTGATGTCTGGTCTTAAATAGTTTAACCATCTCAGTCTACAGCTTTTACCACAACGATGAAGCCCTGATATGTTGAATCACATTAATTAATGGTACCCTGAGAAATTCTATGTTCTCACGAGAAATTCAAGGGTTCTGATACTTATTTTTTTAACTAATAATTGAATGAATTTTTATTAGAATTATCTAACTTATTCTAAGTAAAAATAGTCATAAATAATTTCAGATGATTGGTATAATTAATAATTGGAATCAACCATCTAAAAGTTTATAAAAGAATTACACCCTATAAGATTATTTAACCCTAAAAAAACTCTTTTTTTGTGCCGAAACTCATTCAAGAATTGGACAAAAAAACAACTTTATCAAAACCTGGGTAGCATAGCAGCTAGCCTTCTATTAATGATATAAACATCCTCAGGCCTCATGAGTTAGAAGTTTTGGCCAATTAATTGATAGGGTGTAGCTAGTGTAATGAATCTATCAACCTTGGGAAGGGAATTGTAAGAAGAATGATATAATTAACTAACCAGCAGCTTTGGGAATGGAACGCCAACAGCCTTCACCATGAACTCGGATGTAGTCAATGAGCTTCTGATCTTCTTGCTTGGACCAAGCACCTTTATTGATGTTTTCTTTATCACAACAAGGTTTTCTCATTGCTCTTGTGTGGGTGTTATGGGCAAACAAAAGGCTAAAAAAAATATATGGAGAGAGAGAGAGTGAAAGCCCTGACAAATGGAAGAAGAGAGGGTAGATGGACTATGTATTTGTAAAGGAGTGAGTGAGTGAGTATGAGAGGTGGGAGATGGATACATTGACTTGGACTGGTGGTTTTGCTGTGTTGTTGTTGGTGACCACTTGTGTATGGTATCTATTGTTTGCATTTATTTTGTTTTATATTTTACTTGTGCTCATAGGATAATTAAGGGTATTTGCATGCCCTTAGGTGTTCAATTCCCAGCATTCCATTGCTTACCGTTAAGTAAATGTCCTTGTCAGCTGTCATTAACATTTCCTCACTATTCAGATGGTGGTTATTAGTCCAATTCACATTTTTCGTACTCATACCAAGAACATGCAGGTATCAGAGTCAACTATTTATGTCACAGAAGATCACCACCCACCTCAATAATGAGGTTTTTTTGTGTATCATGTTTTTAGTTACGTTATAATAAAATTTATATATCAACGATTTATAAAAAAAAAATATGATACCAGTGGATACTAATAAGACTTAAAATCATGCTGAAAGAAACTGTTTAGTAAACTTACTATCTCTATTTTACACTTATTTTATAAATTAAAAAAAATATACTAAGTAATCACGTTGGGGGTAAGTATTTTTTGTATGTTATGCTATGACAATCATTTTATTGTATATTTCTTTTTTTTTTCTTGTTATTTATCTTTTTATTGGATATTTTGTGGTAAAAAATTTAAATGTAAACTCAAAGATAAAAATGACTCGAATTCCCCTCTGGACGAAGTATAAATCTATTTTAGTTACATAGCCGTGAAGATATATCTTGATGTGTCCAGCACATGATAACAACGTAAAAGAACACCGTGACTCATCCGTAACCAAAGCAAAAGACCAAATAGCGGTTTCATAGGTCAATTATACTATAATCATGGACCAATACCTAACTTGGTATACCAGCCTCAACAACGAGTCGCATCTGCACTTCCATTGTTTATGTCATTAGGGCTGACCACAAATATCTAATCATCTTTATTAGAAAATTTAAAATTTGTTACAAAATAATTTTGTGGTTAATTTTAAAATTAATATTTATTTTGTAATTAATTTCTAATAAAAATAATTAACTATAAAATTACTATAATATTGAATGGAAGCGTTAAATAAATAGCAAATTAGTTAAGAAAATATTCTTAGTTAATTTGTAGTAAGTTTTTAAAATTTGTAGTTATTTTCTAACTAATTTGTAGTAACAAGAAGTATAAATGAATATAACTTAACTTTAGTTAGAAAAAATAATATTCTAGTTAATTAATAGTTAATTAGTTAGGATTTAACTACTAATTTAAATAGTAGATAAAATTAGTATCAAAATAAAAAAAATTTGTAGTGAGAATTGAGTTTTTCCAATATATAATCACATAAACATACATATAAAATTTACTGAAATAATTTTTTTCATAAATAAGTATTTATAAAATAAAATAAAAAATAAAAAAACTAAAACTAGCTCTTTCATAATTTGATCTATCGTAGTTAAATAAGAAATAAAGACTAAAATTGTCTATTCAATCACGGGAAAGCACTACAAGATTTTTTTGATTTTACTACTAATTTTAGCTATCATTTTTATTAGTAGCTAAATACTAGTTAATTAACTATTAATTAACTAGAATATTATTTTTTCTAGCTAAATTGAAGTTATATTCATTTATACTTCTTATTACTACAAATTAGCTAGGAAATAACTACAAATTTTAAAATTTTTACTACAAATTAACTAAGATTTTCTTAGCTAATTTGTTACTTATTTCATGATACCATTCAATATTATAGTAATTTTATAGCTAATTATTTTTACTAGAAATTAGCTACAAAATAACTATTGATTTTAAAATTAGTCACAAAATTATTTTGTAGCAAATTTTAAATTTTCTAGTAGTGAAGGATCCGATCCATCTTCGTTTGACTCTTGTTAGGACATAGGGCAAGAATAATTACTTTGTGTTTGATTGCTGGGGTACGTTTGTGCATATTTACTAAAAATGTTTGAACGAAATTAAACAACATTTATAATCATATCAAAAGTAGCAAGAGATTTATCAACTTGAAGTGGCTCTGCATAACTCATCACGGCCTTCTAAATAAAAAACTTAGTTACAATTTCATTAACTAATAAGTGTGTTATGATTAAATTATATAATTAATAATCTCCATAATTGATATATTTAGTTATTTAATAAACTTATTCTAAATAATTAATCAATTCAATCCACAATAATTCAACAATTTCTTACTTAGATAATATTAATCAATTATTAAAGGCATAAAATTAATAAAAAAATAGTCAAACATAATCAATATTACAATTATCCCCTCACAACTCATCATTAAACTCATAATTCGACATTAAATTTATCATCGAAAGTTTATCACCATTAAATTCATAAAATTATTATAACCAAAGTATTGATTATTGTAAAAAAAATATATGTAAAATTGTTTTACACTCATTTACAGATATTATCATTAAATTCATAAAATTATTATAACTAAAGTATTATATAATTATTGTAAAAGCATATATATAACTGTTAACACTCAAAAGATAGTATCCAACGTATCATACACTTATATTTCATAAAAATGATAAATAAAGTAAGTATAATCACATAAAATCCCAATAATTAGTTCAAGTATATTAATAATGCTTGACAAATAATAATAAAGTGAACTAACATTATCGCATAAAAATAGAGTATAAGGATCTTTACTCTCACTGTCTTAAAACATCAAATGGTTATTTTTGTTAGGAAACATCAAAAGATTTAATTAAACATATGAGTAATAAGATAGAAATAAAATTCAAATACTTAAATCTATGGTTAGTGAATAACATTTCTACAATATATAACAAGTGTACTAAGCATAATTCATATAGGCCTAAGTCCTAAGTGCTTCTAACAACCAAATAATAAGAGTGATCATAATTGGAGTAAAATACCGTATGTTCTAAAATATTTGACATATAACTAACCCTTTTTTTTTAAATAAGCGACTATATCAGTTTATACAGGATTAAAAAAAATTATCAATAAGTTTAGACATCATATATACTTGATTTAAAGTAAAAAAAAGAAATACTATGAATTAATGTGGTCATAAAAAGTCAACCATGAGCAAATCCTTGTGTCCAAACATAAGATTTTTTTTATTTTCCTACTAATTTTAACTACCATTTAAATTAGTAGCTAAATCTTAGCTTATTAACTATTAATTAATTAGAATATTATTTTTTCTAGCTAAATTTAAATTATATTTATTTATATTTCTTATTACTACAAATTAGTTAGAAAATAATTACAAATATTAAAAATTTATTACAAATTAACTAAGATTATTTTCTTAA
This sequence comes from Mucuna pruriens, assembly GCA_025330945.1. Classification (NCBI taxonomy): domain Eukaryota; kingdom Viridiplantae; phylum Streptophyta; class Magnoliopsida; order Fabales; family Fabaceae; genus Mucuna; species Mucuna pruriens. Next base: position 7,857,903 of record JAENHJ010000324.1, on the reverse strand, counting down.
CTAATTTGTTACTTATTTCATGCTACCACCAATATTATAGTAATTTTGTAGTTAATTATTTTTACTAGAAATTAGCTACAAAATAACTATTGATTTTTAAAATAACTATAAAATTATTTTGTAACAAATTTTAAATTTTCTAGTAGTGAAATACAAAAATAAAGCATTTCAAAAATATAAAAAATCATTCTTGAACAGTACTAATATTATACATAAAAAGATACTTATATGACCTTACGCAATATAGAATGCAAGTTAAGAGAAGTAGAATAAAATTTTCATATCAAAATTATCAAAGTTCAATTCTCAACAAAATGAACATATAGCATTTCAATTTGGATTTCTACTTAAATTCAACAAAATTTTATATATTTTAATACAATAGAATATAACTAAGTACTAAAGTCTCTAAGAAAATGTCAAATAATTATAAAAATGTGTGGTAACTAATATATGATAGTAAAATATCAATAAGTCTTAAAGCACATTATTATTTCAAGAGGTTACTAAAAAAATTCAAATGTTTTAATGCAGTGAAATATTAACTTTGTGAATACTCCATGTAAGTTTGAAACTCACCATTTTTCTTTATTAAAAATTAAGTTAATAATTAGATTATATATATATATATATATATATATATATATATATATATATATATATATAATAGTATAGAGTCATCAAAGAGAAATGATAAAAAAAATAAAATTTAATATATATATATATATAAAATAGTATAGAGTCATCAAAGAGAAATAATTAAAAAATGAAGTTTAATATATATATATATATATAATCTACCAAGTTTCAAAAACAACATTTTACAAAAATTTGGACTTAACAATATACTATAGGATTGGTTACAACACACATTGTATTCTTTTTAGTTTTTTTATAAGATTGGTTGTCCTAATCCTTCTTGTACATGCTAATTATATCGAGAAATATGTAGATAACACTATGTTATTAACGCTCGATATCGTTGAACTGGAGAATTCATTCCATTAAAAAAAGTTATTACCTTGAAAAATATGTATCATATCATTATGATCTTATTTGAGATTTTTCTCAAAAAAGTGTAACTTTGATTTTTTATATTGATTTCGTATCAAAATTAAACTTAGTTTGATTTTATAATTATTTTAATCACTTAATTAATCACATAAAACATTATGTAAAATTCTCACCCCACGAACTTTTATTATTTTGGAGAAGGACCTTAAGCAAAATGGAAATAATATGCCAACTTGAAAGGAATGTTCATGGCACTCGTACTAAATCTTTTAAGATATTCATATGTTTAGTTTTCCACCTCAGTAATTTTAAATAATTCAACATAAATTTAAATATGTACTAATTCTTTAGTATATTTGATTCACAATAAAAATTAATTTTAACTTTTATCAAACATGAATTTAGTAATGTTTAATTATTGTCAAATAAAATTAATTTTACCTGCAAATATCGACAAAATTATAAAAAGTAATTTTATGTTAAGTTGAAAAGTTTACGCTAAGTTTTATATTAATTTTACATTCATAGTAAAGTATTCAAATATATATCATTTCACTTCAAACTACATTGTTGAGAAGACATTTTGTACATGAATTAGAACTGAAACCATGTCAAAAATAACCAAAGACGAAGAAGCTACAATTATTTACTTCTCTAGAATATGAATCAAAATTGAACATAATATAATTTCAAACACAAAATCCATTTTAACCAGAGTTAATTTTATAAAATCAAATTTTCAAATACTCACTAGAATACAGTTAATTGGTCAGTTAAGCTGGTTTATTGCTAATTTTATCTATTTGATTATATTTTCTGAAGTATGTCTTACATTTAAATATTGCGTATTAGCATAGTGTCAGTTGACGTCTAAACTTGGAAAACATTTTCACCCCAAAACAACGATAGAGATAAATACATTAAAATGGTCTTGGATCAATTTAATAGACATGCCACCTATTATGAAGCCATTTTATTTTATTAATTATTTTGTAAAATTTTGGGGGCAATTAAAAAAGGCGAGCATGAAAGGTTAAACAAAAAGAACACGGATGCGGTCCCAGAAGTTTGGGCCGCATTTATTTGAAAGCCTACACAGACTGTTCCACTGAGGACAGGAGGGTATTGCCAAAAGATATAAATCACGAAGACAAGAAAATTAAGGCAATTTATATATCAATCAAATATTAATCAAAGGTAATATAGGTAATAACCACAGCTAGGGGAAAAATAATACATTATAAATCTTCGGCTCAATACGTGCTTGGACCACAACTCAATCATCTCAATTGTCGCACTGTATATACAGAAGAAAATGATAAGCAAACCAGGAAATCATCAAGTCCTCTAACTGAATTTTAATGTGCGTGTCATGAAACAAGACCCTCCCGAGCGATACTTGTCACCCGAAGTACAGCTTGAGCACTTAAAGGAGAAAGTTTTGACTGACAGAAGCTTTCCCAAGATCCCACCTCTGGATGCTCATTGACAGTAGCTGGCATGATATCGTGAAATTTCTCATACACATTTTGAAGCTCAAGAAGTAGAGCCCTCGCTGCTTCCCTGGACTCAGGGAGCTGGTCACTCAACTGCGATGCAGCTACTTGGATCAATTTGTCAATCCCATATGTCTTTATTCCTTCTGCACCCTTTTTAAATTAAGTTCAAGGATACAAAACACCAAATATTAGTACTCCACATCTACTTGCAAAAACACGCTGCCCATAATCATAACCCTTTCTAGTTCCACAATATCCCTCCAAATTCCAAAGATATAATGCAGGTAATAAACTTAAAAAGTGTAGCAATCATTTAAATATTTTTACAAAAACCTTCCATTCAATAGATTTTGTTGAAGCATGGATCTATTGATAACAAGAATTAAATAAAAGAAAATAGCAATGATATAGAATTGACCTCTTCATAAAACATTATAGAGAAATAGAGATACACGAATACATATTTATACATATATATTGATTGTTTTACAAACAGATTCAGAGCATTGCACGGCAGACTAAAAATAGATACAAGGTCATTGTTACTAGCAGATCAAACAGACTAGCATTAACTAAAAAATATAATACATTTACCTAATAATCAAAGAAAAAATTTTAGGGCATGCTATATATCAAATAAAACATGTACTTCTCAGCAGCAAAAAACCTATCCTTCTATTTGATGAGGTTATGTTTGGCCATATATCAACAAAAACAATATGATTTATAGGTAGGTTTATGATAAACCATTCCTCAAATCATAGACATAGGAAGCTTTGTTGAATAAACTTGGGACTGAAACAGAACCAATTCAAAATTCAATCAAATGTCCATAATCAAAGCAGACATTTTGGAATTTCAAAGTCATCAATGAGGAAGGTTCTTTTCCTGCATCACTAATCTGCTTCCTAAAGCTTTTCTTTTCATTTTTCTGAAGAGAAAATGACTTTCTGACAAAATTAATCAATATGAACATGTCTTAAATGTCATCCATATAGGAAAAAATCATAGAAGTACTCATACCAGCCGTGGTACACTTCGAGAAAAGCACATTGATGCCTTTGCACGGATACGAGGATTCCTGTTCTTAAGATATGGTTGCAATTTTGGCAATAAAGAAATAGGGGAAATCCAAGTTGTCATTGATATCAAGGCTCTTTCAGCTGCCTCACATACAAAGCGTTTGTCCTGGGAAGACTTGAGAAGAAGCTGTACTAGCTGCATTCACCACATATGTTTCACATAGAACATGTTAATTATGAACTATACTATCAAGTGTATTATGAGATTCCATATTGCTTAAGTGAGGAAATTTATAAGTACACATGTATGCTGACTTACCAGAGGGTCCACAGAATCTATTATAAGATCATTATATGCACTGAAAATGTCGGCAGATGTCATAATTGCAGTTTTGCAAACAGCACTTCTAGGATTTTTCAGGGACTTTGCAATAGATGTGATCACATCCCCCCTGTTTACCAGATAACATATGAATAATTTAATAAATCCAAATAAAAAACAACATATTAATCCAACGATATTTTGATTTAAAAAACCATATTTCAATCAGAAAAGAGAAAACAAAATTATTTTAGATACTTACAGCATATCAAGCATTGCTTCCTTATGAAATATCGATAATCTACGTACATTATTTAGTGCATCACAAACCAGGACCCAATCCTTTGACTCAAGTCCAGCTAAGAGGGTCTGTCACAAAACCAAATAACTATTTTCACATAATACAAGTGTTGCATTACTTATATAAGGCTAATAATCAAAGGTAAATAACTAAAAAGAAAAGTGAAACACACACAGTACTTAAGCCTTTAAGCTAGACCAATATCAATGGTTCTCAACTTTCAAACCCTGCTACTCCCTCGACCCAAAAAGTAGATAAAACAATACCTTGAGACAGGTATCAACATCTTCTAGATCATTCAAGTTCTCAGATTCAATGTATTCTACTTCTGCAATTACAACCTCCACATCAGAATTAGCAGTCACAGCCTGATTTCCATTAACAGCTGGAGAAGCCAAGGAGGAACCATTCTTTTTCTTTTGCCATTCTTCAATATTTTCATCAGCATTGTCAACAGAAGGCTTGGTTAAACATGCCTTACTGGAGCCCTCATTCTTCCTTTCAGTTCCAAGAATTGTATTGAGATCCCTAAGAGCTTTCTCTGACATCCCTGTCAGTTTAGTCTGAGATCAAAAGGAAGACATCCAATTAAACTCAACAATAAGAGCTGCTCAGAACACCATTCAATTGCTGAAAACAAGTTCAAGGTAAGGAATGAATTTAACAACAAAAAACAAACTCTTAAGTCAAGATCTGAATTTAACAACAAAGACACAGTCATGAAAATATGGTGCACTGCCATAACACCCCCTCCCCACCAAAAAAAGTACACACTCAATTAGTCCATAGAACAAAAATGATTCTTTCTCATTCTGATTCACTTCCTATTTTCCACCCGGCCCCAGACCTCCATATTTCAACACTGTTTTTCTTCTTTCTTGTTCTCAAACTCATTTATCCGGGAAGAGAAAAAGAATTTCCAAAGAAACTCATTCTTGCAACAGCCAATTTCAATCTTAGGATTGAACTTCCACTTCATACATGACAGCCAGATACACTGCAAATCACCACACAGAACTCTCTAGACACAAATAAGAAGGCACAATTGGAAGCATTGCACACACGATTCACGAGACTCAAGACAAATAAACACTGCATACTAAAGTGATCAAAACAGAACCAAAATCACAATACAACGTGGATAAAAGCTATAAACCAACAGATTCAATGCAAAATTGAAGCAACGCAACCAAATCGCCCAAAAAATTCCAAGAAAAAAGGAAATATAAAACTAAACAGCAAGATCTCGTTATATGCTGCACTACACTCCCCAAATCTATATTAACAAACACTCGCACTTCAATCCTAAACCCTAACAGCACAGCATCCGATTCAAATACAGAGAAACAAAACGATACAGTAATCGCAATTGGGCGCGGTGGAGAGTAGAGAGAGAAAGAGAGATTACCAAATGAAGAGAGAGAGGGAGTGTGTGATCGGAGGATAAATGCAGAGAATGCGAGGAGTAGCTGAGAGTAGAGAGCGAGTTACGAAGACTCAGTCAACTCAGTGTGAAGAACACGGAGAAGAGTGAGAGAGAGAGAGAGAGAGAGAGAGAGAGAGAGATAATTAGTGTTTTTAGTAACAGAGGAAGGAAGAGAGGAGACAATAGTCGCACAGATGAGAAACCACTTAACTAGATAAATTCGGAAGGAGAATTGGCATCAGGTTTTGCATTACCCAATTGACCAGTATGATGCAAAACCTGAGGAGGCAAGGGCCCCAAGGTATTACCCATTCCATCGGTTGCAGAGCCAAAGAACTGACAAAAGAGTCTAGCCATGATCCCAAGAACCTGCATCTGGTTCTGGCAGGCCTCAACGTGCATCTGCATCATCTGCTTCTCGTGCTCAACCTGCATAGCCACCATCCTCTGCCTCCACTCCATCTCCTCCTCTTCCATCTTCTCCTCCACCAGCTTTCTCCACCGCCGCTCCGCCTCCAGCTCCCTCTCCAACCTCTTCCGCTTCTCCAGCTCCCTCCTCGCCCACCTCAACTGCCTCTCCTCCAGCTCCACCTCCCGCTCCTCCAGCCACTCCCGCCGCCTCTCCCTCTTGAACTCCGCCTCCCGCCTCTTCCGCTCCCGCCCGCCTCCCCCCTTCTCCCGCCGGAACTCCCTCTCCCGACGCCTCTCCTCCCGCTTCACCACCGCCTCCCGCAACTCCACCACCGAATCCAGCCTCCGCACCTTCGACACCTCCATATCGTCGTCGTCGTCGTCGTCGTCGTCTTCCTCTTCTTCTTCATCATCGTCATCGGAATCAATCTCGAACCCTAATTCGACGGATTTAGTGGCGGCGGCGGTGGTGATGGGTTTGGGGGATTCCAAAAGCTGGACGTCGCCAAAGACTTCTCTGTATTTGAGGAAATTCTCCCAGTGGTTGGGGCCGTCCTTCCAGTTGAAGTGGTGAGGGGAGAGGCGGATCTTCTGCTTCACGCCGAGGTACTGGTGGCGCATGTTCTGGACCTTGATGGACACGTCGCGCCACGACCACTTGAACGGGAACGAGGCCGGGTCGCGGAGGTGGTGGACCGCGTTCACGTGCTCCGCCACCGGCTTGAACTTCTTCTCGCGCGTTTTCAGCTTCGCCAGGGTCCCCGAACGGAGGAGCTCCGAGTATTTCGACAGTAGGGTTTGCTCTTCCACTTCCGACCACTTCTTTCGCTTCATTGGCGTTGAAATCAAAGATGGAGCCAACTCTCTTCCACCCTCTCCACACTCTTTTCCTACCCTCAAACACACAAACTGCGTCACTCAAGGACCCAAACCCTTTTCACTTTGCCTATTTTTAATTTATAAATATCTTATTATCCATCAAGCACCACGTTCACTCGCCTATTTGAATTTCTAGGATTTAGTCTACTAGACTAAACTCATATCTCCCCTTTAATAGACTGTAAATTTTAGTTTTTTATTTTTTAAAGTTAAATAAATGTATGTTTTTATAATTATTTTATAGAAGTCCAGTTTGGGGGTATCAATCCTTAAAATTATAAGTTTCTAAATCCTACGTAAATGTATTTATTATTATAGTCAAAGAAGAGTCCTACAAATATTTATATTATTGTGGAAGTAAGATGAGTGCTTTCATGTGATAAGGATGTCTCAAACCATTAGAGACTTTTGAAGCAATTGGACTTAACTAACATGTTCCAAAATGATTTTGACTCACTAAATTTTTTTTTCCACACCTAGTTACCAGACTAGTTAAACCTCATATTTAACTAATAATATATCGTTGAATCAGAATTTTCCTAAAAAAATATTATCAACCTTAATAGTTGAAGATTTAAGTTTAGGCTTGTATTTATCTAAGGGTTCCTTAACTTTAATGTTGACATGTTATTACTAATGGATAACTACCTATGCTAATCGGTAACTACTTATGTACTTTATCTAGTAGCTTAGGCCTATAAATACCAAACTTCTTCTCACAATTCGATAACTTTGTCTTCATAATTATATCACCCTACTAAATTTTTCATTAACTAGAGCAATAAAGTTTCTCACTAGAAAATCATCAACAATGTGGTCAAGCATTTCATATTCATCTATCAATTAAGGCATCTCATCCTCACCTCAAAAAAATTGGTATATGCGAAAAACTTTACATATACTCTCATCGTCATTTTTCAATTTGTTTTTATTCTTCTAAACACCTTCCTCAGTTTATAGTTCCAAAACATCATCATTTGTCATTAATCCAAAATCGTGTCCCTTGTTAAGGATGTGACCACTTTCACCCTTAATAATCCTAGAGTATCACCACCCTTCAAAAGAATGGGGAAGCCTAGGCACTAGAGAACCCCATCTCCACATTGTAATAACCTACGACCACTAAAATGAAAACTAAACATGACATCTCATGCGTAAGGTTTAATTAGTTTTGAAAATCTTATTTAATTTGTTTATAAAAACATGCGTGAATTTTTTGTGATCGAACATACTCGATATATAATATATGCAAGTACTTTCAAATTACTAGAATGATATTGTATAACTTCAAAGCATACAAATCTGAGCAAATGCAATAGTTTGTACCTTATGACACTTACAACCCAAATTTAGAAGCACATATAATTTCAAAATACATCGTCACCTAAAACAAAAGAAGGGGGATAGATAAATAACTCATGTGTACCCCTAATTTGGTCATACTTTAACTACACTACACACAAAAGAGGGAGGGAATTTGATGCATGACTTGGTGGAGTGTCATTGGGATTCATCCTGCGGCGACACAGTCTAGGTCTTGGGTAAGAAGGATGATGGCGATTTACATCGGACAACTAGTCTCAAGTTAGATGAGTCAAGCGACTCCACATCTCTCGGATGAGGAGCAAGAAGTCTAACAAGGCATAGAAGGTGACAGAGAATAGGGTGGTGATGCATGGCGCAAAGTCAATAATGATGTCACCATAGTACTTGACACTTTGTAGCTCATAATCAATTAGCTAGGGCCATGTTGGGTCCACTATGGTTTCCATGGAATGTAGATAGAACAGTCCTAGATGGATTCGATTGAAGTGCGTGCACAAACGATTTCAACTCTAGGACGACCTCAACAATTGTTATCATTGAACACGTTGTAGAAGGTCATTATAGTCACATATACACGATAGGAATGCAAGGGTAAGCTCACGAAACAAAACATATACAATTATATTGTAGAGTAAATATTCAATTTCATAATAAACATAAATATAACTTGTCAAATTCCAAATTTTCATTCAATAAACCATATTAGTCCTACTTCATGGAGACTTTAACTTTCAAGCAATCGACTAGACTCTTTCCTTTATCATAGTATTCATAACTACCAAGTTAGCACAACACGGTAGTGCCAAAAAACCATTGGGGAAATGATGTGTAATTAGATCAGGGTAAGATGATACGAACTAGAACGGGGTAAGGCACGAATCACCTTCGATCTTTTCTAGGTTAAAATTCGCAAACTACACCAGAATTTGACGTACAATTAGAGAACGACTAGATCTTGAGCTACAGATCTCGGAATTGAGTGATTCCAAAACGAGAGGAAAGATCACATTCTAAAATGCAAAATAGACATATGAATCACCGAAAAATACCAAGAATTAGACGAGATATGATCCGGACTTAGTTCGCTCGAAAATTGGGAACGTGACGGTGCTAGGGTTTCATACAAAAATGCAATGATAAATTGGGATGTGATAAGAAAGAGAAGATGAAAGGAATTGGTGAGCGTCACACTTCTAAGGACGGAAGATAAGCCCGGAGATTGAACACACAAAGGGGTGAAAACCTTTGATAAATCTTAGAAATTTTGGATTGCAAGAACCTAGGAGAAACACTCTCTCGAGAAAAAGAAAATTTAATGTTCTGTCCTCTTTGCAATCATTTGAGGTCTTTTTATCGTGGCCACAACCCTAACCACTAGGTTTAGTGAAGGTCCAACATGAAGTCAGCCCACACAACAGAAAATAAAATAACTAAATGTTTTCTGGGCCTGTGGATTAGTGCAGCCTAGTATTTTTGTTTAATAAGAAAAAAAAAACTAAATATATTTATGGGTCTGTCATGCATTCAGGCCAAAAGCTTCATTCCTCAAATTGCATTAAATGATTGATCAACTTGGGCTTGCATCCTTCTAGGTTCAGTTCTTTTTGAATAAGGGCTGCCAACACTATAGCTTCCTTAGCTTTCTTTGTCCTTGCCCTTGTCATAGGCCCTCCAAGTCCTTCAAGTGTCACACTCTTGGTCATGTCCTCATCACTGAATGCCAAAATTTGATCTATGGATAAGTTAAGTGACTTGTCAGATAGACAATATGTGGGTAATGGCTCACCATGGTACAAGGTTTGCAATGACCTTTGACCCTTGTGTGGAATCACCCATCTCCCTATCCCCAATACCTTAATGTCGTACACTTTTTATTTAGCACTAGGCTTGGAGGCCTAGTCTAAACAGTCAATCGAGCTTACATGCTTACTCACAATGCAGTATGAAACTGCTGACTTGCATACTCAGTATGCCACATAGACATCCAGATACACATATCATTTCAATCCAAATGTCAATATGTAACTTTGTTTCAACCTTATAGGTAAATTCATTAAGTTTTATGGATCAGGGTCTTTGGATGTTTCTCTTGAAGTTTTTGAAAATAATTTACCTTTATCCTTCTTGGGGTCACTTAGAAGAAAATCAACATCTAATTTTAAGTAAAGGAATCCCTCAAGTCCCTAATTCTACCATTTTAGCCTAGCAAGACAATGGGTTCGCCCTATAAAGTCCCTCACAAGTCTCCTATCTCGCTTAGCGAGTATATCTCTCTCGCCCAACAAATCTTCTTGTAGAAGGTTTAAACTTTATGAGGTTGACTTACTCAATGAGAGGCATTGCTCACTGAGCGAGTCACATGTTTTGCTTGCCTAACAAAACAATTGCTTCACCCAACACAGTGGACTTTAGAAAGTCCTACTTCAAGATTCACCCAACGAATCTAGGATTTGCCCAACAAATCAAGCCATTGAGAGTTTTCACTCTCAATTTTCCATCTTAATTGCTTATCAAGACCAAGGCTCATTTAATGAATTGCTCACGGGTAAACTAAATTTTCGAAGTTCTCAATCTTCGTTTAGTGAGTGGATGACTCGCTCAACGATTTAGTGGTTTTCTAGGTTTTTTGAGATTCTTGCTCCACGAGACATAGCTTTTGCTTAGCAAAAATATGAATTTATGTGTTTCTATGAATCTTCATTCATTGTGTTCATCAGCCTATGATCACCCACTCAACAAGCACAGGGTTTTGCTTAGTGATAAGGAAAATTTTTCAGATTTAAGTGTTATTCTCGAGGCACTTAGCGAGATCTAGGTCTAACTTAGCGAAGCCATGAGTTTTCTGGGTTTTCTATGAATCCTATGAATACACGCTTAATGAACACAAGGATTTGCTCAGCGAAGACAACAAATTTTCCAAAAAAAACAAGTCTTGTTGGGTAAGTAGGGTCACTCGCTTAACAAAAAGCATGAACTTATTTCAAAACACAACATGATTTTAGCATCAACAACACTTAATACAACATGAAATCTTGTAAAAACAACTCAAATCCTCGTCATATAGAATCATGAATTTGATTCAATCACAAAAAATAATATTACTACAGCAAATCACAAATTCAAAGAATTTCCTTCATATATCAATGTTTTCAAGAAACTTTCACAAATCTTAACACAAAATATTATAGCATGTTATGACATGTTTAAACACATCCTAGACTAACATATGACCTATTTCAACCATGAAAATGCAGAGAGGTAAGCTTCCCTACCTTGAATGAAGATATGAATGAGAAAACTTTAGCGAATGAGCTTTAAACTTGTAATAATGAAGGTGTAAGGAGGGTGGGACAAATTTCACAGGTTTAATGGGGATGGAGAAGCTTATGATGCTCAACCAAATGTCTTTTAATGAAGTCCTAAAACAGCTTATGATCCATGGGATAAAGGATTTGAACATCCATTGTTAAATGTATGAATGAAAAAATATATTTTTCCAAATAAGACAAGAAAATGGGTAGAGTATATTTTACCTCAAATGGTAAGTTTGGCTTTTAAATCTTATATTAAAAGTGGTAAGGTAATTAACTATAAATGATATAATCACCTTTTGCCAAAAATGAAAGGTCAATTAGTGATTTACCTTAAAATACATGTTAATTGTCTCGAGAAATATGTAGACGACATTGTGTTATTAACTCTCGATATCTCTGAACTGGAGAATTCGTTCCATTAGGGAAAGTTGTTACCTTGAAAAATGTGTATCATACCATTATGATCTCATTTGAGATCCTTCTCGAAAAAGTGCAACTTTAATTTTTATCTTGATTTCGTATTAAAATTAAACTTAGTTTGATTTTATATTTATTTTAATCACTTAATTAATCACATAAAACACAATGTTATACACATCATTCCAACACCACAAACTTTTATTATTATGGAGAAGGACCTTAAGCAAAATGAAGAGGATATGCCAACTTGAAAGACATGTTCATGAGATAGAGCACTCGCACTAAATCTTTTAAGATGTTCATATGTTTGTTTTTTCACCTCAGTAATTTTGACTAATTCAACATAAATCTAAATATGCTCTAATTCTTTAGTGTGTTTGATTCACAATAGGAATTAATTTTAACTTTTGTTAAACGTGAATTTAGTAGTATTTGATTATTGTCAAATAAAATTAATTTTACCTCCAAATAACGACAAAATGATAAAAAGTCATTTTTATGTTAAGCTGAAAATTTTACACTAAATTTTATATTAATCATACTTTCATAGTAAAATATTCAAATATATATCATTTCACTTCAAACTACATTGTTGAGAAGACATTTTGTACATGAATTAGAGCTGAATCCATGTCAAAAATAACCAAAGATGCAGAAGCTACAATTATTTACTTCTCTAGAATATGAATCAAAATTGAACGTAATATAATTTCAAACACAAAATCCATTTTAACCAAAGTTAGTTTTATAAAATCAAAATTTCAAATACTAACTAGAACACGGTTAATTGGTCGGTTAAGCTGGTTTATTGCTAATTTTATCTATTTGATTCTCTTTTCTGAAGTGCGTCTTACATTTAAACATTGCGTATTAGCATACAGCCTGAAAATCCACAACCATTCATAGTGACAATTGACGTCTAAACTAGGAAAACATTTTCACCCCAAAATAACGATTGAGACAAATACATTAAAATGGTCTTGGATCAATTTAATAGACATGCCACCTATTATGAAGCCATTTTATTTTATTAATTATTTTTTAAAATTTTGGGGGCAATTAAAAAAGGCGAGCATGAAAGGTTAAACAAAAAGAACACGGATGCGGTCCCAGAAGTTTGGGCCGCATTTATTTGAAAGCCTACACAGACTGTTCCACTGAGGACAGGAGGGTATTGCCAAAAGATATAAATCACGAAGACAAGAAAATTAAGGCAATTTATATATCAATCAAATATTAATCAAAGGTAATATAGGTAATAACCACAGCTAGGGGAAAAATAATACATTATAAATCTTCGGCTCAATACGTGCTTGGACCACAACTCAATCATCTCAATTGTCGCACTGTATATACAGAAGAAAATGATAAGCAAACCAGGAAATCATGAAGTCCTCTAACTGAATTTTAATGTGCGTGTCATGAAACAAGACCCTCCCGAGCGATACTTGTCACCCGAAGTACAGCTTGAGCACTTAAAGGAGAAAGTTTTGACTGACAGAAGCTTTCCCAAGATCCCACCTCTGGATGCTCATTGACAGTAGCTGGCATGATATCGTGAAATTTCTCATACACATTTTGAAGCTCAAGAAGTAGAGCCCTCGCTGCTTCCCTGGACTCAGGGAGCTGGTCACTCAACTGCGATGCAGCTACTTGGATCAATTTGTCAATCCCATATGTCTTTATTCCTTCTGCACCCTTTTTAAATTAAGTTCAAGGATACAAAACACCAAATATTAGTACTCCACATCTACTTGCAAAAACACGCTGCCCATAATCATAACCCTTTCTAGTTCCACAATATCCCTCCAAATTCCAAAGATATAATGCAGGTAATAAACTTAAAAGTGTAGCAGTCATTTAAATAGTTTTAGAAAAACCTTCCCTTCAATAAATTTTTTTGAAGCATGGATCTATTGATAACAAGAATTAAATAAAAGAAAATAGCAATGATATAGAATTGACCTCTTCATAAAACATTATAGAGAAATAGAGATACACGAATACATATTTACATATATATTGATTGTTTTACAAACAGATTCAGAGCATTGCACGGCAGACTTAAAATAGATACAAGGTCATTGTTACTAGCAGATCAAACAGATTAGCATTAACTAAGAAACATAATACATTTACCTAATAATCAAGGAAAAAATTTTAGGGCATGCTATATATCAAATAAAACATGTACTTCTCAGCAGCAAAAAACCTATCCTTCTATTTGATAAGGTTATGTTTGGCCATATATCAACAAAAAAAAAATGATTTATAGGTAGGTTTATGATAAACCATTCCTCAAATCATAGACATAGGAAGCTTTGCTGAATAAACTTGGGACTGAAACAGAACCAATTCAAAATTCAATCAAATGTCTATGTCCATAATCAAAGCAGACATTTTGGAATTTCAAAGTCATTGATGAGGAAGGTTCTTTTCCTGCATCACTAATCTGCTTCCTAAAGTTTTTCTTTTCATTTTTCTGAAGAGAAAATGACTTTGTGACAAAATTAATCAATATGAACATGTCTTAAATGTCATCCATATAGGAAAAAATCATAGAAGTACTCATACCAGCCGTGGTACACTTCGAGAAAAGCACATTGATGCCTTTGCACGGATTCGAGGATTCTTGTTCTTAAGATATGGTTGCAATTTTGGCAATAAAGAAATAGGGGAAATCCAAGTTGTCATTGATATCAAGGCTCTTTCAGCTGCCTCACATACAAAGCGTTTGTCCTGGGAAGACTTGAGAAGAAGCTGTACTAGCTGCATTCACCACATATGTTTCACATAGAACATGTCAATTATGAATAATACTATCAAGTGTATTATGAGATTCCATATTGCTTAAGTGAGGAAATTTATAAGTACACATAACGTATGTTGACTTACCAGAGGGTCCAGAGAATCTATTATAAGATCATTATATGCACTGAAAATGTCGGCAGATGTCATAATTGCAGTTTTGCAAACAGCACTTCTAGGATTTTTCAGGGACTTTGCAATAGATGTGATCACATCCCCCCTGTTTACCAGATAACATATGAATAATTTAATAAATCCAAATAAAAAACAACATATTAATCAAATGATATTTTGATTTAAAAAACCATATTTCAATCAGAAAAGAGAAAACAAAATTAATTTAGATACTTACAGCATATCAAGCATTGCTTCCTTATGAAATATCGATAATCTACGTACATTATTTAGTGCATCACAAACCAGGACCCAATCCTTTGACTCAAGTCCAGCTAAGAGGGTCTGTAACAAAACCAAATAACTATTTTCACATAATACAAATGTTGCATTACTTATATAAGGCTAATAATCAAAGGTAAATAACTAAAAAGAAAAGTGAAACACACACAGTACTTAAGCCTTTAAATTAGACCAATATCAATGGTTCTCAACTTTCAAACCCTGCTACTCCCTTGACCCAAAAAGTAGATAAAACAATACCTTGAGACAGGTATCAACATCTTCTAGATCATTCAAGTTCTCAGATTCAATGTATTCTACTTCTGCAATTACAACCTCCACATCAGAATTAGCAGTCACAGCCTGATTTCCATTAACAGCTGGAGAAGCCAAGGAGGAACCATTCTTTTTCTTTTGCCATTCTTCAATATTTTCATCAGCATTGTCAACAGAAGGCTTGGTTAAACATGCCTTACTGGAGCCCTCATTCTTCCTTTCAGTTCCAAGAATTGTATTGAGATCCCTAAGAGCTTTCTCTGACATCCCTGTCAGTTTAGTCTGAGATCAAAAGGAAGACATCCAATTAAACTCAACAATAAGAGCTGCTCAGAACACCATTCAATTGCTGAAAACAAGTTCAAGGTAAGGAATGAATTTAACAGCCAAAAACAAACTCTTAAGTCAAGATCTGAATTTAACAACAAAGACACAGTCATGAAAATATGGTGCACTGCCATAACATCCCCTCCCCACCAAAAAAAGTACACACTCTATTAGTCCATAGAACAAAAATGATTCTTTCTCATTCTGATTCACTCCCTATTTTCCACCCATCCCCAGACCTCGGTATTTCAACACTGTTTTTCTTCTTTCTTGTTCTCAAACTCACTTATCCGGGAAGAGAAAAAGAAATTCCAAAGAAACCCATTCTTGTAACAGCCAATTCCAATCTTAGGATTGAACTTCCACTTCATACATGACAGCCAGATATACTGCAAATCACCACACAGAACTCTCTAGACACAAATAAGAAGGCACAATTGGAAGCATTGCACACACGATTCACGAGACTCAAGACAAATAAACACTGCATACTAAAGAGATCAAAACAGAACCGAAATCATAATACAACGCAGATAAAAGCTATAAACCAACAGATTCAATGCAAAATTGAAGCAGCGCAACCAAATCGCCCAAAAAATTCCAAGAAAAAAGGAAATATAAAACTAAACAGCAAGATCTCGTTATATGGTGCAGTACACTCCCCGAATCTATATTAACAAACACTCGCATTTCAATCCTAAACCCTAACAGCACAGCATTCGAATCGAATACAGAGAAACAAAACGATACAGTAATCGCAATTGGGCGCACGGATCACTTCAATTACGGTGGAGACTAGAGGGAGAAAGAGAGATTACCAAATGAAGAAAGAGAGGGAGTGTGTGATCGGAGGATAAATGCAGGGAATGCGAGGAGTAGCTGAGAGTAGAGAGCGAGTTACGAAGACTCAGTCAACTCAGTGTGAAGAACACGGAGAAGAGTGAGAGAGAGAGATATTAGTGTTTTTAGTAACCGACGAACGAAGAGAAGAGACAATAGTCGCACAGCCAAAACGACGCCGTATAAGGGGAACCGGACCGGGGCCGGCAAAATAGGGGGGCCAATAATAAATATACATTGCATTTGCATTTGCATGTGAATGTGATGGGCAGCGGAATCAGGTGAACCAAATTAATTCCACCTTTTTTTCTTTCTTCTTTTTCAAATTTTTTTTTTCATGAGGATTAAAATCGTTTTGACTCAAATTACCAATCACCCCCTTCTCTCTCTCCCCTCGCGTAACTACATTATTGCTTTTTAAGAAATTTGAAATGTGATTTTGATAGTAATTGATTTGCTTCTTTCTTTCGATTTTTGAATTTTGTTTTATTATTCTTGTTTTTAAAGTTAGGTCGCCTGTTTCTCCAGCAATCAATGACGCTCCAACACAAGAAAGGTGCAAGTTTTGAGTTTTGAAATGATGCTTTATCATTTTAGATAAGGATTAATGAATTAATTAATTGTGTTAAATATTGATGGGATTTGCCTACCTGGTACCTCTTCATTCAGAGTCTATTGGAAATAAGGAAATTGACGACTAATACTGGCTCTCTCATATTATGATTGATGAATCATCATAGCGTTGTGTGATTTACTTTTATGTCCCTAACTCCAATTGTTTTGCTAGGAAATGCATCGCTATTTTGTTTTTTTTTTAATAAAAAAACATTATTTTTTTTAATGAAAAGCGTACTGGTTTATTTTGATATTCGACCTATACGCTTAACTAGTTAACTACTATCCCCTTTGAGCAAATTAATTTTATCAGGCAACTCCTCATTTTCCATCATTTTTATTTAATGTTTATAAATTATTTAGTTACAAAAAGAGAAATTTCAATAGAAGGAAAAAATAATGAAACAGTAAAAATTAAAGCAAGAAGAAAAATAAAAATCTCTTATTTGATTTGTTCGACTAGAGGAAATAAATGGATACATAATTTTTACGGAACATAATTGTTTTCTATGTAAATCTAGTTGTATATTTTTAACTTGAAATCGAAATAATTTGTTAAACTAAAACAAAATAATTTCTATTGATTCACGTGTTGATGAATTGAAGAAAGATTAATCTAATTAATCATTTAAAATGAAAGTTTTATTGTTCATAATAGTCTTATTCACTCAAATAAAATTATATATATATATCACTATTTGAATCTTTCATTATAGTTAAATTGAACTTTTTATTTTATCTAAATAATGTTTCTAGACTTTTTTATGGGTTATAATTTTTTTCAAAAGTTTAAATAATAAAATGAATAGACTTTTTGCATGAATAATCTTACCTACCTATTGTTTAAATTCAACTTTTTATTATAATAATTATGGGGATAAAGATTAAATTCTATATTTGATTTTAGTAATCATAAATTAATTGTTTTTAAAAAACTAGTTAAATGATTTTGTATTAAATATTTAATCATTTGCTTTTTCACAACAAGAAGCAAACATATTAAAAATGAGTCATTTAAATTGAAAATAATGCTTGTTCACTCTTAGTAAATTGGATTAAATCTAACTTAATCATACAAAATCAGCTTATATTATTATAGTTGATACATTAATAATATGGTAAGTGTCTCTTTAACAAGTCTAGTATACTCTTATACTATATTAAAAATGTAGATTTAACCCTAACTCGACCTTACATAATTGATTTGTATTATTCAAATCATTTCATTAATTGATATAGGATCTTCAAACACATACTCTCACGTCGAGGAATAGATATATACAGGTGGTTTGATAACATTTTGACATAGAATGACATGATAAGTCAAATAATAATTGTTATAATAAGCTTTTATACCATTTTTAAAACATACAATTGAGCACAAATCAACTTCAAAAGTTAGCTCAAAATGTGAGAGTTGTCTTTCACTTATCATCTATTTTCAAACTTTATCTTTAATCAACGTGAAACTTCAATTTTTTTTAATTCACCTCCTCACACCCAATAGTATTTTTTTATACATGGATAATATGATGGGTGATTTGTTTGATGGATTTAGAATAGACTCTGATACTATATTAAAATGTGTGTTTAAACATAGCTCAATTCAAAAAATAAACTCAAGAGGTGAGAATTATTCCTAATTATAAATTTTTTTCAAAAAAAATAACGTGAGACATGAATTATTTTCAAATCATTATAGTGTAGGTTATAAAAAGAGTAAAATATTTTATATTTTAATTTGATATGAGCGTAAATTTTATATTTATTTGTATTCGGATATACATTAAAAAACGAGAATTTATAAAAATTAATAAAGAGAAATATATGTGAGAATATAAAACTCTAAAATTACTTGTTATATATGTTCCTCATCTTACTGGTCATACTTGTATTTATATATAATAATATGTACTACTAGTAATAAATAACAAATATACATTAATAATATTAGAATTTAATATTAATAAATATAAATTATTATATTTATTAGATATCATAAATATCAATTACTTTAATTTATAATATCTTTTGTATTAATATCAATTTATATTTATTTAATATTAATTTATTAATATATTTATTGATATGAACTTTATGTATTATTAATTTAATATTAAAAATTGTATAATAATAATATTTAAAAACTCAATTCACACTATTAGAATTTTATATATTAAAATTATATGTATAATTAAACCATGCTAGTATATACATCAAATATGTTAACTACTACATCATCCATATCTCATCATCTAACATTTCGTCAACAAATATATTAATAGATAATTGATTGATATACTAAAATTATACAAATATGACAAATGAGATATTTAATTTGCATAATAAAAATTAAGAATTTAAAATCCTACAATTACAATATTTGATCCAATTAACCTAATTTATATGTATTTCAAAATTTTTTAAAAGATATTAAAATGATGTAGTATATTTGACAAAGACAATGTATAAAATAAGAAAAATGTTTATGATAAAAAAATAAGTAAAATAAATTTGGACTATATAATTATAAATAAAATACTATAATTAAATTATCTAAATTTACTCTTCTCATATTCTTATTCTTAAGCCTATCTAACTTGATTTGTTGATAATTGATAAATAATCATTTTTCTAAGTAATTAAAAATTTAATCCATTATGTACCAAGCCAATAGATTAAAATACGTGATTCCTAAAGTGAATGTGAAAAATTGAAATCCTTTAATATTTTGCATTTAAGATAAAAAACTTAAAAAAATAATTAAAATTTCAAAAAAACTAATTATACTAATTTTTTAAAAATACAGGAAGATATTAGTTAAGTATAACATATATAACTAATTTTGTAGTGTTTGATTCTGAACTATATAGGTAGTTTTTAATTTTCTATTTGTTATCCGGCCTCTCTAGAAGACTGTTGTCCCCATTTCTCAATAGTTATCAGTTGCGACCGACTTGCGAAGCCGAGGCAGCACTCTGTGTTCTACTGCCACTTCCTCAGAACCTGGCCATCTAGAAATTGTTAGCTAACTTGTTCATTTTCTTCTATGGATGCTGAAACAGCGTTAGAGCTTGTCAAGCACGGTATCACTCTTCTCTTCCTCGATGTTCCTCAGTACACCGTCATCGCCATCGATACTCAGGTATACGTTACTCCTGGATTACCAAATTGTTGCGTTCTTGTTTTCAAATGGTTGATTATCCTTTTTTTTTCACGCTGAAAATGTGACATTTTTTTCTTCTGTGTTTGGTTTCGTAGATGTTCTCTGTGGGGCCTGCTTTCAAGGGTATTAAGATGATTCCTCCAGGCACTCATTTTGTGTATTGTAGTTCATCAAGCAGGTATTATCATGATTCCTAATTATCCAGGCCTATTTTTTTTTCCCACATCCCTTTCTCTTGTTTAGTTTTTCTTATTCCTGCAAATCTTGTCTTCCCCTATGTGGGGACCTATTATTAGATTAAAAAGGCAAAGACAAGGGTGGTGGGTGAACCTGTGTGTGATGAAGCAATGCTTTCCCCACAGTTGTCCTTTCTCTGTGTATTGGTGTCTTTTCAATCTTGTATAATGTGGCAATGTGTATTTTGTGCCAAAAAAGCTTGGATTCTTAATATTGGAAATAATATATCTCTTGCTCATGGTCTCTCTATTATTGTGTTTGTTTATGCATAGGACTTCACTCAGGCTGTTGGTTGCTAGACTTAATAATGTTTCTTCCTGTAGCATGATTTTTCGAATTGGTTGGTGTATTGATTCTTCTTCTTCTTTTTTTGGATTCATGCAGAGATGGAAAGGAGTTTTCACCAATTATTGGATTCTTTATTGATGCTGGCCCTTCGGAGGTCTGAAAAAAAAAATCTGTGTCTCAAATGATTCAATTAAGTTTATATTAATCTTTGTTGACCGAGCTTTGATTAAATCTTTTTCCTAATTTTGAAATCATGACGAGTCCTATATCTTAATGTTCTCACACATTATTTGACAATGGAATCACAGTTGAGATGGGGTGTAACCTATATGCTTTGCTTTAAAAAGTTTTAGTTGGAGTTTTTTTATGATATTGATTTTTTGCTATGGTCTCTTGATAGATTCTCAAGTGAATCAATTTATGCAATTTTGTTTATGTACTGGCCTAATGGAAAATGTCCACGATATGTGAAAACTCAAAGATTTGAGTAAAAAATTAGTTTTGAATATCAATCAATGACTAATTTTTATGAAGATGTAACTCAGAAAGAAGGCCAAGTAACTAAAACATTCCCTGCTAATTGAGCCAGAAGTTTTCCTGTGACTCTATTTCCTTGCCAAATGGTGGAGAAATTAAAATTACTTCATGTAGTTATTGCCTTCTAGGTGTGCAATATTTTTTCTTACTCTTACAACAATCCTGTCTTTCAATAATTTTGTGGTGTAAGTGCACTTTAACCATATAACTAAAATGACATCTAGAATTGATTGATTATACTTTTTTTTAATGATAAATGAAGAATTTACTAAAAGCGAAGATAAAGTTACAAATGTCAGAGTTGAGAAGATAAAATCCTTGATAACTAAAGAAATCAAGACCAAGAAGAAAAGTAAAATAAATAAATAAATAATAATAATAACTAGAAACATGCAACACAGCATGCCATTTTCTCTGTAAATCTTACAAAGACGCTCTAAAAAAACCCATTAACACAATATCACAGAGAATCTAGGAAAGCTACTTGATCTGCTAATCAATTCTCATCTGTTTGATCCTGTTTGTGGATAATTTGTATACCCATAAATATAAGAAAAAATGTGACACAAACACAGTGATTATGTGGTTTGGTCTCATGGCCATGCAGGTAATTGTTCGTAAATGGGATCAACAAGAAGAAAGGTTAGCCAAAGTATCTGAGGAAGAGGTATGTGTTCATTTAAATTTATATTATTGATATAATACACGTAAAATGTCTATAATGCAGCAAAATGTCATGCTGATATAGTTTACATCCTGTTAATCAAATTAGGTCATCGTGAGAAAGTATTTGGGGATTGGGAAACTAAAATTTTAGTGGATTTACCTTCACAGAGCTTGAGCATTTTGTAGAAAATGTGTGGAAGACCCTAATATTTCCATCAAATCAGTGCTAATTTGTGTTTGGGTTCCTATATCTGCACAACTTACCAAGGAACAAATTTTCTGCTTCCATTTTTTTTTTGCATGCTATTCAATTTATGGCATATATTTATTTTCTTTTCTATGCTTTTCCTTTAGGAAGAAAGATATAGTCAAGCTGTTAAAAGTTTGGAATTTGACCGACAACTTGGGCCTTACAATCTTAGCCATTATGAAGATTGGAAACGATTATCTAATTTTATCACAAAGAGTGTCATTGAACGACTTGGTATGGTATTGCTTGACTGAGGTGTTCTTTGTATTAAATAGTTCATTGATAATTTGATATTGTACTAAATTGTTAATTTATGAGCAGAGCCCATTGGAGGTGAAATTACTGTTGAATGTGAAAATGAGATAGTTAGAAACACTACTAAAATGCCAATGGAGGAAGCACTAGACAAGCGACTGAAGGTTGGTGATTCTGCAACATCTGTTGGCAAGTCTCAGAGAAAAGGATGTTATTATACCTCAATTCCACGTGTTGTGAAATGCAAGGGGATTAGTGGACAGGAACTTACTTCTTTGAATCTTGACAAGGTTGGTATAGCCATACACTTACCTTAAATCTCTACCTGTTATTGTTTGCTGATTTGTGCACTTTTTGTGGGCCTTCTCAGACACAATTGTTAGAAACTATACTGGCAAAAGATTATGGAGGTTCTGAAGACTTGCTTCTTGGAGAACTGCAGTTTGCATTTATTGCCTTTTTGGTATTGTAGACAAAACATAATTTCTTTATAAATTTTGTTGATTTTGTTCAATTCAATATGACATTTTGCAATGGTGCAGATGGGGCAATCACTAGAAGCATTTCTCCAATGGAAGTCACTAGTTAGCCTTTTGTTTGGCTGCACTGAAGCAGTAAGCATTACTTTTTATCCAGACTGAATAATGCATCCATAGGCTCTCTGCATGGACTTCAGAGTTTCTGGTTTCTATTCTTATACTTGTCTGTGTTATGACTTAGAAACCAACTATCCCAAAAGCTTAAAGCAGTTAGGTGAAGACATGCAAATGGTTTTATATTGCATCTCTAACATTCCCCCTCACGCAAGAGCCCTTTGGGCTTGAAGGGTGGATAGCATCCCTACCTACCCACCTAGTGCTGAAATTCACCTTTTTATAGAAGAATCAGGGTATCGAAGATTGAATCCTAGGCCACTTGGTCAAAGAGAATTTGGTACCATGTTGTGAACCATGCCAAAATGCTTATGCTGTTGAGTGAAGGCAGATGAATGGTTTATATTACATGTCTAATAGTCTGCTTTTCCACCACACAAAATAAACATATTGAATTGCTGACATTGAATTTTTAAAATGTTGCTTGTTCACCAAACTTTCAAAGCTATATGAGATATCTATATATAATCAAACACAATAGTTACATGACTGACCATTATGATTTTCATTAACTAGCTATTCAATTGACTTAGTACAAGTAATATATATGAACCACTAATATTAGTTTTTTTTTTAATTAATAAACTAATTCGTGGGCTCTTGATTAGTTGATTAACAGCTTAAGCTTTAAGTCAAGTGGTTCTATGACATGTTCTTACTGTCAATTGTTGCTCTATTCAGTGAGTACTTGTGTTTTTTTAGATGCTTGTTTGGTCTTTCAACTTGGTGGATCAGTTTGTTAAGTTCTTTCTTCTAACTTTGATTCTGTGGGCTTTACCATTTTTCCTTTGCATCATTTTCTGGAGGGTTTCTCATCTTTTGAGGTTTGTACTTCAAGCCAGAAAGTAGATATAAACATGATAAGAGTCATCATTTTCTATTCATTTTATGGAGATTTCTGCTATTTTTTTTTTCTATGAACAATTTTTACTTCTTTCTTAGGACATTTTATGGTGGTAGGGCATAGGTTATGATTGCATATGGATACAAGACACTTATTGATTATGGTAAGATATCTAGTGTGGGTTGCTTAGGTTCAAATCAGCTTGAAGTTGTTTTATCATTTCATAAATGTATATCTTGTTATTATATTTGCATTGACTTTTATACTCTTTTGCAGCCTTTTCGCACACGAACTCAACTATTCACAAAGGTAAACTTTATTAATGTAATTTTTTATTTTATTTTTGTTTCCTTTAGGTACAAAACAGTGGCATTAATACTTGGAATGCTGTTAAATTCACCCAATTGTAGTAGTTCTAAATGTAGTCTAGGAACTGCAAGCAACTGATTCTTGACTAAGAAAAGGAGTCACGATCTGGAATCTTACATTATTCGTCAAACTCATTTCAATGTGGAAAATCAGAATTTTCACCTTCACACTTTTGTGGTTTGGGAAGTGGTACACAGGGAAAATAAAATAAGTTCTGTTTAATGGACTATGTGGCTATGTGCAATCCTAGAAATAAGGGAGAATTGTTCATCAAACAGCTCTGGTGTTGGTATTTGAATGTAGAGACAGCAATTATCAGAACAACAAAATCTACAAAATAATTCAAGAGAGGCAGCAAATATCTGAATTATATTATTGTCCAAAATTTTTAAGTTTTAGCTACTTAGGATAATTTTATATTTTATAGTTTTTCTTCCTTGACTATTTGTAATATATAAGTTATTATTTAAGATATTGTACATATCCTCAATATATATTGTACATTAATTTAATTGCCTTTTTTTTTATTGGGTGACAGAGACTTAAGTGTCGTGGTATATGAGATTTTTTTTTTGTTTAAAACTTTAATGGTGGTCTAAAAATTCTTGTACCTGCCCTCCTGTTTGCTGCTCATCTTTCCTCATTGAACTTATTTCTACTATTTTATGGATTCTTGTAGTTCATAAAAGTCATCTATAATCAACTAAAATACGGACTACAGAAAGATCGCATGGATGAAACAGGATCAGCGTTGTTGGATGATTCTTTGCTTTTTGCTGATAGCTTTTTGCACCATCTTTGCAAGGTATTTCACTGATGTTAACTCGATACTCATTTGCACATATTTGCTCTGTACTGCAACCTACCTTTCTTAATTTTAAGAAGCTAGATTGGTGCCTATTCTGATCAGCTATGGATTTTAAGATCTTGAAATTCTAAAACTTGTCATTTATCACCAAAAAGAAATGCATGATTCAATCTTCAATTTGGAGGTCAGCGGTTCATTTCTTCATATTTGTGGCTGTTCTTGATTGATAATGGTTAGCATATTAGATTGCACATTGTTTTCCTCTTCTTGACATTGTCCTCCACTTTCTTTATCTTATATTTTTTATTTTTTCTTAGTAGTTAGTGTCCATAGGCCCAAACTATTAAATGAGCAACTCATTCCAGGGGAAAAATCAGAAACAAAAACTGACAATTTTCATAAGAATAATGCAGGCCTTTCAGAATGCAGTTTCCTTTCCTAACTGAACATCAAATTCCCCACAAACTTAAGCATGCCCATCCTACTGGCATCGGCATACCTATATCCAGAATAACACAATTGATGCTTGCCTATAACAAACAGACATGTTTTGTAAGTCTACCACAGGATATCAGAATTGATAAAATATAAAGATGTTTCTGTGGGAACTCTAGCTTTCTAAAAAAATTTCCAGGGAGGCTTGGTCAAGGTAAATGGGGCTAGAAGAAAATTCCCTATTCTTGTTCAGTGACTCCGTATTCCCCGTTGCAATTCAGGTTGTATTTTGAGGCCTTTGATTCTTGTGAACCAGTTGCCCAAAGTATCATCTGTTTCAACTAATACTAATTGAATATTATTTTCATTATAGAAATTTGATATGCTTTCCTGAGCTCAAGTGCAACTTATTCCTTTTGATTGTTTTGGAATAGCAGGACTTCTTTTCATTATTGCTAGATGGGTCGGTTGTTGATGGAGATCTTTTAAAATGGGTATGAGCATGGAACCTACGTCTTCATATAATGTGATACTTCTATTATCTATCCTCCCCAACCTCAACATGCCAGAGACAAAGTAAGGCATTGGTTTTTAATAATAGGAAAAAAATAGTGAAAGCGAAGGGTATTAGAATAAAGTAACTTCAACCTGGGCTTAATGTGCTTGAAATGCATTATGCAGTAATGCAATATTCAGCAGAGGTAGATTTGTCAATTTTTTTTAAAATTACCTGGATATGTTGGTCCTCCGAATTATTTATGAATTTTTAGGCTGAAAACTTCTTGACGTGATATGTATAATTGACTCTATAAACAATCTTTCGTCGATATGTAGGGGGTATTAATTCTAATCTTACATACGCATGCACTAATGTGAGATTATATTGCAATAGGCGTTAGATTATGCCAAGTCTACGAGCACTTTTTATGCTTTTGCTTTATTACGAATATGTTCCGGATAAACTTCTCTACAAATATTTATAAGTGAGAAAAATAAGAAAGAAAAATAAAATAAACTTTTCTATAAGTTAAAATTAGTCTTAATATATAAAATAGCTTTAGTTTATGAAAAAATTCATTTTATTTTTTCTTTATTTAAATGTTTATGGAGAAGGAGATCCTTTGTCTGCAATGAAATTGGTTGCAGACTTGCAGCATTTGCTGCTAGCTACAATGTATTTGATTATTTATGAAGAAATTGCAATCTTCCTCTCCTTGCAGACAAGGAAATTTAAGGAGCTGTTGGAGAGCAATCTAGGGTGGGAGTTTCAGCAGAGCAGTGCTGTTGATGGGATATATTTTGAGGAGAATGATGAGGTCAGCATATGAATTTATCTAAGTTGCCTTGCTCTGTATATAATTATGTATGTTTGTTCATGTACCTTACTGTTTCACTTTGCAGTTTGCTCCTGTAGTTGAGGTGTTAGATGATGAAGCTCCAGTAGTTTAGAAATGTGAATTATATCATCACTTTGCTATAACAAGTGTTTCTGGGAACTATATCATCACTTGGCATACCCTTCTCTCACATAGTCACATTGTACAGTAAAGCATACATAAAATCCACCTTAGCAAAGCAAACTATTGGAAGATCATTTTACAATAACTCAAATTTCAATTGTGTTAATGTCTAGTGTTGGACTTGAAGTAGAAGTTCAGTAACTTAGCTAGAGATTGATATTTATTATTTACTAGCTGCTCAATTTTTGGTACTTTTTTAGCTCTCATGCCGATTAAGGCATGTATATGAAACTTGTCGAAGGTATATGTGTTTTCCTCTTTTTGTGTTGGCCATCGAAATTGAGACAATAAGATAAACAGAAGCCGAAAGGAGTAGCGAACGAAAAAGGGTAAGCATGATGCGCTCAATTTAAAAAGCGAAAATTCAGCTATAAATTTATTTGATGAAAAATGCCAAATTGTGTAAATAAATTTATATAAAGCTATTTAGGTGCAAGGAAAGAAAAAATTAACTTATGAGCATACTTCTTTTTTAAAAAAAATAAATAAATGAGTTTACTAGTAACATAAGTGTTAACATGCATCCATTTATCGAATTATGTCAGTGACCATGTACCTTTTTAAGTATATTTTAAAAAGCTAAAATTATAAATTACTAACCTGTTCCTAAAATAAATGGTGAAATATATTAATAGTTTTTTTGATAAAAGTATTAATGAGATTTTAATGTGAAACGATTTTATATTATAATTCTATTTCGTATCAATGTGTATGGTAATAGTCATTTTTAGATGGGATGATATTGTAAGAGATATTGATATATAATCAAAATTTTATAAAAAATGTAATTAATGTAAAAAAATTTATAAAAAATGTAATTAATGTATGGACAAAATTTAAGTGTAGTATTTTTTTTTTGGTTATTCTATTATAGACGTGAAGTATTATTAAATTTATTGGTGACTAATCTTTATAAAAAAAAAATTAAATGATCACTTTTAATACTATTTTTTATTTATAAAATTCAATTAATACTATATTTAAAATGATCTAAATTCAGTTATACTCAAACCAATATAATGTTAATAATACAGTACTTTTACAACTATTTTTAATTGAAATTAGAATTTTATTTTAGTAACATATTAATTTATTAAAATGAAATTCAAATTCAAACTACAGAATAAACATAAAAAAACATGTAAAATACATAAATTTTATGATATATAAAATTTTGCTAACGTGTATTAAGAAACTTATTAAAGAGTTAATAAATATTTTATTATTATTAAAAATCATGTTAAAAAATGGTAAAAATAGTAATAAAAAGATATCGATGATATTTTTTTATAAAATATTTTTACTTTTAAGTTAGTAACTAATATTTTTGGACACTAACTACCATTTATTTTGTCCACAGTGTATTTACTTTGGTGGCTCTGCCAAATATGAGTAACAAATTAAAAACAAATGATACACGTCTATATCAGTTACAGAATTTAGGCCTTGGAAAATTAATTGCACTAGTTTCAACACTCGATTAAATAATCATCCAAGTCAATGTTGACATTGGAGTGTCGGCACTCGGGTCTCACTGACACTTTATAGCATGTTAGGCTAAGGGTTGTTCTGTATTAGCACATTAATTTGAAAATGCGATTTTTTTTCATAAAAAATATTCTTATTTTATAGTTAAAGACTAATTTTGTAAAAATTAGTTTGTTTTTTTAACAACTTTTGTTATATACGTAATAAAAAATCAAATATTTAATAATATATATATAAAATTTAACTATCTACTTATTATGTTGATTTTGTGGGTGAAAATTAAAGTTTTGTCCTTTGCCCTTACTGCTCGAGCAAGTGGAATTAATTTGTTATGGGTCATCATGATTGGCCCCTACCCAAAGCAAGGTCCTTATTTCATGCCAATTGCCAAATACAGTTTCTTAATTCTCACACTCAAAGGTCAACCTCTAATCAAGTGCACCAACTTTTGTCAACATTATATTACTCAAATAGGTACAGTGCTGCCTGGCTTCAAATGTCAAACCCCCATCCCAACTCTATCATTACTTGAGTAAAAAAAGAGAGATAGAAAAATATATAGAAATTTTTACCAAATGGTTTTTAATATTTTCATTTTTTTAATCAAACACAGGATATACTAGCTTTCTTCAAAATTAAAAAGGAAAAAAAAAAACAAACTTTTCTCCCATGCGTTTGCTTCCTTTTTTTTTTGAACACATCACACGCATTTATTTTAATTAAGCACAACGTAGTCAAACAAAATCTATATGTTGTTTCATACTAAATAATACGGAATCTTTTCTTCCAAAGTCCCTTAATTAATAATTATTTTATGGACAGACTTTATGTTAACGTTACTCTCCTTCAGCTATATTATTGTACAATAATAATAGTCTGCTAAAAAATAAATTGTGGTCAGATTTTGCGGCTCTCGATCAAATGAAGTAAATCGTTTATCTAAGTGCTGTGTTACTCTATTTATTTTATAGATATTTAAAAAGTATATATTCACTATAAACCAATCAACATCAGGATTGGGTAGGATAGTAAATAAATCATAATCTTTAAAAAAATCAAAATTTAAATATAAAAAAGACAATCGCTATGGTATTTTGTAATATTTGCAATCAACAAAACTTTTGCTTTTGTTTGTTCTAAACCAAACATATTTCTAATTTCAACTTTTTAGCTGAAAAATTTGGGTTGCATAGCACCTCCTAATATATAGCATAAAAAATTGTCACGCATTTGGTCATATCATATCATATTATCTACAAAACTCAGTGTATTCACACCCTCAAATGTCAATTGTGTGTACCCAACTTATTAATATCAGTGATTAGTCAGCAATAGCATCCAAAAGGCATTGAATTGTCTTTTGGGTCCAAAAAGGCATCGAACTTTCACAACCAATGCTCTCTCTCTCTAACGTAATGGTTCCAAATTAATCTATCCATTAAGAATGAAAAATTGTGGGAATGCAAAGTTGTCGTCTAACCAAGAGAGACAGACAGCGAACAAGCCAACAAAAGGAAAAGGATAAGGTTGAACCTATGCATCCCACAAAGACATAATAAAAAATCGTGGAATCAATAAATTCATATATGACACCATTGCTCCACTTGCTATATATATATATATATATTAAGATTAATGTCTCTCGTAAAGTTAACGATTATAAAAAAAATAGATTATAAAGAGACAAATTAAAATAATTTTATATTATTATTTCATAATCAATTAATAATTTGATTTTTACAATAATTATTTATAGATTAGGTCAATGATCATTTGTGATTAAATATTAAATATTATTATTTATATGTATTAAAAAGTAATTAAAATTAAAGCTCCACGAAAAAAAATATAAGTGATAACAATTTTCATTTTATAAAGTTGAAATCTATTTATTATCTGGTCTTGTTCATGTAGACAAATTCTTACCTTATATAAGTAGAAACAATTGAATAAGTGCACATTTAATAGGACATAATTACAAGTAAAGTATACTAAGTAGTTGGTCCACTTGGTGTAAGGAAACTGCGGCATGAGGTCAACCCCGTTGTGGTTTTGTTTTGTGCCTCTCCATGGTCAAAAGTCAAAAGGATGAAGTTTCCAAGATGAGGGTAAGGCGTTCACACAGAAGAAACTAGTTTGTTGGGGGCTGGAAGCCATTTGCATTGAATAGGACGGTTAAATCTGCGGTTGACAGCTAACCTTCATGTGGAAATAGCGTTCCTTTCACACTTGCATTCTTGTTTTTCTCCTTTTCACGGGCTTTCTTTTCCTTTCTCTTCTTCCTTTTACTTCATCATCACTTTTCAGAACTTCAACTTGTTACTCTCTCCAACCTTCTCTCTTCTTCTTCTTCAGTTCTCTCTTCATGGGGTGCTGCTTCAGTGCCAGGATCAAAGCTGAGAGCCCTCCACGCAATGGTAATTAACATTAGTTCATTTTCCTTTTACTCTTCTCTGCTCCAACCTTTTATTCTGATCAGCTTGTTTCGACTTCTCTAGTGTTTGAATGCCACAAATAGCTCTTGTGTTTGTGTTTTTGAAGACTTGCTTTAATTGATTATGGTGTGCTTGTTTGGTAGTATTTGGCAAAGGCTGCTAGAATAAATGAAAATAGTCAATAAATGGAACCATAGTATTGTTTTATAGCAAACGATTGTGGAAAACTGAAATAGTTGAGAATATTGGAGGGTGTAATTTATTTATTTTTGGAACTTTGCTAGAACCACTCTTTGTATCAGGATTTTCCCACCGTCTTCAATTTATTCTTGCTTTGTTTCAATTGTTAAGATGAAATCTGGGATGAGGGTGGAATTTAAAGCCTTCAAACCTTGGAGTGCTTGGTGAACTAGGTTTATGTAATTAAGTGTTTGATGTTTTAATTGTAACCAAATTGTTGCCTTCTCTATGTACTCTGACCCTGATCTTTCTATTTAGGCATAAGCTGAGTTTGTAATTAGATTAGGATGCTTATATATGGCCTGAAAAATGGATCCCTTTTTTGTCTTGACATGTGCAGGTTTGAGTTCAAAGGATGGTAACAGAGAAGAAAATGGCTTAAGCAGCAACAACTCCGTTGCCTCCATGCCCCCAACTCCGAGGACGGAGGGTGAGATCTTGAAGTCCTCAAATATGAAGAGCTTCACCTTCAGTGAGCTAAAAACTGCCACAAGGAACTTTCGTCCAGATAGTGTGGTGGGTGAAGGTGGGTTTGGTTGTGTCTTTAAGGGGTGGATTGATGAGCAGTCACTTGCACCAGTTAAGCCAGGGACTGGAATGGTCATTGCTGTGAAGAGGCTTAACCAAGAAGGTCTTCAGGGACATAGTGAATGGTTGGTGAGTGTCATTTAGTAGGGCTTATTTACAATTTGGAACTTTGCTTCAAGCCTCAGCATTTAAGATACAGTTCCATTTTGAAGCTTAGGAAAATGTCAAATTAGTTTAATGGGATTTCTTTTTTTCTTTTGGGAGTTTCTCCTTTGGTGATATATGTAGCAAATAGTTAGTATTTTGGATTATTTCTTCTGTTGATGTAATTAATTAGCCTTGTGCTATAGACAGAAATCAACTACCTGGGGCAGCTGCATCATCCTAATCTTGTGAAACTGATTGGTTATTGCTTAGAGGATGATCAACGTCTCTTGGTGTACGAGTTTTTGACCAAGGGAAGTTTGGACAATCATTTATTTAGGAGTAAGTTATTGATTTCCCTCCTTGTTCCTTCACAGTGTGACATTGTTTTGCTCCTTAAACACCTCAAAATCTCAATAATGAATTATTTTTGGAACAGGAGCTTCTTACTTTCAACCACTTTCTTGGAACATCCGAATGAAGGTTGCTCTTGATGCTGCTAAGGGTCTTGCGTATCTTCATAGCGATGAAGCAAAAGTGATATATCGAGACTTCAAAGCTTCAAATATCTTACTTGGTTCGGTATGTAAATCTCATTGATGTTATATTTTTACTAGTCATACTTTGGCTTTTCTAATATTCCTTTTTGTTGATGACAGAATTACAATGCAAAGCTTTCTGATTTTGGCTTGGCAAAGGATGGACCAGCAGGTGATAAGAGCCATGTCTCTACAAGGGTAATGGGCACATATGGCTATGCTGCTCCTGAATATATGGCCACAGGTACACAAGTTTGTTGAGTACTCAGCTTATGAACACTTAAATTTGTCATACCAAACTTCTTTTACATATTGTATAATCCTGTCTAAATTATTGCACATCAACCAATATTACATCTTGCATTTTACTGGACTAGCATCTATCATCCACTTAGAGATTTTGGTAACATCTATCATCCACTTGACTTGTTAAGAAAAAGATATATCATCATCCAATGTAAACTGAACCCTATTTAGGTTTCAGTGTAACTCAAGTCCTAAAAGCAAGTAACTTGTTTAAAAACTTAGCAGAGTGAAATTGACTAGGGCATTTTGTTCTGCTGACAGAAATTCAGAGATCTCCCAAAGGCACACCTTACCATCCATTAACTTCCATAAATACAAAAAAATTCTATACTAAAAACCATGGATACCATATAGGACAAGGATATGATATGACATGAACACTGAGATGCAACAAATTTTTAAAAACATAGTACACGTGTTAGCTATGGTACAAAGTATAAGAATAGTATAAATTGACATAAAACACAAATTTTAATTGAATTTTTAAAGACGAGCATGAGTCATTATAAACACAATAAAGTGGTGTAATTTATCTAACGATATTCTCATCTGTATTAATATAGAAATTTAAAACTTAAGGTAAAAAAGAAGTTATAAAATGCAGTTAGAATTATTCAAAGTCTCCATTAATTGTCCGTCGAATATGAGTATGACACAAACACGATTATTATTTTTTGAAGTATAAGTCTATAAGAGTTGACTCCCATGTCATTTTGAAGTACTCAAAATACAGGTAGAAGTATTCAAAGTGTCCATAAAAGTGTCTGATGAATACATGTCAGAGTATGCCACGAACACAATTATTATTTCGAAGTATTCAAAGTGCTTTGAAGTATTAGAGTTGACTCCAAGTTTGTCATTTTGAACTAATCAAAATGCAGTTAGAAGTATTCAAAGTGTCAGACGAATATGTCTCTCACATGAGCATGACATGAACACGTATATTATTTTGAAGTCTCCATGCTACATATGTGCACTTATTTCAATGTGAATGAATATCAACATTGGATAAATTTCATAATAAATACATATAAAAAAGAATTAAGTTTCTTTTATATTTAAATTAAAATTAGTTAATTTATATAAATTTTTTAATTTAACTTTTTCAAAAGTTGATTTTAACTAATATATATGATGAAATAAGCTAAAGAAATAGTATGTATAATCTTGTCTATAACTGTGAGTCTTTATTTGATAAGGTCTGTAAGTGATGACTAAAAGAGCTTATGTTGAGTGGTGTTTAATTTTGTGAAGGTCACTTGACAAAGAAGAGTGATGTATACAGTTTTGGGGTTGTTATGCTGGAAATAATGTCTGGGAAACGTGCACTTGACAACAACAGGCCAAGTGGGGAGCAGAATTTAATAGAATGGGCGAAACCCTACCTGAGCAGCAAACGCAGGGTGTTCCAAGTCATGGATGCTCGCATTGAAGGCCAATACACGTTGCGTGAGGCCATGAAAGTGGCCAACCTTGCCATTCGATGCCTCTCTGTGGAACCAAGATTTAGACCAAAAATGGATGAGGTCGTTACAGCATTAGAGGAACTTCAGGATTCTGATGACAAAGCTGGATCTGTGGGAAGCTCCAAGGATCAAACTGTCAAAAGGAGTCTTCACAGCTCAACCACCACTGGCCCTAGACAACATTCAGTTAAACAACACACAAGTCAAACAAACTAAATATTGATTTCATGTTGTCACCAACTGATTTTGCTCCCCTTGGTAATTCTATCATTCTATGTGTATATTGTTATCAACTTAAGCATTTCTTAAGATGTCTCGTTGCTGTACAGTTGTTGTTTCACTCGTAATATTAAAATTTTCATTTCTTCCAATATTTCTCTTCCCTTTCCAACTAAATTTTTTATTTGTTGTTTCTGTGACCACTTACACGGTAATATTGCTAGGTTCTTCTTTCTTTTTGTTTCTTGGAGGGGGACTTTGATTAATTTTCTGGCTCCAATGATCTCGTAAAAAGTCACCTTAAACAAGTTACAAAAACGTTACCTCTATGTAAACTTATACTATTATATAATAAAATGACTTATGCTATTTAATAAACTCAAACATATATATTACATTATTCAAATCACGACACATGTTCAACCATTGTTTTCTTTAATAATAAAATTAAATAATTTAATTATCACAAAAGTAGAAAAATCACCGTACAATATGATGATTTTTATAAAGAAGTGATTTTAATATAACATTAAGTATATCAATACATTATATTCTCCCAAAATAAAATGATCAAACTGTTTAAAAAATTATAAAATATACTTATTGAAAAGGTATCAATGATCAAACTGTCTAAAAGGGAATAATTCAAACATGAAAATATTACCAAAATAAAATTTTAATTATTAAATTAACTTAAAATATTATTGAAAGATAATTAAAATGCTTAACATACAGAAGAAAGAAGAAAAAGTATTAAATATTATACATGATATTCACGTTAATAATAATAATAACTATTATTATAATTATATTTTTAACTTTGTACTCTTGTTTCTTTTAATTTTTTACTATAAATTATATAGACTAAAATGAGAAGTAATTATCATATATAATGTTTACTACCACTCTCATATATGTACTATCACTATCATTTAAGATTTTTTATTATTAACTTGATTAACAAAGATGAAAAACGTATTTTAGAAAAAAATATTACTTAGATAGGAGTGACGATAGACACTCTATTTCTTTAAACAAAAAACTTATTTTAAATTTTTTCCACATACATCACCTTGTTATAATTCAATATAAATAATATTATAGCATCAATCAATCATACAAATTGAATTAAAATAAAAAATAACTATGCATGTAAGACCTAAATTTAAAGTAATTTAAAAAACATTTTTTTGGGGGGATGTTTCCTTTTTTTTCCCAAAAAAATAAAAGACTTTTTTATCAATATTTTTTTTTTATAAGAATCAAATAGTAAAAAATAAGCACTCCAAAACAAAGCAATTGCACCGAAATATCTTATTATTATTATTATTTATTTTATTTTATTGTTAAAAGAGACAAGGGAAGGGTTTAAGCGAAAGGGGTTATCAGTTTTC
The DNA here is from genome assembly GCA_025330945.1 of Mucuna pruriens. Lineage (NCBI taxonomy): Eukaryota > Viridiplantae > Streptophyta > Magnoliopsida > Fabales > Fabaceae > Mucuna > Mucuna pruriens. The sequence goes on along the minus strand of JAENHJ010000324.1, from coordinate 7,821,920 downwards.
GTTATCTTCTCATGCGAAAGTGAAAACTGAAGAGATACTACAATGCTGGCGCTACTTCAGCACTGCTCCATACCCCTCGCACGTGCGGTGCGCCCTCCGCCTCGTACGCACGTGCGACCTTGTTCCACGGCCATGGCCTACGCGTCCTTTTCCCCACGCGCCAACTCCCAGTCTCAGGTTCTCCTCGGCTTGTCCGAGAAGGAGCTGCAACAGCTTTCCCTTGACTTAGGTCAGGTAAATTTATCATCTTTTTTCCCATTCAATTCCACCAAAATGCAAAACAAAGAGACATATATATATATTTAATTTCTTTATTTTTTTGGTTTAATTTTTCTCAGCAAAGCTACAGGGGAAAACAACTTTATCATTTTATATACCAGAGGAAGCTCAGAGAAATTCAGGATTTCACTCAGTGTGGGTATAGTTTTTACTATTTATTTATTATTGTTATTATTTATTTTGTTGGGTTTGTGTAGGTTGAGACTTAACAATTAACATTGCATTGTGGTTCTGTTATGGTTTCTTGCATTGCAGTGCCTCAGGGATTTAGGAATGGTCTTGAGGAAGCTGGCTGGAAGGTAGGACGGTCTCCTATTTTCCAATCTGTAACTGCTGCTGATGGAACTATTAAGGTAAAGAGAGTATAATCATAATTCAATAAAACGTTGTAAATCGTGGTTTCATTTTTATTTTGTTTTGATAGTTTCTTGTTGTTTTAGCGACCATCTTATGTTTTGAGATGCCCGTGTGCTAACACAATATTGATTATGTGGATGAGTTCCAATTTATTTTGGCAATGATTTGAGTTTTTTCTTTTGGTGTTATACTTGGCACTTGCAAGAGATAGGATATTGACTTGCTCTTTAAGGAATGCAATTGCAGGTGATTCCTTGGTTTCTTAGTCCTTTTTGGGTTTGCATTTGATTTTGCAGTTGTTGTTAAAGTTGGAGGACAATAGATTGATTGAAACTGTTGGCATTCCGGTTATGGATGATAAAGGTTTGAGTCGCCTCACAGCATGTGTCTCATCTCAGGTGTTTCACTGGTTCCTCCATCATTAAATAATTACCTGTTTTTTTTCCCTCTTTGCTGGAGTAATTGTATATGTGAAAATTAGTGCTGATGTTTCCATTATTTTGCTATCGCCATCTGTTGTTTGGATATTTAGGTTGGTTGCCCTCTACGCTGCTCTTTTTGTGCCACTGGAAAAGGGGGGTTTTCAAGGAATCTTAAGAGACATGAAATCGTTGAACAGGTTTGTGTTGTATCTCATCCATGTTTGTCCATTAAAGCAGTTTGATGTTAGATAACCTGCTTGGCTGGTGAGATAGATTCCTAGGGCTATTGAGATTAATTTAAAGAAATAAGAAAGAGAAGAGAAAGGAAAAGGACTGTATAAAGTAAAGATAAGAGCCTTTGAATCATTCTCATTGTGTTTAGGATTGTAAATGTTCTGAAGCAAGCTTTAGTGCTTAACTATGTTTACCGCAAGATAGGGGTAAAATTCATATTATGTGAACAGGTCTTGGCCATTGAGGAGGTCTTCAAACACAGGGTGTCAAATGTAGTGTTTATGGGAATGGGTGAACCAATGTTAAACCTGAAGGCAGTACTTGAAGCACACCATTGCCTGAATAAGGTGAATAAATGACTGTGATATGTGGCACTATTTCCTTCCGAATGCTTATTTGTAATTGTAACAGTATCCTATGAGATTTAGAGATCAAACTTTCATGTATTCTCTTACCTTGGTTAACATTGTTGTTTTAACTAGGGGATAACTGAACTGGATCAAGTGTTTTACATAATGTATTCTATTTAATCTTTCCTTGCTGATGAAGGACACTGAATGTTGTTTGGAGACTTTCCAGACTTCCTTTATGCAACATGGGAATTCATATGTAATTTATCTTCAACAGAAGTGCACACATGGAAGAAAATTATATACATATATATGCTCTCTCCTTCAAAACTTCAAGAAATCATTGTGTCTGCATATTGTTTTTCCTTATTTAACTTTCTATTTCTTTGTACTATGATAGAGTATTATAATAAGTTTTGCTTGCAAGTATGCTTATGTAGGATGTGCAAATTGGACAAAGAATGATAACCATCTCCACTGTGGGCGTTCCAAATACAATAAAGAAACTTGCTTCTCATAAACTTCAATCTACTTTAGCTGTGAGGTAATTAGCTTTGGTATGAATGAGATTTTCGATTTAAATTTTTGCCATTAATTTGACTCTTCATGCTAAGCTAGATGTCAGATGGCAAAATAGCATTTTCACCAGTATTTAGACCTTTGGACTGCCAGTCGGCCATAGTAGCTGGCACCCTTTATGATTATAATATGCTGCAGTTCTTTTCTTTTGCTTAATAGGTGAAGGTGACGCATTAGGTTCATTGTGATAAAGCAAATTTAAATTACCTCATGCCTCTGCTAAAGAAATTTCTAGTTCCGCGTCTTGATTTTTCATATTATTAGGTGTTGCTCAATGCAACTTCATAATATCTTCAAAAGTTGGAGATAAATTTTGAACTTTCATCAGTTGATGTATTTTTTGTTCCTTTAGCATGTGATTTTCTCCAGAACCTAAATTTTCAAGCAGCAGCAGCTTAACTTAAGCCACTGCTGGAATGATGCAAGTGCACTTTCTATTAAGTCAGTTGAAGATATAAACTACAAAATGGCATTGCTCTTTTTATCTTCCCCCTTTTTTGAGTGAAAAAAATGCTCTGAATCTCTGATAATCTCTTGCTTAACTGATCCCTCCCCCACCTGCTTCAAAAAAAAGAAATCCCTGCCAACTAGTTTGGATTCGTGGAGCATTATTTTGTGCCTGTTGTTTAAATTTCAGATATCTTTTTAATGGATTCTTTCAGATGCATATAAGTATATAATTATCTTTCCAGTATGAGACTTTTCTTTTGTATTTTGCATCAGCCTACATGCTCCTAATCAGAAACTTAGGGAGACAATTGTTCCAAGTGCAAAATCCTACCCGCTGGATGCACTAATGAGAGACTGCAGAGAATACTTTGGATTAACTAGTAGGCGGGTTTCCTTTGAATATGCACTTTTAGGTACTGAAAGTTCCAATACATACTATTTCCTTCTCGTATAAAAAAGGTTGGTAGAATTCTTATGATGTACATGGCACCTTCTTGGCATTATGTTTGAGCAGCTGGAATCAATGACTCGGTAGACCATGCAGCAGAGCTTGCTGAACTACTCCACAAATCGGGTAGTGGATATCACGTCAACTTGATACCTTTCAATCCAATAGAAGGCTCTGAGTATCAGCGTCCTTCCAAGAGAGCAGTATGATAATTTTCTTATATTTTGCCCATTTTCAACATGATTTAGTTCATGGCTTGATTTGTGATTCTGGATGTTTAATCCAAAGTTCCTCATTTGGTAGGTGCTAGCATTTGTTGGTGCTTTGGAGTCCTCTAAAATAACTGTTAGTGTACGTCAAACAAGAGGACTGGATGCAAATGCAGCTTGTGGTCAGCTACGGAACAAGTTCCAGAAAACTCCTTTAGTCACCGACCCTGTGGATCTTGCAGTGACTTGTTGATTGCACAATGTCTGTTTCTTGGCTGTTGATGTTATCAACATGTATGCCACACAATAACAAGTTTGCAGTGAGCAGGTAGTGAGAGGTTTGGTGAACCAAAGATGAGCATAATATCTGTTACCAATTATGAAGTGATAAAGGTGTTTACTGTTGCTGTATCAGTTGTAATATCAACTTTCTTGCCATCTGAGAAATTGTGGACAGACATCTATTTGCTTGTTGGCAATTTTGCTGGAGCATGCAGGCCTGGGATATTAGTTTTGTTGGACTCTATGTATCTACATGGACTATACTAAAAAACAGCCTAAAGGGTTGGGCCTAAACTAAGTGATTAGGAGTCAAGTGGGAGAGATTTTCCCATGTGTCGGACCTCTTTTGCTTGGTGTGTTGATGTAGCAACTATTGATCCCGCTTGTAAAATTCTGTCTGTTTACACTCTGTAAAGATTTTTATGCTGTGAACTAATTGGCAATCACCCTACACAATTTTTAAAGTTATTACTACTAAAGTCAATGATCATGACAATTTATGATTCGATCAAAATGTAATTTATTTTTTTTAGTTAATACATTTTAATTAAATTCCTGTTTTTATTATGATTGTGACATTATTATTGTGAAAACCTAGCTGATTTTAAAATAACTTTAGTTACTTAAGTGGAGCTTATCTTTAGATTATAACTTTGTATTCTTAGTGGGACATGATTACTAGATAATCTAATTCCTTAAATATATAAGGAGTTCGATCTCTAATGGGGTGTATAGTAAAACATTTATTGGGAGAGTCGGTTCTTTAAATAGATCTTACTATCTTAGTTTTTGACTTTCGGCTTAAAAAATATCATGACTTTCATCTTTTTAAGAGCTAGATAATTTCTATGCATACTTAATGTCTTTCTAATTTTGTTATACATGTATTTTGATTTTTTTTAATTAAATCAATATTTTTTAATTAGTTATTTAATCAAAGACTTTTTATTTTTTCTTAATTTTTAATTAATGTTTAAAAAGTTTTAAGATTTAATATATCAATAGGTTCTTGAACTATTTAAAAAAAAGTAATTAGGTCGCAAAACTAAAAAAAAAATTGTAATTGAATCATTGATCTTCTACAATTGCAAAAAAAAAGTTGTATAGTTTTATTAATTTCAAGAGCCAATTAAAAAATTTGTAAAAATCAAGAATTTAATTATATTTTATTTTAATTTAAGAACCTAATTAAAATTTTCTAAATAGTTTAGGGATCTACTATTCTATTAAACTTTTTTTTATTTAATATTAGATATAATAAGATTTTACAATTACTAAAATAATCTATCAAATAAATTTTAAGAATTTTTAAATCTATAAGTTTTAAACATTTTTTTTAATTTTTTATTGCTAACTGTTAATAAAGTAATAGTATACTAATAAAATTAATCTTCTTGAAGTATTTTTAATTTATATTTCCAATATTTTATTTGTATTAAGAAAATATTTGTGCAATACAAGGAATATTTGTTACATGTTAACTAAAAATTCTCCCCCAATTCATTAGAAACATAATGCATGTCAGATATAATCACACATGCCATTCTGAATTTACAATATCATATAATAAAAAATTAAATAAAATTATAAATGTTAAAAATATTACTCCTATAACATGTAACTATTTTTTTTATCAGCATAGTAGTTAATTTTACATTAAAATTTTTGTGCCGAATTACTACTTATCGATTATACAAAAGATTAGTTTAATTACAGTTTATCTATTTAACTATAACTAATGAGTAATCTTTGTTTTTTTTTTTAATAATTTTCTATAGCAATCTATTTTATAATTTTTCATTAACAAAATTAGGTCTCTTCAATTTTTTTTTGTACAAGTTAATAGCATAATCAATATTTTTTTTCTCTCACATGTTTTCTCCTTTTCATTAGATTTAGGTACTTATGTTATGTAGTCAGTTAATAATTGTGTGACTGTGGTAGTATTTTAAGTCACTGTAATGAATTATAGAATAATCAACCATTTACGTGCATAACATGTTTATGCATGTTACTTTATTGAGTAAAGCTTTTTAATGAATTCATTTGCAATTTTAATTCATTTAAATATGTCATTGTAATTTATTTTAATCAATTTTTTCAACATATAAAAAGTGATAATTAGAAAATATCTTAATATATTATTGAGCAAGTAGATCAAAATATCTTAATATATTATTTTGATTTTATTTTTTAGTTAAGAAATAAAAAAGAATTTTTTAATAAAACATACATTTAATATCATTAAGATATTTTCACTGTAGTTTAAATACAAATAAAAAACATTTATTTATTCATTCTTTAACTTAACAAAATCGTTTTTTAATGTAAAAAATAAATAAAAATACCATGGAAATTTCAAGCCGCTTTCTCTTCTAATTAGGACGAGAGAAATATCGCTTAACCGAGTGGCAGATGCATATACTTCTCATGTAACATAATCCTTACTCTTGCTTTTCCCTTCTAAATAAACTAAAATTGAGCCATTAAAATATAATATATGGAGCTTATTTTTAATTTTATTATTATATTTTAAAATATTAAATCAATACTTATTCGTATAAAATATTATTATCTTTAGTTCTGTATATTAGAAACAATGAGAATGATATTTTTTCCTAATTACACAAAGTTATTTTTTTTATTTATTGATTGCTAATTTCTTTTTATTCTTTTTAAAGTTAATTAATAAGTTATCTATCTATTTTTTTTAATAAAGTGAGAATTTTTAGAATAATTTAAATTTATAATATTATTAATTAAAATTAATAAATTTAACTATTTTTTATTAGTATTGATGAATTAAATATTTATTTATTATGTATAGAAATGAATATAATATTAATTTAGTCTTTATTATCATTATTATTTTTTTATATATTTTTAGTTGATTACACATGTAACATATTTTTAATATTGTTTTTATACGTGTAGTATATTTTTTAATTTAATTCTTATATGCAAAATCTAAATTAAAAATGCACTATAACATGACTAAATTACAAATATTTTGAAAAATTATTAGTCACACCATGATATAGTAAGAATCAAATTGGTAATATTTATGAGTTTAGAGTTTGATTTAATTTTTCTTTTACATAAAAGACTAAATTAATAATAAGCGAATATACTTTTATACTTTTAAAGTTAAATTATAATTTTATTTTTTTATTTTATGATAAAAAAATATTTTGATCTTTTATTTTATTTAAAAAAATTATTTTAGTTAAATTTAAATTAACGTTGTCTCTATAAAAATAATATTTTTTTTATTTTAAAACATAATTTAAAATTATTTTAACTAACACAAAACATAAACTTATCTTAATAAATTTATTTATATAAAAATTATAGAACTCAATTAACGTTTAAATAAAAAGGATGATAAATATAAAAAAATAAATAAAAAATAAATATTTTAAGCATCTTAAGAAGAGAATTTAATATAAGAATTTTTAATTTTTCAATTTTTACTTTTCAAAACTTCTATCTTACTCATATCTTTTTGTTTAAAATAATAAATTTATTTAATTTTATGTAAATAATTCTAATAAAATAATATTTATGTATTGAATTGATGAAAAATAATTTAAAATTATATTTTTAAAATAAAAACAATATTTTTTTAATAATAAAATTAATTTAGATTTGAAAATTTAAAACTAATTTTTAGTGGAAGATAAAACAACACATTTATAATTTGGGCTATTTTTAACTAATAAATAAATAATTAAAGTTAAAGATTAGAATCAAAACGGTGTGTTCAGGTTGGCTCTCTCTAGGGTTTTAAATGAGGCTGCTCTCTCTCGGAAGTCAGAACGATTCGGAGAAAGCTGGTTGCTTTCTGTGTTCTTTCTCTCTTCTTCTTCGCACGAACTTGCGAGGTTTCTCTGTCCTCACTCAAGGTAATAACATTTTCATTCTCACACCATTTTTTATGACTGTATTTTGCTTTCCGAAAAAAAGGAATCGTTCGAGTTTTCAACTTTGCTTGTTAGTTGTTTGTTAAGGTTAGGGATGCGGCGGAGCAGTCCAGCATACTACAGTCCTCCACGGCGAGGATACGGCGGCCGAGGCGGAGGGTCCGGCAGGAGGGGATACGGTGGAGGCAGGCGCAGGGAAAACAACAATGGAAGTCTGTTGGTTCGAAACATTCCTCTCGATTGCAGACCCGACGAACTTCGTGCTCCGTTCGAGCGATTTGGACCTGTTCGCGATGTTTACATACCCAAGGACTATTACTCTGGGTAAGTCACTCACTCAACTAGGGTTTATTTATCTCAGATTAACACTTTTTAGGGTTGTTATGTTATGTTTGTGTTTTCATATTGGAGGTTGTTGTGGAGATAATTGTTTCAGGGTGTCAAAGTGCTGCTGGGTGCAGATGTTAGTTAGCCTTGATTTTGATTAAGTAATTTTTTTTTTATTTTTTAATTATTGGATTGTTGAATTGATCTTGGACTGGTTTGTCAGGGGGTATGTTGGTTTGAAATTGTTCAAGTTAAAACAAGACCAAGCCCCAAGTTTGAAGAGGTCTACTCACTCTTTTAACAAATTGGTCCCCAAGTGTGTTAGTGTTCATACTTCATACCAAGACAAATTATATAATTACACAACACAATGAATGCAAGATTGGGTGGTTGGTTCTTGTCCCAATTGAAGGCTTCGTGAGGAGGTTTTTTTAGTTTGTGGTTGTGCGAGCTTTGAGTTCAAGTGCTTCTTGTTAGTACAACGAGAGAGTGTTGAAGAATTTTTCAAGTCTCTTCCGTTTACTACATTGAGTGTAAGTAAAGGAAAGGCCCGGTCACAACTAAGCTTTGGATTTTTAGAGGATTTAGTAAATTCAGCATCCGCTGCTGTGTGCGTGTTTCAAGTGTGTAAAGAAAGCTATACTAGGTAAAGTGATTTGAGGTGGTTTACTGGGGTATGCAAATTCTGCATAGTCAGCATATTCTGCAATCTGTCTGCCAATTTTTTTCTAGCAGTGTTAGAATAAAGCTCCACTTTTTTCCCCCTACAGAGAACCTCGAGGCTTTGCATTTGTACAGTTTGTGGATCCTTATGAGGCCTCAGAGGCACAGTACCATATGAACAGACAGATTTTTGCTGGAAGAGAAATAACTGTAGTTGTGGCTGAAGAGACGAGAAAAAGACCAGAGGAGATGCGCCATAGGACTAGGCCCAGGTATTTCTTTTGCTTTTCCATCTGTGTCTGCCCCTATCATGTGATGGATACAAAATTGTCTTTTAGCTTAATTATTTCCCTTTAAATATATTTATATGGTTTTTGTATTTTACAGAGGACCAGTAGGCTATGGAGGGCGAAGGTCTTCTTATTACGGTAATATCAATTCTAAAATATACAACTGGGGCTTTCTTCTGTGTTAGATATAAGATTTTGTTCCACCTGATATTGTAATGCATTTTTTCTTCTTCTGCCACATTAGAACTTTTGTCCTTGTTGGGTGAATATGAGAATGAAATGATAGTTTGAGAGATGTATATTTCTTAGATGTTTGAATTGATGATTTGATCATTTTTGTTTTGCTGCTTTGAATCAGTGTTTACCAGTTATCTTTAAAAAAATTGCTGCTATGTCCTGATTGTGACCGTTCCAGTAATGAATCTAAAGTCTAGATATTGCTTATTTCATTCAGAATCAGTGTGTACTGGATTTAAGCCATATTTTTATTTACCTAATCTGATGTTTAGAAACAATGGTATTTTTTTTTTAGTTCTGTATCTAGGCTTTGTACCCTTAAGTTCTATCATCCTATTGATTGCTACAGTTATTAATTGTGACAAATTCTGATCCTATATGAAACCTTCCAATGTCTTTAAAAGCTAGTTTAATTAGCATACTGGGTTTAGTTAACTTACTGAAATCATTTTAAGGACTTCTTGAAGACTGCTTTATTACTGGAGTGCTGGATCCCATCAATGATTGTTGTGATGGGGATCCAGATGCTGCTAACTTGCCAAGGTGGTGACTGCTGGCAGCCTATTTTTTCATAATGCTTTTTTATCTCTTGTTTTGGAAGTTATTACTTCATTATTTGTTTAGGCTTAAACTGCTAGTTTTCTAGTAGACACCCACCTTGCCTGAGGACATGTTTTTTTCATCATAGTCACTCTCTCCAATTCCCCCTCTCAAATTTTGGTGAATCATTTAATAATCTGTTAGGTTCCACTTTTTAATAATTCCAATTTTTCATGCATCTTGTTAAAAATTCAGAATCAGTAACTAATTTCTTTCACCGGATGCTTTCATCTTTTTGACAAATTGTGTAATATTCTTTTTCCATTGGCCCAAATGTGAAGTAGCACTGCTTTGTATTTCTTATCAAAACTAGTGGTTTTTTTTTATCAGGGCGTTCTCGATCTCGCTCAATTACCAGATCACGCTCACCACCTTATCCATCTGGTTCTAGAAATCGATATCGCTCAAGGCAAGTTTCTTCTAAGTGTGTTCATTTTATAGTCCACTGAAGCATGTAATCGTGGTTTGAATTTGATATTTACCAGGTCCTATTCTCCTGCTCCAAGACGGCAAAGTGATTACTCTGTTTCCCCTAGGAGGCAAGCAGAGCATCCTAGATCACCAAGAGGTCCTCCTGTGGAGCGAGATGCTGATCAAAAGCGTAGGTCTTATTCTCCTGCTTATGGCAATGGTGTTGAACAGAACCAAAGCAATGGATATGCTGAGTGAGTCTATCTATTTTTTGTTTAGCTTCTTTACTTGACTGTGCACCTGGTTTTCCCCCCTCACGTGTGTTTACGCTATTTTTTATCATTCTATGAAAAGGAAATCTATGTACAAGTCTGAGGTTGATCGAGGCCAGTGGAAGTCATCCCGAGGTGGAGCATCGAGATCACCCCTCGGATCTAGATCAAGATCAAGATCTCCTGATTTGTCACCCAGACGTGGAAGATGAGGTAAAATGTTCAAGAGGCGTAATTTTTTTAATTTTTAAATTAGGAGATTGGTTTTTCCTTAGGTTTGAATTTGTTTTGATGGTTTTCATCATGCAGGTTGCAGGTCGTTAGCAATGTGCTGCTGGGCTTCTGTACATTTCCTGCAATTTATCACGATATTTACTAAAAATCTGTGTTTTGCTTGAAGTTTGCGAATATGATGGATCATTGATGAATGTATGATAATTGACTTCATGGGTGTTTTTTTTTCTTGGATATTTGAACTTTCTAGAACTTAGCCTACAACCTTGAATGATGAATTGTTGAGTTTGTTTAATGATATTTCAATTAAACTACTGTTGCATGAGCCTGTCATTAAGCACAAATTGCAAACTAAATCGTTATCTGGCCTCTAAAATAAAAATCCTACAGTTGAAGGAATCTGGAAGGGAAATTGTACCCTTTGTTTCGATAAACACCATGAAATAAGTATTTATTTGGGTTAGGCCTAAATACATTCTGATAAGTTTATAGACAAATAAACTTGAGTAGGTGAAGTTGTCTTGGATGATTTTGGTTCGTCTATGAATTTATATTAAAATTTGATAATAATTCGCTCTCGAATAAAAATTAAAGGATATAACTTATTATTTATTGCGTGGGTAACTTAGGTGAAATTTTAATTTAACTGGATGATAGCATTAAGAGTATTTAATAATTTTACATAAGCTTTGTCCATTTAAAATAGCTGTCAAAAAGTGGAGATAAAGAACAAGCATATTACTTTATTTGTAATAACTATTCCTGAATATGCTTTGTAGTCTGTGTTCAATATGGTTTTATTCTGGGCCGAGGGGTTATTGCATGTGCTTTGAATAGGTTTTTTTTTTGGTTAAAGAAATGATATATTTTTAAGAATTTATTAATTTTATTTTTAAAATTATTGAAATGGTTTTTTATAAAAAAAAAACTTGTAATTATCAACGTGTAAAGTTTTGGGTTAGATTTTTGAAAGAAAAAAATAATGTGATTAAGAAAAAAGATTTTATTAAAAGTTGTCAGTAAAGAACTTTATTGTCAAGTCAGTGGATATTCTATGCTTATAATATAATGGGAAAAAATTTGTAATTATAAATTTACCGAAAGAAAATGCATTCTTTAAAAAACACAAATAATCAAAATCTTTGGGGGAATCTGTACAATACAGAACATTCGTGTTCTTTGCTGCAGGATTCTCTTTTTCTTTATAACAAGAGGATTCAATGGAATAGTTGTGAATTTTGGGCTAAATATTTATCAACATGTGTCATTGTACACTTTTTTGGAGCCATTTTTCTCTTTGGAAGATATCGTTATTGGGTAAGTAAAATCTTTATTGTAACTTCCTCCATTCGATCAGACACTTTGTGAAACTTCACTTCCCATAAACTAGTTTATATCTATCATATGCATCAAGCTTATTATTTTGTATGTAAATTAGTCTTGGAGTTTGTGAAGATTTGATCATTGGAGTTCACGGATAAAGTAGTGATATCGCTCGCGGTAAAGAATATTGTAAAATGAGTAAATGACAGTCAACTTACTCGCCAGAGTTATATTAAAAGCAACGTGCAAGGTAGCTTGCTATTATAATAACTTTTACCTGACTTGTCACTATGTTCACCTCAACTATATTTTGGTTCTTGTTTTCCATAACATGAGATTACTCCTAGCAAAGTTATAACTCCCTAAAATTGATTTTGTAAAAGGAAACCACCAATTTGCATTTGCATCTGCATCTGCATCATAAAAGATGTTTAAATTCCTATGTTTTCATAAATCAATCCATAAATCCCAGTGATTATCAACTTATCATAGAAATTAGTCACAACAAAGAAAATATATGGTCTGATCATGGTGAGATGGAGTATATTTCTCACTAATCTTCCTAAATTTGAAAGTGGTTGCATATAAATTTCTTCTTCTAAGTTATTTATGACATTCTTTTATGTCTAATTGATATAACAAGCACTATTTTAGCAGCAGGAAAGAAAGTGTTTTCAAAATCAAGGCCTAAATACTGAATGTAACCTTTAGTCACAAGGCCAGTGTTATCAAACATATCCTAGAAGAAAATGATTCTCAAACTGCTACAAGTGTCTTTGATAGTATTGGTATGGGAGCTACACACATCTTTGTTTCATATTTCGAGTTGGTATTAAGTGACAAAATTCGATATAATTATTTAAGTTATAATCATTTTGTTCTTGATAATTACTAAACAAGTCCAAATTAATTACATACTTGTATCAAAAATTTCCAAATTGATTTTTATTTTTAAAAAGAATATAATTAATAACTTTAAGTTTCAGATTATTTTTTCCTGAAACATATCTTTGGAAAATTTTTTTTTACTAAATTAATTCCATTCGTTATTTCATATAAAATTATGGGTTGAATCAAAACAATATATATATATTTTAATTGTCTTCAAAGTTTTCTATATCCAACCAGATTTCTTATCCTTATTTTTGTTAGTTGATATTGCAGCTATAGTTTACTCACGTGAGTCTGTTTGTACTTTTCTTCTTTCGTTGTTTGAGCCTTGTAGGTCCTTTTACCAATAAAAGGCTAGTGTCGCATTCGCTCCACCTATCTATCAAGGCTTTTTTTGACAATAAATGTTCTTTGACACAACCAGCTATGCATTCTCCCAAATGATTAACGTGTTCGGAATCTAAGACTTATCTGACGGATGTAACGTAGGGTTTTACTTAATTCTATAAAACTAGTTTTTAAGTTAAGAGTTGTTTTCTACACTTGATAATGAAATTTGAAACACTGATCATACCCTGTCACCTGAAGCTAGAGTGTGATTGAAGCTAACCTTGATTTTGAATTGCTATACCATAATTGTTAATGAAGTACTCAGAGATCTTTACTTAGTAATTTATTGTGTTTTCTCATTATAAAAAAGAAAAAACTTTTTGCGTTTTCTTTAATTTTTCAATGAATAAAAATTGGTTGTATATATAACTAAAATAATAAAAAAATAATTAAAAATAAAAACTAGATGAATTTTTTTTATTTTTAATATCTTAAAAAATAAATAATTTTAAGTAATTATGATAATTAAGTAAAATGCATTAGATATGACAAGTGTTACAATTTCATGTTGAATATAATGCTTAATATGAATTTTCAAATAGTAAAAATTGTAAGTTTAACATGTTTCCGTGTTAACTTGGGTTGCTCAAATATAGCATGCCGTGTGATTACTGATTATTCTACGAGTAACGTGGAGTTTATTGTTAAAACAGTCTCACTCGTTTTCATTGTTACTTTGTGACTGTGACGTGAGGTCATAGGAGGGTTTCTAGAAACGAAAAAAGGATCTTAGACGAAGTTAGTTTATGTTTTAACAATCAAATTCTTAAATTAATTAGTGATAATTTTAAAATTTTATAACATACTTTAAATGGAAACTATTTAATGTTATAAAAATATAAATATGTTATTATTTGATATGAGAATTTACAGTAAAGATATAAAGAACCTTTGTGAGTTTTGGGCATGGCATGATATGGAGATTTTGTTAAACTATTTTTTAATAAATTTTAATAAGACCTCAACTTTTTATATGAGGGAACAAATCTATTCAAAGGTTTACTCATTCGTTGGCGTCTGCATCACGGGGTGCTCGTTTTGACTATTAAGGTTTCTTTCTTCTATGTAAACCAGGGAAGGTTGTTCTATTTCATTTCATTGTCAATTTAGAGAGAGAGAGAGAGAGAGAGAGAGAGAGAGAGACATGGCAATTGGGCTCATGGAGGTGCAGCTGGTGAAAGCAAAGGGTCTTCAAGAAACTGACATCTTTGGTACCATTACATCTTTTGCTCAGATTTCTTTATTTTCTCATTTTCTTTTCCAATTTATGTTTACACACAAAATGGGATTTTTCTAAGCTTTGATTCATCCATCATGTTGAATTCCTTGTTCAGCTTCTGATCTGAGTCACCTGACATCTCAATTCCTTGAGTCCAGTTTCCCTTTGATGGACTCAAGGCACTACCATGATGATTTTCTTCTTGATTAGTTGTTCTTCCCCTTTTTCAAAACAATGTAATTGAGGAAATTCTCAAATACATGCAAGTTTTGATATCTTTCTATTCTCTGATTCTAACAAGGTACTGTTTATTTTTTTTCTTTAATCTGTTTTCTTTTGTTGATAGCTCATATGGATCCGTATGTTGTGTTACAATACAAAGGTCAAGAGCGCAAGAGCCGTGTAATTCATGGTTAGTTCTTTGCTCATTCGTAGAAATTTGTATAGCATTAACAATCATGATTCATGACTGGAAATGCTTAGTATTCCATGATTTTTGTGTGGTGTGTGCTAAATCATATAATAACTTGGCATGGAGGGATGGGGAAAGGTAAAACTTTTAGTTGTACTTGTCATCAATTGCCATGATTGCCGTATAGGACAACTGAATGAGTCCATATGCCATTGATAGATATAATTCGTTAAACTGTATTTTTTGCAATACCTAGATTCACTTATGTAGTTCATTATTATCTGGACTAATGAGAAAAGCTTCACCAAATCGAAGTTGAATTACTTAAAGATACTAGTTAATTTCCCCCAAAAGAGTACAAGGATTAAATTGGAGACATGTATATATTTGGCACACATTGGATCCACTTGCCTAAACAGCAGATTCAATACACGACCTCAAAACTTGTGACAAGCTTTTCTAATACTTAGTGTTGTGTAAAATCACTGAATCATTTGATTCTGCTTGTGAGATTGCAAGAGTGGAAAATTAAAAAAGGAAATATGAAGCAAGAAATTTGTTAGACTAAATTTAGCAGGCATGCAGTTCATCTGCAAGTGGTATGCTGAATGCTGATGCAATCTGTTGTTTTTCTTCCTTTCTTTTTTTATGAAGGAATTAAACATTTTGTAATTAGATGCTTAGAGCTTAAGAATCTCATGCCAAAAGGGCACTATCTCTAATGTGATTTATGACAAGTGTCCAATTGGACATTGGGACATAGGGCATTAAAAGTTAAAACAAGTTATATACAACTTGCAGCCAAAGGAATCACCTTTAAAGTATCAAACTCACACATACATGCACCACTAAAATAAATAGTGGATATTACCAGCCTTAAAGTAACATAAATGCTAATAAAAGCTGACATGAATTTTCAGTTTTTGGCCATTAATAAGGTTTATGGTTAGTTGACTTCATCTACTGACGCAGAGGGAGGCAGGAATCCCGTATGGAATGAGAAAATTGTATTCAGAGTGGAATACCCTGGATCAGGTGACCAATACAAGCTCAACCTTAAAATCATGGACAAGGATGTATTTTCTGCAGATGACTTTGTTGGCCAGGCTACGTAAGACTTAAATAGCTTTTTCAATTAAGGATATATTTAGGTAAACTTTTCCATAAGTACTAGAAGAAAATAGGAAAGAAAAATGAAATAAATTTCTTCATAAACTAATAAGCTAATTTTTAGAATTTTTCTATATTAGCTTATCTAAAAATTGATTTTTAATTTATTTCATTTTTTTTCTTTTCCTATAAGTATTTATGGAAATGTTTATCTAAACATACCCTAAGTGCATTAATCATTATGAGTTGCTCTGATTGACTAAGGGGAAAGAAAATGATAGTTTCTAAAATTTTCATGTTAACTCTTTGTTACGGATCTAATTAAGCATTTTGATTCCTTTACATCTAATGAAGAAGGGTGGCACAAAATGCAAAATGAGAAGGGCATCCTTACTTACTCTAGGATCATGGGAAAAAGATCATTAAGCATTTTCTTACTTTTTATTTCTTGTTCATAATAAAGGGTCAATTTTCTGTATCCAGAATCTATGTAAAGGATTTATTGGCAGAAGGAGCAGAGAATGGATCGGCTGTGCTTCGTCCTCACAAGTATAGTGTGGTTCGAGCTGACCTATCTTATTGTGGTGAAATTGAAGTTGGTATAACTTTCACTCGAAAGGTAACCTTTTCATAGCTTGAAAGTGCTCATATTTCTTGTTATGCAAATAACTGCAAGGAATATAATAGTTTCTTTAATGTTGTTTTTGGAATTCACAGGAAGAGGATTATACTGACGATGATGTTGGAGGATGGAAGGAAAGTTGCTTTTAGTTCTGTGTGCTGCAGATATGAATTTTTGGAATGGAACATGGAAATAACTCTTGAACTCTTTTCTGTATGTCGTTGAATATGCATAGAGTTTGAAATCCCTTATAATGTTTGTGATTGTAATGAGAACACTTGGCATTAAGATAGTTTTTTATGAGTATAATCGTACAACTTGTAATCATCACTAAGGGAGTGAATGTACATAATCATTACTCGGAATTTGGTCTCTGATTAAACTCTGAGATTGTCTTTTTCTGTTTTAGTTTACGTACCTTAAATCTTCATTTGGTAAAAGGTAATTAGGTGGCAAAGTTTCCCCAAGAAAAGCCCCCATTGAGTGCTCTATATTCATGGGCCATTTTCGAAATATGGAATCATTAATTTGTTTACTTATATATATTATATAGTCGACAGAACTTAAAAGTTATTTCGGGGAAATTAGTGTTGCAACATACGGATCATTTATGTATTTGCTAACTTCATACAAATCACTATAAAATGATACATGACTGGGTTATTGTAATGGCTGGAATACGATTTGGTTTATGAGACAAGGCATTGGAGAAATTATTGTATAGTCTGGGATCACGTGTTCCGGCATATTTTTACTTGATACTTATTAATTTATTTTCATAATTTAAAAAATATAGTTACATGTTACAGGAAGATTAGTGAAATCATATAGTCTTGAATCATTCTTGCTGTTGAGGGGTGTAAAACATTTACTATGCCATTAATAACGCAAACTATTAAAACTCCAATAATCATTTTACTTGCCAATATCCAGGGAAATATCTTATAATTTTTTTTTTATATATATATATATAGTTCCCCAATACACCTAGAAAAGGATTCACGTACTCTTACATTATTTAAGTTATGTTTCCCTCAATTTTGGGGGCTTAAAAAGTCATTTTAAATTTAAAGTTTAAATCAAGAATATATTTTAAAAGTAAAAATAGAAGCCATTTGGTAGTTAGGATATTCCTAATTTCAAAAGTTGAGTTCACAAGCATATTCAATACACAAACTCAATTTGTTTTGCATAATAGACTCATAGTGATAAGTGATGATGACCCAGCAAGCAACGAAATCAGTTAACGACAAACATAATTCTTATTTTAAATGTTTACGTATGTTACTTGTTGTCAATTTATTGTTAATAAATTTTGATGCAAGTTTAATAATTAGAGCAAATTATCATGGAGATCTAAAATTATATTTTAAATTAGTTTCTAAGATAAAAACAATTACCAAAATCAACCATTTTGTATCACTACGTTAGCAGCTTTTTTTTTTTTTTTCACAGAACTACGTTAGCCTTCTTAAAGAATAATTTGACCGTGTTTTATATCTTTTGAAATAATATAATTAAAAAAAGTAATATAATAATACACGTAATTAAGTTTAATCAAATAATTATGGAAATTTAACTTTTGATTAGAATGTTACCTTAACATGCCACAGAGAAAATAAAAGAATTATTTAAAACAAATTTATCTTTAAAATAAATCAATTAAAAAATATTTATTTCTAAATTTTAATAAATAAAAACTATAACACCTTTTAAATGATTTTAATTATAATTTTTTATTTATTCACTTTAAAAATATTTATTTTAGAATACAACGACTTTCCATAAAAAACAACTCAACTAATAAGAAAAAAATTCTAATTGTTTGATTCATTCCAAAATAGACTATTGACACGTCATATGAGTTTGAACTGGTCATCAACACTTGCATGATAAAGACCTATTGAATAACGGTATGAATATGATACCAAATAAAAATAGGTTTGACAAAGTGTCATCATCACTCATCATCATCACTCATCACTTCTCTAGACAAATCGATTCTCTCCAGAGAAAAGGATTGGAGTTTGATACAGGAATTACAGAAAAATAAAAGTCTAATCTTCATTATATCTCCAAGCTAAACATGAATTATCATTAATTTTGATGCACTATTATTGTAAAAAAATTAATTAGATATCATTTATGATTTTTAAGATAATTATCATAAAAATCAATAATTTTTAATAGGATAATCATTTATAATTAATTGATAATATAAAATATTTATATTAAAACTATTCTAATTAAACCTATATAATTTTGTCATGATTCAATTAATATATTTTACCAAGGCAACATTTTTGTTTTTTGGATTTTAAGCAAAAATTATTTTTAAGGTTGAATCTAATATAATTTCATTTCATTTTTTAACTTTTTAATATAATTAAATAATTTCAATATTTCGTTATAAAGTTTTCTTTTAACAATGACAGTTATTATAAGTATTGTGAATAAATTTAATAAACAACGTATTTTATTTAAATATCTTTTTAACATAGCTAATATTTTTAGTGAGGTATTAATTTTGTTTTATTAATACTTCATTTAATACCTTTTTTAAAATTAAATTGAAACCATCTATCAATATTAAGATATTCAATAAATTCAAAAGCTTTTTAAGATTAATATAATATATTTTTTTAATTCATCCTCATAAAAGATGTAAGTGTTCAATTAATCACACCACGCTACTAATGTGATTTATTTAGCAATACTAATGTAGAAGCCCTCACGAGTAATAAAAGTTTTACCAAGTCATTTAGCTATCTACATTATGTATTAGAAAAGAGCAATTAGTTGCCCTTTAATTATTTACTAATGCCAAATGACATTAAATATTTGCTTAGGTTATGGAAATGGGAAGACCATGCTTGAGGTGCGTGGTTGACCACGCATGGTCCTATTCATTCCTTTGAATTTGTACAATGCCAAAGTCTTGGTCCTGTTAACTGTTCATGCTAAGGACCTTATATAAACACTTATTGTGCACATAGTAAGAATTTGCTGAATTAGAATCTTTAGGGAAAGAGACACATTCAGAGACATGGCAATTGGGTTCATGGAGGTGCAGCTTGTGAAAGCAAAAAGCCTGCATTACGCTGATATCTTTGGTACGTATAAACAAGTGCCTGTGCCTTATTTTGTTTTCTAATCACTCCTATTTTTTTTTTTAATGATTTTCTCTTTAGCAAAAGAAGAAAAATCTTTCTATCAAAGACTAATATATATGTTGTTCTGATTTTTCTTGTTCTTTTCTTTCAAAACTCAAATAAATGGTTAAAAATTATTGGTGTTTAGTTCAGCCTATTTGTAAAAAAAAAAAAAAAAATACAGTTGTTTATTTTTTCAGTTTTCTAAGAGTTTTTTTTAAAAGTAGGCGATTATTTATTTAGAATTAAGCTGGATGAAACATGCTATTAACAATAAGTTCCAATGGTTTCGTCTTAACTTGCTACTTACCAATTTTAACAAGGTTTGGGGGTAATTTATTCTCTTACTTTGTTGATAGGTAAAATGGACCCCTATGTTCTAATACAGTACAATGGCCAGGAGCAGAGTAGTGTCGCTATTGGTACTTTTTGGCGTATTCAAGTCCATATTTAAATCGCGCTTTTTAAAACAAGTTACATTTTCTTTTGCTTTAATTTACAAGAAACCTATCTATGTATATAAATGTAGGGTGCATGTCATATTAGTTGTGCAAATGCTTGCTTAAACTGCGTTTTCAAGTGCGTTAAAATGACTTAATCTATATAGTAGAGTTACTTAGCTAGTTTTAAGAAATATACTTGACCAAATAAGAGGCCCCTGTGAGAGCAACTAACCTAGATTCTTGGCAGTAAATGCCAAATAATATGTTGACAAGCACTGGGATGGGATGGAGAAATTACAGTCTACTAATGGTTTTTAAATTTTGGTTGAACGTATTTGTGCAGGCCAGGGCAGAAATCCAAAATAATTTTTATCTTGAAAGTAGAATCTCCTGGACTAAGCAATCAAGACAAGCTCATTTTCAAAATTATGGAGAAAGATTTATATGGGAATTACTTCTTTGGACAAGCCATGTAAGACTTCAATGGTTTCATTACATTTAGCATCACATCATAAGTGACAAAATTTGAAATTATCATTTGCGTATTGATTAAAAAAAATGAATATCAACTTAAAAAAATGTCATTTATAATATTATCCAAAGTCTCACTTTTTTTTTAACTTATTAACTATTTTTTTTAAAAAAATAGTTTTTTGAATGTACAATCCATGTAAAAGATTTATTAAAACAAGGGGTTGAGAAAAGAGGATCTAAGTTGTATACTCTTTAAGTATAGAGTGGTACGTACATAATGTTATTGTGACGAAATTGAGGTTGATGTCACTTTTATTTTAAAGATAATCTTTAAATTTATTGAATTCGTAAAATATACATATATGTTACCAATGTAACATACTTATTATTTAAACAATTGTAAAGAAAAACTAACTTTACCTGCATATACTAATAGCATATTCTACTGTATAATTAACTAAATGTTAAGGTATATCAGCATATATGGTAATGGAAATTATGTTCCTTGTTTTAATTTTGTTCTACTGCAATTCTAGCAGAAAGAAGACGAATTTGTTGACGGAGACATAGGAAGATGGAAAGAAAGTAAATGCTGCCCCTTGCCATGGACAACATATGATAAACGTGTGTAAATCGAAAGTAGTTTTAGAATATTACGTGTGCTTTGTTAATACTAAAGGACTATTCTAAAACTACTTTTAATTTACACACGATTATCATATGTTGTCTATGCTAATTTCATTTAATTGCATATTATTTCATTCTTTAATTCATTTTAACAAAGCACAAACAAGCTATTTAAACTTACCTTGTCCTGATTTTCTAAAATAAAACAATCAGAACAAATGAATACAGTAACTAACAGATTATAATTCTTATTCTGAATATGTCCTAGTATCAATATTTCTAAAACATCCTACAACTAGAAAGAATTTGTACATTGTGTTGAACAACTTAAAGATTTGCTTACCATAAATATCCTAATTTGATTGTTGTGAACTAAACAATTTCAATTGTAGTTAATGATATGTATTTTGAATAATGTTATTTGTTTTCTAGGTGTGTGACAATTTATTTTTGTTATGATAAATATAAAAAATAAAAAATAAAGAAAAAAAATCTCCATCCGTTAGTTTAACGACTATTTTGTGAATTTGATAAAAATTGACATTTTTTTTTTATCTTTAAAATTTCTTTAAAATATTCCGGCAAATGTAGCTTATTTTTCCTCCATCTTCTTCTAATAGCTATATAGGCTAATATGTCAGTAAAATGTCTTATGGTCTTTTGAGCAAGAGTTTGTTTCTTAATCATTTTCTAGGAAAACTTTAATCAACTAACTTGGTTTCTCATTCTTGTTTACTTAATTCATTTTTTTTTCTTTCATTTCTATTTCTTTTTTATTGTTCTCCTCTCACAACTCTTTTAGTTTCTGACCTTCCCATGCATTTCTACTACTTTCATCGCATTTTTTCTTTTTTACATAATTCTTTTTTTTCACTCTCTACTAACTTTCATCTCATTCTTTTTTCTTTACTTAATTCTCTTTCTTTATTTTTTTTCTTTGGCTTCTATTTCTTTCTTGTTCTCCTCTCACAGTTTTTTTAGTTTGTCACGTTCTTCATTTTTTCTTGTTTACATAATTCTTTTTTTCTATTTGTTTTCCTCTCACAACTTTGTTAGTTTCTGTAATTTTCCTCTACCATGAACTCAAATTAAGCATAATAACAATACAAAATAGTAAACTTTACTATAATATAATGAAAACAAAAATTTCAATAATATATCTTTAATTTATAAAAAAATACTCTTATAAATTAACTAATTATTTTTCTCTAACTCGTATAGGAAAATTTCTCACTTATGCTATACTTAGCTTGATGCTCACTTGGTGTACCTAAACATTCCATCCAAGCCCCTCATATATAGAGCCTAAGGAAGAAGTCTTATACTTGTTCCAAGCAATGTGGGATTTATCTAACTTATATTAGACAATTTCCAACCATCTCACTCTCAAATGCAACTCCAACCAACCTTCTATAATGAGCAGAAATAAATGATCAAGTGAAACGCATATTGATCATTTTGATGCATAATTGAAAGTTTTTTTTAGTTAGAACTTTTGTTGTCATATATATTCCATTGTTTTGGTGTAAATTTTCTCAATTTGCAGTATTTTATTTTTCAACACATTATTAATATAGTAATATTTTGTCTCAATATGTTTTAACTTTGAATGAAAAGTCTAGTTCTTACTTAGATAAATTGTATTTTGATTTTTGATTATCACAATATAGCACATAATTTTTTTTAGGAACTTCTTCACTTAAATGATCTTTTTATCACCTTTAATGATTACAATGAATTTAGTTTTTGTAGTGCTTAAAACAATATAATATTGTTGTTTGAGGTTCATTTGTGGTAGTTTTTAGTTACAAATTTTTAAATTTTTTAAAAATCAAAATCAATTTTTAGTTTAATTTTTTATTTTAAAAATTAATTTTTAGTTTCAAAATAAATTTATTTTAAAAAAAATTATATTATTATAGTAAAAATATTTTGTTTAAAAATTTTATTTGAAAATCAAAAATTAAAACCAAAAAATTTCCACCACTCTTATATAAGTACTTAATTTTTGTAAGAAAATAAACCAAATCACATACATTAATTAAAAAACACAAATATCAACCTATTTATACTAAATATAATATAATGAAGTCAGATCTTTTATCATATATGTATCTATATAACCAATAAATATTAAATTTTCATTGACAAAACACTTGGTGGCAATTCCCTCGTATATCTAAGCATCGCAATGCTATTTTCTTGGATTCGATCTTCTGTTTGATTGAAATAATTAAAATTAAAAAATAATATAATAATACATGTAATTAAATATACTCAAATAATTATTTAAATTCAACTTTTGATTAGAACGTTAGCTAACATACTATAAAGAAAATAAAATTCTTTAAACAATTTATCTTAAAAATAAACAAATTTAAATATATTATTTTATAATTTCAATAAATGAAAATTATAATATATCTTTTCAATGAATTAAATAATAAATATATTTTCATTTATTCAATTTAAAAATAGATTTAGTGTAGAATAAGAACATACTAGAAAAACAAATTAACTAATTTTAAGGAAAAAGATATAATATTGTTTAATTCGTTCCAAAATGAACTAGTAGATCTTTCAGAGTGACTATTGACTAGTCATGTGAGTTTGAACTTGTCCTCAGCATTTGCATGATAAAGTGGTATTAAAGACAGACTTAGTAACCGTATGACACCAAATAAAAATACCTTTGACCTGTCATCAATTCTCTAGACAAACCGTTTCTCCCAATAAAAGGATTGGTCTTCTAAACGAGTTTGGTATCGGAATTAGGGAATTAGCAAGAGAAAAAAAAGTCTAATCCTTCTATATCAATTTTTTTTTTTTAATTACTGAAGAGCCCGAAGGCCAATCCTTCAATATCACTTGAAGTTAAGCAAGAATTATCACGAAGCTATACATTATATAGATAAATATTTATTTTTATATAATTAAGTTTACAATAAATAAATTATTTGACCTAGTTAAATCTCCATTAAATTTGTTTACGTAAACTCAAACTTTTGATTGAGATTATTTAAACTTGTAGTCAAGTATAAGATTTATAAGTTTAATATTAACAACATGAATAACTCATTTTTTAAGAAATCATAAGTGTCTCTTATAAAAAAAATTAGCCTCTTAAATAATCACCTTTTGTGTATATATAATTAATAAAAAATATCATAAAAATAGAAAATTAAGTTTTAAATAAATTAAATAAGTTAGGTTCAAATTTTTCGTTCGTTTAACTAAATAAGTTAAATTTTAGTAATTTATTTTTTCATAAATTAAAACTAAATTTTAAGTGTTTAACTTAGTTCGACTAATACATTATTTAAATAGTGTGTGAAATAAATTTTTAAAATAAAAATAATAAAGTCTAATTAAGAGAATGATGATAAGTACTGTTTAACTTATAATTAAATAGTAGATATTATATAATCATATATATATATATATATAATATTGAATTTAATTTTGACATATTATTATTGTAAAATAAATTACATTATTTACTAATTAAATAAAACTTCTAGCTTTAAAATAATTATTACAAAAAATAATACTTTTTAAAATAATGCAAATTTATAATTAACTAATAATATAAAATTGTATTAAATTGTTAATATATTTCAATTAATTTCATAAAATTTTGTCATCATTTAATTAATATGTTATATCAAGGATGTATTTATTTATTTTTTGGATTTCAAGTGAAATTTATTTATATGGTTTAGTCTAATACAATTTTATCAATATTCCCGTTTCTTTTTTAGTCTCTTGAGTTATAAAGTTATTAATCAAAGTATTATAATTCAATCATTTCAATATTTCATTTTAATTTTTTTAACAATGTTAATAGTTATGAGTACTTATTTTATAAAGAACATTTTAAAATAAAATTAATATTTTAACCTAGTTAATATTTTTAATGAGGTATTGATCTGTTTTATTAAAATATTCAATAAACTAAAAGCATTATGAAATTAATATAATATAACTTATTCTCATCGAAAATTATAAGTTTTGGGGATTGAAATAAGAAATAAAAATTATTTTTTAAAATTGTTGAAATCAATTTTTAATGAAAAATTAAAAATAATCAATATGAAAAACATTTACCTAAATGTTTAATCTCAATACCAGTTATCTATATTAACAATAAATAAATTTTGTAGAATCTAAAATGATTGGAGGGACAACTGTTTATTTAGCCTAAATGCCTCTAAACCTATGATTACATACATATCACAAATTAAGGGTAAGAAATAAGTGATTGCTTTTTTGCCCATTAGTGTCACAGAGTTTTGATGTTTTTTTTCTTTTACTTAATCAATGAAATTATGATTTTCGGATATGTTCTCATTGTTTAAATATAATATTAATTAATATTTTAATATATGCAATGCACAAAATAAATATTTATTTTATATAATTAAAAATTATAATAAATAAATAATTTAAATATATAAATTATAATATAATTAAAATTTATAAAAATAAATAAATATCTTTGAATATATAAATTATATTTTAAATTTATAATTATTAATCATATATTATGCTATAAATTTATTTTTAATTATTAATATTTTAAAATATTAAGATTCAATTTTAATATAAAAATGAAAAGAATATATAAGAGACTAAAAAATTAAAAAAAAAATAAAAAAAACACTATAGAAATAATTTCATTAAAAAATATTAAAAATACTTTCATTAAAAAATACATATATATATATATATATATATATATATATATATATATATATATATATATATATATATATATATATATATATATATATATATATATATATATATATATATATATATTCATATTTTAATCACTTCAACTAGAATATGATGTCGTCTGATATTTTTTAAAATATCGCATAACAAACTTTATTGACCGTCAAACACAAAAATGGATTAATACCATGTAAAATAAAATAATTATAAAAAAGACCTTGAGACCGAATTACAAATTTAAATTAAATATTAAAAGCTAGATTCTTAATTATATTAATCGAATTGGGCCAGATGTAACATCAAAGCATACTAATTATAATCCATGAAAATACAATGTACAATTTGATGATAAAAGAGAATTACTACGGTACCTTGATGGATTAAGTGAAAATCTTCTATCTATTTCAATTTATCCTTTAACTAATTATTTTTTTTAAATTTTAAATTATAATTATTTCAATTAAAAACTTTAAATTATTATTTCAAAAATATTTTAATCCTTTTTTTGTTACTAGCAGTAATCAAAATTTATAATTAAAATAATTATAATTTTCAAAAATTTAAAAAGAAAAACATTTTTATTAAATAGAGATTAAATTAATTACTTGATTAACAAAATAATCACATATGACAAGAACTTAAAAGCTATTGATCTAAAAATCAAATGTTCTAAAACCCTATTACATGGTTACAGTAGAATTTCTCAACTTTTAATACAATCAATTTAATACCACTATATCACTGAGTGTGTGAATAAATTTAATTCTGATAATGAGTATTTTTTCTTAATTTTTCTTAATATTTCAACATAATTATCCTAAAAAAAATCAATTGGTGTTAATAATTCACTGCAAATGACCCTGCAACTAGGCATGCACGATAAACATTACTGCAACCCAAAGTGTTTGCATGCAGAATAAGGGGACGATGAATTCAATCTAGCTCGCCAACTCAATCAATCTGATCCGATTTAAATTAAAAAAAAAATTGATTAGAGAAATTAAGTCTAATTGGATCAAAATAGTATATAAAATGATCTACAAATGTAAACATTTCTTCAACCATACATGCATAACGAGATTAGTTATTGTCTTAATAGTTTGAAAGAAATACATGAGTAAGTGGGAGACAAAAAAAAAAATAGTATAATTCATTTGTTATTAAATTGATTTGGATTGTAAAATTTCAATTCAATAAACTTAAATTATCCTGATTTTTTTTTATTTTACTCTACAATATGAAAATTTATCTTTTAAAAAAACTTTTTTTTATATATTAATATTTTTTAAAAGTTAAAAAAATAAATATACGTAATCTCTTTAAACTCTTTAACCTCAATCAAATCTAACTTACATTTTATTGAATTGATTTAGACATGATAATAGTAAAATTACAACAAAAAAAATCTCTTTAAACTCTTTAACCTCAATCAAATCTAACTTACATTTTAATTTTTTACAAACCAAGATTTTTTTCATATGAAACAATTAGTTTGAGTCATGAAAATTATTATAAAGTATAAAGTTTTAAATTTTATTTTTGGATATTTAATGCAGCTGTTATATATTCAAAATCCAAACTCAAAATTAGTGATTAAGCTAAAATAACATGCAAAAGATGATTCACGTGTTTAGTGGTTATTTCACGTAATAGTTTCCAAAATTGCCATAGATCACAATTCACATGCAACCTAATTTCCCAATATTTTGGACTTTATCTTCCGCAATGATTATATCTATATCTGAATTTTAAGTAAAAATTAACAACTGATATGCGTAATTATGAACTGTGTAGGACTGAGTATTGTGAAAATAAGTGTACCATTAAGAGTCTCGTTGCAAGTAGAGGAATTAAAGAAGACAAGTAGTCGTCCCAATCTCAATCCAAGTTTATGTGATTTGAAGACAATTCAAGCAAACTGGGTCAGAACTCCAGAAGTGAGCATTTTGAATGTAGGCGTTATAAATTTGACCGTTGAATAATAGATATCACAAAAGAGGCCTAATATCTACGCTAAATAAATATTAATCACACGACGTTACTAATGTGAATTATTTACCAAGGTAGCAGCCCTTCTGACCCAAAAGAAAAAAAAAAGTAGCTGCGCTGATTAGTAATAAAAGTTTTACCAAGCCATATAGTTACATAGATTATGTATAAATTTCATAGAAAATAGCACTTAGTTGTCCTTTAATTATTTACTAGTGCCAAATGACGTTAATTATTTGCTTAGGTTATGGAAATGGGAAGACCAAGGTTGGGGTGCGTGGCTGACCGCGTGTGGTTCTATACCCTATATAAACAACGACAAGGTACCACTCCTTCCAACTTTAACGCTCATAAGCCTAAAAACAAACACTTCGTGTGCACATAGTAAGAATTTGCTGAATTAGCATCTTGAGGGAAAGAGGCACGTTCAGAGACATGGCAATTGGGTGTATGGAGGTGCAACTTATGAAAGCAAAAGGCCTGCGTAACACTGATATCTTTGGTATATCTAACAAGTGTCTTTGCCTTAATTAATTTTTTTAAATCCTTAATCAAATACGGAAATAATCACTCCTTTTATTTAATGAATTTCTCTTTAACAAAAATAAAACTATAATATCAAAGCCATATGTTCTGATTTTCTTTCTTGTTCTTATTTTGCTTCAAAATTGGAATGGTTAAAAAGTTTTCAGTGAATGTTTGGTTTAATTTATTTGCAAAAATTATATATAGTTATGATAGAAACTCAACCAACAAAGTCAAAGATAATTTGCGTAATGTTGAAGGTCCCAGGTCCAAAACCAAAATAATAAAACAATCTTTGTCGGACCTGACTTTGAGAATTACGAAAAGTTTATAACAAAGTGAACCAGAGGCTGCATTCAAGCGGATCACTTTATTACAAGTTGATGATGATTGAGCCCATTTTCAAGAATACATATAAAACCCAAAATCATTGGCATGTAATTTGGGCTAAATAGTTAAATAGGATCTATTTACATGTAATTTTGCATAAGTCGTTTTTTTTATAGTTGGCAGAAAAAGGAAAAGTTCAATAATGGTGGAAACAAATAAGAAGGTCATTAACGAAAGAAATAAAAGGTTAATGGGAGTTCTAACGAATGAGATTTTATGTCAATTAAAGATTAATGAAGCATTAAATTCATAAAATTTTATACATATTAAAATATTAATGGGCATTAATTTCAGGGTTGCCTAGTTAAGCTTATAAATAAACTCTTCTAATCATCAACACAATTTATAATTTGAATAAAATTTGTGTTTTTTTTAGAACACTTTCCTTTGTTCTTAGGTTAAAGAACTTTTTATAGTGTTTATTCTATCGGCAGATCGCGGTTAGGGTCATACTTTTGATAACTTTGGTTCTATCGACAGGTCATGATGAAGGTCAAGTTTCTCCCCTTGCCTGTTTTTTTTAGTTTTTTTTTTTATTTCTTGAATTTTTAGTTATGCGATTTTTTCTCAAAATTAAGAATTAAACATATATACTACTAAGAATACGTTAAAGTGATACAATTTAATTCTCACTAAAAATTGGTCGTTTATTCTTTACTTTATTATCAAGTAAAATGGATTCATATGTTCTGATACACTACAAAGGCCAAGAGCAAAGGAGTAGTGTAGCTAATGGTACGATTTGGCGTATTCAATTCCATATTTAAGTCGCGCTTAAAATAGCTAATGGTACGATTTGGCGTATTCAATTCCATATTTAAGTCGCGCTTAAAACAAATTACATCTTCTTCAGGAGATGCATAAAAATTATGTTATTAGAGAAGTTTTGTAATGCTTATGGTTTTTAAATTTTTGTTAAACACACTCTTTAATGGTGCCTTGTGTAGGCCAAGGCAAAAATCCTATATGGAATGAGAAATTTATCTTCAAAGTAGAAAATCTTGGATCAAGCAATCAATACAAGCTCATCCTCAATATCATGGACAAAGACTTACATGTAGACGATTTCAATGGCTTCGTTATAGTTAATGTCATGTTGTGTTGCTCTTGTGGATTAATAAGATACATGAATTTCTTTAACTATTTAATTATGTACTAATTTATTATTTTTTTAATGTATTTTCTTAATTAGAGGTAACAAAATAAGTTGTTTGGTCCCGAGTCAAGGAAAGAAAACGATATAACCTAACCTAACTCAATTTTTATAAGTTGAGATTTAACTAAGCCAATTTAAATTTATTTTTTATACTTAAAAGTACATAAATTTTTAAATAAATAAATAAAAAGATAATATCAAGCAAAACTAATCCAATTCATTTTGGGCTAGTTT
Source organism: Mucuna pruriens (assembly GCA_025330945.1). Taxonomy (NCBI): domain Eukaryota; kingdom Viridiplantae; phylum Streptophyta; class Magnoliopsida; order Fabales; family Fabaceae; genus Mucuna; species Mucuna pruriens. The sequence continues at coordinate 7,791,659 of JAENHJ010000324.1, read as the reverse complement.
TTTTAACCTATTCTAGTTCAATAGCCTGGGCCAAATTAGTCTGGTTCTATCCAAGCCAATTTTTTTAATCCAACAAGCTATCAAGTTAGGCCCATTTTGCTGCTTCTAACCATGTCCATTAAGTTAATGACTAATCTCATTTCGTGATTCTGTTACTATCATTAATTCGACAAATTTTTTACACACTCTAAAGATCAAACAAGGATATTCTTGCTAAATAGATCATTTTAGTCGTATGAATGTAATTGTATCTTAAGTTATTACATAAATTCATTGAATTACTTTCTACAATTAAGCAATGAGTTTAATTATTTTACATGCAACAACAAAAAAAAATACTAGGAATAAGTCTAAATTTCTATACATTGTTTTGGCCTATCACTCAAAATTGCAAAATTAAAGAAACACATAACTTAATTTGAAATTATCATTTGTGTAATGGTGAGAAAACAAATATTAACCCTAAACCAATGGAGCATATATAATAATAATAATTCATAAATAAAATTATCATTTATAATTTTAATCAAGCATAATTTTTGTTAACTTATTCACTATTTAAAAGAGAAATTGGTTCTTCTTTGCTTATAATCCATATGTAGGATTTATTGGCCCAAAGAGTAGAGAATAGAAGAGCTAAGCTACGGAGTCTCAAGTATAGAGTGGTTCTTGCCAGCGAAATTGATGTTGATGTTACTTTCACCCAAAAAGTATTTTTTTCCATTTGATGACTTTGTAAAATATATATACATATATGTTACCAATTAATGCAGCATACTTATTATTCAAACTTCCACACACAAAAAAAAACTTATTATTCAAACAATTGTAAAGAAAGCTAGTGTTACATGCATATACAAATCGCGTGCTCTCCTCAATTATAAACCACCAAATAATTAACTAAATGTTAAGGTATATGTCAGCATATATGGTAATAATAGAATTTATGTTCCTTACTTGGTTGTTTTGGTCTTTGTTGGAATTCATGCAGGTGGAAGACAAATTTGTTGAAGAAGACATAGGAGGATGGAAAGAAAGTGAATACTATCTACCATAGATTAACAGGGCCAACATATGATAACCATGTGTAAATCGAAATTAGTTTTAGAACTGTCATTGAAGCATATTTGATTAGTTTCAATTGCATATTATTTCATTCTTTAATTCTTTTTAGCAAGCCCCAGCAAGATGCACTTAATAAATTGTACTGGTTTGTGTTATTCCTCTAATTTATATTTATTTGGTTATCCTTGTGTCGTAAATCCTAATTCTCAATTCACCCTTTGACTCTGTGAGTTGTCATCAATGTTAACTTGTATTTATTTGCCAAAATAAAACAAGTAGCACAGATCCATTAACCAACTAATCATGATGGTTTATCTAATTTTGGATAAGGGTGTTCCAGGATTACATTAGATTTGGTTTTGAGAAAGAAAAAAAAAACATTATTTGATCCAATCATTTAAGTCTTTTTTTTCACCATCTAATCATTTTGATTTTAAAATTTAATCAAATCTATTTTATTTAGATTTGGATTGCATTTTTCTAAAAACATTTATAAATACTACAATAAATTATAAATATACAAATTAATTTAAATATAACATTTCATATGTAACTTTTAACATAGTTCAAAATATAAGTTCAAATTATAAATTGAAGATAATATTAAAACTTAAAAAAACACAAATGTACTATAAATAATAACTATTTAATTCATAAAATAATTTTAATAAATGATCATGTAGTTAAATAATAAATAATCTTGAATACACAACACGTTGGATTCAATTTGAATTGAATTTTTTTAAAACATAGGAGCTGAAAATCAATTTAATGAATTTTTTTTTAAAATATATATTTTTTATTTTTTTAATTACCCATTTTTAGTTTGATTACTCACTTTGCATTAGATTAAATGATGGGTGAATATTCCTAGTTTTGAAGAAATCTTGTTATTAATATTCCGAGAACATCAAACAAGAAGGAAGTAGTACATTGATTTGAATGTGAATGATTCTTTTGATAGGGAAAGCATATTTCCTTATTTATTAATAAATACATCACTTTGATTATTGTCAAGTATACAGTGCCAATTGCAGTCAAGGGCATGTATTTTGAACCATGGTATCCTGTTAGTAGAGAAGCAAAAGTTTAATCTTCAACAGTTCAATACATTGGAGGAAAAATAAGTGTTCCGTGGAGAATGAATAAACTAAAAACCTGAATAGTAAAAACTTGTTATAGATAATTTCCAATTAAACATATCATATTATAATGGGTTATTTTCAAGGTATACATGTATGCATGTCTCACTAAAGTATGCACTCAAATGCCAAGGAATAAGATAAGAAGTACCACCATCTTTCCAAGTCGAAAGAACCACCAAAGCACAAATTGACGGATAGGTGACTAACCGCTCACCTAATCTTATATGCTTCATTCTCTACACTTCTATATAAGTCCCTTAAAAAAATTCACTTTCTTTCATTTCCGGGTTACTTTTGAGAATAAAATATATCTCTAGAAAATGTTCAACTTAGAAATTGAAACTCCAACCTTAATTAAAAAGAATAAAATATATCTCAAGATATAATTTTATGTTGAACTTAGAAATTGAAACTCCAACCTTAATTAAAGAATATAAGTATCGAACCGTTTATTATGATAACCTTCATTTTTATAATTTAATTTTAACATATTACTTTGATGTTATTTTTATATTTCAATTTACTAATTTAATTTATTGTAATAAAGTTTATTTTTTAATATATTTTAAGTAAAAATCCTATATTTAAATACAAAAATAAATTAAAATATAATATATTAAAAGTAAAGTATATTATAATTAATCAAAATTAATGAATTGAAATATAAAAATAACATATTAAAATTAAATTTAAATACCTAATAAATTAGAATTTTTAAAATAAAATATGTTGTTAAAAATAAATTAAAAAAAAATAATATAAAAATCAATAAAATCATTGATCATAATATATTAAAAAATAAATTATAAAAAATGAATTATATGTAATTATCTTATTTATATAAATAATAAATACATTTCTTAATTGATTTACATTTTTAAAAATAATTTAATTATTTTAATTTAAAATATTTTTTATTATCTTAATTATCTTAATTAATATTATTTATTTTATTAAACATATCAGCACTAAACTACTAAAATTATTAGTAAAGATTAAAAAAAATAAAAAATATAATATAATTTAAATATAACCAAAAATTTCACAATAACTAAAATTAGATAAAACTATATTCACACATACTCCAAACATATTTAAGTATTTTTATTTTATTTTGAGGGCAACTAAAACTGTTATTAGGACAGAAGGCTCAACTAGTAAAGTGGTATTTTAAAAATTCAAAACACTAGAGCGTGGACTAAAAAAATCAAAGAAATGTTTTTATTTTTGTATCCATTCACTACAATTCACTTTATCTTTTTTTATATCATATTATTTATTTTATTTTATATTTTTCTTCTTTTTATATCTCTTCTTAATTGTACAAATAGTTATAAAAAAAGTAAGAATAGAATTTCTCAAAAAGAATGAGAAATAAATAAATATTGCATGGGAAGATATAAAATTCTTTATCAAAAGCTTATAAACAATTATTCCAAGTGTGTGATTAAATGAAATATACCTTCCCAATGTCAACTTAACCAGCGATTACATATTCGTCACAGTGCATTCTAGTTAATCACTCAATCCTTGTCTAATTTAATTTAAAATCTTTTACCTTTAAATATAGCATCAAAGCCGTCTTAGCTCAGTGGTAGAGCGCGTGGCTTTTAACCACGTGGTCGTGGGTTCGATCCCCACAGACGGCGTTTTAAAATTTGCGTAATTTTAATGTTTGGTAAATATATATGAATATTATTTTCACTCTTTTATAACAAATGAGCCGTCTTAGCTCAGTGGTAGAGCGCGTGGCTTTTAACCACGTGGTCGTGGGTTCGATCCCCACAGACGGCGGTTTAAAGTAATTTTTTAAATTTCACATTTTCTTGATCTTTTTATCAACTGCCTGTTCATGGGCTTCACGGCACCAGCACCACTTCATTCATGGGCTTCACGGCACCGGCACCACCAAATTCAGCATAAATGAACATTCCACTCCCAGCATGACAAAAATGAGTTCATGAGATGGCCATGCTACTCCACCGCACATTCTCAGTATATATTCACCACTTCCATATTTGAATTTTTGGTTTTTTTACTCTATTCATTTAAGGGTCTTCGTGGAAGCATGTTCACCCCCCTCTAATTTTGTAGCTAACTATACACTTTAATGTCACCCACTAACAACCAGTTATTATTAATATATCACTACCTCCCTTTGTATATCAACCTCTTTACTGTGACCAACTTCCCCACACCAAAAATATATATTAAGTACATTACCTAAAAGTCAAAGGGGCAGCACATAAACAATGAAATTCGAAGACTATCTCATGGAGAAAAGCCAAGAGCCTCAGAATAGACAAGACCTTGAGAAAGAGGTGAGCAACTTGTTCAATACCATCAAAGAGAAAGAGAACGAGAGAGAGATTAGTAAATAACTCAGCCTTTTTTTTTTCTGATTAATGATTTCCTTTATTTATTGTATTGTCGTAGGTTGTCCAATTGCAAGCACAGTTGAAGTGTGAAGAGGCACTGAATAGGGTCTTAAGTTGTGCACTTCATGGACCTGTTTTCTCTCTTCCACTCATTCCCCCACTGTTTCCACTTCAGGTATAGTAGCAAATCCATAACATATACAAATGCAGTTTAAAATGATATAATACTTTGGATTGTTTTGACATGAAAAATTGTAGGTTCATGAGCTTCTTGAAGAATTGGCAATGGTTGAGGAAGAGATCATCAAGCTTGAAAGAAAAGTTAAGGAACTGAAACTTAGATTGTTCCAGGAGAGATACCAGAACACAGATTGGGAAATACACCATAGGAGACAACCTAAACTATATAGCCAGTTCCGAGGATCATCAAGGTATGGTTCAATGATTACTGAGCAGAGGTCAAGTTCACTCAATTATGAAGTACTTAGTAAGGGAAGAAAGACAAGCTATAGAAGGGCTTCTCTAGGTTCTGCATTGGATTTCCATAGCCTATTTTCCGCACCAAGAAGGTCAACCGGTAAATACATGACACTCCTAATGGCACATTTGGTTTCATAAAACATTTTCTATATTTATTTTTTTCTTTTGTTTTAGAGATCTCACATTAACGCCAAAATAATGTATAAACTAATTTAGAGTGGAAAACTCCATAAGATAATCCTAGTAATTTAGAGTTAACTTTTAGAATTGAGTTAAGCTTGAACTCAAATTTTAAGATTTTTCACAAGTAATTATAAAAATGCACTTTGATTTCCATTTTCAAACATCCTTAATCTTGTAGAAGTCTTTAAACAAACAAAAACACATTTGGAATTTGTATAATTTTTCTGTGCTCAATTTTCTCACAATGTGGTTTGGATATGTGCTGAACAGAATATGAAGTATCAAGAAGGAACAGTGGAAAGATAGCAAGAGAATACCCTATCCATGTAGAAGATGCCATTGAGAAACCAAATGAATTGTCAGAGGAATTACTTAAGTGTCTAATAGGCATTTTTCTGGAATTGAACAGGGCATCATTGGACAGAGAAGAATCAGAAACTGTCCCTAGACTTACACTTCCATGCATGAAGTCCACTGGCTTGATATCAAAAACCTCATTAAACTACAAGGCACCTTCAAATAGCAATGCCTCCTATCTTGATCCTTATGGCATATCATCAGATTTAAATTGCACAGCAAGAGATGTAGGACCCTATAAAGACTTCATTCAAATCACTAGGAGCTCTTTGGACATAGACCGCTTTTCACATTGCCTGCCAGCATTCAGAAAATTGAGGTTGATTTTGAGCTTCATTAGAGCCTTAGTTCAGTTTATTTCCTATAAAATCTTTTAAAACAGGAAATAGAATGAAAATAGAAAATGTTTTCACTAACCAAACAAGTACATAGTGTCTACATGTTATAGTGCCATATTATACTATCTTTTTTTACCATTTCTTCTTATTATCTACTTCCTCTTTTATAGGGTGTTGATGCATAAGCTATGTGATTTAGATTTAAGTTTCTTGACCTACAAGCAGAAGTTAGCATTCTGGATCAACATCTACAATGCCTGCATAATGAATGTACTGTAAGGCATTTCATTTCAAGCCTTCAATTCATTACCATCAACACACCTAACATATCTGTGCAGTAAATCTTAGAAACCTTTCTGTTTTGATCTAATTATAGGCATTTTTAGATCATGGTCTTCCTTCTACTCAGGACAAACTGTTGTCTCTTATGAATAAGGTATGTCAGTGAGAGGTGTACAGTAACTGAGCAAGCTTTATTCTGGAAGTTGTGAAGCATGAAAAGTTATTTTTTCTCAGCGATTGTGGTAAAATATTATTTAATTATGTAGCTACTTATTGACACAGGCTGCAATGAATGTTGGCGGGATAGTCCTGAATGCTCTGGCTATCGAACACTTTATTCTTCGACACCCATGTGAATCAAAACATGTACGACACATTTTTAGTTATCTCACAATAACTTCTCAACTGCCTGCACCACCCTTCTTTTTAATTTCTTTTCTTTTCTAAGGAAGGAAGCTGGGTTTCTTACAAGTACACTAACCTTTATTACTTTCTGAAATGAGCTTAGCATGCAATGAATTTTTAATTTTATTAAACAAAACAATTTGTAAGAACTCATGCAACATTCAAGCAAGTTTGAAATGATGGATATTGAGCTTTTATTTTGTAACATGTGTTGATGTTCTTTAACACCCAACTAACTATATAGTTCACAAAAGGGTCCAGTGGATGAAAAGGAAGTGCTATTGAGGCATGCTTATGGTCTGGGGTATCCAGAAGCCAATGTCACCTTTGCTCTTTGCCGAGGAACCTGGTCCTCACCAGCAGTAAGTGTATTTAACTAACTTTAAAGAAACAAATTAATGAAGACATATATTTGGTGAATATATGTATACATGTACGATGTTTCTTGCAGTTAAGGGTGTACACTTCAGAGGAAGTTGTGAACCAATTAGGGAGGGCCAAAGTGGAGTACTTGGAAGCTTCAGTGGGTATCATAAACAAGAGAAAGATAATTGTGCCTAAGCTTTTGCAGTGGCATATGCACGATTTTGCAGATGAAATGGAATCGCTACTAGAATGGATTTATAGCCAATTGCCACGCTCGGGATCATTGAAAAGGGCCACGATGGAATGCCTCATAAGAGAAACAAAATATCCAGTGTCTAAAATGGTGGAAATTCAACCATATGAATCTGAATTCCGCTACCTCCTTCCTATGTAAATAAAAAAGTAGATTGCAACACTTTTGACATTTTTTTCTAACATTTTTTCAATTATTACTAAAGTCAATATATGTTTCATTAAATAGATATGTTTATGCTTCATTATCTAGCTTAAATTATTTTTTTATTTTTATACTCATTCAATAAATGTGAAGTATTCCCCGCTAAAAACAGTAATTAATCTTTATAAAAGATTGTGAGCTTACTAAGTAGTGAATATTTTTCTTCCATCATGATTTTTTTTATATCAAAGACTAGGATTCTAATCCTAACATCTCTAGTTACTACTACTTTTGTCGACCAATAATACTAAAGTTGTTATTTGATATCAAGTTTTTACATGAATTTTAATAAATTAGAATCTAATTAACTTAACTCACAGGAAAGAGTAAAGGAGGGCTAAGGGGCGTGGAGGTTAAAAAAAAAATCATCTTGTACTGTGTAGTATTTTGAAATTAAATAAAATTGAGAGGCATTGTAGTGCAAAAGAAAAAAAAAAGGAATATAATTTGGCGAGAAGACTATTGCACTTTGTTGCTAGACAATCTTAGGTTTGTTGGGTGTTTACATGGATGATAATAATTTTAGATTTCCTCTTTTTTTTTTTCTGGAATAACTGGTGTTGCTTAGGAAGGAAATGAAGGAGTTATTTTTCTTTTTTACTTCAAATCATAACAACAAGGTGATTCTTGTAAGTAAAGATCACAAATTGGGTCTCACAGTCCAATTTGAACAATCTATAAATAAAATTGGACTGCAGTCTAGAATTTAAAGCCTGATCAATTTCATTTGGTCCAATGGGCTGGGCTCCAAACAACTAGGCCTATTTAATTCAAAAATATTTTTTATTTCCTTATAAAATTTTTATAAATTTTAAAAATAATCAATTTCATCTAATCCAATAAATCTTTTGTCCATAAAAAAATTCAACCGTCTACTCTGCTTTACATATCTGCCCCCATCAAGTTAGGTCGGGCCAGAGAGCCATTTGTGACCTCTACTTAAGGTTGCAAGTGATAGTTTTTTTTTTTTCTGGGCATACATTGTGCTGCATGATTTGGAAACTATGTTGGATGGTTGTGAACTCAAAAGTTTATAAATTGTGAGATTTGTAATTTTTAGACTTATAGTCTGCAAAGTTTACAAGTAGGTAGTTATTTTCATCAAGAGTGCGATTTGAATTTGATTCAATTGGTAGCAAGGAAATATGAATAAATAATAAATACACTCACGCTGTAAAAGATAATAAAAAATATTATATATGATAATTTTATTAATTTGTATTATATCTTAAAAAACCATCTCTGTTATAATTTTTAATTAATTAATCGTGGAAAAAAATATTAAATTAGTCAAAGAAATTAAACTAAAAAATTATAATAACTCCCTGTGCTTGGATGCAATATTATTTGATTTCAATAGTTAAATCATGACCGGTTTCCTCTTGTTATAGAAAAGAATTGGTGGTGTTTGTCTTCTAATGAACTTGTCTATTAATATGTAGTAAAAGTTCCCAATGAACTAAATAAATTTAAAAAGAAAAATTACACTTGAAGAAAATCTATCACTTGATTTACCTCAAAAAAACATAAAAGAATACTGCCAAACTCTTAATCTCACACATTGTCTCAAATATTGCTTTAAGCTTAAATATCTTTCTAACATGCAAATATAATTATTTTTGTCTTTTTCTCCTACATTTTTTTTATTCCTGAAATTTCCATGCATTAGTGTTTTTTTGTCCTTGCTGTTAATATTCATTAAAAAAATATTGATGGGGTTGATAGACTTCCAATGATGATATCATCAAGTTCACGTACTGGCAAAATGTTACGTGATTAATTATCACATTATCAAAAGTGTCATGTTATAATTCTATATTTTTAACTATTTTAAAATTAAATAATAAAATAAAACATTATATGGACTACAAACGAAAAGAAAATAATTTTATAGGATTAAATACATAAAGTGAAAGAAAATATTGATAATTGTATGGATCAATTTTCTTGGTAGGAATTTGCACGAGCTTAAGGTTGTCAAGTGAGAAAAAGTATTAAGTGTATGGAGACAAAGATATATAGTATATTAGATATCTTTTAATATTTAATTCATTATTTTATTTTAATATATCACTTTTTTTTTGCTTTTATTATTTTCTAATATTTAACCTAAGAAAACAATTAAAGAATAAAATAATAATGTGACACTTGATTATGTGGCATTTAATGATGTAACACTTTTGATTACATGACACTTGATTATATTGCATTTTTATTATATAATGTTATCATTGGTGGAAGTTTGTCAACTATCAACATTTTTTGTAATAGATATTAACAATGAGGAACAAAAATGCTAATGTCTTGAAAATTCAAGGATCACAAACAACAACAAAAATTGTAGAGATAAAAGCAAAAATAACTATATTTACATAGACTAAAAATATATTTATGTCTTTCATTTTATAGTTTTTTTTTCAATAAAATAAATAAATTATGTCCTAATTTAGGGGATTGGGAGTTGATATATTCATCTAGTCTATTTTTTATTTATTTTCGTATATTTCCAAATAGAAATCAAAAATAAAATTCAAAGTCTTTTTAGCTCAGAGGTAGAGTACATGGCTTTTAACCAGGTGTTGTTTTTGAATTATGTGTAACTTTAAAAATTAACATTCAAAGCCTTCTTAGCTCAGAGGTAGAGCGCGTGGCTTTTAACCACGTGGTCGTGGGTTCGATCCCCACAGACGGCGATCATTGAATTATGTGTTGTATAGATTTGATTTTTTATTTGGGTCTAACTTAGCAGTCTTTAAATGAAACTTAAAATTTTTTAACTCACTTTTGAAAAAAAAATGACTTTCTAGTTTTAGCTCAAATACACAATTATTATTTTTAAATTAAAAAATATTGGGATGAGATGTCATTGCAATATTAGTGAATATCATTTCAAGCTTTATTTGAGGTGATGGTAAGTTTTTTGTTTTTTGTTTTCAAACTCAAGTTTGAAAGCAAACCTTGTTTGGATTAAAAAAAATGGTTGAAATGGTCTTTAAATGAAACTTAAAATGGTTAAGTTTATAGAAATTGTTTTGTCCCTTTTGATACTTTCTTCTACCATTCATTAGCTCTCGTTTAATATTCTTTACCTTTTGTTTAGTATTCTTTAAAAGTGATAAAATGAATTAAATCAATCGATTAACCTAATTAAACTTAATAAAATATAGGACTTGAGTTTTAAATTTTGAGCACAAATTAAATATAGGTATTTTTAACCTAATCTAATCATAGTTTGATCTAAGCTTATCCACGAATGGCCTACATAAATTGAAATTTTATCAAGTTTGTGCTTCATTTTATAAGTCTAAATTGAATGAGTTTTTTAGTCTAATTCATTATATTCTGATATCAACCAACCCAAACCTACCTAATGAAATGTTATGCTTGGACTTTAAATTTAAAACATAAATTAAATAAAAAAAATTTAATTTGATCTAAGCTTAATCCTTAAACATCCATACAAATTAGGTTTTCACTAAGTTTGGACCCCATTTTAAAATATGAATCAAATCTACAACATGTGACTCACATTAAGTACATCATTAACTCAACTCGAATCTTCTTGATGAAATATAGGACTTAACATTAAATTTTGAGTATAAATTAAATTTAGAATATTTTTTTTATCTTAATCCAATCATGGTTCAATCTGGACTTAACTTAAAAAAGTCCAAAAAAACTTAAATCTTGTTTTTGTTGTTTTACTATGCTCCAACTCTAAATCCTCTCATCACAACCTCATGCAAAAAGTCTCATGTCATTTTAGTGATTTTTTTTATAAAATAATTATAATATTTACGTTGAAAACTACAAGCAAAAAACTAGTTTTTATTTATAAAAAATTAAAACTTAAAATCACCTTAAACAAGCTTATGCAACTTTTTTTTTGAGTTTCCTCCATCTAATTGGAATCATGAGAGTGAAAGACCACAAGACGTATTGTCCAAGGCATACATCAAGAGACATGCTCTGAACTGTTTCAATTTTTGCAGTTATTTGTAATGTCATTTATAATAGAATTTAGAGCAAATTATCCTAACATTTCCTGTATTTTTTTAAAAAATTCACACGATACTCCCGTCTTGTTTTTTTTTTCTAAAGTTACTTTTCTTAATAATTTATTATACTAATATTTCACGTTACACTGTGTATCATTATAAAACAGTTACTGTAAGGTTTAAAAAAAATAAACACAAGAATATTGTGTGAATTTTGAAAAAACTATAGCAGCTGGGTGTAATTTACTTTAGAATTCATAATTTGTAATGGATCTTTAGAATTTACAAATTATTTTTATGGTTAAGATTTGATACAATCACTATTGTGACCGCAGAAAATTTGTCTTGCAAAATGGGGGTTTGCCACTGTAAATTTGACTGTACACGATTACTTTATGTCACTAGCTTGTTGTAAATTTTGTATAATAATGTTATACTAGAAATAGAATAGAATTTTTCATAAATGAAGGTGACTTACCTTAAGCTCAATGAAATTGTGTCCATGTACTTAAATTTCAGAAATGACAATAATCTCTCATTTATATAATTAAAAAGAGTAGGGTTCATTCAACAATTAACGTTTTCAATTTTGTATCCCCACAAAAAAAAAAAAGTGACACTTCGTTAAGATTTAGGACTTCAGGTTTAGTTGACATTAATTTTAAAAACACGATTATCTGTTGAGTTTAACGGGCATTCTTGATAATGTAAGTTTTTATAATATTAACTAATCAAAAAATTATTTTTTGTACAATTTTTAAAATAGTTATTATAAAAAAAATGCTTGTAAATTATTCTATCCAAACTTAAATAAGTAAAAATAAATAATTTGCATGCTAATTAAGAAAGATAATTAATATCATTTAATTTTATTAAATTTAAAAAATAATATTTTTCTAAACTGCCATTTATTAAAAGTTGATATTAAGAATATAGAAATAAAATTATTGAAAATAAAATCTCAATTAAATAAAATACTTTGAAAATGATATAATTAAATAATGTAAAATTAGTTAAAATTTACCTATATTTTAGTTTATTATTCATGAATTTTTTTACTTGTATTTAAGTCCAAGAACAATACTCTTTAATACACTACTTCTAGCACATTCTTTATTATTAATTAAAATTTATTAAAATTAAAAAATAATAAATAAGATTGATTAAAACAAAAGTGAAACTCATAAAAAATTGTATTCTAAAAGGATGTGTTGCTAACATTTTTTTTATTAAAATACAAGTTATAGCATGAAAAGTCATTTTAATAAAAGAGTTACAATCCCCTTCCCCCTTCCCAAAAAGATTTCATTGTACATGCTAATAAACACACTTGAAACCAAAAAAGTCAACCCAAACAAAATATCAGGAAGACTGGTATACTGCGAAAGAAAGGGGGATAGCCAACCCAAGTAATATCCTTTATCTTCAATTTAAAATTTCCAACGCAATATAGAATATATAGGCTCCGTACACAATTTAGTCTTACAAGAATCACTAGGGTTTTTTTTTTCTTCTTACACTCAGAAATCAGAAAATTCACGCCCACCAAAATCTATATGGTGCAATTTAATAGTGTGCCAGAGGAATTCTTTTCCAAAAGGTGGTTAAATTTATTTAGAAAATTCATTCAATAAAAGTGTGTTAGAAAAGGTGGATAAAAGAGTACCAACACATAATAAGAGAAGACATACGTCAATGGAAAATTAGAGATTAAACATTAAGGAGATTACAGTCATTCATCCCCTCACCCCACCCGTTTTTTCTTCCTTCCCAACAATATATAAAAAAGAAAAATATGAATTCCGACACCTCACCAAAAGCCACCTAATAAAATCCAATTACTTGACAAGCATGAAAGCTTTTCAAATATAATTCCCCACAAATCAATGTGTGAATTTCCTATCCGATATCAAATCTTACAAGTGGGTAACAACCGGCTCAACTAAGAAATTGACAACCCTATTTAAGAAATTTAAGCCAAAAACGGTTTCTTCACAGTTAACTTTTACAGAAACAATTAATGGGTCCGAGCATTTACCTTCAACAGTAACTGTAATTAAGCATGGCATCGAATTGCTCAAGATCTCACTGCTGAAACGCAAACACAAACCAGATGCATCATCAAGGTTGGCAGCAAGCGGCATATCCACAGATACAAGAGAAAGATTTGCATTGCTTAGCATCTTTAGCGCTAATATTTCACAGATCACAAGGAATTTGTCCTCTGTCAAAGAGTTGCTACCCTTGTTCAGCTCTAGAATGTGATCAGTAAAGGTGCAACTGTATGCAAATTATGCAAGAAAATCAAATTTAGAATTCCCAGATGAAACAAGAAAACAAAAAGCCTTATCCCAAGGTTGAAACAGGGAAAAAATAGAAGGAAGAATCCAGAAAGTGCAGGGAACATAAAAAGTAAGCTCATAATAAACAGATAATTAGTGTCAATTATGCGCACAAAAGAGATTCTTCTTGCATCATTTAAATTACAATGGCATTTCCAATGCCCACCTCTTCAGTTTCTATTCAAATCAAGATGCAGCGTTACTTTATCTGACAAGAATTGCCTAAGCCAAATAGTTAATAACTTAATACTCTGAAGCTAGCAAACACTTGCAAAGATAATTTTATTTGACAATTATAGATCCTAACATCATTCTTAACAAAGATAGTCAAAAACTAGTTGGGCAAAATGCTAAGATGGACTATATAGCCATATGGGTAAACTATAAGGGTTTGTTTGGTTTGTTAAAATGTTTTCTATTTTGATTAATAATCACAAAAATATCACATTGTTTTCACTTTATTTCTTGTTTTCAAAGATTTATACAAAGAATCAAGAAGACATCTCTGTAAATTGTAGTAATTGATGAAAACAGAACATTACCATTAACCAAACAGGCACCTAATTATTCTAGATTCTAACACAATTAAAAAAACACAAGTGGGATATACTAATTTAACTTTCTTTTTGAAGTATAACCAATAATGGATTCAGATAAACATAAAAACATATTTCAGAAAGCTTTCCCAAGGGATATAGAAACAAAATAAAGAACTTGAATAAGTAATATCCATACTGTTCAAAATTTAAGCCTCCTTTATTTTTTACATGCAAAAACAGCCAAAATACTAAATACGCGGTTAAAAGACCAAAATAATTTAAATTTAAATTCACTCAATTGCCCCCATTTACTTATAAGAAGATTCCTATTCTTTGAAGTTCAAATTTTAATTTTAAATTCAAGACTACCATTTTCCCCCTTGACACACTCATCTTGCATATGGATGGCATTTCATAAGAATTTGACCGATGCCTAATCCTCTATTATAGTATTTTAAGTTTTCAACATAATTAATAAAATGTGAAGAAGGAGGGCTATCGAGTATGATAGCATTAGGAACCAAAGTTTTCCAACAAGGCACATGATCAGATATATCCAACAAACAACAAATGACAGTCATACCTCCTCACATATTCAAACATCCCTGGAAGGCGAGATTCCTTATCTCTGAAATCTTCAATACTGATGGGAAGTGGTTTTACAAAGTATCCTATGTCAGGCCTTAACTTGACAGGGAATTTCTTGTCATTGCAAAATAAAGCCAGTTTCAGAGGCAAAAGGTGGTGATGGAATCGAACTAGCAGAGTCTGGTTTGCTGTCTGACCAGGCTCCAGAGAAGCAATCTCCTCCATGGAAACCAGTGCTGGTTTATCAATATGAAATTTCAAGGTTCTGCAACAGAGACATAAAAGTAGTCTGCATTAGGAACTTTGAAGCTAGCATGTAAAGACTTCGCAAGGGTAAATTAGCCAGTACATATACCACAGATTACACAATGTACAGGCAATCTAAATTTATGGAACCCAGTAAAAGAACAAAAACATTTAAGTTATTAGAACATATCAATAAAACAAATAAGCATATAAATTCCAAATTATAAAAGAAGAAGAAAAATGAAGACAACCACCACACAAAATCTAAACAGATTAAAACTTACTTCTCAGTTGTTGGTGATATTTGATCGTTAGAATCAGAGCTTTTGCTATAGGCTTCATCTATTAAGACTATATCAAACATTGGCTCCAGAGAACAATTTTCAAATAATAGTTCCAAACATACAAGGTGAGAGGATATGCTTGAAGTCTCAGATGAAAATGAATAATTCACCTTTAACCCATTTCCATTTGCAGGATCTAAGAGAGTGTAGCATTTGGGTTTAACTCGACTTCCAATATTTCCAATGGTTATTCTTGCTGAAGATCTACGAACTTGGTTTTGTTCTATCTCATTTCCTTTAGATGACCCGGTTGGTTCATCTAACCAAGACTCAAGAGACTTTGTTGACATCAAGTCCCGAAAACCAGCTGTGCCAGAGGGTGCCCCACCATTCTGATTTTCACAGACATTGCCAGTGTCTGAAATCTGAATCAATGGATCAGCATTATCTTCACCTTCATTGCCAGAAACAGATTCATCACTGACACTGACTTCACCTGAACCAGTAATAGACTGTTCAGAACTATAATCAGAAGCACTTTCCTCATCCAAAGACCCAGATGTGCCAGGATCATCCTCCTCATCTAAATCACTCTTAGCAGCTCCATCATACTGATCGAGATCAGCATATGGCAGGCTACAAGGTTTTGGGAGAGGCTCATAGCCAGGAGCTGCATGGAATACTAACTGTGAAAGAGACCCCGGGAGATAAAACCGGTAATCGATGGGTTCAGATGGAACTGTTACAGCTTTTATCTGTCCACCAAATATGCACTCTGCAAGTACATAGAACTGGTCTCTTTTTTGTGATTCACTGTTTTCTTCTTCCAGATGTTGAGACTCCAAACTACTAGAGAGAAGTTTCTTTAAGAAACGTGAACGATCACGGATATCATAGTTAAGATCACACTCAGCCAGTTCAATTACATAACTCCAAATTTTTCTCACAGTCAAAATATCTTCTCCCTTAATGCACACTAAGACCTGTCATCGAAAGCCATTTAAATCATAAACTAGTCACTTTCAATGGAACTCTTTCTCCCCTTTTTTTCTTATATAGGGAAGAAACAAAGTAAGAAGCATGCATATAAAATTCAGGAACAAAGAATGTAAGTTCTAACATTAGTCACTATATGGTCCTATACATATTTAACAGTACATAATAAAATTCAAATACAATTACATCTTCTAACTTAAAAATTGGGAAAGCAACAAACAATATAGAATGCATGGTGATATACATCAACCACATATTATGTTATGGAAAGAGAAAACTCTGTAAACAAGGATAAGCAGATGAGCATTTTGTTCCTTTTTTTTTTTTTTTGCTTCCTTTATAGGTTAGATTTATATTCAAAAGAGTCCTTAATTGACTAGGATCCTATAATTTCAGATTTCTTTCCTTGGTTAGTAAAGATCCTATCATGCAAGATTTCTTGCCTTTGTATTAGCAGTCTTTAAAAGGCTGTCATTATTCAATAAGAAGCAATCAGATTTATCTCTTATTTTAGTCAGTCTTAGAAAGGGCTCTGTCAAGGACAAGTTTTCTTCTCCCTATTTACGATAGGTCGCAAGAAGGATCTTCCACATCCAGACCCATGACTAGATCCTACATCCGCAACATTACCCTCATGCAGGAGTCAGCTATATTTTGTTTATATTTGAACAAACCAACGACACCAAAATGACCACATGCAAATACTCACCAAATGGGTCTGGAAAGCTCATATTGAAGAACAGGAAGGAGCTAGTAGTAGAAAACATTTGTCCAATTATCATATTAATCAACCAATAAACAACAACATATAAAAAGAATCACATTTTTTTCATACAATAGTATAAAAATAACTTGATGACATACCTTTGCAGTTGTATTGAGAATCTGAAGCTTAGCTTCTAATGCTTCTGAAGTAAAACACCAGGCAAGATACTTAAGTAGTGTACTCAACATCCGTGGAATTATCTCACCCAGAGAGCAATACTCCCCCAACATCCAAATAATCATTGCACGGGCAGCAGGAACCTTGATTTTATCCAAGCTACGGACTAACTGAATTATAACCTTTTAAAATAGAAAGGCTAGAGGTTTCAGTCATAACTATACAAGCAACGTACCAAAAGATTGCATGTACTACTAACTCAAGAATTGCAATCCCACACACAAGATAGTAGTATTTTGTCCAATCTCAGATCCAGTTTGTTCCACATACTCCATAATTAATCTTGAAACAATTTTAATTCAATACAAAAAAAAAGGAATAACAGTACCATGGGAGATGATTTTATATGAAGCATACCTTCTCATAACTGGGTGGTTCTAATTTTATAATTGATTTGATGGATATAATTGCCTGAATTAGCACACCCTCTTCTCCATCCAAGGATCTAATTTCACCATAAAAAATATCTGCAAATATGGATATTAAACAAGAAACATGACATATTTCTTTAATAAATAGACTTAACAACTAGATCACACACCTTGTCTAACCAGAGTCAACAATCCTTCCAAGCATGAAGTTGCCATTTTTGGAAGTCGCTGAGCACATAAACCAATGGCAGCAACTGTGTCAGCAGCAAATCTCCTATCTGGATCTCTGATATAATCCTAGCAACACACTAAGTAGAGTGTCAATTTACGCACCAAATTCCATAATTTAAATGACATATCAAAGAGTTAAATGCAAAAAAAAAAACATAAAAAGTAATGAAACCTATGAGCAGGTGACAGTGGATGTATGCATAAGCATATTTACCTCCTTCAATTTTTATTTTCTTTTGTTAAGGTATGAAGAGACACCTATTGGGGTGTTGGGGGATTGAAGCCCTCGCCATGGACACCAAAAATCAGATTAAATGATGATTTACAGAGTTTAATTAGATTAAACTCATTCCAAATGTGTCCAAAAAAAATAATGACCCTATTTCTTATATTTTAGATAATACTGATATAGCAAGCAAATAGTTCAAAATGAAAAGAAACTTATATATAAGAGCAGAAAGTTGAAATTCCCCAAATCATTCTATCCATTTTGCACATGGAAACCAAGTAAAACTAGACATATTATTCTTTCTGGAAAACAGTCACCTCACACCATAACTAATCTTGGGGAAAAAACTTATTCGATAGGAAATACCTGAAACTCTTTATAAATGAATGAAAAGGATGAATCCATAGCAATAGAAGAAAGTATATCTAGCTTCAGTGCCTTTATCTGATAGGAATCTGAAGAGCATATGAAAAAATCTTGATAGTGTGGGGCAAAGAGAGATGGCATAGCTTTAGCAAACACTTGGATATTGCACAATACCTGCATAAGTCGATGAACAAACAATAATTAATATTGCAGTCAAGTATCAAAGAAATTGAGAAAATATGTTTTCTTGCCTTATCCAAGGATATGTTCTATGTACCCCATCTCTCCTCCTAATAATCTTTTAATATCAAAATAAAATTTTATTATTCACCGAAGAGAGACATATTCCAACATTTTAATTGGACAATGGTAATACATGTCAATAATAAAAGCAAGCAAGATATCTCCCAAGAACAATCAAACACCATTACCTCTCAAAAGATTCAGCATAAAAATCCCCCTTGCAAAATTCTAACACCCTGCAGATACAATGCTATCTCTCATTGCATTAACTAAAGAAATCACTAATTTCATCTAAACTTTGAAAAATGAAATGAATGAATCACCAATCAAACATTACATTCATTCCAGAAACAGAGCATTCTTATTTAGATGTCTAGAAAATACACCACAACTGAATAAAATTTCCTTGAGTAAAAGTGTAACCATCAATTCCAAAAACATGTCAACAATGCCACTCATGTATAAAATAATAATAATAATAAGATCATGCATTTGAAGGTCATTAACATGGCCATCTAAATTGTACAATTCCAGGGTTCATGAAAACTTCTAACTTCGTACCCACACCATCTATGTTAATATCATGGTGTCACCCTAGCTGGAAGACACTGGGCAAAACATCAAAATGAAGTGACTCCTGGAAGTGTCATGAACTCATCAAAATGTAATAAATGAAGAATAAGATCATTACTAAGTACCAGGGGATGCTTTAGGTATCCCTGACCCTACACTATAAGCTGTAACACATATCCCACTAGCATTCACTCAGGTTCAGTTATGATGATGTATTCATTCAACTCATATTTGGGACATAGAGCAAAAAAACAATATCATTTTTATACTTTAGGCTCATCATAACTGCAAAGTCTAGACTCTTGACTATGGCAGGTATTAAGAATCCTAAGCAATAGATAATTCGGGTCTCATGGTGAGTATTGCATCACTTCAATGACCCTCTACCCAAAATTTTCTTTTGTCCTTTTCTAAAACTAATTTAAATGATATCAAACATACAGACAGGTTTTTTTTTTCTCTTTCAGAGGCTAGGAAGATAACCTTCTTCTCACTAAACTCATTTAACAGTTTCATGAGTCACAAGGACAGACAGTAACATAATATAATCAACAAGGGGGAAAATAGGAACATTATCTAATAAAACAAATCAATAAAAGTAATAATGTATTAGAGATAAGAGAATAAGACACAAACCTATAATGATATAGTACACATTTACACAAGGTCCTCAAAAGAAGATTCCATATATAATTTATAGAAGTATATCAAATAACAAACAAATGAATCTAACAGACAATGTAGAAGAACAGAAATAAAACAAGATAAACAAACTAACAAAGGATTCATTAAAAGTTGCATACCACATATCTTGAGGCAGATGATGATCGCAAGACAAACAAGAGTGGTTTAACAATTCTTTTGGTGTGCTCCTTAGAAGCCATTATCCAGTGTACACCAGCAGCTGCAAGAACAACTGCACTGTTATTACTCCATAACAATGGTGATGTACACTGCAGCAGGATCTTCACAACATCATTACTGCAAGATGTATATTGTGATACATCTAATTTAGGAGCAACCCTATTTGTAGAACTTGATCGTGATAAGTACTCATCTGGCCCTTCAATGTAACATTGGAAGATCATATTGGCTAATTCAGATACAGTATTCTCAATCGCATAACCAGCATCTTCATTTGAAGTAATGTAGGATTCATCTTCCTCTAAACTGTCAATGTCTTTATTATACGAAGAAAACATGACGGATTCTTTGACAAGCCCATGCCTCGCTATCACATACCGCAAAAGGATACCAATTAGAATTATTTGACCCCACTCCTCCACATCAGGAAGAATCTCACACAGCCGTCTGTAATTTCTTCCAATCAATGAAAAATTGTTTGGACAGACAGAAGTAAATGCAGATGCAGCAGCTCCAACAACTCCTGGGGAATGGTCATTTAAAAGTAGTCCAACAATCTGCAGCATAAGAAGGATCACAATTCACATACTGAACCTGTGTAGCTTTCCAACAACACATTGATTAACTCAAATATCTTGCATAAACTATCTTTTAATAATTTTTAGTTCAAAAGTATGTAGCCCAAGGAAACCCTGAAGAAAACATCACATTTTCTCGCCATTATTATTATGTCATCTAGGTCCAATTGAAGACAAATCTCAATAACTATGATAAACAGCACACACATTAACCAGACCTCTTCAATTGCAAAAGCATGTTCCTCCATCCGCAAATCATGAAGCTTGGGAAGAGCATTAGCAGCACACTTTCTAACATAGACAGAAGGATCTCTCGCACATTTTTGCACAGCAACAATAACAAGCGGTGCAATTACGTGAAGGCGGATTCCAGCCATGGCACGAAGTGCCCATGCCCTCACCAATGGATTTGTGTCCCCAAGGTCCTTCTGGAAGCAATTAATCGACAGCAATGCCTCATTTGGACGCCTAAGTAAAACAAACAAACAAACAAAACACTAAGAAAACAATAACTCATCATTAACAAAATTCAAGATGGCAGAATATTATAATCCGGGAAACATCAGCATAAATTGAAGTCCAAAGGCATAATTCTAGTACATAACCAAACTGGAGTCCAAAATGTCCATACCTAAATCATGTTTTCCATTGTGTAAACAAAAATACATTTATTCAACTAGCAAAGCTTAATTTCCAAGTCGTTCTACAAAAATCAAAAGAGTTATAGACTTAAAACAGGTACTTACTTTTCAGCATAATGCAGGAGGTACAAATAGACCAGCTTCTTCACTTCCAATGACTGAGACGCAACGTTTTTAACAACCTGTAATTTTTGTTCATATTCGAAACTAAGTCAGAGAGAGAGCATGAACAGCACGCAAGAGAACAAAAATCTATTCGAATTCCTAATGAAGGTGAGTGAAGGTGAGTGAAGGTGAACCAGTTCAAGTGGATGTGAACAAAAATTGATTCGAATTTCTAATTCCTAATCAAATAAACTAATTCAAAAAAAAAAAAAACTACATAACGCAATCTATCTAGATGCAAAATTCTCTTCTCAGTGAAGGTGAAACAAATCGAATTCGGCATTATACAGAGAGAAATGGAGGAGGAGGCGAGTAAGGAATAGTTCAGGAGGCATGTATCGATCGGTACCTGAGGGAAGAAGTTGGAGACGTCGAAGCCCTGGGCGATGAGAGCGAGCAAGCGCTTGAGAGCTTCGCACTTCTCGGAATCGAACTTGCTGTCGAGGAGAGGGGCGATGTTGACGTCTTCGGGATCGTCGTAGAGGTGCGCGTCGGTGCCGATCCGGAACACCGCCGTCGATGCCTTGCTCAGGGATTCTGCTGTCGCTCCGAATTGGGGGAACATTTTTTTTTTCTTTTTTAATCTCTCTACCACGGAATGGAATCAATTGTTTATGAATTCTGATCTGTGTTCTTGTTCTGATGTTTTGAATGCTAAAACTGTACTGCGACAAGAGCTGCGAGCCAGGCCACAGGGTGCAGCGAGAGCCCACTGATCGTTTCGATGCTCGATTAGCAAAAATAACAGATTAGACGGTAATGTTTTTCTCCTTCCAGATTTACCTTCGTTACTTTACTTGCTGGATTAAACGGTATTAATACTTTATTACTTCGATACAATACGTAGATGTTTAACAAAAATTATTATAAATATTATTAGCAAAAAATTTAATTCTTATGAAAAGACCACATTTATAATATTGGATCAAATTTTATCTATATTTAAAATATCACTAATTACTTTAATTAGTTGAAACTAATTCGATTTAACTATTAGTCTATATAAAATAAATAAATAAATTGATCATTGCCTTGAAGTATAGTTCCGCATTTATAATCTTTATTTTGATATTATATTACTCAATGCATTAACATATAATTTTACTTCATTTACACGAATCGTTATCATGAAAATTTTTTAATTTGATTTTTTAAAATAATATATGTACTTTATATTGTAATAAAAGACTAATAATTATTTTTTTCTTTCATTAAGTATTATGATTTATTTAATAATTATTTTTTATTTTTATTTAAAATTTAAAATTGAAAAAAAAAATACTATACATGAGACATCAAATTTTAATTATAAAAATTGCAAACTCCATAGAATTAAAATATAATGAAAAAATGTCACGACTGCTTTGTCAAAATTTGATGGTTATAGGTCAAAAATGTAAATTAATCTTTTGTTGATATCTAATCATTCATTAAAGTTAGTATAAATTTTAAGACAATTATTATTGAAGTTACCAAACAACATAGTGATTCCCTAATCATATATAGCACGGCGTAAAACCAGAGTAACAATTGTCAATTTTCTGTTTTACCATAACATTAAACTGGAACTTTGAGAAATGGATTCATTGTTCCTATTACATCTCTAGAAAAACTTCTCCAATTTATAGCATATCTCTTTTGAAGTTAGAAAGGGTAAAATAATTCATTTCATTAATTATTAATGACAAAATTAATAGTTAATATTTTAATATGTTTATGATTTTATTATGCTTATACATATAAAATTAACTATTATATTTTACTAATAATTAATGTTACTTATTTTATCATTTAAAGTAAGTAGTTTCTTATAATTAATATTACTTATTTATAGAGTAATAATTGTAAAATTTTATTATTAAAAGCTAAAAATATATAATACTTTAATTTTTATTAAGAAAAAATGACTGAGGTCAAAAGAAACTTACTGAAAGTATAAGATGAGATTTGAAATTTTAAAAAATGAAATTTTAAAATAAAAAAATAAATATAATTAATTATGAGATTTGAAAAAAAAATCTCAACCTAAAAGGAAAATATTAAATGAATAGTTTAAAAATAAAATATATATAAAAACAGTTGCTAAACATTAATAAAGTCACATGCTATAAGAAAATCAATAAAATATGATTACATTTAAAAATAAATATATAATATATAATTTAATTTTAAAATAATATAATACTTTTAATAATGATAATAATAATAATAATATTTATTTAAATAAGTATATTTTCAAACATAATAAGTTTGCTCATGTAACCTCTCGTTAGATTATTTTATAAAATTTAAAATTTGTTTTTAGTTATAAAATTATATATATATATATATATATATATATATATATATATATATATAATATTAGAATAATTAACTTGAACAAAAATGTTTTTAAGTTGTTATCCTTTAGTAAGAATGTTTTTATTTATTTTTCTTCAATAAAATGTTTTTATGAATTTTTCTTAAATTTTGTTTGAACGGAAAATTTTTATATTTTAATTAATTAGAAATATTTGAAATTTAAACTGTTTTAAGTTATTTTTATGTTTAAATACTTTGTTTTGTTTGAATTAGGGATGGTCAAAAATCCTAGCACGAGGATATTTGGGAATAAAATCTGTAGGAGGTAGAAAATGTGTAGCTTAATCAGCTACATGTGGATAATGTGTATGATTTTTTATTTTTATATAAAGGTTAAACTACTCAACTGTTTTTATAAATAAGGTTTTTATTTCATCTGTGTAAATTTATTTCGACTTGTAATGAATTGAAATATTTTAATTTATTGGATTTTGTTTGGACATATAAAATTGAAATATTATTTTTTATTAATTTTTATTTAGAATTATGAAATTATATTATTTTAATTTATTGATTTTTGTTTAAAATATGAAATTAAAGTATTTTATTATTTAAATTTAAAAGAATAATTACGTAAAATATTTAAATAGTTTTAATTTTTTGATGTTTAAATTATTTTTTTAAAATGAATAAATTACACTCTTCTCTCCTAAAATATAAATATTATATTGTCATTCTTTTATGTTAAAAATTACGCCCATTTCTCAACTATTAGATTTTACTATTTTTTAAAATTTTTCATTAAAGGTTTATTAGCTTCCATTAAAAAAATAATTACTAAAACAACTTTTATATTATCACCACTTCAAAAATATAAATATTATACAGCTATTCTTTCTTGTGATAAAATACATTTTTTCCTCCCTTAACAAATACAAATATATTCATTTTATTATATAATATATTTATAAATATATATATACTTTTTTAAAAAAAAATTAGTTCATAAAATTTATTTTAAATATTTTATTGTATATATAGCAATTTATCTTAATTCAATCTTTTAATAATTATTTAGAAAATTGTTACGAATTATGTTAAATTTAACTATATATTTAAAAATATTTTTACAAATATTTAAATAAATTAGCATTTTATATATAGTACTGTTTATTAAATTTAATATGTAATTAATTTAAATAATATTACTAAGGATTATATTTATTAAATTTATAAATGCAATGCTAATACATGCTTATTAAACATACGGATTTTTAAATGAATCTATTTATACTAAAAATCTATTACTAAAATTTTAATACTTGTATTTATATACATTAAAAATATAATTAAATTTTTATTATTTTATTAATTCTATAAAATTAGTTTATAAAATATATTTTTAAATACAAAAAATTGAAATATATATGAATATGATATGTATAATTTATCTAGAAAATTTTATTTTTAATTATTATATTGATTAAAAAATAATTATTATAAATTAAATTGTATATTTTAAAAATGATTGAGTGAATGCTGATAATTTAATAAATTAAAAATATTTTAGGATAAATTTTAATAAAAATATTTTTTCAAATCTTATAATAAATTTTTTTATTGAGTTTAAATTTAATAGACTAAATTATATATTTTAAAATGAGGGAGGAGTAACAATGTAATCACCACATCTCTCGAAGAAAAAAAATGTAATTTAATTATTTTTTGAATAGTGTAATATATTCACATATCTTAGGAGAGAAAAATGTATTGTTTTTAACGGTGTTAAGTTAAAGAGATTAAATCGTATATTTTAACTTATTAGGAGAGGACAATGTGACAATCACATCATTTAAAGGTAGTATAATTTACTCAAAAATAAATTATCCATGATAATTAAAATTTATGATTCAAGTGTTTTTTAAAATATTTTAATTTTGTTTAGAAAATATCTGCAAATACTTGCAAATACCCGCAAATATTAAAAAATTCTCGAGTATTTGCTTGACGAGTATAGATACGAAGCAAATATTTATCCAACGAAGTTTACTACTCATACCCGCCCTACTCCTTGGCATCCCTAATTTGGATAAATCAATTCAAACTTCTAAATTTTAAATTTTTAGTTTAGATACAGTAATTTAATTTTCATGATATGCAAATTTTATTTTTAAAATTAAAATTTTAATATTAAACATTACCAAAAATAAAAAATAGCCAATTTTTAAATATTTAATAATTCAAGAATGTAGATGTTGATATATTTACATCAATGTTAATATATACAAGAAAGAATAAGGGAATAAAGAGATGAGGGAAAAAAGAGTAAAAGAGGGATGCGAGAAAGAGAATAGAATAGTGGAACTTAGGAGAGAGAACAAAGAATGATAAGAGAAAAAAAACAAAAGAGGAGGGATGGATAAGAGAAAAAAAAAAGAAAAAAAAATGTGAAAGAGGAGGAGGTAGAGAGAAAAAAAGAATAGAAAGAAATGAATGAGAAGAGAGGGAGAAAACAAGTAAAAGAAAAAAAAAAGACAATAAAGAAAATAGCTTGAAGAGAGATGGAGGAGAGAAGAAAGAATAACAATAGGAGAGTGAAAGAGATAAATAAGATATATAGAGAGAGGTGGGGGAAAATGAAAGAAAGTGAGAATGAAGAATTTTAAATTCTTTTTTTGTAATTTGATATTTTTTCATTTTAGATAATTAAAATATTCTTATAAATTACTAGAATTTCAAATTATTTCTAAATTATCTATTCAAACAACACAATTCATCACAAAATATTTCAAATTCTCTTGAAATTCCTCATTCAAGTCCAAGATTTTTTTTCTCATCTTTTACAAATTGATCTTTTA
Organism: Mucuna pruriens; assembly: GCA_025330945.1. Lineage (NCBI taxonomy): Eukaryota > Viridiplantae > Streptophyta > Magnoliopsida > Fabales > Fabaceae > Mucuna > Mucuna pruriens. Next base: position 7,764,847 of record JAENHJ010000324.1, on the reverse strand, counting down.
AATTAAAAGTATCTAAAAGCTAATTATTTAATATAATAGTCAATAATTTTTATATGCATAATATAAATAAAAGCTGTCATTTCATAATTATTAACTCAAATCTAAAAGATCGAATGATGTGGGGACGAATGACATTGCATCATAATTATGTCATTTTTTATCAAAATTCAAGTGGTTTGTGGTTAGCTCTCCCTAAAAACATTGTACAAAAAAAACTTTAAGCAATATAATGGATTGACTTATAAAACCCCAACCCCCTACAAAATTAAATATATGAGTAAGAGTTGAAAATAAGTCATGCACAAGAAGGCTGTAATTTTAATGGGATGAGTGAGGATAGGTTTAGGGCTCTAAAGATAGCTCTACTCAATGCCTACCTAGGCGACTTAGACTGTTTGGGAGATATGAAACATCAATGATAATGATAGTTGATCAAGATATGAAAACCTAGCTAGTGAGTATCAAAAATTTTATTTAACGATGCAATCCCACAAATCAAACCATCCTAGCCAAGATTACATTGGTTGGACTTTTCCTCTAAGCACTATGGATCAAGGAAGAGTACTCATCATGCGTGCACCTTGCCTCTTGAAACCTGAAAGGTTTCCCATCTCTATTTGGCATAAGATTGCTACACTTTAGTAGTTGGGGATTATGAATAAAAAAGTATATTCATCAACTGTGATCACATATCCCTCTGTCCAACCTCTTAAACACTAGATGACCTCCTATGCAATTTTGTTGTTGTGCAAACTTGTTTGCCAAAATATTTCATGTCCAACATGTTACATTTATTAAGAGCTTAAGTGAACATGTTAATCCTTATTGGTAAGTACGAGCCTTCAGTTGCTCAAAGGGAAACAATATCATTAAAATCATCGATTAATAACTAAGGCAAGAAAATTCTCCACCACAATTCTCCTAATTAGTCTTGTAATAACATATGAAGGAATACACCAAACTTGCATAAATTCCTAAACATAATCAAACATTCTCTTTGTGAGATATTGAAATAGTCATACTTTGCAACATAAATTTCACCAACTAAAAAATAAATTTTGTGTGTCATACCCTATAGGCCTTAAAAGCACGAAAGTGACATATGCTTTCTCTACGCCTACTAACTTAGCAAAGCTTTTAACATTTCATATAACACTTTCCATCGACAATTCAAACCAAACAAATTAAATTAATTTATATTGGTTCGATTATTTTATTCTTTTCGCTTCAAATATGAAGTAAACAAATTATAATTATTTAGATTATCAAATTTATTTTTTTAATTCAGACCAATCCAATAACCTAATAAACTATTTTTTAACTTAGATTAATACAATTTAAACTTTAGAACTTTGTTCTTTTGTCTTTTCATTATTTTTTTATTTATTTTGACTTTTTTATAATCTTATATACTATTATGGGACGTTTTAATTCGATTGTATTTATTGTGTATTCTTTTATTATTTTTTGAATAAAGAAAATAATGATATATATAAACGGATAACTATAAAAAATATTAAATAAATAAATATTTAGTAATTAGAGGATAAGAAATATGTTTACCTTGCATTAATATAAAATTAAATATTTATATAAAATAGATAATAAGTAAGGATAAAAAAGTTTAAAAAATATAATATTTTTCTCATCATAACTTGACAATTTGAATCAAACCAATACAATCTTAATTGGTTTGTTTTGATTTGGTTTATATTGATTTTTTTTTTCAAAACTTGAACTAAACTAGCTCAATTAAACATGATCAATTTAAATTTGATCTTAAATCTAAACTAATCCAATCCATGTATACTCTAATTCCATGAAATGAATGCGAAATCATTAAAGGCAAATATCATATACTTTGTTTAATGTGAAACTGACAAAATTCTGGGAGCTATAGTGTTAGAGTTTATGCAACGGTGTTCTTTTCAACATTCAGATATATGATTTCATCAAACGAGCAATCTGGTTCTTTATCTCCCTTGACCCCATTATATCAAGAGGCTTTGAATCCTTTAACAATCACAATTTATATGGGGCTATAACCTAAACACTAATAATGACCATCAAATGCCATGGGGATTAGTTGCACTAGGTTTAACATAACCATAATGCATGGAGACTATGCTCGTTGGGCCCATGATGGCCATGTCTCCATTTTCCAAGCAGGACCAATAGTTGAGACAAATGTACCTAACTAATTAATGTGGTCTCAGACATAGGATTATTTTTTGTGTTGACATTCTTTTCTCTTTTTTTCTCATTACAAGATATTTTCTTTCTTTTATAGGTCTTGCCATTATCTTGAGATTCACTTACCTCACCCTTCACTGGCATATTAAATGTGATTGCCCTTTCTTTTGCAACAACATCATCGTTTTCATTTTAAATGATAAATCCAATGCTCTCCATTTTTACCTTTTGTGTATAGTGTCATGTCATTATTTCCTTTATAACCACCATTTTTTCATTTTCGTCACAAGGCTATGAGCTAATCTCCATACAAATCTTAATTATCATGATTTATGTCTTTTGTATTTGTCTGAATTAGGGTTTGCATATTGACCCTTGTCATGCATATGCATCGACTCATCAACCCTATAGTTGGTTACTTTAATAATTGACAGTGAAGCAACCTTGAAATTTACACAACTCCTTACAGTATGTCCATAATATCCTATCTCTTGTATAATATATGTAAATTTCGTATTCAACTTTAAACCAATTACTTCTAACCTAAACGCCACCCACCACAAACTAGTCTACACTGATTTTTGCGCATACTCTGACAAACTTATCCCTTGACATGTCATGAGTCCTAACATCAATCCTAAATGATCGTCTTGTAATTAACGTTAATTTCAAAACAACATTTTTCTCGCACTACCCCATGCTAAGGCCAAAAAATCATATCTATACCAAGGTTTTATCACTATTTAATTTTGAAAAAACAAAGTATAAAATATATGATTTAACTATAAGATAATGATAAAAAAAATAATCTAGGGTTTCCCACTGATAACATTGTCTCTACCTTTAGTTTGATCAAACTTAATCATGATAACATTGACTTTATCTTTAGGTAGATCAAATTTAATCATTTAGAAATCATTTCCTACATCAAAATGCATTAATGCCTACTAGTGATCTTTAGGCTTCAATCAATGTCTCGTGACAAGGAATCTTATTGTCTTATCGAGAAGTCTTAATCACAATATTATTTCATAGTAACCATAATTCTTACAAAATGCTATCATCAATATAACACTAAAACTTAAGTCTATCTCCATCTTCAAATTCTATCTTGAACTCCAACAAGATCTTGTTGTGATAGGGACATTGTGAACCTAGCAACTTATCACATAAGAAAATTTTGAGAAGGTTAGGTCATCCTCCTCTACATGCCAATTTGACAAAAAAAAAGTTATATAAAAGATGTTATTTTCTCACTCATCTAGTTTTTCTTTATAAAAAATGATTTTTCTAAAATTTTTTTATATCTCTATATAGAGAATAGTATAAATTTCTTGAATTTTATAATAATTATTTTAAAAATTATATAAAAATTTAATTTTCAACTGTCGATAATATAATTTTCTTAAACTAATCATACATATAAATTAAATTCATATTTATATCAATCCAGTATAAAAATGAAAATCTTAAAAATACATTACTGGTAAAAGCAAGACAAAAGAAAAACATTTATTCTTTTGCATTTATATTCATTTACACATTTATATTTATATAATTTACAGATTTATATTCAGATAATACATGTTCCTATGCATGTATGAAGTCATTGGTTTCACAAGTGCTCCTAGTTAATGCCTACCTGGGACTGCTGTCTGAGAATAGCGAAGTGGCAATGGCAATGGCAGTTGCTCGTAGCACGCGCTCCACACTTCACAGTTCGAAACCCTAACTTGAGAGTAGCAGAGTTTTTTATTTCGCCTTTCAGTTCCTCAAATCCGATCACTTTTCCTCTTCAATTTGGCTTTTGTTGACCTTTATGGTGCCAATTTGCTGAAGGTGAAGATCAACAACCCTCTCTCTGCACTCTCCCTCTCTTAGTTCCTCTCATTTTCCCCCATTCGGTATTAATTAATCCTGCATTTTTGCATTGAAAATTCAGAGATGATCGAACGCTGTTGAATCTTTTTTACTTCTATAGTGTCGAATCTTTTTTACTTTTATTGCACTGCATGCCTTCCAAACTTCATATCTGTGCACTGAATTTCATTGTCAACTATCATTTTCGCCTTTATGCTTGCAGGAGTTTGTCCATGGTGTTAAGAGGACTTTCTTACCTTTTTTCTTTTCCTTTTGAAAATATATTATTTTCCCTTTCGGTAAATTTCTCTCTATACTTGCTTTGCTTGATTTTTTTTGCATGAACAATTCTCTTGGATTTCCTTGCTGTTTAACTGGTGTTTATAAATAATTTCAATTTTTGAACAATGAGACTTGAGTTTCTTGTTGACTACGCCATGGCTAAATTATTGGAAATGTCTAAGGACTTATAAAAATTAGAAAAAAAAAAGGAAAAAGAAAAAAAGAGACGTTTCTTTACTTCAATGCTTGATCGCATATGAATTTATAACCTCCATGTGGACTTTGAGAACATTTCATTTTATTATTATTATTATTTTCATTTGGATTAGTTGTTTGCCTGTTTCTTGACTTTGGCTGTAGGATGCATGTGTTCATGCATTCTTTCTTCTAAATTATTTGATTCCATAATTGAAGGGACACTCTAATTTCTAACATATCAAGTAATGAAGGATTTTGAATGTACTTGCTACCAAGGTTTTAAATTGTGGTCATGATTGCAGTTTTGTTGCTGTCCTTGATGTTGCGAGAAATTGCAGACAAATACAACCGTGTTGTGGTCACTGACACTCCAAAGTCCAAAAACCTTGACATTGTGGCCAAAATTGCGATTGTGGATCATTTTTTAAAACCTTGCTTGGCACTTCATAATGATATTTAATGGAAACAATCAGAAAACAACACAGCAACAGCTAGCACTAACAGTCTAATGATATTTTTTATCTTTCAGGTGCCATAATATTAAAGCCGTAATGGTTCACTGCTCTAATAAGGATAATGACACAAACACATCTCAATTAAGTTGGTGGTATGTAGATATATCTTACCAAGAACTCAAAAAGGGAAGTTACAAAGTGAAAAGCTCAGATGAAACTTTCATTTGTCCGTACTGCCCTGAGAGAAAACAGGATTATAAGTACAGGGAACTCCTTAATCATGCATCTGGGGTTGGTCGGAGTAGTTCAGAAAAGAGAACTGCAAAAGAGAAGGCTAATCATCTGGCTTTAGTGAAATATTTGGAAAAGGATCTCGTGTATATGGATGGCCCATCAAAACCTGTAGATAAAGGTCTTCCTGTTAATGAAGTTACTAAAACAAAATTTCTGTTAAATTTTTTTCCCTTGTTACTTAACATGCTGAAACTTGCCAATTCACAAGGATATTTAATGGAATAATGAAGGATATCTGATAAAGTAACATAACAACAGTCAGTGCTAACATTATTTTTTGTCTTTTCAGGTGCCAAAATATTAAGTCCAGGAGAAGCTGTAATGGCTAACTGCTCTAACAAGGATACTGATATAATTGCATCTCAAATAAGTTGGTGGTATGTAGATACATCTTATGAAGAACTCAAAAAGGGAATTCACAATGTGAAAACCTCAGATGTGACTTTCATCTGTCCATACTGCCCTAGGAGAAAACAGGATTATTTGTACAGGGAACTCCTAGAACATGCTTATATGGTGGGTCGGAGTAGTTCTGAAAAGAGAAGTGCCAGAGAGAGGGCCAATCATCTCGCTTTAGTGAAATATTTGGAAAATGATCTTATTATTATGGATGGCCCATCAAAACCAGTAGATAAAGGTGATCCTCCAGTTAATGAAGTGGCTATAACAAAATTTCATTTCACGATTTTTTTTGTTCCCAAGTTATTGAATATGCAGAAACTTGGCAATTCACAAAGATATTTAATGGAATAATGAAGATTTCTGTAAAGCAACATGACAGTAGTCAGTATTAACACTAATTTTTTGTCTCACAGGTACCAAAGTATTAAGTCTAGGACAAACTGCAATGGTTCAATGCTCTGACAAGGAGACTGGTATGAGTGCATCTCAAATAAATTGGTGGTATGTAGACAAATTTTACAAAGAACTCAAAAAGGGAAATCACATTGTGCAAACCTCATACGAGTATTTCTCTTGTCCATTCTGCCCTAAAATGAGAAAACAGGATTATGTGTACAGGGAACTTCTTGAACATGCTTCTGGGGTGGGTCAGAGTAGTTCACAAAAGAGAAGTGTGAGAGAGAAGGCCACTCATCTGGCTTTAATGAAATATTTGAAAAATGATCTTATGTATATGAATTGTCCATCGAAATCTGTAAATGAAGGTAATCCCCCAGTTAACAGGGTGGGTCAGAGTAGTTCACAAGAGATAAGTGCCAGAGAAGATGCTACACATCTGGCTTTAGCGAAATACTTGAAAAAGGATATTACGAATGTGAGTGGTCCATCAAAACCTGTAAATCAAGGTGATCCCCCTCTTGTTAAAAAAGCGATCATTACAGAATTTTTGTTCAAGTTTTCCTGGTTATTGATTATGCTGAGTGGTTAATTCAATTCAATGGAAGTAGTCCGTGAAGTGACACTTTAAAAGTCTGCCAAGTAACATGATGGCAGTCAGTACTAACACTGATTTTTGTCTTTCAGGAACCATAATAGTAAGCCCAGGAGAAACTGTAATTGGTTGCTGCTCTGACAAAGATAGCAATATAAGTCCATCTCAGATTGGGCGGTATGTAGATAAATCTTATGAAGAACTCAAAAAGGGAAGTCACAATGTGAAAACTTCAGATGAGACTTTCACGTGCCCATACTGCCCTAATAAAAAGATAAGACGGGATTATGTGTACAGGGAAATCCTTGAACATGCTTCCGGGGTGGGTCAGAGTAGCTCACAAAAAAGAAGTTTCATTGAAAAGGCCAATCATCTGGCTTTAGTAAAATATTTGAAAAAAGATCTCATGAATGTGGGCACTCCATGTCCATCAACGCCTATGGATCAAGGTGATCCACCTGTTAATGAAACAATTATAACAAAGTTTCTGTTTCTTTTTCCCTGTTACTGAATATGCAGAAATTGGCCAATTCACAACAATACTTAGTAGAACTAATCTATAAAGCAACCTGACAACAGTTGTTGCTAACACTAATTTTTGTCTTTCAGGCACCATAACAATAAGGCCTGGAGAAACTGTAATGGGTCACTACTCTCATAATGATACTAGTATAAGGGCATCTCAAATAAGTGGGTGGTATGTACATAAATCCTATGAAGCACTCAAAAAGGGAAGTCTCAATGTGAAAACCTCAGAAATGACTTTCTCATGTCCATACTGCCCTAATAAAAAGAGAAAACGGGATTATGTGTACAGGGAAATCCTTGAACATGCTTCGGGGTGGGTCAGAGTAGCTCACAAAAGAGAAGTGTCATTGAAAAGGCTAATCATCTGGCTTTAATGAAATATTTGGAAAAGGATCTTATGAATGTGGATGGTCCACCAAAAACTGCAGATGACGGCAGTTCTCCTTTCAATTCTGAGAAGCACTTTGTGTGGCCATGGACTGGGATCGTGGTTAATATTCCTATTATGCAGACAGGAGATGGACGTTGGGTTGGGGAAAGTGGTTCCAAGCTGAGAGATGAATACCAAAGCAGGGGATTTAATCCACGTAGAGTCCGCACTCTTTTGAATTCCTGGGGTCACTCTGGAGCTGCAGTTGTGGAATTCAATAAAAATTGGATAGGCTTAGATAATGCTTTGGCATTTGAAAGAGCACATGAATTAGATCATCATGGGAAAAAAGACTGGTTTGCTTATACTGAGCGGAAGTCTGGTATTTATGCATGGATTGCTCGAGCTGATGACTACAAGATGAACAATATCATTGGGGAACAACTGCAGAAGATGGGGGATATCAAAACAATACCTGAACGCATGGAAGAAGAAGCTCGGTTGCAGGATAAACTTGTGTCCAGTTTGAATAATACTCTTCAGGTCAAGAAGAAGCAGTTAAAGGATATGGAAGTACAATACAATGAGACTTCACATCGCATGGATATTGTAATGGGGGAAATAGATAAGCTCACTCAAGATCACAATCAAGGTATCTATTATTGTTGAAGCTAAGTTGCTTTTTTCTCTAATTTGGATCATGACTCGGTGGTTGTTAGTGTTTTTTGTTTCTGATTTATTTCAGTTGTAAAAGGCCTAAGTCTATGATGAAATTACATTGGTACAACTGCCAGTGTGCTAGTTTATAGACCACTGGATTGAATCTGATTTTAACAACTTTTTATTGGTCAAATCAAAGTTCAGAAACTGCAAACTGCTGGTTGCATGATCATAGTGGTTACCTGTAGAATTTATCTATGTAAAAATAATGGTTTTCAAATGTTCTGCTAGATCTTCTACAATACATTTCTGACATTTCATTGTTTCTAAATGATGCTGAACTATTTTAATGAATTATGTCATCATTGCTTGTACTCAGAGATGAAGAAAATACAGTCAAGTGCAACTCAACACTTCCAGAATATTTTTAACGGTCATGAAAGGCTCAAGTTGCAACTCGAGTATCAGAAAAGAGAGCTTGAGTTGCGGAGAATTGAATTGGAAAAACGTGAGGCACATAATGAAAGTGAAAGAAAAAAGTTGGAAGAAGAGATTATGGAGGTGTAGTGTTATGCTTCTTATTGTTGCATCTCTTCGATCATGCTGTGATTGAGATTCCTGTGAAATGGAAATTGAAGGAAAAAATATTGTTTAAGGATGACTAATTAAGATGATTAATGTTTATGTTATAGTGATTTCAATGGAGGAGTGGGCAACCACGGTTAAAATTTTCCACTTTGACCAAGTTTGATGATCACCTAATGATTGGAAAATGTTTTCAGCTTTTGTGGAGAACTAAGTCCAAGAATATTGGGAATATAATCCAATTGGTTGTAGTAGTTTGCAATTGAAGGTTACACATTTTCTTTGTTCTTTAAAAATTCTTTTTTTGCCAGTCATAAATGGACTGCATGAGATGTTTCTGTTAATGAATATTGTAAAGTTCTTGAAGTGTCTCTCTCTTTATTTTTTTGGGGGGAGGGGGGGTGATTTACTCTAGTCTCAGGATGCTGAAAATAGTGTATTCTAAAGTGGATGTCAATAATAATAATATGAACTCCATTGAGTTTTCATATGCTAAGGAGTTTATGAGATGAAATTTAGGGAAAGGAGGGTGAAAATAAAAGCCATCAGTTTAGAGTTGTATGTCCAAGAATTTCACTGGGATTTTTTTTTCCTTTCTATTTTTACTTCATTTTTCCCCTCACGGTGAGGATCTTGCTATGGATCTATAAACAAAAAGTTTGGCATTAATTCTTTTTTGTCTTTGAAATCCTTTAATAATGATGATGTGGCTAAGAATTTTTGTAGAATGTTATGATTAGCAATGCTGATGTCTATTGTCTTTTTAGAATGCATTGAAAAATAGCTCTCTTGAAATGGCTGTTCTGGAGCAACGGAAAGCTGGTGAAAATGTTTTGAAATTGGCTGCAGATCAAAAGGTTTGTGTAGCCTGTTTTTGTGCTTTTTTAATGACCGAAATGTCATTGTCCACATCAGAATAGCTGGTTGTTAATGCTATTTGACAATCTTATCCAGCGGCAAAAAGGACAATTCCATGCTAAAATCATCCAGCTTGAAAAACAACTGGAAGTGAAACAAAGACTGGAATTGGAGATTCAACAACTGAAAGGAAAATTAAATGTCATGAAGCACATGGAAGATGATGGAGACTCAGAAGTTCTGAATAAGGTGGATGCTTTGCATAAGGATTTAAGAGAAAAGGAACAGTCACTACGAGACTTAGATGCCCTGAACCAAACACTGATTATTAAAGAGCGTCAGAGCAATGATGAGCTACAGGAAGCTCGAAAAGAATTGATCAATGTAAGTGTTTTTTTTAACCAAATCTATCTTCTATTCCCATAGTTCTGATTTTGTAAGAGCATCTTTTGAATTCTCTCATTTAAGTTCTTGTCTGTCTGTAGAATATGGCTCCAGTCATGTCTTAAATGATTTTTCTTGTCCATTTAAGTTGTTATATGAAAGAAACAAGATATTCATTTTTTGATAAAAATGCCCGCATATCCCACAATGCCAGAAAAAGAAAATTACTCTGATGTACACAGTGTTGTGCATTTAAATGTGAGATGCATGAACATACTATTTCTTAGGTACATTAAATGCCATTATTTCCAATATGGGACTGTGACATAAGACGCAACCATAGAAAGGAACAGGGGAGGGAAAGCGGGAGGGTTCTCCCTACTTTGTTGAATTCACGAGGAAGAAAAGGACTATCGGAGGAGAGAAAGCATTGAGTCTTATGAAAAGGAAGGGAAAAATTGACATTTATGAAAAATAGTTGGAAAAGTGAATCTTTAAATTGAAAAGGATAAAAATAAATGAAAACATATAAGAAAAAAAGTGATGAATTTTATTTAAAATTTAATTACTACACTACCTGCTCATATTTCTTAAATTTCAAATATGTGTGTGTAAATATAATACTTTAAATATTTTGGAAAAAAAATAATATCAAAAGCATATTAATTAATATTTCAAAAGAATTTACAAACCCAAATAGCATATGAACTATGTATACATCCCCTCCCCACATACCATACATTTGATGTAGTAACATACAGTGTATTGCATACATGTACCCATACTGAAGAGTATCGAGAACCAGGTAACTATGTTTAAACTATGATGGTGTGGGGGTATTCAATACTCATTTGTTACTTTTATGTTTTGAAATTTTCTTACTTTTTAAAACTTTCTTGAAATTTTGTCTGGAAGGGCATTAAAGAGATATCTTGTCGTGCTAATGTTGGTGTGAAGAGAATGGGGGAGCTTGATATTAGACCATTCCTTGAAGCTATGAAGAAAAAATATAATGATGAGGATGCAGAAGATAGAGCTTCAGTACTGTGTTCATTGTGGGAAGAGTATATAAAGGACCCAGACTGGCATCCATTTAAAATTACCATAATTGAAGGAAAACCTCAGGTGTGCCTTACTTAAGCTTATATAGATATCACCATTAAGTCTTAACCAAATCTGGCCTTTTCTTGTAAGCATTGTCTGTATGTTGTATTGTTCTCTGAAGATAATGAATATCCTTGAAGGCGACTTAGCTAGAAACATGGAAATTAAGAGGCTTAATTCGTGTACCTTTGATACCTAAATACTTGATTAGAACTCTGGCGTCTGGAACATGTATTTCTTTCAACTTGTGTTATCTGAAGAGCATTTTATTTTATCATTTCATTTTCAGAAGTAGAGATGTTTTCGACTGATTGATTTTACTAGATGAACTTTTGATGACCACAGAATTGGAAGAAAAAGAATACTGAATGTCATTGCAATATTAACTATTCTGATCAGCACGTAGATCGTATGATGATGTCAGATGATTAGTTTTAGAACTAAGATAAACGGTGCCTATATTTAGGAAATTCGATTAGTATATCTCTATTAAATGAGGTCATAATGTGGTTGGAACAGGGCATCTCCAACTTCATAAGTGGGTGTGGTTAAAACATGAGCAACAGGGAATCTCCAACTTCTATTCGTCTCTGCATGACCAACTTGTTTGGCTCATTCCACTAGTTTGGAACAATATCTTTTCAATACATCTATTTGATTTGTACAACGGTTTTCATATTCATTTTAATCTAAAATTTATTGCATTATTTCTCTACTATATGCTTTTTAACTTATCTGGCTTCATGCTCTTTTTCATCTCAGGAAATCATAGATGATGAAGATGAAAAGTTGAAAGGACTGAAAAATGAGATGAGTGAAGGAGTCTACAAGGCTGTGGTGACAGCTTTGACAGAGATAAATACATATAATCCAAGTGGGCGGTATATAACCTCTGAATTATGGAATTACGAAGAGGGAAGGAGAGCTACCTTGCAAGAAGGAGTAAAATTGTTATTGACGCAATGGAAACTACATAAGCAAAAAAAGGGGATGATGTGAAGGCTGGTATGTATGTAATTAAAATAAGATACTACATTTTTCTTTTGAGCTATACATTTAGAAAGAAAAGATTTTCTTGATATGCTATTTAGTTTTTGATAATGACTAAACACCTAGGGCACAGGTTGCATCTTTTTTTAGAATGTTGCTAGATGATTAGTACTTAAAAAGTTTTCTTTTTTCTCCTACCTATTTCATTACTGTTACAATGTAACCACGGAATATAATGCTGAAGGGTTGATTTGGTTATAGGAATAAACATGCTGCTTTCCAAGAGCTAAATGTGCTTTGAAGCCAAGCTGCCACATCTAAGGGCTGCATATTTTTAAGGAATACAGGTTGTATTTAAACTAATTTAATTTCACTTGGCACTCCATGCATCGATGGAGGTTTTTTCTGATTACCAAATTGTATTTGTAACAATTATGCTTACTGTTTAGGTCAAATTCCAATTCAGGTCCCTAAATTTGTGAAAACATTCAATGTATGTACAGTGTTGAGATATGATAAAAATAGGTTATTAAGATAAATACTACCTATATTTCCTAAACTTGCAACATAAACGAATTTGAGCCATATCTCAACATAAAGTATATTCATATTGATTTTGGTTCCTTTTTTGCTTGTTTCAGCATATTTGATAAACAGCGTTTCTAATATTTGGGGGAGGGGAGGGAGGAATTTTTATTAACTTAATTGTTTGATCCAATTTTTAGAAGGGGATGGGAGGGAAAGAGATTTGAAACATTTTAAGTGTAATTATTAAAATATTTTTATTTGTTTGAAATCTAAAATTATAAAGGTATAAAAGTAAATTAATTTTTAAACATCTCTTCTCTTTTATGAACCAAATATAATTTTTTTAAAACATAATTTTTAATCAAAATCCCTCTCATTTCCCTTTTCTCCCCCTCTCTTTTTAAACCAAATAGTCATAGTTGCACTTTAGGCACGGTAAAGTAGCAGTATCTGTCTATCTGAGGACTATGATGCTCTTTCTTTTTAAACTAAGCAAAGGTATAAATTGAATAAGTAAATATGCATTCTTCATTAATTTTAAACTAATTAATATTACGACACACTTTTTAATTGAAATTATGTATACATTTATGCCATTTTTTTTCATTTTATACGTTTGCTCAATTAAAATTTACTTATTCTACGAATAATTTTAAAAAAGTCACTTTCTATTTCTATTTTTTATTTGTTAAATTAGAAAAAATGAAAAATAATTATTTTAAAGTTATTCTTAAAGTAAATAGATTATATATATATATATATATATATATAAAAGTTATACATTCACTTGATATTAGTTATTATAAAATTTATTTGTACATACTATACCTTTTTTAATAGAATGGTGATTATTTACTGTATAAAAAATTGATTAAAGAAATATATTACATTTACCTGCCCTTACAAAATAATTTATAATGTGTTCTATGTTCACACTAATATACAGTAAAAGAAAACTATCAAATTCAATATTTATTTTTTCTATAATTCCAATCTCGTATAAAGAAAAGTTAAAAAAAAATCGAAGCCAAATATTTTCACTTTATTCTCCTTCATTAATCAATTTTAAACTATTTTAAACAAAATTTAAAATTAATTAAATAAAATATTTAGTAACATTTTTTTTCTATTCATTGATCACTGTGATCCAAATGAATATTATCCTAATAAATATCATAATTTGTTAACTCATAAAAATTATTTAATTCATAAAACTATCTCTTTGAAATGGTTATAATATAATAATAAACAATGAGTAGATTTTTTTGAATTCAAGTTTATATTCAACTATTAAGTGATTACTCAAATAATTATTAATGAAATTTATTGAAATTAAGTAATAGTTCATTTATCATAATTATGTCAATTCAAATAAACTAGTGCCATTTTATTTTATGTTTCATTTAAATTATTTGTATTTTTAAATAATATCATATTAACTGTCATTTTCAAAATTTGATGATTAGACAATTTTAAATGTGTTCTAATACAGCTGTTAGCTTACTCACAAATAAAAAATACTATTAGTTTAATTAATTTCTAATACTCAAACTTTCATACCTATTATCTGTTTCATTAAGTTTTTTATTATCTTATTTAATAAAATAATTCAAATGTATTAATAATGAAATATAAAAAATATAAATTAAATAAATGTTCAATTTTTTTATTAAAACTGGCAATAGTTTAGACTCACATAATGCAATATTGTACATATAAATAAATTTTGACTATTATTAATGAAATACATAAAATTAAATAAATATTATTTTTATTAGGAAATATATGGATAAGTTTGTAAATAAAATATAAATTATTTTTATTAGGACTTGTATGAATAAATTTATAATTAAGTAAAAAAATGTTAAATGGATATTATATTAATATATTTTCTATTTAAGAACTATATTTAAAAATAAAATAATTAATAACTTTCTACTTTATAAATAAATAATATATTTATTACTACTATTTGTCTAAAATTTTTAAAAATAACTATAATATATAATAGATTTAAAAGTTTAGAAATACAAAAGGTCAAGAAACCATATGATGAAAATTTAATAAAAATTAAATGAAGTAAGAAATTAAAAGGATTTAAAAATGAAAATTAGGAAGAAATGTCATGTGACAATTCTAGTGAAAGAACTTTAGTATTATATATAGATATAGATAGATTAATTTTTAACATTAGTTTTATTTGTTTTAAGTATTTTTATTAAAGGTTTAGTAAATTTAATATGCTTAAAATAATAATTGAGAAAAAAGAATATTTTTATATAATAAAAATACTAGTGTATTGCCCAACACTAACAGGTGTGATTCAATACACTTTTTTTTTCAATTAATTAAAAATGAGGAATAATTAGGGACGGTGATAAGATAAAGCAAGCTTGTCTAGTGAACATTTGACTTCATTTTTTATGAGAATATTGACCTTTGGTTTATTTTGTATTTTCATAACTGGTTGATATAAAAATGTCATCTTAATTTTACATCGTTTTCTGTTTTAAATTATAAAAATGAATGAAAAGGAAATATTCTTGTCATTTTCATTTTTTCTGAAATCTTAAAAATAGGAAATAATGTCAGAAAGATAAGATAAATTTTATTGTTAGTAGTAAAAACATGTCACTTAAAGAAAAAATAAAAAACAAACCAAGAACTCCTAATTTTTTTTCCTTTTTTTTTCCCATGCAGTCAAACTAAGGATATAATTAAGTGGCCAGTTTTTAACCTAATAAAAAAATACAACAAAGCAGTGTTGGGGAGTAAAAAAATCAACGATAGCAAATGTATAACAAGTGTGCACATCGAATCTCAAAAGGGGAAGAATCATATACTTACAATATTTGCTTAAAAACCTTACATTCTCGCTGGTCCGCACATAACCCTGATTTACTGCAAAAAATAAAATTGTACTTATGTTAATAAAGAAGGTTAGTAACATGTTTTTTAGTAAATTTATTTAATATATTCTTTTTATTAGGTCAAATTAATTAAAAATTATAAAACCATATACGAGATTTGCTAAATAAGAACTAAATAACCAAGATCACTACTAAATGCATGAATCAACAGCTCACACTAAGTTATTTCAATATTTTTAAGTTTTAAGTATGTAATACATTAAATACTCAGTAAGAAAAATTTATTTACAGTGATTTTATTCTTTGAGTAAGATGTTATTTTTGTAAAAATACTTATGTTCTCTAAAAAAATAGTGATATTTACATAAATTTATAATTTTTTATAAATTTAATAATAAAAAAATATTAAAAAGTGTATTGCCGGATTTTATGGTAATAATATAAAATCAATAAAAAAGTGATAAATTGCATGTGTCTTGGCATCTATAGGAACCGTGTACTGATATTCATATGATGGTCTGATAACAAGGAGAAGAACGTGCAGGCAGGTGATATCGATGTCAGGAAAAGGGAAGCAGCTACCAACTGATTGGGATTTCAGAAAATGACGACTGAAATTTGAGAGCAAAAGAAAAGAAAATGATGAAATTACAGTATAATTATGAAAAGTATCCGGACGTGTTTGGTGACATGTTCGTATGCCACTTTTTTTTTTAAATAAAATGAATTATCAACCTTGTCATTCTAAGTTGAATTATGAGTTTGTTCTAATCATCAATAATCAATATACTTAAAGAATTACTTCACGACTTTGAACCAATTAAATATTTGAGAAGCTCTTTACTAAAAAGCAATAAGTAAATGCTTCCTGAAGTGAGAAATCCAATGAAGAAAATGGCACTTGGTGATGCATTGCAAAAAAAAATTTATACATTTGCCTCTGTTCTTTTTTTTTTTTTAATAAAAACTGTGGAAAGGAACTTCACAATTTCGAGAGTTAGGGCCAAATGGAGGATAATTTTTTAATTTTAATAAATGTTTTATAGTTTAATAAATTTTCAAAATATTAAAAAATAAAATAATAAAACATAAGCTTAATGTTTTAACATTTTGTTTATTGATATAAATATTACATATTTTTTTAATTAAACATAATATATTTATCTTCTCTCTGGCACTTCTTTAAAACCCAACTTCCAAATATATACGACGTTTCGTTCTTCATGTAACAAAGTTGTTCAAATTCATAAACTTCTCTATCTCCACATATTTGGGCCTCTTCCATCAGTTTCTTTGTGCCTCTTACCATCTCAACTCCTCAAGCCCCGTATTTATTAGAATGAATTCCTACGTTATTCCAATAATCACTAAAGTCCACTAATTATTAGTAAAGAAAAAATATATTAACATATCAAAGAACATATTAGTTTTTTAATCCATGTTACTTTTATTTTGGCATCGCAGAAGTTGCAAAAAACAACACGGAAGGTATAGAATCTACTTTGCTACCGATTTATGAAGAGACAAATACAGTTAATTAACACCCATTTGCATAATTTTCTTTTTTTCTTTTTTTTACTTTTCTGCGCGTGCTTAAGAACATGCATGCATCAAACACACTTGTCAAATTTCAGTTAGTAGCTTATCACTTTAACAAAAATAATAGTTGACGGAAAAAGA
The DNA here is from genome assembly GCA_025330945.1 of Mucuna pruriens. Lineage (NCBI taxonomy): Eukaryota > Viridiplantae > Streptophyta > Magnoliopsida > Fabales > Fabaceae > Mucuna > Mucuna pruriens. The sequence continues at coordinate 7,747,615 of JAENHJ010000324.1, read as the reverse complement.
GAAAATCATGATTCAATCATCCTTTAATACCAACTTAACTAAACTAAATTGACATCAAATATTCAAACATTAGCTTAACAAAAAGTGAACAAAATACATATATAAAGAAGAACAAGATAAACAAGACGACCTTTCATATTATATATAAATATATAAAAAGCATAGCTGCGGGCTCGTGTATTTGAAGCCTCTTCAGTCCCTTACAAGTTTCATATAACATTTTCTCAAATTCTATAATTCAAACTAGTATACCAAGACAACTGAAATTTCATACCCCTACTTTCACAACCAAAGATAAAATAAAAAAGTCAAAAAGTTTCACTAATCAGTAATCACTACCACATCTTACTTTACTTTCCCTCCATTTTTTTCCTTGCTGTTTCCCTTATACCCACATCCCAAGGTAAATTCAAAACTACATAAAGGTGAAATTAAAACAAAAAAAGCAAAAAAAAAAAAAAAACAAGAAACATAATTAGACTCTGAAATTTTTGCCGGTGAAGGTTTGGCCAAATTGCCAATTGGCGGGTACGATGTTCCATGAGGTGGAGGTGCGTCGGTCACTGGCTGTGACCCTGAAGGAAAGTGACTGACCAACCAGAACAGCGTTTGACTGCCAGTTTTGACCCCAGTTGCGGCTCATGCTCATCCACCCAGTCTTCGACCCTTTCACGCTCGTCCTCACGATATCTCCTGCGCCCGCGACGTTGGTGATCAAAACCAAGTTGAAGTAACGGAAGCCGTTGATCGTGAACCTCATTCCTCCCTGCTTACGACAAGGCACCCTGCATATCGCCGCACCCAATCACACTCACCAAGGGCATTATTCGTAAATAAAACACAACCGCAAGGGCACATATAGTTACAATCACACCTTAAAAAAATGTTCTTTCAAGTAACTAAATTTTGGTTGGTTTTGAGAATCGTGCAATTACGCGGCAAAAGGTGCACGTTTGTCAAAATCCTGAACCGGTTTCAGATGAACGGTTCAGATTTTCTCTCTCTCTCTCTCTAGCTAGGGACCCACGAAAACAATTCCCCTCAACCTCAAGAACCATCAACGGTTCTGATCAGTGTTCAGTTTTCACTTTTCCGAATTACGAATCACCTCCTGTCTTCTGTCTTTAGTCTTGGCCATAGCGTACGAATCTCATTATCTCAGTACACTTTGTCGTTTTAAACGACGTCGCATTTCTGACTATGTGCTTTTGTACTTCGACGAGACGAAAAGCCGAACAAGCAAGCGCGTTAGGTTTTTTTTAATTCTTAAATTCATTTTAATAAGTATTACTATAAAATAACAAAACATCAAAATCTCCCTTTACTTTTAGTTTTTTACAATGTTTAAATTCATTTTCTGCTTTCTAAAAAAATTTATAAAATCTTTTCTAACGTCTAAAAAACCATGCTCTCCATCATATTTTTTCAGAAAATGTTTTCATTAATTTTTTAATCATGAAGTAAAAATAGAACCGTCGGATACAAATTTTAACTCAACTTCTAAATATATTTTTATTATAAATTTAACCGAAATACATTATAAAAATACATGCATTAATAATCTAAAAGTCATTGTCTCTGTCCCAAAAAGAAATTGTCATTTAATAAAAAAACTGCCATGCTAAATTCGTTAAATTTTATAAGAATTATATTTAAAATACTAATAATAATTTTAATTAATCAAACATTTTATATGAATAGTAAACGTTTATTAAATTCCTTTTTTCCATTATTATTTAATCATAAAACCAATAATGTGCGGTAGTTTCTTTAAAATTTACTTCTATTTTTTATTATGTGAAATATATATTAAAATACAAGACAGTAAAAATTGTCATCCAATAAGAATCATGTTATAGAATTAGTTGAAAGTGTAAAAACGAGCACATGTAGGTACTATTTGATCTTTCTATCTAAGAGTGTCCAGAAATTAAAGTAAAGTTATTAAAAATATATATATAAAAGTTTCATTTATTACTTAACGAGGTGGTGGTGACATTAAAACGAAACGATGACTTAATTTTAAAAAATATTTGAGTAAAAACAGTAAAAGAAAGTAAGGGTGAAGAAGTTTGGAGGGAAAGAAGGAAAAGAGAAGAGGGGAAGTTACCGGCGGAAAGAGACAGGAACGATGCCGGCACGGTACTCTGCAATCTTGAGGAACATAGGCATGGCGAGGTCAAAGTGCGGCCTGGGAGGGTTACACCAACCTCCATTGTCGCTGGGAAGTGCGTAGTTGGGAGGGCAGAAGTTTGTGGCCGTTACGAAGATGGAAGGGCTGCCAGCGTGGCACCAGCTGGGGTCGTCCGCGCACTTTATCTCGAAGCACGCCCCGCAGCTCAGCCCGTTGTTGAAGAGCGCCGTGCTCAGCGCCGCCGTGTTCACGCCGTACCCTTGGCTGTACAGGTTCCCGTACCCGCACGCGCCTCCCATTGTGCCCGACGCGTCGCTGCCACCGTAGAACGTCGCATGCGCAGTCTGCCACGCGCCGCCGCTGTACGCGCCCTGGATTCTGGCTTCGGTAGAAGCTATGACGGTTATGAGGCAAACAATGCCGATGAGAGGAAGGTTGAGCAGAGGCATGGCGAGTGTATGACTTACGCGCAGAGGAACTCTGGTTGGGTTTGTGTTGTGAGGAGGGAAGAGAGAAAGGTGTGTTGTATTTATGGAGGGAGAGACGTAGAAAAGTGGCCCCCACTGCTATGTGTTTTCCACCGTTTGATTATTTGTCACCGTTGATTTTTCTAGTGAGAAATGTTAACGAGTGTCCGACGTGTGAATTAGCCTAAGAAGTTTTTGCTAAATGTAAATTTTAATATAAAATGTATAATAATGTGATTTTTAATGCACTCTCAACAATCAAAACTTTTTTTTATTTTATTAATAAAATTTTAAATAAATTAAGTCTGGACGATTTATCAGAGTCGCTACAAATTTCAATATTTAAAATATTCTAATAAAGTTGACAGAAATTTGAATTCAATTGTAAAATATGAATTAAAATTTTCTGACTGGATCAACTTTGATTTGCTATAATGGATTATTTATGACTCTTGGTTCGGCTTGGTGATTAAATTTGTGTAGGTTATTTTGTTTTCTATGTTTATGGGTAATTAATCACGTCGCTGACCTGGCAAGTTATGATAATTGGTAATTAGCAGTGACTAAGGATAGGGGTGGTACGAGAGAGAGTAGTGATGGGTATGGACTGGTGATGAGTGTAGGGGTCAAAAGAGATTATGGACCTGAGGACCTCAAGCTTGATATCAAATCTCTTTGCTTCATTTGCAAGCTGGGCCATCAAAACGAAACCATTTTTTCTATTTTGAAATTTGGGGTTGTTCTTTATGCTACTATGTTAGAATGTTTTCAACTTTGGTGCTTGATTCTAGTCAAAAGTTACCGCGTCCAATAGTGTGGTGCGTTGCTTGGATCACGAATGGCTTCACAATATGAATGTAGTACGGATGTGATTTATTTTTCCGATATGAGATATGAATAGTGCCGGGGACAACCCAAAATGAAAATGAAAGAGAAATATAAGTTCATTTCATAATATTTAATTACTTCTTATTTTAGAAATGAAAATATAAATAAAAATACGTGTTCAAAATATAATGTGTTTTTACTTATTTTTAAAAAAAGTGCATTATAAATCTCACTTTGAATAAAAAATAATTTTTATTGTGATACTTATATAAAAAGATTTTTCTATCCAATGGACTAATTTTTTTTGAGATTAAGGTGAAATATAAAATATTAATAAGTGAATAAAATTGTTAAAAAATTGGTTATCAAATAACATTGATTCTTAAAAAGATGAAATATTAAGAATCTCATATTAAATAAAATTATAATTTAATTTATACTTAAGTCATGAGATTCACTCACCTAATGAATTAATCATTTTGGATTGAGTTATCCTTTTATGATTAAGTTCTACAAATGTGATATTTAACTAAAGAAATAAAATATACATATGAAGATATTATTATTGAATGTTTGGCATACTAAATTTTCTGATAATACTATTTGTATGTTGTTTTCGAAGAAGGATTAAAATATATTATTATTAATTATATCAATTATTATACTATTTAATAATTTTATTGATTAACTTTATTTTAAAATCTATTGTTAGATTTAAAATTTTTATAATATAATTTTTATCTACAAAATCTTATGTTAATTTAAAATTACTTATAATTTATTAATAGATATTAAAATTAATATAATATATATTTGAAAATATACAAAATAAGATTTTTTAATTATATATTTATAATTATTTAATTTTATTAAAATTTAACACGACAATAATAACATAATATCTCTTAAGTTATTATCTTTTAGTCGGAAAATACTCAGAGTTCATCCAAAAATAAAATATAATTATAATTCAATTATTAGATTATGAAAATACAGTTTATATATTAATATATAGTTATTAATAATATTATAATTGATATAATTTGTGCCACGATTGATCTATCTTATACTTCTTTATATTACTTTATTTTTAAATTAAAAAAATATAGATGCAGTGAAGCATGTACTTAAAATATATATTTTTATTCATGAAAGTCTACCTAAGTTGGATTATTGGAGTCCACCAAAATTAACACATACCTCTAGGCTTAACGAACACTTATAAAAATATTTACATTAACAATTAAATAAAGAAAATTATAACTAATTACATACACAACAAAATAAGGAACAACAAGATAAAGAAAGAGAAAAAATAATAATCCAAAAAAGAATGTTATATACATACTAACACTATAAAACATCCTACTATAAATAATTGTTGATATGATTTTAAGATAATTATTATAAAAATTAATAAACTTATTATATATAATTATTTGTAATTAAATAACAAGATAAAACCATTTAGACCATTAATATACAACCAATTTTATCATATATTTGTGAATGCATCAAAATATTATTATTCTTTTTAATAATGAATTTATATTATTTTATGTATTATTAATAAAAAAACTGTCAATTAATAAAAAATAATTGAATATATAATTTTTTAAATAATTAATATAAAATTTGACCAAATTTTCATATATAACAAAAGCATGTATGGTGGGTAGATTCTAATTAAAATCTTTAAGTAAATGTATTTATCATATTTAATCAAATTTAAGTTCAATATAGAGAAATAATAAACCTAAGTCATAGTCAAGTCACCTATCACGGCTACTGCGCCTGCATGTCCCGTTACTTTTCCCTTTCCTTTTTACTAAAAATCCTTTCAACATGTTCATTGATTTTTCAATATTTTCAGGTCGATAGAATAAGACACTGTAGCAAAAACAAAAAAAGGTCGGAGAGAATAATAAAGTAAAACCTAATCTTTTATGATTTTTATCATAACCAGTGGAAATTATGAATCACGAAAGGGGTCAATATTATTTTACATTTAAAAATGTGTTAATCACTTTATAAGAAAAAAAAAACTTTGTAAGATGAAAAATAAGAAACGGATAGAGACACTAGCCAAATTTGTTAGCCTTCACACCGTATCCTATGTCAGGTTTGTCGAGTTCACACGTTAAAGTAGTGACTCACTGGGAGATTGTTGCCATTTTATTTTTAAATTCATTGATATTCATCTCTTAGTAATAATATAGACTTTTATTTATTTATTTGGTGAGAAGTGCTAATCCCGTTCCCAAATATGGCCATGCTCTGATAAGGCGTTATGAAAAAAAAATAGTTAAAATTAATTTATATACAAAAAAAATAAAAGGTAAATAGCTTTAACTTGTTTAAAATGTTGATTCTAATGAGTTAATTTTAATTTTTAGCTTATAAAAATTTATTTATTTATTTTATTTTTTCTATAAATACTTGTGAAAAACTCATGCAAATAAAACTTATACATTTTGGAACAAAATGTTGATTATGGTTTTAATGGAAATTATTTTTAATAAAATTAATTCATATTGTACACAATTCAAGAGATTAGCATAACTTTCTTTACCAAAAATACAAGACTGGTTCTAACTTGAATTATAAAATTACTTTTTATTCATAAAGCATTTTTCCACAGCATGATTCAAATTTCTGACATTATTTACCACATAACCAAACCAATGTTTATATAGATTTTGATCATGACGTTCTTAAAATCGTCATTGAAAATATTTATTCTTTATTCACATAATAATCAATCCTAAACAATACCCTAAAAAAATGCCAAAATATTATAATCTTGCAATTTCTTTGTGAAAAAAAATAAAACGAAACAGCGTAGCCAGAAACCCGGAATGGTCTGAAGCCTCGATAATAATCGAGTCTCAACGAAAGGGCCGTACATCCATAACTTCTCTCTTAAGCAAAGGGCAAAAACGTAGCAATTACATTTACATTTAGAAAATGATTATAGCGAAAAATATTAATATGTGAAATATTTGTATTTTTTATTCCTTCATCCCATGACGATGCACAGAGGTTAAATAGTTTTAGAGTTTAGTAGAATGAATGGTTAGTGTAAATGTTTTTATTAATTAATAGTAAAAAATAATATGACTTTTAACGTAATCTATAATAATATATAAATGGCAATAAAAAATTATCTTGTTTTTCAGAAGTCTTTATTCTTTAGGTGTATTTGATAAGTGAATTTGTTCTTCTTATGTTATAACTGAATTTTTATCTCTCGTTCATACTTCTATTTTTTATTTAACTTTCTTCTTTTCACTCCTAATTATTATAAAAGTAAAAAATTTATCATACATAATATTTAGGATTATATTACCAAGTAAAAGACTTTTATATGATCGATCAGTAGGTGTATTATGTATACAACACTTGTAATTTTTAATTATATTCTTATATACAAGTGTGTATGTAGATTAATTTATTTCCAATAAACAATTTTTTGAATTTTTTAGAAATAAACAAAAACAAACAATGCACTTGCCCTATCACTTTTATTTTAAAAAATCATAATTTTTTTCATCATGTTGTTTACTTTTATCTAGTATTTTTTTTTTTTCTGATTTTAACTTTGACGCTCTTCTTTCTTTATTCAATTATTGATAATTAAATTAAAAATTAATGAAATTATTATTTTTAATTATAATTAAAATAATTTCATTTCTTCTATCTTTCTACTGTATATATACATAAAAAGAGGGGAAGTAGTTAACTTGACTCAACTCAATCATAAATTTAACTACTATTTTATTGATTGAAATTTAAAGTGTAAACACTTATTCTTAAAATAAATAAAATTTTATGGTGATTACATTTATCTCAAGTAAAATTATATTTCATAAAAGATCTACGTGGTTTTAAATATAAAAAGTTTTAATTTTTACAATTTCATTTTATTTAAATTTTGGTCCTATAAATTTGTAGATATTGGTGTTGGTATTATATTGGCAGTGAGAGACAGAAAAAATAAAAATAAAATTAAATTACAAGAATCATGAAATTTCAAAGTATAAGAATCAGAATCGAAGGTGAAGTAAATTATAGGATTAAAAACATAATTAACTGGTTTTTATTACATAAGTATATTTTTTAATACTCAATCTTACCAATCTCATCAACATATATTATATTTAATTTTAGTTATGAATGGATGAAATTTTGGAGGGTACTAAACTACATATTATTCAGCAATGCTAACAAAAATATGTTTAACAAATTCTTCTCAATACATTTTACAGTATTGGTTTAGATTTATTAGAAATTACAAAATTACAAAATTATATTTATAGGCGAGACTCATTAAATAATAATTTACAAAATTTTATATTTTTAATAAAATTTAACTAATAATAAATAGTGAGTTTAAAATATTTTATAATAAAACATGTTAATAACATTTCTTATATATTATATTTTATCAAAGCGATCTAACGAAGTATCAAGTGAAACATTGAAAACAGATGTATTTTAAATTTTGTTAGATATTATCATAAATATGACCACTCTTTAACTTGTGAGATTAGAATCTTTTACTTATCCTTTAAATTATCTTCTATGTTTTAATATGTATAATTTTGGTCATAATTTATCCACGTTCAAATTATACTTATTATGATAAATAATTGATCACGGAGAAGAAAATTATTGGAATTTCAAATGTTAACAAGGAATATTATTGAGAAGCACTTTCTCTATTTCACAATTATTAATGTTTAAGTTCAATATATAAAAATTAGTATATTACATTTATCTTACCTTAAAATATATGAATATTATATTATCTTTTTTTATATTAAAAAATAGACTTTCTTTCCCACTATATTAAAGTATAAGACATTTTACTCATTTTTTAAATTTTTTTGTTAAAAATATTATCAAAAACATATTTTATATTACCCTTCATTCAAATATGTAAATATTATATTGTTCTTTCATTCATTTTATTATATAATATATATAAACTTTTATTTTAAATATTAATTCATAAATTTTATTTTAAATATTTTATTAAATATATAAAAATTTATCTCAATTTAATCATTTAATATATATTTTAATTAAAATAATATTTTAAAATCTTACAATAATTTTTTTATTAATTTTAAGTTAAATAGACTAAATTGTATATTTTAAAATAAGAAATAAGTGATAATGTAATACTTGTAACTTTTGAGAGATGAAACTATAATCTATTCTATATCTTAATATAAAATAGAGGATAACATAAAATTCGTATATCTTACGAGAAAAAAATATAATTTGGTTTAATAGAAAAATACAATGTAATTTATTCTATATAAATTAAAATAATAATTAATTGATATATATTTAAATTAAAACATTCTTATTTTAATTTTATCGTTCAATTAGAAATCATAAAATTACATTTCAAATTTTCATGTATTTTTCCAACTACTTTGAGCCTCTCCTCTAATATATTAATTTTACAAAAATTAAATGCTATTAAAAAACTAAAGCATCAACCAATATCAAACCAAAGGAATTGTAAACACATAATTTATACTCATATTGTTGTTTTTATTGTTTGATTATTCGATGGAAGAGTTTACAAAAAGTGGTGAAGAACGAATAAAGTAAGTGGAACAAACTCAACGGATATAGATGTAGCGAAGTGGGACCTGTCTCCATGCGATCGAAGCGTCCACCGCATTCAGCGCTCCACGTATCACGCCGTGCATTTGCCGTACATTTTGGGACGGCGTTGAGTCTTCCCGCTTTCTAACGTCACACTACTGTACTTCTAACGGGACGGAGAACTCCCATACTTCAACAAAGGACAATTCAATTTGCAACAAAAAAGAAAAAAGTTTAGACTTTAGACCCCAACCGTATAATCTTGTACTTTACTATAAGAAATAATAAGTTATTCGCATATTTCTATGAAATTTAAAATATAAATTAAAAATATCCTAAAAAATTGGACTTAAATGTAGTCGTAGTTCTTTTACTTTTACATTCGAGCAACTCTAGTCTTTTATATTTTTAATTGAGCAATTTTAGACTTGAATTTTATTGTCGGTTTAAATGATTATTTTTAATTTCACATCTAAATAGTAACAATATTTAATTATTTGCTAACATTAACCATATTTTATTTAATTAACGGTGAGAATGAAAAAACGTGGTTGATAAAAAATATTTCATTAAAAATATTAGTTAAATGTTTTTACAAAAAGATTAATTATAAACAAAACTAATAAATATTTCGTAATTGTAACAGTTATATAAAGCTAGTGAGTAGTATATAACATGATTATCTAAAAAATAAAATTAATTAATAATCTTAAAAATCAATATTGATTGACATAAATAATAGTTATTTTTCTTTGATCAATATATATATATTTGAATTATAGTATTATTATAAAAAATTATATTGAAAATAAAATACTTAACATTTAGTGAGTTTATAATATTCGGTAGAATTTTCACCATTTCTTCACTGTGGATATTTTCTGCACATCCTATTTATTTGTAATTAAATTGTCTAATTTTGTTAGCATTTGAATGTTATATTAACGGAAGAATCCAATTTTAATATCTAATAAAATTTTAAAACCAATTTTTAATATCTAATAAAATTCAAAAACTAAAATTGTTGAATTGAAAATATATATGAATAAATTACATAAGTATAAAAATAAATGGACCAAAACTACATTCAAGTGCGAAAAGTAACATCAACTAATAATAAAATCATACTTACAAGTTACAAGGTCATATCTAACAGAAAATATTAGTTGTACATAAAATATAGAATTACGATTTCAATATGTGATGGGAAATATATTTATTTAGATTTAAATATATATATAAATAGTGTAAATGTTTTTTATACTGTTGTTTAATTGTAATTTATTATTATTATTATTTAATTAAAATTCTTATTTTATAATAAGTATTTTAAAATTTATATTTATAATAAATTATAATAAAAAAATGTAAAAAAATTTACATTAATATTGTATCAAAACTAAAATTCTATTTACTTTTATTCTAAATCAATGAAATTATATGTCGAATAAAATTACTTTTGAAATGAAATACTTGTAGCAAAGTAATTCAGTAAACCATAAAATCATGACAAAATCATGTTTCATAATGAAGAATTAATATGATAACAATGCCATGTCAAAAGTAAATTTTTATTTTACCATATAAGAAAATATTTTTTTTTAAATTATATAAAAACAAATGTTTATAATAAGATATTTAAAATTAAAGAAATAATTATTATGTTGAAATTCCCATATGTCAACATATTCTCTATAAAATTTTAAAGGTTCTCATATTATAAATTGATTGTGTGAAGTTAAGTTATATTTTAAAATTTGAGACCTAATTTTAAAATATTAATAAAATTTATCTTAAATTTATTATTAGGCTACTTAAAAACTAAAAATATAATTAATATAATCTTTATAAGATTTGAACCATTCTCATTTTATAAATTATTTGTTTGATTAAGTCGTAAAGTTTCAATTCTAAAATGTGAAAATATACTGTGTGAATTAATTATTAAATTTTATGTTAAATAAAATTTTAAATTTTTAAACTTCAAATTTATAAATATACAAAATTGATATTAAAAACCATATACATTAGAATTTACTAAAAATAAGAAAATATAGAGGAGGTACTATGGTACCATGATAAATAAAGAGGTTTTGGAATAGTTGGATTATAAAAATAAAAATATTAATACATTATCCATTTTGTTAGTTAAGGATTTTATTATTTATTTTGATTTAGCCCTTAACTAATTAAAAGGCTTTTATTTTAAATTTAAACTTATAATATTTTAATTTAAAAATCTAATTACAGTTTTTTAAATATTTTAATCCAATTCTTCACTATAAATAATCAAAATTTTTAATTAAAATAGTTATAATTTATAAAATTTAAAAATTATTTTAATTTAATAAGAATATATATATATATATATTACTAGATAACAAAATGATTACACGACAAAAACTTAAATGCTATTAGTCTAAAACCATGTTCTAAAACCCCTTAAATTTACAAGGACACGGTAAAATTTCCTCAATAATATTTGAGAAAAAAATGTTAATATGAAATGTTTGATGCAAGAAAAGTCATGATGTATTAAGAAAAAAAAATTAAGTCGAAAAAAATTCTTAGGTTCAAAAGGAAAAAAGTCAAATTTAATATATAGGACTTGATTTATTAATATAAGTATTTTATTTTATCTATTAGAATTGACCTGGTGAGAGGTTTAAAAATTTTAGATGACATTAAGAGTTTAAATTTTATTGTCCTCGGTGTACCAAAAAATAATTGATAAAAATACTTTACAACTTTTGTTTATCTCTTTTTATTTTATCATTCATGGATATTTCTCAAAGTTTCCCGTTTAAGCAAATATTATCAAATAAATAAATTTAACTAAACTAAAAGATTTACAATTATAATTATGAAATTGGAAATAAATATTAAGTAGTCCATTATATATATTTTTTACATCTTTCTAGTTTTTATTTCAAATTTCAATTTTTGACTTTTCGGCACACGCGTTAGAATGTTAATTTTAAAACGCAATTAAATTGATTGGTAAAGTCGAGCCATTATGTACAATAAATCAACCCTTTACGTGGCTGTATACAGTGTCCTGTTACATTGTCCAAATTAATAACGAGATAATTAAATTTAGAAAGAAAAAAAAAGCACGAAAAGTTAATGTTAGAGAGTCAGGCTAAACTAATTAAAAAATATATTAATTGTTTTTACAAGTATTTAACTAATTATTTTGATAAATAGTAAAAGAAAGCTTTAATTTGCATAAGAATATTCTTCAAATATGTTTACTCTTGTGACTACTCACTGACTCCTGACTCCTGTGTCGCCTTCTTTTAAAGGGTGTGAGGCGTGACTTGGTTAAATAATTGGATCATATTATCTACCAAATCAACAACATCTGCCACGTAGTGAGTATAATTAAACCGTAGTTCAACAACTACGTAGGTGCACACACAATGACTACTTGACTCACTAAATGCTAATGCACAACGTGATCCATAACGGTGTTATCTAATATTTGACTTCAGCACCTGAAATTCTTAATTATTATTATTATTATTTTCAATATTCGTAGGTCTCGCATTATTAGACTATTGTTTTTGGATTAATTAGAGCCTTGTTTCTTGCCACGAGTGATGGGCGTGGAAAACCAAGAAAAGGGAAGGGACAAGTGAAATACGTGCCAGTGTTTTTCCTACTACTACCTACCAAAGTAACAACGCATCTAAGTCACATTCACTTTCTTCTCAGGTAGGGATGCTAACCTTGTGCACCTGTGAACGTGTTTATTATTTCACCTAATATTATTAAAGGTGTTTCAATAATGCCTATTGCAATTTTCACTACTTTATAATAAGCGATTTCAGTCGGTCATCGTTCAAGTATTGGATTATTTTTAATTTAATATTAAGTCATATAATTTATAGAATCACTTTCGTATGATGAATGCAATAATTGTTAGACTTAAAGTTATTAGAATAATAAATTTATTTTTAAGTTATTAAAATAAATTTCTCTCTTCTCACTTAATTAAGGTCAATTTTAATATTATAGAAAAGGATTTGAAAAAGAGATTATAGGAGTTGGTTCTCACTTGTACGTGGACTTTTTTTTCTTTCAAAACACTTTTTTTTTTTTTATGTTTTTTTAATAAAAAGGAGAGAAGCTCTCACGTATATACTATTAGAGAATGGTTATTGATAAGGCCGAAAAAAATTATGAAATGTTTTATACCATCAAGAGTACAAGAAAAAGGAATAGTAGAAGAGAAAACGATTCTTAGAAATCCAGAAAGAACAAAGAACACTAAAAAGAAAAAGTGTAATATGAATCCAGGTAAGATTCCAAAACCATGACAGAATTCCAAAACATAATAATAATAATAAAAAAAATGTGATATCCAAAATCAGTAGAATGTAATTTCTTATATATTGAATCATAGAAAATTACACATATCAAAATAATTTTGCTTACACCAAGCAGTAGTTAAACCAAAAACAATACATTTGGCTTTTAACAAATAGCAAGGTATTACACTACTATGTAGGTAGCAGAGCTATAACAATCAGATATAATAGGACATAGATTTTGGGCAACAAGTCCATGTTCTCTCATATTAGTTGATTTTCAGTTGAAAAATACACACTTAATATAAGTTGACTCACAGAAGATTGGTTTAAATTAAAATGTATGGTTTAGTAATACATAAACCGGAAAACATCATAAGGCTTATTACCTTTCCTTTAGTGAAAAGTCTCAATCATATTTCATATGGTGGTAGGTAATTCAGTTGGCACTGACAATTAACAGATGCCAAAGTAAACAATGATTAAAAGACGTTCTTTGCTCAATTATGAGAGAGACCAAAACTATACCTTAAAATTTAGATATTGCCGATTGCATTAATTTCTGAAATTTTATTGATCTTTGAATTGATTACAAGTAACATCTTCACTCCACGAGACATCCAACAAGGTACTAGCCAATAAAGCTATCAATTGAAGTTTGGTTTCTAAGTCACCGGATAATATTTTGATGACACAACCAAAGAAGTTAACTTCGATATGATTCAATAAGTCAATTATTAGTAACAGATTTGCTTTAATTCCAGGTAATTAGATATTATACGATGGTAGTCTCTGCTGCTAAATAAACTAATACCACTTACGTGTATGGACATAAAGAATAATTAATAATCAATATGAAAAATATTATTGTCGCTAACCCCTTGAATTAACAACAGAGTTAATACGCTCGAGGTTGATTTGAATTTTGAAACTTTCTTGAAAACAAGGGTTCTGTTAGAAGATGCTTTTTATCCCACTAATAAACTGGGACAACATTTAGGAAAGTGATTCTTATATCAATATATTGTACCAAGCGGAGCAGAGCAATTAACATTTATCTTTTCAGAGAATTTTTTTTTTTTTTGTAATTTTTGGAGGTTACGGATCAAGTAAGATACAGTAAGTTGAGAGTGTCGGAAGATTCATGCGGTACCATATATGAATAATTTGTAGATATATACTGTATTCTATGTATATGCATTGTAATTCTATTTAATATATGTTTTGCTTTTGAGGATTATGTAGACGTATTGTCGAACCTTATTAATTTTTGTATGCATCTATTTATATTTCTTTTACTTTAAATCACTGTTATTACTGGTTTCTCAACCATGCGTAAATACGAAAATATCAAATTGAGAAATAAAAACATAAATTTGTAGAAAAAAATTATTTATTAACTAATATTCTATTTGTTTTTCGAAGGATTAATCTCATGACTTTTGGTAGCAGAGATTCTTCCGGTACCAAATCTGACAATGTAATAAGTACTTAGCTTACTTCATCACATATAATGGACCATTAATCTGACCGGTCGTGGGGTGTGTACAATTTCATATATTTGAGTAATACAAACAGCTATTAAAAATCTTGAACGAATGAAATGGATAATTAGAGAAATAAGTTTAGTGTTCCTGGGTGTGTCATGATGCCTCTCTAAACATTTCATATTGCACCATTCATCAAGAAAGGTATCATTGTAAAGAAGATGATGGCCACAGTAGAGAAGGAGTAGTGGAGTGATAATTAATTGGTGCGGTGGAAATAAAATTAGGAAATAATTAATGTCCTATGACGACAAAAGGGACAATTAGGAATAGAAAATTCAATGACTGGCCTATACACTTGAGAATATTTGTTATGACTATTTAGTAGTATGATTTAATGCATAGCATTTGTAATTGAAAACGTGCCTAATCTTTGTGGGACAATGGTGGGGCGTTTGGACCATTAAGCATGTCATGTCTCTTCTTTAAATGAAATTCCCTTGCTCAAATTCAGCAGGCTCTATTGAGCTTTACGCAATCCCAATAAAAATCCCAAGTTTCCCCTATAAGCAAGCAAGTTGAGACTGCGAATCATATCTTCAACTTTTGTACTTCTCCCATGCATTAATCCCACAACCACCAACTTTTTCATCGTGCTCTTTTTTAACTCAAGCTTCGTTTTAATCATTCATGGGTCCCAACCTAGCCCTGCCACACTCATCTAAGTAAGCAAAGCTTGATGAAGACAAACTACCTGTTTAACTACCTAGCATAATGGGCCAAGGAATTCTCACATGACCAACTACCAAATTTGCTTTTCTTATTTAAAAAATTTTAACGACCTTTCGGGCTTGGGCCCATGGATCTATATTTGATTTGTAGATGGTGTTGAAGAAGCCTCGCATGATTAAACTCTTTTTAGGTACATGGAAATAAAATTGTTTGTGTAAGGTACCTTGTGCTTATTGATTAAGATTAAGGCCCACAAAAACTGTAAATGACTATATTTCTAGTTGATGTTATGGTTTAATAAATTGCTGTTAATTTTATGAAGACCCCAGTTTCCGGCACTAGTGTGATCAAATCAACTCACCAACCTCGAACTCTAGGATTTTCATATCATATATTGAGTTCTCGCTTACACACTATGTGAAGATTATTCTGAATATGGCATTTATCTCCAATGTATTTTCTTTAAAAATGATATATTTTAAAAAATTGTTAGTTTGGTTTTTACTGACTCATTGGAGAGATGACGCTATAGTTTTTTAAACAAAAGATAATAACTAAAAATAGACCACATGTGTTTTAGAAATATATAAAAAGAAGGTATTAGAGAAAGCAATTCAGCCTTGAAATAATTAAGCATGACATTTTAACTATGACCAAAAGGTTACTGATATTTTCATACAGGATCCTTAGCCAAATCTAAATAGAGAAATATATATAATTAATAAATATTCATGGTGTATCTTTAAGAAAAAAATCATGGATTGCACATAAACATGTACAAACTTATCCTTCCAATAAGGATCTATCCTAACTTAATTAATTATTTTAAATTCGAATTTTGAATATATAACCGTGTTAAAATATTAAGTCCTGACTTTTTAAGAAGAAAAGACACATTAATATATTGTCATTTATTAACAAATAAATGTTAGTCGTTATAATTATCTTTGTTGATATAATCTTTGTCTAATAAAACTAAACTTTTAGCATAAATACTATATAAATTTACGCTTATATTATGATGTATTACACTAACGTTTGATATATTTACAGTAGATATTAATATTTTATACCAATAGAATTGCTTGATATTACAGTGTATCATATCGTTAGTGTATATTCACAATATTCATTTTAACATTTTAATATTGTTAGACAAAAATTATATTAAAAAAAACTAATCTAAATACTTATTAGTAAATGACATTTTTTGCCGTGACAAAAAGAATGAAAAACCTAATGACTTCAATGTTGCCTGAAAAAAAAAACATGTCAAGTTAAAGGCAATTATTTACTTTATGACATTTTTTTAGTCTAAGATCGTACAGATATATTTTATGCAAAATAAATATATTTGAGGCGAGAATATTTACAACGTGATAAAACTAATTCTTTTAGTGAGGATTTTTTTAAACAAATTTATGGAAATTTAATTTTCTTAAGGGTTATTAAATTAAATGAAGTAAAATTAGGAAAACATTAAATTTTTGTGTGTATAATGTCAAAATGAGAATTAAACTTAAGACCTGTTTAAACTACTCAAACTCCTCGTTACTAAAAATGTTAATTTGGCAGAATTCATAAACTTAAGATCTAATTAATGGTCTAGATAAATAAAGAGAAATTTTCAAATATCTCCTTTAAACTTATGTTGAGAAAGCTTACGGGCTTAGATAACTTAAGACATGAATGTTAAAGGGTTTTTTGGTGAATTGAATTATGAATATTTAAATATACTGAAAAAGGGGATTTGTCCTTCGCACAAGCTAATGACATTTTTTTTTTGCGTATCCAAATTACGCTATTTAAAAAAAATGGTAAATAAAAGTACGCTTATCTCCTTCAGATATCAAAGGCCCAAAATGATGGAATCGAAAAGAGTTCCGCTGGCCCACAAGCGAGATGAGGAATGGGCCCATTGTGCCACGTTAAACCTTGAAATCCATTACGTACGGAAAGGATCCAAACTAAAACGAATGAGTAACCAGAAGCAGTGGCCCATCAAAGATCAGAAATCCAGAACGAACATCTGTAATGTAATGTTGGTGGGCTTTTTATTTTATTTTTCCATAGATTATTTTCCTTGGAAGAAAATTATGTTTGAGACACAAACACTATTAGATACTGAATATGAATATATTTATTAACGAAAATTAGAATTTTAATACACTATGTTGGGAGAGTTTAATCTCTTCCAATGGACACAACCTCATTGCTACAGTTTTGGTAGTTACAACGCTGCAATGAAGAAGCTATGGGCCTCTCCCACTTATAAAAAAAAATGATTAAATTAATCTTTAATTATAATTTTTACATTAAATTATAACTTAATTGTAAAGATTCGTCAAATGGACGCTTAACTTACAAATGTTTCAACGATCACGACAAATACTTTCCTTCTAATTTCAGCCATTGCTTGAAGAAAAACATCAGAACCGATCTCTATTTTTGGTGTTCGAGGAAGCCAACTCTTTCACCAACTATATATATATATATATTAAAAATTAATCTAAGGTGGTTTAAATTATTTATATCTTCATCACAAGAAAAAAAAAATGATTCCACTTGGCTTAATTTGATTTAGAAGATTGGACGTGCCAATCATGCATCATATTCTAATGGTATTTGATTTAATAAATATTTATCAATCTTGTCAATATTTCATCGGAATAGTCATCCATCACATCATAATAGTCCTCCCAGTATAAAAGTACTCATTTGCTGAATGGAGCACATATTATTTTATTCGCATTTCCACACAATGATTCCGTTCACAATAGAAAAATACCAGTTTTTAAAGCATAAATGTTTAGTGTCAAGATTGTTAATGGGAAATATAATTTGTTTAATAAAAATTTAAATGTAGATATAAATTTTGGAATATAATTTTTGTTTAATAAAATTAAATTATAAATATAATTTTTTAATAGTATGATATATCATACCATTGTTAATATAAACTAATTATTTATATTAATAATTTAAATCCATTAGACGAAGATTATACCATTAAATACTGACCTAATACCAAATTAATTCAATAAATAATATTTGTTAATAGTGCCGTTGGCCAAATGGGGACATAGATTTTTTTTAATAAAATCCTCAAAATAATTTAAAAAATAACATAAGCAACTTTGTAATGTCTGTATATTAGGTACTATTATAAATTGTATTTATACAACGTCCAAGTTTATAAAATATGTAATGCAATGTTCTATTTATTTATTATTAATAATCAAATCAAAGTTCGTTAATAATATTAAATAAGTTATTACTATTTAAATTAATATGTTATTTAAGAAATAAATAGTAAAATTAAATACGAAACTATATATATTAAAATAGTCTTTCTACTCATTTGTTATTGAACATCAAAATAAATATCAAATTATTTATGTCTTCCACTATTTAGAAAAAGTAATTACATAATAACACAAGTATTTACCAATATTATTATGGTCTGAATGAAATTAAGCTTATATTTTTTAAGTAAGATTCTTCGTTCGAATTTTGTAAAATTAGTTACGAATGGTGTAAAATAATTTTAATGTTAGACAAATTTTTAAATAACTAAATTATTGATACGATCACTCTAAAATAATTTTATATTATCATCTATTTTATAACTAGATAATTATTTACATATATTATATTATTTATAATAATTTTATTTTATTTTTATAAAATAAAAATATAATAACAACAAAGTTTAAACATGTAGTTGTCAACCTTCCCGCCATTTATAATTACATTGAAATATACAGAAAATGAGTTCTATTTATCTAAGTTTGTAAAATAATTAATTCATAATATATTTTTTTAAATTTATGCAAATGTTCATATTGAACTTAAAAAATTACAATAAATTTATTATTTGAAACAGAAAGAATGAGCAATTTCACAGCGTGGAAATTATTAGGTGTAGAATTCTAATGACGTCGTATTTTTTACATATTTAAGATTCATCAATACAAATCAACATTATCTTAATTCGTAACCTCCTCGATCTAAATTAAGCACTGCGAGTTGATATAGTTGAACATTTTTAGAAGTGTCCACTTCTAGAGTAGAACTATCATAAGTAGATGTGTTAAAAATTGTGGAAGTCCCAAACGTATACAATAATTAATAATTAATGTGTATATGCATAACTGACTCACATGTTTCCACGTTAACATAAAAGAAATTGCGAATAATTTAATCTTGGATAAGAACTAAAGAATGATGACGAATACGAAAATCCAAAGTTTATTGTTGTAATCGAGGAAGGGTCCAAATATAAACAGTTAGAAAATTATTTCAATTGAGGAGAGAAGTTCCAAATTGTGGATAATGAGAAATATTAGGTTCAATATGACAATGTGAAACGAAGTTATAATCCAGAAACGGAAATAGCTCGTCATAGTCGCCCGCAATTTACTTCTGTACTAGTTTTTGAAAGTGAAATATTTGAATGTTATTCTATGCTCTGCTCTGTTTATAAGGATTTCAATACTAAGCAAGTTATAAATGAAGGATACAAAATATTTTACAACTTGTTGGACTCTTAATTATATTTAGTTATTTTTGTGTTTTTTTTTTATATGTGAGATGGAGTAGAAATTAGAAACATTAATGATGTAGGTTGATATTGGTCCAACTTTGACATAAGTTCTACAAATCTTGTAACGTTGGTCGATGAATATTCTCAAACAAAACAATGTTCTCTTGGATCTTTCTTTAGAACAGAGATATCAACTTCTTTTATTATAGGAACTTTTTAAATTGTTGTTTAGAATTTATTTGTTCCATCTTGGTGAATTACTAGCTTGGAGATTCTCATTAGCTTTTCTTTTTATAATATGCATCAATGGTAAATTATTTTTCCATAATTCTTTTATAATTATTCTTTTTTAGATATTGTTTTTATAAAACTCAATTAATTAATTTATCATAATTAAAAATTTATTTAATTAATTAATAACATTAAATTTAATTCAAATATATATGTTTTTAAAATTTATTTTTAATATTAATTAAACATATTTTTATTTTTTAATCTCTCACGTCATTAATATTATTATTATTTTAATTTTTATTAGTTATATATTTGAAGAAACAAATTAAAGTATAAAAAATATTCTCTATTTCTATACTACACAAAAGTAAATATTCAAAAAGTCTTCCATATCATAATGTATTATACTTACTATTTATTAAACTAAAAAAATACTTACAAATAAAAATATTTTGATAAAAAAATTAATACAGTAAATAATTTATATTTATTCTTAAAAAAACAAACAAAATTTTTAATTTAATTCTTATAAAAATTTCAGAGAGAGTATTATCGATAAAAATTGAAATTATAAGACAAAAATATATAAATTGAAGTTCTATTACATTGTTTTAGGTACAACCACTTAGCCTTTATTGACATTTTTAATTTCAGAATATCAATCAAAGACACAATCCAATAATTTAATTCATCCATTACAAAATTATTTTACAAATGATATATAGACAAGACAATAATACAACTTAGCTAACATACCACTATTATTTCTAAAGCATACGTGTTGACCTATAGTATTTCTAAAGCACACGTGTTGCCCTACAATATTTTCTAAAGCATTTTATACTTCTAAAGCATTTTATACTTGTTCACCTATATTAGTATTTTGGGTCTATGTTTCATCAATAATCTCACTCCTTCTTCTAGTATCCAGAAATATAAAAAAATCTAATGAGATATGTATCAAATACTAATGTCGATAATTAGCTATTTTAAAATATTGTTAATACACTCGTATATTCTTATCGAAACGAATAAAAAATTGCAAACTTGGGCACTCACGGCATCAAGTCTGCAATCGTTATGCAGTATAATTTTGTTTGGATAAATTTATTTATAAATATTTATAATAAGATAAAATAAATAATTTTTTATATAAACTAAAGACCGGACCATTAATAATTGAAAAAATTATTTAATCCATTAAAAAAAGATTGCAGACTCAATACACTGATATAAAGATTGCACCCTTGATAACAGTTTTTATAAAGTATAAGAAGCTCAAAGTGAATAAAAACATTAACCAATATAATTTTAAAATAAATAGTTCTTTTTTTAATTTTGTCTACTTAAGTTTAATTTGCCTTCGTTTAGTATATATTTTTAGAGATATTATCATCATTTTGAATTGATTAAAATTGGACCCAAATTCTTTAAACAAGAAATAAAATTCGAGTATTATGAATAAAAAATATAGTTAATTTTTTTTTTCATAAAAAATAAACAGTCAGGTTCGCAGATGGATAAATTGAATATATGACACATTAAAAAAAAACTATTTGTTTTAAAGACATATGTCATTAAAATTGTAACATCTCAACATCTCATTTTTTTTGCTCGTATAGATTACTAGTAAGTTTAAACATCTCATTTATTTACTTGACTATCTATTTACATAAAATAAAAACAAACATTTTGTTGATTATTTTATTGATGTTAATTTAGAAACAACAAAATAATTTCCCTAAAACTAATGTTTTATGAGTGATATTAGGATGTATGTAAATTAGTCTAATTAAATATAAAAGCATTACAATTGAGTTGAACACACTACACATCAATTCAACTAGAAATGAAAAAAAATTATTAGGTTGAATTTAATTTTGATTATAATTTTAAAAGTTGATCTAATCTAATATAAAATGAATTCATGTGTAATTTTATAAGTGTAATTTACATATTGTTAGTATGAAATATTTTTACATATATATTTAATATGATTTTATTTTATCAACACATCACGAGCACAATAACATACTAAAATATATTAGATGTTTATAAGATATTTTACATTAATAATATACATGAATTAAAATTTAATTTAATTTGTAAAATTACCGTTTAACTTGTACTGGTATAAATATAGATTTATAAAATTACATTACCCATCTATTTTCTTAATAATTTCATTATCTTATTTGTATCTTTATTAAGATGTCTGTCAATTTTATTTTAACATTTTTTAAGAAACTTTAAAATTATTTTGATAATATTTATAATTTAGATATATAGTTCATGTTTTTAAATTAATATTTATTATAATTATTGGGTATTAACTATACGTAAACCATTTTAATCGAATTAGATATTATATTCACATCCATCTTAATCAAACATAATTTATTTTTTTTCTTATGATCGAATTAGATGAATTTTGATGTAAAATCTAATCTATACTCAACTGCGAAAATTATAAGGGAAAGATGCTTCCGTCATTTTGTTAGTCTTAATAAGTTTTAGTTAATAACAAGAGACTCATTTAAAAAAGTATATTAAAAAATATAATTAGTACTGTTCATTATTATAAAAATAAAAAAAAAACAAAGATTAAAGTTGGAATATATTCTCTTATAAAGAGTTTTTTTAATTGTAAGCTTACTATTAAGATTTTTCTAAATAAGAAAGAAGAGCTTTATTATATACGGAGTATATAAGTATTTATGAAAAACTTAAGTGAAAAAGCTTTTCGATTTTTTAAAATAAACAAGTTATTATCTATCTTTTATAAAAAGTTTACTTTATTTTTTTAATTAAATTATATTTTTATATAAATATTTATTAAAAAATTTATTTATAACTCAAATTCATACACCATAAAAAATCATTTTTATTTTTTTCACAAATATTTATTAAAAATTAATTTTCTAAATATAATACTAAATATATTTTTAAGGGAGATTATTCTAAGGTAGCAGATTCCCGCTGGGAGAAAAGCAGCACAGCCCAGTCGCAATTTGGACTTCTTTTTATTTTTTTTAAATATATAATTTTTTAACGAATTTGTTTTATAAGATAATGCCTGAGTGTAATTATTTTGGGATATTTTTTTAAGCTTAATTTGACTCACTTATCAATTGGGTTGAATAAATTGACTAAATTTTATTTAGACAGTCTAATACATTCCAATTTAATATGTTAAATCAATTTTGTTACCTATAAATTATTTTATTTGAGTTAAATAAAATTGTTATAGACAATAAAATTTTTATTCAAAATATTTAACTGAATTATACTCCAAATCAAGTATCTATTAATCTGCATGTTGATTAATAATAGTTTAATGATAAATACCATAAATTCATCTCCGCATGAAAAATAAATGAAATAAAAAAGAAAAGAAAAGAAAAGAAGTCCACAGAAGATATTAAGGAAAAGAATAAACAGGGATCCATCGAATCTCTTATTGCTTGTGGTTGTTTGGATGGGGGAGAAGACGTGCTGTGAAACGCAAGAGGAACAAGACGACTCCACGTGAACCTGCTCCACTAGGGACATGGAAGTCTTTTTACAGGGTTGTGCGGTCAAAAAAAGAAAAGTAAAATATATAATAATAAATAAATAATAAATAAAGGGGGTTTAAGGTTTGAGGACACTGTTGCGTGGTTTTTGGTAGTTTATATGCTGTTGGTGTTGGTGGGTTTTTGTCCTTTAAAACTCAAACTCTCTATCTCCTTCTATCCTATCTATCTCTCTCACAAAAATTAAAATATAAAATATAAATGAAAGTTTGAAAGAGATCTGGGATTTCGAGTACCATAGATTTCTTATGCATTTTCGGGCACTTCAATGTTTGATCGCAATTTAACCTCGGACTGGGAGGTCAGTTGCATGTTAAGGATTCTCAATTATGCTTTCTGATGATGTCCCTGCGATCTTGTGTTTTTTGTGATGGTTCTGTTTTGTGCCAATTCTGCATGATTTTCGTTGAATGTTGGAGAACAGGATTATGATAATTCTCAAAGTTTTGTTTTTTCCTTTTCTGGGTTGTCAATTTGTCATCATGAAAATTTTGGGGTTGTGAGGTTGAGATCCGATCGTTAAAGTTCGGCCATGTGGTTTTCTATTCATTTTAATTCTAAAGTTTACTTTTTTAGGGAATTTTTGGGGGAGGGGGGATGATGGTTGAATTTTCGGGTGTCTTCTTCATGTTGTTGATTTGGCATGAAACTCTGAAGCTTTGGGTGCGCAAGAGTAAAATTCAGAATCATAATTGGAATGTTTAGTATTGATCTCGCGCAATTAATGTTCATTAACTTTATGCAGCCTTGTAATTGTTTATTGATGTTCAAGTGTTGACTTTTATTTTATGGTTCCTCCGCGTGTGTGAAATTTTTTATATTCTCGAATTTGTGTTTTTTATTCGTTAGTTTAATGCGGATCATTATGTATTGACATGTTGGGGTGGTTCGCTTCCATGCTATTCGTCTGAACCTATGTTAGCATTGTGCTTCCATGCGATCAATTTTCCAATTTCTTCATTTGCCAAGAGGCATGCTTTCGTGAATCAACTGGGTTGTTTTCTCGAGTTGTTCTACATCTTGTCTTAATTGTTGCTTGTGTTTTCACTTGAGGCAGAAATGGTAATATATATGTATTTTCATTGATTTTGCACACTTTTTATGCCAAAATTATATCATGATTTGTGATTCTTCCTTTTTCCTTCATTCTGTAGTGAGAGAAAATCTTAGTTGTCTCCTAACATTTATATGGATAAAATTTGTCTGTGATAGTGAAGCTTAGATAAATGTTTGACTTATGGTTGTTTTTATTTTCAGAAAGTAACTTCTTTTGAAATTGTTGCAAATATCTTATCACAGTGACGTTTGGTTATACTTGAATATTTGTCACTGACTGATGTTATCCGTGTGATCCAGTGGATTTTCTTTCCCAATGTGCAAAATCTAGCAAAATTATGAAAATGAAGTTGATACATGGGTCTTCAATTTTATGACAGTGATGAAGATCTGGCATACTGATGCTTTGGTTAATTGATAAGTTATATATGTTCATGCTATGGTGCTGAAGAAGAGGCTTGATTATGGATTCAGGGGCTTTCAGGTCCCCATTATACCTAGACATCCTAGGTCTGCAAGAGTAAGTGATTGCTGCAATTATGGCAATTGTTTATTTGGTTTGTGATTATGTGCTTTGAACTCTATTTTATTCGAGTTTGAAATTGTTCAGAGGAGGGTTCCTTTCAAGAAACCGGCTGAGGATGGCCAAGCTTGTGCTTTTGAACTACTGGCATCTTTAGCTGGCAAATTGTTGCAGGAGAGTGAAAGCTCTGCTTCTAGCAATGCATCTGAAGGAGATCATCAACAGGAAAGACGTGACAGAGTTAAACCATCAACAGAAGAGGGAATTCATAATGGAAGTTGTGCAGAGAGTATTGTTATGACTGAAGTGGGCTCACAAAAGAGTGGTGAGAAACCCCTTGAGTGTGTTGAGACTGATAGTGTATTAGAACGCATTGCAGCTAAAAGTAATTCTGACTATTGGGAGAAAATCAAAGCTGGTGTGAAGTCTGAAATTTTCAAATGGGAGAATAAGTTTGGACATCATTCTAATAAATTAGTAGAAGTACCAGAAGATCAAGAGGCTGGCAATTTGGCCTACGGGGGATTATCTATGAATAATAAAGTTACTTTGAATGATCCATTGGAGTTGTGCATTAACTCTCCTGCACTAGTTAACTCAAACGGTGATGTTAAATCTACATTTCGTAGGGAACCGTTTCCCAATGCTTCCTTTTCTGGGCATGGGAATGATATTAAGTTAGGTTTTATTGATGATGACGAAAACTTCATAAGGCGCAACAAAGTTTGCACCAAGTCAAAAGCTTTTAGGCCTCAACAATGCATTTCACACCGCATAATCAGGAAGCGGTTGACTTCCAAACCCTGGAAGGTTGCTCCAAAGTTGAAGGATTATGAACATTCGAGATCTGGTAAGGTGGTCAACAAATTGTCTGCGCTATCAAATGCTGCATTGTCTGATGCATATTAAGTCTATTGGTTAGGTAGTTTTGTTTTTCACTGAATTGTATATAATTTGCAGATGAGGGAGTAAAAACTCTAAACCGAAAGAGGAAGACTTGTTATGGTTTTGAAAGACCTCAGGATTGCACTCTTTTCAAGCGTAGGAAATTCTTTGACAGGGGTTCAGTGGTAATTTCTGATGGAGGATTCAGCAGTGACAGTGTATCTGATTCACGTGGGAAAGGAATTAATGTAGATAACCCTAGCTCATCTGGAAAACCTCAAGAATCTAAGGATTCTCATGGTAATTAATTACATGGTGTTCATTAGTTTTGGTTAGCTCAATTGTTCTTCTCAGCTGCAACCTGTAGGACTTGATGTTCTGTCCTTGTGTACAGTTAAGTTTAGCATCAAGTCATTCAGGATACCAGAACTTTATATTGAGCTTCCTGAAATTGCTACTGTTGGTTCATTAAAGGTACGTATGAACTATAATTTTGATTTTATTCAAGAAAAAATTGTTAATGTTGTCATTGAGCCTCATCCACAGATTGAAGTGGGTGCAGAACATCCTTTTGTGTCATAATTTGTTTTTTTACAAACCTTTTGTAGAGGACAGTCATGGAGGCAGTGATGACTATACTTGAAGGTGGAGTGCATGTTGGTGTTCTTGTTCAGGGGAGAAAAATAAAAGACGACAACAAAACTCTTCTTCAGACTGGTGTATCTTGTAAAGAAAATCTTGATAAACTCGGCTTCATGTTGGAGTCCAGTTCATTTCAAGCTTCTCCAACTGTTTGTGTTGGTGAGCCTTCTCAATGTGAAACATCCCAGCCTTCCAGGTAGTCAAAGTTGATACCACAGTTTCTTTTCTTCACCACAGCCTTCATTTATTGTAAGAAATAAACTTGTTTCATTTTTTGGTCATCTGATGAAATTTGAATATGGTTCAGCTCTAGGGAATTGAATGTTCCCTTTGTCTATATTCCTAATTTCATAATTTGATTTTTCTAGGTCCCCAGGAACCCCCATCTTAGATTCAGGGGTTACTGATGCATTACAGGATTCTTCCTTGCTGACCAATACTGGCACCCTTGTCGAAATTAACCATGACTCGACTTCTTCCCCCACTGACACTACAGCCGATAAACTAACAACACCAGATTCCAGAGTGCTGGTTGCTGTTCCAGATAGGAGTACAGAAGCATTAGCTCTTGTTCCCGTGAATCAGAAAACCAGGCGCTCTGAGCTTGTACAGCGTCGAACTAGGAGACCATTCTCTGTGTCTGAAGTAGAAGCACTTGTTCAGGCAGTTGAGGAAGTCGGGACTGGAAGGTTAGATATTTATCTGCTTCACCTGTATAAAGACAGGAAAACTGGGTTGCTCATGATGTTTTCACCATGCAGGTGGCGCGATGTAAAGTTGCAAGCTTTTGAAAGTGCAGACCATAGGACTTATGTTGACTTGAAGGTACTCCCTTTTATTATATCAGACATTTTTCTTTAAGTCAAATAATTACTTACTTTTCATAGTAAATTACTAGAATGATAGTAATGAACAGGAATTTGAGTTTCTTGTGGGTAATATTAGAGATAACAATTAGTTATAAATTTAGTTACAAATTAGTTACTCCTCATATTGTATATAAGTCACAGTGGATGACTTGAGGTAATCATCATCATATTCAAATATTCAATCAATTTCATCTTTTGGTTCTCTCATTCTTTCCTCTCTTGGGCTTGGCCATGTTTCTCAACAGTTAATTTACAAGTTATTTCATTGCTTTATGTAATTAAATATTGGCACTTATCACAGCATTATGCTTATTTTCTGTGGTTCTCGAAGCCTCTCATGGTTGCATTGTTACAAAGATTAGTACATTTGCATTGAATATCTTTATAGAATTTTGCGGTTATTTTTGGTTGTCACATCACGGGCATATGTTGTAATGAGATTCAAATTACCTGTCTCCTTTCCGATTCTTCCAATAAAAAAATGACATTTCACAACAAAAACTTATCTTTTAAATAGCAATATTGTCTAATTGAAGGGACTAGAAAGGAGACACAGAAAAGGAAAGGGAACATGTTGATTTGATTTCATTAAAATGTTAGCATTGTTTAATTGCTGAAGACCTGAGCCATGGCTGTTAACAGGATAAATGGAAAACACTAGTGCACACTGCAAAAATCTCCCCTCAACAAAGGAGAGGAGAGCCAGTTCCCCAGGAGCTATTGAACAGAGTTTTGGCTGCACATGCTTACTGGTCCCACCACCAAGCCAAACAGCATGGCAAGCACCAAGCTGCAACTATGAAGATCACAGAAGCCTCAGCTTAAAGACACAGACAGACTGTGTTTATGGTATCCAACAACCACTTGTGGTGATGTAGAAATAATAATTTAACGTTGTTGACTTGCAATAGTGGAACAACAAACTTGTACATTCTGATTTAATTCCGTGTAATATCCTCACCAAATTCGTTGCTGGCCTTTAATAATTGCAAGCAGGTTGGAATTTGTAAATGATTTGAAGGAATAAGATTGGTCTCATAGGAAGTTAGTTTGTTTTCTTCTTTGTTTCTTTTAATTTCATGAATGTAAGTAGGAATGTGAAAAGAACATGACCGAATAACAAAGGAAAAGGAAGTTGTACTCATTGTAATTATCTCTAGTTCTATCACTTTAAAGTTTCCTTTTCATTTGCTGCTTTTATTTTCTCATAAGGATTTACACATTTATGTCCGCTTAATGATGGATACATTTTTTTTATCTTCGGAAATTGATATCAATGATAAACTTTCAGTGTATTTCGTTGGTGGTTGACTTTTTTGGCACAATTATTTATTAATGTATGAATAACTTTGGTCGTCGAAAATTGAAACATAATAATCACCGTGACTTACTGAGTTCTAAGTTGCTTGAGTATAATATGGACTACCAATTTTATTGATTTGAATGTATAGGGAGAAAAATTAAGTTTGATCGAAAGTACAATAACTACAAATATATTTTTCTTTTCTTAATTTTTACGATTCACAATTCATGGAGAAAATGATGTCATATAGTGGAGTGGAATATGCTGTTGAAGCTATAGAATCTTGTAACTTTCTACTTTCTAGCAAGGGGGGTATTTCTGACATGTTTGCAGGATCTGTGGACCCTGCTTGTGTGCTTGAAAAAATTGAACTTGAGATTGGCCAAATCAAAGAGGAAGCTTTTAGCAGAAAAGAGATACTTGAAAAGGTTGGCAGCATGTGATGGAGTCTTGGCTTGAGGAGTACAACAGGCTTAGTTATTTATTTGTAACCTCCTTCAACATTGCCATTTTCACTCATTTTTTAATCATGGTCACGATTTAATATTGAACTGTTAATTTTGTTTATCTTCCAGAATGAGAATCGATAGCTGGGAGAGGTGCTCATCTTACTCTCAGGGGAGCTGAGAAAGCTTATGCTCATGCCTTGATCAAACTGAATTCTTTAAATATATATCACAATTTTTTAATCATGCGCTTGATTTCCTATAGTGCTTGATTAAGTACTATCTGCATATGAACTTTGAGCTAATTGTTGTCTTGTGTAATAAACATCTATGTGATTTTGACAATGGGAATATTGTGTTATTAATGAGTAGAATATAATATAATCATGATCTCAAAAATTGTTGCCTGCGGTTGAATGAAAATAGTCAAAATACCATGCTTTGGCGACAAAACTATGCCTTTGATGCTGTGATATTTTTTTTAATCTCTTTGACCTGATTGAATTGAACCGAATCAATCCACTCTTAATACGGTTAGTTTAGTTTGAGCTGTGACAAAAAAATTGAGAAAATTCGAATCAAATTAAACTGAAGAAAAATAACTAATTTGGATTTATATTCACTTAAAACCAATTTGAACCGAACCATGAACACCCCGTAATACCTGGTCATGTAGTATTGTCATTATCTAATGTTTTATTCACTTTGTGGAGGTGAAGGTTGAGTACTTTTTAAATTGAATTGTGGTAGCAATATGGTTAAAGTAGTTAAAATCACAATATTACAATTTGTTGCCACGATGCAACTAAAGTGATTTATAGTAAACAAATTTACTTTCTAGTTTAAACCCCAACTCACTTGGTCATTAATACATGAATAAACTATTTTAATTTGTTTATGAAAAAATATTTTTAATACAAATATTCAATAAAAAAATTACTTCATCGCTGTATATTAATGAATATGCTCCTTCGTAGAATCCAAGATAAAAGAATTTACATTCTGGTTGGGTGATGAGAAAGATCTCAAGATGAGATGAGGAGAGTGTGTCCTAAATCTTGACTAGTTGGTGGCCCACGTGGTTCTATAGGTGTTTGTTGGAGGGTCATTTACTAAAGGGTGATGAACTTCAAGAGTTGAGGCGATGATATCTGCATGAAGTTCCAACACTCAAGCAAGTGAAAGCTTAAGATGGAAGTAGTGTAAAAATGGGTCAAAATTCAAGGTTTTGAGGAAAAAACAACGTTGCTATTTACATGCATAAGTTGGAGGAGTGTTGGGTTCCAAAATGGGTACCTATTTGAGCCAAGCAGTCTCCTAAGCATAGGCTAGACTTTAGCGTGGGAATCAGATATCTTCAAAATACGATCAATGGTCTTGGAATGCCTTAGATTTTTTGTTGTTAGTGGGGGTGTTACTAGTAAACCTCTGTTATGTTTTCCAGATATGGGCACTTTTTGAGATAAGAGGTGACGCTTCTAGGTCTATGTGCCACTCGGTTAAGTGATTTGATCCGAGGTGTGGGAAAGAGACCTCAAAGACATTGTTGCATGCATAATATATATACAAGGTGATCCTCGGCTGTAATGGGATTGAAACTCTTTTTTGGTCAACCTTATTTGGATTGAATCTTTTCGGGCCTAATTTAGAATATAATATAATAATATGATAAAGTGATAAAATTTTATTAAGTGTTTATCTAAAAATATTTTAGATTGAAGATACATAAAAATTAATTTTTTGTATACATATTTTGCTAGTGTTTCAAGAATTTTGAGAAAATTCAGGTTTTAAATGAATTTAAAATATCATATATTAAAATGATTTGTTAGTATATCAAATCCATTTTTTAAAATAATAGAAAATTTATAAAAAAAAAAAAGCTCAAATGAAAGAATTTCAAATAACACAATAAAATTTATATATGATGAGAGTTAAATTACTTTATCTAAACAAAGAATTTGAGTTAGTTAATCTAAATAAAATAGTTAAAATTGAAAAGAAAGCATTTTAAAGTGATTGAAAGTAATTATTTAGAAGTAAATGGGTATTGAAGACCCCTGGGAGAGAATAGAGAGGGAGGCGGGGGGGGAGATGGGTGTGAGTGGAACAGCGGATTTCTTCTATAAGGAGGCGCAACGGCTTGGCTACGTGGCTCGCTCTGCCTTGAAGTTGGTTCAGATACAGAAGCAGCACAAGGTTATCAACCCTGGCTCCTCCGTTCTCGACCTCGGTTGCGCCCCCGGTGGGTGGCTTCAGGTGGCTTGTCAGAGCTTGGGTCCCTTCCACAATGGCGGCTCCGTTCTCGGCGTCGACACCAAGAAGGTCAAGGTCCCCCCTCTTCATTGCGATTCAAGGGTTCATACCATCTCTGCTGACGTCATCACTCTCCCTCGTCACCGCCTCAGAGCCCTTTCTCCCAACCAAAATGGCTTTTCTGTCATGCTTTCTGACTTGTGTCCCTTGGTTTCTGGAATCACTACCAAAGACTCTGCTTTGTCTTTTGAATTAGGTATGCGTGCCATGGATTTGGCTCTTGGCCACAGACTTCACGTCGAGACTAGTGATGATCATCCATCTTGTTCAGATCACGGTGGAGGACTGTTGCGAGTTGGAGGAAACCTTATTATCAAGCTTCTCCAGAGTGAAGATGTCAAAGGTACTTCCTTGCTTACTTGTCTCTGTAATTTAATTAACATAATTTCTTGTTTCATTTCCTTCAATATTTATTTGCTGCAGAAATCAACCACATTTCTAAACCATTCTTTAGGAAGACAACGTGGCTCAGACCTAAAGCCACAAGGCCTTCGTCTAGAGAGATTTATTTGATATGTCAAGGTTTAAAGCCAGAAGCTAAGATATAGAAATTCTTTTGCACTCTTTCTTACGGGGAATGTTAGGCGTGAGTTTGCTTGCACATTTCCCCATTTGATTTGTGTATTTCGTTATTTTCTAGCTAGCTTTTCATGCTATTGTTTATGAATCTTTACTCCTGATATGTAAGGAGAGTGCTGAGATGTTATCATAAATTTGTGATTGCAATTTTCCCGTATGTTCCCCGTACCAATGAAATTGTATTTCATTTTAGAAAAGAAAGATTTTATGAGTAATTATACACTTACAAGGCTTGTGTGATGTATGTGAAAATTTATGTGCTTTCCCAATTTTCTATAAACGGAATTATGTATGTGCTAAACGTGCAAGTACAAGAATCATGCCACAAGGATATAATGCACCTCTCCCAAGCTAGATTGAGGCCATGAAGAAGAGCCATAAGTTCAGCCTACACATTAGTGGTAACTACTATAAAACCGGAGAAAACAATGGCCAGCTAGATATATCATTCCGAAACCAGCTCTAAGCTCTTACGGGGTTGCCCAAAGCACCGCCATCTACGTTTAGTTTAAAAACACCAGAACGAAGGAGGAAGAAACCAGGCTATGTTAACTAACTGACTGCGTACATTAATTATGACTATATCAGCACATTGGTTAATCTTCCATGGAATATCTTCTGTCCAAACACAAGTTTCATTTATATCTCTTTTAAACAAGAAATAAAAGTGTGATAGATGCAGTTCTGTAGATTGAGTTGATAGATAATTCATGTCCACAACGTACAACGCACAAACGACAGCGACCTGCCCACGAGTGGATAACGAAAACTAAACGGATGATTAAAACAGTTGATATCAACGAAGTATATGATATTCACAAGATTGAAAATATTAGCAGTAGCAGTGTAGCAGCATGCTTTTGTTGATGTTTCCGGTTCTAGCTTTCAGCAAAAGCAAGAAAATGGATTATAATACAGGTGAATACTTTCTAAACTATGGTCGAAAATTCCACACAATATACAGTACTATAGGGTGAAGAGTTACAATGTATATTGCAGTTGATAATTGCGAAGCCAGTCTTCACCTTTTTCATAATAATCCAGTCTACTGATAGTTTGCATATGGAACTGTGGGGCTGAGGCAAAGGAAGCAGCCCCACGCCATGCATCCATGACTGGATCCAATGCTCTAACTATTTTTATAGGTGAGCCACATGGCCTAATCATCCGAATTCCAGCTTCCAGGCGTTCAATTATACCAGGGAAGAGAGAACTTCCACCAGTAACAAGTATGGAACTAGTCAGTCTCTCTTCCAAGCTTTCATCCTTGTTTGGTAACCTCCTTATTGAGACCCCAGCCATCTCATCTAATCCTACCTGATCAACTCCAATCCAGTTTGGATTAAACAATAGTTCAGGACATCTGAATCTTTCGACCCCAAGAACAATCTGAAAATCTTCTTTGGTCAGAGGTCGAAAACGTGGCACCTCAGCCGGTTGAGAGGTACCAGCTTCTAACTTGGGTATAAATGTTGGATCCAAGTCCTACCAAATCAACAACGCAGATAAGTGTTTTTGTGAATTGTAAATCAAGACCCATATTCTACATCATAATCATAAATTAATTTTATGGGATTTTATCCTGGAAGGTGAACTAACCTGGAGCCTAGAAGAGATGCGGGACAGCTCTGCCTCGTCCTCATCAGGTCCGTCATCATCATCATTATTATAATCTTTGCTCATCAATTTGTAAAGTTGCCAATCTTCATCTCTGGCACCAAATGTATCCTCACCCTTACCACGATCAAAAGCTGCAGTTGTCAGGAGACGCATTCGTTCCCTCTGAGCAGCATTCAGTCTTTCACCACGGCCAACAGCACCGGACAGATTATTTCCATTTGAATGGCCTCCGTTTGTCTTAAGTCGTTTTTGTTGGTCAACTCTTTCTGAAAGGTCTTTGTATCTAGCATGCAATTGTTCCAAGTACAGCTCCGGATTCTCTCTGCAGTAAGGAGGCAAAAAAAAAAAGATAGATTATATAATAATAATAATAATAATCATTCAAAGCCTAGTCAAGATTGCAATCATGCTTTGGGCAAAAGTTGTATCCAGGGCATGAGTAAATGCTGATAGTACATTACACACTTTTCTCTCCCGTTATCCTTGTCCTTCAAAATCCTTATTGGATTCAAGCTAGTGACCTTAAATTAGATAGAATGCGTGCTCTTCTCTCTCACTTGCTTTATCCCATTTTACTTAATTTGGAACTTAATAAAGAAACTAAAGCATCAAACATACAGGCGTTTCTCCTCCTCTAGCTGTTGTCTTCTCTCTCGTTCCAATTCCTCTTCATAACGCTTCTGTTTTAATCGCTGCCTCCCTTCGGCCATAGATTTGAGTGACAACTGTTTCTTCTTTTCATTGAGCTGTCAAATATCAATATAGAAAATGCAATGAATATTGTTAACCTCAGAGCACAAAGAACATCATACAAAGAAAATATTTGGAAATTTTAATCATATTAAGATTTTAGGCAAATGTGGCTCCAGGAAAAAATTGTACAAGTACATTTATCACATGTTCGGGAATTGGGAAAGCTTATTTCCCAAGATTTTCTTTAAAAAAAATACCTTTTTCAATAAAACAAAAAAAGAAAAAAAAAAAGCCTATTTCCCCAAAGTAAGCTGAAAGTGTGGAAATACACGGAGCTCAGTTTATTAATAATGCATGAGATCAGCTGTCTGATATAAAAACAGACCTGTTCTTGGGTCAACATGTCATCAGGAATGTTTATAAGAGAATACTTCTCATAAGCGGCAAGATCAGCCTTTTCAGTTTCAGCTTGTTCATTCTTGGGCTCACCTTTTGCTTTCCGTAAAGATTGCATAACTTTAGTACGTGCAGATTCTATCTCCTGCCTAGAGACATATCCGGTGTCTGCCAGGAAAGATAGAACCTCACTCTCTTCCACATGTTCAATCTGCTGCAGAAGAAACTCTAAACCATGCAATTCATTTTCCAGTTCATTTATTTTAGAAGACCTCTTTGCCTCAGCCATTTCTCGAAGCCTTTGACCTTGTTTCTCTTTTATTGCTGCCTTTCTTGCAATCTCTTCCTCAGAAGGAGGCTCCTCAGTTGGGGGTGGAACCCAAGGGAGCTGCCAACATCTGGTTTTTTCTTCAGCTTCCTTGGTTCCTTTCTATTAGATCATTCATGAAGTTTTAGAAACAACGGAACTTAGCGGAAAAAGAAAAACAATTTATACATATACCTGAAACAACCGAGCTTCAGAAACATAATCTGGCGCAATGTAACAATGCTCCATCTTCAGGTCTTCAACCTTTTCCCATGTAAATCTAGCCCTGCATTGAGCATTCAATAAAATCTAAAATATTCTTCGAACTTGGTATTCAGTTGGGTAGTAACAAGAACCCAGATGATTTGATACTCACATATGATATGGATATTTAAGTGAAAGAAGTTGCTTCAAATAATCAGTCACATGGAATCCACCAATATTAGTACGACAGCATCCTCCGTAAACAGGCTCTCCATCTACAAACTGGAAATGCCCAAACAAATAATATCAACAATTCAACACACTTGGTAGATTTTATTTTGATCCTATTTTGCAACTCTAATATTATCTAGAAGGAAAGATTGCTAAAGTCAATATTGCATATATTCTTGAATATACCTGTTGTCAGAACTGATCACAACTTGCCATTATTACATACTGGCCTCCCCAACATGCACAATCACATGTCCGGAAGATTTCTTTTTATTTATAACCTTGTTTAAAAAAAATTAAATTTCTATATTTATTTTTATGGTATCTTTAAATTTTAATACTTATTTCCTATAAGGGCATATCCTCTATAAAAGTAGGAATAAGTTTTAGTTTCAACTGCCCACACCCTCTTTTACAAGGATAAGTTCACAATTGTTTTAATCTATCTACTTTAAAACTTTAAAAAGATCGTAAGGAGAATTTCCTTTATTATGTAGTACATATGAATATGAATAATTGTTCTAAATTACCAAGCTATCTTGAAGAAGAATTATACAGATTAACACTATTATTGCTGACATAAGATTAGGCAGTCAGCTACTATAGCAAAGAGCACATGAGACATATTGATACAAAAATACGACATGCAACTGTTACTTAACAAAGGCATATATGGTGCAACAAAATAGTTGTCTTCATCACATTATCAACCTTTGCCCATAAAGACAACAATCTGCCAGAGGCTCAAAAGTAACTGCAAGCAGATTAATAATATTAACTACTATAATTACAAATATGATGATAATATACAATGAGATCCTATTTACAAATTCAAGCATGTTGAGGTGGATGATATTACAATAATCTGCAACAGAAATGACAAACTCATTTCGTTGACATATAAAATATTTTGATTCAGTATATAACATAAAAGGTATACCGGAATCACATGGGTTGTGGTGAATCCAGGGCACAAAGCAAGACCATCTTTAGCACAAACTCCTTGTTGTTGATTATATTTATAGCTGAATGCCACATCAACACCAAAGGCTGCCAGAACAGAGAAGCAGAACTAACTTTTACATGCAAAATTACACATACAGCATCTAGCACAAAATCCAGACATGTATCTTTAATGGGAAAAACCACTAACAATCATGTGAAAAGAACAGAGTACTTAAGAATTTTGCATTGAAATCAATTTTCTATTGAAGTCACTTGAAAAATACGAAGAAGTTTTTTCTGTAGGTTGCAAAGTATAGTACCAATTAATGGAACTCCATAAGTCTCAAAAAGAAGTTCTGCCATTCTACTACGAGATTGAACCGGGTTGCATGCACATTCTGTGATCAGGACAGGATGATCAATCTGCTCTGGCGATAAACATTAAATTAGAAAGAGTGAGTCAAAATTATTCAAATCCCAAAAATACCAAAAAAGGAAGAACATGTATTTATTAAACCAAAGAACTACTAGGTACCAACTCAAGGCCATTATGTTCTACAATTAGCACACCAAATCTAGAAGTAGTATACTATGAACAACACTAACTAAAGTGTCGAGGAAAAAAGACAATAAACTGAATGCTAGGGGAAAAGAGAAAAATAAAGCACTTCTCCACCTATTGCCATACCTCTCTTCCATTAGCACCCATCCGGTCAAATGCAAAATCAAGAATCTACGTGATAAAAAAATGTCAGTAATGGTATCCTCGACAAGTTCTTCTAAAATAATGAAGCATACAAGTTAAACTTGTGACAAGAGGAAGTTTACATATTCCATTGTTTCAAACTGGTAAACAACATTGCTGTCAAATGCAGAGCGTGGCCCTGAGCGGGTGCAGTCAAAGTATTTCAGTAATGCCAGATCATGGTCACCCACAATAGTGACAGTTTCCCCTGCGTTGTACAACGTGAAAGAACAAATATTCAATACGCCACACAATTGTAGGCAAGAAAAAAGGACCAAAGTCGGGACAGAAATTGTCTTAAGTAATACAGCTATTAACGCAGAAACAACAGACACATATGGGTCCTAGTTTTTTGCCAAATGAAAGACCATCCAAAAACAAACAATGCAAACGCACAAAAACAACAAGAATTTATATAAATATTAAAGCCAAATGTTAGCCAATGCCCTAAGAAAACAAAAGTAAGAAAATATTCATTATATTGAAAACAAAATTTATTTAGGAAAATTTTAGTATCAGTCCTTTTAAAACTGATTTAAAGCTGCTAAAAATATATATATTTTTTAAGATATAACCTCGTTCGAATTGGGTAAAACTATTGAATAACAAAACCCTCCCTCTGCGTATTACACTACTAAATACAGGATCTGAACTTGAACTTATGAATAAGAAGGAATAACACTATATAAGTTGATTCACGTACTATTGATAAAGATAAATAAGTTTTATTAAAGAAATAATTTATTATATAAATAATACGTTATAAATATTTGTTTGGTTTAATTACTTATTTAGTTCATATATTTGCATACTTTTTAGGTTTTTTTCCTATGTTTAAAAACTATATTTTTAGCCCTACACATGTACTTTTAATATACTTGCTATTAAATGTGTCTTAATTTCATAAAGTAAAACTGCCACAAATTTTATAACCGTTAATAAATAGTCACAAGTTTTTTGGTATAAAAAATTTGTTGTTAAAATGATAAATTGTGTCTTAACCGTAGACAATTTTATCTAACAAAGTTAAGATAACTCAGACACAAATACCAAAACAAAATTAAAAGTAAGATAACTCAATCACAAATATCAAAACAAAATTAAAAGTAAATGTGTAAGAATTAAAATGTTCAAGTTCAATATATAAGAAACAAAATATAAAGATGACGTAATTAAACCTATTTGTTTTTGCAATAAAAACTTATTACTATTTTAAGTAATTAGAATTTAGAAGCACTCATTAACCAGGGGACTCAATGACATGATCCAATATTAAATACTTGTATCTTTACTTAACAGACAAGCATCAAGATCAAGTTGATAATGCATAATTGACAAAAACAGAAAACAAAATCTGGCAAAGGAAGATGCAAAGCAAAAAAGTGAGAAAGCACAGCAGTACCGGTTACTTTATGGCGTGGCCTTTGCACGATGTTGCGGAAAACAACGCGAGGTTCAGGCTCTCCCGCCCACCTGATAATTCACCACAAA
Organism: Mucuna pruriens; assembly: GCA_025330945.1. Classification (NCBI taxonomy): domain Eukaryota; kingdom Viridiplantae; phylum Streptophyta; class Magnoliopsida; order Fabales; family Fabaceae; genus Mucuna; species Mucuna pruriens. Next base: position 7,708,423 of record JAENHJ010000324.1, on the reverse strand, counting down.
CGAACGAGCATTAACTAAAACCAATTCGGAAAGAGAAAACAGCGAAATTAGGGTTGACGAGAAGAGAATAATACCCTATGCGGAAATAGGAGGCGCCGTTGTCTATTACGATAGGAGTGTGGGAATCGAAGAGGTCGAAATCGGATTGACGCTCAATTTTGGAAATGAAAGGCATTGTGGTAGTGAGGCTCACGGTGTAACGGTTTCTTGATGTTAGGGGTTCGGTTCTTCCGTGTGCGCGCGACTCGTGAACGAGTCAAGTGGCTCGCGGAGATGAAGAACGCCGAACCAGTTCCGAACCGGTGTGGTTCGGTTGACGGAAAATTGAATCGACGTCGACGAAGAGCATCGGTAGTTCAGCACTACCAGTGTGTTTCCTACACCGTGCTTTCGCTCTCTAGTCTTCTAGCGTTCAACAGTTTTCTTCGGGGATGGTACAAAAACGGGGGAAATTGTGGAAAACCGAAAATGAAAAAAACATTTATACACGTTCTCTTCTAAATTTTGTTTATACTTTATAAAGATCTATTACAACCAAAAAAAATCACTTTTAAGTATTTAATAAAACGAAATAAAATAGATATTCTAAAAATTTTAAAATTATTTTTACAAATTTTGGATAATAAAGATAGCATGTAGTCTGGCTTTTTCTTTTCTTTTCTTTTCTTTTTACAATTTTTTTATAGTTTTTTATCCATTTTTATTTCTTTTTTTTTAAGGAGATAAAGAGTTAAATAAAATTTAAAATTCTTAAAAATAGAAAGATAATTTTTTTTTATAAATCAAACTAAAAAATTAGAGTTTTATAAGAATTAATTAGAAAATTTTATATTATTTTATATAAATGTTTTTTAGCTTTTCTATTAAAAATATTTTAAATTAAAAAATTAAAATTAAAATTATGTTTCATCTCATTTCTTATTTTAAGAAAAAAAATATTCTCAAATTATTAATGTTTATCTAATAATATCACCAAACATATAAATCAATTGGTATAGTTACATAAAGTTATTCAATTTTAACTAATGATAATGAGTTTGAATCTTAAACATGTAAGAGAAATCAAGTGTAAAAATTTAATTACAATTCATCATATATAATAAGGTTGATTGACATTTATAATAAATATTTTAAAAATAATATTAACAATGAATTGTTGTTAGATAAAAATATAAAACTCAGTACATCATCATTAAACTAACATGTAATTATCTTAAATATTTTAAAAAAATTATATTAATAATAATTTTACTTAATTCAAACATAATTATCTTTTATAAAATATAATCGGTTTCTAAATTTCATTTCAAAATATAAGAATTGGATAAGAAAAATACAAACGGTCTGGAATAATTAAACCAAATGGGTATCGAAGAATGGAAGAAGACATTAGTTATTGTGGTATACAAAAAGCCAAAGATGAAAAATTCAGAGCAAATCGATGGTTTTTTTTAAAATAAATTAGTACGTCGCCACTTTGAATTATTTAAATATCAGCCAAATAACAAAATAGTTAAAAACAGGTAACTGAACAAAATCAATAACAAAAATATATTTTAAATAATTTATTTTTTATTTTTTATTCAAATATGTTGAGGTAAATAATTATCCACGTATGAAATCTATGTACTGATTGTTCTTATTTAATTATTTTATATAAATCTTATTTATATTCTTATTATTTCACTAAAGTTTATATTTAATATGTATAATATATATATATAAAATTATCACTCATTTCAACAATAATTATATAATTGTATCAGTTAACGATAAATCAATCCCTTCTTCAATTCATGATTGATCTGATTTATGAAAGTCGAATGAGCATGCGATTGGTTGCAATTTGTAGGACATCCATCATCTGCTGACAGTGCTGAGTCAAGCATTCAACGGTATCCTTCATTTCAATAATAATAATAATGATTTCATAATTTAAGTGTGATGTCATCGCGGAGTTTGGGTATCATCAGCACGCAACCAAAGAATGAACTAAGGAGACTTTCCACTAACACGTACACTCTCTTACTTGATCAATTAGTTTAGTAGGCAAGATAAAAATGTATTTGAAAAATATTTTTTAAGTGATATTTTTAGTTCCATTCCTGTAAAAAAATAATCCTTACAAATGAGGTAAATTGATATTAAGTTGCCAACTACTTTCAATAGAAGAAACCCACCGAGGGAGACCTTCAGTTATAACTTCTTTTATTTTTTTTTATAGCCACATCAGCTACAGCTGAATCTAACTGTTCACCTTCTGTATCCGTATATAACGTGTAAAATGAGTCCTTATAGAAAAAATAGTGACGCCACATATACTCATAACGGTAAATCTCAATTTTCAAACTTAGATAAAAACTACATTTCAATTATTTGACAATTAACTTAATATATTTTAACGAAATGCACTTTTTTACTACCTTTAATATTATTCCTAGAAAAACCAGCTTTAATATTAATTAACAAAATAAGATGATAACGAATTTTAAATAAAGTGTGCAATTAAGTATGAAGTATTTAACACGAGATATCAAATACTTTACTGACAATTAATTTTATTAAATGAATTCTAGATATGGATATTTAATTATTATAATCAAATAATAAATACATGTACAAAATTTTAAATACATTTTTTTATATACCTAAAGTCCTACACGTCATGTTGGTAAAAAAAAATCATTCCTTACATCAACTTTCAAAGATCATGTTTATGACCATTATGTTAGTCTTATTTATATATATATATATATATATATATATATATATATATATATATATATATATATATATATATATATATATAATTTGTATATGTAAAGTATAGTCTTGACTTCTAACTTTATCGAAGAAAAAGATGTGATTGTAAGAAGAAATTCTACTAAAATAATCAGTCAAATTTCTCAACAAAAATTAGTCACAAATTAAAATACTTTGCACATATTAAAAAAAAGTTTAAAATGTTCTTACAAATAAGATGAATTAGATAGATAAAGTTATACTTACCTAGTTTCTTTAAGTCAAATTAATTGATTAAACCGTAAAACACGAATAGTGAGCACATAATTATTAATTGAAAAGGAATTTTAAAATTTAAAATTATAAATTAATTATGTATATTTTCTTATATTTATGTATATATTTTTATAATTTTAAAATTTTCTCTTTAAATATTTATATTTTATACTTTATCAGAATTATTATATAGTTATATATTCTATGTTTTCAATTATATTTAAAGATATTTTTAATTTTTACTTAAATTGAAAATGTTGTGATAATGCATGAGATTGTCAAATACATAGGAAACGAATAATGAAGATACCATCCTGCATCATTGACATTCCATTTGCGATATATTTTAATATTTTGAGTATTTTTAATAATTTCAACTTCACTCTAATAATTCGTGTTAATCTTTAATATTATTAAAATAAAATATTACTAAAAAAAGTTTATAACATTATTAACAAATCCATCCCGGTCCACAGTACAGGTCTATAGAGCACATGGCCCATTAAGAGTGTCCAGTGAGACCAGAAAACTCTCGTTGCTCTCCATAAATACCTGTCGTCTTCTCCTGCACCGACAACTCTAATTTTCAACCTTCACCCGCAAATTGTATTTTATTATGATTTTAATTTACATTTAACAAGAAGGTATATATTACATGTCAAATTAATAAATATAAATTTATTTGAATTTTTTAACTAAAAAGTAGTCAAAGCATAGAAATGAAGTTAAGTTTTAAAATTTTAACCAAGTCAAACTTAAGTTTTAAATTTAATTAATTTAAATAAACAAGTAAAATTTGAATAATTTCTTTTTACAAATCAAGCCTAAATTTTAAGTCCTCAATCTGACTTTATTTATTTACATTCTTGAACAAACTTAAATAACGATCGTTTTATACTTTATAGTTTATCCATACTATGTATTCTCATTTTTTCATATTAAAATTATATTAAATTTCGTATAATATAGTGTCACATCAAATATTTGTACATAAATTCTGCACATTCACGAGACCTTTTTAAATCTCTTAAAGCGTATTCATAAAGTAAGCAAGCATATCGCAAACATTAATAAACAATAAAGTAAGTGCATAAGCAATTCAAAAGGAGACTTCACGGAGCATTCATTCATGGCCTAAGATGAATTGGCGGTGGTGTCCAGAACAAAGGTAATTTCACACGTGCACCGTCCTTGAACTACACCTTAACTCCCAACGTGACCCGTTACCCACCGACCCAAAATTTCCCGCCAAAACCAACCGTGTGGACTAAATTCAAAGCCTAAACCTTGTGGCACCAGAATCCCATGCCCCTTGGTCCGCGGGCCCCACACCCCACATAGTGCCAAAATCCCCCACCTTTTTGCCACGTGGACTTGCTTTAGATTCCATCACACGCTTGCGCAACCCCAAAAACACACCCTCCTCTGTCTCCTTGCGGAGCAAGTAACCCCAGTTACCCCAACCCACTTGCGTCTTGGGTGCTGCTATAAATAACAACGCGCGCTCCAAATCACAAACATTCTCAAAATTGAAAAATATGGTGAAGGACATCGAAGAAGGTTGCCGCACGCCCAAACACCGCGCCTGTCGGATACCGGTGGCGACGGTGTGCCCGCCGCCGCCGAGGAAGAAGCCGGCGGTTTACCCGGCCAGGCAAAGGGTCCCACCGAAGAACGGTTATTTTATGCCGCCAGACCTTGAGCTCATCTTCAGAGTTGCGCCCGCGAGAGAAGCTCTCGCTTAGTACCTCTAACTAATTCCATACTTACCTAGTAGCTTCAGAATTTCACAGATTTAACATTTTAACCTAGCTAGCTTAGTTTAGTTTAGTTTAATTTCTCTCATGTACAACAAGTTTGAAGTACGCTTCTACGTCTGTTTTTTTTTTTTTTTGGTATTAACGGGAGAAAAATGCGATGCATATATGTTGGTGGAATTCTTGTTGTATATTTGGTTATTCCTTTTAGTACATCAGTTAATGAGTTATATTTGATATTTAATTTCACGTGAGCAATTATAAATGCATTTACTTGAACTGTGGTGCTTGTTATCATATATGAATTGCTGTTCTACCGGCGAAGCAAGAAAAATTGGGGAGACAGCTAAGTGATTAATTTGTTTATTGGTTTTTGGTGTTCGATGAAAAGACTACGATATATGGGAAATGAGCACATAGATAAGTATTTTGAAAATAGTACGCGCTTTGTTGGACCCATTGGTAAAACCAAAAAAGACTATTTTAAAGAATAAAATATGAACCTGTCCTTGCTTTTGATTTTGACCTTCCAGAATGTGGGACATAATTGGATTAATTGCCATTCCTAATTTGCACTCTTTAATAATCTTATTTTTACAGTCAACTCCATCATTTTTTTGGTTCGAAAGCCGTCGGTTGAAAGTAGTAGCTTGCAAAACCTAGTGCTCCTTGATTATGAGCAAAGTGTGACCACACAAACTGTTTGGGAGGTAGATGATGTTAAACTCAGGTCTATTAAATAAAATTTTAGATTTGAGTTTCGTAACAAATAAAATAAATTTAAAAGGAGGACTTTTATTAAAAATAATTAACTACTCATATATATATATATATATAAAAGAATTAAATCACTTTAAGAATAAAGTTATTATTTTTTATTTTCTTTACAATCTAATAATCTTAATCAAATTTTTTTAATAATTATTCTTAAAATAATTTAATCGATATATATTCAATATATACACTCGTCTTTTATTAGAAAGAATATTTGAAAATGTTCTAACTTTTGTGTTTTCAAAAAAATATTTAAAGTGTAGTTTCTCAAAATACTCTTTTGCAAATCCATGTGTGGTTTGTTATCATGCACCCACGTAATTTTTTTAGGAATATTTTGGTGAGTTATAACTAGTATTTTTTAAAATACAAATAAGATGTAATTTGTTAAAAAAAAAACAAATAGTATACTATATATATATATATAAAGTTTCAAATGAGAAAATGAGAAATTCAAATCATAGTCTTTGAATCATAATCATAAAAAATTTATAATTGAAATTAAATAAATTTTTATGAGACTATTGTAATTGTTGTCTCTACTAGTATTAATATCCCACCTCCACTATTATTATTGGCAACCACGATACTAGAGAGAAAATTAAGAAAATTGTATTCTATTTCATTTACATAACAAAAGATAACAAGGAAATTAATTGAGAGTTAGGTCTAGTAGAAGAGGTTAGTCTCACACAACATGGTTAGCAAAACATTAGAGGTCTGAATTCCCACTTAGAGAGACACTCACATTTAATGTTTGATTATATCTCAAGCAAGATTATCTCCTTAGAAAGATACTTGTGGAAAAAAATAAGAGAATTTTATTATTTTTTATTTTATAAATATTTACTATATTTTTTTAAGATTAAATCATTATAAAAAACTAATTATATCATATCCTTATTATAATGAACAAAATTAAATCTAATAAATGATTATTATTTTTATGGTAGAATGTAAAGACGAAGTGAGTTTGTACCCATGCAAAATTTCTCTTAATTTTATTTAAATACATTCTTAAACCAAATCAAATCAAATTGATCTTTTACAAATAGATTTAGATTAGATTGGATTAACATTATTCTCTTGAATATCTGGTACTTATAAATATACTTGGTTGAAATCTTATTTAAAAAATAATGTGAGACAAAACTCAGACACGTGAAAGAAAAAAATACATCATTTTTTAATATGCTATAAAATATTATCTTGATAAAAAAATAGGAAAAATTCAATGAGAATAAAACCATGATTAAATAAATAGGGAGTACAATGTGTAATTCCTTCTACTTTAAATCATGCATGCAATATTATTTTTATACAAGATCGTAACTAACACATTTTCTAAAGATAAAATTACAAGTATCTTTTATTTATTTATATATATATATATATGTTTTGAATAATAGTTTTTAATGAAATGCATTCTCAACATGTCTCGTATAATATTGAAGTTTTGTTTGATCAAGTGATATGATTATTAGAGTTTATTTCAAAGAACACAATGAAATAATCATCCCATCACGTATAATCAAATATTCTATTTGTGATCAATCATTATAAGGATATGCAACTACATGTTTAGTCTTTTTTTATCGTCTCTGTATAGGTAATAAATCATATCTTACTAAACAATATACACTAGAGCTTCAATTCTAATAAGATATGGTATCTTGACACTAAGTCGTTCTACATATTTTTTTAGGTCCAAAAAGATAATTTCATATTTAGTAATCTCATGATAAAATGAAACTTTATTCTTTCTAAATTCTTTATTTTAAATTCTTTTTTTTATATTTATTACTTTTGAGAGTTTTTAACTAGTTCTAACAATATTTAAGTTGTTAACATAAATAATAACTATAACAAACTCAAAATTATTATATATATAAAATATCAATTTGCATGATCATTAAACTTTCATTTTATATCCTTAATTCAATAAATATTTATAAGTTATACCACGTTTGTATGAATTGCTTAAATCGATAGAGATTTGTTTTATTTAATTGATTAGTCGGCCCAAAATATAAATTACATTCATTCAACAAATTAAATCTTTTACGTAGCATTACATAAATATAATTATTAACCCATACAAATAAGTCGTGATATTGTCTATTAGACATAAATTGAGTCTTCCATGTATTACCAAACCAATTAAATATAAAAAAATAGTTACCCGATCACATATAAATACGTTTATTATATCAGTTATATATGTTGGTTCTTTGCGAAAAACCCTTTAAGCATTATATTGTACTTTATATATCATAATTTTACCATTCCCGTATCATTTTCACTTAAAAATTAGCTCTACGCTTTAGTTGTATGGAATACAAGTATAAAATAGGTTCCTGTATTAGTGTATTCGTGTCTCATTTTAGTGATATTGTTTTGGTTAATAATATAGTCTTACGTTCTTTAATAGATTTTAGTTCATCATTCATTACATGGTGCACTACAAATCATTAGTTACATAGTTAGGCTATCCATCCCAATAATAATTATAGGGCATTATCAAATTATATTTTTTATTTCTCTTTGCGGCAATACATAAACTTTTCTACAACTACAACTATATATATTCAACCAGTTTTATAATAACTTATTAATTAAATTTGATTATCAAATTTAATTATTTTATTTTTTAAATTAAAATTTAATTTATTTTTTTAAATGGTTAAATATGGTTAGATATTTATTTCATAATTGATTATGAAAAACAAGTAATTATTATGATTATAGTTATGGAAAATAAGTTATTATTATCATTAGCATCTTTGACTTTGTCATGACCAAAGTATTTGTGGTTTGGTTTTGTTAGAACATCATCAGCTCGATCTTAGTTGTAACATTTTTAGCTCGACCTTGACCACAACATCTTTAACTTAGCTTGGTTAAATTATTTTCAGCACGTACAATTTTAACCAGAACATCATTAGCCCTGTCTCGGGTAGAACATTTTTTTTTTTCTAGACCATGGACAATGCGTCTTTGGCTCTCAATTTCAACTAGAACATCTTTAGTTCGACCTTGGTCAGGAAATAATTGTCTTGACTTCGATCATAACATCTTCAGTTTGACTTCAAACTACAATATCTTTAGTTCAACCTTGGTCACAACATTTTTTACTCGATCTTGATGACATCTTTGACTCAACCATATACAAAACATCTTCAACTTATTTCAGGAAAAACATCTTTGACTTGATTTTGCCCACAACATTTTTAATTCAACTTTAGTTATAACATTTTTAACTTGATATTGGATTAAGTTTTAATTTTTTTATTTCTCAAAATCAATTCTAGGAATTGAATTTGACTAAATCCAATTATATAATTGGTTTTTGATATATAGTCGATTATTAACTGATTTTGACTATAATTAATTGTATATTTAATTATTTAAAAATCAAAATAAATTAAAAAAATAAGTTATGTTTATAAAATTTAATTATCATATAATAATTATATACTTATAGTGAAAATTTTCAGATAAGTTAATAAGACCACCGTTTATAACATTATTTTTTTACAAATAAATATTGTTTGAAGTTGATGCTGATGTTAATATAAGAAATTATCACAAGACATTAATACAAGAAAATATAACTAATATAATCGAAAACATATTAACTACTTAATAAGCAATAATTCTAATGTTTTAATGCTTTAAAACACGAGGTTCAATGACATTAACATTTAAGAATATAATTTTGAGAAAATGTTTAGTAAAACTAGTGTACATGTTAGTTAAATAAAAACTTATAATTTAGAAGAAGTTGAAAAGTTAGAAATTTATAATATAGTTTATTAAACTAAAAATATTTAATTAAATTAACTAATAAGGTAGTTCATAAATATGAAATAACATAAAAGATACATTTAGTGTTATATATATATATAATATAAAATTAAAATTTATTTTAATAATTTATCTTCCAAAAAATCAAGACAATAAATTTTAAATTTTTACATAAAAATAATAAATTTATATTATGAAGGATAATGTATCTACGACAGTTGACGAGTTGATTGTAGATAGTGGTCCAATCCATGTTATCCATGTTGAAAGAATGAGAGAGGAAGACATAAAGTGATGTTGATGAGAGTGACATAGTAGACAATAAGGTTTCTAAATAAAAAAATAAAAAAAAAATCTATAAGTAAATTAGTAAGGATAAAAGAAAAACTAATTGCTTATTTATTATAAGTTTGTTGAAATAATTTATAAAAATAAATTAAAAAATACTAAAATAAACTCATATACTTAACACATTAAATTTAGAGTAATTATAGTAATAAATTAAAATTTTTCAAAAGCTACAATCAATTCTTAGTTTTTAAAAATTAACTTATATTATAATAATGATAATGACAATAATAATGATATGATATTAGTATCGATAATAATACTAGTAAAGTGAAGAAGACAAAAGAAAAGACTATTGTTAATATAGTAAAAATGTGTATTTAAAAAAATTAAATTTATAAAATAATTTAAAAAAATAAATTTAAAAATATTTTAAAATTAAGTTGAAAATTTCAACTGTATTAAACATTTTATTTTAAAACCAAAAATAAAAAGTTCATCATCACGCTACTCGAACCCTAAAACAAGTAAAGTTTCGAAATGGAGTGAGTATAAAAAAAATATAAAAATGATTGATATAGAATAATTATTGATCCATTGACCGACATAAATTGTGAGATGGTGCAATGGTGCAATGGTTGAAGGTGGGTAACGGGTACAATGTACTATTTAATTAACTAGTGATGAAATTGGCCCAACATCAACCGGACCATGACTTTCCATCAAAGCATTAAATGCATTCATATTGGTATCTGCGCCATACAAGAGGTAGGTCCACAGAGCTGGAGGCCATTTCTTTTACTTCACCATATTACATTACTGTACATGAAATTGCCCCTTTACCTTACCCTCCTCCTAACCAAACAACAACTTCTACCATTTTCTAGTATCCATACATCACATACTCACAAAGCTGGAGCACATTACTTAAGTAAGAAAATAATTTTACTGGCTCATCCTCACAAACACACTTCATATAGGCAACTTTAAAACTCTCTCCATCACAATTAGTTACAGCCCAAATAAAATAAGGAGTGATGAGGAATTCCAGCTTCTAGGTTCTACAATATATATGTTGACATTTTGAGAGGAGGAAGAGCAAGATAAAATTAATTTACTCCATATGTATGCTATTTATCATAATTGGTTATTTTTAAAACTAATTTATATGGATAAAATGTATTTTATATATATATATATAATTTAATTAGAATGTATTAATATTGTAAAAGATTTTTACACTAACAATATATAAAAATGAAATCATATACTTATAAAGATTAGATATCTAAAACATTTAATTTGAAAAGCTTAGAATGTCTTAATAAAAAATTGTAATTATAATTAAATTTCAAATTATTTTTTTCATAATTATAAAGGAATAAAAATAGTCTTACTTTTTATAAAATTTCTAAGAAACAAATAATTTTTAATCTATTTTAAAATTGCTTTTTTTAAAAAAAACTTAAACAAACATGTCTTAAGTTAATTAAATCAATTTTACCTAAATTAATACCTACTAGTTTAAAAGACAGATTAATTTCGCTTATAAGTAAATTCAAGAATTTTTTATTCTTCTGCATAGAAAAAAATACTAGTATTGTGAGAGTTGTGCCTCTGAAGTAGGTCTGTCAAATTTACTTTTAATTAAACAGGATCGAAAGTAACTTCTCAATACCTATAAGATAAAAAAAATTCTAAAAAAGATAATATTAATAGTAATACAAATAAAATTTAGGTACAATAACTTATGTGTTTATAGTATCATTATCTAATTTAAATTAAAATTTCACCTCATAATTAATATTAATTTTTATTACACAAATTATCAAGATAAAATTAAACTCTATTTTAAATTAAAATAACATAAAAAATACTTAAAATGTTGTACCTAAATTTTGTACTATTAACAATTAAGCAAATGCTTTTGCATCCGTCCCGTGCAACATTGGCAATGGACCCTAGTTATCTTATCAATAAAGTAATTATGAAGCACTTTAATGAGTCACTATATTCTTACATTGCCAGAATCTTATTATTTTGAAAGACTACTGTCTAAATGTAGTACTCACATTTACTAACCCAAATATAAAAAAACCTATATATAGTACGATACCCACGACATATATTTCTCCATCCATTATATATTGCATATATCTCCATAGAAAAATATGAATTATGCTTCTCTCTCTCTCCCTCCCAACCGAGATTCAATTCTTTCGTTGATCTTCCCAATATTCTCACCTGCGTGGGGAATTAACATTATTAATTAAATCCCCCCTAATTATGAAGATATATAGTTCAATTAAGCTTTATGGTTTTATTTATAATCTTTCATTTCGATTTGATCGTTAACAAACCATAGATATATTGTTCATAAAATTGAGTCATAGTTGTCTATTCCTAATGCGCTAAAATTCTGTAGTTGTAAGCTTATACTTGAAAGTTGAAACGTATGTGAGATATATCCACACAGCTGAATGAAGCTAAGTATTGAAAAGTACGTAAGGTTGAAAACATGGTCTGGATCTCATCACAACTTGATACAAATGTTGTGAGTTTGATCACAAACAATAAGCCTTCTAGATAGCCATTTGTTTCCTTAGCCAAATGACCAAATGAAAATATCTGCCATTTGTTTTTCCACACTGTCACTTGCCCAATAATATTTGTTTTATATTTAGTCAACATTCACTAAAAAAAATAAAAAAGTCAAAGAATTAGTGTCAAATTTTTAATTTTAGTGACGAAAATTGTTTTTTCCGCCACTAATGTCTATGACCACAAAAAAAATTAGTAATGAATTTTTTTAAAATTACACACAAATCATTCCGTGAGTAATTTTATTTTTCTTGTAATAATTTTTAGTTATTCAGTAACCACACGTGAGGTTTTTATTTCCATGTGATTATGGTCAAATTCTTTAAAAATAAATTTAGGAGGTTATTCTATGTGTTTTTTTTAATAATCACAAGTTAAGTAATAAATTGATAGTGAGGTTAAATAAACCCATGTAAGATGAAGAAATTGATGAATATAAATATCAAACTATTGCAATAAATCCATGTTTATTATATTTATTATATTTATTCATATAATTCACATGCATTAATTATTTATTAGTAACATTATTTGTTTTTAGAAATTTATGTAAGTAATTTTCTACATAAAAAAATTAGTGAAAAGGTAAATTTTGAGAATGGGAATAAATTTAAGTTATACGATCACACCTAAATTATTAAGATTTAAATTTACATAATCACGTTATTTTATAAATTCTCATGACTTGTGTCTGTGAAAATCAATTTGAAATCATGATGATTTTTAAAAGCAATTATATGGATAACAGTGTAAAAAAAACTTTTACATATCCAATGTATATTCTAATTAAATTTCCCTTTCTATTAATATTATATATGTGTAGAGAGAGACAACGGTCAAATATCTCAAATTTAATCAAATCAAACCTCTAATAAAAATTCTAGCTTATAATTTAACCATCGAATTAGATTATGATATCGTAATGATCATGTATATACAATCTCACACGATTTAGATATTTGCAGATATGTAATCAAATAATAACTATTCACTTATATTTTTAATATATAACATATAATAGGTTTAACCAAAATGAAGTATCAATTAATTTTTAAATTTTATAAAATTTTGTAATCTTGATCTAATTTATAAAAAAATTAATTAAACTTAATGATTTGGATTGATAAAATTAATTTTTGATTTATTATTTTACTAAGTGACACACTTGCTATTAATTGGAAGCCAGGGCTGTGTTTCAACTTTTGAATTCTTGGGGACACAATCATACATGGAAGGTGACGTTATATCTGTGTTTTCTTTGCTGCAAAAAGATCGTACTAAGCTCTCTCATGTGGGTGTTATCATTAATGAATATTCTGGAGCTCAGGAAGAATTTTCGGTCATTAAATGTGTGTTTTCCGGAATACTAGATAAGGTAATATATAATAAATAAAAATTGATTACGCAGAAGAATTTAGTCTCTCACAACATGAAACTCAAATATCTGTTAGTTAAAGTGTTTATATTTAATATTTTATGGTATCTTAGTCAAGATTGTATTTAATAATATATATAAAAATATAAAAGAAACAGATGGCACATATCATGGTTGGGCTGGGAAACAGTGTTGTATACCATACTGTTTGGGTATGAACCATTTTCCACGATCTTCTTTAATTTGTAGGTGTATTTCGAGTCTGGAATCTAATTAATAAATTTGCATCTTTAGATAAAAAATAAAAAAGAAAGATACTTGCTTAGTAAGTAGATAGAGATACATAGAAGTAGTGAACAAAAAAGGTTGATACTTGATATTGACATTTCAAGACGTGCATATTCTCCTCTTTTTTACATTTATATTGATATATACAGTAACAAAAATTGATATTGTGAAAGGAAAGAAACAAAAGTTAATTCATTGAATAAAACTCGCACATACATGAATGTGAGTTTGAGTATTTTTTGTTTCTATGCAATTTAGAATTTCCATTTTATATTTTTCGACCTACCAAACTCGGCCTCAATTTTCTAACCTATGAATTAATTGTTTCTTCCAAAGAAATTCCTTGACAACCTCTTCTCGTGAAATCAAAATTCTTGAATAGTGTTCCTAGAATTTTAAAATGCGATATGCATGGTGGTTAAACTATATAGAAAAATATCTTATAATTTTTAATGAAGTTCTCTACATAAATAATGACATGCAGATATTTATTTAAAATTTCACAACACATATTTGATGGAATTATTGGAAAGAATTTTCACATGTCATCATTAAAATTAATGAAAAACATGACGGTAAGAATATAAACAACTTCATCTTTGTCTTAAACAACTTCACTATTAGTATAATTTCTACATGACTTAGCAAAAGTGTCAACAAATTTATCATTTAATTATATTAAAATCAATATGACCTATTTTATTAAAATAATAAATATAATATTCAATTGAAACTGATATTATTATCTAAAACCTCCCCTGCTAGATAATCTCAGTGTGATTCCCATTTTCATTATAACAACAACAAAAAAAAATTTCTTTCTCAATTCTCACGTTTCTGTTTAAACATAAATCCTAACTTAACTTGAAAAGACCCTTGGTTGCAATATTAAAATTATAAACATTAAGACAAATTCAAGTATGAAAAGATGAAGATAGATAAAGTTAGGAGACCTTTAGAAGAATTTTTACGTAATTTTTATTTGTTATGAAAATAACTTAGTATGATTTTACAATTTTTTTTAATAAATTCTACTGTCATATCATCATAAGTGTGCATTTAATATTAAGCTGTCTACTTAAATTAAATCATACAAAGCCAAGACCATAGAAATCAAGCCAATGCTTTAATTCCCTGGAACACAAAAATATGTTAAGTTCTTTCACATGCTAATCTGTTAAACGAAATTAAGTCAGAATCTAAAGCATTTTCCCATCATGAAAAAAGGCCAAATGTAAAGCATCAAGTGGAACTGAAGTGCATGCTATATATAGGTAGGAAAGCAGCACATGCGCCATATATCTTGTTACTGTATAATTTCATGTATTCTGAGGAGCAGCTAATCTAGATTTTTCCTGCAGAGAAGTATCAAAATGACTGACAAGGCAACACAGCACACACACAAATACATCATATGATACAAAAAAGTTAAAAACTAATTATCATGCCCCAGATATGATAGCCATTAGCCAGTAAAGAGATTTTCTATACTCAAGAATAAAATGGAGCAGATTGAAATCTAGATATAACAAGGGAACAGGAAAGGAGAAAAAGGAAATAATGTTACCCCAAATATCCATGAAGTAAAAGCATTCAATGATTCGTGGTGGTACACAGAGTTCCATCATGGTACAGACATACCCGCTGAGCTTTACAGAAGTTGTTTTGCAGTACAAATGCCAGAAGGGTAGCGAAAGGACCCCAACTTCATCATTACTCAAAATTAGACCTCAAAATGGCACAAGATCAGGGGTTACAGTACATTACCAGATAGGACAGTAGGCCATTGGCATTATTGTCTTCATTATTAATACTCAAAACATATGGTTGAGCTGCAATATTTAATTATCCTCCGCAATGGCCTGAATTAGAATTGCCATGTTTAAGTTAATTTAGCATCTATTACGGAATTAATTAAAATAAAGATCAATAAAAGTAATTTGTAAAGGGGTTTAATTACAAGATAATAGTCCAATTTGTTGGCTTTCACCTCTTTAGCTCCGAGCTGGTAATGGTACAGTTTCTAAAATACATCCTTCAGAATAACCTGCTAGTAGTATTAGTCGTTTATTGCTGCTGCAGCATCATCAAGATTCCCATATCAAAGGGATAATTGATTTGGGAGTAATCAGGTACCACCCCAAATAAAACCCCTTGAAGCTTGTGAATCTTGATGATGCTCCATCAGCAATCAGCGACTGTTTTCTTCAACTTTGGGATTATCATCATTAGTAGCACCCATGCAAAAGAGAAGGAAAAGGCGAAAACAAAATAAAGGTGGAATAGAAAAGAAAAGGCACAGTAAGGGTATAGAACAGCCCTAACCCTAGTCCTATACCTCTAAATCCAATCCAACCAAAGATAACCACATAAACAAAAGGAAAGAAGAAAGTAGTAATATGAGAGGCTCAATCCCATATTCCCATCCATCAGCATAAAAAAGGACTCACTTGGCTGTGTTTTAGCCATGGTAACAAGTCTCTCTATATGCAAGAAACAAGTCTATACATCTATCAAAGTACTATATATATATATATGTATGCATCTTAAGTATATATACTATATGGACATATACAGCAAACAATGTTGAAAGGATAAGCAGAAAAGAAAAAGAAAAACTATGAGGAAAAGGAAGTAAGTCTAAATGAGAAGAAGAAGGGGAGGGTATATTTGAAGAAAAGTGAGATATACTCTGAGAGTGAAGAAGGAGGAATGGGGTATATATAGAGAGAGTGCTCCACAACCACAAGGGAATTAAGCAAGTATGAGTGTGGGGGCGCTTATAAGTAATAAATGAAGGAAGAGATTGGTTGGTGTTTAAGATCTGTCAGAGAGAGAGAGAGAGAGAGAGAGAGAGAGAGAGGGGTTAGCCAGAACAGTTATCCATCATAATCCTAGGTACCAAATCAACCGAAAACTTAAAACCTCTCTGACCGGGTCCTCCTTCCTCAGAAGGAAACAGAATAATAGCTGAGATTTTGAAAACGAAACATACCCTTTTAGAGGAATTAATGGAGTGGAGGAATTGACAGGCCCTGCCTGCACCCCCTCACCCTTCTCACCTTGACCCTTATGCCCTTCTAGGGTTTAAACTTCCAACTTCATTGCTTTGATTCATATGAATATGATACTATACACCTGGCCATTTGCCTAGATATGATGGATGTAATGTTCAGTCCCTTCATCATCCCCTCACAACCTTGCGGCTCACCCTTCAACAATATTGTCCACTTGTTTTTATCCAATTGTATATTCAATTGGGTTACCCTCTCTATGCCGCTTCCTTAATTACTATCCTTCTCCATTACTGTGCCGCATTTAATTAAATTAAAGTGGGGTCTTGCCTCTTTTCTAATTGCAATTTAATTATTTGTTTTGGGCCAAGGGATTATTACAACAAAACCTGCTTGAATATGCCACTCTCAGCTTTAGCCTCAACACACCATTTGCATTCTTATGTTTATTTGCTCCTAAGTTTTTCAAGCGATCTGGTTAATTACAGGGTACCAGAATATATATACAAGTGGCGCATAACACGCAAGATAATACATCTTTTTTCTTTTTTATTTTTCTATCAGAAAAACTACACATCTTTATCTATCTAGATCACGGGAATTTTAGGGAGGGCGAAAATATTCATTTTATGTTGGAAAATGACATGGGTAATTGGGTATATATGTACACTAGGTGAGAGTAAAACATATTATATGATAAAAAAGAGAGAGAAAATTTAGCGAAAGAGAAGCAGAGATATTATGCATTGTATGAATATCTTTATTATTATTATTATTTTGTTTAATTTTAAATATGGTTAATTATGAGACAAAATAAAATAAGTTCGTAAAACAAAAAAGGGGGACTTTTAGGGGTTAACTTCTCTCACATATAATAGTACCCTAAGAAAAGGTAATATGCTAACTTAATTAGGATATTGATTAATGAAATAAAAATATAAAAAATTATTAACAATATATTATAATAACAATGTAAAAGTTATTTTTTTTACTTTCACTTTTAAGGAAATGATTAGCAAGATCGAATTGAAGATACCCATAAAATTAAAGCCTATTATTATTATTATTATTTATTCTTCTTATTATTATTTATTATTATTATTATCTTTACTAAATAAAAAAATATAAATTAACAGGCATATAATACGCGCCAATACATTAATATGTTGTAATGCGACCGTTCATATTAAGTGTAGCATTTTGTCCTTAGAACGACTGAAGAATTTAGATAAAATTCCTAGATATAATTAATAATAGTAGTATATATTTTTTTAATATAAAATAATTATATAAATAAATCAGACAATTAATTACTCTGGACTTTCACTATTAGCTTTTTTGGTGTATGAGTGCTGCCATTTGTTTAGTCTGTATATTCAAAATCATATCAAGAAAAATTAAAGGTATTTCCTTTATCAAATCCCGTATGAATATGGAAAATACCTTGAAATCAATTTTATTTTACTAATAAATTTTTTATAGTATTTAGCTTTTTTTCTTGATTTTTTTAAATGGCATAGAAATTAGGTCATCAATCGGATAATTTTTTTATTTGTCATGGAAAAAGTATTCAATAAAATACATCTACTGTCACAATCAGTCACCATCGACCGTGCTTCCACAAAGAAATAGCCACTGGTATCACTTCATTTATTATCACAATAATTTCCATCACTAAATATGTAACTTAAAGATATTTTAGAGTTTAATTTTATATATTATTAATAAAAATATATACTAATAATTATTAAAAATAATAAATATATTTTTAGAATAATTATTATAAAAAATATTAATTTATGATTAGATAATTTATCAATGTATTGAAATTAGATTCTATATGTATTCTTGTGAAGTAAACAAATAATTTAATTTACTCCGTAACATTTATTTTTTATTATAAAGTAGTTCTTAAAATTTCTAACCTAGTAGGATAGTTTTTCCTTGCCTCTTGTAACCGATGCCAACGACAATTTTTGATGTGACGTGTTATAAGTACTTACATCTACATCTTTCATAATGCCATACAAGAATTGCGAACATTACATATAACCATTTAATGTACAACTTTCTCAACGATTCTAATTATTAATTAATATGGTCTGAATGTGTGGGTTGTATTAATTTGGAAATTATATATATGACCATTTTCAATTAGCTGGATGATGAGAAGACACAAATAAAAACACTCTAACAAAGATTTACTATTTCAATAGGAGACTAAAATGTCAAAGAAATTTCCATCAACAAATATAAGCAATCTACATATCAATAAATTAGAAATGACATTAAAAACATTATATATATATATATATCTTTATTATTATTATTATTATTATTATTATTATTATTATTATTATTATTATTATTATTATTATTATTATTATTATTATTATTATTATTATTATTATTATTATTATTATTATTATTATTATTTGTATATTATTCAACACAAATATTTTAATCTAAAGTGAAAATCTTTTTCATATTTGACTCTCAATATTATCTTCACCTCTTATATTCTCCTTTGAAGGGAAGTATATGTTACTTTCACTTGATCCTCTCTCTATATATAAAATAAGTTAGCCTATATACATATATTTTATATATGTTAGCAATAATATTTTGGAGGTAAGTTCTTTTATGTCAATTAGAAAAAAGAGATAAATAAGATATGTTATAACCCATGGTAATGTTATTTTATGAAAATTTTAGAATATTGCACATCTCTTTCATTTGAAGTGAATTAGAAAATAATTAACAAAATTGACCAGTAGATAGTACATTCGTATAGACCACTCAACAAAATTGATATTAGGTGGTTATTATATTACTCAGCAAAATTTCTAATAAATAACAAATACATTTTTTTAAAATAATCGATACTCTATGAATTATAGTAATTTTTATTATTTGAAATGGAATTTTTTTGTGAGAATTTTTTATTACGTTTTTTATTTTTAACGATTGAAATAAAACCAGTAAATATTTTTGTAAAATCCATTACTTATTAAAAGTTATATATTTAAATAATTAAGAAAAAAAAACATTTTCAGCCCCGCTGATAGAGTTTCTGAATGCATCCCTGGCCACATTGATTGTACTTGCTTCCATGGATGATTTTGTTGAACAATGTTCAATTAAAAATGAAATTTGAAGAAGAGTTCTATGTAAACCAAGACTTCAATTGTTTATTCTACAACAATGCAGAGGATTATCAACACACTTATGCAAGTTCTTGTACGCAATGTGGGTAGATGCTCTTCCTGGCCAGGGTTCAACATTGTGCTTCCTCAAGACTGTAAAGCGCGTTTCCAACATGGTAGGCTTTAGTTGGGTAAGATGGTAAAGGAGGTATGGTTTCTTACTTAGTTTTCTACTCTTTGATCATTATGGACATTGAGAAATTAAAGGATAATTTTCAAATATGATGGATTTTTTGAAAAGCTGGTTGAATTGATCGATCAAATTACGTTATTGGACATGGGTTAGAGCAAAATTAGATGGATGGAGTGTTATTCTTCTTTGTGGTTTGAGAGTCTAATCCTATGGAATGTTTAGTACAATGTAACAATCTGAATTGACGTAAAAATGCGGTGTTCTTCTCCTTTTTGTGGATTGGATATCTAATCCTATAAGGAATGCAATGTAAAGTTCAATGTAACAAGGGTCTGATTTGATGTAAGGCGGTTATTTCCTTGTTGATTTTAATATATGAATTATTCTTCTTTGATGTAAGGTTGAGATATATATCTCTTATATTTCGTTTAATATAAATTTCTCTATTGAGATAATAAAAAACACTCAACCTTACTCATATCATTGTTGGATTATAAGGGGTCCAAAATATTGTTGGAAATATTTCTGTCAACAACAAATTATGAATAAAGCACAGAAACAACACTTCATCAAACTCAAAACTTTACAGTACTAAATGTATCAATTATAGTCAATTATGTGTTATTTAATTGTTTCATTATCATCCAAGATACGGCTTAATTCATCTCAACAATTAATTGATAGTTATTTTTACACAAGGTGCTCTTGTTTAATTTTTTATCATCTGACATTGTAATCTTTTTTAACATATAAGCGAAATGGTATCACAAAATGTTATCCATGTTAATACGAGAATGGATTCTCTTGCGTTAAAAAAAAAAACTTAAATCCTCTCTGATGTTGATAAAAAAATTTGAATAATCAAAATCTCATACTATCGTCGTGTCATTAGAAATATTGAATCATTAGGGACTTATTTTTTAAAAAATTGAATAAAACTATTTTTATACCGTTTATAAATATTAAAACATTTATTTCAGTTAATTTTAATTAAACAATTTATACTGCTAAAACATATATCACTATAAAAAAATATTTCTAAGTGCTTCTTAGAATACCAAATATTATTTTAAATTAAAAATCTTATACAAGATTTTTCAACTCTATAAATCGACCCCAGTGGGTTTCAGAGTACTAAACATGCAATGACCCCCTCCCCACATGTCAGGAATCATGTTCCGTCTACATTTTTCACGTTTTCGAGGGCATTCATATGACCAGTAAAAGCCACGAACATGTTCTGTAACTATCAAGTTTTTGAAGGCATTTATATTTTAACCAGTAAAAGCCATAGTAATTGGCTTTTAAATTTGTTATAAACTAACTTGCGTAAACTACAGAATAAATATTTACTTTTATTATAATTTATAATAAATAAATATATTTAAATATAAAATATATTTTATATTTATAATGAATAATTGAGATTATGATATATCAAAATTATTTTTAATTATTGATATTTTAAAAAAGAAAATAAAATTTAAATATAAAATAAAAAATAATAAATTTATATTTAATTTAGCATACAAAGAAGGAAAATGAATACAAAAGAGTTGAAGGGACGAAAGTAAGCAGGTATGCAATACACTGTCTAGGAGGTATTCAAAGAGTCTATGCGTCTTGACGTAATGTTGAACAATGCAGAAAATAACTGAATGGGATGATTACCAAGGGGTGTCCACAAGAGCTTGTGCATCCAAACGCAAGGTTGAAAAGTGCATCTATATAGGGTAACCGTCTTAAGACGAATGTGATAGAGTGCTAACATCTTTCCTACACGTAACAGACTCCTGAATTCAAACTCTGATTCCCAATACTAGCCTTATCTCATCATAGGTTTTTCAGCATTTTTCTTGAAACGCAGGTGGCGACTCCATGAAATTCATTTCTCTTTCCTCAACAGAAGCATGAAATTTCAACTTCTTTTTCTCATCGATCCCGTCGCGGTTTAGGTTGTTACAAATATCATTTAGACATATGTTTCCGTAAGCTATTTGTATAATCAATTTTCGTATAATATATATGTTGTACCCCAATTTTGTCCGATCTACGTGTGGGTCCTCTTCGTTTGTCCCGGACTTGGGAGAATATGAAGTAGAGACACTTAAGCCAGAAAAGGGAGGATAAAAGAGAGGAATGAGGAGTTGGAGGCCAATCATTCTTCCTGAAAGAGGAAAAACAGTGATAGTTGAAGGAAGAAAGATGAGAAGACGACATTCGCGCCTCTTTCCCACAGACATGCACAGAAATGGTAGGCGTTAACACCCCAGGTCTGCCACCCTATAGCTTGGAAGCTGCTTTTCCACCGGGTCAACCAAGTTCAAATATGAGCAATCACCACCGCATTAAATGGGAATGAGAGAAGTAAACACTTAGGGAAGCACCATGACATTAATGAGCTCAGGGAAGGAGCCACCGCATTAATGGAGGAGATCTCCTTGAAGATTCGCGATGGTGACTTGAGGGTGAGAAAAGCGCCTATAAAAGGATCAATGTTTGAACTAAAGGGGGCTAGAGGTTGGGTCTTGAAATTTTGAGAGGAAGAGTGTGAAAATGGGGAAACCTTTGGGCATAGCAAGTTCGAAAAAATCTTCATTCAATTTCAAGTTTTTGAAGATGAATGAATGAGCAACGAAAGAAGGAAAACTACAGAAAAAAATCCCGCCACTCTGCAACAAACTTGGGCTCTCTATATACAAGGTAAGTTCTGCACGTCCATTTAGAAACCTCAAATTCTAAGCCAACAAACTCCCCAACATCTCATCTTAAGCTTCCTAGCTATCTCTTCCCTAAACTCTTTGGGCGCCATTGGAAAACTCACTTCATTCACTTTATTCCTCTCTCAAGATGCTAACACAAGTCCGCTCCTTCTAAACTCTTTCTGGACGCCAATGAAAAGTCCATCTTCACCTAACCCACGAGTGCCTAACGGATAACCCATCTCTTCCCACTTTTCAAACACATGCTTAGCCCCCCTAAAGGTGAGTCGATCTTGACTCCTTCTCCTACCACTCGGCCAACTCCATCTCGGTCGACTCTATCTTGACTGACTCTGTCTTGGCTGATTCCGTCTTGGCCGACTCCGTCTAGTCGACTCTCCATCTAACCATTCATGCCGAGAACTATGTAAACTTTGATTTCTCCATACGTAGGAGTAAGAGGTGACTCTTGTCAAGTTATTCATTCAAAAAACCCAAAAAACATCTTGCGTCCATCCTTTGTAAATATTTTCCATTAGAAAAACATAAACCATAACTTAGAAGTTATCTTATTTCATGTTTCTAGTTAGGGTAACTACCTTATGATAAATGTATTGGGATTCTAATAATTCCTATGTATAACCGATTCCCAAACTTAAATTCTGATTCTCAAACCTGTCTTATCCACTTTAAGATTTCTTGTTATTTTTTATAAAAATACCGGTGACAACTCCGTAATCCTTATTCCTTCCTCGAAAAGAATTCAAATTTCAAACTTCTATTTTTCACGTCACACGTTGCGATCTAACTTGCGAAAATATAACACTGCTGATCAAATTAACATCTGGTATGATTTAATCCTGTCTCATTTATAAATATTCACGTTGTGCCAAATACTTCCTAGTATCAATAATTTTGCTCCTCAGTAAAGTACAGTATGAATTAATTATATAGTAAGAAAATGGCTTTTGTTTATTATAATAGAGCAAAGATCTTGAGCGAATCGATCACTTTATCCAATCCAAATCAACGGTAGCTTGAATACACAACGAAATGCCGCATTAGCCGCTACAAAAATATTCCTGGCGCGGGATTTATCCATATTCCATCAAATTATAGTTCAATGAAAATTTTATATTCTCTAAAGTTAATTAATCTGTTTTTGGCGTTTAGAAACAAGACTTGGGGTCTCCTTCCACTTTTTCTTTTACGGTTAGAAAAGTTAACCTCATTGCTTAAAGGCCCGTTTGGGTGGGTATTAGTAGCAAGTTTTAAAATTTTGAAAAATTAAAATGTTTTTAGTTTTAAATTTTTTCTTTTCAAAAATTAATTTTTAGTTTCAAATAAATTTATTTTAAAATTCTCTATATTATTAAAATTAATTTAATAATATATTTGTTTATTAATAAGAATGGTAGTAATGATAGTGAAGCAGAGGTGTTGACAACAATAAAATAATGGTAATGATGGTAACAATGGTAGAGACAACAATCATGAAAATAATAATTATTAATAATAACGAGAGTATTTTTTAAAATTAAAAATTAAATTAATAAAACTTATTTTTAAAAATATATAAACAATATTTTAAAGAATTAAAATTTAATTTAATTTTAGTTAAATATATTTTATTTTAAAAGTTACATTTGAAAACTTAAAAAAAAAAATACTCCACGTAGAAAAACTTTATACTTGTTCTTCCTGAAAAATTAAAGGGGAAGTTTTCATTGCGAGTGTGAAAAGAACCAAATTAGGGAATTTTTGAATTGGAGAGAGAGATGAAGTGCTAGCCAATGTACTTATGTCTTGAATTTATGAATATCGATGCTGTGTGGCTAGAAATACCATAGCGCACAAAATATATAATCATGCAGTTCTAGCTAACTCGACATAATTCACGTTTTTCAGTTTCTATCATTTTGTGGTGGACCCTGTTGGCAGTGTAGCCGCTCTCTTTTATGTAAAAAAATTGTACTAATTATAATTTGAGATTTTTATAAAGACTTTGCCTACCTTAAATATTAATTAAATCTAGTTAATAATGCATGTAGCTAATTAGGTGGTTGTAAGCTTGAAATAACTATATAATTATAAGCCTTAATAAAAAGAGGAAGCCAAGATAAAAGAATGAAAAAAGAAGACAAAACACATCGTGATATGATAGCCATTAGCCAGTAAAAAGAATGAAAAAAATGTATAATTTTAGTGAATTGGTTTCGGAACTTCTAAATAAATATTCATATTAGCTTTGTTAAAATTAACTTCACAAATAGAAAAGTTTTCAGTGTAAAAGAGTACACTATCTATTAATAATCAATAAAAATAACAATTTGCCTCGTTGAAAACTTTGTAGAAAAAATCAATACAGTATCTATCTTCTCACACATTCTTTTTCTTACATTTCTTTCATATTTCCTTCTTTTTATTTTTCTTTTTCATATTATTTCTAACTTCTCTCACTCTTCCTTTTTATCTCTCTACCTTACGTACTCTTTTAAAACATTACTCTATATTAAATATCTCAGGATAGAAGAGAGATAAAAAAAAAAAGAAAAAAAAAGAGAAAGCCAAGGTTAATAAATGAAATGAGTAATGTATTAAAAAATAATTAGATTAAAGAGAAATGTAAAATAAATATAAAATTTATGGTTTAAAGATTCTACGTAACCTCTGGACCCCTTACTTTTATTTTTTTAGAATTTGAATTTTCACTAATAAATTAAACCTAAAAATTAATAAAAATTATTCCTATTCATATATAATGTTTAAGTATTATTTTTAGTTCACGTGAAATTTAAATTTTTTTCATATACCAATATGTGATAGGTAAATAATATAATAAATGACTCAATAATAAATTTAAAATAAATTTTTATATCTATTTAGTTTAACATAATTAAAAAATAATAATTCTTTAAATAGAATTGTTCCTTAACACGAAAATCTTTTATACTGAAAAAATATGACTAATATCTGTAAGAGATGGTAACATAGTCTATTTTATACTAAAAAAATTTTGAAATTCGAAACATCTAAATTAAAAAGCACAAATAGGTATCACTTTTTTCCATGAAGATTACTTAATGGAATGTAATATATGTGCATCCCGCAGTGAAGGCGTGCCCAATATTAAACCGTGTTTAGAAACAGAGCTATGTAGAACATAGAAGACAGAAAGGTTTTGTATAGGAATTAATGCAGGAAATGTAAAAAGGAATAAGGGCTTTTGGTTTTCCAAGAGGGGGAATGTGGCAAATCGCCGGCGATAGTGGTAGCCAAGAGGTGTGCATGTATGTATGTGCCCTCATGTCACATTGCCTATATATAATAAGAATGTTGCTCGGCACAAATATTCTTAGGCAATTAAAAATTGTCAACAGTAAAGCTGAGATTGAGGATGAGGAAGAAGAGAGAGATGACGTGACATTGATTTGGCTGCAGTTGTGGAAAGACAGGGAGCGATGGAGATCAGCGTTGAACACGGAGAAGTGGATCCTATTTGCCCACGCTCCACATAATATCATCATCATCTTCCTTCTTATATTTTTTGCCTTTAGGGTTAAACAATGTCATTACAAATAATTTCTTTACTTAAAAAATTATACCCACTATATTTAAATAAAAGAAAATTTTATTTTTTATTCCAATAAACGTAGTCAACATCTTGTATTTTGTATATTAACAAATTTCATTTTAAACTTTTAAAATATGATAATTTAATCTTTTTATTCAATTTTTTTTTTAAAGTTAGAAAATAAAACTAAGTTTATTAATATAAAAGTACATCAACCTTATCAACTTTAGATTGAAAATATAGAAGTTAAAAATATTTATAATCTTTTTTTCTTTTTAATTTTATTTTTCTCACTTTCATTAATTATCAACGTCATTTTTTTATATTTTTCTTTTTTTTATCTAGTGACATTATTTATTACATTTCTCATTTTCTCTTTTTTATTCTATTTCCTTTTCGACTCTAACTTTACAATTCACACTTGAGATTTGAGTAAAAATATATTATTAATTATTTTTTTTATTACTAATAAAAATTTTAAAATCTGGTATAAAATAATTAGTTACAAAATTTTAAAATTAATAGTTATTTTGTAATTAACTTTTGGTGAAAATAATTAGTTACAAAATTACTAAAATATTGGTGGTAGCATAAAATAAGTAGCAAATTAACTAAAAAATAATCTTAATTAATTTGTAGTAAATTTTTAAAATTTGTAACTATTTTTTAATTAATTTGTAGTAATAAAAAATTTAAATAAATAAAATTTAAATTTAACTAAGAAAATAATATGTTAGTTAATTAATTATGATTTAACTATAGCTAAAACCAATAACAAAATAAAAAAAATAGAATGAAAATCTAATGAACTTGATATTTATAATTCCACGGGTGCCAATTCGTTTGACTTCCGAGTTTGAATCACGTGGATCCTCTAGCTAGTTACCTTCTTTTGCGTAGAAAAACGTTATTCTTATATTTTATCTCTTTTAAGAAATATCCACTTACACAGTGTTGAAGCTCAACAAATTTCTTTACTCACTCACGCATCAAATACTTGCAAGTGAGCTATCAAGATCCAATTTGACATCTGCGTGAAAACATCTTATGAGTTCGAACACATAAGATTGACACCTCACTTTAAAACAGATTTTTTCACTATCTATTTTTGAAAATATATATTGATCAAGACCAAAATTATAATTTTGATATAATTCTATTTAAATCTAACCTGTTATTGTTGAAAACGACACCATTCCTATGAACTTAAATGGTAGATAACTACCATTAAATCAATACCAGCCCACATGATGTTTTTATCTTTCACTAACCCTCGATGCCAATTAAAATAAGATGCACTGTCTAAGGGTTTATTCCGAGTGGTTTTTAGGGGTAAATTTTAAAATTTTTAAAAATTAAAACTAGTTTAAGGATATATTTAGGTGTGGATAAAAAGGGTAGTATGGATAAAAATGATAGTAGTAGTGATGATGACAATAATATTTAGGTGTGGATAAAAAGGGTAGTATGGATAAAAATGATAGTAGTAGTGATGATGACAATAATATAATATAACGATGGTAATAATGACGACAACACTATGATAATAGTAATGACAACAATAATGGTGATGATAACGTCATAGTGACGACCATAGGTGACAATTATGGTATGATGAAAGTAACAACAATGATTATCAATAATATAATTGTTAAATGTAGTGAAAGATTATTTTTTTAAAACTAAAACCAAATTTATAAAACTCTTTTAACTTCATTTAAAATTAAATTAAAAATCATTTTAACTTCATTTTATCCAAATATATTTTATTTTTAAAATTGAGTTAAAAATCAAAAACAAAAAATTTCCTACCACTCCAAATGTCCCTAAGGTATAACAAACTTTAAAACTCATTTAGTAATAGTTTTTAGCCCAAACTAAGTTGCTTTGCATGAGAAAAGCAAATGAGCAACAGAGAAAAGAGTGGTAAGGAAAAAAAAAATGAAAAGTGACAAATATAATGAATAATGTAACGAAGAGGAAAAAGGAAAAAAGAATAGAGATAATTATAAGGTGAGCATAAAAAGATGAGGTGTAAAAAAGTTTAAATGGTTTTTAATATATAATTTAATTGTAATTTTCATGTGCACTAAGGGATAGTTTAAAGTTAAATCCTTCCAAAATATAGAGATGGATAAGTAGATTTTTTTAAAATAAAATTAATCTATAATTATATTTATTTTTCAATCCAAGTATCCAATTATGGTTATCTACGAAGTGACGTGCTACGTTTTCATGAAGGTAGCAGTTAACAAAAACCTGTTCGTAGGGGCGTAACTATACCTAGTTTTCTTTGTTCCACTAGCTAGAAATAAAATATTATTTACTAAAAAAAATTATTTTTTTAATACAAATTTGAATCTAATTTAATTTTACAAAATCAACTTAAAAAATAGATTTTTTTTAATGCATGTTCCGATAATAATTAATGACACTGATAAACTCAATATAAGTTTTAATATTATCTTCATCTTTCATCTTAGGTAAAAGTTTAACTTTACAAAATCAGCATATAAAAAATTGATTATCCTTCTACTTGAATACTCTCTTAAGATTATGTATATAGTTATGGTAGATTTATGATACTTCTTTTAGTTGGGAGGGGGAAATCCTGGTGACAAATATTCCTGTTCACTAAACTTCAACCAATTCGGAATTATTGCTAATTTATCTTGAATGTTAATTTTCTGAAGACTAACAATAATTTATCATATTTTTTTCTAAGAAAAAGAAATGTAATAATATATGAATTGAGTACAAGAGGCACTAAAACTCTAAAGAAAGTCAATTTACAAAACATTGAGAGTGAGAAATTGGCAACACCTTGGAACAGATGATTGGTTGAAAATGGGCATTCACACCAAATTCTGGGCATGTTATAGCAACCAACTGAGAGAACGATAGCCCCAAAATACCTGATAATGGCACCCGTGATGTTTGCTTCTGTTGACAGCATTATCACAGGCCACATTGCACAACTTATATTATATCTACTGTTATGAATCTGTCCAGAACACAGATTACAACCAATTACACCTCAAGAACAGCTTCAAAGGCATCCAAACCAAGCTGTGCAAACAAAATCCATCAATTCACTATTTGACAAACCACATGTGTCTCAACCATACAGCAACAACAGTTTAAGCCTCCAACACCCGACACACGAGATATTTGCGCCATAGCACCAGACCCAAACCAACCATTCACTGTCCACATGACCCAGATTATGTTCAAGCAACCTGTAGGATTTAAATATAACAAATTTGCAATATTATATAAAATTATGGTACAATTTTTTTTTATTGCAGCCATAATCATCAACACCGTTATAAGAGAATCACCCGAGAATGTAAATATATGGAAGGGTCAAATCTCTCTCTACTGGATCATACTCATAGGACTTAGTTATCGGTGGTACAAGACACGTGTGATTAATTCCTGAAGGGTAAAAGTGAC
Organism: Mucuna pruriens; assembly: GCA_025330945.1. Classification (NCBI taxonomy): domain Eukaryota; kingdom Viridiplantae; phylum Streptophyta; class Magnoliopsida; order Fabales; family Fabaceae; genus Mucuna; species Mucuna pruriens. The sequence goes on along the minus strand of JAENHJ010000324.1, from coordinate 7,678,430 downwards.
TTAATCAGAAATATATATTGACCCTAAGCATCCTTGCAATCGAGAAACTCACCGATAACCAAATGATTTAATAAGTCTAATAATAATTGTTAAAATAAATTTTAATATTATTTTAAAAAATAAATTTATAATTAATTTAATTTTATAAAATAAATATTATTTTTTATTTATATATATTATTTATGTTATTACATTAGATAAATATGTACTCTGACAAATATCGATCATTTAATGAATTATTATATTAATTTTATTTTCATCATTTCATAAGTTACAATTCACTGTACAAGATTATTAAAAAAATACAACTGAAAATAGAAATTTGAAAACTTGTCACCTTGGCCTTCAACCATAATCAAGACCTTAATTCCATTATTTCCCTGAACTTCCATATCCTCTCCATGTTAATTTTTAAATATACTACTCTTTTTTCCAATTGAAATTAGATTACTATTATAAAATGGAATTATTTGTATCTTTTCTTAATTTTTTTAAATAAAAAATAACTCATTAAAAATCTCTTTCAGTCGTTGTTTTTCTTTTTTGAGCTATATTAAAGTGATTTGATTCTTGCTTTAAATTGATGTTGTTAAAATACGGGTTGTCGTTTTTCTATTATTTTCGAACAACCCAAGTTCGTAATGTTGGTGCACGTACTTAACTTTCAAATTAATATGCATATAACTTTTCTGAAATAATAGGCATATGTTTGAGAATAAACTATGAATTAAATTGTAATCATTAATAAATTATTGATATTTTTATTTTTTTAATAACATTATATATGTGTATATTTTTTATTGTAATTTTAATTATTGATTTTTAGTCAATAACTGCAATTTTACACCTTTTCTTTTAAAAAAATTAAATCCAAATTAATGAAATGTCAAATACATTTCTCAATATTTTTTCCATTGATTAAACTTTCCTGGCCAACATATTAATTAGTTGCGGTTATTTTCAATCTATATTTTCTCCCTCTTGGAGCAATCGTCTACCCATGCACCAGTAATGATCATTTGAGGTAATTTAATAGATCGGTATTTATACTTCTTTTCTTAATTACTCTTTAGTTTTTTTTTTTTATGAGAAGTTATCCTGTAAGAACGGATTTTAGTATCCTATCATTATTAGAAAATTTAAAATTTATTATAAAATAATTTTGTAATTAATTTTAAAAACAATAATTATTTTGTAATTAATTTTTAATAAAAATAATTAGTTACAACAAAAACGGACAGAACTGAATTATCTGCATGATCTATAGGCAGGGGTTAATATCAACTTTTTTTGACAGAAAATTTGGAAATCGATAGATTGTGGAATATCTATGACATCTTATAGTTCATAATCAATCATCACCAATAGGGGATCATATAAATTAGCTGTAGTCAGATTCTTTTGAGTGTGAATTGAATCAATCATTTCAATTTTGTTTTCAAGTGTCTCTCTTTTCCTATTAATTAATTAATTGCGTCTAAGGGACACGCATTAAACTGTACCTTGATAAGAATCTCACTTTTATAATTAGACATAAAAATGACAGGTTTAAAATTTTCTGCTGCAACTTTATCTCTTTTCTTTCTCTTTTTTTAATTAAATGGTTATTTTTTAGTAATTATCTTTAGTTTAATAACTATTCACGTTGATCAATAATTTATAGGAAAAATAATTAAAATTATTTTATATTATAAATATATATGCTATTTTTAATTTTTTTAACTAATAATATTTTTTGAAAACTAGCAAAAACATTGAGGGAAATTTAAATCCGCTTTGACAATGCAGCATTTCACCATTGACGGACAAATCAAAATTTCTCAACTGGTACTCTATTTGAAATCACAAAAATTGCGAAGAAAGAAAATGAGACCAAAGAAAACAAGGCTCCTGAAGCATTTTCTTTTTCGTTTAAAATAGGAAAAAGAAACATAAAAAAATAAAAGAGTAATCATAAATACATATTTTGCACACAAAAAATACGTATTTATTTTCTCTTTCACCTAATTATTTTATCATATTTATTATTTTCTCCTTCCAACAAAACTTATTTTAAAAATGGGTGGATATTTATATTTTTCCAAAAAGAAAATAATAGGTGGAGGAGTCAGGTAAAAGAGTATCTCATAATGCAGAGAATAGGAAACGGGACAGTCTCAAATTGACGAAATAATAAATATATCCTAATTTAGTTATATATTTTTTTGTCCTTTTTATTCCCTTTTCATTTTATCTGAATAATAAAAAAATATTATTTGATCTCTAGCTTTGCAAAATGTTAAAGTGGAAATGTTGTGAGATGGGTAAATGGTAGGAAATATTAATGTGAAGTAAAAAACGCAATAAGTGTGTCTGCCATGAAATAAGGAGGTTAATCCTACACGTATGTTGTGATTTATATTGTAATTTCTTTGATAGCCTGAAACGATCTTCACTGGGCCTGTCTAGTGTCTTGTCAAATTGCTTTTTTGCTTTTGAAAAATGAAAATAATTGCTATAAGAAAGAAACAAACAAAAGAAGCTTAATTGAGTTGGGATCTTGGATCTTCACTATATCTTATCCAATTCCGAGTGTTCTGATCACATTGAGGACCTTTCATCTCTTAATTAGTTAATAATTGCTATAAAACCTTTTTTTTCTTTTACAATGGAACCTTATACATACTCTTTCCTTTTGTGTTTATTATGATCTTATTAATTAGTGTGTTTTAAAAACTATCGTTTCAAAATAAATAAGGACAATTTCGGTTAGATGTATAATAAATTTTTAAAATAAATATATATTTTAGTCCTGCTAAATAAGATAATATTCGTTTTATATCTCAAAAATAAATTATCTATTTTAGTTTTTTGTCCTAAAAATATCATAAATATATTTAGTATGTTTAAAATATTTCTGATATTGAGAGACATGAAAAATAAAAAATAATTCTTCAGAATATTAAATTTCTAAAAATAATTTTTAAAATTTTCATATCAAACATTAAAAATTTTAACATTTTCAAACCTAAAATTTCTGATAAACTTAAAAAGAATTCTCTAACAAAACACCCCAAGGATAAAGCTACGTAGTGTAGCCACCAAAATTTTCTGAAGATTAGAAAACTTTCTCTTCGTATTTCTAAGATTTTTTTTTCTTTGAGTAGTGATACGTCTTTCATAACTTTTAAAGTTTGCCTCCTTCAAAAGTTTGATCACGGATATTTCCCTATTTGTAGATATGTGTAAAAAATAGTAATAACATATTTTTTAATATATTTTTTTTAATTAAATTTAAACTTAAATATATTTTTAATTTCAAACACATTTTATTTTATTTCCTATAAAAAAAATTTATTTTTCATATTCTACAATTTAAAATTATTATTTTTTATCCTTATAAAGTAAATAGATTTTAGTTTTGATTCGTATAAAAAAAATTTATTTTAATTATCTAAAATTTAAATTTATTATTTTTTGTCATAATGACTAACATCTATTTTAAAGAAGATAAATATTATTTATTTAAAAATATAAAAAAAATTATAAATATCATATGCTGATATGACAAATACTAGCACATTGCAGTTAAAATTCTCACTTATCCTTTTATTAACAATTGTTTCGTAATAGTAATAAATAAATACAAATAATTATTTTAGTTTTATAAAAGATGAAAATAAACACCATTATCAAGACTAAAATTAAAACTCTTTAATTTTACATAAATTAAAATTATATTTAAGATTTAAAATTTATTACACTCAAAATCTTCTGAAACTCATTTAATAGAAAATAAAACTTATGTTTTTTTTTTTAGAATTTCAATACATTTCAATCAATAATAAAAAAATATATTTTGTTTTATATGTAATAGTAAATATTGTAAATATAACAATCATACAAATCACATTATTCTTGTGACAATTTATGTAGGCCTAGAACATGCCATGACATATATAAATATACGTAATATGTTAACTGAGTCCACAAAATTAAAGTCAAAGTTAATCATTCTATACAATTTGGTCTTGTCCAATAATTTCTTCCAAGGAGGCTGACCTTTACATAATTCAAGTTCATATATTAAACTGGCCTATTTAACACAATTTTATTTTTTTATGAGTGATAAACAAAATTTATTAAGAAGTATATTCTCTTTTAATTGGTTATACAATGAATTGTATGCATTACAATTTCTCCTTCATTTTACTTTTCTCTTTCGATACAAAGAAGTAATTCTTTATAAGCAAAATATGACAAGACATATAAGCATGGTATGGTATCTGTGTCGCCACTTCTGCAAATTACTGTTTTGTCCTTAATTAAAATTTGATTATTATATATGTACGTAAGTTATTAAATAGAATTTTGTTATTATAAAATGATTGATATAATTAAACCATGTACATGTACTGTATTCTCTGAAGCATGAACTTCAGCTTTTAGAAGAATCAGTGAATGAACCCCGGCGAGTAGATCGATAGCTATATATATGTGAGATGTGAAATGATATGTATATCAAACCGACGTAGTCCTTAGCATAAAAAAATACAAAAGAAAAACAATAAGAACAACAACGTAGTCCTGAAATTTTGCTGAACAGTACAACTATAAGTTCTAAACTGAGTGCATTGGAACGTCAGATCCTAAGTTGCAATACAATATTTGTAGCTTACTCGAACTGGAAAACACATTGTCCGGCCCCTACTCATCGTATGCCCTTCTTTAAGCACCTAATTACTTCAATATGTACTACTACTCCATCATGCAAGCCATCTAAGTACTTACCCCAGAAATATATATATATATATATTGTCCTTTTTATGTATATCCTTTATTTTTACAAAATGAGGGTCACAACGATATGCTATACACAATGTTAATTACTTCATTTTAAATAACACGTTATGCATCATGGAGTGGATAGATTAATGTTAAGAGAATATAAATGGTAAGTGAGATATGCACCAAGTCCTAAACTTTGCTATAGAATTATGTAAGCAAAGTGATTCAAGAAGGGCAACCAATCTTCCTTAATTTGTTGAATGTTAATGTTCCATAACAGCTAGTATTATAGGTATATTTCTTTTTTCTTTCTCCTTCCCTCGTACTCATCTTATCTTACTTGTCTCTATCATAAAAGACACTGTGAGAAGGCCGAAGGGAAATGTTGAAGGTACACTATTTTATTTTGTGGTGGGTGAGTAGAAGGAAGAAGGAGAAAATGACATATATAACAAATTATATAATGAAAAATAAAGAGAAATAGGAAAAATAATAAGATGGATGAGAAAGTGAATGAAATAATAACTCTTATTAGAAGGTGCCATGGAAATTACAGTACTCTTTTACTTTATGCATTGCCACATATATATATATATATATAGCATAACATGCTATTTAACCACGCCATATGCTTTTAGACTAGCATATGACATGATCAACACTTTCAAGTTTTAAATATCATATTATTGTATGCTTAATGCAGATGGATATATAAGGGGTTTTAAGTTTCTAATTGCATGGCATCAATCAGCAAAATAAAGTTCCAAAACAACACTAGCTAGCTTTTGTGGTTGCACAAAGATATCTTGAGCGTATTCATATATCCATGTCTAAGTTTGTAAAAGTTGCAAGTGAATTTAGTTTTCCATTAGCATGAATTCTCAAAGTAATAACTATATATATATATATATATATAATGATAAACATACGTTATGCATTTATTTTAACCTAATTAACGAAACAAAGACTTAGGTGTTATGATTGTTGAAATACACTAAAGGGAAAGGAAAAGTAGGCTCTGAGGTAGCCAGCTGCAGATGAGAGTGAATTATTTGATGAAGAATTTTTAGGTAATCGTGTTGATGCGAAAAGAAATCAAATCGACCCTATTGAGGCTGGCTATGAAGTACTTGTGGGGAATAGGTGTAGCAGTGTGGTACTATAATCTGAGTTTGACAAATGACATTATCGTACCACCCTCGTACTTGTGTGGGGCTCTTGTTCTAGGGGTAATAGAACCCACCCTCCATAGACTTTCCTGTTTAGAACATTTCCCTCTCTTTTTCTGTGTGCACAAACACTAACCAGTGCAGAAAATCTTTCTTTCTCTCCATTCAAGTTTGAAATTTTAATGTCAGCTAGAGATGAGGCAGAGCAAGAGATCCTATGCAGCTAATAATGTGACTGCGGATCACATGCACCAACCATATTTAATTAATGATGAGATACCATGCAAATATCATGAAAAAAATGGAAGAGTAAATTATGTAAGTGATTAAGTTTAAAAATTTGAATAAAATAATTAAAAAAATTAATTGACTATGCTGTATATTTTTAGGGATCAAAATAGTAATTTGTGATGTGTCATATAATCCTCACAAAATTTACATCTAATCCAAATATTTTCATTGATGCGTTTATATTTGACAAACGTGAGATAATTAAATTTGTGTTCATTTATGTATCATTTCCCATATAATTAAGATAAAGGGGGGTTCTTAGGATATTTGTCTGCATTCATATATAAATAAATTGAAAACAAAGAAAAAATAGTCACTTTTGTAATTATTTGTAAGAATAAAAAAAATTCCTAAACTAAAAAAATCTTTAATTAGTTCATGATCTTAAGTAGGGGCAGATCCAGAAATCTATTAAAGGGAGGGCAAACTTGTTTTTCCTTTGTAATTATTTAAATATCTTAGTTATAATAAATAATGACTTCCATAAACATATTTACTGACTTTACACATAAAATTAAAACTAATTTTATTTCAAATGATAAAAATAAGAAAACATAATAAAAAAAAATTCATCACCTAAAAATATTCAATTTCAAACAATAAAAATTTCTATAATTCATAAAATATATTTAAAAAATTAAGAAAATGTGAGAAAAAAATTCACAATATTTCTAAAACTTCATATAATTAATAAAAATACACCAAACGTTGTCATAGAGTATAACATATTTTATTTATCTCCTTTTACCACTAACACACAAAAAAACTTGTCTCTAAAATATTGTTAATATATAAAAATGAATAATGTATACATATATTTATAACATGTTTATTATATATGTATATATAAGAAATCCTAAGGGAAGGGGTCAAGGTTCATGTCTCCTCCGCATTCGTCCCTGGTCCTAGGAATCTTGAAATATATCGTCTTGTTACCTAATGGCGTGGACGTTACTTACTGTCAATAAATTGGCCAAAACGTGGATACAGGCTTGGACAATTAAGTTGGTTCAAATTTTTCGTCATAAAAATAAACAAAAAAAACATTTTTGAAAATTTGTGATTTTTTAGTAGAAATAAAACTGGTATTTTTTTTTTATTTTCCTTTTGTGGTCCATGTCTCCTTCCTTGAGAATGCGGCTCGTTGGTAGCAGCTAGTAGTTAATACAATCTTCTTTTTTGTCAGAATAAGTGTTATAGAACAAAAGCAACTGGTCCAACTTTAGTTTGGGTTAGGTAAAATAAAATTAGGGCCCAACGTAGGGGCAATTAACCTGCCCTTTTGGACTAGATCCATGCCAAAGCCCCTCTGAGTCTCCAACTAAGAAAGAGAAGAAATTTAAGATTCTTAACATTCATGTTTTTAATATTGAAGAATGATTCCCAGATTTTCCGTGACACTTTTTTTATCATCCTCTTTTTATTTTTAGTTAAAATTTATTAAAATAAAAAATTTTAGTGAAATTCAATTTTATTTAATCACTTTCTCCAAAATTATTAGTGAATTTAACAAAAGTGAGTGATTTTTAATAAATGTCAATCAATAATAAACCTTAGAGGGATCATCCGGATGGGAGGAAAATTAGTTTAGTAAAAATTAAACTTTGAATTCCTCCTTATTTATAAAAAAAAATCCCATAAAGAGAGTGTCAAATAGAATGTTGCTAGAATTCTTCTTTTAATATTTGTACAAATAATTATTTTTTCACCTCTCTAAAATTTAAAAAATATACTTTTGGTCTCTCTAAAATATTAAATGAGTAAATTTTGATTTGGTTCCTATGAAATATATTTTTTTATTTTTATTTTTTCAAAATTTAAAATATATTAACTCTTTTTTATTTTTAATATACAGTTTAAGGTAGACATTCATTTTAATGATTAAAATTTTTTTTAGATGTGTTACATGCTAACATGATATTATAAATACTAATAAGTATTACTTAGGATGATCACTAATATAGGTCTTTGAGACAATGGATTATAGTTTATAAATAATGTTAGATTGAACTCGTGAAATTTAGGGCCAAAACAAATTGAATCAATTTGGTTCAATTCTTTAGGTCAATTAATAAACTAGGTTAGACTTATAGTAGTCTTAAAAAAAAAAAAAAAACAAAAAGAGCCTATTTAGTTCAATATTATTTTTTAAAACTATATATATTAAATATATTTATTTTATTTATTTTATTTTTAATTAAATCCAGAGTCTAGGGCAAGTTATGACACCAAATCTAAACCCATAAAAAATTTAACCTGGCTTGACCTTAACCCAATAAGTCTAGACTAAGTGGGGTAATCCAATTTCTTACCTCTAGTCACTTCACCTTTTATTAGTTAACACATGACAACAAAGACAAAAAAATAATAATTTTATATTTTTGAGAGATAAAAACTATTTTTTTATAATAATCAAATTCAAAATTCTCTCATTTGTTAAAATTAAAAATATATAATTTATTTATTAAAATTAAAAATATATTTAAGCTTTTTATAATTAAAAGTTTAGGAGAAAAAATAGATTTATTCGTTCCAAAGTGAGTGACACGAGTTGAATCAATACCATAATCCAAATAATTTCTCCAAACTTTGGGGCTCAAGGTACTGAACAACTCTCCATCAGGTGTTCGTTAGCTGAATTGTATCTGGGCCATAGGTCCCTCCTCCATACAAAAGTAATAGTTTACCTACAATGCCAATTAACATGCATAACTCTTAATTTTATGAGTTTTGCATGGTGTATTTAAGATTTTTTTTTTGGGAATGAAAGTCTCTTGTGAGATTCTTTATTTTAAATATTTCTTAGATTAGACTGAGGATAGGAAGAATATATGTGCAAATTTTAACAATTAAAAAGAATAATATGATTATTCATTTACACATGATTGCATGTGAACAAGTAGTTGCCTTTCTTGCCCAACCCCAATATTTATACGACCGCTTCTGGATGGGAAATATATACACATTTTTTCTGACATAATAAAATATGCGTGTGTATGCTTATTTTGATTAGTAGTCTACATTTTTCTGACATCCAAATCGGTGCTCTATACTCTATACCCAAAATCCAACGTATTTCATCTCAAATTTTTGCACATTTTATTTTTGAGGGAAAAAATATATTTTCTGCAGGGTGACCGGTCTGTGGTATAATTTGGACAATCTTCACATGGAGGCATGTGATATTTGACACAACCAAGAAAAAGAACATGTATATTTGACTGGGAAAAAATCATACCAACAATTGTATGATAATAATCATACAAAAGATGGTTGAATAAGACATTACTATTTTTTTTGTGTACAGATTAGAAAAAAAAGGCCCAGATAACAATTTTATATTTATCCGCCATAAAAAGAGCAATGGTAATTATTGGTAACACACGAAGGTGGAATAAGACCCAATCTTCATAACTATGACATCCCAACTCTGCTAAGTAATAAGCTTCAAGGGAACACAATATAATATTTAAACGTTTCCTGTAGCTTGCAACTGCACGTGATCTGTATTGGGGGGACCTCAACTAGGAAAATTGGCTAATAAAGTCACCATTTAACGTAAAATTAGCCCCCTAGGTTTCTTAACGTTGTTGCGTTGTTACATAATTCATCACCAATTTGAAGATGAATGTCTCTGTACATTGTCAGTAGATGGGTACTACACTACTGCCGTACTAGAAAAAATGGCTTGTCCCTTGTCTCAACCGTGAAACAGTTTTTCCTTCTCGGTTTTCTTTGGTCCCCTAGAGTTATTAGTCTAAGTCCATTGTATAGAAGTACAAGCTTATTAATGACAATGGGGAACTCGAACATGTTCCTATCTATTAGGTTTTTCATGAATGCAAAGTTTACAAGCAACATGAATGTTGCCAAAACAAGCTAGCCTAGGTGATAATTGATGTCTCCTAGGCCATTGCAATTAATATATTGTAACATGAGGTTGTTCTAGTTTTGTTCTTCTCTAGTCTTCATGGTGTTGTATGATTAAGTAAAGGGGTTTGTGGACTGTGATCAAGTCCATGATCTTTATAGAGAATCAATCAACAAGGGACACACATTCTTCTACAATCATTTTCATATCAATGATAATCATTATATCATAAAATTAGATTGTAATCATAGATTCCCTTTGTTAAACAGAACTAGATGCATAATACAAATGGGTTTTTATAATCAACCCTGGAAAATATTCAATGCCATTGCCATCGCTTATCTTTTCATGTGGATACATGGACCTAACGTGAAACATTTTGTTGCATCCATTTTATAAGTTTTGACTGGTTAGGTAAGTTAATACTTCAATAATTAATAGAAAAAACAAACCTCAAACTAAGATTTATAGAATTCAGTGTAAAAAGTCTTTGTTCCCCATTTGAAGAACAAAAAAATTATGCAAAGTCGTGTAAAAAGGCTAATTGAAATATAAAGAATGGAGCATTTAGAAGAATACATAAAACAAATATGAAAAATGACGATCAAGGACCAATCAATTTTATATTGTGAGCAACTCCTTTATTAAGTTGAAGAGCCCCAACACAACAAAGCTTATGGCATGCTTCTAGAGCGCTGCTTGTTTGATAAGGTTGTACTATTTCACTAGTCACCATAACATAACATGTGAAGTCGCCATCATCTACACTTACAAACCGGATGTTGATAATTAATGCTTCATCGCAGAAAAAGAGGTTAATGGATCCTTGTCCATTTTCCGTTTTCTGGTTCAGGGTAGATAGACTGAACTTGTTGTTAACAATCATTTGTAAGTGAGACATGTTTCCTTATAGTCACTATTGGTGTTTGTATTGTTTTCCAAGCGAGTTTTAAAAAGAAATCTATATTTGAGTGGATATTAAGTATTGTGAACTGGGGCCGTTATTTGCTCAACTTCATTTATTGATGTCATAGCTAATTAATGACTAATAACAACATTGACAACCAGAAAAATGATTTCATGGCAACACTTTCTGACTTCTCAGCTTCAAGCTCTGCACAAACTTTGAAACACAATGAAAAGGTTCTTTTGACTGTTAACAATCACGATTAAGAGGTACTAAACCACAAGACAATGACACTGTTGCATTAGGAAGATTTTGCTTGGTTTGGTGTATCCAAGTCCTTTGTTGGAATAGTGCAGAAGCCACCAATTTCCCCTTCTTGGAAAAGTAATGCACAATTTTTAATTGGTTCAAAAGATTAATGGCTTATTATGGAATCCTGCGCCGCTTCCAAGTTTAACGTTGTTCTAGTATTCATTGATCCATGTGACAATTGATAAGCAACTTCAACACAGAAAGGCTTTTTTAACAATTTCTCAATTGGACTTTCTCTTTAGTCCAATCATTCAGCTAAGATAGCATATGGGATGGACCTAAACGTCACATAACATAGTACTCCTATATTAAACATGGTGTAGCAGTCCTAGGAACATGCACCACATAAGAAACCTTTGTTTCTCTTTCTTATGCATTGTGATGTGTGACGTGTAATTTATTCATAAAACAATAATAACGTGTTATTAACTTTTGTGCTTTGGCGAGGAAAATTAAGGGGAAACGATTTAAATTTTCAACTTTTAGTTTGGAGATGGTATTGGAAAAACAATTTGTCAAGAAACTAAGCAACAGTGGAAGCAGACACAATGTGGATAAACCAGTGTAGCTCAACGGAACTATTCCAAAATAAGCTTAGGTTATATGACACGTTCAATTTATTCTTTAATTAGCTCTGCATTTTCAGAATCTTATTCTTTGGTTACATGCTATGCAAATAGTATGATGCTGACTGATAAAAAAAAAAAGAAACTAACACAGGGTGGTAAGATAAAAATATGAGTTTAATTTTCCTACATTGTAAGCGTAATTTTACGGTATCAAGTGAAAAAAAAAAAGTTGAAAATAATTTGAGAGTAAATGTTCCTTGTATCCCCATTTCAAGAACAAAGTTTCTGTATATCATGTAATTCCCACTATTTTTATATCTGCATGGCTCAAGAAAGGAGGGGAAAAATACAGTATCTTATTGGCAGTGATAACAATTAATAATTGATTGTATTGTATGTGTTGCAGCATGCTGTTAAGCGAATTTCACATATAAAGGGGAACAAGAAGCCTATGAGAAAGATAACAATTTCATGCCAAAAATTTTCTTCAACATGTAGAGTGGAGGAGTCATTAGACTAGTTCAAAAGATATGATCGTGTTTTGTGGGATTTGGTTCTGGTTGCTGCAGACAAAAACAAGGCAATAAAAAACATAGCAATTTCTTGCTATTATTTTTCTAAATGCAATTAACTTGACCGGTGACATGACAAAGAGAATTGCATTAGATCAAATGATACTCAAGGTTCTGAAACACTTTTGTTGGATGACACATTACTATGTGTAGTGTATAGGCCTTGTCCATGACTGTGGGAAAGTCAGTGGACTTTTAGTTTGAGTAGTGTGTTTTGACACTTTAAATTCGTGGACCTCTTGTATATTTTTTTATTTTTTTTTAACCCACTAATGTGGGATTTGTTCTCCTGTTCAATGAATCTGACAGTGGCACAGTGCATAGTCAAAGGAAGATCACAAATTCTGATATATCTTCTATGTTAGATATCTCTTTCTTCCTCTAAAAGTTGATTTTTCACTCAGATGGTCAAATGCAGATCACAAACTTCGAAATATCCTTTATAGTAGATACCACTTTCTTACCTGGAAAGCTTAATTATTTGCACTCGGCTATGATAAAACTCATTTACTTTAAATATTTATGTGCAAGGAAGTAAGGAACTGTGCAATACGTACCCAAAGTCTAATATGTAGTTGCATATTCTTTATAATTCTGAACAAATATTTCAAACCAGGAAATAACTAAAAAAACAACCACCATTGCTTTAGAATCCTGCATAAAACAAAGTGAAAACTGTTTTCCATTATTGATCAACCTTATATAATGAAACCTGCCATGCTTTTAGGAAGCTGCTCATTGTTTTCCGCGTGTGTTTTACCAAATTTTTGTCAAAAGGATGAGACAATTACCACTATTTATTGCTCCGTGATGTGAACCTGGTGATGAATATGCATCATAACAAGTCACAAAAGAAAGAGGAAAATGGTTATTTTCTTCCCTTTATGGTTCATTGTAGGAAGGCTAGGACTTAGTTATCAAATCTATAAGAAGATACGTTTTATTACTTGTAAGTTGTAACCTTTGGCCTTTGTGTAATCGAAGTAGAATCTGAAGCAAGCAAACAGCAAAATCTTATGTTGGGATTGCAAGGGAAATATATCAATTTAAGTGGACAAGAAGTAAGAGGAAGAATATCATTATTTTTTGTTATTTGGAAAAAAAAAATCGGGAGTGATTGATAACAAAGATTATCAATTTCTAAATTATTGTCTGCATTTTGTGGGGACGTGAAACTAGAGGCTCTTCTCCATGGCTATTTGTCCAACATCATTTATTGAATGTAGGCCAAGACTGAGTAACAAAATACCAATGATTCAATGAAGATATTATTTCATGACACTTCAAAGTCTGCTAGAAACTACTGAAACATAAAAATTCTGTTTATTTATCAGCCAATATTTCAATTTGGCTAGGTTGGAAGGTTTCCTAACTAAAACAGAAATCAATATAGAGATTTCAATATTCCAGGAGAGTTCTAACAACGCGACACAAAATCTATTCTAATAGTAATTATAGTCAATCATTAGGTGATGGAATCAGACAATAACCAGAAACCCTTCCCTTAGATATTTAGTATATGTTCAAATCCCTTGCAATTATTGTTAATGACGTCCATAAAGATTTGCAATATTCTGGAAACCATGACTTAATTTCTCTCACTTAACATCTTCACACAAATTGAGCACAACCTTGGTCACGTAGCTTTTGATAACACTGAATTATTACAAGTTTAACATTAAATAAACAAAACACTTTTAAATAGTGCGAAAATTTATATATTATATTATTAATCATCACATGTCTAATAATATAAAATTACCTCCCGAATTCACCGAAGAAAATTGTTTGCCTTTGACAATTCTCGTGTCTATAAGATCAACACTTCAACAACTTTATTGTGCATGGTACAATTATGATTGCCAGCACTTATTTAAATCTTTGAAGGAGAGCATCATAACGTGGAAAAAAAAAAGTTATACTCAAATACAAATTTGAATAAAACACACTCTTTTTTTCTTTCTTTCTTTTTTTTTAGAAATTATATGTATGGAATTGGTTAAAATTTATGAATAAATTTAGTCCACTTTTAATTGGTTAAAATTTATTAAAAATTATAAAATAAAAAAATTATTATACATGAAGTGAGACTTAAAAAAATATAATTTATAATAAATTTTAATAAAGAATAAAGAATATGTAAGTAGCGTGTTGATATCTTTTCAAATCGGCTAGCTGAGAGTGATTCATGTGGTAGATGGGCGTAATATGAAACGTTTTACATATTGCAGTTGCATGCGTTAGAAGTTTGACCGAGTCAATGCACAGCTAAGCAGCAAAATGCAAAAGCAAAGAAAAGATCATGATAGAGTCCACTAGATGAGAGTTCGAGAAAATATTTCTAAGGAGTGTGTTCCCCATTTCACGAACAAGTTGTGGTAACTTCATTAGTGGTTCTGTTTCACGTATTGCTTGGAAAAAGGAAAGAAAAAGGTTCTAGACAATGTGGTTATTGTCAGTGCATATTCTTTTATTGTCCATTTAAAGTAGATTTCTAACGTCCAAAAATTATATACTAGATAGTTGTTTGCAAACAAGAAATAAAGCACAAAAAAGATGAAAATAAGAAGTGACTTAACTAGACCATAGGATATATATCATTTCTGATGTAGGGGTAAGTAACTAAATATTGGCCAAAAAAAGACAATTTGGATATGTGAAGAAATTGAATTACGAATCCAGGAAAAAACACATTTGAGAACTATATATTAGGGTATTAAAATTCAGAGAAACATCGCAAGATAAAGTTAATTACGATTACAGATACCTCCCAATGTGAATTTCATGATTGGTAACTTAAGGCCACAGCAAAAGATGTGAATAAATAGTCTTATGTTAAAGGATAAAGTAAGAGTTAAAAATAAGTAGACCTTTATATTTTTTTTTTTCTATCCACTAAGGAGAAAGGACATCCCTAACATAATACAACCTCTCTCATAATTAATACATTTAAAGAATTAAACTAATGTATCAAAATAAATACAGTCCCTCTCATAGTCAATACAATTAAAGAATCAATCTGTCTATTAATTATACCAAATTTTATCAATACACATAATTATATAGCTCTTTATAATATATACAAAAAATTATTAAATGAAGTAATTTTATTGAAATTTATTTGTAAATTTTTTATATTATATATATATATATATATTAAAATAATTTTGGTAGCCTAGAGCTTACACTTTTGGATTCGTCTCTACAATCTATTTCTCAATAAATTGATATGTTACATAAATGCTGAAAAGTTAATTTTTAATTAAAATTTATTATTATTTGAAATATGTAAAATATTAATCTACTTTACTAAATTTGAAATGTTTGGTAAAAAAAATAGTTGTTGAAATAATTAATAAATATAAAATATAAAAAAAACACTTTTATATGAATTTATATAAACTTTATGTTTATTTATAAGCAAAAAGTTAATTTTAAATTTTTATATTGTTTGATTGAAGGATATTTTAAAATAGAATATTGAAAATGGTATAATAATTAAAATAAATAATATAATATTAAAAATAAATCAAAATAATATAATATTAAAATAAATATTTAAGATCATTTTTACTTCATTTTATTATGTTAAGTGTTAATCCAAAATAATAAAAGAATAATAAGAAGGGTTTTCTCAAATTAAGAGAAGATAAAGGAGGATTTTTATTGAAATATTAAAGATATATGTGAAGGGATCATTTATTTTTTAATTAGAGTTTTTAAATGTTATAAATTAGTAAAATAATCTCATTACTAAAATACTTTTGTCAAATAAACTCATAAGATAATTAAATAAATTATGAATTATTTGAACTGATTATCTGATTGGTGTTGAATTCAAATATATATATTGAAATCAATTCATATAGATTTGTGCATAATGTAATTATATGTAACAAAGGAATGATCATAATATAAATATGAAAACAACTCTAAACATAGGAAGATCATTAAAATTGAATTACAATGTCCTCGTCGGCCATAGATATAAATATATCCCCCAACAGATCATTCTAGACAAATGATTCTTGACCAAGTCGCTTTCGAATTGGTACACAGTGGCAAAGGCAAAATCAAATTTTCTTTGTAACAATTCTATGCAGTCTTTAGACATTTTCTACATTTCGGCGGCTGCTCAATCAATTAATATTTGGATCCCTATAAAACAACAATTTCATGATAATGCATATATTTTTATATATCAAAATTTAGGACCACGGAGGAAAAACCTTTGCTTTAATTAAATAGTATTTATTTATATTTTAGAAATTCGCCATTTTAATAAAAATTTGGCCTTTAATCCAATTAAATCATAAAATGAGTGAAAACTAGTGAACCAATAAAAAAAATTGATCAAAAATCAATTTAAATCGAATTACTAAAATACATTATGAAGTTATATTATTTTTTAATTTTTAATTTAAAAAAGCAAGAGAAATAAATCGAGTTACATATAAAGTTATATTCTAAATATTAAGAATTTATAAAATGATGTTTTGTTTTTAATTTTTAGTAATAAGTATCATTTATTTTTTTTATTTTATTAATTCTCAATCAATCCTTAAATCAGTATCTTGTTCATTCAATGACCCATTTAATTTTAAAAACATAGATATTTATAAAAAAATACTTACATTTACTTTGCTTTAAAAAAAAAAACGAGTGAACTCAACAAGGACTCATTCAAATAATGTATATTTTTTCTATAATGCTAATTTACTTTGGTTCTAGAAGGGTGATAGAAAATCAAATAATAGGCATGAGGGCAGGAAATTTTGTCTCTATAGTCGGAAAAGCTATCATCTACTCTTAAACCCCTTTGACCAAGTGAGGTTTGGGTGACTCAGCTAAGACCTAAAGCGTGGATCAGGTTCTAGTTGTGCGACAGTTTTTTCTTTGGGGTACATTGTTTCTAGGGTAGTATTGGTGCTAGGTAGGTATACAAAAATCTCTTTTAGTGATCGACACGTTTGTAAAATGAGACAAATTTATACAGTAAACGATCCAAAAGACAAGGCCCACACGGGTCACCCCATTGATACCATTGCCATGTGCGCCTCTCCACTGAAAAGTTTATAACTCTAGTTGAAATCGGTTCATGACCCAAAAGAAAAAACAAGTTGAAATCATCTCTTGATTGTTTTTTTGTCCTTTACCCAATAAAAGATACAACTCTTGCTTCGGATTGTTTCTAGAAAATTTTTGGTTTTAGGTCAATTTTATATTTTAGTCCTACTCTAATATAATTTAATAATTTTTCTTTTATTCTTCTAATTTTTCATTTTAAAATTATCAATTAGAGTTTAATAATTAAGTAATATTTTATTTTATGATAATCTATATATCCAATTATTATCTTGCAACATAGTTATCTAACATAAAATCTAAAATTAATTAAAAAATATCTTTTAACAATGATAACAACATAATTACAAGTATATATTATTGATGATAATTTACAGCATTACATGTAAAAAAATCTTTTAATATATGTTAATACTTATAATATGATATTAATTTATTTTGCTCGTATTTCTTTCAATATCTTCAATTATGAAAAATAAGCTCGTCAATATCAAATTAATATTCATTAAAACTTAAATTTGTTTAAAATTAATATAATATTTTTCAATTCATATTCTTTTAATGATCGAGATTCAAATAAAAAAAGACAAAAGTGATTTCATATTCTAAAATTTGTTTAAATAAACTCTCAATAAAAGAAAAGAAAATAATTTAATATGTATAATTCTCTTTTTTTTTTTCTTATAAGTCTCATACCTCTCTTATTGTTATTAATTTTATCTTAAATTTTAAATTTTCTTTTCTTACATTTTAGTTTTCCTTATTATTTTTCTCTAGCGTAAGTGTTTATCCTATTTTGTTGATATTATTACAATATTTGCACAATTTCAGCTACTGAGAATCTGGAAAAAAAAAAAGAAACATAAAAGAAGGTACACAATAGAAATGTAACAAGAATTTAATTTTCATATATTATTAGTTTAAAAAAATACTCTATTATTAAATTAAAAATCATCATAAATATAATTTTTTTTAAAATTATTATAAATTAAAAGTTAACCATTACTATATATGATAATCTATAATTCAGTTACAATATAAAAATCATTTATATTATCCATATACATTGTAATTAAATTCTCATATTAATTAATCTAATTTTTCCCTCTCAAAAATAGAACATTGAATGAAGAGCTAAAAACCATTTTTAAATATTTCTATTATATGAAAAAATGGACCCCACGCGATGTTAATATATTATTGACTATTGAAGGGTAATGATTGGCTAAATATATTCAATGCACCTCACATTGGTATGCGAAAACGTGAGGTCCCAATTTCTTTTACAATAATCAAGAAACAAGGATGAGTATATATAGTTGTGGCCTGTTAAAATGAGATTAACAACTAGATCGAGCAGAATCTTTATCTCATGAAGTAAGAATGCCCTATGCAGATCCACTACCATAACTAAAGCAAAACCAATGTTCCTGACAAAACCCATAATCCAAGCACCAATCAAGTCCCTGAAAATTCCTCCACTACCAGTTTTCATGTGAAGCATCCACGCTGGCTTTAATCCAGTCTATTGGAAGAAAATCCATAGAAAAATTTGTAAGAAAATGTAGTATATTTCTACGAGTGCATACATGCAGGCTAAAATTTGTTGCTAAATTGAATTCTAGCCACTGATTAAGTCATGAGAGTAAAATTCATCAATTAGCTAAGGATAAAGAATTTTGTCCCACACACCACGTGCATAGAATCTAAGAATATGAACTAGGGTCTCTACAAGAGCCATGCATATAGGCCAGAACACGTAGGGTCATTAGCCAGCTTGCAAATAATCTGCTCGTACGTAGTTGGTCTTCAAAGTTCAAACCATCTTTAAGAACAGCCCACATGAAAGTCTTGACCCTCAGAGGTGCAATGATATATACTACAAAGCATTTTCCACATAAATTGGCATTGGTATTAAAATGAATTTTTTACATCCATTTTTCTTTCTAAATTTTTCAATTTTTTGCTATAGTGAACATGACAGATTAGGCCCACTTTCTAATTTGGTAATTCTTTTTTGTAGGGAGCTAGCTGGTACACGAAATAGTGAGATGCGGCGGAGGAGGACACCACATGGGTGGCACGTACAAAAACTATGACATTTAGTCATGAAAATTATTTTGGGAGTTACAATATAAAAATGTTCGAGAAGATATCTCCATGGGAAGTAGTGATTGATATTTATCCATTAAGGTGGTTAATTCTAGGATATGGGAGATGGTTACCGGTTACTATATTCTTGTGATGATCTTTGACGGATTTTTCAGGAGTGGTATCTGCTGCAAGGCTCTTGGAGGTAGGGTTCTTATAAGGACTCTGGAGCTTAAGTCATTAAATGTTGGTGGAAAGAGTGGATATTTAATAAAATGAATGAATGTCCTTGTTGAAAATATGGGATGAGAATATATACACGTGAGTGGTTATGTGCCAAAGTAAATGATACATGTTTTTGTATCGAGGAGAATGAGATTTTGAGTTGGTAGGCATGTAGAAGCTATCTAATATTCTAATTGAAATGTTTTCGTCACAAACGATCAAAATACACACAATGTCAAACATTGGAATAGGACAAAGATAGAGTTGATCGTCGACATTCATATCTCGTCCTAGGGATGAAGTATGATGAAGGCATATCGATCTCCAAAAAAATTACCAACTATGATGAGTTGGTGACCATTTATAACAATGTCTCGACATGAAATATGGAGTTATTAGATTTTGTTGCTCTTGTTAGGATCAATGGTCAAAATTTGTGCAATAATCTCTTTAGAATACTTGGGTAACATAGTACAAATGATGTGATTTTTTTTGTTATCCATAGCATAAGTGCAAAGTTTCTATCGAAAAAATCATGATAAATCTTTAACAAATGTTGATTAAAGAATACAAACAACTACCACTTAAATTAACCAATGTCAAGAAATAATGTGATGAAAAGGAGGTGTGAAGTGACTAATACTATCCTTGTAATGCATGTTGGCATAAGTTTGGTAAGTAACTAGATAATATAAATTCCTATCCTTAGTTGAGGATCAGCAGGATCTAGATGTCTAGTCATCACGTGGTTGAAGGATCTACATACAATAGTGTAGAACAACTCTCTTCACTAACTTTTTTATATTTGTAAATACAATACATATTTATAATTAGAAATTATTTTTATAATTTGAAATGTAGTAAAAAAAATTTATAATAAATATTGCTCCCATAAATATATTTGTAATCTCATTATTCTCACTTTCTCGATTAAAATTTTTCAATATGTTTTTCTTTTTTTTTAATGTACATTTACCACATTTATTTTTAGGGTTAATGAAAAAAATTGTCTCAATCATTTTTAATTATCTCTGGATTATCTTTATAACTATACTTTGATATTTAACCATCTAATTTTTCAATTTATTTTCTTTTATCTTTATTTTTAAATGGATCAATTTCAATAATTTTAAAATAAATTATTAATAACTAAAATAATTTTATATCAAAATTTAAATCATTTTTTATAAATTCAAAATATAATTCATATATTTAAATATATTTATTTATTATAAATTTTAACTATAATATAATTTAAATATTAAAATTATTTATTATTTAAATATTAATTATACAAAAAATCTTTATCCCTTCCTAACTCATATTTAACAATGGTTGGGTATCAACAAAATTATATTAGGGTCTTAGAAAAACATAACTGTAGAATACTCGTTAAGTTTTTCCTATAACCATCAGTAAAAATTAATCTTAGGACCATAAAAAATCCGATCAAGTAAAGAAAAAAACATTCTCTTGCTTATAAAAGAGTAGTGTTATAGTGAGAATAAAGATATATATATATAGTATGAATAATTGCACGTGCTTGTGCCTATGCACATAATTTGGGGATAACATAGTCAAAATGTATATATAATCTCAATGCAATTCACGTGGCATACTTAATGATTAAAATAATCATGCATGGTTTGTTGTGAATACAAAAACACAACTAAAGAACCTTTTATTATACTATTTTTTAAAAGTCTCAAATATATATAACCTAAATATATTTACTAAAAAAGCTAAATATAAGTTATATAATTAGAGAAATATTAATCGTAAGCAAAATTATGACAATATATAGTACAAATATGATTCCATCACACGTATTTTTAAAAAATAAAAAAAAACTAATAATTTTACCATCAAATGGTTTATCATCATCCTTCACTCTTGTCAATTATTGAAGGAAATGGAGCATGCATGTAACGCATACCAGACCATGAATCCATTATAGTATACATATCCATAAATACAAAGTTTGAATATAGAGTGTGAACATGAGCAAATTTTCATACATTCTGGTTATTGGATTAAATCGGTTAGTTTTGTAATAATAAATGTGTATGCGCGCACGCGTGTACGTATGCACGTGTAGTTTAATTTGAATTGGATTAATTTTTATAAATAGATATGAAAATCGATTAATTTAGATAAATTTTTTAGTTTTCTGTGATTTTTTATTAGTGTTTTTAGTTTGTAATTATTTTGATTTGCATTTTTTTTTGGGAATAATTGCTGTTGTTATTTAATTAAATAGGTTATATTCTGTAATCATAAAATTAAATATTTTTCTTGTGCTATATATTATTTAATAGTACTATCTAGTTTGTCTAACCAAATGAATTTGAAACCTTAACTATGTATATGCTTCTATTTTTTAGAGTTACTTTGACTGTTTATTATTTAAGTTATTTTCAAGCTGATATATATACCATCATACTAATTGATGTGATATATATTTCCTATACTCCATCCTTAAGTCCCGAGCATTGTGTATCTAGTCTCGTTTTCAAAATTTGGACTATGTAATATGTAATGTCACAATATTTATTGTGTTTGTAATGAATTAATATTTTGATTAAGTGTGTATATAATCAGTTTTAAAATATTTATTCCTTTTTAAAAAAAGTAAAAAATTGGTCCAATTCAAAGATTTAGAAATAAAAAATAAACAATTAAGGGACGGTGAAATGACAATACAAGATTGGACGAAATAATTTTTCACCTAAAATCGATATAATTCATTCTGCAAATATCCTAAGAATGATCAATTGAAATGCATGTTAAAACCCTACATGAAGAATTCATATACTATTAATAAATTAAATAAAATGGTGTTGATGGTAAATTATAAATAAATTATTTACAAATAATAAAAATATATTTTAATATGCAAAGAGCGGCAATAGAAACACATCAACGTAAAACAGATAAGGGATAGAATCCGAACATGGAACAAAGTACTATTAGCCATTTTTTTTTTTACCGAAACTTCACGGGTTCTTGAGATGTAGGAGATGCATTTAATAGTGTACATACTAAACCTGCAAATTGAAATTGGAACAGTCCAGAAAGTCAATGTTACACTCGTGCAAATTTCCTACATGAGATCTTTTCTACAGTACTGCGCATTCCTTTTTTATTTCGATACTTAATTGTCCAAAAATTTTAAAACTACGGGGTCCATGATTGCTACCACATATAATGACCTGAAAACCAAAACTGCCACTAAGGGAAAAAGTGTGAAAATATTATATATTTCCGCTTTCAATCATCTACATCTAAAGATACATACAATAATTCAAACCCATCTCGTCACGTTTTATGATTGTTACAACATTGGTGGGCAGATATTTTGAAAAACGAATTAATTGTCCATTTCATGAAACAGGACCGATAGAGTAAATTTCAATTTGTAAACAAAAATTACATTGAATTGAATCATGAGATTCATTTGTCGATGAGAAATTACAGAGGGTGCAGTGATATTTCCCATCACGGACACGGCAACCCTTTGCCACAATCAAAATGCGCATGATGATCTGATCAAACCGTAACAATTGTTTGTTACACATGCACACATGCACACATGACCTTATATTATAGGGTAGGTAATTAAAACCTGCGACCTGCGATGGTGCTAGTGTCCGATCACGCTAGCTTCGTACAACAAACACGGCTTCTGATATGTCACTGTGGGTCACACACCCTTTCCTTGATAGAAGAAATCCTCCACCAATGAGGCACAATTAGTATGGACCCGAGTCCCACGTACGGTCACATCCGCAATATTATCAACTTGCATTTTTTGTTCTATTATTTATTTTTACCCAATGAATGGATTCGTGTGGAAAAGAGAGTCAGCTAGTTAAGCAAACTGCAGAGAAGGGTGTGTTATAAAGATTCAGAGAATCAGAACTTGCTTAGGGTGTGGTGGTGTCGTGCACCGAATTGAACACACAGAAGATTGCGAGTTAAGAGCTGACATAAGCAGCAACCCTTAGGTCTTAAGTACCTCTAAGAGCTAGGAGGTAAAAAGGAGTGACTGCTCCTGGTTTGGTATTGGTCACCTCTTTACACAGGCACCTTCTGCAATCAAAATTCATGTACATCAACTTGTTGTTATAGGGCAAAGTTGTGAATTATGCACTTTGCATACTGGTTCATGTAAAATTAAATTTAAACATTTAAATAATATTTTAAGCACAAAGTTGTGACTTGAAAATGATAATGTGTTTTTAAATGGATTTTGTATCTTTTTCGTGTAAAAGAGAGAAGTGAAAAATGGAGGTATGGACACTCATGATTTATTAATATTTAAGAAAATATTACTATTTGAAAAGTTTATAAGATTAGTCATTATTTTAAGTGGTGCATATATTATATACGTCCGCACATACATACACAATAACATTATTCATGTTAAATCAATTTAATTTATTAGTCTTTATATGTGTTATTGTATATTCACTTTTTTGAGGGATTAGAAAGGAAAATATGTTTATCCAATAAGAGAAAATAAAGAGATACTTAAAAGATAAGACATGAAACTTGTGTTTCTAGGATATGTGTATACAACTAGTTAGTTATGAGTTGTTTTAGTAGGGTTAAAGTTTAGAAAGACATGGGAAATAATACTTATGCATTGAATGAATCCTATAGGATGTAGGGATTTGACGTAGCCTAAGATTGAGAATGAATCAATATAAAAATCTTTGTATATGTATTATTCTCTCTAATATCACTAGTGAAAAAAAAAATTATATCAATTAAATATATATTAGTTTAATAATCAATATAGAATTCGGCAAGATAGAAAGTATAAATTTTTATATTAGTTATTTAATAATTGATGTAGAAAGTTCAATTTAAAAACAAAATAATATTGATTTACATATATATATATGTTTTTGTTTTCGTATATAGTTTCATCTTACAAATCTGTGCTTATACTATGAACTTTTCCCTACAAAATTTTTTCAAAGTGCAAAACATAATGATAGATCCCACAAATCTAATGTTGCATTTGGAGATCTACACTTTTTGAGACAAACAAAAATGATAAAGAGAATTAAAAAGTAAAAATATTAATTGATAAAAACAAAAATGACTAAAAGAAAGAAAAACAAAACGTAATAATGGAAATAGTAGCGCAGATATAGACAGATATGACACCATTAAAAGTTTCAATAATCTATGAGACTTCAAATGGATATGATTTTAAATGGATGAAATTTTCTGTTAAATAAATGAGTTTGGAGAAAAAAAATAAAATATTACAACTCAAGTATTTAATATAGTTTTCATCAATTATAAAAAGAATTGAGGTAAATAAATATTTTTTACGTACGTAAATAAACACACAATACTTACAAAAATGTCATTGTATTATTTACATCAATTATTTAAAAATCTATATAAAATAACTTATGAAAAAAGTTATTTTTTCACTTATGTATGCTTCTCATTTATTTTTTATTTTCGCTTATTTACTATTTTCTCACTGATTTTACAACTAAGAAATTTTAAGTTAAATTGAGTTTTAATCTTACAAATATATTTTTTCAATAATTAAATTATGAACTAATTTTTATTTAAAAAGAAGCAATATTACCAATTGTTGTATAAGAAAATCAGTTTTAATAACAACCTGAAGTTGTATTTTTTGCTACTCAAGTGTGAGAAAACATTTTCTTGCTTCTAGCCAACTTCTGATTACTAAGAAGTTGTTGAGTATAAAAAAATAAGAAAGTATTTATATTCTGTGTAGAAAAAAGCCTTCGAAAAATCAAGAGTCACTTTTTAACTCTATTTTTAATGATTATTTGATCCACTTTAAGAACCTTATATTGGAATGGTTGAATCATAATATATATTTTATTAATCTCTATCTTTTAGAAAATGAAATAGACAATTGTTTTCATATTTTTATAAAAATAATATTTTAATTAAAATTATCAAGTCTACAAATTTTCTAAAAAAATATGTAACAATTATTTATTATTTTACTCGATGATACGTAGGGGTAAAAAAAAATACATTTATAGAGTTAAAAATATGTTTTACTTAAAAATAATAAATTTATTTTAAATAATAATATTTGCATATGATAAATAAAAATATTAAAAACTTTAAATAGTAAATTTTACAAAAATGTATCTAATAAAGTTATTTTTTCTAAAAAATATTTATATATCTAAGAAAGTTTTATTAAAAATTTAAAACCAAATACACAAAAAAATTTAATATTTAAGAAATTTGTATAAATTTTTTTAAAATATTTATGATTAAACAAACAAATTTTAGTAATTTCTAAGATTTGTACACTAAGTATGTATGGACATTTTTTTATGCTCCCTAAAGGAAGTTTGCTACAAAATCTTGTAGAAATTTTGTATCCTAATACAAAAATTATTTTTGTTACTTCGAGTATGTTTATTTTTGAAGAAGTTGGACAAAATATTTTTTCATAAAAAGTTTTTTAAAAAATAAGTAACTTATTTCCATAAACGTAAAAAAAAACTTTTAATTAAGTTAGTAAAAGGGGTTTTTCCACATCTTCCTCGGATTTTATTTGCTCAATCTCCTCTGGAGTCCCAACTCATCCCAAAATACTATTTTGTTTTATATTTTTGCTGACTTTTCAATTTTAGTGCTTCATTGACTTCTCAATTTTTAATTTAATATGTTTAAAATATTTATATTAAAAATTGAAATATTAAATGAGTAAATAATACGGTAATAATTTTAACTTTTTAATTCGTGGTTAAGTTTTTGAATCTTTAATTATAATTATGTATTTATTAAATATATTTTGGATTATTTGGTAAATATAATTTGACATTATTGAATTCTGTTTAAATAAATTATTTTGTATCTTCTAAAATTTATTTAACAATAATATACATTTTAAAATATTTTATCCTTGATAATTAATACTTAAATTTATTTAATTAATATTATAGATAATAAATTATTTTTGAATCATTTTTATTAATTAAAGTAATTTTGACATTTTTAAAATTAAATATTTTAAAGGTATATATTTTAATACTTTATGCATTTTTGTTATCTGTAGAATAAATTTATGTAGACTAAATTAATTTTACATAATATTTTTATTTTTATAAATATTGCTTTCATTGACTGAGACAATTAGTTTTAAATAAATTTAAATTAAAAAATAATCAAACAACTTTGAGCTTAAAAGGAACTTTAAAACTAAAATTATCAAACAAATTCTAATTTATTTTTGAAGTTTTATTTTTAATTTTAATTTTAAAGTAATTTTTACAAAAAAAAAGACAAATAATCAAACATTTATGTACATACTACAACTAAATTTAGATTAGAAGATAAAATCAATTTTATATAATAATAATAATAATAATAATAATAATAATAATAATAATAATAATAATAATAATAATAATAATAATAATAATAATAATAATAATAATAATAATAATAATGATAATAATAATGATCAAATACTTATATTTTAACTAAAGACAAAACCAATTTTAATAATTCCCACCACAAAACTAAGCAGACTTATCCGTTCTGAGGCGATTTTATTTTTGTTCAAAAGTTTTTTTTAAAGTAAAGATTGAAATGCTTTGTATTACCAATAAAACAAAAGGATTGAGATACTTTTGTCAATTATGTTATACTACAAGAAGGAAATCGCTGTTTTGGTACAATTGGTAGTGATGTTTTTCTTTATATATAGATGATAGGGATAATTTTTCAACAAAGAAGAAATTAAGAGAAAAAATAGAAAATTTTAAGGCCTGTATAAAATATTAATCTTTAATTTGGATTCATCTCCACTTATTTCTACAAAAAAAATTGAATGTAACAGGACAAATAATAGGAAATGTCTTCCCAGATATGATTCAGTCTCCACACCCACAATTAAGCTTATTACTAATAACAATTTACATAATAATAATTTATGTAATTTTTTTATGAAGAAATACATCTTTACACAAAAAAGAACACTCAAGATACAATATACTTTTATAAAATGATACAACTTTTTATACTTATATCTTTTCATAAATAAACATGTACTTTTAAAAAAGATAACTTTTTAAAAAATGTCTCACAGTCACCTCTTCATCACCAAAATACTTTTCTTCTGACCTAGAGTTATTTTCCCTAATTATGTTCACTTAACAAAAACAAATATCTTTTATTCACAGCAGTTGATTTTGCAAAAGAGCCAAATGACACAAACGAGCATAAGTAACCTCTTATCCTGAAAAAGTGAGATGAGGCAAGATTCCTAAATTCCACTGAGAAAATGACAATCTTTTTTGAAGAAAAAAACATGAGATTGTAACAGACAAGATAGCTTTATCTATCCACAGTAGAAGTAAAAGTGGGTTCCAGATCACACAGGTAAATTGGTGAACAGGAACAGAAACACTCTTGGTCCCCCATTCCTAGAATCTCTTCTGCATTGGGCACTTGTAGCCTACAAAGGAAAAATGAAATGCTCTTTTTCACCACCAAGGTTTCCCAACGACAAAAGTATTTCACTCTCATAAAAGTTGCATCCCCAATTCAATCCCCTGTGAAATCTTTCCCACATGCTGACAAAGTTTCCTCTCAGTCTCAGACTCTCACACAATTTTACAGTTACCTCACTTCCCTCCTCCCTCCCATTTTCTCATTTTTTTTTTCTCTTTCTTTCTCCCTTTTCCCTACCAAAATGAACAAAGTATCAGTCTAAGATTTCCTGCATTCAATTCCCGTCTCTCCCTTTCACCACTGACGTGTGCATTGGGAACCCACCTCATATAATAATACTTTCCCTAACCAACATTTAATATTTTATAACACAGTGCAATAAAAAAATATGAAAGGTGGGGCTCTCAAGGCAAAGGAAGAACCAGGTGACACACACTGCCACACACATGAGAGACCCCTCATCTGTTACCAATCTAACCCCTTATAAATACTCCCTTCTCCCCTCATCCCTTCCTCAGTAAATTAATTCACAACCCATACTTTCTCTTTTTCCTTCTCCCTCTCCCTTCTTTACCCAAAAACCAAACCAATTTATTTCCCCCTTCATCTCCATGGCTTCTTCTGTTTCCACCACACCCCCCTTGTACTTTGATGAGAAGTGGAAGCTCTCAAAGAAAGAAGGATCCACCAGAAGCAGGTCCTCAAGCACCCCTTTCATCAAGAATTCCTCACACAGAAAGTGTGCTTTTGCCAGCAAGTGTGCCAGGCTTGTGAAGGAGCAAAGGGCACGTTTCTACATCATGAGGCGGTGCGTCACAATGCTCATATGCTGGCGTGACTACAGTGATTCCTGAAGAAAAGGGTTGGCCAGGGAGACACAAAAGGGTTGTTCAGAGGGCCTAAAGTTCTCTCCTTTTTTAGTCCCCCCTCTTGTTTTGCTTTAGATCAGACTATCAGATCCCTTTTCAGGGTTATGGAGTATACCTGTACATAAAAATTAATTGTTTCTCTTGGCTAGAAATTTTCAATTTTGTTTCTTTTAAGGTTGTTCTGAGAGCCCCATCAATGGAAGGTGGTCATGTTTGGTGTTACTTTTCTTTATTTTCCTGGCTGTCTGAGAAATGATAGAAGAAAATATGTTTAGAATGGAGAAATTAATTGAAATATATAATATATAGCTTAGAGATGAAAATTTTCTGCTTGCTTCTCCGTGCAGCTGCTTCTTTTTCCTTTTTTTTTAATATACTTTTGAGGCTCTTAAATGCAATTTCTCATCTTTTTAGGCTTTTTAGTTCAGTTTCCGTTTGTGGGTGTTGTTGCTCTTTGGGATTGAGGAAGAGGTGATGGGTGTTTGTTTGAGATCTCAAATCTCTGAGATTCCATTCAAACCATTGCAGCTGAGATGAGGTAAGCTAGCCTCTCTACTGTGTAGATCTAAACGTGCTTAGGCTGACGCAACATTGGGCTTTGTTTAATCTTTTTCTGCAATTATTTTGATGACAATTAGACCATTCAAGTTCAGAACTAATTATTATTGTTTTATTACTACTATTATTAAAATATTCCTAAGAAATAAGAAATTAATAAATGACAACATTGAATATCTTTTAATATTTTTTTTATAGTTTGTTTTGAGGAGAACCGTTCTTATTATTTTTATTATTATTATTATTATTAACCCATAGGCGTATAGTTAACAGATCAGAGTCAGGAGAGTTGAGACATCCTTGGAACGCCAAAAGGGGCAAGGAAACAAATACTATTGCACTAAAATTTCATTTTGTGCTAAATGTTATTTTATTTGTAATTTGAACAGTAGTGAATTTCAAATAATTTAGTTAAAACATGTGAAAAGTACAATTTGCTAAAATATTTGTATAAAGTAAGTTGATTGTACGTTCACAAATGATAAAGTTATTGTTATTGATTCCAGAAGGTGATGGAGGGTAGGGAGGTTCGTTGGGAGTCACTTGCAATGCCTGAGGTGCCGGTTGCTGATAATTGTTTTGGCACGACTCTTAATGCAATTTCTTTATTTGTAAATAATGTGAATGACGAAACTGTCCTGCAACTGTAAGCTAGTTGAGTTCTTTGACCACTGCATGGACCACTTTGACCCTACTATCTTCCTGAGGGGGGTATTTTTGGTGTTTTATTCTTTTTCCTCCTTCTCATCCCTACCACAACGGGCCATTGCTTTTTTATTTTGGGGGTACATTGGACAATGAATAGGCAAAATTTGAAGACTAGGTAAGTAGTGAGTGAATTTGAATTGCCCTTGGGAATGAATCATTACTTCATTAGCTAATTTAGGTAATTCTTTGATGAAAATAATGCCCTCTCTTTTGGCGTATAACTGTGCAAAAAAGTCCATATATGGTTAAGTTTTGGACAGTAAATAATTAAATAGGTTTGTTTGTTGCAGTAAAATTATATATATTATTAGTTTATGGCTTCGGGAATGGCAGGCTGGCAGGCAGTACCATGGATGATGAGTTGTTGAAAATGGCATCACAAGAGAGCCAAACAGGGACTCTCACGCAAAGACGTTATTCTATAATACACGCATAAATTATTATATTATTATAATACCTACTCTTTTAGGGGTTTCTTTTTAATTTAAATATGTCAATCACACATGTTATAAAAATATATTTTCTAAATAGTGTAACATTAAAGGAAACTGTATATGGAATATTTTATTGAAGAATTAAAGATAAAATAGAAAAAAAAATACATATGATAAAATACAAACTTTAAGTTTGAATGTTATTTTAAATAGTTTTTTTTTTTGAACTTTGAAAAGGATATTTCAAATACTATATGAAAATTACTATGGTTTAATATAATAAAATCACTTAATAAACACATTTACTTTAGTCAAATAAGTTTATAAATTAACTAACTAATCAAGCAGATTGTTCAATACTTAAACATAAGTTTTTTTTTTAATTCAAAGAATGTATTTAAAAGTTATATTCATCTAACTTAAAAATAATAGAAACTCAAGCTTATAATTTATTGTATACTAACTTTATCCTGTATTTATGTGCTAGATTTTAACATATCTAAAAATGAGCACGCGGAAAAATAAAAATAAGTTTGATTATTTCTATTCTTGTTTAATGAAGAGATAAGATGAGATAAGATTGATAATGAATTTTAAAAAATCAAATATATGACAAATAAATTTAATGTCATTCCATCAAGATTAGAAAAAGTCAAAAAGTCTCGCTCATAATTTTTTAAAAATATTTAGTTTACTTATATATAATTATAAATAAATTATATGGTAAATTATTAATTACATTTTAATTTAAATAATATATAAAATTAATAAATAACATGAATCATACAAATATAGAATTTAAGTATTAAATTATTTTAAAATAAATTATGTAATTTTAATTGTTTAATTATTAATTTATATTTTAATAATTATACAAAATTAGAATATAAAAACATTTTTTTTAACTCATTGTGTATGTCTCCATCAAAATCAGATGAAGTTGAATATATAGCCGTAAATTTATATTTAATTATTGTATTGGCCAATGTTTTGTGATCATTGAAACAATCATTTTGTTATCCCATGCTTAGTACACATGTCTTAAGATAATGTCAATTTACATTTATATTATTTATTTTACAAATATATATATATTAAGAAATAATGTTACTTGAATTGGATTAATTTATTTTAAATAATACAACTTTTTTATAAAATATTTTATCACAATTGTATATTCAATATTAGAATTTGAGATAATTAGTTAAGAAAGGAACCGATTCATCCACACGTTCAAAGATGAATTTTGGTGTGAAAATAAATGAAATTATGGTAAGTATTAGTATCAGATAATACAAACTAGACAAATAAGAGGTGATACGTTTATTTAATTAATATAAGGGTTTTAAACTATATTTGTTAAAAAAATAAAATATATTTAATAAAATATAGTATTTAATACATTATTTTTTAATAGCTTTTACTTATAAATTTTCACCAAGTATTTTACTAGTAAATTTTTCTTGTCTTCCACATTTTATTAACGAATATTTTCAAAATATTTGTAAAAAATAAGCACTTAAGAATAAATGTTTAAATATAATGTAAAATATCCATAATAGAAATTTATAATCTTATCCTTTGCATATAATACTGTTTGCATTATGTAAAAAAAAATTAAAAAAAATATATTTTATATAATTATCTAATCACAATTTTTAGTGTAAAATTTATTGATTTTTTCTAATAAATATTTTAAAAATCATACTAATAATAAGTTGTGATTGGACGATAATGTAAAATTATGTTATATTTGATCATTAAATTAAAAAGACACATTAAAAAAACTTTTTTATTTATAATTAATCTGCTTTACAGAATTGACTTTTTTAATTAAAATATTTTCACCAAAAAATCATTTATTAATTGTTTTACTGATTTGATATTTTAAAAAAAATTGGGGATTGTAATACAATTGGTTTCTGAATTATTTAACAGCGTGAATATAACTATTAACTCGTAATAAAAGGAATCTGATAGAAGCGTTAAAAACATGTCACAAGCCTTGCGAAGTATATTGCATATGCAGACAATGAACTGAACACTGTTTTGTTTCTTTTGTTATTTAAAGCTAAACAAATTTAGATGAACATACCAAACATGGGGGCGTGTTTCACATTTTACTGTTTAGGTTGTTGCAAATGCAATGGACCCAAAAATTTTCAACCAAGCATTTCTATTTTAGAAAAACAAAAATTAACTGAGGCATTTCGAGTATCGAGTCCTCTCAATAGGATGCTAAAAAAAACAGAAACAAAATGTTATATGGATTATTTATCTAATAGAAATCAGCTTTAATAAGATGGAAAAAATTCTTCTCGTGGCAGTTGAAAAGAATAAAAATAAATTGAGGATTCCTTTTTTGCATAATAATAGAAATTGTAAAAAAAATAATTATTAAAAATGGATAGAAAACTTGTATTTATATAATAAAATTTGGAAACCTATTAACTATTTTAAGAGTAGTGTTTGGTTAAGAAATCTTTAATGTAATAAATAGTTGACATAATTATGTTTTTTTGCATAAATTTTATCATTCAACTCTTTTATTCATGTTTAATTTTGTTTTATTATTATCTAAATTTTTATAATTTTTTTCCTAAGGTCAGTTAATTATCTATGTTCATTAATTAACTATTGATGTGATATTTTAATAATTGATGGATAATACTTAAGTGAATAATAAT
This sequence comes from Mucuna pruriens, assembly GCA_025330945.1. NCBI lineage: Eukaryota > Viridiplantae > Streptophyta > Magnoliopsida > Fabales > Fabaceae > Mucuna > Mucuna pruriens. The sequence goes on along the minus strand of JAENHJ010000324.1, from coordinate 7,644,834 downwards.
AATGTATAAGACACAAACATAGGTTATAGGTTATTAATAACAGGTTAACGTAGAAACTAATTTAGCAAAAGAATTAAATTATATATTTAATCCTTTATTTAAAAAATTTGTATATTTTTCCACTCTATTTATTGTGTGTATATATTTTACCTTCAAACTTCTAACATTTTTTCTTTTATCTTTAGTATTTCACATATTTTACTCTCTAGGTATAATTAAACATTTTGTATTTATAACAAAATAATAAAAACTAAAATACATGTAGTAAAATAAAATTTAATCTAAATAAATAAATAATGCTTAAGTAAAAAAAATAAAATAGTAAAAATATGTTGATACAATATCATGGTTATTATTTTTTATTTGAGTCAAATACTCTTTTCTATTGTCTTCTTCTTTTATTCATGATTTGTCAAGCAAAAGCACTCACATAAATAGATATTATTCACCGTCATTTCCTCTTATGTTCTATCTCTCTCTTTCACGCATAAAACATATCTTTTCTCTCATACTCTCTTTTTATTTTTCTAAACACTCACATTCATTATCTTAATATTCATACAACACATTCTCTTAACAAACTTCAACACACTAAAAATTCTCTCATTCTTACTGCTACATATTTTAACACATACACATTCACTCACAAACACATACAAGGACACAACACTTTAAGTCATGTTCTATTTATGGTAGTTTCGTAATTAACAAGACCACCTTTATGTTATGGAATGACTGTGTGTGAGTGAAGGTTGAGAAATTATATGTATAAGTTATTTTGTAAAAATAAACAATAATTATTGTGCATCGTGTGTACAAGAAAAATAAGAATGAAAAAGGTACATTTTTTGTGGTGAGTGAAGAATGTGCATCCATATATACAAGAGGAGGAGTGTGTTTTATATATGAAAAAAAGAGAGTGAGAATGAATAAGAGATATTGACTTTGAACAATGTTTTATCACCAGTAAAGTAATTTTTCATGATAAGTCATGACTCAAACTAAAACTAGTAATTATGATGTTATTATAATACATTTTACTCTTTTGTATTTTTTCATTTTTTTAACTGTTTTTAACCTAAGTATTTTTTATTTTATTTTAGTGCTTTTCTTTTTATTTTATGTATTTTATATTTTAATTATTAATTTTTTAATATAAAATGCTTAATAATAATATAGGAGAAAATACGTAAAAAAATTTTGAGAGATAAAATATGAAAAAAGGTAGAGAAAAAGACAAAATGTACATAAAAAAAATTGAAACTAAAATGTTCAAAATTTTAAAAATAGACAATAAAAAAAATATAATTTAATGTAAGTGATGTAAGTGATCAATATATTAGGTTAGTGATCAACTAATGAATATAAATATTTAACTAATATCATGATAAAATATGTGAAATTAGGTAAATGTGAATAAAACGTGCAAGAAAAAAATTCATGAAAATTATGAAAGATAAGAGACAAAAATATGTAATTAAGTCTAAATATTTTATTAGATATTTCATTTTTATATTTCTCTAATTGGTAGTTTAAAATAATTTATTAACATTTTCCAAGCCAATATCTCAACTTGGGCAAGCTTATTTAGATTCCTTCCTTTTTCATCTTTTCGATTTTCGGGTTTCGGCTGTTTCTATGGCCGTAGTCTAGGTTATTGTTTTTTCTGGTCAAAGGGAAGATTTTGCTTTTCCATCAAAACCTTCTTTTGTTGGTAGTAATCAAAGAAGCATCATTCTCAAAATTTAAGATAAGTTGAAATGTTAATGATTGGTATTTGTCTGGGCCTGCCGAAAGGACATCCAATACAATTAAAAATAAACAAATAAAAGAAAAATCTGCGGCTGAAATAGCGAATGCAATTAGGTTAATCACGAAATTAGAAGAAAAAAGAGCACGTATTAAAATAAGAAATAAAATTATTACATAAAATATATTAATTTTCAATACTTTAAAATATTCATAAAAATAAAATTATGAAAAAAATCATAAATATATATATATTTTTTCATAACAAAGGGCTAAATATATGTTAAGAAATATTTCAAAAGTGAAAGCATAATCATCCCACATCTAAACCCACTTGTAGCTGGATGATTTATAGAATCTCCACCGATATTTGAGTTTGATTAAAATCATTAAATATTATTTGACTGCTTTCAATTGCTATTAGTAAGTGTGGTATCATGCTGGAAGCAATTGAAAGGAGAGTCAGCGTGGTATCTATTATTTTCCCCTTTCCTACCTTTTTGACTATGCATTCAGGAAAAATTATGTCTTTTACACAATAAATTATACACAAAAGAGAGGCTAAGAAAAGTGAAAGAAATATATGATTATATAAATAATGTGGTAGAGAGAAAAAACAAAAAAATATATTATATAATTAACATATTCTTAAAGTAATTATGGGTTTTGAACGAACGTGATAGGGAACAGAGATACTACTCGTCTATGATCTCTATATCATCTGAGTGTTCTACATGCATATGATATTTGATTATTTGATCAGTTATATATGTTAATTATGGTCAAAAAGCAATCCATTTTTTTCATTAAATAACCATAGTCCCCACTTCCATCCATCTTTGTCTAGTTTGTTGAAAGATATCCAACAGTATGCGCATCTGAATTATTATGGAACTACAGCACTCCTAATAATTAGTTGATAGCTCCTATAGTCCTATTCCATAATTATTAAATGGCCCTACTTTGCTCTCCCATACTTTTTATTCAGAATTTTGGACCCTTTTCCTAACACGTGTCTTTCCATACAAATCAAATATTTATTCTCCTGGTTAATCATTTTAAATTATTAACATTTGCCAGAGAAACATACATTAACAAAATTCTATTTTTTTTTCTTACTGGTTCATTCGTAAACTCAATTCACCAAGATTTCTCTTTTATTTTCTTTTCTTTTTTTCTAAAAAAAATGTATATTGTAGAAAATATAGATATATCAATCACGCATGAAAGTTTCCTTTTGCAATATTCCCTGAGTTCATGTACTCTCCCCAAAAGCTCAGCCTTTTTTAGGGTCTCACTTCTTAGTCAACACTCGTCATTTGTTGATTTACTTGCTTTGTTTTATTGAAATGGAAATAATAATTACTTCATGATATATAAAATCTCTCTCTGTATTTATATTAAACAATTACTAACATTTTTTGAATAATCATATTAAAAGTAAAAAATATTAATTAATTTTGTTAATAATTAATTTTCATTAAAAAATTTAGATAAATGGAATATCCTCTGCCACCATTTTAGATAGACATGAAAAAATGTATCAGTATTATTTTATTAATTTTACAATAAATTTGGTGTAGGTACAACCCCATACCCAGAAAGTTAGATAGCTACATACCCTTTATAGAAAATAGGCCGTGAGGTGGGAGAATTACTTATCCCATAGAGTAATAGGCCCATTTCCCTTCTGACCTTTCAGTTAACACTACCAAACTATAATAGAAGTTACCTCGGGCTTGAGTAAAACAATATTGGGCAACTGAAAAAGCCCGTGTGTAAATAAGGGTGGGGCATAGTAGATGACAAAGGGAAACAGGGTTAGAAGGTGTTATGTTGGGCCTGACCTAACTCCTAGGCACATAGGTCCACGTATGGTCGAGAGTCACATCACCGCACGCATGCCTTAAAATCACAATATATCATTTTCATGTGATAAATGCTTGCAATAATAATAATTTGTTTTCATACAATAAAAAATATACTAATATTCCAAAACATAGTGCGATTTTCATATATACCTTTTATGTTTATTTATGAAATTCAAGACTGACTAAACGTTTTCATTTATGAACATACTTTTTAATGTAATGTTAATGAAATTAAGGCATATTCTTAATCTTAATCAAATACTCTGTTCCAATAATTGATAAAAAAAAAATGGGATTCTTTGATTAGAAAAAGTTGTCAGAGGCAAAGTCAGAGTCAGAGACACGCATGCACTAGCTGGCAGTAAAGAACAAGGGTGTAGGACGGAGGATTGGAGAGGGTGTGTCTGTCCATATATAGCTTGGCTGGCTTTGTTTCTTTTCTCTTTCCTTAAAAAAAATACAAGATAAAGTCAATATTATCTACAAGCCTTTATTTTTATATATATATATATATATATATATATATATATATATATATATATATATATATATATATATATATATATATATATATATATATATATATATATATATATATATATATATATATATATATATATATATATATATATATATATCCACAAGCCTAATTATTAATTATAAACTTTCAAGCACTAAATTAATCAATATAATTAGTTTGTTGAATATATAATGGCGGCCTGATTATCCATTTCTACTTTCTCTAAAAATATTATTTTATAAAGGAAAACTTATCCAATTATTTAAAAAAAATCAAGTTTGATCATAACTTCCCACTGCAATAAAATGTATCAATGTAACCATATATTCCTTCACTTTCATATATATATATATATATATATATATATATATATATATATATATATATATATATATATATATATATATATATATATTTATTTATTTATTTATTTATTTATTGGAACAATGTAACGTGACATTTAATTTATGGCCTCAAAATGTTCAATAACTCACCACAATGTGTTACTTCAAATATTTAACATAACTATCCATCCTTATTAATATATTTTTAATTCCCATTCCTAATTACGAAATTATTGTATCTAAAAAGAATTAAATACTAAAAATAATTTTTTGGGAATATATAAGATTGTTCATATAGAAAGTAGTAATATAGTATTGGGTAAACAAAGTTAAATATTTAATAAAATTTCTTTTAAATCATTAATCAAGAATTAGATATGTTGGTGATTTTCTTTGTTCATATTTTACATGTTAAAGAGTGTAATGATCATGTATTAAAATAATTTTATAATATTATTCTATTACAAACTATGATAAGTATGATTTTAAGGTAATTTTATAAAAACTAATAAATTTATCAAATAATTTATAATCATATAAAACTAATTTACACTCCATCGATAACCTATTTTCTATTTTACAATTGTGCTTAAAAGACAACAGAAGTAACAAACGCATGATATTATAATTGGGCTTTGCATAGTACTTAGTTTAGTCTCAGATCAGCCCATAATACAACACATACTTTAGGATCTCAAACAAGCCCAAATACTGCAAAACAATTTCATGTGCGCCTTGGGGGATGACCACCTTTAACTTTTGGTGGGGGTTCGGGATTTAACAGAACTAATGATTCTGATTTGTGTTGTAGTGAGAATTGGTGATTAAAGGTGATAAACGAGTCTGAATTGAATGATCTGAAATAGTTTTATAGATGTACTGATTTATACATTGTGGGGCTGAAGTAACTATTGTTTGTAAATTTGTAATTGTTTCGTTCAGTATGGTGTCAACTTGTTCCCTTTTAATGTTTTTGCTCTTTTGCATGCAAGTGAAAACTCCTTTTAATATTTTGATACAACCACGGTGAGGACCATCGTAGTACTCAACTTGTCCATGCTATATGTTTGTCTCTTTTAATACTCATTAGATTTGCTTTAGGTAAGTGAAAAAAAGTGAAGGTGTTAGTCTGATATATAGGTGAAGGTGGGAATTTGTAGATAATCCAATGTACAAGTTAGTATGCGTATTAGCAGAGAAATAGTATTGGAAAAGAGAGTCTACTTGATCAAATGAGAGGTGATAGATGTAAGAGTTACAACCTTTACATTTGAGCGCAACCAAAAGGTAATTTTAGCTTGGAATAAGTTCTTCAACAGTATAATATTCCGAAAGCTCTAACATGAGGTGTGGGAATTGGTGGCTTTGATTCTCTACCTTTGATAATGGTGCAGGCTCTAAGTGGTGTAATGGGTCTTCACTCAGTTCCTCGGTCCTCGAAGAGATTTGAGCAGCTCCAAAGATAATTTATATCACTTCAATCTAAAATAAAATTAAAATTTTAAAAAATAAAAAACTAGTCAGATGCGACTGCATTTTGAATGAGATTTGTAAAATTAAATAAATTTATTTAATACATATAATTTAGTTGATGTGTATTCTTTATATATTATAAAAACTGTATTAACTGAAATAAGTATTATAATAAAAAGATAAGAGTAAGATATCTTGTTTGATATATGGTAAGAAAATGAAATGTTATAAAAGAAATATTTTTTTTAAAGTTATTATTGAGTAATTTGATACTTCTTTTTATATATATATATATATATATATATATATATATTTTATAATTAATTGATATGTTTATTTTTTATTTTTGTATTTTTTTTAATTAGTTATTAATATACACTTAAAGATAATTTATTATTTTAAAAATAATATTCAATATTTAAATTAAAACATTTTAATATTAATAAATTAAAATATCGGTAAAAACAAGTAATAACACTCAAATTATTCAATTCAATCCAAATAATATTTTATAAAAATTTTTTTATAAAACAATTCAAATCAAATCAAACTACACATTGTTTTAATCTTTGAATAGGATAGTTTTTCATGTCAAAACCAATCCAAACTAATCAACTAATAATATGTTAAATCTATTTATTGTATACTTAGAAACATAATTTTTAAGTGTCGTTTTCTTATTAGGTGTTGTTAAAATTTTAATTGTAGATTGTTTTATATTTATTTAATTTAAAAAAAGAAAATACTCTTATATTTGATTATTAGTTAGTTAATTGTATATATTTTTAGAGCTAACATAATTATTATTCAATTATTCCTTTTTTTAATATTTTATTATTATTTGGTCATTACTCATATTAAATTATAAAGTCTCGACTCTAATTAATGTTTATAATTATTTATATTTTAAGAAGTATTTTAGGATAACCAAGATTTTAAGAATTGACAAGATGTCAATTTAATCGATAACCTTTCTATTAATTTTTTTATTATATTATATATATTAAGATTGTATCATAATTTTATTATTAAAATACTTTTTTTTTGTTTTATTAATCATTGGTAATGATCAAAGTTAGTTAAAGAACTTTGGACATGTTCTCATAGCTTCTCCAAAATTTCTAAAGTTAAGAATATGTCACATCTACCCAAACCATTTTTTTTATTAAATTTAATCTCTGCTTTGCTATTTTTAGTTAGATTACAAGATTTTAAATATTTTACTTCACTATAATTTTATTAATATTTTTATAATAATAATTATTTATAATTAATACAGGGATAGGATATAAATTAAAATTCATATACCGTTTAATTTTTTGAAATGTCATTTTTATTCTAATTTAGTTTTTTATATTTGATGACAATTATTTTTTTCTATTAACTAAAAAAAAAAAAAAGAACATAAGCCATATTCATACCCAAATTCATACATCAGAAACCCAATAACCTGATACATACTGTGACAAGCCCACTTTTCTCCACCCAACAAGGATAAAGGTGCCAGGCCTATTATTGATTCCACGCAAGTCTAACAACATGCACTCTTCACCACAAAAAATTCAGAATATTCTAAATTAAGAAATGAAAATACAAAAGAAAAAGAAAAAACTAAAGTGAAATAAACACAAATAAAACAAGAAAAAGAAAAAAGAAAGTAAAATTAGCTATAATCTCAGAAAGCAGCATCTGCTGCATAACATTTAGTGAGCGAAGTTCTGTCACTACTTAAATGTCCAACGTTAACATTAATATGATGTACTTTTGTTTTCCCCTAATCACATGCAATGATTTTCTTATAATATTTTAAGAAAATATGATAAATGATTTAAATGGATGCTGGCGACTTTTCTTGTGCATTTTGCATTGACAAGGCTCCCAGAATAGTTATAAATATGGTTAAATTATATTTTTTTTCTGATTTTTATTTAAAAAATTAGTTAATTGTAATAATTTTTAAGTGCATTAAAATCAATTATTTAGCTTTACAAACAACTTTATCCCTAATTATTTTTAATTGCAAACACCCTTAAAATTAAAAGGAAAAAAAAAAAGAATAATTAAACTGAAACTTAATCTTATTCTGCAAAAATTGCAAGGATACCATCATTTGATTAAAATAACTTCACTTGCATAATATTAACCTCTTTAATTATATGAACGAGTGAATTGCATAGATTGAACATTTTTTACCTCATGGTGAAGTTTATTTTCCAATCTTTTTGTTGCAATCGAGATCCAAAACAACACGATAATTAAACCAAGCATATCACGCGCATTTTTCTGTTTTGAATAAAATGAATCCTCGTGGTTCGATATATTTCCACGTCACCCACTAACTTAAACAGCTTCACCTACGTGGTTACATCAGAAACCCCTCAAAATAATATCAACGTACAACTTTTTTTCTTTTCTTGAGGGAAAGTGGTAGAACAGAAAACATCTCCACTACTATCAGACAAGCTATCAATAAATTGAAAAAGATGGTTTACCAAGTTGTTTATCAAATGAGATTTAAAATGGGTGTTAAAAAAACACGTTAGACATGGTTAAAAATAGATCTCCAATGTAATTTATAATTGTTTTTGGATTGTTTTGATGTGATCTTATACGAAACAGATAGAAAACCAACACGCACTTAGTGACTTTATAAATAACTAAATCCACATTTATAAAAAGAAAACAAAAATCTGAATCCTTAATTGCTTGTACCAAGTGGCATGTGTAGCATACAGGTATACAGCTATTATTTACTCGAAATCTATCTCTGCAACCGCAGACACAAACGGATAAATACCCTCACTGCACCCCAATAAATTAAATTAATCTCCAAAAATGGGTGGACCGGGGATTGGTTTAGGTGGCACCATTCCCAAAAGGCCAAAAATAGCAAAAGAAAAATAATTACGACTTCCAATAATAAGCGCGGTGAGACGAATAGTGTATTTTAAAACACCATAGACACTGCAGGATGTATATCTCTAATAGTTTATTTTTATGTTAAATTTGACGTAATTTTACATTGAACTTGTATCTTTATCCTTAACTTTACTGTGTACTTGCTTCTGCATATGCGCATTTACATTTAATTTCACGTCAATGGCTTAAAAATACATAAAGCTAATTCTTCTTACTTCTAATAATCCGCATCTACTTCTTAATGATGCAAAACCAAATACGTAAGTAGAAAATGAGCTCAAATTATGAGACGCTTTCTAACACAAATTAGAAGGAGAAATTTTCTATAATACAATCGATCAGTTATACGGGAAAAATAAAATAAACAAACACATTCTTGAAGAGGTGAAAACTTTCATAGAATATTGAACCTGAATAAACAAACTGAACATAACAAGAAGATTGACTGTGTAATTTAGATCGGGTGAACCTACGAATCATGGAGTGAATCACATTCAATAAATAGATGCGCTGTTTATGTTACATTAGGTTACGTCAAAAGAATTTAGTAGGATTTTTAAAGATTCCTTAACATATTTGGATGTGAACATTAGTATCCACCCGTCAAACCACCGACAGAACTCTTCTATCGCCACCACCGTACTTGCAATCCACAATTATTAGGTTAAGAGCTTCTTATTAAGGTTTATTTGAGGAGTCTTTAGTACTCATACGTGAAAAAATATATATATTTTTATTGGCAAAAATCAAACACAATTTCTCAATGAAGCAAAATTAATTTCTTTTAACATTCAAAATATCATTATGATACACATTTAATAACAAAGCAAACCCGACATTTAAGAGTCAAACGGAAAACAACTGTAGTTGAAGTGGACTCCAACTGCAATCCCAAACGACTTTACCGGTAAAGTTAAGAGTTGAAATCCTATAATGGCTACAGCGAAGACGATTTTAATTTTTACCTAACCAGTATATCTAATCGGAAGGTTGATTAATGAATAATGATTATACTCAGTCGAAGAAAAAAAAAAAGATTATGATAATCGGAGGGCGATAAACGGTTGTCCAAGATCTAAGGAGAGAGGCCTAGCCGTTGACTGGCAAGCTCACACGTGGTCTCAGTGAATCCGACCCTAGATTTGACCAAATCAAATTCCATCCACACGTTCTGCTGATGATGATGCCCTATCACGTAAGCCTCGATCCCCAACAAGTCCGAGTTCCCAAAAGTGAAGCAATACACCCAATCATTCCCCTTCCACACCCTGTACAACAGCCTCTCCCCGGACACCCTCATCTCCGCCCCCTCAAACACCAGCGTCACCGCCGGCACCGCCGTTAAACTCACTGGCCCCCGGTAACACAAGTCCATGGCTCCTTCGAAGATAAAATTGGGGTCTTCAATTCGCGTGAGCACCCCCTTCGTCTGCTCCAGAAACTCCTCCTTCAGAGCGAGGTAAACCGACCCGAGAAGGAAAGTGAACTGGGTGCCCGAATCCACCATTGTTTGACCCGCCCCCGTGTGGTCGGGCACGAACACCGACTTCGGAACCTGTAGGAGCTTCTCCGAAACCTTAATCCCCTCCAGCTGGACCGTGTACGCCACGCGGTCGAAGTACGGCGACGAGGTTGTCGCCGTCACCAGAGGCGTGTACTGCAGCGGCCCCACCCACGGCACGGAGGCTCCGCCTCCGAGGAGCAGCACACCGGAGGCGTCCTGCCCGGAGATGCAGTACGAGAATTTCGGCAGCCCCATTTGGGTGACCAGCGAGAGCGAGCCACGGTTCATGCCCATTAGCCCCGTTGTTCTCGAATCCTCGCTGGCGTCGGAGCTGTACCCGGACGAGTCCATGCACCCAAACAATGTCCCCGGCTGCGCCGCACCGCCGATGGAGAACGTTTCCGCCGCGAGCGTGCCCTCCACGGAGGAGGCGTCGGCGTAGGAGACGGTGACGTGGCAGAGTTTTTTGGCGTCGCAGGAAACCGGTATTGGAAGGTCTCGGGTTCGAGTTGTGCAGATTGATGAAGTGCATGGGTTTGGGGTGTATGAGGAAGAGAGGAGTGAGTTGAAGGTTGAGTTGAGGTTTGGGAGTTTCTTGCAGTGGAGCCAGGTGAGTTCGCTCCCTGTGTCGAGGACCATGGTCACGTTCTGTGGGGGCGAGCCTACGGTTAGTGAGACGGTTAATGTGACGTTGTGCTGGAATGAGAGCTTACGTGAAGTTGTTTGTGCTTTTAGAGGCAATACGAGGGGTTTCTGTGTTTGTGATGAAGAGACACATGTTTGAGTTTGAAGGAGAATGACCAGAAGGGGGATTGTGAGAGAAGGGAGAAGCAGAGAGAACTTAGAAGAGGCCATGAATTGAGAATATTGATTCAGGTTTTTGTTGGTTGGTGGATAGATTTGTTTGTTGTTTTTTTTTCTTCTCATGTGTTGTTGAGTTGGAACTTTCAGTTTATATTAAAAGAGGAGAGAAAAAGGTGGACGGAGAATTATTAGCTAGCCTAAGATTATCTTTTATATATATATATATAATGTAAAGATGGTAGGATGGGGTATTTTTTAAATTGTTTGATACGAATTCGATAAGGATAGTTTAATGAAGCAAAATAATAATAGTTAACGAGGTGCTTTGATATTATTTTATAAGATCGGTCTACTTTAATATTATAAAATTAATTTATATACAAAAATTAATTTTAATTTTATTTTATTTAAGTCATCTTATTAATTAATGATGTGATATTTTCAACAATTTTAATATACATCTAAAGATTGATCATGATCTATTTAATAATTTGTTGTGTATAAAAAAATTATTACATAATTTTATATTTTCGATCATCTTTGTGTAATATATAATAAAAAATATTTATTTTTATAAATTAAAAATTTTACTTATATATCATATAAAAAAATTAGTTAACAATACGAACATGTCACGTCATACTATCATAATTTCGTACTGTGTAATAATTTATCCGATATCTCTCCTGGATTGGATTGTCCTATGAGACAGTCACCGTGTGATGGTGTGGTGGAGCTCTCTAAAGATTCTCATGTATAGCTGGATCGGATGAATCCATGTTATGACACATTTAGTGGAAAATGAAGGTCTTGTTTGCTAGCCCGCCTTGAAAAAAGGTGAACACTTTGAAACCTTTAGAGTTTATTGTTCTCGGTATGTAGTATTTTGATGCATGAGACTGTGAGTGATTGTCTAATACTCTGATTTTATTGTTGTAGAGATTGCATTCTAGTTTCACAAACCAGAGTCAATGTGTGAAGCTCATTAGTTGATTATATATCTTACAATTAAAACGTCGGTAGGATGTCACATTTAATTTGATAGTGAACAGTACGTGGCAATGTGTCATTACTGTTTGATGGTTACGTATTGTTAAGGTTAACCAGTGTGGCATTTTCTTTAGATTATTCTTTCTCTTTCACACATCAAACGTGTATACATATATATATGAAGCATGTATATGAATATATGATAAAATGTGTCTTGTTTTTAAGGCATCTTATCTTATTTGTGCCATGCATATTCGTACTGATACATGCTGTATGATATGCTTGAACACATGATTAATTTCAAAAGTGAGCCAAAGATAAAAAAAAAACAAGATAGGCAAATATGTCTGATGCTACCGACACTTTCTTTGGGAAAAGGCGCTATGGAAGCTAAAAAGCATAGACAAAAAGTGCAGTGTTATAGGAAAACCCGGAAGTGACAAGAACCACCATAAACTACTGCTTAGAGATAAGAAATGGTCAGCATATGTATTATCCCTTATCGATTAATTCACAATTGCTATTAAAGAATGTTTGAAATTTCTGCCACACGATAATCTTAAGACATGATGTGATAAGTCAGAGCAGCCAAGTTGATTACATGCTATATATAGTATGAATCGATCAGTTAATTAACCAAATAGGATACGAAACTTAATTTCCAACAATTCTGCTTTTGATTGGCAAAGAATACAGTATCTTGCTTGCATTAGTAGTTGGTGATGTCCAGCTTCTTGTGAGCTAGCGAAGAAGAAAAGGGACATGAGCTTGGTTTCATTTTTCTTTAGAATTTTGCATTTAATTTTTTTTAAGAGTTGCCTAATAATATATATCGAGTTACGAGATGTAAATATTTCAATTGCATTGTATCGTAATTATAATTTAATTTTTTTGGTAAATTTTATAATTTAAATTTGTTGTTGTTAGGGAAAAAGTTTGATATTCATATTTAAATTCAATTTAATGACGTGTTCCTGTTATTTATTGGGAAATATATTCTCTTGTGTGAGATAGGATCATGTAAAGAGAGAGAGACAAAAACCAATAAACCATAACGAAGGTCTCGCAATTTTTGTCAGGTCATAGGAGTTTGACATCTTATTTAATACGAGTTTGACATCTTATTTAATAATTATTATAGTCAAATTTAATAAATGAGATACCAACACCAAATTAGACAATAATATAGAGAAAATTTACACCAATAATGCATCATAATCAAACTCATTATAATGTAGTGGGAATCTATCAATGAAGTCATAAGAATCGGCTAGTAGGTTGGGGTTGAAAATTTGCAATGTATTTATATCTTCTTAATTACACTTTTAACTCACATACTTTAGTCTATATGTAGTTTTGGTCTTTGTAATTTTAATTACAAATGTTTACTTTTTTTTCAATATTTCAATTATTCAAATTAAATCTTTCATCTTAAAACTTTGTTCAATAATTGACAAAAATGTAATAGAGGTGTGATATATAGTTGATTTGTATAGATTTACAAAAGAATATCTCTATATCTATATATATATAATTGAATAAAATGGCTTTTGTTAAATTTTTTATTTAATTTTTTATATGAATTATTTTTATTTAAAAATTAAATTTTTCTTTGCCAATTTATATAAATTAACAGTACACCATCTGTTAATTGTTGGATGATATTTTGAGATAACAATTAAAATTAAAGGAATCAAAATTACACAAATTAGAGGATGAAAGGTATAAAAAGATGTTTACCTAGTTAATTTCCAGTTTGTTACATATTAAAAATAATCACTCTAATGTAAAATAATCTAGTTATTATTTTTTAGAGATTTTAAAAAAATAAAGGCTAACTTATGTTTTTTACAATAATAAAAATTACTTTAAAAAAAAGCAGTTAGTGATTTTATGAGAAATTATTCAAAATAATTTATGACTTTAATCGGATTTTAAAAAGATAAAATAAATGCAAAGAGAAAAAAAAAACAAAAAGTGTAATTATTTGTTTTTTTAAAGTTATTCTTTTACTATAAAAGTTGTAACAAACTAACGCTTAATGTGATATTGGTTTTTTAAAAGTATTATTTATTATTAATTAACAATTATTAATAATTACAAAACTGTGAATCTTATTCTTTATTTAATAAACCTCACTAATAATTTTTAATCCTCAATAAATTTTAATGTATTAGCATATGTTATTAACCCTTATCTAGTATAAAGTAATATTATTTTATGTCTAGTGATGGATATAATAAGATATAAACTTTTTATATGACGAAAAAATACTATAACCGCAGAAATCAAGGCCTGAGGGCCAGTGGCCCTGGGTGTCCAGTAATGAACAAACAGTGCAGAGTGTGACTCGTGAATGGTGACTACATTTGATATAACATAGCCCTTGGCAATTGGCATTGACTTCAGACATGACAATGCAACATATCATTGTGAAAAATCGATTGTCATATTCGATACGGCAAACATAACTCTTGCTTCCATATCCATGGACCCTGGTAGCTAGTTAGGGTTCTATTAGTCTTGCATGAAAGCAATTTATGTCTTTTTATAGGAATGGATACAATTTGAAGCAGAAAACATTTAATCCTATGAAAATATTCAAAATTCTCTATGAAGGGGACTTCTGTTACATTATTGGCACCATTGGCTTGAAGCTCGTACATGCTAGAAACAATTGCTGGGGCACTGCTTACAAGTTACAACCAGATTGGTAGATTGGTGGATCCTCTGTAAATGAATCCTTAACAACTGTAAACCGACATGGTAATTAAACTCTAGAGCTGAATAAAACACCCAAGAAGGCCTTTACTTGCATACTTGCATAATTTCGGTGGGATTTATATATCTAAATTTCGTAAGGTAAAATTAAGTAATTAATACTTTTAGGACTTTAAATCTTGTTTAATGGTATAGGATATAATACAATGAAAGTGGGATAAATTTTAATTATATTTAATATTTGATGGACATCTCATAACAAATACATTGTTGTGTTATTGTATTTATTTATTTGGCATGATTCTCTTAACGATAAAATATGATATAAATAATTATGTTTAGATGATAATTTTATTTCATTAAAATTATATGCAAATGATTTCCAAAAAAACTTATAAGTAAATTTTTAAAAATTAACTTTTAATTAATTTTTTTAAGTTTTTATAAATTATAAAAATTTAAAATTATATAGTTACTTTTCTTAAAATTATAAAAAGAATAATATAAAATTTTAAAATTACAATTATTATTCAAATATTTTTTCTAAAAATTATTTGAATAATTATTTTGTTTTTAATATATTTTAAATTTATATGTCAAAATCATTATAAATATATATAAAATAATATGTTGAATATATATATATATATATATATATATATATATATATATATATATATATATATATATATATATATATATATATATATATATATATATATATATATATATATATATATATATATATATATATATAAGATACCTTATTATATTGCTTCCTCATTTAATTCCATCTTCAGGATAAAAAAAATAATGGACCACCACGATACGATAAGAAATGAAATAATGTTATCATATTGTATTGATTATATTTTAGTCACCAAGCAAAATTCTTAATATTCATATATATATATATATATATATATATATATATATATATATATTAGTATAAATATTTTTATTATATCAACTAATTATATATTATCTTAAATATGATTTTTAAAGAAATTGTTACAAAAGCTAATTAACAATTTTATTATATATAATATATGATTAAATGACAGTTTATTTTTCATTATAAATACATTTTAATTAAATTCATTATTTAGTTATCTAACTATTTGCTTGTGTTGTGAATATTTTATCTTGAAAAATTGGGTACAAAGTTTTAAGCCCCAGAAATGTAGCCTTCTCAACGTAATTTCCTGATTTCTCTTTCCCGCACGTCATTTTATCCTCGTTCCTCTAAGATATTGTAATTACCAAGAAAAATAAATTTTTGAGTTAAATTAAGAGTAGTGCTATATCTTCCTACTAAATCTGCTAACTAGTGCTCCAAGCTAATAAAAATCGTTTAGAAGAAATTAAGTGCCAGTATATTGAATCACACTCAAGCTTGCAGAGAAAGGATCTTCGTTCTAACTTCGAAGGGCTTATAGTCTCACAGCAATCTCTTTCGATCGGTCAATGTCACAGAAAAAAATGGTTTCGATATTTAATGGAGGAAGAACCGATGGCATGGGGAAAAAATCCTCATCCGCGAAACGATTTTCTCTAAGTAACTAGAAAACACGCACAATTAGGCGTGTTTCTTTCACATGCATTTGGAAGTGTCCTCCGTCACATTAATTATTGCCACGTCTCACTTACAATATTTATAACCCTTTTGTCCTTCCTACAATTATTGGTGACTTTCTACACAAAACGATGAATGCTTTGATGACACACGTATAAATGCACAATTTCGGAAGCTAAACCCATAACTCAAGCTTGTGCTCATAAACCATCTGGACAATTTCTCACTCGTTCAATTTTAGCTGTCAACAACAACAACAAAAAAAAAACTATAGGCTGCTAAGTGGTGATCTTGTTGTCCATTTTAGCCATTTAAGTCCCTTACAGCTAGCTACCTTAAGATCAAGATGGGACCATCCAAGCAATGAAATTTAAAATAGAACTGCCTCTATTATGGTCTTTCGGTTTGAAATTTGCGTAATGACACTGGTACATATGGGTGTAGCAACTTAATCAAATTGAAAGTTCAAAAGTTACCTAGTTTGGAATTTATAGGACATCAGTTTGGTATTTCATAGACTTATTTCTCTCCCTGGTTGAAAAAAGAAAAAACAGATCCTTCTTTTTAATTAATTATGGATGAAATTTGGTGATACATTTTGCTCTCTTCACAGCATCTGTGGTGTGTATCATAGGTATAAATGGTTTCAATCCCCGTTCAAATTTGCTATTGATTAAACAATTGGAGCATTTGAGTTTGAAATATCAAATTCAATCATATTTTTAAATGGTTGACAGCTATTTCTGAACGGGAGAAAGCTGCGGAGAGGGACGTATGAAAACTGATTACCAATTAAGGGAAGGGAAATACTTTTTAACATAATTGTTTTGGGACAATAAAATTAAAGTTGTTCTTTTGATTTGAGAGTGTATGTCTAAAATATATGTATACAAAAAACCTAAAAAGCAAGTGAAAAATAAAAATAATTATATAGAGCGTTACTTGTAGGATCCATAACTGCTCCGCCTCTAAGGCTCTAATCTTCCTATGCTAGTAAGAGGCAGCCAAATTGGTTATGTAATCTCAAAACTTCTTTTGACAAATTCTTGTGATACAAAGCATTGATTTATCCAGAGAAACATACTTCAATATGTATCTTCTGCACAAATTTCTTTTCAACTTCATGGGCACCAAAAAGCTTGCAATAGTGGCAGAAGAATCTCAAATAGTATGTTATCTGAGTTTGGATCTTCTCTCACTAGATTTCATCCGACCAATATCCAACTGAGATCTGAACCCTTGAATTTATCATTATACAATAACTGGGAAGAGAAGAAAAAAAAATGTGATGCACGGTCGAGATTGAATGCAGAGCGCATGAGAGGTAGGAGAGAATCCGAAGTATGGTATCTCCATATCGCCACAGTATAAAATTATAACTCAATTATAAATACAAAAACATAAATACATAAAAATATATATACTACATATGAATAGGGAAATATAAAACTTAATATCGGGAACTAATTGGAAATGAAACGGTGAACAAAACAAAAGGGGAGGGCAGTTTATGAAAAAGTTAAAAACATAAAAGATTCCGATGAAAAAAAAATACAAATACTTAATATATAGTTTACTGGATAAAATAAAATATATAACAGAGAATAATCTTAATTTATTCAACCAATTTTTTGAAGTTGAAGTAGTTTTTGAAGTTAAGGCTAAATTCATTTTTTTTAAAATAATTAGAGCTTATTTTACCAATTATTATTAAATTTATTAGTCCTTCACTAAAAAAAATTCATAATTAATTACCAATCAGAATTAGTAGTTAATTTATAGTTACTTTTTAATAAAAAAAATTAACTATAATTAGCTATAAAATTTTGGTAGCATAGAATAAATAGCTAATTAACTAGGAAAATAATTCTAGCTAATTTTAACTATTTAAAAAAACTATAATCAATTTGTAGTTAATTTATATTAAAATATTCAAATTTCTCTTTCGTAACTATATAATTATGATTTTCAATGTAATTTTGTAATTAAGCTATAACTAAAATATTATATTTATAATAATTTTATAGTTATTTCCTAGTTAATTCATAGTTAAAAGTTAATCCAAACATTCAATTTTCAAATTATTTTATGGATAATTTGTAGCTAATTTAGTATTTTCTTTGAACAAATCTATAATATAATTTATAGTTAATTATAAATTAAATTTTAATTTATATATTAATTTTATTCAATTCAAATATTATTTATCCAAACTAAAGTTGTTCAATTTTTTTCTCATAAAAAATTGTACATTAGATCATATTGTCAACAACTTAGATAAATATTAAAAATATGTTTTGTTGCAATTAAAAAATAGTAGTTTATTGTACTCAATCTTTAGTATTAAAATTCCTTAAATGTCAACCATCATAATTTCTTCACCGTGTGCATCTATACAAGTTTCTCAAAAAATTCTTGAACTCAATTACTTAACAACAAAATACATCATCCTTAACAAAACAACACTAAGAGCTAGTTCTTCAACTCATCTACAAATGCTCCTCACAACAATGTTCTACAATAGATAAAGAATCATAAATATATTTACAAATAAGTCCAACAATTTAGAAAGAAAGATACTAAGATTATCCATAAATAATAGCATATGAAATCAAATAACAGCAATAAAGCTAATCCTATCATTCATTTATAATTAAGGAAACAATATTTGAAAAAGGATGATATTAACACACAAAGTTTGGGTTAATTAATTGCATGCTTGACTTTTAAGAAATTTGTTTGACCTTTTAATTAAAAGTAGATATCTAATCTTTTAGCAATTGTGAGAACTAGATAATAGAACATACAAACATGAGCTTTTTAGCACAAAAATGCATAAAACTCATTTAAAGTAAACTTGTCTTTAAAGAGATCAAATAAAAAAAATATTTTAAATTAATTTAATTTAACATGCAATGTGATATTAACCCACTAAAATATTACATGCTTCTATTTTAAATCATGCATGTGAATCTCTTTAATTCTTTCCAATTTTATCATATAATTCATATGTGGTATTAATATGTTCTATCAAATATTGAGAGTAAAACTTTTCCTATGAACCAGTTTTTATAGTTGAATTAAAGATAAATTGGTCAAATAGGTATGAAAGTAATAACACCAGTGAACTTTCATATCTATAATTCAGAAGTGTAATATATTTCATTTCAAGTAAACTATGAGTGTTCCTCATTGCCTCATAAGGAACAAATCAAGTAGTCATTAACAAAATCTATAAAAGCTCAATTTAAAACAGTGATACCAATAAAAAGAAAAGAAATAAAAAATGATTGTTTCAATCTAAAGGGCAACTTAATATCTAATCTAGTAACCAAAATCAATAATCTACTATTAGACAACTTAAAAGATCATGTAATAATAAACAAGAAATAATAAATTTTAAAAGCTAGTTTCAATAAGAGCATTAAATGGAAGATAAAGAAAATGGCAAGGTAGGGTAAGAGTGATTAAAGAATGAGAAAGGAAAGTTCTCACACAAAATCTAGTTTTGATAATATCAACTCCATATATGGAAGTCACAACCAAAGTCGACAAAACGTCAATCTTCAAGTACTAGCCAAGAAACTTCATTTACAAATGAATGAAATGACAACAATGATTGTTGGAGTTAAAATATGAATAATAACTGATTAATTGCAAATCCAACATTACTTCTAATCTTACAAAACTAGAATTAGTTAAACTTATAGGTAAAAATTCAAGTTTAAACTTATTACGTAAAATCACAATCACAACAAATGTATAATTGAATTTTCATTTTCATTATCTAGAAGCATATGAAATAACTACAACTAGCTTAGTATGCATATAAAGAGCAAATTAAAGGAAGCGAAAGCTACATTGCAATTCAAAAAATCTAACAAAAATGCTTCAAAGATCAAGCAAATCATATGTTATCACAATCATTGTTGATACTCAAATTTGTCTCCCATAGAAAAATAATAAATAGAAAAGGAAAGAAAATAGAAAGAAATAGGAAAGAAGGGGGCAACTGTTGACACCCAAGTTTAAAACCATGATTTTAAAAAGAATCATATGAGAAAAGTAAAGAATAAGATCTTTATTGAAAATCGATCTTCTCCCTGAAAAGCTAATATGATTGCAGACTCAAAAGGGAAGATGGAAAAAATAACAACTCTAGGAGTCCTAGCTCTCTTCTCCAACCTACACTCTAAATCCAATCTAACTCATTGTTTTCCCTCTTATTTATACCCTTTGACTTATCCTTCTCTTCTAATTCAATTAAGATCTCTAACTAACTCACTATTAAGTATATCTGTTAACAACTTCAATTGATCCTAGTGTGAGCATATAGAAACTAACCCAAGTTACATTCCCTTGTGCTTGCTATTATTTCACCTAGCATAACCTTTTTAATTTGGTGTCTACTAATGAGTTGCTCTAGTTGAATGCTGATGTTGTTTTATTTATTTATTTATTTTTTTTAATTTCAGTTTTATCTCTATTTTATTTGAGATTTGTCTCTCTTGTTTCCCTCATTTCTCTAGTTTGTACATTTTCTATCGAGTAACCTAAGATTTGATCCTATTTAACCCAAACATAACCAAGTCGAATGATTTTGGGTTAATATAAAAAAATAGGCACAACCAAACTAACTTGATCCGACATGCTCAAAACAATTCAATTTCTATTTTGACTCCAAACTCAAATCGAGCCAACCTGTGTTCACCCCTACTTCCAATGTGGTATTTAACTCTCGTACCTTGCACCTTGCAATTGGACTGTAATAGTAAACAAACATATTTGATCCATGTGATATTAGAAGAAGTTATATAAAAAAAAAAAGTTCACAACTAGTTGTTATGCACCTTAGAACAAGTTATATGAAAATCATACGTGACATGTTACTCCACCCCTAATTGCTGATATTAGAAGAATGAAGTACTCAACTATATTGAAAGAAAATAGGTATACAAGAAATGGTAATTATTGATCCACATCTCTCTCCAGATGGATCAATGCTTGCCTATGTAAGAGATTGTAAGTTGTATGTTATGAATCTCTTGTCTAAGTAATTGGCCCATGGGGCAAAGGAAAATGGTTTGGTAACTTCAACAATTGGCTTCGCTTAAACATATTTAACTTACTAAATGCATTTGAGTTCTATAAACAACAAGTTGATGATTCTTAGTATGGTCACCTGACTAACTAAGCTAATCTAGATGATATATTTTTGTTTAGAAGATATAAATAGTACAACTAAATTACTTCCTAATATGAAATGGTAAGAATGAAACTATTAAATGTTCGAAATTACCCCATTCAAATCAAAGTTCAAACTACATATACTAATTTGTTAATAATGCTAGAACAAGGATAAATGAGGGGAACATACCTTTGGCATATGTAACACCTTTAGTTGTTAGCAAGATTCACTTGTACATAAGATTCTTGAACGAGTTAAGCATTACATTACAATCAAACTTCATACCACTAGTTGTATCTCACTAAAAGGAGGCTAAGATTTTATAATTTGTTGTATCCCTCACAATATACTATAAATGCAAGAAAATAATAAAAAAACACAAAATCAATTTAGATTCAAACCTTGGTAATAAGACTTTTTGTAATCCAACAACAAGCAATTTAGATCGAAACCCTATCTATCTATTCTACATAGAAAAACAAGCAGACATAAGTATTGAGGGGTGGAAAGGGAGAAACGAAACTTCGTTTAGGGGTTTGAGAACACATTAAATGAGATGAAAATTTAATCACATTCAATGTCTCCTTCCACTACTAATAATGCACCAAATGTAAAGTTGAGAATGCAAAAATGGAGTTTGAAATCAAGAATGGGAGAATGAAATGTGTAATTGAGAATTTGAGAATATGAAAATGGAATTTGAAATTGAGAATGCAAGAATAGAACGTGTAATTGAGAATTCGAGAATGGAAGTGTAGTGGAGAATGTGAGAATAGAATATGTAGTCGAAAATGCAATAAAAAAGAGAATGAGATAACATGAGCAAAGTAAAGAATGTGAAAATGAAAGAGTAGAATGTGCAGTAGAGTCAAGAATGATAATCGCACTTTTATTAATGTTACTTATTAAAATAAATTAAAATTTAATTTTAACTAGGAAAAAAATCATAGTCAATTAACTTAAAAGTAATTAATAAATTTATTTGGAACTAATGAAAAATTTATTTTAACATTAAATTTTAATATTTTATTATTTATTAGATAAATGTTTTTATATATAATATAATTAAGGGGATGATGCTCTAGTCTAAGGTAGAAAAAATCAGAAAATTAAACTAGAAAAATATTTTAAAATAATTGAATATTCAAATTTAGCTAAAAAAATATGCTAGTTAATTAATAGCTACTTAACTAGAAATTAACTATTAATTTTATTCCTAGCTAAAATTTGTAGTCAAATATATAAATTATTGTAGTGATATTAGTTACAATAGAATCAATAGCTAATTTGTAGTTAATCTCTAGTTAAAAAATTCTTGTAGTACTAGAAAATATAAATAAATATAATTTAAATTCAGATAGAAAAAATAATATGTTAGTTAATTAATAATTAGTTAACTAGATTTTAGCTACTAATTTAAATGGTAATTAAAATTAGTAATAAAATTTAAAAAATTCTTGTAGTACTTGACATAAGGAGTGTGTCTTAGAGATTACATATGGAAGAGTGATATGATCAAAATAAATTATGTAAGTAAAAAATAATATTTTTATATTTTAAGCTAATTTTATATAATGAGTTAGATTCAAATTCAAATAATAAGATAATGTGCTAAATTAGTTAATTATCAAATATGAATTATGATGTTCTTTGAATTGTTTGGTATTATTGATAAAATTTTGAAACGAAAAACAAAGTATTGATAGAAAAATATAGAAAGAAAAAGGGGAACTGGAGAAATTTTGCACACAAAACTGGAAAAAAAGAGAGGGAGTGGCTGGAGCAAAAATGGAAATCATGGTTAATTTTTTTGTACCCAGTGGAGCCCAATTTTATGTGGATGAGGTAATAGAAACTATATGGGTAGAGCTTTGTTTGTGCTCTCTCCATACCATGAGGTTTCTCTTTCCAGTATAGTTTCTCTTTTCAGTTATAATAAGTTCAAAAGAAAATAACTTACGTGTATTAATCGAAATTATATAATAAGTTGGTTAAGTTTTATAATAATTATGTACTAGTAATTTATATTTCATTATCTATTTGAAAAGAATATTAGCTAGATTTAAATTTCAAAAGAGAAGTAACTAATAACCACAATAAAGAGAGGTGACAGTGGTTAAAAAAAATTACGGAGAAATGCACCTTAGTACCTTCATCTAACATGGGCACTGATTCTCATGATACATTCACGTATTAGAAAATATTTCGGGTACATTTTCGGTCTATCTAATAAGAAAGCTTTTAAATAAATGAACACATTTGTTTGTCATAAATGATGTTCAAAATGGTGTTGAAGATGGCATATGATTAGGGAATTTGAGTGTTCTTTAGGGTTAAGCTTGTGGCCTATTTTTCCTCTTTGTTGACCTGATTGTGCCCCCAAATATTCAAGGATAGCATTTTAGTTTTCAAGGAAGAGATGAGTCAGTTTTCTTGATCTACGATGAGGTATGGAATAGTGGTGGTTATTGTATTTTAACTTGCTATTAGCATAAGACTTTGGCTTGTAAACATAACCATACCAGGATATCATTTGAATATGGGAAATAACGCAATCGCGCCTCTAAAACCTTGATTTTGGTGGTGCACAATATGTGACCTTGAGTTTATGAGAAAAAAACACTCAAGGTCAGTCTAATGACTAACTTCGGAAGTTACATAGCCCCGTAAAAAGTCTATTAAATAAAGAGACTAGCTAGCTTGAAGCCGGTATGACGATTGATCTTAGAAAATATATCGTCCTTCTATTTCGAGCCCATGGAATAAAGACACAAGGCTGGCCTAGCGACCGATCTCAAAAGCTTAAGGTACAACGTCAAAATATCCTATTAAGCATAATCTCATTTTAATACTTGATTCAGTTTTATATTATTTTAATATATAGGATTTAATGAATATACGTGAATAAGCCTAATTTATAAGAACTTCGTAGTAAATAGTAAAACCCTTTTTTTTCGTTTTTGTTCCATACATTCTGAATGTTATTTGATTGAACTTATTTTTGAAAAATGCTACATAATTAAAACAATAGAAAGTTACCATTCAATTTTTGTGATATATTTTTAACATATGTATATACAATAAAATAAAAAAATAAAAGTAAAAAATATTGTAGACGATAAAAGTAATTTTATACGATGGTCGTCAAGTTTTTATCTTCAAATATAACGGAGCTGAATCTTCCTTTCATGTAAATGTACCGGCCACGAAAACCATGCAGGTAGAAGAGACATATATGTCGGTCATCTTGAAGTGAGTGATCAGCAACCAATTCAAGGCTTACCAATAACGATGCAAATTTGAACGTGTACGTACGGGTTTCGTAGAGGAAAACAACGACAAGGACACGAATATCAAACTTAAGCTAATCAAACTTTACAAATGTCGAGTAAGAAAAAATATAAACAACACGAAGGTGCTTCATATCATTATCAAACTCATGCATGTACCGATGTTCTCGCCCCCAAAAATATACACAACAATAACACACAGAGGCTTAGATTAACTGTCTCCCTCGATGCTGGCGTATATTGCAACATCGATATCGTCCTCATTCCTTCCATTGAATTGCATGCATGCACCCTCCATTGAACAATGTCCTTGTCCCACGCGCGGGAACGCGTACACATCATTACATTACCATGGTCTTGCTCCACCGTTGACATCCATAGACCAAGTCCTACGCGAATTCGGAGGAGAGGGAGCGGCGTTAGGACGAGAAGAACCATTACTAGTACCCCTCACGGTTCTGGAAGTAGAACCTGAAGAATGCTGAGGCCTAACCCCACAACTCAAGCAACGAAACAAACCGTTAAACATTCTCCTAAACGCGCCACCTCTTCCCCTTCCTCTAGACTCTGAAATCGACCAAGAAACCCTCCTCGGTTCACCCAAAACATTGTTAAACCCACCATCCACTTCCGTGTACACAACAGGAACATTAACCTCTCTCTCACCACCTCTTCTTCCCAACCTCCCCACCGCAAACCCGCCACCCGGTAACCTCCATATCGTCAACCCCATGTTGTTCTCCTCCTCCTCCACGCGCTCCACCTCCGCGCGTGTGGTTTCAACAGGCAACTCGTGGCGACACACGGGGCACGAGTTTCGAATCGCGAGCCACGGTAAGATACACTCGGAATGGTATATGTGCTTACACGGCATTTCCTTTGCCTTGGCGTAGAGTTCAAAAGCCTCTTTGCAGACCGCGCAGTGCGACTCCATCGCCATGTGCCCCGCGTTGATCTCCACCTCCGGCAACGACTCCACGACGGATTTAGCCGCCGGCGTGTGCCTATGGTTGTGTCTCGCACCGCCGTTGTTAGACTCCACGTGGGAGAGTTGCTCCATGACGCGGTCAAAGCCTGTTCCGAGGAGAAACTCCGACATCCTCGGGGGAAGCGGTCGGAGGCCAGAACCGGCGCCGTCGTCAAAGAAAAGGTCGAAGCCGGAGTCGGAGCCGGAGCGGCGTTCGCGGCTCGTACCCTCGCCGCGGAGCATGATAACCGGATTGAGCGGCAAGGGCTCTACGGCGGCGGCGGCATGGCAATGCTGACGGCGGGAGGAGCGGGAGTTATGGTCGGAATTACCGGGACGGTGGCCGATCATGTACATGGCCGCCGCCGTCGGGAACCGATGGCGGCGAGCCTCCACTTGGACGGAGCGGTTGGAATGTTCGACCTCTTCGACGAATCCGCTGTTGCAATCGGGACATACCGGCATTTCCTGTCTCCATGCTCTGACAAATTTGTTGCACCCGTAACACCAAAGGGAAGACATCTACGTGTAGATACGGATTTGATTTACGAATACGTAGGTACGTAGGGTATGGTATACAAATATATATGATCGCAGAAGGTGTATGCAATGTATTAGTTAGAATTAGAAAGAGTGGAAGGGGTGAAGTTGTGCATCGCTTCGTTGAAAGAGGGGTTTGAGTTAGGGAAGAGAAAATGAATGGATTATGTGTGGAAGGAGATAACAGAAAAACGACGTTTGTTTTTTGGCGTGTCACCAACGCTGTTGGTTGGACGACACGTCGTGGGGAGCGTTTCATGAACGAACAGTTTAACTTTTATGGCTGCCACTCTGCTGTTTCCTTTTTCTTGGGAGGGTTTTGTCTCTAAATAGCCAAACGGATCATTCTCTTTTTTTATTACAAAAATGTTTAAATAAATGGTGTTCGTAAATTTTGTAATTATTACAAAACTGCGTCACTTGCAGTTTTGCTGGTTCGTTTTTAAAAATTAGAAATGTTATTTTAAGTAGTAAAACCGATTTTTATTGACGAGATTTTGGATCTGTTCTTTAGTTGAACGGATTAATTAATGTTTCTTTATGAAGTTCTAGTTATATTCGAGTTTACGAAATAAATTTTAATCGTAAAATTTATTACATAAGTTTAAAGAATTTATAAAAAAATATAAATTATTTGTAAGTTTAAATAATTTCAGCAAATCACAAAAATTACTCAAAATGTCTTCAATTTATTTTATTAAATATTTTAATTACTTAAAATTAAATAATTATTTTTATATAATAAATACTTTTATTTTATTTTTTTTATAAATGTTAACATTTTCTTTTAATAGGATTATTAAGGGATTGGTAAAAAATGTATTTATTTAAAAAGTATTTATTATAATAAAATAACAATATTATTTAATATTTTTATAAATTATATTAAAATTATTATAGTAAAAAGTCTATTTTATTCAACTATTATATTAAAAATTCTTATTGAATGCTCTAAATATAATTTTTATAAAATTATTTAATACTTCATTAATGAAATTAATTTATCGTATAATTTACTTTTTAAAATGACTTTATATTTTGGTGAATATCCCACCTTTTCTTTGTTCAAATGACTTTATATTTGTTAAGTGTGCACCAAGTTATTCCCTAACTAAGTGTTAAAAACCAACCCCTCTTTTAGCATGAAAATCATAAAAGTAAATTTTGCCTTAGCCTCTTCTAATAAAACCTATCTATTATCAACATGCAGTTGGTAAGAAATGAAGGAATTATCCAAGAAAACACAAACCAGTTGTGAACATCGTATCCAAGCATCAACAGAAGTTGTCAAACGATCCCAGTAAATGGTGAAGAGCATTAAGGTGAGGCAGCATTGGAGAAGCCATGTACTGGCTAAGCTTATACGGCTGTTACATCAGGGCTCAATTAAGGTGATAGAGTAATTTGACACTACAAAAATTTCTTTTTTTGTTTGGTTTTTATGTACTTCACATTGGGCTATCACCTAGATTGAATTTCTATTTCTATTAAATTATAGTCACTGTCGTCATGTCCCCAAGACTTTAAGCAAAGAGCCCAATAACAACTCGACGAAACTATACCTCATTCTAACTGGGTAGTCTTATAATTATATAATATAGAATCAGCAACATTGAGTGATGTGAAAGGCTTGTGCACATGTGTGAAACCAGCTCGTACAAGCCCAATTTGTGATAGACTACTATTAAATGAGTCAGATTGAGTTACTTCAGAACTAAACGAGTACATAAAAAAAATCACTGTTACCCCACCAATTAGTGGGTTGGCCCATTTAATTATTAAAATAAAAAATATATGAAAATAAAGTAAAATAACAAATTATATATATTTTAAAACTTCTGGCCTTTAGACAATTAGACTAATTTATTAACCCACGGGTCTGAGGCTTCGCTCAACTCATTTAATTCACAGATTCAAACGGATTTTATAGTTTTTATTGGTCCTAATTAGTCCTTATCTTCAATAAATAATACGTGCCTACTTAGTTATTACACCTATTAATTTTTAAGAAATATACTTCACCTTATACTAATAATAATAACTTTAAATTTAAATTTAAATCTTAATTATTATAGTATGTCATTTTATATGTATTACCTAGTTATTTAATTTACTTTATCAAATATTTTTCATGTAATCAATAAACTTATCAATTTTTATTTTTCAATGTCAAGCTTTTAAGTAATTATTTAATACCAACTAATTTTTCAGCTAGTCATGTAAACAACCTTACCAATGAATTTGTGTTAGCTTGAAGAAGCTTTTCTTGATTAACCTCTTGCAGAAAAGATCCTTTGGTAAATGGATCCGCGTGTGATCGTTGGGGAAATAATGCCGGAAATTGTATGGCGACATTGGTGAAAATGCACATGGAGAGTGACATATTGTATGAGGAGGAATTGAATGTTTATTGCTCTGTTTCTAAGCATATTTTAGTTGGAAATAAAAATATTTATTCTGTTTGTTTTTTAATTATTATAGTGAAGTGTGGAATAAAAATATTATAGTGAAGTGAGGAATTGCATTGTTTTTTTTATCGGCCTTTTAATTGTTATAGTTGGAAATAAAAATATTTAATTATCCTCAGTATCTGTGATAGCTACGTGGAGTGTGGAATATTCTTTGCTTTCTTTGCTTCCAAAAATATCCACAGCAACCTTGGTAGGGAAGTGTTGTGCAATTGTTTGAGTCACAATGAATACGGTCATGGTCACTTGTTGGTTTTTCATGCAACTTGTTTTCTTTCTGGATGCTGTAAGCCTCATAGGCACGGACGTCGCTGGTGTTGCAGTATCCTAGTTGAACTTTTATTGACTTTTTTGTTAGTGCTGTGACATTTCAGTAGGTTTTTTCTCTCTTATTTATATAAAAAAGTTATATAAAAATATTGTGCGAATAAAATACCTCATCCAATATTTGTAAGGATATCAGAAATCTAAAGAAAACATGGAAGGATACCTTATCAATTAAGGGTTTTATCGTTTCATATCCTTTTCTTCTTACCAGTCCTTTTCAGAAAAAGTTGGAGCTATTGAGTTTATTTTAGTAAACTTCTTTATAAGTATATATAAGAGAATAAAATAAAAAAATAAAATAAAATAAATTTTTCTATAAACTTGTACTGTCCGGCTCCGACAGACGCTCTCCGGTCCCGACCGACGCTCACTGACCGGTCATGATCGACTAAGAGGAGGAAAGCGCATACCGACCAATGTCACCCTCGAATGGATCCCCGACCGTGTTAGAACGAAGAGTAGGAAGGAAGTTAGAGTTGATTTGATATGACTTCATTCTCGAGGAAGTTAGAGCAGAAGGAGGCGCCTCTCTGATAGACTTAAAAGTAGCCCACCAGAGAAGCTTCGCTCATCTGACATCAACAGGCTAAGTTGAAATGCATGCCAAAAGGGTAAAATAATCAATGATTCTCCCTATAAATAAGAGGTAAAAAGATTGGAGAAAGTGGGGAAAAAAGCGTGGAAAGAACAAAACTAAAATTATCTTATATATAAACTAATTTATAGAAAAAAAAATTTAAAAATTAGTATAAGAAAATTTTTACAAATTAATTTATGTATAAATTAATTATAACTTATGAAAAATTTATTTTATTTTATTTTATTTTTCTCTCCTATAAATACTTGTAGAAAAATTTATATGAAAAAATTCATAATTAAATCAAACAAGCATGCACTTATCGCACTTATTTATGAAATAAGAGTACGTGCTACGCGTATAAACCATATAAGGAAATAAAGAAGGAAAATATTTTTTTTTATTATTTTAATAATAAAAGTGAAAGAAGTTGATCATCTCCTTTGATTTTAGAAAGATTAATTTTGAAATAATTGTCCAGAAAAAAAAAAGCAAGAGACAGAAATAATGATATATGGTATCAATATTTGATGTAAAATGATAAAACTGAATATTTTATGTAAAATAAAAAAAAATTACATATAAATCCTAATATATTCAAGATTAATGTTGTTCACAACCACTCAAAATGAGGTGAATTGGGGGCGAAAAGACGAGAGAAATAAGAAATAAAATAAAATAAAAAGTTATTGGTATAATAAATGTGTTGTGATACAAAAGGAGAGAAATATAAAGAAAAATTATGGGTAGAAAATAAGATCGAAGAAAAAGTGGGTGAATGATTATAATTTTTTTATATGGAATTAATATTGAATTTATTCTTTGTAAATATTAGCAAATTAACTATATTTATAAGCGTTTTAATTTGCATACTATTTTGCAGCGTGTTTAGTAATCAGCTCTTGTATATAGCGTAATGAGTATATATAGCTTTTTGGTATGTGTAAATGGTGGTTACAACATATTCTGAATCAGCTTAAAACTTGGTATCTATATCAATAAGCTATACCTCATACTGTCATACAGATACGGCCTGGAAAATTTGTGGAAAATGAGAGGAATTCAGTCTGCCACAAGTTCTGTGAGTGTGTGGAGTCTTAGAAATCACACCGGCCAGTAAAGTAATGACAAACAAAACAAGGCAAATTAAAGGAGCACGCATTAATTTTGAAGTCTATTCATTGGCAACAGGAAGAAAAAGGATTTGTGATATTTATAATTTGGTTGGCACGAAACAAGTCAATTTTTAAGGACTTTCACTAAAAAAGAAAAAGGATTGGAGCAAGAAGCACGTCATTTCACTATCCTTTTGCTAATTTGTGTAATAGTCTCAGCTACGTACTGTTAACACATAATTATAGGGGTTTTTATTCTAGCTACCACTATTGGTCATGTGCTAATCTTAATGCTCACTAGAAGGTTTCTTTGTGTCTGAACAGTTTGTAGTGTCGTAGTGTGGTTTTCTTCTTAATTATATGATGCTTTAAGTTAATATGTGTCAGTAAGATGATGTTTGCCTCATATATATGCTCGTGTTTTGCTTAAGCCATTATGTGTTCAGTTTATAATGTCATCGCTGTCCGTTCGTTAATGTAAACAGACGACAAATATTTAAAGAAAATACTAGTAAGGAAGTGTGAGATAAAAAAAAAATAGTGCGAAAATTAATGAGATAAAAAAAAAGTGTATATAATAACTTTCAATACTTAAGTCTGGTGCGTGAAGAGATACTCCATGAATTCACAAGAGTCTGCTGGTTCTTAAAAATAAAAATAAAATAAAAATAAGTAATTTCAATTCTTCGTAAAAATAAAGTAATTTTTATAGATTTTTTTTAAAGACAATTCGACCATGTTTAAAACACAATCAGACTTTAAATAAAAATACTTTTTTAATAGAAAATTGAACTTTGGTTCACGAAGCCTAGCTAAGAGAACTTGTATTTATAAAATAAAAGAGTAAATTAATAATATGTACAAAGAATATAAATAATATTTACATTATCTATCCATTAAAAATTAGCATACATAGTAAAAATTTTTTGTAAAAATAGTTATGCTTATGGTGTATATATAACGAAAAGAAAAAAGTTAGGAATAATATAAATCATGTAAAAAAGTAATATTATAAAAAATATATATAATATAATATTATAACTCAAAATTTAATAATTAAAGAAAAGTATGTTACATATTATTAATTGTAAATTAGGAAACAGCGAAACAATCATAAAATGAGAAGCCATGATCTCAATCTTGACATAACCCAAAAATTCCTACAAGTAAAATCCATTAAAATTCCAAATTATACAATCCATTAATGTACAAATAAAACCAAACAAAAATATAATAAAATACACAAATTTATGATGTTGAATAGACAAGGTTGCATGCATCCATATCCATATAGAAATGAAGAAAATAAAATAATTAACGAAAATGTTACAACTAATTATATTATCAGTGTATGAATGTTCTGACGAGCTTGACCATGTGATCAAAGAAGGAAGTACTAGAGACAGTTCCATCATTCCCGGCCAACACCCTGTACTTATCTTTCCGCGTAAAGTTGGTGCACTCGAACCCAAGCGTGGCCGCCAATATCCTCTGCACGTAGTTAGCCACATCGTACGGACTCTTCCCCGAAGAACACGTGGCTTCAACCGGCAACTGGTTCAAGAAGGTAACCTCATAAACCGGTCTCGGGTTCATGAAGAAGAAAATCGGGTCCAAACCCTTCCAACCCCTCGCGGTGGTTGCATGGAAGAACCCTACCCTATAGTTCATCGCCACCGGCACTATCCGGTCAGTTAGCTCAGCGAAGAGGGCGCTGAACCTCAAAAGGAAAGGCTCGCGACACGTGGTTCCTTCTGGACACACCACCAAATCGCCTTTGGATAACTCGCGTTTGATATTTTCAGCATCGATGTCACGTGTCCTTGTCAGCCTCACGGTGGGGATGGGGGAGAGGATCTCTGATAGCCTGGAGATAGAGTACGTCACGGCCGGGACTTTGCGGCGGAGGACGGACGAGAGAACCACGGGGTCCATTAGAGTGCGGTGTGTGCAGACGAAGAGCACGCCGGAGTTGCCGCTGGAGGGAGGAAAAGGGGGTTTACCCTTTACAATGACCTTGCTGCCGAATAGCCTTGACATGTGAGGAATGGCCCAAAAGGGTAAGATAGAGCCCATGGCGATGCGGATTATGGCTAGTACAATGCCCATCGGAATCCATACGAGAATTAGTAGGGAGGTCGACGGCGTCGGCCGCTTCACCAGGCGGCCGTCGTGGAAGATCACCGGAAGTGGCCGGAGAATCTGGTGCTCGTTTTGGCCCGTCAACACTGGTGGATGTAATTCATCCTACAAGAGAAATTTTCTTTTAGTAATATGTATTTTTTTTATCTAACACTCTTAAAAAATTATATTAATAGTATTTTATAATTGAATCATATATAAAATTGTTTCTAATTAATCATTAAACATAAAATATTATTCTCTCGATCAATAAAAAATTACCATCAATATAACAAGAAATTTGAGTAGTTTGCGTATCATAAAACCTAGCTAATTGTTATTTTACCAAGATAGCTAGACCAAAGAAAATTCGGTTTTAGTTTTGTGTTTAGTTTGATGCAGTACTAGGGCTTACCATAACCAAAGATGGTGGTTCGTTGTTGAAAAGGTTGGCAAGCCTTTGAGAAATGGTATTATTGGAGTGAGCATGGACGAAACCCGTGGCGAAGCCAAACCTGTTGAAGGAGAGTTGGGTCCCAATGACCTCATCTGCACGTAGATGCTCCTTGACGAACCTCTCCACCATTATTTGTGGCATGTTGGTGACCACAACTTTCTTGTGGTAGGAGCTGAACACTTTCCACGTGTCCATGTCAAGATCATCCATGTAGAACTTGGGCAACACTGCCCTGGCCACGGACTCAAGCTCAGACTTGGGAACCCCAGCCACAGCCACAAAGATCATTAACTTAAGGGCTGCGTATTTCATGCCAACCATGTGAAGGAACCGAATCACGGGCCATAGTATTAATAACAAGGCGAAACGAACCACACCCGATGCTTCAAACGCTACCAACATGAAGTAGGAGAAAGCATCCGAGTCCTTAAGAAGCGTGCCTTCTAGCTCAGAGACCACAGACTCCATAATTAGGATTATTCGCGAGATTTAGTCTCTTTCTTCGTGTACAATCGGTGTTTGATGTTTTCCTATAATTTTCTTTGGTTCTTGCTGCTTATAAGATGAATTGGTTTTTTATGGTTATGAATTACAAGACTAAGGAATTGGGCTTTAGTTTATTTGGCTGGTCTCTAACGAAAGGCAGTTCAGCGGTTTTACAACTACCTTCTCTCCACTAGACTTTTATCTTTCCTTTCTCCCAGTGTTTTTGGGTGGATATATCCGCGAAGAATAGGGATTAGAAGCCACGTTTTATTGGCAAAGATTGATGACTTAACCCAACAAATTATATAGTAGTGGCTAGCCGGCTACTTTTTTGTCTTTGGACACCTAATTAAAATTGGCGCGTCTTTTACTACTATTTTTAGGTCACTTACCATTGCTTAATTAAAATGAAGCATACGGAACAAGTTGCGGCATAATAGGCTACAGTGTCAAAATGCCTTCAACTTGCAAGTTCAATCCATCTAATTCAACAAAAATAATTGAGCAAATTAGATAATTTAATTAGCCAATTAGTTAACCTGCCTGATTCTTTTCTATTCCATTAATATTTAATATATTAAAGTTATATTTTTAGGTAATTAATAATAGATAATTAATATATATATATATAGTATTTTAATATTTTTTCTTTTTTCTTTTATTTTAATGATGGGTCAACCCGCTAATCCAATTTTTAAAAAAATAAATTGCATTTCTGAATTCACTTTTTATTGAGAGATAATTTAGTATATAATAGATAGTTATATTTCTTATATATATTATTAAGAGTTTAATTCATAGTGATGCGAATGAAGAAGACTTGGTTAAAGAGATAAAATTTACTTTCAAATATCTAAAAAAAATTAATCTTCAATTATTGGTAAGAGAATATGCTTGGTTTTGAAAATAAAATTTGTTTGATTAGAAAAAAATAATTATATATATATATATATATATATATATATATAATTGCTGACGTATTGAAGGCGTGTATGTGATATAAAATTTACAAATTTGCAAATTATATGTAATTAGCAGTAACAATATTCTTGACGTATTGAAGAAGCTTGTATGTGATCTAAAATCTTCGTATACGTACGTAAACGGCTTGAAGCTTTGACGAAAAATACCTTTTAATCCATTCTAGTCGATCGATCTTAAATAATTAATACTAATTAACGATGTGGTTAATTACTTATTATTTGCTTTTATAGCTGTAAACAATCATTTTAGATCTTACAAATTAATATGTGAAAACATATATTATATGATAATATTTGCAACAGTTGAAGTGATTACAATTAGACTTGAATAAAGTAAAAGGACAAGATTAAAGAATCTACCAAACAGCAAGCGCGGCATCCAATTCTTTGAAGAGTAATATTATTTTTACGTAAATTTCTCACAACAAATTAAGAGAGAAATATAAGAAGTGAAAAAAAATATATAAAATACATAAGGTGAATGATATGGTAGAAAAGAAAATGTTATGAGAAGTATTACGATAAATTATAATGGAAACAACGTTATTCTTCCTGTGATGTTGTGCTTTTCTTTACCAGGGTGTAGTATTATAACTTCCACTATAAGAATTTTTTGATTTTGCTACTAATTTTAGCTACCATTTAAATTAGTAGTTAAATCCTAGCTAATTAACTATTAATTAACTAGAAATTTATTTTTTCTAGTTAAATTGAAATTATATTCATTTATACTTCTTATTACTACAAATTAGCTAGGAAATAACTACAAATTTTAAAAAATTTACTACAAATTAACTAAGATTATTTTGCTAGTTAATTTGCTACTTATTTTATGTTACAATTCAATATTGTAATAATTTTGTAGCTAATTATTTTTACTAGAAATTAACTACAAAATAACTATTAATTTTAAAATTAGCCACAAAATTATTTTATAGCAAATTTTAAATTTTCTAGTAGTGTTCTTCTCATAAGCCTAACTAATTATACTACACATTTTATTGGGTTAACAATTTTCCTCACCAAATCTCTTATATTATTGCATCTGATGTACATAATGCATGAATAAAATCCCAATTCATTTCTAAAAAATTATTGAACATTTCGATCGATCTACCTAATGAAATAAATGATAGAGTACATGATCAAAGCATCAAAATTAAATAAATTAGAATAACAAATATTCATGTACAACTACAGGCACGTCATGCGAGATAGGATATTTTTGGACAACTAAATATTTTATTTTTGTTTATTCGATTGTGCATTTTGTGATATAGATAAAAAGATAGATTGATAGATATACATAGAAAAATTAGAATTGTTTCAAAGAAAGTGAGTACAGTTTTTCAATATAAAAGAACTTTATAATATAATGTTTTTTAAACCTACAGTACTAAGATTCATACAGACACACCCATTGTCATCTCCTAGACGAGATTTAAAAAAACTAACCTTTCCATAGATTCATTTAACACTATAACATTTTTTAATTTTTCTATTAATTTTAGTTATCATTTAAATTAGTAGATAAATTCTAACTAATTAATTATTAATTAATTAAAATATTATTTTTCTTAATTAAATTTAAATTATCTTTATTTATATTTCTTATTACTACAAATTAGCTAGAAAATAACTACAATTTTAAAATTTTACTACAAATTAACTAAGATTATTTTCTTAGTTAATTTGTTACTTATTTCATGCTACCACTAATATTATAATAATTTTGTAGCTAATTATTTTTACTAGAAATTAGTTATAAAATAACTATTGATTTTAAAATTAATTACAAAATTATTTTTTCGTAAATTTTAAAATTTTTAATAGTGTAATAATTAACATCTTTCAATGTATACTTTTTCTTACATTGAAGACATGACCAGATTATCCGTTAAGTTAATATAATGTTTATATCACTTTTATATTTTGCATTAAATAGTTAAAAAGTTTCATATTTTAAAAAATATAGGAATTTACATAAAAAATAATTATAATCTTTTAATGCTGCAGTTATTACAATTTTTCATATATAATGTAAACCATTAAATATAAACTAGTTCATTAAAGTTTTACAATTATTTAAGAAATGATGTGGAGACAAAACAAATGAAATTTATGTGCAAACAATAATTAAATATTACTCATTATCTTTTGTCTCGCTGCTACGACTAAGTAACCAATAAATAACTTAAGATAAACACTTTTTTTAACTTGTTTCCTTGGATGTAATTTCCTCAAATTGATATGTAGTAAAGTGTCCATGACTTAGTAATAAAAAAAAAAAAAGTATCATAATTTGATTAATATATTTCACGTCGCATCTATGAAACAAGCCATTTGTCAGTCAGTGAGTGTCATGTAGCGTGCTAAATGTACGTACTAGAAGTGTATATTCATCGACAAGGTCCTTCCACTTTAGCAAATTTATTATCCATAAAAAATTAATAAGTAATTCCATGTAAAATAAAGTTATTAATTATATCTAGATAGAATTAGGAAATCTCTCCCACTAGGGTCTGCAGTAACTCATTTAAAGCTTGATATGATTTAACCTATTAAGTTTTTGAAAAAAATAATAATTAAATAGGTCGTATTGTAACATTTTAGAGAGAAAAAAACTATTAAGCTTGATAAACAAAATCATTTTTAATAAAACTATTAATGTTTGTGTATAATATTATATTATTATTTTAACAACTAAATAATATATTTTTTACTTAAGCTAGTTTTAACATTTAAAAAATATATCATGTTTTTGAGATTTTAAATATTTTTCAAAATAAACAAATACGGCGACAACAAATTTAGCAATTTAAAACTTTGTGTAATGATAATTTAACAACTAAAATAATATATTATATTATTAATAGTTTAACATTTATGTTATAGATTCGTTAGCCCTAATTTTATTAGCCTATTTTTTGATAGATTCATTAACATGCAAATTTATTGGTATTTTCAATTTTAATTTATATATTTATTGACTTATTTAAAGTGTTAATATCAAATAAATTTTTAAACATACTAACCGCTCAAGTCAAATTTATATAAAAGTAAAATCAAATATAATATTTTTTAATAACAAATTAATAGGTTAAATTTAAACCGCAAAATTATAAATTAAGTTGGTTAAACTAGGCTTAGAAAAGAAGTAACTTGTTACTTGTCTTGATCTATTTTCACTATTAATAATATTTCAAAAAATTATTCTGTTCATTTTATTTATTTATTAAAAATTAAATATTCACTTAAATAATAATGTTGATTGATAGATACAATATTCATGAGATTTAACTTCAAATACAAGTCTCTCGATAGAAAATTCAACAGTACGTTCAAGACTTTTATATCGTTCAAGACTTTTATCGATAAGACAATTTACAAATCTATTCTCCCCGTTCTAGGCATGGCATTTGATGCGTGAAGGGTCATCGTCAAAAGATGGCACATCATTTTCTAATTAAGAAAAATTATTTGTTTCCAATTGTAATCAGAAATTTTCCTAGTTTATTATTAAAACTAGAAAACATTTCTTCTATCTCAACATTTTTCAAACTAATGTCGCTAACAATGCATGCACCCATTGAAATACAACGTATGATTCCCAAATTAACGAAAAAAAGTATTAAATGTTAAAATTGGCACTATCAACATTTTTTTTAATAAAAACAAACTATTAATATAAATATTATTAATTTATCTAAGTATCATATATATATATTATATTAAGATTTGTTGTGATGATATATATGTGTGAACTTTTATATTAATAATTTTTTATTAATATAATATATGTTGTTAATATATTTCTGCATTTTTGTATTGATAATTTATTTTTTATTAAATCAACAATATTATTTTCTATTCTTATTTCTCTCTACTGTGTCATTAATTACACTACATACTTTTTCTCTTTTTTATTTTAGTTGTATAAATTATTGTATAAGTAACATTTACTTATCTTCTTGTAATGACAAAGTGATAAGTTTATGTGCAGTGTAACTCTATTTTAAGAAAGAAAAAAATTTGTTTATCATCTTATTTGATCAGACAGGCTCTGAGACTAGTATAGAGGAACGATAATCCAAGACTTAAAGGTAAAAAGATTTAAAAAAAAAAACAAAATAAAAATTTATATTATTTTATGTTATTTTCATTGAAATTTCTATCTCTTTTCATTTTCTTTTTATCTAAATAAAAATATAATATGTAAATAAAAAAATCACGATCTTAGTTGTTAGATTTTCTTTTCTAATATGTTATATTTATAAAATTTATATTATATGTATTTTTAGCTAATTGTGAAATATTAACCTGTAATAGACCTTTGACAATAGACTTAAAGTATTTTTAATTTTTTAACCAGATAATAAGAAACGCAAATCAAAACTTACATTATAAAAAAAAACTATAAATTAGTATATTAATAAAGAACATAAATATATATAAGTTTTAATATAAAATAATAACATTTTATTAATAATAGACGATAGGAATAGAATTAAAGTATTTTCTTTCAAGAGACTAAATATTAAAATTAAATTAAGATATAATGTTAGAATTAATATATTAAAATTAGCCGACAACTAAAAAATTCATAATATAATCACATATCACAAAAACCAAAATTATGTAAATTAAACCAAAGATTCAAGACTATAACATTATAGAAGAAAAAATATTTATTTTTTAAAATTCATAATAGTAATCTAATAATAGAAAATCTTTATTACATTTAGATATCATATTTAAAGTTTTAAAGCATAATTCACCCTCAAATTTTATTATATAAAAATTTAATTTTCAAGTTGAGAATAATAAGAATAATACATTCTCTGTTTCAAACAATAAAATGTTTTTTTTTATTTTTTTATTAGAAAATATTTAATAATGATTGTATTGGAAATAATGGTTGTATGTTTTTGGGAGGTGTATCCATCTAAAATATGAAATGGGAAAAAAAGAGAAAATTAAATATGAGATGTAAATAATGTAATAGGTAATGTGTTGAGGATGCAAGAGATAAATAGAAAAAAAAATTAACAATGAATTATAAGAAATAAATCTGTATTAAATTATTATTAAATTATTATTAAAATATTATATATACATATTGTGTATATATTTTATTTTAGGGGTGATATTATATAAAAGTAAATTAAATAAAAATGTAATATATTTTTTTAATTTTGTTAAAATTATGTTATTCACATCTAAAATATAACATTTAATGAAAGTGCCTGTCTATCTATTTATATAATATATATTTACATTTTTGAACACTTATGTACAAGAGAATCTTGTATGTTATTTTTTCTCGACTCCATAAGACCGATCTTAAGTTTGATATATACATTATGGTTTGTGTTATGGTTTATTTGATTATCCATAATGATACTGTGTTTTAGGATTTCTTTTGATTTTAATGGTACTTTAGACTTAATAAAAAGTCAAATGATAGTTATATATAGTTTAAAAGTTAAGATAAGTACCCATTTTGTGATCGATTTATTGATTATGTAAGTTGGCTCTTTTATTTCTCTGAATTGAACTTATAAAACTTTAATCTATTTAATTATGAGTATCCGATATATTCTTTCTTTACTTAAAGCGTCAACTTCGATAATAATAATTGTGATAGAGGTGTTTAGATCAGTGGTGAAAAATAAGGTGAGTGGTGAAAAGACAATATTCTTTTTAAGAGTAGTTGTTTTTTCTTCTTCATCTTTTTATTATGATATTCAATAGAAGTAGATGCAATGTAACATTTAGCTGCATGGCTACCTATTGCCATTGCCAGTTCCGATCTAGTGCATATACCCTCGTGTTTTTAATTAGTTCTCTAGAATCAAAATTATCTAGAATATATCAAATTCGAAACCGCTCACTCAAACTCATTAACAGTAACACTACATGAAAGAGAATGGGCAATTTTTTAGGAAATTATTTCTCTGAATGATATATTTGCCTAAAATTTTTCTAGGGGATCTTTTTCTCTTACAAAAGTAGTTCTTCACCTTTTGCATTCTAGTTAATTTCATGATGAAGTCTGACAAACAGAAATCATGAAAATTCTTCTTTCCCATGCCAATGTTTCGCTCTTCCTTATAAGTTATATGAAATAGACTTCAAATTTAACAATATGGCAATAGAAAACTGAAGTCAAAGTGGGTAGGAAATATGTATGTTGATGCTCAGAATGGCCTAGGCCAAAACAAGAAGTTTGGTGTGTCACCTTTTTCAGCTTGGTAAAAGAATTAAAAGTAGGTCAGAAAATACCTCTATCTTGGTAACAAGTACGGTCGCTCAACTCCTACATGACCAGAACTACAATTTGTTTTATTATATTTTCAATGTATGAACATTCCAAGATGTACAAATTATGTTAATTAACAATCCATTTTCCTTATTGTCGCGGTGGAAAACTTGATCTCCCAATTAGGTGAGGTTGGTAAGAAATTGAAATCTAAATTATAAGGCCCTTTTGTATTTTAAGAAAGAAATTTTGTAGTATTTCTTTCTTTTGGTGCAATGTAATAAGACTCGACCACCAACAGATATATTTTATACGCTCTCTTAGCCGCAATCCGTTAGGACCAAATTTTGAATTGCGTGCTCGAGTTGTATATATAATAATGCTCCAGTAGCTCAAAATCCCTGCTAGCTAATTCCATGCATATCCACAATCTCGAAACCGAACGCAAAAGGTTTTCTATGGTTGACTTGCCAACGCTAAACTCTTACAAATATGTTAACATTGGTTGAGTAAGTGTTTAAATCTTTATCTACAACTATCATTATCTGAATTTGAAGTTTTTTTAGTTTGCTTAACTGTTCAAAAATTTGTCTCTTCTCGTGTATGTATAGCTATGAGTGTGTGTATTCTTTAGAAAAACTAATTTCTCACTTTTGACCTGATTCAAATTAAGTTTGGGCCTAATTAAGTAATTAGCTAATATCAAAGAAACAACTAGTAGTGACACGATGCGCGTAAAACGCACTTAAGGTAAATGTATTCTTTTATAAAAATAATAAAGGGATTTGAGTTCTTATTATTATATATCTAAAGAGTTATTTCGTCATTACCACATTTTTTTTAACCATTATACTCTCCAAATAATCACAAGGAGAGTGTTCACAAAAGATTTAAGTCCCGTAACTTCTCTCAAAGGTAGGTAGAATTTATTCATTTTTTCATCCCATGAAGAATGGAAGAAGTAAAGTTAGGATAA
Organism: Mucuna pruriens; assembly: GCA_025330945.1. Taxonomy (NCBI): domain Eukaryota; kingdom Viridiplantae; phylum Streptophyta; class Magnoliopsida; order Fabales; family Fabaceae; genus Mucuna; species Mucuna pruriens. The sequence goes on along the minus strand of JAENHJ010000324.1, from coordinate 7,602,606 downwards.
GTTGCACTTCATATATATGCGAGTGCGACAGCATGTAATGGGAAAAAAAAAAAGAAAATGGGCCTAAGCTTCACGGGCTAATTGAGGTCTATATGTCGTGTAATGAGTGGATTGGGTTGAACGGGTATGGAAGTGGACCACTCTATTTCAATGGCCCATCATGCACTTATTAAAATATATTAAATGTTACTGGCCATATTCTGAGAGTTTTGTATGCACCTAAAAAGTTTTTGAGGGACTAAATCTCTCATTGCCTAGGTGAGGAGTGTGTTGTGGGTCACTGGGTTTACAAGTGAACTTGTGTTTTTGACTTATAAGCAAATTAAGGTGAGAATTGGACTTGTGTGCACGAGATTGGGTGAAGTTGTGTCTTTGAAATTTCAAATAGTTGGATTTGTCCTCCTCATGTATGATAATATTGGGCCTCACATTTTTTTTCCTCTTATAAAATTTTATTTTTAAATTAAAAAGTTGAATATCTAAAAACTTTGAATTTTAAGGTGAGATTTTTTTTTTTACTTAGTCTTCCAAACTGTATCTTGATAACACGTGCTTTTAATCAGAACTTAATTTGCTTAATATAACCTTTTTTTATTAGCTAAATGAAATTACTTTTAAGGTGAATAACATCATACGGCCACCTCCAAGACGGCTATATCCCATGAACATTTAATATCTTTGTTTCTACGATGAAAGTGTTTAAGATCGCCTTATCTTTGTTTTCTAGTTTTTTTTTTTTTTCCCCACTAAAATCTGTAATATTATTTTTCCAAATCCCTTTATATGGGCTGAGGCCCACTACAGTGATAGAGACGTACATTGTCTTGCATTTGTCACCGGGGCACCCAACACGGGAAAATGGGCCCTGAGCCTTTTTGCAAGAACAATGGCCAATTCTCGCACTTTTTGGATTGCTCTTGGGCTCAATATTTAACTTTGTTATTTTAATGGGAAATGTCATTCGGACTTGAATGCTGCATTTGGTCCTCTTTTCTTGATTTCTGGGAGTTCTATTCTTCTCTTCCTTCTTATCTAAAATTAAAACATTAAAATAAAAGAAAACAAGTGAAATTTCTACCTAAATCTAATAGAAAATAAAGTAAATAAATTATTTTGCTTGAACACTGTAAAAGCATTTTCTTACAGACAAGTTAAATTAAAATTTAAAATAAGTGGTTTAAATCTCTTTAAAACAATAAGAAAAAATAGATAATTTAAGAAATGATCAGCTATGAATGCTTTTTTTTTTGGAAAAATATGTTAAAGGCCTAGTTTTTTTTACTGTATTCTGTTTTCTAAAATATTTTGTCTTCTCAATACATTTGTTTGTCAAGCACATAATAATATTTTTTTATTTTACTATTAATTTTAACTACCATTAGCTAAATCTTAATTAATTAACTATTAATTAATTAAAATATTATTTTTTCTAACTAAATTTAAATTATATTTTTTTATTTCTTATTACCACAAATTAGTTAAAAAATAATTATAAATTTTAAAAATTTACTACAAATTAACTAAGATTATTTTCTTAACTAATTAGCTACTTATTTCATGCTACCACCAATATTATAGTAATTTTTAACTAGTTATTTTTATTAGAAATTATCTATAAAATAATTATTGATTTTAAAATTAACTACAAAATTATTTTATAACAAATTTTAAATTTTTTACTAGTTTTACTCCCATAAGCACATTTATGTTTTTTAAAAAATGGTATTGTAAACACGTTCTTAAACAAAACACTTAAATTAATAAAAAAAAATTAAATTAATAAAAAAAGAAAATGATGAAAAAAAAAACTCTCAATTGGTTATGTTTTTTATTCTTAAAATATTTATTTTGAAAATAATTTCAAAACTTAATAAAATTTGGATGAGAAATTGATTGTCCGAGTAATATAAAATTATTTTAGAAAACATTTTTTAAAAGAAAAGGTGGAAAGTGAATCAAACAATCTCTAATCTTTAGAATTTTGCATTCTAAATTTTAATTTAGGATGAATAAAATTTTTAGAACAATGTTCGTACCACATCTCAAACTACATTTTGCTGCAATATTTACAATTACGCATGAATACATCAAGAATACTCATTATTTTGTTTAATGGGACTGGGTAACCAGATTTCTTAAACAAATGATTTTATTCATTTGTCAATTTTTGTACTAGAGTTTGTGCTGCCCGAAAACTGCACGACACACTGCATTCATAATTCCTATGAAGCTTTCTCCTATTTTGTTTTTTTTTGTTTTTTAAATAAAACCCTAACGCGCATTGGTGCATCTCTGTTCATATAATTATATCTTTAGCCTCTCTAGCATTAGTTAGTTATATTTGTTAATTTAGAAGCATGTAAGCCTCATTTATAACTCGAATTAACCAATTGCCAAAGAATAATTAATTTATTGGTCATTAGAAGCCATGTAAAAACAATTAATTGGATCCATATTTTACATTTTTTTCACATTAAGGAAATTAGTACACTCGGATTAATTTCTTTTGAAATGGAAAAATTACTACTAAAATTGATGTAATTTTTTTATAACAAATCAAACTCTCATCCACATGTTTTATTATTGAACATTATTGTATCTTACTGTTATTTTATAGTTAATACTTAATAGGAATTTCAGATCCCAACATCTCCTCCTTTCTTGGACCAATAAAACATTTACGGAGCACAGAGGCCAAATATCTATATGTAACAGGGAACGAAACTAATTCATAAGTTCAAACCAAAGACTACAATGTATTATAAGTTACATTTTAATTTAATTAATTCATGAGCAGTCGGCATTAGCAAACCCGATTGCAACTCCACTTGTATGATCTAAAAAAAGCTAATAAATAGAAATTTTAATATATTCATGTCCTTCTCATCTTTCATGAAAAAATAAATAAATAAAGATATATAAGCCGGACGAGGAACAACACAATTAAAGTTAAACCACAACGAGGAACAACACAATTAAAGTTAAACCTAAACGAGGAACAACACAATTAAAGTTCAATCACAACGGGAGATAGAAAATATATTTTTAGTTTATTCACATAATTACTATATGTGAAAGAGGAAATTATTTATTCCCCTCCTTTATCCACCGCTGAAATTCTAGCCAGTAAAATCATGTGCTCTTGTCCCACAAAGTGATAAATTCGTGAGTATTCCACACCAAACCTTACTCGGTAGTGTTAACCCAATTTTTATGAGATGAACCACTCAGCATTCTACAGGTATGTTCTTTGTTAGACATTAGATATTTAAGAGGTGGCCATGGAAATGGTGATATTTAGAGTTGTTGGGGGGGGAAATATTAATATATTAGAATCAACTTAAAAGATATAATATATAAATATCATGAGTTCAAAGTATCATAATTGGAATTCCAATTGAATAGTTAATAGAATTTTAAAAAATAGCTAAGAATGAAATTTATTACCGAGGTTTAATTATTGACATAAAAAACATTGAAAACATCATAACTAGTTAGGTGTTTATTGATTTTAAAGCTTTGCATAAAAATAGTAAATCAAAGTTTACCCCTCTACCTTGTAGAGGAATGGGATTTAGAGTGAGTTTAGTTTTCAGTTTGTATCTGTTCCAAAAAAAACATTCAATCCAATCCATAAAGTACAGCGTCATTGACTTAAACAGGCATTTCTCAAAAATCAAACACACTCTTAGACATTAATGTGTTATTAATTAATCCGATGCTAAATTTACAATAAGGCTTAAGCAATAAAAGATACTTAAGGGATCCCACGCGATACTCTCTACACATTGAATGGATATTTAAACAAAGCAAATTCAGAATCTGATACTGTTTCGTTTATTTTACCTTTTAAATATTATATGAAAGTGTTATCCACTGCGTGCATTTAACGAAGACATGAAACAGAGACCGACACGACACAAGAGTGCACAAATACCACTCTGGAGATACACGAAGGATAGGGATTTGGGAATGGCGTGACAACCCAAATATTATATTTTTTATTATTATAGATTCATGTTAGCATATATATATATATATAGCTCTGTGCTGATGCTACTGGTGTAGTTTCTTTAGAGGCAAGCTAACCTTTTTTTTTTCTACCACCAGTATAAAAAAAAATGTACAACTCTGTGCCCGTGTAAGGGTTGCTCGATAGTTCAAAGCCAATAAAACAATTATATGATGATTTTTTTTTTAAGTATTCCTTGAGAATTGGAAACTATCTTATTGAAATATTCTGATTCATTTAAAATTTTAACATCTTCCCAGTTTCCACACATGTATTTTTATACATTCAGGTATGTCTAAAGATTATAATTATTTACCGTGTTGATATATAATAATACAAATTTAAAGACATTTTATTTATTATTAGAATTTAAATATTTTATATATTGTGTATTTATTATGATGTTTATAGTTTTTTTCAGTATCATAAGAGTACAAGTTATAGAATCAGTTTGGTTTCAGGTCCCAATACACTAATTTAGCTTGAGTTTAATGGTCAAACTTTATTTTTTTTAATTGATCATGGTATTTAACATTCTATTTAAATACTTGATCTAACGGTTAAAATTCAAGTTTGATTAAAATTATTTTTAATAATTTTAGATCAATTTTAAATTAAATTTATAATTTTGTTATATATATATATTTTTTATTATTAATTTTTGGATCCACTTACAACATGTAAAATTCATTTTAGTAATTACGCATTTAAAATTAATTTTGATCATAAGTTTTTAAATAATTTTTATGTCAAAATGAATATTTTAATATATATTATCCAAATAAAATTTATGTTATTTCAAACATATTTATCTAAGATTAATTTTATAAAATCATATAGATTCAAAAGTCAATTTTATAAACACACTTTCAAACATAGAATGTTCAATGATTCGGTTCACAAATAAACATTGCATTGGTCTAATTATTTTTTATTTAATTAAGTTTTTTGAGTTATAATTAAGAATATTAGATAGATTTGAATAAGAAATAGGAAATTAGTGAAAATAAATGAATGGTGATCTAATCAGCTGCCCCCGCATCACCCTCAGCTCTTTGTGTTGTACTTTATAAGCAGCTGGTTTTTGTTTTTCGTGTGTATTCTTTTCATGTGTTGGAATTCTCGTTGTTTGTTTGTAGCAAATTCAAAAACAAACGCAATGGACCAATGGTCCCATCTCTCTGTTATTATTTCAAGAAAAATTTATATAACGAAAACATTAAAATTATAAAAATGTAAAAAATTAATTTAAAAACTTAAATATAATTTACTAAATTTAAAGAGAATGGTTATGAATTCTAGTCATACATCTATTACTTTCATAGAAAAAAAAATTATTGAAAAAGATAATTGTTACTTTAATAATTTTTACATTTTTAAAAATCAAATTTTTATTATTGATTGAGAGATACTTTTTATAAAAAAATTGCATATATTAGGTTATTCTATGCTATCTAAATATAGTTTTTTTAGTCTACTTGAGTCGGTCTAACAGTGATAGGGTGTACAAAATTTATATTATAATCTTTGTTGCAGCTATAAAGAAAAAAAAATACTCTAAATATAATATCTATTTTTAAATATTAAAATTAGGTAGGGTATAAATTAAGTTGTACACCTAGCACCTTGTTAAATTTGTGTACGAAAGTTTTCAGGCTCAAAGTAAATGATACTTATTAAAACCCTAAAGATTAGTAAATGTTATTTTTCTATTAGAATAAATAAAGAAAATATCATTTGGAAACTAAAAAATATCAATTTGAAACATAATTTTCCTAAAAAATATAAAATTAGACGTACAAATATATAAAGGTATTTTGAAAGTTCCAACAGTGGAATCCACAATACTGGACTTTGGATTCAGGGCTAGCCGGGTTTCAAAGCTCAAACTTAAAGAACTTTTTTTCTCGAAAATAAAAAAAGAGATTAAAAAGTAAAATAAGTAGAAAACAATCCAAGTATTTCCAAATATTTTATAATAAAATATTTTTGACAAAATTAATTTCTACCATATATTTTGATAAAATATTACAAAAATAACAAATAAAATATTGTTAGATAAAAAGTGATGGAAGTATAAAAATTCGAAAGTAATAAAAATTAATATTTGTAAGAAAATAAAAAAAGAAAGTAAAAAATGTTTAGAGGAGAAAAACACGTGGGAGGAGAGACCGAAAGTGTGTTAAGAGAGAGATAGAAATAAATTTTAAAAGAAAAAAACAAAACAAAAAATATGAGTGGTAAGAAGAAACCGGAGGTGTGAAATAGCATGGACATCAGTTGTTTTTTCATGATTCATACAAAATATTAAAATAAAAAATTTACTACTTAAAAAAATAATTATAAGAAGATAAGGATTTGTAGGAGTACAATTTTTTTTATGTTAAAACAATGGTGAATTATATGTAATATTTTTCACGACACTAGTGCAAAATTGGATTCTGACAATTGTACCAATAAATTATATAGTAGCGTGTCTCGATTTTATGTAATTGTCCAAAAATAATTATTTTTAAAATTTTTTTATGTTAAAATATATATTGACGTACATCTCAAATTGCAGCCGTATGTATTGTTTGTTTATTTATGTTAATTATGAGTTTTTCTTTAGAATTCAAAGCATTCTAATTATGTACTTTTAAACTTTTTTAAAATACATATAAAATGTAAAAAAAATTACTAGTATCATAAAAAAATAAATCAAATCACTAGTTTTTTTATATAAAATTTTGTATTAAAAAATAACAATATGTGAAATTTAAAAGCAATCAATCAAGTGGATGGATAGAAATTTGTCTTATACCTTTCCTGTATAATTTGTTAAGAAGGTATCTATATATTTTATAAATATCCAGATATATTTATGAATATTTGTGAGTAGTATACTAGTATTAGTATAGTATCGAAGAATCGTATCTACGTTGTTGTAATTCTTTTTATTTGGGGGTTGGAATGTCTTTTCAAACAAGAATGCACTCAGCAACTTCAAATCTGGTTCGTACTTACACCAATCCATTGACATCTGATCCCACAAACAAGTGCAATACTAGACTCTAGTTAATTATACTTTATCTGGGGCATCACTATATTCAATTTATAGTTTTCTCTGACTATGCTTAACAATGCTAGTCCTAATTGACTAATTGTACCTCTCACTCCGAGCTTCAAGCTGATATGTTGCTGCAAATTCTGCAACATTTGTATCCACCAGAAACCTTCATGCAATCATGTTGTTGCCACTTTTTTAGGCCCCTTTGAATAGAAAGTAAAGTAATTACATAAATAAAACATTGCAACAGATTATAAATTTATTTTCATTCTTTGAAAATATACAAAACGATCAAGTTATAGAGAGATGATATAACCTTGATAATTTAATTTTACAAATTTAATTAATGTTAATCGATGACATTTCTTTTTATTGATCTCCCTATTCAATTCATTTTAGTCAATCTAAAATAACCTTACCTTCTCCAACTTCTGTGTACTATTAATTATTATAATTAGAGCTATGATAACAGATTAAGTCTATATATATATGATCGATCATAGGCATTGTTTTATTCACACAAAACTTTATTATAGTTGTAACTTCTATTATTACTTGGTTTTATCGGGTACATTAATGACATATTGTGATTTGATTTTCATGACTCGAAAATTAAGTAAAATGGACGATAATTAAATTTCTCAAAAGTATAAAAAATAAATAAATCCGGATAATATGATTTAAAATGAGCATCAAATACACACGTTGAGACATGTCTTGCTTCAATGCTTATTGTTATGCGAATGTAAACTTACTCAATGAAGATTTATTTAAATTCCTAATAATATGGTTTAAAATAAGTATCAAATACACACATGAGAGGATTTCAAACCACAACACATCTCACCTCAATGTTTATCCATTGATTAAATTATGTAAATATAATTTGATGAAGATTTGTTAAGTTCTTAGGAATATAATTTAAGAGCTAAATATATTTATAATCTCTAAAAATAGATAAAATTTACTTTAATTCTTTAAAATAAAATAATTTTTTCATATCACATTTATGAAAATGTGTCGTATTTATAAATAGTCCTTATTTTTATAAATAAAATATCAAAAAAGACAATTTTTTATAAGAGACAATATCTATATTTAACACGTTTTTATAAATAAAAGATCAAATAAAGATAAATTATTTTTGAATAATTAAAAACAAATATTATCATATTTATAGAAACTACAAATATATTGGATCTATAATTTTAAATAAATATCAAATATTTATGTAAAATTTACACGGTAAGATATTGTACACGTCAAGACATTCATTACTTGAATATTTATCTGTTATGCTATTAAATTATGTAAATATAATTTGACAATAATTATTTGAAAGCCACAAAATCTCCCAACAATAAGGAAGCAAAGAAAATTGTCCATGGAAATTGAATTCCATGCAAGACCATGGTGCAAGCAATTGATTCCAAAACAAGCAAAAGCCATGCATTTTGATTTTATGAGTCCTCGATGCCTCTTCCATCGTAAGTAATACCAAAACAACGTTAATCCCCTACGCACACCCCACGACACAACTTTAGACATCCCACCGCCCCAACAATTATAGCAAAACGCACAAAAGCAAAGTGTTTCAAACTTTTTAATACCGAATATTGAGCAAGATTCAATTTGATTTGTTGTGTTTTTTATTTTTTATTCTTCCACCCAAACAAACAGAAACGCGAGTGAGTGCGTTAATACAAACATAACAAAACTACAAACCCTAAACCGAGTGTAATAACAAATCTCGGAACACTCAATCCGCACCGTCAATGCTGGATCCAACGGTCCACAAAGAAGAAATTCTTGTACTTATCACTCCCCACCATCTTCACACTCGCAGTCTCACCACTGTTTCTGTTTCGCTTCTAACATGGACCAACACATCGTCGATCCTCCGCGTTCACTCTGAGCCCCGATCCTCATTTCAATTCCGACCCATCTAAATAATCACAAAACCCACCAATAAAGTCGAACCTTTTTCCTACTTAAACTCACAGAACTCGCGTTACTGAATCCTCATAACCCAAACAAAAATAAGAAAAAATAAACCTTATTTTTTGGAGTTTAGATTCGAAACTGTTCAAACTTGGAGCGGTTTTAAACTCGTTCTTAGTGTTTCGTTGCGTTATTGTTTTCATGTTTTTTTTTTCCAGTGAGTTGGATGTAGTTTTCTTGTGCGGTGTGTAATGGTGAGTGACGGTTACACGAAGATGATGTCTGATGTGGCGATTCGATCGATGCTGAAGAACGGAGAATACGGTGAAGATTTGGGGGTTCTGAGGGAGAGGGAACTCGCGCGGTTGCGAAGTGGGTCGGCGCCTCCGACGGTGGAAGGGTCGTTGACGGCGGTGGGAGGGTTGTTTGAGGGGTCTCCGGCGGCGGTGGGGTTTGGCGGCGGGAGCGGTTTTGGGAGCGAGGAGGAGCTTCGGGCTGATCCGAATTACGCGAATTATTACTATTCGAATGTGAATCTGAACCCGCGGCTGCCGCCGCCGCTGGCGTCGAAGGAGGACTTGCGGCGGTTGAGGGGTGGTTCTAAGGTTGGGGGGATTGGGGATAGGAGGAGGGTGTGTGATGATGGTGGAATTGGAGGTGGTGATGGTTCTTTGTTTTCTGTGCACCCTGGTGGGTTTGTTAGGACGGAGGAGGGTGGTTTGAAACAACGGAAGGGTGGCGCCGAGTGGGGCGGTGAGGACGGGTTGATCGGGTTGCCGGCATTGGGCCTTGGGAGTAGGCAGAGGAGCATTGCTGAATTGTTTCAGGTGACTGTTCTGTTTGGTGTTTGTAAATTGTAATTGGCGTTGTTTGTGTTTATTATGTTTTGTTTCTTATAATTTTATGTTTGTTGTTTTACTTTTGTGCTCTTGGTGATTGATGGTTGGTGCTCTAATTGCTGTAAGGTATGGGTGTGTGTGTAGTGAGTTTGTGCTCATAGGATGGAAAGCAAAGCAATGCATCTCTGTTCTGGTCATGGAAGAACCCTAAGGAGTCAGTCCTAAGATTTTCTATGGCCAGTTTATTCAACAGTGTGTTCTGCCTATTCCTTTGGATGTTGGGGAAGTTTAACCCTGGACTGAGGGGTGGTTACTCGTATCATGGGGAGTACCCTAGTGTGATTGTGTCCTGTCCTTTGATCCCTAACTGTTTGAGTATTTGAGAGCCGCTAACATTGTGGAATGTGGACTACAGTTTGAACTTGGTAACAACCTTTGGAACTAGGTTGGCCCAAGAGATCGGCATCAACTATGCCGTAGTGATTGGCCCAAATCCTGGAGGGTACAATGGCACGTTCGTTGCTTTGTTTTAGGGTGTGTTTGGGAGTTGGGTTTTTGAGGACATTCTTTTAAAGAATTATCAAATTAGAGAATTTTGTTAAAAATAAAAAAAATTTGCCCTTCCGCAGCTTTGCCTGTTTTTGCCTCCAAAACATGCCTTAGTGTCGCACCGGTATTCCAGATTAAGTTGAGACTGTTTGGCTGCAATGGGATTTGTGGATTGCAAATTGATTAATTTTGGGATTGTGGCTCCTCTTATTTTCTGTTTTTTCGGATTGGAATCTCTCAGATGGGTGCTGCTGTTGTCTTGTCTATGCTGACTAGGCATGTGTTTTAGTGGTCTTTTGAGCCACTATACCTTTATTGCATATTTTTTGTTTTCTTTTATCATTTGAATATCTTTTTGGTCGACTGCCATTCTTTTTCTTATTGGAGCTCAATTCAAAGAATTTGCAGGTTTAGTATGGAGATGCGATATTATGGGCTTGAAATTTAAAATTTTCTCTTTACTAATTTAAAATTTTGTCTTTTCTAATTAGTTTTGCAATGAAGTAACGTTATTACAATTGTGGTGATCATGACTTCTTGTATTATCATTTTATTCAGTTGAATTGTTTCTGATGTTTTGTTTGTCATCTTCTCAAAGCAGGATGAAATAAATTATGCATCATCTGCCTCCAAGCACCCTCATAATCTGCCTAGCAGTAATTTATTTGATGATATTGCTGAAAAATCAGAAACCCGTTTTGCTTATGTGCATCAAGAATTGGAAGCCTTGCGGTCTGGGGGAAATAAGCAGGGCATATCTGCTGCCCAAAATTTTGTTGGTTCGGGGCCTCAAACTTATGCTTCTGCCTTAGGAGCATCCTTGTCAAGGAGTAGCACCCCAGACTCTCAACTTCTACCTAGAGCTGCTAGTCCTTGCCTTCCACCCATTGGTGATGGCAGGTCCAGTTCTTCAGATAAAAAAACTTCTAATGGTCAAAGCTCACTCAATGCTGTCTCATCTAATTTAAATGACTCTGCAGATCTGGCATCTGCTTTGGCTAGTATGAATTTGTCAACAAATGATATAATAGATGATGAGAAACATTCTCAGTCATCTAGGCCCAATGAATCAGATTATACTCACAGTTTTAAACAGCACCCTTACTTAAACAATCCTGATTCCTTGCCTTTTCAGCGTCATTCTGCTACCCCACCCCATTTGAAAGTGAATAAGAGCAGTGGTTTTGGACTGGATCTGAATAAATCACCAGGTTATGCTAACGAACAGCTAGAACCTCATAAGACTGGTGGAATTTCTGTTAACTTGCATTTAAAAGGACCTTCTACACCAACTTTTACTAGCAGAGGTAGTTCACCTGCTCACTATCAGAATGTTGATGATATCTCATATCCTAACTATGGCATGACTGGCTATACTGTTAATCCTTCATCACCATCCATGATGCCAAGCCAGCTCGGGAATGGTAATTTGCCTCCTTTCTTTGAAAATGCTGCAGCTGCATCTGCACTAGGATTGAATGCTATGGACGCTAGAGCCCTGGGAAGAGCTGCACATTTAGGACCATTGTTGGCTGCATCAGAATTACAAAATTCAAGCAGACTGGGAAGTCATGCTGCAGGTAGCACTCAACAGTTGCCCTTGATGGACTCTTTGTATCTTCAGTATCTGAGATCGGGGGATGTTGCTTCTGCTGCACAGATTGCTGCCCTTAATGAATCAGCAATAAATAGGGAATGCACAGATTTACTTGGCCTCCAAAAAGCTTATGTTGAGTCTTTAATTGCCCCCCAAAAATCGCACTTCACTGTTCCATACCTTGCTAAAGCAGCTACCTTGAGCCCTAATTCTTATGGAAATCCACCATATGGTCTGACCACGTCATATCCAGGAAGCCCATTGGTTGGTTCCCTTTTCCCAAACTCCCTCTATGGACCAGGTAGTCCTATGAACCAAAGTGAACGAAATATGCGTTTGTCTGGGATGAGGAACATGGCTGGGGGTTTCATGGGACCTTGGCATTCAGACACTGTTGGTAGCTTAGATGAGAATTTTGCATCTTCCTTGCTCGATGAATTCAAAAGTAATAAGACCAAATGTTTTGAACTTTCAGAAATTGCTGGGCATGTTGTTGAGTTCAGGTGCATACTGGTGATCATACTATGTTTTGCTTCTTGACTTTTAATATTTAACTAACTTGTTTTATATCACTTCTTAACCAGTGCTGATCAGTATGGAAGCCGTTTTATCCAACAGAAACTTGAGACGGCCTCGATGGACGAGAAAAACATGGTTTTCCATGAAATCATGCCACAAGCACTTTCTCTAATGACTGATGTCTTTGGTAATTATGTGATTCAGAAGGTAATTTTGATATTTTCTTTGTATTTATGCTATAAATAGAATCTAATTATATATTCATTTTTAAACTTGTATAGCGTATTTTTGTAATTGTTGTGTTCAAGTGTGTATCAAATGCATTATATAAAGCAAAAATTTCGAACTTGTTCTATACATGCCTAACATATTGTGATTCATGTATAGTTTTTTGAACACGGAACAGCAACACAAATAAGAGAACTGGCTGAACAGCTTACCGGTCATGTCCTGACCCTAAGTCTTCAAATGTATGGCTGCCGAGTTATCCAGAAGGTCTGCTCATCAATTTATCTACCTTATGTCTGTTCCATAATTGTATGCCCTGTTTGTTTTTATGTTCTACAAATTTTGCAGTTCTATGTGATGGATTGTAGTTTGTTACAGAGTAGTCAATCAAGCTGTTACAGCCTCTGGCCGCAACAGGTTAGGTGTAGTATCACATTTGCCATCACAGTGATAGTGGTTGGGATTGCAGTCATTGAGTTGCTGCAACAGCCACCACAATGAATGGGCAAAAGCTGTCCCTTGGTTTGCTCCTGCCTAGGGATTTTCCTCTCAATCCCTGCCTAAGTATCACATTTTGTTTAATCCACAGCTTCTTGAAGAAGCCTTCACCCTTTTGTAGAGATCATGCCGCGATTGAACCTGGATTTCTTTTCTAAGGTTTTAATGACTAGTACCCTAAAGGCACTAGTTAAGGAGCTTGTAATACCCACCATTAAATGCTTCTAATTGCTTAAAGAAAAAAACATTAAATGTTTTCTGAATTTTTATTAATAAATGTTATACTTTTTAATTAATACATTTTATTTTTGCTTCTTTAATATGGAGAAGCTTATCCAAACAGACTCTTACTCATTGTTAGTATGGTTGTGCTTTCAAGACTCGTTATCAGTGCTTTAAATTGTCCATACCATGTTAACTAATATGAATGATGATTTTCTTTAAATGTATTGAAACTTCCCTTTATTGTTTATTTGTTTATGATACAAAATTTTAAAACCATTAGGATTATTAGTATTGAATATTAATGATGAATGTCTAAATTTTTAATACTTTTTTGAGTTTGAATATTTATGTTATAAATTATTTATATCGTATCTGTTACCTTCAGTGTAGCTGTCACTCCATGATTTGCTGTTTTTGGGGTTGGCTACCATGCCTATCCAGGATTGACTACCATGTTTTTTTATGTCAAAATTTGCTGCGGAGAGTAATTCTTTTCAATGTTATATTCTATGTGGAAAGGCCAGGAACACATCACCCCAGTATTACACAAACTGTTACTAGAACTGCCTTTTGACTGGCTCTCTTGTGAATGAGAGATATCATGTTGAAGGGTTGTCAAGGCACCCTGTTGAAATAATCACAATGAGCCCCACTTTTATCTTATTTGGTATATCTTGGCAGGTATTTTTTTTAAACATTTCACATTTTACTTAATGGGTGGGGGTGGGTGTTCGAGAATAACCCAAGTCTTTTAATTTTCTTTTCATTTTCTTAATGTCAGAAAAGCTATGGTGTCTAACAGTTTTCTTGACCTCACTGTCTGAAGTTTTAAGTGAGACAAATAGGGTGTTTCTTTTGCTTATATGCAATTGTTTAATGTGTGTGACACTGATATTTTGACTTATTATTATGCTTTGAATGTAGAGTGCCATGGTAAAACTAACAGTTATTCATTTTGTTTCCTTCTAAATTGTCTAGGCTATTGAAGTTGTTGATATGGATCAGCAGACTAAAATGGTTACAGAGTTGGATGGTCAAATTATGCGTTGCGTACGTGATCAAAATGGAAACCATGTCATCCAGAAGTGTATTGAATGTGTACCTGAAGATGCGATCCATTTTATTGTTTCAACATTTTATGACCAGGTTGTGACATTATCAACTCATCCTTATGGTTGCCGTGTTATACAGGTAACAGTTGCATCTTATGCATTTGTTTAACAAATATAGTAGCTGGATTGATAGCTTGAAAGATCTACATTATAGTTCTAATCTAGTCACGTTTCAATGAGCAGAGAGTCTTGGAGTACTGTCATGATAACAAAACACAGCAGATTATGATGGATGAGATTTTGCAGTCTGTCTGTATGTTAGCACAAGATCAATATGGGAATTATGTTGTGCAGGTTTGTTGCATTTCATTTTGGTTTTTGCTTATTATCCCATCAGTTACAACTTGTGCTTTTATTTGCTACATGTTTGCAGCAGTTACAATTTCTTGTCCAATTGGTATAAAAAATCAATTGAGTATACATAACATTGAATCAATTATGATATGAACACCTTCTAAAGACATGATTTATGATAGAATATTATGCTGTCATTTGATTCAAATGGCCGACTTCACGTAGTGGTAAAAAAAGAATTGTGTTATAATATTGTGTTAGAGGAATGCTAGTGAGACTCTCTTAGGCATTCTTTTTCTGATATTCTCTCTATTATTAATAGAAATGTATTAGAAATAACAAAATTTTGGTGAAATCCACCAAGAAATCAGGAGAGAGACACAGTAAATGATAGTGAATCTTACCAAAATTTATGATTTTTGATAAATTTCAGTCAATAGTAGAGTGAGTCTCAAAAAGAGCGTCTAAGAGAGTCTTGCTAGCATTCCTGTATTGTATAAAATGGATGGCAAATGCTCCTCCGTGTTGATTTTCTTGTAAGTGCTGGCACTTGTTCTTACCTTTTTAGCCTTAGTTTTGGTTATTGAGATATTTGTATGCTTGGGGTTATTCATAATTTTGTTTCTCATAGAAACCTAGTATCTTATTAGAAAGAATAAGGGATTTCTCCCTTTAATACAATGCCTATTTGCAGAACTTCAAGGGTTTGCACTTCCCACTGCCTAAAAGCCCCAATTCCCTCACAGCTGAAACGACACTCCTCTTATTTAGCAATCTGCCTTACTTTTCTACTTAGGCCCAACAAACTAACAGATTTCAACAATTAACTAACAAACAAACTTACTCTCTAATTACTAACAGATTCCAGCTATAAATTTTTTGTTGGATGACTTGTTTTTCGTTATCTCCTTAGACTTGGCTCATTTGCCTTCAAATCTTTGATCGTTGGTTAAAAATTGCAGCATGTGTTGGAGCATGGCAAGCCATATGAACGTTCGGCTATAATCAAGGAATTAACTGGGCAAATAGTGCAGATGAGCCAGCAGAAATTTGCCTCTAATGTTATAGAAAAGTGCCTAACTTTTGGAACACCTACAGAGCGTCAAGTCCTCGTGAATGAGATGCTTGGTTCCACTTATGAAAACGAGCCCCTACAGGTTTGTGCATGAACTATGATCCCTATCAATGAAGAAATCTCTTGTTATGTTGCATTATGTTTCTTTTAGCCATCTTTCCTCATCTCCTACCAAAAGTATAGCTTGAAGTAGTTTAATGAATATCCTTATCCCTCTTTTCCATTCTGTCTATTTTATCATTTTGTTCAATAAAAATTTTCTGTTGTGGCTGGTGCTTGGAATTTAAGGAAATAAATTATGTGTGACATTAGTTTGAAATGCCGAAGCAAAACATTTATTTTATGAGTTTTGGTTGTTGTCAGTATATGTTCTGTTAATTTTTTCTTCTTGAAAGTTCTATTTATCATCAAAGTTAGGCCTCCATTCTGTATTTTCTACCTTATTGAAGGCTCTCATAAGCTGAGTTGCTTCATAGTTCATAGCCTCACCCTTCAGTATCACTAATGAAATTTTCTTGCTGTCTGAGTCTTTATTATGTTTTTATTTTGTCCAATGCCAAATGGATATTGGTGGAGGAGGGGGAGGGGTTGATTCCTAGAGGGGGATATGTGCCTCCTCCTCCTCCTCCCCCTTTTTTAACATGTTTTTACAATGTCATGAAATATATCCTTTTCTTAATGCCCCCCTGCCCTGATAATTTTATCTTTGCCTTTACATCCTAATTCTTTCCCCACTTCTTTATCCATGGATATATAAAAAATGAGTAATGCTAAAATATGATCATATACTCAATATATTAAATTAATATGTGATTTGTAAAGTATTTGGTTTAAAAGAAATTCAGGTATCTAGTGGCTTTCAGGGCCCACTTATGTTTTTTCTTTGTCAATTTATGGTTTTGATTCGAGCATTAGTCTATATATAAGTGTGTTATCACAAAATTATTAGTTTTTTTTTTTTTTACATAATAATTGATGAATGAAAGAACAAACTAAATATAATCTTCATTTAGACGAGCAAATTACAAGATGACGGTTTCTTCTGTTTTGTGATTATATAACACAATTGTGTTGTAAAAAGTATTTCAGAGATAGCTGTTATCTCCAAAAAATTAAGTGTGGTAGTGTCATTTGTTTAATCATTATTTGTGATTTTGTCTTATGGTTTTAGGTTATGATGAAAGATCAGTTTGCAAACTACGTTGTACAGAAAGTGCTGGAAACCTGTGATGACCAGCAACTTGAGCTAATCCTTAATCGAATAAAGGTGCACCTGAATGCCCTGAAGAAGTACACTTATGGGAAGCACATTGTTGCCCGTGTAGAGAAATTGGTTGCTGCCGGGGGTATTGTTTTCAATCTCATAAATTTATTTTGATTATGTGTATGTAACTAATAATAATAATAATAATAATAATATTGTATGTGTGGTTATGCAGAGAGGAGGATTAGTGTTCTGACTCTAAATCCTGCACAGATGGTATAGAGAATGTACAGCTAACTGAGGATAATACAAGCAAGCAAGCAGGCACCTCCTCTTTTTTCTTTTCATATCTAGTATTGCTAATGGCCCTGTCTGTATTCAGGTAGTGAAGTAATAAATTTAGTTGTACTTGAAATTGTACATTTCGTAGTGTGAGCGAGGATATACCTAGAATCATGCGGCAGGGATAATATAATATTTATGAGCTAGTTTTCTTGTTGTAAAGGCGAGGTCTTGACTGTACAAATTTTACTAGGTTGGTTATCACAGTTCTTGTATTCGGGATCCACAAATGTTTTTACATATGAGCCTTTACTTTTTGTCCTATGTTAACCTTGCATTTCTCCTCTTGCTTCAAAATTTCTTTATCTCACCACTTTTCATCTTTTAATCAAATAATTACTTGTATGGTTTTTGATCATTTTACGATGACAAGTTACAGTTCAATGCTTTTTCTTGAGTATCTTATTTATAAACTTCTTTACAAGTAAATCAATTATGCACTTATTTGAATAAATTTCGAATAATTTTTTTTACAAGTTAATTTATATAAGTATTTTTATATTCTTTTTTTTTTGAAAAATTTTAATTTATGAATAAATTCATTTTAACATAAACAATTATTTTTTTATAGGGGAAAAATTTATCTAAACATTTCTTATCTCGAACATGAAAAAATTCTTTATTTGTTTCAAGTCTTTATTGTTAGGATTTTTTGGTCTGGTCAAAACTTTGTTAGGTGAAATTTGCACACCCGCACTGAAATTCGGAAACACGTGATTAAAGCGATATTCATAGTCATAAGATCCATGTAGGATTCACAATTGAAATCACAGTCACCTATATTATATGTACATCGCACATTGAAAGTACTCCAACTATTTCGGGAAATTTCAGTCTCAAATTTAGTAGCATAAAGCAGAATGCGGTTTGACGACACAACAATTAATCAATGAATGCAGCATGAAACACGAGGATTTGTTTTGTTTGTTTGATTTGTCCATTTCCACAATCAGATTATTTTGGTGCATCAATAAGAAAATGATCAATGATTAAGGCTTGTCATAATCAAATCAATCACCATTCTGTTTTGTATTATACATTGATCACTGAAATGACTAAAGTTGTTTCTTCTTTTTTGGAAGAAGAAAGTTCAATTATTGATAAAAATTTCATCATTAATATAGATAAACAATCTTGACAACTTGTTTATCAGAAAACAAGATATACCAAATTGAATTAATTAATCTTAAATATATATGAAACAGCTACACTAGTTCAAAGATTTCAATACTAGCTCCTTTTTTGTGTAACGAATGTTGTCTTTGAAAGAGAAATGCATTCAGTCATGAAACACAATGTTGTAGAGATGAAACATAGGATCGTAGTAAAATGGGGAAAGTTTGGTGGACATAAATGAGATTAACTAAACAAGGAAAGTAGAAGAGTGTATAGTCTTGCATTCTTGCGTTGATCCGAACATAAAAGTGGCTAAAGAGACATGAGTTGACTTGGTCAATTCAATGCTGATTAAGATACTTGAGAGGCCTGCGAATCAACCAACATTTTGTTAATCAACAAAGCTATAACAAAAATAATAATGCACTAACCCTAGTTCATTAAAAAAAATCACTTTTTTTTCAATTTTTTAGTTGACATGTTTTTATTAGTAATAAATTTTAATTAGAATATATCGAGAATGAAATTATAGATCCACGTATGATTAAAATTTATTAATTTTTATAATAATTATTTTAAATTTTATATATGAAGTAATTTTTAATTAATTAATAGTGTAAAAATCTTTATATTCACTGTGTAACAAAACTGTAATCTGAATTTAAAAATATTTTCTTATTTTCATCATGTTTTGTTTTCACCAATTATTTTAAAAAAAATCTTTGAAAATAATAAACATAGTAAAAGTAATATATTTTTGTAATTGTAAATAATATAAATATAAATTAACTGAAAATAAAATTCGAAAACAAACTAATCCTCACGTTCGTCTCTTCGAAACAAAACTTTTCTACTTTAGATTGTTGATCGAAGTGGATATCATGATAAAATATATCTATTCAGTTATAAAATTTCAAGATTTTTGTTTTAAAAATATGACAATACATTAGATTTTTGGTTCCCTTGGTTTTTAAGTATTTTAGAAAATGATTATGTATAAATTAAAATATAAGTTTATACGTTTAAATTTAATATTTTTAATAAATAATTATAATATTATTAATAATATTATAATTCAATCAAATGGGTTGATTGAGTTTAAAAATCACTCACTCAACGTACAACTCAATTATAATTGAATAAACTAAAATAAATCTAATTCAACTCAACTAGTTGAAATGTTGTATTGAGTTGAATTGATTTTGTTTGTAAATCTACTTGCGTCTATAATAAATATATAGTGGTATGATAGTAATAATGCATGATCTTACGCACATGATTTCGGAGGATATAGAAATTGAAAGGTGAAAAAAGAAATTTTGATAGAAATTATTTGTGAGGGTATACGGCCCTTAAAAATTAACAATTTTTCTTAATTGATATCTCATTATTTATTAAGTACTTTACTCTCACCTCATAGTTCAAACTTCTTCGTTTGTATGCTTGATGATGTATCTCAAATTCTTCATTTGTCTGAATGTGTTGTTGTAAAAAATTAACAATTGTCCATGTTCACTCACATTTTTATTTATTTAAATATTTTTTTCAAAATGTTTTTATGCTCGTTAGTTATTTAATATATGTAAAACAGTTTTTTTTTTTTAAAAAGGATTTTATGAGGGATTTGGGTGTATGCATGTATACCATCACTAGTAATATAAGATCTTAAAATTTTGAATTGAAACCTTCTTGAACAATTTATAAAGTAATCTGTAATTGACATTAGCCACGATAATTTTGTATCTACATTTGAGATGCTCAAGTTTTTTTTATGTTGCTACATTTGAATGTAAGGCGTATAATTTTATTTTCTAACAAATTTTACTAGAACTTGGATTTTTTTCCTCTACTTTCTGTTGAACTAAAGGCTATTTCAACAGCAACCCTTCCATAAAAACAGAACATCTGAAGTTGTGACAGACACCCAAAATGAACATGTATAAAGTTTTATTTATCAAAATTATTTTATTTAACTTCTGTAAAAATTAATTTTAACTTACAAGAAAAAAAAAAACTTAGTAAGTATTAACAATAAGTTTATTCCATCAGAGTGTAAATTAAGCAATGAAAGAGTCAAAAGGAGGTAAGAATCCATAATTAAGCAGTGTAGTGCATGCAAGAGGGAAAAAAGATAGTAAGAGAAGAAATAGGTATAGAAAAAATGAAAGGAAATTTGTAAAGCGAAATGATCCTTTTACCTCTCTTGGTTATTCTGTGTGGACTTATAGCTGGGAATTGGAACACGTCCAGACTCTATATGCCTAAGGTCCTCCAAAAGGATTTCATAGTGTCTCTTCACTTCCTCAGCCGTTTTATCACCAACCACTTTGGCTATGTTTTGCCATCGATCTGGGGTGTCTTGGTCATACAAGGCAAGTGCGCTTTCGAATTGCTTGTTCTGCATGCGTGTCCAAGAAGAAGAATTTTCCTTGTTATTCTTGTGGGAATTTGAAGCCATAGCTCACTAGAGGTGTTAATTAATCTAGGGTACAAATTGATAATGGAAGGTTAACTATGTTTCCATGCAATTTGGAATTAGAGGACAAGAAGAGGAGCTGAAAAAGAAAAAGGGAATAAGGAAATATAGATGAGGTACATTTTTCATGAAGGAAGGGTTGCTTCAAGGAATGGTCAATGGTGTATGCAAGAGATTGACGAGGGTGGTCAGTTTATAAAAGGTGAAAGGATATTGGTGGATCATGTCTAGATGTGACCCCAAAATGTATAGTGGGACAACATACAGCTAGAGTCTTGTGATACACTTTAAAGACTTTTCACAAATAAACCTCCTCAACCAGATAATTTCCCATCTAAGAGTTTATTTAATGGGCTAAGATAACATTGATTGCATAAATGCTAGCCACTGATCTTTAATTAAAATGTAAAAAATTTAAATATTAATTTTAAGTATGAAAAAAATTAGGTTGGAAAAAGAATATTTAACATTTAGTAAAAAAAATAAGTTAAATAAATCGAATAAATTAAATGATTATCTAATATATTATAAGTATTCAGGTATATTAATAATAATTTTAATTAGTTGACAAATTAAATATTTTTAAAATTTAATAGTTATGCATAACATTATAGTTATTCTAAAAATAAATAAATTTGACTTACATAGTAATTTATTATTAAATAATTGTGTAAAATTATTTTACACTAATATATAATTTATCTTCTTATTTTTTATTTTTTTATATTGATTGTACATAGAAATAAAATAAAATAAAATGATAACAACTATTGTAATAAAATATTATAAAAACTGTTAGGTGCATATTGATGTGGATAGTTATAAGTTTTAAATGCCATGGAGACGGTTCCAACATGACAGTTGACGGTGGCCTGCGGCGGCATGAATCACAAAAGTGTTTCACGAACAGTCGAACGGCGGTGGTGTTACATAAGAAAACATTTGCATGCTCAATGCAGTGATTAATGAGGTAAGAACAGAGAATATATATAGGATACAATTAGCTGTTAAAGGTGACATTCGTTGCATACGCATATCTGGCATTTAAATAAATAAAATTATGTAATTGTATTTTTTTTGTGTGATACATATTTTCAATTTTTATATTAAATCAAATTAAAACTAAATTTTAATTATTTATTCATTTAAACATTTTATACTTATTATATTTTTTAAGATTTTGTTAACACAAGCTTTTGGATTGATTTTAAGTAATTAAAACTAAAACGTTTTATTGAAAAGAAGTATATGTTTTATCCAAAGTATAAAGTATAATAGATATTTTTTTTAATGAAATAATTATATTAGACATACTAGTATATAAATTATAGACAATTTTGTTAATTAAAGTCATTTTTAATTTTCTATTTTTCCAAATCAAAATTTTTAATATCTTTATTTCTTATGATATATTTTAATATTTTAAAACCAATACTACATTTTTTGTCAAGAGTAGTTTGTTTGTTTAAAAATATTTTGATATTTTAAATTCATCATCTCTTACTTGTATATTTTTTGTATTTATTTTAACCAAGAGATTGTATTTTAAATTTGAGTCTCTTATTTGCTTTTAACTTTGGATTTGTCTTAAGTTTAGATGTCATTCCTCAGTCGTATTTTCGTTTATTACCTAATCTTGTTTTGTTTTTTTTTTTTGAGTTTTAGAAATCTCAACCTTATCTTCATTTATTGAACCCTTTTTTTTCTTTTCTTTTTTTCCCTTGCCTCTTTTTCTTTTTAGTTTTATCCCCTACTCTTTTTTTTAGTTGTGTCTTTCAACTCTTTCTTTACTAGTCTTTTTTTGGGCTTCACGTCTTTTATTAAGTATACTAGGTTAGGATTCTAGCATTTAGAAAAAAAATTATGTATCAATAGAATAAAATTATTTTATATCATAGATATATAATTATTAAATTTTAGAATTTATGTAAAGGTCATGTCTAAATAAGAGTGTGTATTTTCAGCTTAAATAACTTATTTGTTAAAAAATATTTTATTATTTTCATTTGGTGATCTCTTTTTTATATGTTTTATTTATTTATTTTTAACCCATCATCGAATTG
Source organism: Mucuna pruriens (assembly GCA_025330945.1). Taxonomy (NCBI): domain Eukaryota; kingdom Viridiplantae; phylum Streptophyta; class Magnoliopsida; order Fabales; family Fabaceae; genus Mucuna; species Mucuna pruriens. Next base: position 7,579,467 of record JAENHJ010000324.1, on the reverse strand, counting down.
TATTATCCCTGATACTTGCTATTTACATTAAAAAAATATATTAATGTATTTTGTATTATTTTAATTCTTTTGTATTTTAAAAACAAAGATACAGCGGAGCGGGATAGGATACTAGCTCTCAAACAATCGAACTTATTCTTAGGTAGCTATATGGGTTCGGATCCGGATCCGGGTCCGGGTTGGGCGATTATGGGTCGGATTTTGCATAGAGCTTAGATATTAAACCTGGTTGTGGACAAAAAAACAAAGAACCTGATCCATTATTCTGCTACGGTCCAGAGGTGGCAGAAACAAGTCTAGTCATATATATCATTGACTCACAACACAATATGACAAGAGAAACAGTTAATTTTATTTATGAATTAATTATTTAAATGTGTATGGAGAATTCATTTCGGTTCTTATGTTATAGAAGTGCCAAAATATCTTAATCTATGTTTGGATTGGTGGTGAGGGTAAAACAGAGAGATAAAATGGAAGGAGAAATTATTCTATTATTTAGTTTGTAAAAAAAAAAAAGATCATGATTCATTCTATTCTATTTCATTGTTTAACTCTAATTTTTTTTCTCCTAATTGCCTAATAGAATATAATTTTTAAATTAAAATAATTATTTTATCTCTGTAAATTTTATCCTAATCAGAAGTTTCTTTAAATATAATATATTTAAAATAAATAGAATATTAAAATAAATTCCATTCTGTCATTTTTTAAAATAATAAAATAAAATATTTATTTTGTTCCATTATAAAATATCTAAATAATGAAATGAAATTTTTATTTCATCCCATTTCAATTCATTCTATTCTATTCCATCTCTACCATCAATCCCAACTTAGCTTTAATTCATTAAAGCGAAGTCTAGAGTTACTAATACCTCATATAATGGATGAGGTTTATCCAACAACCCATAAAGGAATGGGTCAAGTTTAATATACTCCAGTTTGGAAACTATATAATAGAAATGGGGAACAAGAATTGTAAATCATATAACATTATTACTTTTTTAAATACACAAAAACAGAATTGCTGCTAACTGCATTAAGTGAGGAACATATATATATATTCTAAAATAAAATTAAAGATACTATAGTACTAGTGAAAAAAATTGATACTCTTTTGTTCACTACCCTTGATCTTTTTTCTAGAAACGATAGGTGGCTTCAATCTCAGAGGATAATCACTTGTTACTAGTTAAAAATATCAGAGGATATTGTGTTTTGCAGAATCTTGTGGTGATCAGCGATGTACTTTAGTTGGTTGAGATTGAGAAGCTGCCAAGAGGGAAAGGAAGGGAACTGGCCAACTGGGTAATAATGCAGGTTAGTGTTGACTACTTTATGACGTGTGAGGTTTTCATATCTTGGAAATTAATTCTTCGGATCTTCGTTTTGAACAAAATTCTAAATATGTCGTAACATGATCCATGTGGCTCTGTCTCTTTCTCTGCACACTTTGTTTGAAGCTCAATTCAGTATGCTAGGAATTTGATAGACCTTGTACCATCTGTCCACTAATTGATGGCTGGACTAAGCTCCATTCTAGCACGATATTCATTACTCTATCTCTCTCTCTCTACATTTATAGAAAAATGTCCTTTACCAAGATTAATACCACTTGCTTTGGTTCCTCTGTAACAGACAGTTTAAAATAGTAACTCATTTATATTTTTTCAAAGAGTGCTAGCAATATTTTTTCATTTGATTTTTTTTCTTTTAATTTAATATTTATCTCTTATATTAATTCGTACTAATTTTATATGTTACATTATAATCATGCTGGTTGTGTCCTGTTTTTTTTTTCTTTCTTAATTTGCCATATTTCATATCTATGTTTTATATGATGATCCATGTCCTATTCTTGGTTTTGATATTGTTCATATTTTTCCCCCTGCTTGGCATTTAAATGTGTTTGGTCGTGGTACTTTCGAGGAAAAAAAAGCTTGGCTGTGACTTTATGTCAGTCACCGTTTGGTAAGAAAGCTTCCAAACAGAGAAGAATAGATATGATGCAGAGAAATTAAAGGGAGGCAACGTGACCGAGTCCGTACATGGCCTATTTAATTGTTTAGTGGAATAAGCAGTTTGATATGAATGCTTGTGCATTGTTGGATTACTATACAATAACGTAGCTAGCGCAGATTGCGTGTCTAATGCAGATGCCGTGCAACCAAGGCAGCTGCAATGTTCCCGTAGCTCCTAAATGGAAGCTTGTAGAAGGACTTGTGCTAAATCTACCGTCTCCAAATTCTCATCATCTATGCCTATACACCAGATTCAACCATTTTCATTTTATCTTCATTATCACCAATGCGCTTAATATATAATACTGTTTTTTTAACTATAAATGATAATTTAAATACAATTTGTTTTAACTTCATGCATGCCAAATGGTTATGATTATCGCATTCCAAGTATTATATATATATATATATATAAGTTTTTTAATTTATAATAAAAAGTTAACCACACTTGATTATATCACGTGAAAATTAATGTGAATTATGTAGTCTACAAATAAGTAGTTATAGGATGTTGAAGATAAGTGGTCAAATCTAAAATAGGTCTAGAACAAAATTCTTTCAAGTGTTTTTTAGTTTGTTATTAATCAAAATTTGAGATTCGTAGGTGCTATAAATTTTGTTTTAAAACTAATTTCTTAACACTCAGAAATATATCTTCTCGAATCTTGAATATAAGAAAAAAAAATAATTTACAAGATTATTTTTCTAAACTTAATATCAAGAATAAAGAAGGATCATGTTTATTTTAAAAAAAAAATAACAACTAAGGAATGATCATGAAAATAAAACCTCAATAAATAAAGGGTATTTTGAAAATAGTATTATTAATTAATATTAAAATAGTTAAGATTTACTTGAGATTAATATACATGAGATTTTTTTCCTTATATTTGATACAAGAAAAAATATTTAATAAGAAAGAATGGTGTTGGATACTAAAGTGAAACTTAGACTTTGTTTACATATTTTTTTTTCATAAACACTAATAATATAAGAGAAAAATAAAAATAAAAAATAAAATAAACTTATCTCATAAAAGTTAAAACTATTTATACAAAAATTAAATTAATTTTTTGAAGAAGTTAAAATCATTTAGTTTGTCAAAAAATTGATTTTAAGTTAAATATAAACAAATTTTAATTTATGAAAAAAATATTTTATTTTATTTTATAGAAAACTTTATCAAAAAGGATCTAATTTTAATTAAAGAATACCATCTCAAGTACTGCATGTCTAAATTTTGTCAGTGGAAACTTGAAAATGTCTCAATATCCTAAGTTTTAGTAATTCCTCAGTTAACCACTAAAATTTAATGCCACATGTATACAATAAGTTATAGGTTGATAAAGATTAACTTTCTGTATAGTTTCTGCATGGTTTTTATGGCTCTACTAATTAGAGATTATCAGTGAAGAGCAGTACTCAGAGTTTGATCTATGTGTAAAACTAATGGATTGCGCGGTTGCATCACAAGTTGCAAACTTTGATCTAAGTAAGATGCATTTACTAAACACAATATCTTGGGTCAGGCCAGTAAGAGTCAGGAGATTGCCCCAACCCAACGTTATCAAATGATGGTTAAAAAACCAAACTAGTATTCTTAAATCTTAATGATAAGAAAAGGAAGTTAGTGGTTATGCATTTAGGAAAATTTATATATATACAGGGACTTGTCATTCATTTTCCCTTTCAGAAGACGTTTCTCGTTTGGCCAGTGGTCCTTCCTAATATGTTGGAGTGTCATCATAAATGTTAAGATGTTGGACAACAATTGTGGTCGTGCAAGGAGGTTTCAATGCAATATTTTTGTTTAATTAGGGCCCATATCCTTGCTGCCTCTGGTTTTCAAGTGCCCCAGAAGTCGACCACACATGTAACCAGTCCCTAGCACTGAATTTTTTTGCTAAAGCTTCAATATCCATATGCAAGTTGGACATTGATGCTTTAACGTTTGAAGAGAGAGAGAACACAAGAAAGCACTAAAAATTGCATGTGATTCACAATGTATCTGTCTGTGGCTTAAATTAGCCTTGAAATAATTTCATAGATAAGATGGATAAAAAATATGACACACATTTAATCAGATACACATACTAACCATTCAAATGACTTGGGCTAATAACATTTGGCCCAATGAGATAAAATTTTGTTTGTTGCACAAGCTTTTCTCAAATGGTGAGTTCCAAAAGGCAATGAGATAAATTACAATAATGAGCTTCACATTGTATCTTAGCCTGCATAAATCACGAGTTACGAGTATTTTAAATTGGATGAACATTATTTAACTCATTTGCCACCAAGATTACATACATGTCTACGTCTCTCACACTTGGATTTCCAAAACATACACAAAAAAATACTCGTTCTATGCAAGTCCCTCGTTGTATGCAAGCCCAATAAGATAAATGCACACAACCTCCGAGTGTTGCACAATTGGCTGAAATCTGAGTGGCACCACGGAAGCAAAAAAGTAACCAATGGAAAAGAACTCCGCGTGCTTGCAGGTCATGAGTAGTACTAGGTTGTGTCAATTATTAAAATTTTTCCTTTTACACCTTAGTTTAAAACAAAAACAAAAACAAAAACAAATTACGTCCAAATGTGTGCCAAGAAGATTAAACTAGGTATGGCGTTATCAACTTTTATGAACTTTATCAACATATTTATTATTTATTTTTAATTATATATTTTTTATCACATCCTATTACTTATCATTCTTATATCGTTTGTCGGTATATCTGCTAGAATTTGAAATCGTTCAATATTTTTCATCTTCAAATTAAAATACCTGTTGTTTTTATTTAGTAATTGATGCTACCACAGTATGATTAACTAATAATATGAAAGAAAATTAGACATGAAATAATCATTGTTTTTACATTGCTTTGTTCATACTTTTAAAACGAAACTGGCAAGTGGGTTGGTTCTGATTAACAACAGAATAAGAACAATTTCTATCCATTCAATCACTTTTTTCTCCTTAAAGTAAGATGTAAATACAAATTAAATAATTTCACAAAAATAAGAAAATGAAGGCTCATGCCATCGATTTATCCTAAAGTGCATAGTGTACACATCAATTTTATTGTTTACACGTGATTTACGTACATATTACAAACTCAGCTTCTTCCAACAGGGTCCCCAATCCATCCTAAACTTCCTTTAACGAGTAATATTAACCTTAGAGTCCTCCCACACCTACCAAAGCTTCCACCTCAAAATATGACCTTGTGAACCAAGCTAACCTGTTTAAGAACAATCCTTTTAAACACAAATCGAAGAATATTTTAGCCTTTAACTATGTTCTTTTTAATTATAATTAGTCCCTTCTAAATATTGTAGTCTTAGCCCACTTATATTAGAATGATCAATATAAAAAAAAAAATTATAATAAAAATAAATTTGAAGGGTTAGTTGAGTGAAGCCACAATAGATTTCACATTTGACAAGTCTCGACTAGGGTGTCATTTCCTAAATATAAAATTATCACTACTAAATTTTATAATAAAAGTTATATTTAGAATGTCAAACAAAAATACCACTAGTATTTCTATTCCGTGGATTGTCTGAAATGAGTCTTATGGGGGGACTTGTGTTGTGTAACCTACTTATGCTCAAGTGGGCGAAGAACATAAAATAAAACTCTACCCCCGAATCGGAAAAAAAAAAAAAAGCGCCAATCAGAAAATTCGAGCAAGTATGAGAAAATTAATTAATGATAAGGATTAAACTCGATTGGGAGCAACAGGGAATATTAATTAGCCATGTTACAAAATATATAATTATGAAAATTTGTGATATTCAGAATGATACATATTTTAGTGAATTGCGTATTAGCAATATTTTCTTTCTAACCCTTTTACTTGATGGAAATTTATTGAAGTTTTACATTTTTATGGACATTTCTTTTTATATGTCTCTCAGTTTCTCTGCAGCAACACCAAATGGAAAGAACCTATAGACATAAAACAAGAATGATTCTATCTTTTTATTAAAATGTTATTTTAAATGATTTTTATTTGAGCTTCAATTTAATTATTATAAAAGTTAATAATTTTTAATTATACGACAATTCGTAACTATATAATAGTGTAATTGTAAAAGAGAAATAAACATTTTCAATACACAATTAAATTCATAAGGTATTTATCTATATTGCTCCTATATAGTTCTTACACGCCACAAGATAGATTGCATTTGTTAGTTTATCAAACCAAGAGAAATTTCTCTTTTCTCCTTTATCACTTTTTAAGGAATATTGTCTCATAATTAGCAATTTTATATACTACTTTTGTTTTTTTGTGTTCACTGCCTTTACTTTTTTTTTCTTAAGTAAAAGAAAATATAGTATTCTAAATATTACAGAACAAATTATCAATGACATGTTGTAATTGTTAATAAATACTCAGATAAAAGATTATTGCATAACTGAATTACAAATAATTTCACCTAATTATAACTACTCAACTAATTGTTTGAAGTGACAGAAAATCTCCATAGGAAGAATTTCCTACCAAATAAAAAAAGTGACATGAAAAGAGATTCGAAAATAATGCAAAAGGTGAAATGGAATTCTAAACAATCATATAAAAAAAATGTGTGCCAATGAGGTTCATTCAGTAATCCACAATAAAACACAACTTAAAGAGACTCAATTAGGCACCTAACTAACAAAAACAATTGTACAATACATAAGGACAGGTGGAAATGATTGGCAGAAGAAGAAGAAAAGAGAATGGCAACAATCAGACTAAATAAAAATAGGTGTATTGAATGTGGAGGGCAGATCAAGTTGGGGGGCAGAATGTGATGACATAGCGAGGTGCTTTGCAAGTCTTAAGCCCCGCGGAATCATCATAAGCGTAACTATAAGCCTCAGGGCAAAGGGTCTTAAAAAGACGAGCAAAAGCACTTGGCTTGCAACTTTTATGGGTAGCAAACTCCCCAGTGCAGCAAAACCTATCTGATTTTGCAGCCAAACAAGCACTCTTGCACCCCACCACCTTCCCTTGCCGCTTCAGAACCAAGGCAGATGGACAACAAACATTCAAGTTAGCCTCACAAGCTGCAACTCCACAACCTACCCCACCACCCACAGCCTTCATCGTCACTGGAAGGTTAAACCCATCAACTAAACTAACATCGTAGAAATGCAACCCAGATTCAGAGGTCCCAAGTGTCATTTCCACTAGAGTAGCAGGTGGGACTCCACCATTTCCCCCACACTTCATAAGCCCTCCACAATCACCTAAACAAAATCAAAGAATAGTCACCAAAATTTTCTTTACTAATTCTTCAGTCAAAAAAACTTGGGTCACAATTTTTTTTTAAATTATATTTAAATTAATTCTCCACTAATTTTAATTTTTGTGCAGTACCTGTTTGACACGAGCCTCTGCCGGTTTTGGGGTCAAAGCAACAGCCTTGTCTACCCCATATTCTCCCTGACCATCCCTCAGCGACTTCCAACACGACCTCTTCGCCGCTGCAAAGGTGAAAGCCACCGTCTTTGGGTGTTGGGTGCCCTGCACTGCCAAGGATTCCCGGCCACACACTCTCTTTGCAGTTGTTCACCAATATGAGCTGAGTCCCACCTGCAATACAAGGTAATCACACAAGTTCACAACAATCTCAACCCCCAACCCAACTAATGTTAAAGTGTAAGTTATGAAACACACATGGGTAGTTTTAGAAATAAGACTACATATTACTTTCAAAATAAAATATATCAAGTACTGGTAGTATAAATATTTTTTACACTGTGATGCAATTATGAATTATTATGTATTATAAATTATGTAATACATATTATATTTTCTACTATGTCCACCAACTTATCATAGAGAGTTCAAGTGCTAGAGTGAGGAAGCTAACGATGAAGGAGTGAAAGTGAAGGAATACCTGTGAGGGGGATGGAGACGAGAATGCAGAGGAAAATGAAGGAGTGCATGGAAGTAGGCATTGGAGTTTGGAATGCTGAAGCGTTTGGTGCTATTCTTTGCTATTTGTGAGAGAGAAAGAGTAGTAGTGGGAGAGTGAGAGAGAGGGTCTATGAAGAGTAGTTTCCTAATTTTTAGCCATTTCAACTTTGTAGAACGGTGTGGTTTTTAAAACTGTATGCTAAAGCAGAACACTATGGCTCTTTGAACGGTTTTCCCCCACGTTCCTGCCATTAATCCTCGCTTCTTTTCGTTCCTTTATTCCATGTTACTAACTTTAATTTAACTTCATCTGGGTCGTGAAATATGCTAAATGGCATCAACCTCTTTTCCTCTTACCAATTAAAGGAAACAAAAGTAATCATCACAATTTTTTACCAATAATTATAAAGCATTTGTAATAAGTTTGCTTTGGAGGTTTGTGTTTAAAATGACATTAATTAACTGTTGTTTTCCTTAATGTTCAGTCATTTTAGCATATAAATTTTGTCCTTACAATAAATTTGCTTTAGATATTATTTATATAGAAATAAATCAAAAAGTGAATTTACCTACAGTTTGTTTTTGCTCATGACATTAGGAGTTTCAAAACTCGAACTAAAGGAGAAAACACTCACTTATTTGCCACTTCGATAATTCGACATGCACATCTTAAATTTTTAATAGAAGATATAGATTAAAATGTGCATATATTGGTAGTTAAAATTAAAATAAGAAATGAAAGAGACTTGAAATATTCTAACTATAATCATTTACTTTTTACTATTGTATCGGCCCGTTATTCGAGCCAGGTTCTTCATGCTTGTCCTTGGTCCATTAAGGGTCAAAAAGGGGAATGAATATCCTATTGAGCACACAAACTTGCTGTTGGACTGCCCCAATAGGCCAATCTGTCTCTGAAGGCCCATGACTCAGGACGTAATGACTGAAAAGGTGATTATTAGTTAGTTACTAGTAGGTTACTGAATAACTTGACTAGCAAGCAACCTCCTAGATGTACCTCACACATGTATAAATATCTGTCCCTTCTCCCTGATAAGGATTGATCAAAAAACTCACCAAGAGCAATTTAACTACCTATACTCTTAGACGAGAACAACTATCAAGAAAGCGTCCAACAATAAAAATTATACTAGCGGTAAAATTAATAAATAATATCTCTAAAAAAAGGAGTGATAAATAATGAAAGAAATGTATCATAATAAGCTAATGATATATGACCTATACAAAACGATAAAAAATTATTAAGACCACTAATGATACATGTGACTAATTGAACTAATCTAAAGTTAGTTAGTTATAAGTGTCTCAAACAGGGTTGCGACGGGTCGACGAGAAATAGAGGTTTGGAGTTTGCATTCCTTTCAGGGAAGGGAACACGAGGATTGGAGTCGCCATCGATGTTTTTAAGGAAAACGACAAAAAACCTAAGGTTGGATGAGGTTGGTCTTTGGAATCAAAGTTCAGGTTCGAGAGTCCATTACGTGTAAGAAAAGGACTAGCACTTTGCAACGTCCGTCCTAAGACAGTTACCCTAACTAGATGCGTGAAATTGACTTTGACTTCTAAACTATAATATTTACTTTCCAAAATAAACAAAATAGGATCGATATGGGAGGGGTGAGATGTGTTTTTGGATTTTTTGAACTTGACAAGAGTGGTCTCTTCTACGTATCTCCTACTGCAATGGAGAAGTTAAAGTTTACGTAATTCTAGCCGATACTATAGGCTAAGTGGAAATGTTGACACCTAGTCGGTTGCAAGAAGTCAACTAGGTGTCGGTTGGGATGAGATGTCGACTAGGTATCGATTGTGATGAGATGTCGACTAGTTGTCGACTGGGGTGAGATGAGAATACCGACTACGTGTCGGATAGCCCAAGGTGCAATGACTAAGTGTTGGTCGATTTGGGATAGGGTGCCAGCTAGGGATGACACTGATTGGTGTCAGATAGTTGGCTGGGGTTACTGAGGCCCCTTTTGTTAGGCTTTTTTTTTGCTGAATGTTTGGTTAAGTGTTTGGCTGAGATTGGGTACTGTGAGGGTAGTATACTCAAAACAAAGGAAAAGCTTTAGAATTTCACCTAGTTTCCAAGTATGACTTCGCCATCGTGAAAGGAAACAAACTCAACCTTTTTCTCTCATATTCCCTTCTTTTCCTCCTGCTCTCCTCCTAGCTCTCCAAAATCGACCCCTCTCTTCATTTTGACCTCTCCCTTTTATAGATCACCCAGGGACTCCCTCAACACTCCAGTTATGGTCATGGTGATGTTGGGTTGTTTATGTCTGAACGTGGAATAATGGATGCAAAGTTGGTGACGAGATTGATGGAACAGTAAACACAGAGAGGTTGTTGATGGGTTTTCTTGAGTTCACTGGGAACGCGCAGTGGAACAATAAATGCAGAAGGAGTTGTTTGTGGGTTCTCAAAAGTGGATAATTAGAGGGGTTTCGTGAGAAAGTTAATAGAAAAACTTTCTTCTCCTTTTTCATTTTTCTTTCTATTTTATTTTATTTTTGTTCTTTTTTATTTTTTATAAGGACATTAACCACTCGTTACAAAGAGGATGGAATATTATTTAAGTGTGAATGCTTTGCATATTTGATATGGGTAGAAAAGGCAATGCAAGGAGAAAACTTATGTTCCATTGGATAATGAGAATGGTATGATTCAAATTCTGTTTGAATGTGATGTGGCCTGTCCCTCCTATTGCTTTTCAAAAAGTTTTGTTTTGAAACTAAAAAAAAGCCATTGCTCAAGCTCCAACGGATTTTAAAAAGAGAGGAATCTAGTGAAAGAAACAGGTTTTTAAAGGAGAGGAATAATATAGTATAATTAAGAAGCTGCATTAACCTTCAACCAATTTGGGAGTACGTGAAAAGATAGGATCATACCTTGTAAAATGGGTCAAGAGCTTTACCACAATCTAATCCTATGAGTCGCCGATTGAGTTGAATTAACTTACTATAATTTTTATAAAATAAAAAAGATTTAGTGAAGAAAGGATGATCTATAAATTGATTTATTAAATAAAAAATATAATTATAATAATTATTAATTAATCTGTTAAAACATTCAAATATTAAAATAACAAATATATGTACACATGATTTTAAAATGTCAAAATGAAAAATGGTTCTAATCTAAGAATATTCTTAAAACTCAATTTGAATATCCACTATGTTAATTTGATCCATTCAAATTATCATGTTCTGTTATTTTTTCTAATAAGTTGTCGGATTATTATTTCGATGAGGGACAATTATCATTTAGAATCGTGGGGTGTCTTTGTATGATGGTGCTCCTACTCCATAACTACAAAGCTGTCGTTCAACTAAGAATGGTAACCAAGTGTTTTATTTGGGTCATAATCGTCTAAGTTTGGGATTTTTACAAGGTTGCAGTAAATATGACAACCTCTAAATTCAGTTTTTGCCATAATGTCATTCATTTGGCTTAAATCTGAATAGATACACAATCTTCTAATCTTCAACCTACAAAGTGAATAAATTATAATAAATATAATATTCTTTGTACTCGAAATTTTGATTCCAATATCACTATTCAACTTAAGTTTCAAATGATACGTAATCCTTTATCTTTGAGCTCAAAAAAAAAAAAAAAACTAAAATAAATCTAATAGCCTCCAAACTCAATTTTAATTGCAATGTCATTATTCATCTTAAGTTTAAAATGTACGTGTTTTAATCAAGGAAAACTTTTAAATTAATCTAAAAATCAACTATAAGTAGTGGATTCAAGTTGTGTTTTGATTTTTTTTGGATGGTAATGGGTCATTATCTAAATGAGGGATGGTTATCTCTCAATTAAGTACGATATCTAAGTTCTTATTTTGGTCATAATCATTTCAAAATTCAAGATTTTTACAAGGTGTTGAACTTAAGTCTTAAAGGATAAACAATCTATCAACTTCGAATTTAAGAAACAAATAAATTATAGTAAATTTGACGATCTTCTATCTAAAAGCTTAACTATTAGATTTTTTTTAGAAACATATAACTCAAAATGAGTTTAGTTAAGTTTTTTGATATATTAGATAAATAAGAGTATAATATTATGTATTTTTTTTTTCATTCTTAACAAATATGTACGAAATCACGTCACTTTATTATCATATATTTTACAAATATTTCAAAGACTTAGACCATTCTAAGATTGTAAAATTGTCATAATAAATTATGTTTTCCATATGTATTATCCTCACGTGAAATGTAATATATATATATATTATTTATATCCTATCAGATACTATTTTTTTTTTGCAAAGTTTAAAGTTGGTGTTTCTTATATAGTTGATTCACACCATATTTTAATGAGTGAGTAATGTTATTCTAGTGACAAAATGTTGAATTTAATTAAATGGTGTGATTAGTAATATTCTTTTAAATTATAAAATTGAGAGAGAAAGAGAAAGTAATTAAAAATAAGATAAAATTTATTTTTAAAAAATTATAATTTTCAATAAATTTCAATCCACCAAAATGTTAATCAATTTCTTTATGACACTAGTTAAAGAATAAAAAAATATAATTTTTTATTAAGAAGTAAGCCAATGCAATCCCTCGTGATCATTTCTAATACTACTTCAACATAATTTTTAATAAAAAATTGTATTTATTGATTCTTTAATTAGGATAGTAAGACCCTTAATTAAAATTACATTAATGGATAGTGAAAAATATTGTTTAAATCAATTAATTATGAAATTATTTTAATATATTTGTCAATTTATAAATATTATAATTTCAACTTTGTTTCAAGACTGACCGTGAAATGAATTGAGTAATTTATTTTATAATCCTTTAAAAGTTTTCTAATTCTCTTTTAGTGAATTAAAAAATTCTCTCTCTATTAAATAGTTTTACAGAAAGTACAATCATTCTCCAGAAAGAGAGCATAAGAATTTCTATTTTATTTCTTCAATTGAATCCCCGTGAACTTCATATAATAAATTTAGGTATGCATTCATCTCTCTTACATATTAATTATTAATATGTTGTAATTTGTTTCTATACATAATTTTGATATTCTCATATTATGTTCAAATTCATCGTATTATTCTCATCACTTGTAATTTCTGTTCACATTTTGTATTATTCATGAGTAATGATAGCATGTAAGAGGGTTCTTACGTGAGTGATACACGAATAGGTCAATAGATTAAGAGTGTTGGCTTGCATTGAATTGAACACTAATTCCAAAATGAGAATAATGTAACGTTTGACTGGAGATATCAATTGGATTGAAATCAATATTATAACTTAATTATATACTCTCACTGGATCCCCATAATAATAATAATAGGGATCAACAAAATGACAATCATAAGTACGAAACACTCAAATGTAAACTACTTTTTTAAATCCAAAGTAAATATTTGCATGTGTTTCACATGCATCATCCAAAGTCAGTATTCACACGTTTTTATTCTCACTAGTTAGATGGTATTGCTTTGAAATTTGAATCAATAGTTTGAGTTTAGAGACACTTTCTAAGTGTTTTGTCTATCTTAAACAAAATCTTAAAAAGGAAAAAGTATTAATGCATGTCATTTTCTTTGGTAGAAATTTCTCAAATTTTTTATCGTATTTTCTAAACAATATATAGTTTTACAACGATTAGAGAAATTTTTTCTTCAAGTATCGCATCGGTCAAACATTGCATATACGAAGAGGAAGAAATTTATGTTTTCTATTAATTATTTTGATATTATATTTTAAATATAATTATATTGATTATTTATTTATTTTAATAATTATAATATTATATTGTCAAATTTAAATATTCAAATAGATTTTTTAAAAGTATATGAACTTAATGAATGAATATCAATCTAAGAAGTATGATAATGGTTGAACACTTTCTCTGTCATGAACAATTAGCCTCTTCCAAAAACTGAATGACCCATTCAAAAATAATGAGAATTTTATATATAGGGTGATACGTTATAAATAATTATGTTCTCCTACACACCAAATTAAAATATAATTTTTATTTTTCCCATAAAAAAATGAAGATCCTTAAAAGAACTGAGATAATTTAATTGAGAAAGATTGTAAAACAATTATTCATAATTATTAAGAAATTTTAGGGTTTAGAATCTTCGTTCTCTGGTTAATATATATGAATCCAATATTTATTCAAATTAAAAAATTTTAATGATTTAACAATGATAGAAATAAGTAAAATTTGTAAGAATAAAAAATTACAAGAATTTATGTAGCTTCAATGCTGCTAGCAATGCCAATTTGACTGAAGAAGCACCTGTTGTACATCTGTCGCATTAAGTAATGAAAAGTTAACTTTTATTTTTGGTTCGTCAGAGTGTAACGGGTTGTTACTAGGGGCGGATATAGTTGGTGCTCATTTGGAGCAATTACATCTACAAATTCTTAAAATTTTTAATATAAAAAATATATTAAAGAATATGTTAGAAAATATAATACTAATCCCCTTGTCAAATACACCGCACCGTTTTATATGTACTTGAATGCTTTCTATATTCTAATTATTGATTTTTAAATGCAGTCATAAATTTAGATACAACAAGTGGGATGGTATGCCCACTACCTCTCTTCCGGGTGACCGGAAACGGAAAGGGAAAGGGAAAGGGAAAGGGAGGAAGCATCAATATCCTCCTCGGGGGTACAAGACCACACGCTCACCCTATCATAAAACGACGCCGTTGCCTCCTCCACTTCACCGAGAAGCTGCATCTCCCCCTCCAAATACATCACCACCTGCCTCATACTGGGCCGCTCTTCCGGGCCGTCATTCGAACACATCAAGCCCAATCTCAGCACCATCAAAGCCTGTCCCCGGTCTAAAACCCCACCCAAATTATGATCCACCACCTCCAAAACCCGACCCACGCGCCACCGGTCCCTGACCCAATCAACCAAAATAAGCTCCTCCGGCAAGGCCCTGGGCTCAAAGGGCCTTCTCCCACACACCACCTCCAACAACAAAGCCCCAAAGGAAAACACATCGGACCTCGTAGTGGGCTTCCACGTGCGCGTCAACTCCGGCGCCAAGTACCCCAACGTGCCCACCACGCGCGTCGTGTTGGGTTTCTCCCCGTGCTCGTACATCCTCGCCAAACCGAAATCACCGAGCCTCCCGTTCATTTCCGAATCCAACAACACGTTCCGCGCTTTTATGTCTCTATGAATCACCGCGTGTTCCCACTCTTCGTGTAAATACACCAAACCCCACGCCACGCCCTTTAGAATCTTAAACCTATGCTCCCAGCTTAAAATAGTTTTAGGTTGCTCGAATATATACTTGTCCAAACTACCATTCGGCATGAAATCATACACCAACATAAGATCGCATAGTTTCCGACACCAACCTCGTAGTTGAACTACATTCCCGTGTCGGAGCCGACCAATGGTCGCAATCTCCGACATGAATTGTTGCAACCCTTCCTTCGTGTCTTGGGTGATTCTCTTCACCGCTACTTGGGTTTTACCGTCTGAGAGAACCCCTTTGTAAACTCGACCGAAACCACCGAACCCGATTAACTCTTTTTCTTTGAAGCCCTTTGTCGCTTGTTTCAGCTCTTCGTATGAGAATCTACGAGAACCAACTTCAAGCTCCCACGGTTCAATAGCATCACCATTCTTCATCTTTCTCACCGTATAAATCACGAACCCAGTTGCAATTATTATTCCCAGAATAACAACAGGAACAGCGACTCCCAATATTATAGCCTTTTTTATTTTGTTAGAGGAAGAGAGTGATGGCAATGTTTCCAAATTCAGAGATTTGGCTTCTCCATTGATTTTAAAACTCCAACCCAGGATATAGTGTGAACTTGAGAGCGACCCCGTCGAAGCTGAAAAGCCGACATACATATTATCGAGGAAAACGTGGGAAAGATCGAGTTGGCAAGACAAGATTGGGGAACTAGGTTTCGACGAGGTTAAGGAAAGTCTAACTTGTAATTCTTTTTCAGCGGAGTTGTAGTCCACCCACGCCTGAATCACTTTGCCGCACTTCAAATCGAGGTCTTGCTTGAATGACCCGTCGGTGAAGTGAGCAGCGGGGACAGACGTATTAGACACCACGCTGTTCACGTTGACGCCCACGTGGTTGTCGTTCAAGTCATACAACTCATAGCTCATCACAGTGTCGAACTCCACCGCGAAAACGTGGTTGGAAAAGTTCCCAACATGGAGACTAAAAAGGCCGAGGTACTGGCTGGGCAACGCGTGACGAAGCGCTTTCGAAGGGGAAACCGCGAAGGCCAAACCGTGGCCACCTTGTTTGGGGTCGCGGCTTCTTATCACGAAAGCGAAAGCGGTGGAAAAGAATAACACGTTGCCGTCGGTGGAGTTTTTGAACTTCATTGGGGTTGAGTAAAACGCGTGGCTCAGTTTGTGAGTGCTGTTCGTGAGGCGAGTTGTGCTTTTGTCTTCGATTATCGCAACTCCGTTTGTGCTTATGTTAGTGGCAGCTTGAAACCCTTCGAAGAATAGCTCTTGCTGTTGAGAGTTTGCAGGGATCGACGCTAAGACCACGAGGACGGTGTAGAGAAGAAGAATCAGTGTTTTTGCCATAACATAGTTGAAGCAGAACGTTCAAAATATGGAAGCCTTAGGAGCTTGGTTTCTCAGCATGTTGGAGGAGCTCCGAACCTTCAGAGTTTTTTTTCGACGAGTAAAGAAAATACAACTACCATATAAGAGAACAGCACTTTCTAGAATAAAACGTGGTTCTTGGCCTTCGCGTGAATACACGAGTTCGTTGACAGCACTTAACAATGAAGTCTAATTCCTATTTGGTCTTACATTTTCCACATCTTATGTTTTAGATGCAAGTAAAGTTTTTATGTTTTATTTACTTTAGTTAGTTGTTAGATAATTCTTTTTTATTCAAAAAAAAAATTAGATGTGATGAGTTTCGAAGGTTTAACTAGATTATGATACACTTTTAGGACTTACAAAATGCTTACATATTACTTTCTTTTAAAATATAAGTTCGATCTATATCATTGGAATTTCGATTAGTAATTATTATATAATTCTCTCTAACTTTACATTCTTTAAAATCATAAAATTAAAATTAGCGATATAAAATTTTTAGAGATTTTTTTAATTATAAAATCACTAGAAATTTGTGTAAAATTATCAAAATAAACAATGAACTTTTTAATTTTTTTTAGAGATCTTACTATGGCTAGAATTTTTTTTAATAATTTTACACAATAGTTTTAAAAAATTTAGAATTAACAGAGTTATTAATGATAAAGACTTAATATAAAAAATTTGTCCTTTAAAAAATAAAACATAAATTTTTTTAGATATATAAATTAAAACATACGGTTTGAACAAGTGTAGAGCTAAATATATAATTAAACTAAATAATAATAATGATATGCTATTTTTGGATTCATTCAAACGAGACGTCTAAACACTAATCTGGTTTTGAAAAAGAAATTAGAG
The DNA here is from genome assembly GCA_025330945.1 of Mucuna pruriens. Taxonomy (NCBI): domain Eukaryota; kingdom Viridiplantae; phylum Streptophyta; class Magnoliopsida; order Fabales; family Fabaceae; genus Mucuna; species Mucuna pruriens. Next base: position 7,562,038 of record JAENHJ010000324.1, on the reverse strand, counting down.
TTTTATTATTATATAAAGATTTTTACACTTTTATTTTAAGGCAAAATGAATTAAAAAGATTACAAAGGATATTTAATTCATTTACAATAAAATTTCATGCACAATAAGCTTAAACGTTTGTACTTACATGTAGATACCCAAAAATTTCATGCACAAGAAGCTTAAACGTTTGTACTTACATGTAGACATCCAAATTTGTTCCTCTTTTAAAAAAATTAATTGGGGACTAGGCATCTTCGAACCTGTCGAGCATCTGCCAACACTTGTTGAGTACTTCTACTTTTTTGAAAAGGGGCGCCTATAGCTTTGCTTTCTTGGCGTCTGCAGTTCTCGAGCTCTTGTGAGGATGCAGAAGCAAAAGCGAACTCTTGGCGACTACGCTTCTCGAGCTCCTACGAGGATGCAGAAGTAAAAGCGAGGCAACTTTGCCTCAGTAGTTGGAGACAAAAATCATGGGGAGGGCAACCCCCATTAATAGAGATCTCCTTAAAAGATCTATGGAGGAAGGAGTTGGCCTATAAAAAGGGGAAACGACTCGAAGTGAGGGGACTAAAAAAAAGAAAGGGAAGGAAACTCTGTTGAATTTTCTCTATAGTTGGAAACTTTGAAAGTGGGATTGCAGGAGGAAGAGGGGGATACAATGCTTGAACAAGTTCGAAGAAAAGAGGAGAAAAGACCAAAAGGGGGAAGGAGAGATGAGTTTGCAGGGCGGGAAAGAGTTTATTTGCTAACAGGTACTACCGTGTATCCCTTGCTTTTTCCTTATTGTCAAAGACTGAATTCGTTAATGTAAAAAAAAAAAAAATCCACCCTGTGGACACTCCTTGGCCAAATGACTCCTTAGTCAAACCCCTTGGCCAATCGACTCCTCGATCAAACCCCTCAACCAAATGACTCCTCGGCTAAATGATCCATCAACCAAACACCTCGGTAAAACACCTCAACCAAGACCCCTTGACAAAATTTGTTAAGTTACACCTCGACAAGACCCCTCTACTAAACACATCAACAAGACCCCTTGACTAAATAACCCCTCGACCAGACACCTCAGCCAAATGACTTGACCAAAAGACCCTTTGGCCAGACATCTCAGCCAAATGACCCCTCGGTCAGACACCTTGGCCAAAAGATCCTTTGGCCAGACAACCTCGGCCAATGACCTCCCAGTCAGCCAAGTCAGCCAATTTTGTTAAGTTACATCCAACTGGTCGACTGACCCATAACATACATCCTTCTAACTTTTTGAACGCCCATGGATAGTCCACTCTACTCTACCCTGCTCTTTGGATGTCAATGGATAGTCTATCTCTTCTAAGAACCCGAGGAGCAAGAGACAACTCTTGTCAAATTCAAAAACCCAAAAAAATATATTCCTTTCCTCTTCTGTCAATAATTCCAATTCTGTCTATATTTGAAGGGCAAAAATAATAATTTAGAAGTCATAATAATTTCATGTGTTTAATTAAGGTAACCGTCTTAGGAACGACGTCGTATGGTGTTAATACCTTCCCTACACGTAATGAATTTCCGAACCTTAAATCTAATTCCTAAAGACCAGCCTTATCACTTCCAAGGTTTTCTAACATTTTCCATAAAAATGTTTGTAGCAACTCCATTAAAGTTCATTTTTCTTTCTTCGAAATGAACTTAAATTTCTTCTTTCTATTTCTCGTCATTCTCGTCGCGATTACAGTTGCGACATTACCCATAGTCTTGGGAATGGTAAGGTCATTAAAACAATTGTCCTAGGCTTTATTTTATTTTTATTGTTAACATTATTTTAAAGATGAAAAGTCAATTATCTAGTGATTTTCTAATTATTTTTTTTCAAATATAAATTTATTAAATATTTTCTATAAATAGTAAACTATTATTATATTTATTGAGACTTAATTTAAAAAAAATTTGCAATACAAAACTATTTTTTTATTTAAATTAAAAATTTAAAACTTTAGAAAATAATAAATTGAACAAAAATTTTGACAAAATTTTAAAATTTAGTGAATAAATTGCATGTTCTTGATTTATTTTTAGAATTAAAATATTGAAATGAGTATTAAGAGAAGAATTAATGTTTCAAAAAAACTATATCAAATAAAAGAAAATTTTAAAATTAAAATTGTTTAAAACTTCCGAAGACTAACAGGTTACAAAATAAATTAAATGAATTAATCATCTTATCTTATCTATTGAGAATAAAATATTAAAATTATTTTATTTTTACAACTAAAGAAACTAAAAAGTTATTATAAAAATCAATAATTTATGTTACATTAATTCTCTTCATAAATTTTACTTCTTGTTGTCGTTTGTAACAATGGGATTCCTAGTTCACAAAGTAACAGAGAGTGCCCTGCTTGTAAGCTTTAACCTTGTTATTTATATTCCCTTTGTCTCGTCTCAGCCTGTTGGAGATGATGGTGATTGATGGGACCTAGGTCATCCCCTTGCATGTTTCCCTTTCCCTGGCGAGCCTACCAAATGTCGTCTAAGTCAAGGTTAGGTAACCTTCCTCCATGGGTCAAGTTCGAGGTCCCTTCATCATGACTCTAACTTACATCAAATGTCATGTAGGTATTAAATGTCTACATACTATGTTGGTCACCTCTTGTAGACCAGTTGTGGTGTCTTGATTGCCCGAGAGATCCATAGGCCGACTAGTACACAGCCCCTCAAGCATCGATCGTAATCGTAATGAGATCACTTTATTAGATAGTCATTTCGCACAATCGGTCAGAAATGCGCTCAGATGTCCGAAAGGTTCATAGGTCGACTGATACTCAGCCTCTCAAATGTTGCTCATGGTTCGGACTTAGATATGTTAGGCCAAGCTCATAAACTGACATTTTAATACCCCCACCTGAGTTGCAAGCTGGTATTATCAAACTCAGCATTAGATGCAGTTGGCCCTATAAGGGACCTCGCTTTGGCATAGGACAGACAGTTAGATATGCAGTCGGCTTGTATGCCTAGAACTGGGAGCTCCTTTGTTGTTGGCCGAGGTGTTGCTAAGGTCACAACACTTGGCAATTGTTCCTCTGGTGCACATGCTAAGGCCATTATTGTGGGTAGTTGACACTTTCACTCCCCATCCTTGAATATAGATTGTGCTTCGTGAAGTCTCATCATGGGTCGTTAGGGGACATGTTCAAGTCGTTTTGGTTTCGTTATTAATCTTTTATTTTCCCTTGTCTTAGTGCCCTTCGTTTCTTATATCTCTCATCTATTCCTACTTTTCTTAGATTTGGACACTTCGTCTTTCATCTTTTCCCTATTAACCCTCTCTAGGTGCTTTTCTCTTCGGATGTGGTCGTCATCTCTTCATCCTCCTCATGATTTTTAATATAATTATTATAAAAGTTAACTATTTTATTAAATATGACTGTTTATGATTGAATTGATAATGTAAAATATTTTATATTTATGATATATTTAAATTAAATTTTATGTTTTATCAAAATTAAAATTAAAATATAGAATAAATAAGCCTTTTTATTGTCTAGAATCCAGGATAGGAGTGAGGGAGAGACGAGGGTGTCATTGTCCAAACCGAAGGATCATGTCTTTCTTTAATATAAAGAATTATTTTTACATTGTACATATATTTTAATATAAAATTTACGATTAAAATTAATTTAGATTCATATATTGATTATGTTTTTAATAATTTAAAATTAATATTATTATAGTCAAATTTTTATGTGACAAATTTTTAAAGTTTCTTTTACTTTAGTTTTTTAAATTCTCAAATTTGAACTTTAATTATTTATAATTGTAAGTTGCAAAGATAGTTGGAAGATAAAAGTTGATAAAAATAACCTATTAAATTAATAGTATTTTGGTAGGAGTAGTTGGAAAGTGTAAAAAATTATGATAAGATAGTAAAAATAAAAATGAAAATAAAATAAATTAAAAGCTTATAAATTCAAATGATATATAAGTTTTTTTTTATATGTTACATGAAGTATTGTTTCAATGTATTTTTAAATTAAAAAATAATTGAATAATCAATTGTCATAAAGACTAATATCTCCACGCTCCAATCTATTTGGGGGAGGTGTAAGTGTTTCTAAAATGTCTTTAATAATATGATGAATTTAAAGTTAATTCTATGCATATAACTAACAAAAAGAAAAATAAATGCTGTAAGGCTGTAATATTGGTCATCCATAAACTTTGAATTTGTGGGTGAAATTCTTCCATAAGTGAGAATAGTCATTCCTGTGGCTTACTCCTTGAGGGGTGCTAAATGTATGACTATTATAACCAAGGTTTCGATCATAAGATTTCATGGAGCTAATCCTTCAAGTTGTGGTAATATATTTAATTGTACATTTTTCCTCGTAAGATTTTATAAACTTTGCCATCTAATTATTTTAATTGTATATTTTACCACTTAATTTTCAAATTTTATATATTTTATCCAGAACCATACCAATTCTCTCCCGTGGACAACCATTACATGTGGATTATGGTGGATCATTAGAAATGACAGAATATAAAAGGTTTTTTTTTAAATATTTAGACAATAATACCCCTCCTCAATTCACATTTTCCCTCCTAAATCCCATTGTACTGTTTTTTTAATCATTCTTCTTCTTCCTCTTTGAATTGTTCTGCTTTGTTCCTCTCCCTTCGTGGAATGGATTCTCGTAGTATGTTGATGTCTTACAATTCTCCATTTAATGGATCGTTCTTTTCTTTCCTCTCTTCCACTCACCATAGAATCTTCATCTTTCTTCTCCTCGCTTGCGACGACATATTCTGCACATAAAAATGTTTAACATTACACTTCAGGAAGGACAAATGCATAAAATATATTATGCTATAAAAAATATTTTAATTGGTCTTGACACGTAACAAAAGTTCTAATTGACTGATCTGAGCTCTTCATTATTTTACTAATAAATCTTGCTGTAATTATATAATACATCACGGTAAACCATGTCAACCAGTGAACCATTGTAGGCTGCATCTTTATCCTATTATTAATTGACCAATTTTTATCATTACTTAATTGCCTACCTTACTAAATGATTATTAACGTGATGAGTTGACTAGTGATATAGAAGTATATGTAGCAATTGACTTATAAACTAATGTGGTAAGAAAATTAAATTGTATTTTTATCATTTTACTTTTAAAATTTTGTATATTTTATTTTTTAATTTTTATTTATATATTTTGTCTCCAACTCAAAATTTAAGTATTTTATATTTAAAATAAAATAATAAAAATTGAAATACAAACTACTTTTTACAAAAATTCAAAATTCGTAATTTGAATTAGTACAAGATTAGTTGTAAAAAAAATTAGCAATTGATTATATAACATAAATTAAATTGATTTGATTTGATTTTTTTAATATAATAAATAAAAAACAATTTTAAGGAGGAATATATTTGATAAACAAATTATGTCTACAAAAGAATCAATTTATCTTCATTTTTTTAAAAAAAATAAGTGTCTTTTTCATTTGTAAAATGAATAATCTATTATTATAATCAATTTTACTCATTTTTATCAAATATTACTCCATAATTTAGCTAGTGTAGCTTTTTTTTTTTAAATACTTGTTCTCAATATGGGAACAAAATTTCAGTGAGATACAATTAACATATATCACATATTGAAAAAGTGGTCGCACACTATAATGCTCCTGGATGATTAATTTGTTTCTTATATATCTTGTACATGTATGATCATTCAAAATCATAATAAAATCTTTTTATGATTCACTATAATTTTATGATTTTTTCGATATAATTAATTTGCTTCATATATATATATATATGATGCAAAATTTATTTATTTTATTTATTTATGTTATAAAATATATTTTACGTTTAAGAATGTACATGTCTCTTTATATTATTATTTTGTTTCTTCATGTAACTTTCTAATTCTTTACTATCTTTTAAAACAATTTCAATAACTCTCAAATTATTAATTACTCTTAAATTCAATTTTTAATAAATTACTCATTTATAATTGTACAAGTTTGAGATATTTCTAGTTACTTATAAATTTTTAAAAAAATAAAATAATCACACATGATGTTAAACATTGTTTAACTTGTTTTTCATCTGAATTTTCTATTAATTAGCGCATTGCATTTGTTTATTTTATGATAAGAGAATGTAAATAATTATTTACGCTAGTATTTCATCTCTATAATTCTAAAAATAATTATATAACTTTATTTGATTATCATTATCACTATTATTATAAATTTAAATTGATAAACTTGAAACACGGTTTCAAGTTTTTTTATCTGAATAATTCGTATAAAAAATAATCTAATATTTGTAAATCTTCAATTATACGTTTTTTATTTTTTTAAAATATAAAATACTTAATTATAATGTAAAAATAAAATGAAAAAAATTTTGAGAGTTAAGGAGACAAAATGTGTAAATGTGAAAATAAATTGAGTGAGAAAATATGTAAAAATTAAAAAGTAGAGTAACAACCTTATCACATTAACTATTCTATATACTTTCAAGTTAATCGTGAATTTGTCAAAGTAAAAGAAAAAAAAAAAGTCATTTATGCTTGTGATTTCTTATCCTAAAATTTGTGAGGATTCCATATTGATAGCTCATCTTTAGGAATGTATGCGAGATTAAAATGATCAAGTAGGATATTAATATAGCGTCAAACAACAAATTAAATGTAGAAAAACAAGAATGCACAAGCCGAAAGAGAAAACATTGTACATTGTAAAATGTAGACAATGCATGCAACTCAATTATAAAGGATAACAATCCATTATGAACAAGATAAATTATTTGATTATCTCAAGTCTTAGCTTCTCCTCGAGTGTAGAATGCTTAGGTTCTTAGGGTGTGTATAAGCAGGTTCCATCATCACTTCTTGCAGTTGGGTCGAAGTTTGAGGCATTTGGATCAGTACAACCTTCAGGAACGGGAATATTTATTTGCTGGGCTGCTTTGCCTGCACAGAAAATGAAACAACTAAAAAGTTTAGACCTAGCTTTATTTGATCGAAATTTACTTTCTAATAAGTTTAATTTTGACATAATGTAATCCTTGTAATAGTTTAAGTGGAAAATACATTATTAGATATTTAAAAACCTTTTTTCTTCATCAAAATGAAATGTGTAATTAAGCTATATGCAAAATCCAATAACAAGGGTTCAGGATAGAAGATCAAACCGTAGAAAGTTCCTCTCTTAATGGCATCTTCGTTAGCATCACCAAGAGCAGCCTCGCTCAAGTACTTGTCTGCCAGTTGGACCCTCTTCACATTCTCTTGTTCTTGGACAAGCATGTTACCATACTCCAACAGCTTACTCACAGTCATCTTGGGCTGGTCAAAGGTTGGAGGTCCTTCCTTTGAGTTCACAAGCTTCTTCCCAATATCGGCAACACCAACCCCAGAAATCCACTTCCTTACTTCATCATCATATACTCTAGCCCTCAGTGCACCAAAGAAATCTGCAATCATAAATGACATACCATTACTCTTGTTGTTTTGCTCCAATTTCCTTAAAATTTTCAATTATATATGCTAGTAAGTGCCCACATTAGTCCTTGCAATTATATTAAAAGCATCGGTCACTTTAGTTACTTCTCTGAACTTTCATTTTATGTCTCACTTTGCAAAATGCCATTCACTTAATTTTTTAAAAAACTATTAAAGTGAAGGATTTGTTGCAAAGGTCAATAGTAGGATAGGATAGGATAAAACATACCAATGGATTGGCCAGGGAAGGTGTCAACAAGCTTGACAATGTCCTGTTCAGGCACGTTGTCACTGCGGAAAATTCCCGTGCAGACACCAATTCGGTCTTCTCTTGTAGGCGCCCAGTAGAACTTCTCCATACGGCCATCACGGATGAGAGGAGCATAGAGTGTTGAGAAATCGTTACCAGTGACAATGATGGGCACACGCGGGTTCTCTTCCTTGTTGTACATACCAGGAAGCTGAACATTTGTGGGGTTATCAGCGATGTTCATGAGTGTTGCATTCACCATCTGGTTGTTCACAGTGTACTGAGTTGTTCCTCCAAGACGACCAGCTCCTGCATCAAGATCGTTGATGAACAGACAGCACATCTTCCCCTTCTTTATTATGTCAGCAGCTTCACGGTACCTTTGCCTTATCAACTTTGCTGGTTCTCCTGCATTTCCACTTTCCAACTCTCCAGCACTCATCATGATAGGGCTGTTATCACATTACAACATCATATTAAGGACGACAAACTATATATGCCATTAGAGAACACATCAATTAGTGATAGGTACTTTTGTTTTTTTTTTTTAACATCTTCGACCGAGAGTAAAGGACTAATTATTCTGAGTTACTGGGATTTATTTGAGTTAACTTCCTTTAACATACATTTTTTCATACACACGAACTTGAGAATTGAATATTTGACTGCAGCTTTAAAAAAACATAATTATGTCTTGTAATGCAAATGTTGTAATGTCTATAAGTGATGTGTTCTGTATATGTAATATATACAGCATTTACTCACTTGATTCCCATCTTGGCAAAGACAAGCTCGCATTGGAAGGATTTTCCTTGACCTTTTCCTCCCCAAATACCAAGAATGAGAGGAATCTGTAAAAGTAATGAAAACATTGAATGTATCCCATTTCATTAACTAATCATGGGAAAATATTTGCAGGAACCATATCATGTGTGTAATTTACATGCCTTAATGTTGGGCAAGGTCATGAAGTTCTTGGTGATGTGAACAACAAGCTTGTCCATGAAAGCAGGAGCAATGTAAAAACCGTCCACGTTGTTATCCAAGTTGTACCTGAAATACCACCATCAAAAGAGACATCACCTTTTAAACTCATGACAATAGAAGTGATGATAAGAAAACACTAATTGTCTTAGAGTTCCCAATGTGTCACTCACTGTCTAAGTCCAGTACTAAGGTACTCATAAGAGCTCATGACTGCATAGTGAGTTCCAGAATCCTGTGGAGCTTGGAAAAGGGAATCAACCAAACCCTTCCCCCTTGTGATGTCTTGCTGGTCATCTGAAATATCGTAGGCAAGACCCTTCCATCTGTCCTTATCGGTCTGCTGCTCCTCATCAATCTCTTTCTCTGCAGCAACAATTTTGAAACTTCCACAGGAAACCTTGGCATTAGGGACCCTTGAGGCAATAACCTTCTTCAAGCTGCTGCCAAAGAAGGCTGAACTGGGAACTGAAGCTCCAGCTCCAGAGCTATTCAAGCTCAGCTGCAATATTCACAGTAGCCACTCTTTCACACTGTTTAAACTAATTGTAACAGTTCACTCACTTGTCATCTAATATCCAAATCTGTTTTCATCATTACTCAGGTTGGAAATAACACCATTCTTTTCTAATTTGGCCTCATATATATTGATTATTAAATTAGACAACACATAGTTTACTATCAATACAAAAGAGGAGTAAAAAAATCACAATAGTTACCCTTTACTAACTTATTCAGGTTGTGGGCACGTATATCAAATGAGAACTTGGAATAATTCTTAACTATCTAGGATAAAGGTAGTGTCATATATCTTTCATACATTTAAGCCATTATTTGACATGTATAGATATGTATATTTCCAACATAATTCTATAACTTTGCACATATTAATAATGATTTGAGCGTTTATAAGACAAAATTCATCTAAGAATTAGTTGAGAAACTGAGGAAAAGAAAGTGGAAAAAGTGGAAAAACATCATACTGGAGCTAAGTTGACAGCTCCAACAGTGGAGACTGAGGCAGCCATGGCAGAGTTGTGCTCAGAGTTGGAGAGGCAGAGCAAGCAAATACAGTGAGGCTAACAAAAATTACAATAGAGGAAGGACTTATAGTAGTGGTGCAATTGAGTGTACAGAAATTCATATCCTAAAGACTAGTTGTAGAATCCTTAACATCCACACGATGAAGATAGCGTGGCTGCCACGTGGCAACCATGTAGTGCTTGCAAGGTGTCACCTACCTACAGGCACAGATCTTGAGGTTGGAATTGAAGCCTATTCCTGATCCATAAGTTTTAAGGAGAATTTGTTACCACACGTAGCTAGTAGCATTCATCTCATCAGGACGAGCGTTGGCTAGTGTTTGTTTGAGTAAAAGGAAAAAAATGTTTACCAACAGTATTAGTATTTCTATTGGTCAATTAGAAACTAGAATAGTGGTGATTGAGATGATTTACAAAAGAAGGAAAGTGGGGGACCAACGAAGCACACAAGCTGCTTTTTCAGCTGCTATCTGTGCCTCTCCTCATCCCATCGGTTAAGTGTTACATGTCTTTATGTGCTCCAAACATGCCCATTGAAGCTTCCACACCTACTCCTTCCAAATTACCAGCTATCATAGTTGGTGTTCCTCACAGTCCACAAGTTCTCAGAGTCACAATTTCATCATCATCGTTAGCAGCTCCTTCAACAATAGCCATCTGCATCAGCTTGGCATGGAACCCGCCAAGTGATTTGTATTGAACTTTTCACATACTTAATTGTTACTTCGTCCAGTATATTTTTACTCACTAATCACTTATTAATTATAGCCTAGAATGTATTTTTGTTTCTCCAAAATTTTCAATTTTGTGATTTAGGTCCTTTTAATTTTTTTTAAGCGCATTTAGGCTCCAAATTTAAAATATCTTCAATTTTAATTTTACCATTAGTAGATTATCCATTGTCATACGACTTGGCTCACCAAGAATGACGCGTCAAGTATATGTATGTATTCTTGATCACATACTTGAAGGACACCACCTTTACTTCTGATCACTTGAATTACATGTTATGTAATACAAAATATATGTTATATACCATTACTGTAACATATAATTTTTATTTAATATTAATTTTTTATATTTTAAGAAACAATCTAGTTATTATAATATTTTATTAAATCATATAAATTAAATTGTATGTATTTTAAATAAAATTGTTTATATAATTATAAATTATATTATATTATTTTATATATTATTTTTATTATTATTTTAAATTAAAATAAATTAAATAATATAGTTTATATAATTTAATTTAATTTGATTAATATTTTTTATTTTATTCTATTCTAATTTAATTTATTTTATTTTAGATCACTGAGAAAATTACATGTGTTCATATGCTTATTTATTATATACTGTATTTTAGTCGCATAGTAGAAGATAAATATTTATTGTTATATAATTAAATTCATAATAAATAAATATCTTTAATATATAAATTATATTAAAATTAATATTCATAATAAGTAAATATATTTATATTTTAAATTTATATGAAATAATTTAAATAATAATATAATATTTTTTATTATTAATAATTTTTTAAAATATTAAATTCAATATACAAATTAAAAAGAAAATGAGTTTAATTTGAGATGATTGAAAAAAGAATATTAGCTAACTGTAAGAATAGTGTCTAAAATATGCATCAAATAATAAAAAAAATAAGAATATTAATAACATCTAAATGAGATAATAAGAAAATTGTGAATCTCACTCTCTAATGTATTCTGATTTATAATATATGAATAAATAAATGAATATGTGTAATTGAACATATCTGCTAGAACTGGAAAATGACTGCATATAGTGGTGCAGATTTCATTTAAGGCTTAATATTTATATGAAAAGAACCATGAAAACTTCCTTAAAAATAATCTAGCATTTTGCCTTAATCGCGTCGCATCTCTGTGCACTTCAATTTTAAAAACTGCAAGGAATCCAAATCTACAAGGAAATTCAACTCAACTTATTTATCTATTTAACTACATAAAACAAGTTGGGTTAATTTAAATGTCATAGAATCTCTGGCAGGGATCAAAAGACAAATCTGCTATGATTCACTTTTTGTGGTAAAAAGTGGCTTTTACTTTCTTAACCTTCTCAATTAAAACATAATGACATAGGGCTGCAAAAAAAAATAATAAATATCTCTTAGCTTATATCTTCCTTTGAAGGAAAACGTCACCTTTTTTACGCATTTTAATTTGCTTTGGTTGAGCTTGGTGAATGCTAGAATTCATAGCATATATAATACAATTTTTTTTAATGAGCTTAAACCTGTATTTAAAATTGATTTATTTCAGTATAGATAGCATAGCTCTACGAGAGTGAAATATATATTTTTGTGAGACATGCAATTTCATTGTTGTTTAATGTCTTTTCATTTAAAAATTAAAATAAAATAATATATTTTTACATTTTTTTTTCTTATAAGATTTTGATATAATCTGAAAATATATTAAGTTCTCTTTTCTACAATTCAAGGGTTGCTTGTGTGTTCAAATTAATTCCTTTCCTATTTTCAATTTTTATATTAAAACATTATTTATCGATCCCTTAATTTTAAGTTATTTAACGTCTACTTATTAAATTAAGTATACTAACTTTAGAGTAACTTAACTTTTTATAGTTTACCTTCTATAAAGAGTGGCACGAGTCATTCTTAATTTTTCTTCTTTTTAATTGTAAATTTAAGTTATTTAGGAAGTATTTATGTACATCCTCCTTATAATTTTAAATTTCCCAATTTGACTTTTTCTTAAGTTTACATGAATTAATTATAGACATAGGTTTTATAATTGATACCTAGAATATTTGTTAATTATATTATATTTCTAAACTTATTTGATTTTCCTATGCACATAGGAATAAGATGGCTTGAAAGAAGAAGGAAGAGAAAAATGAAATTTATTATTGTATATATTTTTTTTTTCATCATTTATTTATTTGATGAGTTCTTCATATTTTGTGGTTAAATTTTGATATGGTGATGTGAGTAATATATAATTTTTAATCATAATTTTTTATTTATATATATATAGGAAACAATTCTAATAAAAATATTTGCTTATATATATGAAAACATGGCAACAAATAATAACAATCATTTAATCAATATTATAAACATCATCATTAATATTGGTTTATCCTATCCTCTAATATTATGGTCATTATCATCTCCACAACCATAATCATTATTATTGTCACCATCTCCACAGTAATTGTCGATACCACTACCAACACCCCTCTACTACTATCATTGTCATTGTCACATTTATCATCGTCACTATTATTATTGTTGTCTCAATCACCACTTCTACCACCTCTGTTATCGACACTGTCATGGTGGGGGCAACAACAACAATATTAATTCAATAATTATTATTTATTTTTATATAGATAAGTATTATCACTAAAATTATCTTTTATATATATATATATATAAAACGTATCAAGTGAAATAAGTTTTTATAATAAAATATGAGATATATAAATTTGAATTATAAAATCATATATAAAAATTTAAAATTTAAAATTATTTAATAATCACATATTTATTTTAAAATATCATATGATTTTTTTATTCAAATTTTCCATATATGATTACATTGTCTAAATTTATCATTCTCAGTCCACTGGTATAAAAAAATGAATCAAGTTTCTTAAAAAAAAAAAAAAAGTGAGTTGCTCTGTCTCCCCCTCTCTCTTGTTAATGTCTAACTTCGGAGATATTGTCAATGTCTTTATTATCGATTGAGTCGTGCTTTGTTATTACATTGCATTTTATTATCTATTTCCTTAAGTGATTTGTACATTCACTTCCTTTTATATATTTTTCTTTTGATTTTATAAGTGAGTAGTATTATGATAAAATTATCTTACATTTTAACTAATTAATAATGTATTTTCTTATATGAAATTATGAATATATAAGGTTTTAAGAATAGTAAAAACTTAGGATTAAATATATTTTAATCTATGTAAATAGAAAAATATTTATTTTTAATTTGTAAAAAAATCGTCTCATTTTAATTTTTTATTTATAAAAATATATCAGCTATTATTTTATAATATAATTTTAGTCTATATAAAAATTTTAGTTGGTAACACTGGTAACTGAAGTTGAAAGAATGAGCATGGGTTACACTGAACACATTCTTACAAATAAAAGATTAAATAAATATTTTTTGAAATTAAAAATAATTATTTTTTATTTTTATAGAAACTAAAAATATTTTTTATCCTTTAATTTATGCTATGAGTTTAAATCAATACGTATCACTTTAAATTCATTTAGTTATCATTTAATATTCTTCATAAATTTTAATAACAAGACGGATATAAGTGGTAATAGATACGTCAAACCGTCTGACGTTGTATCTTTTTAGTTGAATTATATATTTATATATATTAATCTGTCATTTACCTTCATTTTTCTTTTTTTCTTTTGTTTTTTTTTTTTGAGGAAACCATCTTTCATCTTTTCTTATTTACTTAAAAGAAAAAGGAAAAAAAAGAGAGAGGCAATATTCAATTATTTATGCACAATACACATGCTGTGATAAAAAGAAAAACAATAATGTAACCGAATCAAATGCCCATAACTCTCGAGGAAAGTGCAAATGCACCATTGAACAAGAAGAGTATCGTGAGACCGACACGTTACAATATTAGTTTTATTTTTTTATATATTATATTTTCTTCTTCTTTTTTACATATCTTTTTTATTTAGTTTTATTCTTTTTCTTTAATTTTTTATTGTTTTTGTTATTTGTTCAAACTTTTAATATTTAAGTAAATTGGTCCACCGGCCCGTGAGTAATAAAAAAATAAGATAAATTGACCTTTCAATCTATTTTATAAATAAACCAACCGACCCCACCTTGTTTTGTGATGAGATGCTGAATGAGAGGGCAACAATCAAAAACACGACAAATTAAGTTATGAAAAAAATAAGACACACTCAAATAATTTTACACCATTTGTAAGTTTATTAATTTTTATAATAAATATTTTAAAGTTATATTAATAATTATTTATAATTAATTGATAAAATAATTGTTTTGTATTTTTATTGTGTAATTATTAAATTCTTAATTTATTTGCATTAACTATTTAGGGGAAAAATTACTGTTTATAATATGGTCTTCAACAACAACAAAAAAAATAAGACAAATCAATTAATTTTACCATATCTAATTATAAAATAATAATGTAGGAATTAGCTTGTGAAATTAAATGTTAATATTTTAAATTAACTTCTAACTTTTTAAATTTATTATTTTCAAGATGTATTTACTATTTTAAAAATAAAAAACAAAATAAAAATCAACCCAATTCAGATTATTTTTTATTAGATCAGGTTGGATTTAAATTTAAATCAAACTGTTTAAGTGATAAAAATAATAATAAAATCAAGCTGAATCATATTTTTTTAAAAAAAAAACTATACTCATTTCAATTTATAAACAGTCCTAAATTAAATTGAATCAACTAATTACAGTTGGAGACTGCATTTAAACAGGTGTAAAGAAACAGAGGGGAAAAAAACTAAGCCTATTGGCAAAAAACGAGAAAACAAAATTAAAACTAAACAAACTAAAAAGAAGAGTTAAACATAAAGGGCATTGATCATCGAACCTTTGGCTCTTGAGAGACGTGACAGATTAAGGAGTACTTAGAGAAACAACTTAATTAATATAAGTTTAATGGTTATAATATTTTATTTAATTATAAATTATCGTTAATATAATTTTAAGTATTTATTTTAAAATTTAACAAATTTATTTGAAATTTTATATAAAAAATTATTTCGATAAACTGTATAAAAAAATTAAAAAACTTGTCAAAATTATAAATTATCTTTATAAAGTCTTCTCAATATCCAACGTATTTAACAATAAACGACAAAACAGAATTTGGTTCTTCCCCACCATCAACGGAATAATTTTCAAGTGGACAATAATGTTTTAATGGTCCAAAATTATTTTTATAATTTTATTTTAATATAATGATTTATAAGTTGTTACTTGCTACTTTTGTTCTCTTGTATAAGAAAAAAAATATTAATTTATGCTAATTGAGAAAACTAGTTCAACATCAATTAATTATATCAAACTAATTTAATGATATATTTTTCTTAAACTAATATTTATTAAAACTTGATACTTCCTCATGTTTAATATATAAGAAAAAAAAATAAGTATTAGTATTAACTATAAGTAAATTTTACTAATTTCATCTTATTTAATAAAATTATATTTAAAGTATCATTCATTTATTAGAAATTATCTTTTAAATAATCTTTTTTTTTAATAAATTTTAATAAATATTAGTTTAGAAAAAATATTTATTATTAATGAAATTAATATAATTAAATGATATTTAACTAAAATTTTTAATTAATGTAAATTATTTTATTTTTTTCTTTTACATTAAACCTAAAAGGAAGTATAAAAATAAAATAAAATAATTGAAAATATAATCTTGGTACTATTTGTTTATATTAATTGAGATTTGTTTATATTTAAAATAAATATTAAAGACAATTTTTTTTTAACTTATACAGGAGCATATCCCAAAGTTATGTTATGGTGAGGAATAATGTGTGGAAAGATTAAAAGAAAGTGGGAAAAGAAAAAGAAAGGAAAAAATATTATATTTTTGTTCCTAATTCTTTTTAGAAAAAATCGTTATTCGTATTTTTTTTTTCTTTTCACTCATTTAACATCCCATAAGAATAACGAGCAAGTAACAAGTTGTGTTTAATTAACTTTTTTAATTTAAAAATTAGTTTTGCGTTTGAGTAAATAAAGTTATTTTTGGAAGAAGTACGAATTTTTAATTTTAAAGGTGAGTAAAATTAATTTTAGGTGTCATTGTGTAAAAAACTCACAAAAAAAAATAATAAAAATAAGATTTAAATATGTTTTAGGTTCCCGCAAATATGACTTCGTCTTATTTTAATTATTGTAAATTTTTTTGTCACTTTTAGATTCATGATATTTTCTTGGTAATATTTTTTAATTTTTATCACTAACTTTAGTTAGTTTAGTATTGAGGTGTCCATCAAAATTAATAGTATTAATTAAGATAATTAAGATAATGAAAAATATTTTAAATTAAGATAATTATATTATTTTTATCTATTTAATTCAATCAATTAATGTATTTTTAGTAGAATTAATTTATTTATTATTTTATATAAATAAGATAATTATATATAATTTATTTTTAATATATTATAAATAGTAATTTTATTGGTTTTAATATTATTCTTATTTCTTAATTTATTAATTTATTTTTAACATTGTATTTTAAAAATATATAATTTATTTAGAAATTTATAATTATATTATTTGTATGGTATTTTTACATTTCGGTTTATTAATTTTAACTGATTGTGATGTAGTTTACTTTTAATATATTATTTTTTTCTTTAGAGATAAAATTACTGCTTTAGATATATTTTAAAAATATTTTATTAAAATAATTAAAATTAATAAATTAAAATATAAAAATAATATCAAAAATAATGTATTAAAATTAATTATATTTTTAAAAAAATAACATGTTAAAAGTATATTAGTGAATTGAAAAATAAAAATAAAATTATTGTTCATAATATATTAAAAAATAATTATAAAAATAAATTATATGTAATTAAATTATTTATATAAATAATAAATATATTGATTAATTGAATTAAACAACCAAAAAAAAATTTAATTATCTTAATTTAAAACATTCTTTATTACTTAAATTATCTTAGTTAATATTATTCATTTAGTTAGTCATGTTAATACTAAAATAATTAGAATTAGTCATAAGGACTAAAAAATATACTAAGAAAATATTATAATCTAAAAATGATAAAAAAAAATTTGTAAGATTAAAATTAAAGAAACATATTTTTAGGGACCTAAAATGTATTTAAGTCTATAAATAATTAACTATTTCTAAAAAAAATAAATTACACCAAACAAGCATTAATTCTTCTGATTTTTTTTTTTAGAATTTCACTTCTAAACTTAAACCCATTTTTTAACCTTAATTATTTTAAATTAATTTTTTAATATCAATTTTGTAAAATTAATTTTATCAAAATTTAAAACATACTATATGAATACACGATATCTAATATTTACTTTATTATTTTTACTAACACGGTGTAATACATGAATTTAGTTTCTAAAAACATAACCATTTGTAAATTTAATCCTAAAATTATAAAATATAATTTTAGCCTCTAAAATTATGGAATGATGATTATTTTAATCCTAAAGTTACTAGCGACAATCAATTAAACAAGTAAAGTTATATATGTTTAGTTTATTATTTTACCTCTTTCAACTTTCATTATCCACTAAACTCAATTTAGTAATATGTTTAGTTTTCCTCAAAATATGTTTACCCACTTACATTTAATTTGAAACCGAAGTTTCAATTGAAGACAATATCAAGATTGCTTTTACAAACTCAATTTGTAAAATAAATTCATTCAAACTTAATCTAAACATGCACTTAATTAAAAAAAAAAGTTTACTGAATAAGTACTTTTCAAATAAGTATTTATATATATATAAATTGTTTTTATAATCTAAGAGAAAGTTAGAAAGTACAGCGTATTAAAATAAACTAAAAATAATTGTATTCATATTATAGATTATTTTCATAAATTCTTCAAAACACTTGTTCAAATACTTATATTATATGATAAAAATTAAATAAATTATAAATAAATTAGTTCTAATATATCCTAAAATGGCCTATGTTTGATAATTTCAAGACCTAAAAGTAAGTAATTTTTATAATTTTAAGAACTAATATTAAGCGAGGGTGAGGATGTGACTTGACAGAGAAGGTGGCACAGTTGAAGAGATAACAATGCATGATAGAGAAAGGCAATTTCATCGTTAAACTCGAAAGCCCAAAGTTGTTCATCCACCAACTCATAGCTCTCTCTTCTCGCGCATGTCCATGGGTCAAAGACAAAAAAGTTCACAGTATTGAAGTGACAGAAACCAGAAAGTTATGCAAGTGTTCATGCCATTGTCTCCCAACTCGTTCTTGCACCTTTCATGATTTCTTCCTATAACAACCTTCCCTTCTAGCACAGCATTACAACAGCCACCAAAACAACAGTGAGGGACTAAGCTCTACATGCCACAACTGTATGTGTGTGACATTTATTAATCCAAGTATTAAGTTCTATGTAAGAGATTGATATCTTTCTATAGATATTTATATATATATATTTATCTGAAAATTGATTTTTTTATAACATATTTAAGAAACAAAATTATTTATTAACAAAGTCACATCAGGATTGTTCTAACACCTAAAACCATAGTTTAAGTGGCCAACAGCTAAACCTGAATTATGGTGGGGATTAAAATATGCACACAGAGGAACAAGTGGCAGATAAATGAGATATTAAATTGGACGAATTAAAGGACCATTAATAATATCCAGACAAAAGGCCGCAATGAGTCATGAACTCTATGCTAGAAACTAGATTGGCTAAAGCATGCATTATAACTCAAACTCACAAACCGATTGTAGTACTGACTTTTCTCCAAACCCCAAAAAATGATGATGATTGGATATTCAATAACAGAAGCATTAGGGAAGAAACTTTACGAACAAAAGCCCTTTTGAGGCATAAAAGAAGAAAAAATTTCCCTAATTGACAAAGACAATGTAGGCCACAAAAGAGACCTAAAAGAGGACATACTTTAAAGTAAACTAAGTGAGAATGTCCTTTGGACAGGGCAAAAGGAACTGACGCTCCCAGGTGATGGCTATAAAGGTTCGAATCTTAAGCTCTCCTTAGACAAAATTATTACAAATTAGTCTTGTACTAGAGATATCATTGACATAAAACCAGTAAAAACTTGCGATAATGACAGGGTTTGGCTCATCATGTGGAGCATGCAAGTTCCTAAGGAGAAAATGCACGAGTGATTGTGTATTTGCTCCTTACTTTTCCTACGACCAAGCTGCAACCCATTTTGCAGCAGTGCATAAGATTTATGGTGCTAGTAACGTCTCCAAGCTGTTGTCACATCTTCCAATTCAGAATAGAACTGATGCTGCCATCACCATATCTTACGAAGCCTTGGCTCGCATGCAGAATCCTACATATGGCTGTGTTGCTCATATCTATGCATTGCAGCAACAGGTTAATTAATTTCCCATGCTGTGACTCCACAACCTGCTTTGCTTTATCACACCATTATCCACCTACTATCTGATGATGAAGATTGGATGACTCATATTTTATCTAGGTAAATTAGACTTAAAATACATATTTAAGATCTGAGTCTTCTAATCTTCATCCAATGATTATAATGTGTGCAGGTTGCCAGCTTGCAAGAGGAGATAGATGCTCTTGGAAGTCTAATGGCAAATCCCACAGTTAGTATTGTCAATTGTGGCGGTGTCCAAGCACCAATGAACTCAAACAATGAAACACAATATAATATGTTGCAGAATGATGCTACAAGGACACAATATTGTCAAAATCATCTGGCTAATTTTCTTTCGCAAGAAGGAAGTGCCACAGTCTACCAAAGTTTCGACTCACAGATGGATATAGTGCTTCCTAATGCACACGAACTTGAAGAGCCTTCATTTGGTGATTCCAACTCCAATCCGTTTGAACAGTTCCTATCTGGAATTGACCAAGAGGTCTTCATGAACCATCCATGGTTCAAGCATAATGCAGACATCAAGAACTAGGAATATTGAAAAAGCTGTGATTAGACTTTTGTGCACCACACTTGGCGCAAGATGATTTGCATGAAAATCAACTTTTGTGTGACGTATATTTTACAATATTATAAGTAAGAGTGTCAGGTTAATGCTACTCCCACAATCATTTCCACTAAAAAAAATCACAATTAAATGTTTTACAAATCAACGGACTAAAAAGGGTAAATCCAGTTGAAATTTTTTTAAGTTAAATGATGGGAGAATCATTACTCAATAACTAATCGCACGTATTTGGTTAAGATTATTTCTAAAGAAATAATCATTTTTTTTTCAAAAGCGCTCTCTAAAAACTTAAAAGTAAGCTATTATTTTAAACCAAATATGCAGTGCAAGCATATTTTCTTCCCTTTTCTCTTCTTTCTTTAGGCTTGTATACTAGTTGATAATAAAAATTAAAAACATTAGGAGAAACATCTAACTGCACTTATCATAACTAAACAGCCTATTCAGTATACAGATAAGCATTAAACAACAGGCATGCAGCTCTGTATATGTAATTAATTTGGAATGATTACTTAACAAGTGAAGTTTCATTGTCCGAGTATAGAACAACATAACCAAGTGAGAGTTGGTTCGCTGCCTAGATCAAATGACACTATTGGGTTCTATCAAAAACTAAATAATCTGTTAGCGGCAAACTCTTCCTCCATCCGCCTTAATTTTTATCATTTGGTTAAATTCAACTTAGATAAATGGTGAGGATTATTCTCTCATTATATTATTTTATTCATACAATTAATCGATACAAGAACACATTCAGTCAGGTCAAACATCTCAAACATAAAATTTATAGAATTAAATATTTATATAACGATTCGATAATAAATGGTTCAAATAACTATAAGTCTTTTTCTTTATACATACATAAAAAAGTTAAAGAGAAAATTTTACTATTATAAGTATTGTTAGTAGTGTTATCCATTTAAAATTAAAATTTTACTGTTGTCATTTGTATAATAAATAATTTTATTAAATATCAATAGAGATAAAATTTTAATTTCATCAGAAGAACAGTGACAACAACATCTATAGTACCAATCTAAATTTTATCTAAAAGTTAAATATTATTCATTCTACAACTCATACAATATTTAATTTTATACAATTATACTGTGTTTACAGCTTTATATATCGCATATTTCTCTTTTTCTTTTTCTTTTTTCTCTCATAGTTGTATAATTTATTGTAAGGTCAATAATTTAACCTTATCATTTGATTCTAAAGTGTTAATTTGCTTTTCACTCTTTCTCACGTGACTAAGCCACCTTTGGCAAGTTGCTATCAGCTTCTAGTGTTACTTTATTTTTCTCCGAATACATGTCAATGACCTTTTAATTATTTATTTTGGTTCGAATGACCTTTTAATTTTTATGTTATATACTCATTCACCGACACATTTTCATATCCACGTCACTCTACCAAACACCAAAAGGAATTAATATCAACAAAGAGAATATAAAAAAACCGTCACTCTACCAAACACCAAAAGGAATTAATATCAACAAAGAGAATATAAAAAAAAGTTTATGCACCTTCTGAATGCGTTGAACTTTTTGTAATAAACAATACAAGTTTTCGTGATCCAATAGTAAAATTGATGTATATTGCAGAAATGTGATTCTATTGTGTAATCAGCCTCAGATGACAATTTGTATACATCAATCAACTTGTTCAATAAACAATATTCGTGATAATGTCACAAACTAGTTCCTACTTTACTTTCAAGGAGAATGACATCAAAATTTTGTGAATAAAAGGCTAAGCAAGGCCATAACAACCAAATTTTGTCATCATATGGGTCTGCTACATAGATTCATGCCACTGGAGCTATAGTTGTGCTCTAATTGTTGATATCTAACATAACCCTCCTCATTATCCGGACTTGAGACAGACCATGTAGAGTTTGAGAAAAATAAGTAGTGTGACAGATACAAGATTTGTTTAAGGCAGGCATATCAGATAAATATTCTATTCATTTTCGGATTAAATAAGCAAAACCTGATACCATAAATCACATCTACAAAATTGTGAAACTTTCCACTTGAAAACCAAATATCTTACAGATAAGTTCCATAATATTCTGTTATTCGACAAAGGTTGTGACCTCATTTCTTGTTTTCCATTGTTGAGCAACCTGCCAAATAATAGTTGACAGGGTAGAAGGATTTTAGTCATATACTAAAACCAGGGAAAAATCTTCACAAAAAAGGACTGAACACTGGTCATCTCAAGAACACACTCTTGCATTCTGGAACATGCACAACCATAGACTAGAACCCTTCTTGTCCACATTCCACTGCTTTGGATACCACGGGAACTGCCACAGAAAGAAGCAACACTCTAGATGGCAAGATGCCCTCCATCTCAAGATCACATAGCATCAATCCCAAATGGAGAGCTATTCACATTGAAAGGATAGGTCTCAGTTGGATTGCCACCATCATCACAATATCTTGTAGGAGTCTATTTTCAATCTATACAATCCGAAACACCTTCATCTGGGAAACATGCTCTTCCCTCACCATGAGCAGCCCATACAAAATCAATGTGCTACCTTCCATCACTGATGTCATAACTAGCGATATCAGTTCATCTGTGAGAAGGCCTTGAACACCTTCAAAGACCATTTTAAAATAAAGGATATCATCAAGATCAGGACATTCATCCCTGACTTGGTCAAATGCCTGGCCAGGAGCAGATCCACTTAATCACTGCTTTCCCTTGGACAAATCTATATGAAGCAAAACACCATCATCTTCAAGTTCTAAATCTGGTGTCACTTTTATTGTTATATCAGGACAAGTAACATAAACACTAATTACAAGATTTCCAGGGGCTTTGACAACTTCTCCTCCAGCATGGGGCTGACATTGGAAAGGTGTCTTTCCCTCCATCAATAGCAATACCAAGTTCAATCATTGCCTCTGACAAAGATATAGCAGCAACATACACAGAAACTCCTTACCTATCAACTTGGGTCATCAAGAAGCAATTTTTAACACATTATTGAGAATTCAACATCAGTAATTTAAAGTCAACAGTATAAACAGGTTGAACATCCATTTCAGCATCCTTCCGCCTATAATTTCCTTAACAACATTGTTCTTCCCACCCGCTCCCGATCACGAATATTAATAATTGGATTCTTACCCCAGATCTTAATACAGGCACAAACAAGACAATACAAATTTTGTGCCATCCCCACATTGTAGAGCATTGAAATCAAGATCTGCATTATTCTACCCACACACCATGCTTGAGGCTGCTCCACCTCCCATCCCAATACGATAAGCAGGGCCTCCAACCTTACAACCAACATTTCAATGTCATGTTATATAGATATGGTCAATCTGCCTAACGCCTCCACTAAACAAGGTCATTCCAAAAGTTCTACCGAAACCTTGGATCTATAGCTCTCCAAATTTGTTCACATAATCCAATGCACCATTACTAGAATTCTATGAGGGTCTGCATGTTGTAATATTTTATGGTATTTCAAAAATACCAAGTGGTGTAGAACTTACGCGCATGAATTTGGGTTTCGTGAATCCAGCATAGTACAAATCTGCAATAATGGGCTAAAAAGGATTTTGTTTTTTGATATAATTTATTTTTTGGAGATTAGTTTGAATTTAAATTCTTTGAAATGTTTATCATCCGAGATTTGCATAGAAGTTCGGAAGCTACACTTGCTTGGATCAATGGAACATCCTTAAAGGCAAAGTTCTATTCCAAATTGTACTCCAAAGCACAAGACTTCTCTTCCTATGAAACTTATTAACCAAAAACAAGTTTTGCCTGCAGGTACTCTGCAACCAAAATGCAAATCCTATAAACACAATTTGCACTACAATGTCCAAATGAAATATGCAACGCCTATGAGACAACGAGGAGAGTAATAAAAACTGAAATAGACAATAACCCCATGATCAAAGCTGCAAACTTTATAAACTAACAAAACATATTACAAAAGCAGCATGATGTTTTAAGTTGGAATCATAGAACAAGAAGCGTAATCTATGATGATATGCACTTGTGAAGGTGCAACAATTCAAAAGGCAAACCTGCATGAATCCTGCAACCAAAAATTTCACTAACAGCCACCGTGTACTCAAGGTGATCATATTTCTTCAATCCCTTATGCATGAATCCTTCGTTTATAAGTGGTTATCATTCGGATAGAGTTGGGTTTAATCAAACCAACCAAAATAAGCTGGAATTCGATTGGATTTGTACAATTGTTCTATTAAATTCGAACCAAATCTTCTCAACCAATAAAAAAAAGTTAATTAGGTTGGGTTTGTGGATAAAAAATTTAAAATTATTTAAGTATTTTAATTTTTTATTATTATTATTTTTAAATGACATTTTGATATTATTTTCAAATAGTTATATTTAATATGCATTTTAATTTTTTTCCTTCAAATAATTATAATATATATGATTTTTTTATTTTTTATAAAATATATAAATAATAAATCAAAATCTAAAATATATCATATCATCAGGGATTGGGATGTGTTAAGTTGAATTGACAAATTCAACGTTAACCTCTTGTACCAAACCCAAAGAATAGTGTGCTGAATTGAGTGAATTTTACTCAAATAATCTAAAAAATTAAATCAAACTATTTGAGTTTGGCTGAGATTTGAACTAATGGATAATATCCCCATAAATATTCTTACCTTTCAACTTTTTACTGATAATTAACATTTAACTTATTTGAATTCAATTAGATATGGCTCGACTCCTGATTCACCATATAATTATGCTGAGAAAGACATTTTTTTTAATCCAATAATTATTAATTCAAGCTCAGAATCTATTACAGATTATGAAAGTGATATAATATTGAAATTTCTTAATCAGGTTATAAATTTGAATCAAAATATATATTAATATTATATTAATTCATATCATAATATAATTGAATGGTCAATTAGAATGTTTAAACCATAATTGATTATCGTAATTAAGTATATCATAATTAAATAAGTTATTTTATTTATTATTTTGATTATTTGAAAATTAATTACTGTAATTATAAAATATTTTATAAATTAATTACTATATTATATAAATTTAATAATTTAATTTAATAAAATTATATATTTAAATAATTAAGTTCGATTTCAAACTTAATTTTATTTATTTATTTAATTAGATAAATGAGTTTAATGAAGTATTTAATGACTCAAAATTTGAATACTTCATACATAGTTCAATGCATTTATACTGCAAAATATAAATATAATTTTTATTTTTTAAAATATGATAATATAAAATAATTTTATAATATTATTTAATTATAAATTGTTATTTGTATGACTTTTAAAATATTTAGTATAAAATTTAATTAGCTTACTATTATGATGAGGTATAATTTATAATAGAGTGTATTATCTATTTTTTTTTTTAAATATGCATCTTATACACCGGGAGAGTGAGAGAGACGTATGAAGATTTTCTTTGCTTTGGTGATTTGCTCGCCACTTTCCTATTCTGAATGTAGAGAAAAGTGAGAAGAAATGAAAAACAACAAAATTAAAATTATATAGAAAAATAATAAGTACGTCTTCCTCATTTGAAAATGATGGTAAGAGAAGAAATGTATTCATATTAAATGACTTGTATTTTTTATTGAAAATTTTAATTTTATTTTATTTTTATAAGTATTGATTGTATGTTATATTTTCAAGACATTAAAAATATTTATTTGTTATTTATTACTTTCTTTATAAGGCTGTATAAGAATTTATAACATTACTTTTTTTCGTTTAGGAGTAAGTAAATAAAATTTTTATTTCAAACAAAATTTCCTCTCTCTAGAATACATGAATCTAATCAAATTTCTTTATTTTTCACAATCAAATAAAAATTCATAAAAACTTTTATTTTTCTCTCCACCTAACTTGTCTCACTTTATTTGGTCTCAAATCATAATTATATGTTGCCTTTAGGTAAAAAGAAATAATAAAAAAATCACTAGTAGAAAGAAATTCAAACCATGCCTTCCGTTAGCCACTATAATGTTTCTTTTTTTCTCTTCTCAACTACCCATTTCCGGTCAATAATTCGCTATAAATTCAAAAGCATCAATATCACACCATTCAGGATGAACAAAATCTTCAGACAAGCACCCCAAACGTGCATCTGCAGAATGTGCTATATACCAAACAAAGGATTTTGACGTATTAACCCAAAAAAAAAAGTAAAAATGAGGACATGGATAATCTATAAAAACAAATTTATTAGTAGATATCATTTTAATCAGTGCTGGTTAGAGGGATATGATTTAAAATGCTGAATTGTTCCACGTATGTGCACAAAATTTCAATGTTGGTTCATGGTTTACAAACTCTGTCGTCAATTGTCAACCTATACCTGCTCCCCTTCCCAAAAAGGAAAGCTCTGTCAGTCACGTGATTCATTTTTCCAACCCATTTCCAGTTCTGCTGATTGTGTTCTGATTCATAAATTATGCTGCCTGCTTTAACCAAAACCCATCTTCAGCTTTTTCATGAGTATTTATAAAAGAAAAAAATATAAATTGAATTAATTTTTTTATAATTTAAAATTAATTTATGTATAAATTAAAAATAAATTTTAAAAAATTAATATAAGAAAATTTTTATAAATTAATTTTTATTAAAAAATCTATCCTTTTTTGCTTGAAACATGTGAGCAAGCTTTCCTTTTTTTCGAGGGGAGGAGGTATAGTTTGATCGTTGACGCCAGATTCTAAACCACATACACATGTGAAAAAATTCAGCATTTAAAATCATATCCTACTAACAAATGTTTTATTAAAGCACTGATTAAAAAATAAATAAATATTTTTTACTAAAATTCACAATAAAATTACCTTAATAATATTGAAGTTTAATTGATATTGTAAGTAAAATATTTTTAAATGAATATCTTATAAAAAGTTATCCAATAACTTTATCATATTAATGAATAAGATGATGCAGTTAAATAATAAAATTTTATTGAATGTTTATATAAAAATATTTTATACTATATGTGTATATAAGTTAAATTCATAATATTTAATATTAAATTTTTATTATAAGTTGTTTTCCTTCTCGTTCCTTAATTAAGCACCCTTGGGTTTAGAATTATTCCCAACATGCCATTGACAAAGCAGCAACTGGTTTTCAAACTATGCGCTTTGTTGGAACAAACTATTTGACCATTGACATCAAGATTGTAAACAAGTTAACCACTTTATTCTTTGGCCTCATAGTCGTAATCAAACGAAACAGCATGAGAGAGATGAAATCACACACCATTATCCTGAAAGAAACAATTCAAATAGCATACATCATCACAATGAGTAATAATTTGATAGAGATAAAGACGCAATTAAAAAACCGCGTACAATTTTCATCCCAGTCAAAGAAGGTGTGCACGCACAGAAAAACAAGAACAACCATTAGAGAAGTAATATTGAACCAAAAACATATGATATTACTAATTAATAGTTAATAATGTGAAACAATTAAACCAAAAACGATCAGGGAAGCAATTAGAAGCTTGCATGGTCTCATTCATGCAACGTTTGTGGTATGAGCAATGAAACAATTCTTCGGGTGAACACAGGAATTTCTTCTTTTTTTTAACAAACGCCAAACAATTTTGTTATCCCCTTTTATTTTAAGAGAGATTTTATTTTATGTGCGTATAAAAGAAAATGACAAAAAATATAAAAGTAATAGTTGTACTCAATGTCAAATCCAATGTCAATTATTTTATATTCAAATAGTGAAACAAGTTCAACACAACTTTTTGAGGTGAGGTGAGCATGCAATAAACTAGACTATAGACTATAAATAATTAACAGAAACTTACTTTTCTAGTCTGTTGTTTATTGGAGAAAAACTAACCTGATTTTACCATGTATATTACTATATTATATACTACGAATTCGCGTCAATTTTCGGTGGAGGTAAAATGCAACAATTGTAGAAATGAAACTTACAAATGCCGTCATGTACAAAAATAATCTTACATCATCCTAAAGCAAGAATTTTACATAGGGAGTATCTCAAATATTGTTTTAAGGTGAGACACACCTAATACGAATGGTAGGTATCCTCCTGAAATAGAATTTTTCATTTATAAGGATTATAGAAATTTTCATTTATAAGGATTATGCAAGAATTTCTATCTTATATATGTGGACACATTAATCACATGCACCTTATTACTGGCTACCTTATTAGACAGACTAAAAATGTTATTTTACACTATTAAATTCTCAACAATCTCAAGATAACCAGGGTGAAGGACATTTGTTTCAACAAAAAAAATTCTTTAAGTGATCTAAAACTATTATAATTTTTATGGAATAGATAATTAAATGTTATTAAGTTTTTATAAATTAAAATTTTTAAATACATATCACATTATGGTGATTTGAGATGGTGACAATAATTTTGAAGTATCTAATAAATTTTTGCTTTCGCCCACTCTGATAATTGAGTTTTCCAGGTCTTACTAGAGCACGTGGGAGACAAATGAGAAATGATCTTAAGAAAAATTTGATAAAAAAAAATTGATTTAAATATGTTTTTAGTATATGTAAAATAGTAATTTTTTATTTTAATCCGTAAAAAAAAATTTAATCGATTTTTCATCTCTTTAAAATTTGTAATTTCTAAATTTTATCTATAAAATGAATAAATAATTTTGGTCACGGTAAAATATTTTTATTTGATTTTCATTCCTCTAAAATTTGAAATAACTATTTTTAATCTCTAATTTTCATTTTAAGATAGATAAATAATATTTATTTTAAATATTTAAATTATTTTTTTAAAATATCATAAATTAATACGATACCACGTATACTAATCTGTATAACATGTGACAATTACTTAATTTTTTATTGAATATATGTACAACAAATAAATGTTACGAAATAATAAAGACGAAAAATAGTTATTCAAATTTTAGATAAATAAAAATTAATAAAAAAATTTATAAAGACTAAAATAAAAAATCATTTATTTTATAAGGACTAAAAACATATTCAAGCCTAAAAAATAAGTTAGAATAACTTTCTAATTCCTATAATATAGAATAATTTTTGTTTCGATCTTCTTAAAATAAAAATTCCTATTTTTATCCATAAAAAAATTATTTTACTTTGATCTTAGCATGTTAAGTGATAGTGTAACTAATAGAGCTGGAAAAATAATCCTGATATTTCCTAAATAATAGAGACTATAATAAAGTTTTTCAATATAAAATAAACATATATAAAAAACTTACAATTATATAGGAATTGAAATAATAACATCAAGAACTAAAATAAAACAAAAATTAAATAAATATAGGACAAAATACGAGGATTAAAACAAATATTATATATATATATATATATATATATATATTTTTTGAGGGAGTGCAGAGTTATTTAAGCCTAAAAATAAATATTAACTAATTACTATTAATGCTTTATTCTCCCTATGATAATTATTTATTTGCAAATACAAAAGTTACATTAAGACATTATAAAATAAAACTGAATGAGTAGCACAAATCATAAAGGGAAACGAAGTTAAAGACCAGGTAAAAAAATAGGCAAAATTATTCCAGCCACTACAGATGATCCCTCTTCTATTTTGCCATTTTGGTACTGTTTAAAATATATGCTCAAAGATCCCTAGAAGGCCAAAGAACCCAGTGAATATTTCAAGTTTTCAACCACTAATGATAAATGCATAGAAGCAACCAAGTCCTATTAAAAATTCCCAGTTCCATCATTATCCAAAACAAAGGAATAGTATTTGAGTGTTAAAATAATGACTGAATTGAATAAGTTTTAGCGCTATATATTTATTTTGTCAAGACTCTTAATCAATCAATTGATCTATATTGGCTTAAAGAAAAACTATGGTAATAAAAAGGAATAGTGGAGAGCCCCTTCTATTTACAACCCTTAATCTAATCCCAAACAAAAGATATAGCGGACACAATTATTTTGCTCCCCTCCTTCCTTCATGCATATCAAAACCTAATTATCCCACACATTAAAAAAATGACAAAAAGACGTTGCCTAGAATAGCCTTTTTCTTTTTTTCTTATGTTTGTCGATAGCTAGATTAGTCTAAATTTATGCACACAAGTAATGATACAAAATAAAGACCAAAAGCATGTAACCGTAAATAGTATCCAGTATTGCGTCCAAAATTCACATGTGGGTCGGCTTCCAAATCCATGCACCTAGACAAGCTTTTGTGGCACCGTCCTCATGAAGTGCAATAATGCTAACTAATTATAAGCTCCACAAGCAAGCAGGTTCTAATTCAGGAAGGAGATGAACTTACATATATATACCACCCTTGCCCTCTACCTTACGGTGATTCAAGGTGGCTAATATTCGAAAATTTCAGGGAAACAGCTCTCACCAAGATACCCTACAAGGGAGCTAATGTATAAAGTGAAAAAGGATCGACCTTTTGGACATTTACTCCCTTTTGAAGAATCATACCCTAATCCCATAGTTGTTTCTAATAGTACCTAAGATCCAAGGACATTTCGTGGTTTCGCCACCCTTCCCTCTAAAACCCTAAACTTAATGACTTTTTAGATTCAAGCAACTACAATTTCCACCCGTCTATTGGGAAAATTTTATGAAAATACATCCCATCGTTTTTAGAGTGTACAAAGATAAAGAAGAGAGTGATCAAAAGAAAACAAAATAGAAGAAAAGAGAAAGTTATAAAGGTAATAAATATTTTGGAGGGAGGAAGATGCAGCTCTATTACAAGTAAAAGTCTCAAACTAGAAATCTTGTTTAAAGAATATGAATGACTGAGCCTGACTAATGTTAATAAGGTAATAAATATATGATAAGAAATAAAGAAACAAAAGAAGAGGAATAAAAAGCAATGGTATCATAAGAAATTAAGTATAACTCTTCCCTCTAGTGCAAAATGCCCAAGTACAACAAGGCAGAAAGGACAACCCCTAGGTACGATAACGATTATCTAAGAGAAAAAAGAACACTCGGTCATTTAATTTATAGTACATACATTTTTTATATTCAAAAAAACAAATTATGTACTATAAAATTATAAACTAAACCAACTATCTAACGTAAGAGAAAAAGAACACGATCTAACGTCTTTATTCACCGAAAATTGATAGTAAGCAGTGCAGCACATCTTCCCCCAACCCGAACTGAAGCAAGCGAGTGCCAAAAAAAAATGTATATCATCCATTCATTCATTCAATAAATTTTCAAACGAACTCTTCCAAGACCAAATTAACTATGTAGATAAACAGAGACAGACGACGACGACGAGAACGAGAAACAAACAAGTTTTGGGATGAAATTAAACAAAAGTAAGATACGAGAAATCATGAAAACGCTCTAACCTCGCCTGGCTTGCTAGGAAAACATAGAAACCGTCAGATCAAACGGGGCATATACAAGTCAGCAAGATCAACGACAGAAACAGGGGTTTCAATAATTAGAAGGTGGGAGGAGGAGGACGAGGTGGAGGCCCCCAAAAGACATCACCGTTATTGGGCACCAAATTATAGACAGGCATTGGAACCTGCTGTTGTTGTTGTTGTTGTTCACCCTGAGAAGGAGGGGTTCCAACACCACCTTCGTTCACCTCTTGCATATCTTCTTCACCTTGTTCATCCTCCAAAGGCAACCTCTCGTATGTGGCGTTGGCAAAAGTGGCGGCCACCACCATTACCGGCCCCGCCGCCACCAGCGGCCCCACCACGCTGCCGCCAACCACCTGCCCCTGCCCTCCGGCCAGGTACACAGTCAGACCGGTGGCCTCCGGAGGCGATGGCGCCGGCAGAAACGCACCGGAGAGAGACAGAATCTCAAACCTCCCCTGCAGCGTGACCACCCCTCCGGGAGCCGCCGGCTGCCGGAGAGTGACGTTGGTGACGACGCCGCTGCCGCTGAGCACGGAGACGCCGCGGTGGCGGCGCGTGGCGAAGGTGGCAATGCACTCGGCCACGTCGCTGCCGGCGCTGATTTCCAGGATGTGGCTGCGGAGCGCGTTGGGGCTCTCCTTGGTTATCACCACCGGCGGCTTCGGCTTGTTCTTCGAGCCCGGTGGCCTACCGCGTGGCCGCCGCCCGCCGCTGAGGTTCTGGTCGTCGGCGTCGCGCTCTGTGTTGTTGTCGTCGTCCTCGACAGCGTTAACGTTGTTGTTGTTGCTGTTGCCGCTGTTGGTCGGGGTGGCGCCGCTGTTGTCGCCGCCGTTGTCTTGGTCTCTAAGGTGAAGCTGGGAGTTGGGCTCGTTGGGCCTGACGGCAACGTTCCCGGCCCACCAACGGTTGGCCATGATTGAGAAAGATAGAAAGCAAAAAGGTTGTTAGAGTTAGATATTGAGATCCTATCTGAGAGTTTATTATGGAGGTTGAAGCCAGTTTGAGTTGCAGTGAGGAAATATATATAATATCCACCTAATAGAGACTATGACAGAACAGACACTGGCACATAGAGAGCGTTTCGAATGCAATCTGAGTTGTTAAGGACTTTTTGAAGAGGAAACGGAAAATATTGTTGGGGGGTAATGAGTATTGACTAATAAGTAATAAGTATTAAGTAGAAGGGGTGAGATTTGAAAGACTAGTTCCTAGAATTGCTCCCTGGGTATGAGTGATTCAATAGCGGTTTCTGCAAACTTTTCTATTGTCTCGCTGGGAAGCGGTTCAACCTTTCCAACTTTTCAAAATTCCTCGTCCCCTCTCGCCTCCTTCTAAACCAAATCATTATATCAACTTTCCCAAATATATCCTTCGTTACAAGCACATTTGAGATCAGATCAGACAAAGGAATCACAAGAATAAGTGAAAATATTTTTTATATATAATTATTATATTTTTGTCAATTTCTATTTATTAAATAATTTAGTTTATTAATTTGACATTTAATATAAATACTAATATAACATCCTGTTACTTTAATTCAATTACTCTTACGTGACACTCTATTATAAATATTTATATTATATTAAATATTATATGATAAGTTAACGGATAAATTAAATTATATAATTAAATTAGTAAAAGTTAAATTTGCAAAAAAAAATATTGAATTTACGAAATCACAATAGTAAAAAATATAATTAAATCAAATGAAAATATGAAGACTGTTTATTTATTTAAATAAATAACAGTGTAAATAAAAATAAATAAATTACATACGAATATTTTATACTAATTAAAATAATTAATCATAATTTTAATTTTTATTATTTTTAATTTAAAATTATTTATTATTTATGTAGTTATATGATGTTATAAAAAGATTCATCTGATATTTAAGAAAACTAAAAAAAAACAAACTTTTCTCTCTATCTTTCTGTTTATTGAGGTTTGTTACAAAATCTATCGAAAAAAAATTTCGCCTTATTTTCTTTTCAAATAAATAATATCAATTTTTGTTCTAAAATGTGACGTTTTAAAAAAAAAATGTTTTATTTCCTTTAAATAACGCAAAGTGATAATGGAAATCCTGTTATACCCTCACGTGGTTGTTGGGTTTTAGTTTAAAAGAAAAAAAAAAGTCTGTCAAAGAGATATAGAAATAGAAAGAAAAAAATTGACAAAAATGTTATAAATAAAATAATAAAAAATAAGTTAATAAAATAAATAAAATAAAAAGTTTAGATTTTTAATTACAATAAATTATATTTATTTTTGTCTCCTAAAATATCAAGTACTTTAAAATGACATTTTTTTTCTCTTACGTCTTAGATTTTTTGAAATAAAATTATTATCAAAATATTTTTTATACTATATTGCTTTATAGAAATATAAATATTTCGCGGGCTTTCTGTTGTGTTAAAAATATATACTCATTTACGGACTTTATATATATACACTATACTTGCAAATAATTATACTTTACGAAAAAGGATTCCCTTGTTCCGAATCAAGAATAATTCATTATCCTTCTTCTTTATTTTTTATCTAATATTTGTAATAAATAAATCATATTCATCATTAAATAAAAAATAAAAATATATATAACATTCTTAACGTTTCTCTTGAAACAGTATTCCTCCTCTTACTTTATTTTATTTTAAAAATAATAATTTTATAACCAAGATATTTTTTAAGCTCTCTTATCTTGAAATATTTAAATATTTTATTTTATCTTTACTGATATATAAAATCTAATTAATTAAGTCATCAAAATTAAAAATTTATTTATTTTGATAGTGTTAATAGATTTATCTTAAATTTATATATTTTAAAAATTTATTTATAATATTTATATATTTACAATTAATATATTAGTCATTTTAAATGGATTCTTATAAAAAAATATTAAAGACAAATTTAAATTTAAATTTTATAAAAATAATTGAAAAGAGTATACAAGTTATACAATACTTAAAAATAAATAGATGAAAATATACAATAGCTTTCACTGTTTTTTTCTCTCTAAAAAATATAGTAATTTAGAAAATTATTTGTTGACGTATATGTGTATGTAAAATACATGCTACTAAATTATTTAATTTTTATAATATATTTTTAATCATAAAACTAAATTATTTAATTTTTATAGTTTTAATCATAAATTATTTGGTCATTTAACGTTAATTTTAACATTTTGTTTGTACATTACTCAGATGTTTCGTCATTCTTAAAGTGTTTACCTTGCTTATAATTTTATATGAGAAACAATGTTGATAGGGAGATAGGCAATATTAAGACATCGTGTGAATAAATGATAATTTAATATAAAAAAAATATTTAGTATAATTCTAATTAGAATATAACTTACAAATATTTAAAAATATTCTTTAAAATATTAATTGAACGAATTAAATTATATATTTTAATAATATAAAGAAAATAGTGTAACATTCACATTGAAGATAGTGTAATATATTTTAAGTTTTTACCATAAAATTTTTTATTTTTTTGGTTAACATAAGAAATGAATGTAATATCTTTTGGACGGACATGCAATTACTATTTTATCCTTATCTTTTAGTTTTGTATTTTTGTAGTGTTCATAAATGATGAGAATTGAGAACCGAGCCAATCGTTCGAGCACCTCGTGGGGTGGGATGGACCAAAGACTCTACTCTGAAGGGATTGCGTGCCCTTCGAAAATATTAAATATATATTGTTTATAAATAAGAGATGAGTCTTGGGCTTAAGGGTTTTGTTAAAAATCATATTAAGGTGTATTAAAGATTATCATTAAATTTATTAATAAAAATATTTTTTAATTCTTTAATCAGTATCTTGTACTTAAAATATGTACTTGTATTTCTCATGATTTTGAAAACAAAACAAATTCAAATTTGATAATAACTACGAATGTAATTACGAATCAAGACAAAATGTGTGCTTCAAAGTATTGTTTACTTTGTAAATAAAAAATATAAAATGCTGTGAAATATTTATCCTTTAAATAGGTTAACGTAACTTAATTTAAAGTGGTCAATACTTTAAGAATCTTACACAAAAATAACAATGTTTTAACTTAACCCGTATTTAGTAGGACTAGTGCTAAAGAAAACAGTCAAAACACAAAGTCGGTAACAATGAAAGGGATGATGGATAACAAAACAAAAACTACACAAAGATACTACAATCAATTTAAATAGAATAAAAACTATGAAGGCAGTTTTTGATGGTCATAGGATATAAAATTAGACACTGTAGGAATGAGATCATTTTTAATTTTATTTAATGTTCCACACATATTAGATGATAAATTAGAAAATATTATTGTGTCATTATATCATGTATATTTTATATGAATATGATCATGATAGTATATTATATTATATAAATAGTATTCAAATAAATAAATTATGTAATATTTTAAAATTAAAATTATTATTTAAGTATCTTTCTTAAAAATATATCTGAATGGTGATTATTTAATTTTAATATTTTGATTAGAAATATATATAATTTTTGTGTCAAAGTTATTATAAACATATATAACATAACATGTTGAATACAAATCTTATATAAATTAATATATATTATATTTATTATGTATTTTTTGTTATTATATTATATTATATTATATTATATTATATATATATATATATATATATATATTTATTTATTTATTTATTTTTTTATTTATTTATATAAGGTAATGTGTTGAACATTATCATGTATAAATTATCTAGTATGTATATATGGTATAATTATATTACAGATTTTAATATATTTTTTTGTCCACGTAATATATTACTTTTCATTTTCATCTTAATAAATTTATTTTTAAATAGTATTTTTGAAAATTTTATTTTTTACTATGGTCGTTTTTATTTTGTTTTAGTCCTTGTAAAAGATAATATCATATTATTTTTGTTTTTGTACTTGTAATATGTAAAAAAAATAGATTCTACATTTTTATTTTTAAAATATTAACTCAAAATAAACAAAACATTATAGGGACTATAATGAAAATTAAATATATTATCAGAAGAAAAAAAAATGAAGACTAACTTGAAAATAAATCAATTTTACAATGACAAAAGAAATTAGCATATTATAAGAATTGAAAAAAAAAACTTATTTAAGCTTTATATAAATATATAAAGAATGGAAGAGACTAACCTATGTAATTGTTTTCTAGTTCAATTATTTTCTTTGGATAAGAAATACAATACACAACATTATAGGATAAATAAAAATAACACATTTCATTGATACATCAAACAACTCATTATAATATCACAACATAAATATATTATAATGTGACGTTATATTTCTGATATCAAACAAACCATAAATATAAATTATGATAGTATATTGTGAACTTGGAATTGTTTACCATACAAGTATGATGATACTTAATTTTAATTAAATTATTTAAATAACTTATATTTAAATTTTTAAGTATATATATTTAGTTTAATTTATTTGAAGGAAATAATAATAATAATAAAGATTTATTTAGTTGAGAATGATCAAATTCATACCTTAAATTGACATTCATTTAAGTATTGTTGTTAAAGATTTGTCTTGATCATGAGATCAATTCACCTAAATTTTTTAAATATATATAAAATCATTATTATTATATCATTTTCTCAAGTAAAGTTAACGAAAAAAAACTCAAATTTTATCGTTTGAAAATGTGAAATTTAAACTAAAAATCTTAACTCATTGATAACTTGATTTTATAATAGTTTCTTTAAGAAACTTTAAATTTATTGATTTAATATTTAGTAAATACTTTTCTACTGAGAGATGAAGTTTTTTTAAATAGTAAAATATTTTATATATATATATATATATATACACACGTGAGTTTTTATAAGATGTGCATGCATCAATTTGTTAAGAATGTAAATGTACTAATTAATTTAGTTTTATTATTATTTTAGCTTAATCATGAAAAATAATTTAATCTCTTTAATTTCTAAAAAAATCATTATGTCTTCTGTCTCAATTATCTTACCATTATTTTTTAATATTAAAAAACTAATAGTCTTGTGTCTCCTTCCTTATCTTATTTTTTTTGGAATTATTTTTCATTTTCAAAACTTCTTATGAGGCCCGATCCACTATGTTCCCCACTCATGACGACATCATTACCCGCCAATGCAGTGTCCTGTCGTCAACCTCTTTACCCCTGAACAAATAGTTAATTAATGTAATTGTTTGTTATTTTTATTTTCTTAAAGAATTTTAGTAGAGGTGGTAAAAATATTCATGTCCGGTATGTCTGTGAGTAAACTAAAATCCATATAATTCAAGTTTAAGTTATATAGTTACACACAAATACTGTACTCGTTAAAATGGTGAGTCACTTGTTTTCATTTGATATTATTATAAAATTACTTCAATACTCTTATTTATATATAATATTATATACATTTTATCATAATTATATTTTATTATTTATGTTATCAATTGATATATTTTTAAGAGTAATTAATTGTTGATTGTTTTTTATTTTTAGTGAAGAGTTATGAATATCTTTATATATTGATAAAGTCAAGTCAGATTAGTCGATCCCATTTATGGGTGAACTAACTTGAATTTAGTTTAAGATCTTAAAAATACTAATATTTTAGTCTAAATTTGATTTTATTAAAATAATTTTATAAAATAAATTAATAATAACAATAATTAACACATGTTGATTTTGAGAAATACTATAATTTTAAATAAATAAATTGATGTTAATTATGTTAATTAACTAAAATCCATTCATCAACAAAATACAAATAAAAATACTAGTAATAACATTTTTTGTTATAAATAAAAGGTCTAATAAATTAATCTGCTAGTAACCTATCAAGTTCGCAGATTGGATGAAATATAAAATAAACTAACTATCACAATAATTAACACATGTTAACTTTGAGAATACTATAAATTTAAATAAATAAATTGATGTTAACTATGTCAATTAACTAAAACCATATATCAATAAAATACAAATAAAAATACTAGTAATAATATTTTTTTTAATAAAAAATTAATAGGTTAATCTATTAGTGACCTATCAAGATGGCAAATTAGATACTTAACTTGTCTTATCATTTTTTGTGGGCTAGCTAAATCAATCTACCAAACACAATTCAAATACACACAAATATGAGAGAGATAACTATGATTATTATGAATGCTTCTCTTGTTTCACTTTCATTTATACAAAGAACTATTTAATTATTGTGAAAAGTATTTACTAAACGATTTTAAAATAAGAAAAATAAAAATAAAAATTGATAATTTTAATGGTAAGATTATTTCTTATTTTGCTATACTATTACCTCTTTTTCTGGGTTATGCCTCCCCTATATATATACTTCTTGTTATTTCTATTAATATTTTTATAATATTTTTAAATATTTGTTATAATTATTTTTTTATATTATTAACTATTAAAGTCACTAAATAAACATAGAATATTATTCTAATTAAAAGTATTCTTTAATATTTTTTCATTGTTTTTATTAGGTTTTTTTATGTTAATACTACACGTTAAGGTTCTGCTTTTAATAAATTCAGTATTAATGACTAATTTTAAGCATTAATAACATTACGTCCAATTTATGTATCAGAAATAAGTAATAAAAATATTTAAATTAATTAATAATATTATAAATTTAAATTTTTTCATAAATATTTATACAATTAATTGGTTTAAGTAATAGATATTTATAATTCAAAGAATAATTTTCTCCACTAGTAAATTACATTATTAATAGTTTAATGAATAGAATTACTTTCATTATTATAAATGAGTGCATGTATTGTTAATAAAATTCGTAGTATAAAGAAAATTAACAATTTATTTATTTAAAAGTGAGTTTATGTAAAATATTTATTTGTTTTTTTATATAAAGGATTTAAAGATAATATTTTTACTATTATGACTTTTAAGTTAGTTAGTATAAAAATAAGGAAACTTAATATACATAATAATTTATTATTTGATAACAATATAAAATTATTTTGCATAATTTATTTTCTCATATTTTGATATATTAACTATTTTATTAATTTATTTATTTTTATAATATAACTTAAAATTGCATACTTTTCTTGTGATTTTTTCATGCGAAATCTTTTATGATTTTTGTTATTTTCTTTAAAAAAAAACCATGCAACTTTGTATGATTTTGAAAAAAAAATATTATTTCTTAAACTCATTGGATAATCCGTACAATTCTTTTAATATTTTATGTGTACTCTAATACAAATTTTATTTCGTATAAAAAACTTAATGTATATATGTTGCAGATTTCTTCATTAAAATAATTTATAGATTATTTTTTTATTCTTTATAGTACCATACAAGAGTATAAAATCCATAAAAATCCTGAAAAGTGTTATTAATAAAGTAGAAAAATAGATATTTTAATATCATAAAAGACAAATATTGAATTAAGATAAATTTTTATTAGATGCTTAAAATCACCTATAAAAATTATATTATTAAAATTATTATATTTAATTTATATTTTATAATCTTAATTATTTTATTCTCTCCAGTTTTTTTTGTGAAGTTCTCTCTCTCTCTCTCTCTCTCTCTCTCTCTCTCTCTCTCTCT
This sequence comes from Mucuna pruriens, assembly GCA_025330945.1. NCBI lineage: Eukaryota > Viridiplantae > Streptophyta > Magnoliopsida > Fabales > Fabaceae > Mucuna > Mucuna pruriens. Next base: position 7,521,447 of record JAENHJ010000324.1, on the reverse strand, counting down.
CTCTCTCTCTCTCTCTCTCTCTCTCTCTCTCTCTCTCTCTCTCTCTCTCTCTCTCTCTCTCTCTCTCTCTCTCTCTCTCTCTCTCTCTCTCTCTCTCTCTCTCTCTCTCTCTCTCTCTCTCTCTCTCTCTCTCTCTCTCTCTCTCTCTCTCTCTCTCTCTCTCTCTCTCTCTCTCTCTCTCTCTCTCTCTCTCTCTCTCTCTCTCTCTCTCTCTCTCTCTCTCTCTCTCTCTCCTCTCTCTCTCAATATAACTTAAAAAATATATATATTTTAATTTTGAGCATTCATAATAAAATTTAATAATTAATATTTATTTTTCTCTTCCTCAAATAAAAAAATCCTACTAGATATATATTACACACAATCTAAAGGTGTTGATGTCCATGTAAGTAGTCGACATCTCGCAAATGATGCTCTTCCATACATACAATCATAAAAATCTAAAAAATCGAACACTTGATCTCAAGCTTAAGAAATATAATTATTTGTTAATCACATCACCTTGTGATACTACGTCTTATATGCACACATCTACATATATAAATAATATATATAAATATTTCTATGTAAAATGATAAGAATGAAATATAATTACAAATAAATTATAGAAATTAAAATTTATTTAATGTTCTCAAAATTACTCTAAAAATGTCATATAATTGTTTAAAAGGATTGTGCGACTTTATTTTTTTATTTGAGTAATACATGGTTGAATTTAAAGGCTAATATTTTGCCCTCTACAATGGAAAAAAGATATTTTTGTTCGTTACAAGAGTTTGTATGTTTAGAGAGATACACAAGCTATTTATCAGATTTTAATACCTAGCTTATAAAATTGGGGAGGAAATCTTCTTGTGTTTTACAACTCACATCACAGTATATCATGATAAGTTTTGTATCTATCTTCCTTTGTAAATATTAAATAAGTGAGGTCCCAGCAAAATTAACAAGGAGAGAGGGGGGAAAACAAGGCTTACAAAATACTCCCCTAGTACAAATTTCACATGATAAATTCACACGAATCTTCTCAATCTATCTTTCCTAATAAACATTCAATAATGCTATATTTGTTGTCTTTGATTTGGAAAAAAAAAAGAAGATTTTGGAGCGAATTGTAATGGATTTTTTCAATTTCATGTGTTTGTTTTAAGAAAAATTTGGAAGGTATGTCAGAATTTCATAGGTCCCACTTAAATAAATTCCAATCTGCTGGATGCATTATTGAAGCCATAAATTTCTCACACATACCGCTTCTTCTTCTATATCTTTCTCATGCCCCACCCACTTATTATCCTTTGTGCTAAAGTATAGTTTATGAATTGTTTCCTCCAACTTATTTATATCCACAACAAAAATAAATGATAAATAAAAAATGATGAAAAATAGTTAGAAAATAAAATAGTAAAAATAGTGTATACATATATATATATATATATATATTATCATTATTTGGAAAAAAAACTCTTCATAAAACAATAATTATGAAAATAATTTATCTTTCTTGACATTAGGATAAAATGTCCGTTGTTTTTGTCAAAGTCATGTATATCAATTTTGGATCCTTAAGTGAGAAATAAAAATTTGAAACTATTAACCATTCATTTAAGTCTTTAAAATAATATTAAAATAAGAGAAGATAAGATAAGAAAAAAAAAACAAACAAGAGAGCTCAGTAAATTTAAAGTGAAAATAATAAAATAATAGTTAAGTTTTGAAATTTGTAAAAGTAATTAAATCTTAAATAGTTACTGCAATAACTATTTTACTTTTTTCATGATTGCATTCTGATTTACCCCTTGTTATTAGAATAATTTGTGATGAAGTTAGTTGTTATCATTCTATTAAATGTACACTAAATAGTTAAAAAAATATAAGGTCTAAGGGAATGAATTTGCCTTGTGCCTGAACTGCTTGTTGTGAAAGTTTTTATTTTGTTTTGTATATTAATACTTTGCTTGAATTATGAAGGGAGATGAAAGAAAAGAGAAAGGGGAATGAAAGAAAATAGAAATAGAGGAAAAAAAAGAAAGAAAATGATAAATTGTTTGATATAAAAGATAAAGTTAATTTTTTTTATTTTATTGTGTATAAAGTAAAAAAAATAATATAAATATTTATAATATATATATATATATATATATATATATATATATATATATATATATATATATATAATTATTTTAATTTTTAATATACAAAAACTTTCCTTTCTTCTCAATTTAGAGAAAAAAAACAAGAGTTCCACGTAATTTATTTTTCTTTTCATATTTTAAAGAAACCAAACAAAAGAAGAAAAGTATTTTTTTAATCTTTTTTCATTTATTTTCTTAGACCCTTCCAAACAAACTGTAAGGGTTTAATTATGCACTGTTTGTGCTTTTTTTTTTTTCTATAACGATAGTCATTCGATGAAAATATATATAGGGAGTGCTAAAATGATATGAGTTTGACAGAATGGCTAAGCCAATAGCTTGATCTATAGTGCAATTGGAATTTAAAAAAATTAATTTATTTTAATTCTGTTACTTTGACTCAACCCAAATTTTATTTCTTCTTGTAATGTTAGTTTGCATATTTTTAATTGTGTATCTTCATCTTTATAGAATTACGCTATTGATTTTGATTGGTTTAAATAAGTTTTCGTACTTTTTAAATCAATCAATATATATTAAAAACATTAATAACGTTTAAGCTAACGTGGATTACATGATTTATATTTTTGTTATGACATAAAAAAAGGCTAATAAGCCAAGAACAAAACAAAACCCACTCCTAACCAGTATAGATAGTCCCACACCAATCAGCTAAAAGCTTAATTGAACAAACAAAAAAAAAAAAAGAAGAAACTTCGAAACAAGATAAACCAACATCCATGGAAAGCTCATTGGTTTGACAAAAATAAGTATTTAGAGATAAGATTATATTGTGATATATTAAAAATAAATTATATTATTATTAATTAAAATTAATAAATTATAAAATATCTAAAATAAATTAAAAGTATTTGAGTAATTTTATTTTTCAAAAAGATAGCATTAAAATAAATTATTAAATTAAAAATAAGAATAATATTAAAATCAATAAAATTTTGTTCGTAATTTATAATATAATGAAATAAAAAATAAATTAAATATATTTATATTATTTATTTAAATTAAACTATATGTCTAAAAATAAATTAATTTATTATTTTAATTATCTTAATTAATATTCTAAATTTTATAAGTTATGTGAACACTAAATTAATTAATTATAATTAATAATAAAAATTAAAAAAACTAAAATTAGATAGAGTTATAATTTTAAAGACTTAAATTATATTTAAATTATACATATTATTGTCTATTTTTCTCTTAACAAAAAATAGCATGAAATTGGATGGAACCACGATTATGCACCTTTATATTTATCATTTATGCTTTGCTGAAACTTATGGATAGAGACAACGACTCGCGCAACTCGTGCCTGATGGGTCTTAGATTCTTGGGGACCATCTTAGTGTTGATTACTGAATTCTTATCTTATCTGTTTTTCAATCAACAAAGATATGGGACTAATTAATTGCAAAATTCAGATATTATATCCTAAAGAATTGTCATAAATGTTTCTTTTTTGTGTCATTAAAAGGAGAAAAGACCCAGAGGGGAAGAAATAATAGAGCCAGCATCTGCTAGCAAACATAAAAAAAGAAAATGAGGTATGAATTTAAAAAAACTTAGCGAACAATGTGAAGACAATCACTTTTTTCTATGAAGGCAATGATTTGCTGAATGGAATTGTAACAGGTGTGAGATTTCTGGCATCCCTTGCAGATAAGGTTATGGCTTTGGAGTCACACTCAATAATAAGGTTATGGATCTAGGTCAGAGATCCAGGTTCAACCCTGGAGAAATTTTTAAAAATTATATAATTATGTCATAAACAAATTAAAATGTGATATACTACTCTTTTACTGTCTTGGTCAATAGATGTGAATGTTACACCATTACATGTGTAATAAATGTTTTATACATTGTGTTGGATTTTCATAATATAAAATATGTTCTTGATTTTGTATTACAATAATATTAAAGATTCGATATAATTTTTCATTTCTATGAGTGATATGTTATATTTTTGAAAATCCAAATTGTTTAATATTTTCTCGTGTTAGATGTGGTGCTCGAGATAATTATCTTTCTAAACATTCACTTTTTGATATTTTCTCTATTTTATGACCTAGTTTTAACATTCCCAAGATAATAATTATTTTTTTTAAGATTGTCTTGGATTAAAACTCTCAAGACAAAGTTGGTGCATCGTCTTGGACGACGTTCTTGTAGGACGTTGTTAAGTTTGTAATCGCTATATTTTTTCATACTTAAACTAAATACGTTAGTGTTTAATACATATTTATCTATTACATTAATTTTTAAAATCTTAAGAGTTTAATAATATTTTCTTCATAACATTAAAAGTGGCAATATTTTATTAATATTTGTAATTAATTTACTCTCACCATATTCTCTAATACACTATAGTGTTATTTTTAATAAATCTTTTTAGCAATTAGTTTCTTATCCTGTGTTTTAAAGAGACTATTTTATCCATCATGAGTAATTATTTTTCTAATTACCAAAATGAGATAGATTTTAAAAAGTTGTCCAAATTATAGGATTGTTAATATGAAAGAATTTGTCAATATTATAGGAAATAATTTAATACACATGAAATTTATTTTCCCGGTAACAAAAGATAAAGTTATTACCCCATTAAAGCTAGTAAAATGAAATTGAGCCCAAGTAGAACTTTTCAACATTTTCATTGCTCTTCTAAGAAAATAATATTTGTTGGTTTGTGTTGACATAGTTATCGTTTCTTTGTTCATTTGTTGCGCCTCTTTTATCGCATGGTTATTTATAATTTATATTGCATTTTAATTAGGTATATTGCAAATTATATTCTCACACCTCTGGTTAATATCCCATGAAATGAATGTTAAGTATTTAAATATCGGATCAGTCTTTGTTTGGTTAAGAAAAATCAGACTATGACTGAAAATGTAAAATTACACGGTTATTTAATTTTAAATTATTATATAAGATTAATTTATTAATTTTATAATAATTATCTTAAAATTATTTTAACGATAGTTTTTTATTTTTTACGTTATAAAATTATTTTATCTTTATTAATGCATGACCATTAAATTTATTAAATAAAATAATAACTTACCATTAAGTATATCATCATTAAATTAGTGTTAAATTGATAATTAAATAATTTTTAATATTATATAATATAATATATTAATAACAAACTAATATAGAATTATAAAAATTAAATTAAGAAAAGTCCTTAAATAAAATAAAATGATCATATGATATATTTTGAAAGACAAAAACTAATGAGAAGATGTTAAATGATATTAATTAATAGGTGAATTTCATTTTAAATTTGTATAACTTAATATTTTACTTTTATTCAAATTACAAGATATTTCTGGCACAATAAAAACAAAAAAAAAACTAAATTAAACGGTTAAAAATAAAAAAAAAATCACTAATTTTGGATTGGTTGAACTGTTGATTCTCGTCAGTTCTAGGAAAAAAAGGAAGACAATCACTTGCAATCAGTTCTGTCAATTAATTCCTTAACAAAAATGAAGTTGTGTATATTTTTACGAATTTAATAAATAATAAGAAAAGTCAAATGTTTTACGACTTCAATGTTTATAAAATAGAAAAAAAAAATCATATATCATGTTACAACTTTACTAAGAAATTTAAGAAAAATAAGAAATCGTGTATCAAATTACGATTTTGGTAAAAAAAATAGAAAATGAAAATTGCAGATGAACCTGCCACTTTTTATTTAGAAGTTGTAACTTTCACTTACAACTTATCTTATTTAGGCAAATTTCAAAATTTATCCCATTTCAGTAATTACAAAAAGAAAATGACTCCTAATAAGTAAAAAATCCCCCCCTTTTTTTGTGAGACCAGTAAAACAATAGTCAGTAAGACTATTGTTTTTCTTAACAAATATTCTTAAATACTCGTTAAAAATACATAAGAAATTTTATGTTTATTTCTTTAACCAATCATTTAAAAATAAATTAATTAAGAAATTAAATACAATATGAATAAATAAGAATATGGTAAAAAATAATATTTATATTTTAAAAAAAAAGTTATAAATATTTTTTCTAAAGTTGCAGATAATTTAAAATGAAAAGACTATTCAATACTCATCCACCAAAACCAGAAGGGTGAGGTTATCATCAGCTATGGGGTGGCATGGCATGTGTCATGCGCATGGTGGGGTAACGTGTAAAAGAGTTAATGGGCACACGTCGCTGTCCCAGGTTCTGACAATGTAGTGAATGCGAATGGAATTCACGTGAAAAATTATCCCAACCAAGGGTTTTCTTTTAAACAATGATTTAAAAGAACATCACATTCTCTAATATATTAATTTACAAATAAAAATAAGTAACTAGTTTAGATTTGGTTGTTAAATAATTGAATGACATGACAGCAACAACTTTGCAAAATTTGACTAGTACCAAAACTAAAAAAAAAAGGTTTTATTTGATTTTTTCTTGAAGAAATGCGAATTACCAAAAAAAAAAACAATTAAAATAATAAATGCAACGAATTGAGCAGAATGCAGAGATTAAAGTAAAATGTAACCAACCAATAAAAAGAAATAAGAAATTAAATGGATAATTTAAATGAAGTATGTAATTTAAAAAATTACAAAAAAAAATAAAATTAAAAGTGGTCTTCAAAGATTTAATGTCAAAATAAAAAAAGGTAAAGACAAAAAACATAAACTTCAAATGCAAGTGCCGTAACTAAAGAAAATTTAGCATAAACGTGAAGTAGAGATTAGAGTTAAACATTTGAAAGACAAAAAATTGTCTTGAACAGATTCTGTCCATCCGCATAGGTGGTAAAAGTGAGATTTAATACCATGATCTCTTGTATTTTTAAGAATATTAAAATTACTAAGTTATTTGATTTATTTAGTTCCTAGTATAGTATAGTATGACTAATATTTTATATATAGAATTACTTTTATATAGATGAATTGTATTAATCTCTAAGATTATAATTGTGCAAAATTAAATTTTGTTTAATATTAATTTTTTATTAATTAAAAAAAATATTATAATATTAAAATATAAAATATATAATGTGATATGATATGATGAAAAAAGTAATGAAATACAAAAATGGATGAAAGAAGGGTAGAAAAGAAAAGTAAAATGTATTAAAAATTAAGAAGATAAATCTATTTATCGTATATTTTTATTTTAACTATTCATATTTATAAAATACATATTTATTATTAAAATAAAAACATGTAAAAAATATAAAATAAAATTCTCATCTTAATTTTTAATAGTTTTCATGTAATAATACACTTAATTTATTTTCTATTTTTTCTTCTATTTTCTTTTTATCTTTTTATTTTTTGTCTATTTCTATGTTATATTTTATTTTTTTTGTGTCTCTATGATATATTTTAATTTATAAAATTAAAATAATAAATATTTATTATTAAATAAAAATTAATTTCACACAATTATTATGCTTGAAAACTAAAGTACACTTAATCCATGTAGTAATAATGTTACAGATAAAATATAGTTTACACGAGTCGGGGCTTAGTAATTTTAAGAGTATAACATGAGATCAAATATTATATTTTTATTTATATTTTACATATCTGTCGACAATACATTAGTTATTTATTTATGTATCACATTATTATGTCAATTTCATGTCAACTTCATTATTAAATATTTATATTAATATCATGATGGTAGCACATTAACATTAAAATATTATGTTAATAGTAAATATCATTATATTATAATCAACTATATTAAACAACTTACGGAATTTAGTAGTGTTAGACAAGAGGTATTGTGATTAAATTTTAGTTTTATTACTTTTGTTATTTTTAAATAATAAATCACATGTTACATTAGTAATACATAAGTGACTCACATAATTACTAAATTATTATATTAATATTATATCAATGTCATAATTAACTCTTTATATAAATATTATGTATATTATTGTATCATATTAAATTATCGTGTCAGTTGTTAATTTTAAAATATTACATCAGAATTAATTATATCATATCAAAATCTTCTAATACTAAATGAATAGTAAAAATTGAAAAGCCAAAGTGTGCAATAAAAAACCTAAAAATATATATTAAAAATTATAAATAATCCAAGATTTCAATTAAACTATAAATAATTAAAATTTTTGACTTAAGAAAATTTAGACAAAAAGATAAAAGAAAAAGGAATGATAAAAATATGAAAATTATAGAATAAAATGTATATCGAAAATGTATGTAAAAAACTTATCAAAATATAAAGGTAATTTATTGAAAAATGTTTGTTTCAAACGCACAATTGACTCATAAAATTAGTAACTATTGATGAATATGATTTATATATTAAGTATTACAAAATATTTAATGTAAGTGTTTTAACTGCAGGGAATAATTAAATATACCGTATATAAAGTCAGTGTCTATCTTAATTCTGTGTGGACTCGCTTGTATAAGGACATTTCACCTGACACTTCATCTCTTTTAGAATTTTATATAAAAAGTAAAAGGTAAGTTTATATTATATAAAAGAAAATTTTAACTACAAGACATTCTTAATTACTCTCAATGCACCTCAACAAAATAAGGATATTTATGATATTTCATATATAAGTAAAATATATTTTTTGTTCTTTAAAATATTTCAAAATATTAATTTTAACTGCTATAAAAATTTCATAAATTTGTACTCTTCATATTTATTTAAGAGTCGTGGTTTTAATCTTTTAAGATGTTAGAAACATTTGGTAAATGTAGAACTAACATTCCAACATATTTTAAAACATCAAAAACATATTTTACTCATAATATATCAACGAACCTTGCAGTTTTCATATACTTACTTACCTTGTATCAAAGTTGAATGGAAAAAAATATAAATAATTTAATATTTTATTTAAGACTTAAATATATTTTTTTATTTTATATTATATATTTTTCTTGTTTGATTTTTACAAAATTATTTTTAAATGATTTTTGCAATATTTTTCATTTTGGTCTTGGTTATTGTTTTATTTTTATAATACTCATTTTTCATTTTTGTCTTTGTAATATGTCAACAATTTACTTTTAATTCTTACTATTAAAAAAAAAAAACTATCTCAAAATAAAAATATTATAAGAACTATAATAAAAAATAAATATATTACAAGAACTAAAATAAAATAACAAAAATAAAATATAATAAATAAATTTTACAACCATCATTTTAAATTTTTTTACAAGTAACAAAACAAAAACAATAAGTATAATATAGAGATAAAAATATATGTAAATATTTATTTAATCATGATTTTATATTCTTTAAATTTTAAATTGGTAAATTTCATCATTTAACATAATTTTATTTTCATAAATGTTTTAAAATAGTATTTTAATAGAAAAATAATTTTATGTATTTTAAAAAAATTCTTGATAAACGTGTCTTAATAATATCAGTTAAGAGTTGAATAAAAATATTAAAAATTACAATAAAATATATTCAAAACAAGGAATTATATTATCAAGAGCTTCGTTATTTTCTACCCAAAATTAATAATGTAAATTTTATGATTGAAAATGATTTAAATACATATTTTATTTATATTTAACTGTTTAAAATTAATTGTATAAAAAATAATTATACTCAACTTAAATTAATCAATAATTATCAACATGTCAGTCAAGTCTCTTAAAAAAGAACTTAAGGCCTCCAGATAAAGAAAGTATTTGAAGGAAGTTAAGTTTTTTTGAAAAAAAAAATAGTCACAACAAAATCGGTAAAAATTGATGAGTTAAGTTTTTTTGGAAATGGAAATGAATTCTTAACAATAAGAGTTTAAAAAAAAAAAAAAAACAGCATGGTAGTTGGTTTGTTTTGATATATCTGTTGGACATTGGGATTTGGGAAAGGGCCCCACAGGGTTGCGTGTTGCCTGCTGTGTATTCCGTGACTTATGTATAGCTTTTGTTTTTCTTTTCTCGTGCCCATTTTCTGTGCACTCTGTCACTGATAACTCATAACATCTTTTTCCCAGCATGGGTTTTATAGGCGCAATCTCTAATGCATTGTTGCTGTCGCTACCTCACTCCATAAAGTACACACTACACATTCAATAATTATTAATTCTGGACTCCTCTATCATACTACTTTTTATTATTTTTTTATTCATTCATATCTCTACAAATTATAAATTAGATTTATATTTTATTAATATATATTTAAATTAGTGTCTTAAATAATATATTTCTAATATTTCTGCTATTAATTTTCAGGGCAATGTGCTAGCATGATATTTTAAGGGGAGCGATGTTATATTTTTTTTTTACAAATTTTTATAAAATATATTAAATAAATGTTAAATATTAAACCTATTTAATATTTATCTTACAAATTAAAAGGAGTAATAGAATGATATTATAAAAAAACTAAAATTAGTTTTTCAATAAATAAAACTAAAGCACGATCTAAAACCAATCTTGAGAAAAAAAATATCATGATCAGTATAATGAGAACCGTACTGAAGAGAATAGTGACACACAATACACTGAACAGATATTTAAATTATTGTTAAAATGTATTTATATTTAGTATTTGATTGTATTTTCTACCTGATTATTTTTTAAAGAAAATATTTATGAGGAATAAAAATAATCAATATTAAAACAATTTTAAATTATCTCATTGTAATAATAATAAAAAATAATAATATATTATTATAAAATATTTACTAATAATACAATTATTATTACTCTTGTTATGTATATACGTATTTTCTTTATAGTTATTTTATCGTAAACATGTTGATTCATGGTATCATTGTTTTATAATTTTATTTGCAACCAATCGATCTATTTTATTTTATTATTTTATATTAGCATACATTTAAAACATGCATTATAAATTAATTATTTTAGAAAGATAGATAAATATAATATTTTATTTGCGAATATAACAAAAAATAAACTATAGTATGTACAACATTTTTTTTTACTTATTTAACATAAATTAATTTTTTGTCTTTTTAGTTTTTATTATTTAACAATACACCATCTTGGTTGATTTTATTTTATTTTGTGTAATCGTTTTTCTTATGAACCCTCAATAAAAGTTTCGAATTAATCTAATTTTTATTATTCTAAATTTGTTTAATATAATTTATTCTAATATAAAATCCATATAATTTTTATTATTTACAACACATAATATAAATATATAATGAATAAGCTTATATATTTTATATTTATCTTTTTTTCATTTTTAAGTTTATGTCATAAAACATTTTAAATTAGCAAATTAATTTTTTACCAAAATCTTACTATATACATAAAACTAACAATATATTATACCTATCATAAACCAAAATTAATATCAATATACTAATAGAATACATATATTATCATATACGAGTCAAATGAAAAAAAAAAGTAGGTTTCTCATTCACGTTTATCAAGCTAATCACCATTCCGTTGATACCTGCTATCGTCAAGAAATTGTTTCCAAGTGTCCAAGTTGACATTATGACAAGAATTTGAGAATTCTAAGTATATACTTTAAAGGTTCAATTATTTGTGAATAATATCATATATTGGTACGTGATGACTTCATCTAAGAGTATAAAATACTACGATAAATTGATGCATTATCGTTAGTTTAAATTCAAATTGTGAACATATAGCTATTTTAATATTTTAAAAAATAATTTAAAAGATAAATTTTTTTATTAACTAGGAAAACGAAAAAAAAAAATCCATTTCATATTACCTTTTTAAATTTTTTTTACAAATTAGTTTACACTTGTTAACTTATAATTAAGTTTATTTTATTTTTTTATTTTATAAATTCTTATGGGAAATTTTATTCAAAGATGTTTTTATTGTTTATAATAATTTTATTAACTTAAATTAAATTAATTTTCGTGAAAAACAGATATATTTAATATCTAAAAAATTAATAAAATGAAAGAAAAAAAAATTGATTCCAGTCCGCGCAATCCGGCAAGAAAGTAATTGATGTCAAAACGGGTCACAGTCATAAACTCATTGATGGTACATGGAATCCACTTTTATATTATTTTTCATTAATTTAACAAAAAAAAGAGTACGAGAGATATGATAGGGGGCAAGCAGTAAATATCGATAAAAGTAACTTTATATTTTATTTTATTTTAATATATTGTAAAATTTAAAGTGTCACTTAATGTAGTTTTATTTTTTATTTAATCAAACATGCAAAAAATCATTTTAAAATTTAAATAATCTACAACTTATTCATTTTTTATTTTTTTTTGTCTATTTTTTTCAAATTTAAACCAAAACTAAACAAAACCACTTGAAAATATAAGTCAATGTTTAGTTTAAATTTGTTAAGGGTTTAAATATGTTTTTAATTTTATTTTTTATTTTTTATTAATTTTAATTTTCTTAAAATTAATTTTTAAATTATTTAGAAGTGATATGATATGCATTTACTTGTGATATGTTAAGTGTAATTTTTTAAATTCTAAGGTTATATGTTTATATGCATGTTATGTCACCTATAAGGGATAATAGAAGTTATTTTTAAAAGATTTACAACTTATGAGGACTATAATTTATAATAAATTAAAAACAATTTTAAGCATACTTATAAAAATTAAAAACATAATTTCACTCAAAATTTTGATTTCGTCTTCATTTTTTTTCCTAATTTGGTCATTCCTTCTTATTTTTCTACAACTTCCATTATCATTCTTTTGTTGTCAATTTTGCTCTCTATCCAACTTTAACTCGATCCTCGTTAATGATAAATTTGTTTTTTTCAAATTTGGATGTTGGTATGGTGTTGATTACAAGTGTTCAAAACTGTACTGTCCGACCATGATGACCGGAACAATTCTCGGACTACCGGCCGAATAGACGGTATGTGTACCGCCTGGCTAAGACGACCGGGAAGACCCTTGAATAAACACCCAACTGTAATAAACGAAAAGTATGTAGGAAGCTATGATTGATGTGACATGTTCCCTTTTCCAAGAGTTAGAACGGGACGCCTCTCAGACAAACTGAAAAATAGTCCACCAAAGAAGCTTTACTCCACTGACACTAGCAGGTCTGATAGAAATATGTGCCACCAGGAACAAACAGTGATCCCTTCTTATAAAAAGGAAGCAAGGTAACATGATCAGGGGACGAAATATTGTGGAGAGAACAAAAATCAAATAAAATAAAATAAATCTAAAATATTGAGAAACAATTAAATTGATAATAAAAAATAAAAAGTAATAAATTGTTTCTTTTATTTCAATTTTTGGTTCGATTTTTTAGAGAATAATTACTCTTCATGTTATACTTCCCTATAAAATTCAATTTTCTTTTAACAACTAAACTGAATTGTATATATGAATTAATTATTTATTTGTACATAATTTCAATGATGTATATCTTTATTATCGTTTAATTAATTATCATTTCTAATTACTTAATAAAATAAGTAAAAATCTGAATGCTACAATTTGGACATTACATTTAACTAAAACTTAAACTATGTTCCTAATAAACATGGCAGATTTACATTTTTTTTAGGTCAATTACTCTATTAAATTCTCCTTTTTTAATTATATTTTTTTCATTTACACTCGATTTCCATAACTTAGCTTTTCTTTCTTCGATTTTAATATATATTTTTAAAAATATAACAAAGTTGTTTAGTAATTTTGCTTTCAATATTTTTCCTTATATATGTGTTGGGTGGGTGGTCCGAGAGTTAGGAATTATGCGTGCGACTGTATTGTGAACATCAATTATGTTATATACTATTGCTATTGTTGTTCGTGCAATTGTATCACTTTCTTTTTTCTTCTAATTTTCTCTTTTATTTTTATTATAATTCCTAGTTATAATTAGTTATCATTGTTTGCAAAATGAATATTTTGTTGTTCCTATTTCTTTTTAACTTTTATGAAAATGGATATTCCTTAATTTAGAATACTTATAGAGAGGTATTCACCTTAATTTCCTGTTCAATAATTACTTATATATTTCGTTCCACATAATATAGAAGTGGTTTTTTAAAACATATATGTATATAAGATATTATTGTATGTCTTTATTATTGATTTAAAATTTTTATTGGTTTGTGTTTTTTATTATTCTCTAAATACATACTCAATTTGAGTGATAATATCACTTGAATTAAGATATGCGTTTGGAAAACCAATGAATAGTTACTAAAATTTTATTAGACTAAAAATAAAAATCATATAATAATATAATGCAAATTTGACAATTTTAGATAGGATAACGTGTTAACATGTAGTAGAAACTAAAGGATGGAGTAGAAACTAAACAATGTAAACATGTAGTCATAATATGTTAACATCAAAATAACTATTGTTAATGATTAATTTGATTGAACAAGAAACTATGAATAAGAAATGAATATGTCTGTCAATCATTTGTCGAAAGAATTTAAGTACATATCCACTGAAAAAATTTATTAGGCTTGCAGTTAAGCATGCAAAAAAAAAAAAAAAACTTTTCTAGAATCATTAGTCTTTGCTTTGATTCATATATAATTTAAATGAATAACAGATTCATCGTTAACATTTATCATTGATATTATACTTGAATGTGACTTGATTTCACATCTACCCATGATTTGCTGATGGGAAAAAGAAAATCAACCAAATGATTCTAAAAAATTGAAAAAAATCTCTTTACTTCACTGATTGCATGCTTATAATATTTACTTTTGAAAATTAACTACATATTTTTTTAATTTCACTAAAATATTGATAAAAACAAATATTATTTTTTAATATAAATTAAACCAAACACGTATTAAATTCCACTTATAAAGTACACAAAGTTGAAGTGAGATAATAACACTGATTAAACTTTTGACAACTTCATAATTTCTTTTTTGTTATACCTAACACTCGTGAATGAATACATTCTTTATTATTAATAACAATAAGAAATGAAAATAATTATGCATAAAATGATGCAACTGACAGCAGTAAAGTAATAAAATAGTCAGGGGCACATAAAATTTTTAATAAATAAAAGAAAAGGAATAATGGTCATACTGCAATCATTCGAAAATAGAAAATTCATTTATCAAGTGGCATTTTGAGCACAAATCGATCGTAATGAATAATGGACCAGGCTCGTGGTAAAAGAAGACAAAGGGCCCATTTATAACGGATTCAAGAACCACTTAGTCTACAAGAAACTTTAGTCCAAACTCTATGACACTTCGAATTCATAGACCCAAAAAAACAATGACATAAATTACTTGATATGTGTTCAGATTAGAGTTTATAAAATTAAGTTAGCATAAATTTGATTTCACGTGCTTAACCTGATTTTGGCTGCTGAGTTGGTTGCCAAACCTCATTTTGAGCTCTAAAATCGTACATTTTTTGCCCAACAAGAAATCACGACAATCAAGATACTCTGACACATCAATGTGATTCTAGCTTCAACCAACAGCAATCTAAGCATACTCAATTGAGTTTCATTGAGCAAATCAATTTCTTCTACCATGACAAATTACAATGTGAAAATTGTAACTAAATTTATTCAGATATGCATATTAGTTATGTTTAACGATTTAAAATTAAATTTATTAAATTCTAAAACAAATGGGTCGGAGTTGGCCTAGCTATTGGAAGATAGGAATTAGAGAAAACCAAGAGCGACGATATAGGATAAAATCAATGTCTTAAACTTAAAGGTGGGTAGATGAAGACATTAATTTACGATAATTAAATTAAGATTTCACAGGTAAAAATTAAACATATATTTAATATTATTTAATGATATATTTGAACTTAACTCAATTCTATAAAATTAATTTATTAATTTATTTATACACATTTACTCATGTTTAATATTTTAGACTTATACGTGGATAATATAATAAAGATTTGATAGATAAAATAATAATCATTAAATTGAAATACCGTATTAAAATAACTTCACAAATTCGTACGGTGATGATTATATTTAATTTTACTCTATTTAAAACTATTTTTAACCAATATAAAAATTAAGTTTTTTTTTCAATAAATATTATATAATATATGTAATAATAAACTAATATAAAATATAAAAAATAATTTAAGTGAAAATTTAATTAGTATAAAAAAAATATTACATTACTATAAAATACAAATTTCACAATAAACAATTAAATAATCTTATTTCTAGGTTATATTTTAGAATATACAAGTTTGAGGGAAAGACTCTCTCCCCACTCTCTAAATTAAATGTGCATTTCATACATTAGTCATTTTCATAAATAAAAAACAAAATCTTTAATTATTTTCACATGTCATTCTTTTATCTATATATGTATTGCAATTAAAATTGTGTTAGACGAAAGTTTCTTTAATAACAAACTATCACTATTAAAGTTTAAGTTTTAAAAAAATATTAAAAATATCTTTGAAACCAAAATTTTGATTCAAGAGTACATGCTACCTATGACCTTCAATTACTTCTAAATGTGTAAAATTTAAATAATTTCAAAAACATTTATTTTACACATTAAAAGAAAAATAAGAATATTTTATGATATTTTATTGATTTATTTATTATTCTTATTTTAAACATAATAATTTTATTATTTTTGAAATAAGAGAAAATTTAAGAAAATATTTATTTTTTTAACTTCACCTCTTACTCCTACATATTTTCAAATAGTTTTTTTTATAAAAAAAAATGATTGTAAGTTGAAAATATTATTTATTTTTAATTTTAAAAACTTTTATGATGGTCGAACAAGAAACACTTATAAAATATAAAATCACAATCATTAAACTTTTTTCATATTTTTATAATAATCAAACGGAAACGCATTCAAAATAACTATTATTAAACATTTGTTTTTTAATTAGTTTTTTATTTAAATTTTTTATAACAATTAAACAAAAAGTGCATATAAATTTGTCATTAATAAAATTTTGTTTTTAATTAATTACTATGATATTTTAATTTTTAAAAAGTGATTTATTTTTATTTTAAGATTTTCATATAACCAAACTTCAAATGACTATCATTAAACTCTTTATCAAGACTTTGCAATGACCAAACAAAAATTTAAGAAAAAGAAAGTGTTTAAATAATTAATAGCATTGCACTCTTCACTTATTTTAAAAGCTGGTATTAAATACCTAAACAATCTTATTTGGTAAAAGAAATATAATAAAGGTAACATACAAGACTCAAACATATAACATTGTGTATTATCCAAACCTTCCTTCCATCACGGGGCAATCCTAGTGTTTCAATACCTTGACAATCTATTAACAACTTAAATGAAGGGAAAAAGATATGCACAAAAGATATGTTTTATGGCAAAAAGAAAAAAATTAGAGAAAAAATATTTTAAAAAATAAATTAATTAAGCTTGCTTAAATATACTTTTGATATGTACTATATTGTTTTTTAGATTTGATCCTAATAATGTTTTTTAAAAAATGGTCTTTGTATTTTTTTTAGTTATTGTTATTTTGTTTCTGTCTTTGTAAGATACTATTTTTTTTTTCTTTTGTCCTTGTAATATGTAAAAAATTTACTTTTAGTCCATATATGTATTTTTTTTGTTTTAAAGAGACTAGCTAAAAACAATATTATAAGTACTAAAACGAAAAAAATAAATATATTATAAAGAGTAAAAACAAAATAATAAAGACTAAAATAAAAAGATAAAGTTTCACATATAACCAATAAATAAATAAATAAATAATATATATATATATATATATATATATATATAAACCAATAAATAATGTACAAAATAATCTCACAAAAAATATGCAAGATAAATCAATTTTTTAAAATTGTTTTAGATAATTATTTTACTCAATTTGATAAGATTTAGATGGAGTTTGTAAAATCAAACCAATTAAAATCAAACCAACATTTTTAATAAATATAGTTTATTATATATTTTACATGTAATTTTTATTTTTATATTTTTTTAGACTTTTATTTTTATGTTCTTTATTATTTTATTGATATTTTATTATATTTTTTTATATGCAATCAATATATAAAATTATATATAATTTTTTCTTGTTTATACAAAAAATATATGCTTAATTTTTTAATTTTTATTTTAAATATACATATTTCTACCTCATTAATAAAAAAATTATGTTGTAAGATAATTAATTAATTAATTAACATATATATTTTTTTATCTTTTCTATTCTTTATTTCTAAATACGTTATTAATATATCTAAATTTATAGATAATTTACTTATTTAAAAAATATTTAATATTTAAGTTTAAATTTTTTTAGTAGTAATATATTAAAATGTGATAAAAATATAATGAAATTTGAATTATCCGATCTAATATAAATCACATTTTATCATAAAAGATTAAATAATATTAAAAAAATTATTTTAAACAAAACAAAACTATACATTATTTTAATATTTAAATTATTTTTTAGCTCAATCAATTTATGAATCAGATTAATAATAATAATAATAAGAGAAAATAGAATATTATATGCATAGAGAGACTATGTTAACAAAAGTTGATCTTATAAGAATTAAAATTACTTCAACCGACAGCCTCTGAATTTACTCTTTTGTATAAAGATCTTACTAATAGATAATATTTAAATACCACTTTAAACGTTTATCGAGTAGGAAGGCTTGCATCTCTTACCCATAAAACGTTTATTTTACTCATAAAAAAGAAAAATAATAATAATACAGAGGCAAAATTAAATGAAAATAGTGATTGTTGCCATAATTTGTCGTAAGGGAGAGAGAGAGAAAGGAACTTGATAGGAAGATTTCAATTTGAAGGCATGATTTCAATGTAAGACATCAGCTCGATTTATGCCCTAACACTCACGATCTCGCTCTCGGTAAGCTCTTCCCTCTTCTTCGTCATCTCTACGTGCTTCCATTTTCATTTCCACTTTTTTTTTTTTTTTTTAATTTCGATGTCAATATTCGTTTTCTTCATGTCATTGTCGGAATCGAAGGCTTAGCACACTGTTTGGGGCCCCTTTATATTGAATTCTGGGCTCAGCTCCAAATGGGTCATGTCTCAGTGGATTGGATCATTGTTACTTGATAGTGTGCAGCGGAATTGATTCAATCGAAGGGGTCATATTTGATTGTAGATCTAAGATTTGAACTGAATTCGAGATTTTATGCCTGAGATTGAATTTTGGCGGAGGAATCGGTGAGTGATAGTTGGTGGTAAGAGTAGCTTGTTCAAGGTGGGTTGAATATTGGGTAGGTGGCACGACACTTTAGCCACTGAGGAAGTGGATGCAGTGTTGTTTGATATTGGCACGTCTATGTGTAGTTTATCTTGGATTTATGGGATCACTTTCAAGGGGATCAATGATGAAGTTGGATTTATTTGTGCACATAAAAAATTTGAACACCCTTACATATTCCTGTATGTATGTATGTTTGTTATTTATGTAATATTTATCGTTTCTGTGTTGCTTTGGTGGATTTCGGGCTGTAGTAGGCTGTGCTGAAGTTAGAATGTTTGTGTTACTTGTGCTTCTATTTGGCATGTGGATACCCAAATCACTCTGCATTGGTTGTCTGTTTCAACGTTGCTTTTTGTAGGCCTGTGCTTCGTCTTGGCAACTTCTATTGGTAAATGTCAGGCAGATCTGCTTGACAAAATGGGACATGTAAAGTTGCAAACGGAAACTGGTATCAATGCAATAGAAGAGGGATCTGTGCAGTGCGATGCTCAATATCCTAACAAAACTACTGTGGCATGCATGATCAATGCAGAAATCGGTGCTGTTTTGGCTGTCATGAGAAGAAATGTTAGATGGGGAATTCATTATATGTCGGATGATGATCAATTGGAGCATTCCCTTGTTCAGTCTCTGAAGGCATTAAGGAGGCAAATTTTTTCATGGCAGAATCAGTGGCATGTCATAAGCCCTGCTCTGTATCTCCAGCCTTTTCTGGATGTGATTCAATCAGATGAAACTGGTGCACCAATTACTGGTGTTGCTCTATCATCTGTTTACAAGATCTTAACTTTGGATGTAATTGATCAAAACACTGTTAATGTTGGGGATGCCATGCACTTGGTAGTTGATGCTGTCACGAGTTGCAGGTTTGAGGTGACTGATCCTGGATCAGAAGAAGTGGTATTAATGAAGATATTACAAGTTCTTCTAGCATGTGTGAAAAGTAAAGCATCTCTGATGCTGAGTAACCAACATATTTGCACCATAGTGAATACTTGTTTCCGTATAGTTCATCAAGCAGGATCCAAAAGTGAGTTGTTGCAGCGGATAGCACGTTACTCAATGCATGAACTTGTTCGGTGTATTTTCTCTCACCTTCAAGATATTAACAACACAGAAGTTACATTGGTAAATGGGAGCACTGCTTTAAAACAAGAGGTATAGCATTTATGTTACCTTAGCCTTTTTGGTTGCAATTACATTTTTTCCTGTGATTATTTTTTCAGTTGCTGGGAAGGTAAATGATTGTAAGGAAAATTTGGGACTTGGGGTAGGGGTACAATTCAAATTTATGCATGAATTTTTGTTTGGCTATTGTCTGTGATTCACTTTTTCTCAGCTGACAAAATCTGAAATCATTAAAAGGAAAAATTCTTTAGGTTATTTACCCTCTGCTTACTTTATTGTTAATTACTTGTTTCAATTTTCCAACTTCCATGAATTTATTATTCCCATAAAATTGTAGACCAACAATCTTGGACTTTTAGGATATGTTTGGGAGTGAGATTTTGGAGGGAAAGGGAGGGCATATTTTCATTGTTAATGAATATTCTCTAATTCGATTATTTTTTAAAACAAAAGAAATAAATTGATAGATTAACATAAACTTAATGTCTTAATCATTTATTTATTTTTACAAACATTATATCTCCCTCTTAATTTAATTCAAAAATAAGAAGTTTACCCTCCCTTCCCTTTCCCTCTGAAACCTCACTCCTAAACATACTCTTAGTTACCATGCAGTGTTTGATCAGCTGATTAAACCTGGCTTTTAAGTCTGTAGTTCGATCTAAAATGACCTCAGACCTGTCTTCCCGCTTTTCCTTCAAATATAAGAAGGGGATTAATTATTGATTTATTGTTTTAGCGCAGGACCCAGAAATCTTCTAGGTGGATCCTCTGGAACTTATCAGGAAACAAGGAAAACTGTTTGGAGTAATATTAACAAGTGAGGTTCAATATTATTAACTTCAAATAACAAGAAACCTTATTATAGGGTTATAGGGCTTTTTTAAAAAAATATTATTATCTAAAGAAGGCCCTTCCATAGGTGTAATCAAGCTAAACTGGCAAATAAACAATCCTCTAGAGCTTCTTTAATCCACCTTGTCTGGGGCAAAGGTTATATCTCATTATACGCATAGGAAGCCTTGTTATAAGGCTTTTCTTTAGAAAGGAATATTATTATCTAAACAAGGCCCTTCCATAGTTGTAATAAAGCTAAACTGGCAAATAAACAATCCTCTAGAGCTTCTTTAATTCATGGGCAAAGTTTGAGTAAAATATTGATATATATGTGTGTTTGTGAGAGAGAGGATCAATTGACACTTGGTGTCAAACTAGTTAAATGGACAAAATATATTGAACTGAGTTGTGTGAATAATACAATTTGTAATCCCCTTTTATAGGATAAATATCTAAGCCTAAAAGAGGAAATAAAGAAACTATATCAAGAAAGTACGAACCAAATAAAAATCATATTAGAAAAGATACAGGAAATCAGGAATATATTTAACACTCCCCCTCAGGCTGGAGCATATAGATTATATGCTCCAAGCTTGGAACATATAACTTGTATTTGTGGTCCCCTTAAAGACTTAGTGAAAATGTCAGCAAGTTGATTACTTGAGTTGACAAATTCTGTACTTATTTCTTTGGCCAGCAACTTCTCCCGTATAAAGTGACAGTCAATCTCAATGTGTTTGGTTCTCTCATGAAATACAGGATTAGAAGCAATGTGAAGAGCCGCTTGATTATCACAATACAGTTTCATTGGTTGGACATCAGTAAATTTCAATTCTTGAATAAGTTGTTTTACCCATATCAATTCACAAGTGGCTGAAGCCATAGCCATATATTCTGCTTCAGCACTATAACGAGCAACAGTATTTTGCTTCTTACTTTTCCAAGAGACCATATTTCCCCCAATAAATATGCAAAAACCTGTAGTAGATCGTCTATCAATGGGAGATCCTGCCCAATCGGCATCACAATAACATGATATATGAGTGTCTCCTTTATCTTCATATAGCAAACCTTGTCCAGGTGTCTTCTTGATATATTTAAGAATACGGAGGACTGCTATCCAATGATCAACGCAAGGTGCCTGCATAAACTGACTTACAACTCCCACTGCAAAGGATATATCAGGTCTAGTGATAGTGAGGTAAATACCCACTAGTCTTCTATACCTCTCTGGATCAGAATAAGGTTCCCCATGTTTTATCATTAGCTTCATATTTGGATCCATGGGACTGTCAACTGGCTTGCAATTACTCATACTAGTCTCTTGTAAGATATCAAGAGCATATTTTCTCTGAGAGATAACAATGCCTTCCTTGGATTGAGCGACCTCTATGCCAAGAAAGTACTTCAGGTGGCCAAGATCTTTGGTCTGAAAGTGGCTAAATAAGTACTGCTTTAACTGGGAAATTTTGATATCATCATTTCCTGTTATGACAATATCATCCACATATACAACCAGATACACACATTTAGCAGAAGAGGAATGACAATAAAATATAGAGTGATCTGCATCACTTCTTGTCATCCCGAAATTTTGAACAACTTGGCTAAACTTCCCAAACCAAGTCAACAAAAGATGTAATTCGCCTTTCTCTATTGTCCATTCAGATATTTGGGGACCAAGTCGAGTAACATCTTTTGGTTTTAACTACTTCGTCACATTCATTGATGAATACTCACGGTGTACTTGGGTCTATTTGATGAAAGAAAGAAGGAAGGTGGATCTGACATGTTTGCCTAATTGACAGGACTCACATTCTAAGGTAGACAGTTTATTGAGACTAGGAACCATTAACTTTAGCTTTGCAAGACTAGGGTGCCCTAAACGATTATGCAAAAGTTTTGGAGATACAGACGCAAAACACAACGTAGAGGGGTTGTTGGATAAGTAATAAAGTCCTCTTGATTCATGTCCTTTGCCAATCAGCCGACCCGTATTCCGGTCCTGTATAATAAAGAAATCAGCATAAAAGGTTACTGAACAATTCAAAGAACGAGTCAATTGACTCAAAGAAATTAGATTGTAAGGACATTTGGGAACGTACAACACAGAGTTTAAGCTAATTAATGAGGATAGAGAAACTTGACCAACTCCCTGAGATACCATTTTGGAACCATTGGCTAATGAAATGAAGTGAGGAAACTTAGGTGAGGAGATAGAAGAGAACACAAAGTCATTACTGAAAATGTGATCAAGACTTTTAGTCAATTATCCATGGACCTTGATTCCCCATGGAATGAGAAATGCAAGTAGTTGAAACACTTAGTGATGTAGATGATTGGGTGTGGTTGTTGAACTTGAACCTTAGGAACTCTTGATACTCTTGATACTCTTCACCGAGATTAATTGAAAACCAGTCCTTTCATTTGAAGGGATATCACTCAAGATATATTTGCTTAGTTTTGTTTGGCCAACCAATTATATCATAACATCTATTTTGTAGGTGTCCTTCTTTTTCCACAATGTGAGCAGATAAGATTACCACGACCACCTTTACCATTTCGTGACATTCCTCTAGTACCATGATCACTTCTTCCTCTACGAGAGGCTACCATAGCAGAGTTTTCAGCAGCAATACCATTACCTTTCATTATGGTAGAACGAGGCCGAAACGAAACGTAACGGCGGCAAACAATGGGTAGACAGCAGCAGCGGCGGTGGCGGCGATAGGCGGCGGTGGCAGCACGGTGGCAGGCGGCGGCGGTAGACGGCGTTAGGTGGCGGTAGACGCGGCAAGCAACACCCCAAACAACAAGCCTCAGTTGTGGGCACAGGCAGAGCTTTGCTCTGCTCTGATACCAAGTTAAATGGACAAAATATATTGAATTGAGTTGTGTTAATAATACAATTTGTAATCCCCTTTTATAGGGTAAATATCTAAGCCTAAAAGAGGAAATAAAGAAACTATATCAAGAAAATACGAACCAAATAAAAATCATATCAGAAAAGATACAGGAAATCAGGAATATATTTAACAAAACTTTTATACTTACACTACTTAATAAATTTCTATAAAATATGAAATTGACTAATTCATTTGTTGAATTGTAAATTCTTATAAAATATACTAAGTTGATAAAATTTAATGCAAATAAAAATCTAATTGATACTTTATTGTACTACTTTATTATGAAGGATAATACGCCATTTAAAATATAAGTGAACGTTCATTGTTAGATAACATATCAATAAATATCCAATTTATGTGAAATTTGATATACATGATTAGAAAGACAATATCAAATTATTTAACAGTTGGATTGGTTAATATGTATCTACATTAAGTAATTAAGTGGTGTAATTGGAAGTGTAAAAGTTTGAACTTGGTGTCAATTTATTCTGTTTCTAGACACACACACATAAGACACAGGTTTCCTCACCTATAAAGTAGTGCCACCCTTGCATTTAGTACCCTAGTAGGAATTTGACTTTATCAGAATTACCCCGAAACAAAGTAAAATCATCAATAAAATCCCTAAATATATTCTCTAGGAAAATCACATGAAAATGATAAAAGAAGAAAATATATAATATTATTAATAACTGATCCCTTGTCCTGTCACCTCTAATAAAGGGGTAAAAGAAAGAAGAGAATGATTGTTAGAGGCCGTTTATGCATTGTTAGTAGTTAGGGTTGGAGAGATTGTCATCATGTATCATCATCACAAATACTGATATTTTTATAATTAATGCTGGAAAAATATTTGAATTGTCATACTGAAATAAACAATTTTGCTGATGCAAAATGTGAGTGAGAGGACACACATAAACTTGGAAATTTAATTGCTAATGGTTTTTATTATTATTATTTTCAACAGATTGGTGGGTTAGATAACAAGCATAATTCTGCAAACAGACAGTTGGAGAATGGGAGCTTGAATTCTGCAATAGATGGTCGACCCTTATCCGCAGACATTGCTTATAGTACTGTGAGTGACGTGGCAGCAACTGTAGAGGATGAAGAGAAGGCTATTGCTAGCAGTGGCAAGGAGACTGATCTGAATGAATTGCAGCTTATGAATGAACCGTATGGGATTCCCTGCATGGTAGAAATATTTCACTTTTTGTGTTCTTTATTGAATGTTGTTGAACATATGGGAATGAGTCCTCAATCAAACACAGTAGCATTCGATGAAGATGTGCCCCTTTTTGCCTTAACTTTGATTAATTCAGCCATAGAGTTGGGTGGGCCTTCCTTTCACCAACACCCTAGATTGCTGAGCTTAATTCAGGATGAATTGTTCCGCAATCTTATGCAATTTGGTTTGTCAATGAGTCCTCTTGTACTTTCAATGGTATGTAGTGTTGTTCTAAATTTGTATCACCATCTTCGTACAGAACTCAAGTTACAGCTAGCGGCATTTTTTTCTTGTGTACTTTTGAGGCTTGCACAAAGCAAATATGGCGCTTCATATCAGCAACAGGAAGTTGCTATGGAGGCCCTTGTTGACTTTTGCAGGCAAAAAACATTCATGGTGGAGATGTATGCTAACTTTGACTGTGACATCACTTGCAGCGATGTCTTTGAAGACATTGCTAATTTGTTGTCCAAAAGTGCATTTCCTGTGAACAGTCCATTGTCTTCCATGCATATTCTTGCTTTGGAGGGTCTTATTGCTGTCATGCAAGGAATGGCTGAAAGGATAGGTGATGGATCTTTAAGTTCAGAACAATCTCCTGTGAATCTTGAAGAGTATACTCCATTCTGGCTGGAAAAGTGTGAAGATTTCAGTGATCCAAATAATTGGGTTCCTTTTGTATGCCGGAGAAAGTACTTCAAGAAAAGATTGATGATGGGAGCCGATCATTTTAATCGTGATACTAAGAAAGGTCTTGAGTTTCTCCAAGGAATTCATCTTTTGCCCGACAAGCTTGACCCCCCAAGTGTTGCCTGCTTTTTCAGATACACTGCTGGGTTGGACAAGAATCTCATTGGTGATTTTCTAGGAAATCATGATGAGTTTTGTATTCAGGTTCTTCATGAATTTGCTAGAACATTTGATTTCAAAGACATGATGTTAGACACTGCCCTACGTATATTTTTGGAGACTTTCAGATTGCCTGGAGAATCACAGAAGATACAAAGGGTGCTTGAAGCTTTCTCTGAGAGATATTATGAACAGTCTCCACTTATCCTAGCCAATAAGGATGCTGCTCTGTTGTTATCTTACTCAATTATAATGCTTAATACAGATCAGCACAATACGCAGGTCAAAAAGAAGATGACAGAAGAGGATTTTATCCGAAATAATAGGCGAATAAATGGTGGCAGTGATCTACCTCGAGAGTTCCTGTCAGAACTTTACCATTCAATTTGTAAGAATGAGATCCAAACAACTCCTGAGCAAGGTTCTGGTTTCCCTGAAATGACCCCAAGTCGGTGGATTTATCTCATGCACAAGTCAAAAAAATCTGTTCCATTCATCGTTTCTGATTCCAAAGCATACCTTGATTATGATATGTTTTCTATATTGTCTGGTCCAACAATTGCTGCCATTTCTGTGGTATTTGATAATGCTGAGAATACAGAGGTATACCAAACATGTATGGATGGATTCATAGCTGTTGCAAAGATATCGGCTTACTATCATCTTGAAAATATACTGGATGATTTGGTTGTGTCACTTTGTAAGTTTGTTACTATTTTTGATCCATTATCTGTTGAGGAGTCAATCCTAGCATTTGGAGATGACACAAAAGCAAGAATGGCAACTGAGACAGTTTTCTCTATTGCAAATAGGTATGGTGATTACATCCGCACAGGGTGGAGGAATATCCTTGATTGCATCTTAAAATTTCACAAGTTAGGTCTTCTTCCTGCTCGTATGGCCAGTGATGCAGCTGAAGAGTCCGAGCTTTCTTCAGAAACTGAGCATGAGGGGAAGCGTAATGCTAATTCTTTATCTTTATCTCAACTTCCATCTGTTAGTACTCCAAAGAGATCCTCAGGAGGATTGATGAGCAGGTTTAGTCAACTCTTATATCTTGGCGTTGAAGAGCCAAGGTCAGTGCCTACTGAAGAACAACTTGCTGCTCAGCAGTGCACCCTTCAAACAATTCAGAAGTGTCACATTGACAGCATATTCACTGAGAGTAAATTTTTGCAAGCTGATTCTCTGTTGCAGCTTGCAAAAGCACTCACTAGTGCAGGAGTGCGACCTAAGAAAGGGTACAGCACATCCGAGGATGAAGATACTTTGATTTTCTGCCTGGAGTTACTGGTAGCAATCACACTGAATAACAGGGATAGAATTGAACTTCTTTGGCAGGGTGTTTATGAGCATATTTCCAATATTGTTCAGTCGTCTGTGATGCCTTGTGCATTGGTAGAGAAGGCTGTTTTTGGTCTCCTACGGATTTGCCATCGCTTACTTCCCTACAAAGAGAACATCGCTGATGAACTTCTGAGGTCTCTGCAACTTGTCCTGAAGCTTGATGCACGTGTTGCTGATGCATACTATGAGCAGATTACACAGGAAGTTAGTCACCTCATGAAGGCAAATGCTTCTCATATTAGATCTCATTTAGGATGGCGAACGATTACATCACTGCTTTCCATCACTGCCAGACACCTGGAAGCAGCTGAGGCTGGGTTTGATGCATTGTTGTTCATTATGTCAGATGGAGCACATTTGCTTCCAGCTAATTATGTTCTCTGTGTAGATGCTGCGAAGCAGTTTGCGGAATCTCGTGTTGGACAGGTAGAACGATCTGTAATGGCCCTTGATCTTATGGCAGGGTCTGTCAGTTGTTTAGAGAAGTGGACTAATGATGCCAAGCAAGCACCAAAAGAAGAGGAGGTCGAAAAGATGTTGCAGGATATTGGGGACATGTGGTTGAGGCTCATACAGGGACTGAAAAAACTATGTCTGGACCAGAGAGAGGAGGTTAGAAACCATGCATTGTTATCCTTGCAAAATTGCTTGACAGGATCAGTTGGGATTAATCTCCCACATAGCTTGTGGTTACAATGTTTTGATCAAGTGATCTTCACTGTGCTTGATGACCTGATAGAAATTTCTCAGACACACTCGCCAAAGGACTACCGGAACATAGAAGGAACACTTGTTCTTGCTTTGAAGCTCTTGTGTAAAGTTTTCCTCCAGTTAATCCAAGACCTCTCACAATTGACAGACTTCAGCAAATTATGGTTGGATGTACTAAGCCGGTTAGAGACTTATATGAAGGTGAGAGTTAGGGGAAGGAGAAGCGAGAAGCTTCAGGAGCTTGTGCCTGAGCTTCTGAAGAACACTTTGCTTGTTATGAAAGCAGGCCGTGTACTAGTGCGGAGCAGTAGTGTAGATGGAAATAGTTTATGGGAACAGACATGGCTTCATATAAATAATTTTGCTCCGGTGTTGCAATCTGAGGTGTTCCCGGAGCAAGACTCGGAGCATTTGCAGCAAAAACAGACTGAAAATGTTGAAGATTTGGGACCTGATGAAAACAATTCCGGGTCTTCAAATGAAACAGCAGCTTAAGATGGTCATGGTACTGGTTAATCATAGCTGCAGCCCCGTGGTACCTGAATTGGTTTTGTTTGTGTCCCTTTGAACCCATGATCTCAGTCCTTGATTGGTTGTTTTATTTTGTTCCGAGGTTGTCTGGGTTCTCTAAGTGATTATGCAGAACATTACAGATCTCATTCACATCTACATTGGGACGCTTGAAGCTAGTGGTAAGGTTTTTGGTTGAAGATATGTTATCGCTTGAGACACATTAGAATGAGCCCTTGTAGTGTGGTCCTTATAGAGACCACCTCCTCTCTCCATGAGCCCACGCCTGAGCTGTTAACTGCAAATTTATTTTGGAGTCTTTCTTACTAAATTGTACAGAACTCGATACTCGATATTCTCTTCACTTAGCTGCGAGATGTAATTTACTCGGTATGATGCAAGCAACACAAGTTTTGAAATTGTCATAAATACATATATTTGAACGTCCAAGAGAGTATGCATGCCTTCATTGATTTATCAACCTAGGCTATCGTTTGACAGTCCAGATTAGATTTGATCATTTCATTGCTACAATTTCAATTTTAGGCCAACGACTAGTGCTTATCTTCTATTCCACTATTTTATTCTTTGGTGCAATAGTTATACTTATCATTTCCACCCTAAGTTACTTATGCTGAAGCATTTTGTTGATAACTCTGACGTATTTCTGTTCAAAACAATACCTTAATTACTACTAACTTTGTAAATTTATACTCTTGATCTATTAAATGAATTAAAAAGAAACAAATAAGATACAGGTAAAAACATAGACAACAGTCTTTTCCAGTAATCCACTAAAACTTTAATGGTACTTAAGATTTGGTTGGAATGGAGGTAATGAAAGAAAAGGTAAAGGAACGAGGGAAAAAATAACATAAAATTACATATTCCACCGTTTGAAAGATTATTAATGAGGAAAATGGTTAGGAAATGAGGGAAACTGTTCCTTTCCTCTCTCAAAGCACTAATCTTTTCTATTCAAATGGGAGGTAATGAAGGAAAACATTTAATTTAAAGGTCTTAGTGTATTGATCAAGAAATCAATAAATAAATTTTATTAAAAATTCTGTTAAAGTATATTGAAAATTATGATGAAGTACATTAATAAACATTTTTTAATAAATAAATTTCACTTTTAATTCTTGTTTTGGGCTAAGCCTCAATCTCGTAGCTGACCATAAGATTGGAAAACAAATTATCTTAATGTTCAAAGTACAAGAAACATGTCTCATATGCACGTGACAAAATAAGAATAAATTATTTAAACTAGATAACAACCAACAACAATCTATTTGAACATTTTAGAAAGAAATCAATTCCGTTAAGTATTTAGTGCTAAAGAAAAGTCAACCAGACTATTTAAACATCATATAATTCATTATAAGGTATATACATTCTTTCATATTCTTCCGCTCTTACCTCTATACAAATTGACTTGAGTATCAAAATTTGTGCATGTGAAAGTCCCACCTTGCAGGCCACAAGAACCTTTTCAATGAAGAACAACCTGGTTTGTTCCAACAAAATACATTATTGCTTTTCAAGGTTTTGAAAACAACATTGACATTATCGGTCGATTATTCCCATTAGGTACATGAAAGATTTTAGAAACCAAATATTGTCTTTATTATATTTTAAATAATTATAATATGTAACTTGGTGCACCTTGAACCCTTTAGTGCTGCACAACAATAACCCAACATGAAATAAGGCCCAAATGCTTGGGTTCAAACCCATTGTCAGCAATAACTCACAATTAGGGCTGCCTACTTATAGGGGCAACTCAACACTATTAACTCACCTTAAATGTCAGTATTTCAAAGCAACATTTCTTGGACCTCTACTCCATTGCCATAAACATGAGATAATGTGTTGGGATTAATAAGTTAGCACCTCATGTTAACATAAGTGAAAAAGTAACGACCAACCATTTAAACTCGGCAATGAAACAACAACTTTTTCTCAAACATTTTAAAAATGGATCAATCACATTTAAAGATAAGTCAACAAAGTTATTTAAAGCTCAATCTAACCATTATGAGATACATATTTTTCTTTATTTTCTTTTTATATTCTTTACCTCTTGAATATATTTACATTTTTATAAATTAACTACGAGAAATACAAAAATTAATTCTCCTTACTTTAACTACAAGAGTCTTGCTATAGGTGCCTTAATAGTATTGATCAATGAATTAATACTATTTTTTTTTATTAAAAAACACATTAGGGACAGATTAATAATAATTTTTAATATTTTTGTCACTTTTATTTTTTAATCAGTGTCTTAAGGACAATAATTAGCATTTGCCTGACTATAAATTTTAAATAAAAAGATATTCTTTTCTTTTTGAGGAAAAATAAAAGATATTCACTTTCCTTTTTTTCTTAAAAGTTTCTTGCTCTCCCTTACATCTCTTTGTTACTGGTCCATTTCCTACATTTTTTTTTAATATAACAAAATAATATGACACTATTTGAATTGGTAGTCTGAGGAAGACTTTATCCTATTTTAATTGAAGACTAATAATTAATTGCAGAATTAAAACATATTTAACCACAGTAATTAAAATAGAGTTAAAAATACGTATAAAGAATAAAATGGATAATTTTTTAAGTAAAAAGATAAAAAAAAAGACTCAAAGGAAGGAGTTGTAGATACATAAAAAGAAAAAGAAAAATATAATTATTTTTTTGTAAGGAAAGAGTTTTTAATTTTAGACGATTAGTTGTAGTAGAAGAAAATAAATAATAAAGTATAAAGAAAAAGGAAGGAAAACAAATGGAAAAACAGAGACGAAAAAGTTATGAAGGAGAGAAGAAGAGGTTTGAAGGAGGGAAAGAAGCACAAGTGCAAAATTTTTTAGTAATGTAAATCCCTCACTCTACGATTCCTCAACTCAGCTCACGATCTTCGTAAGCCATTTTTCTTCTCTTTCTTTTGCTTCTGCTTCTCCGTCTTCGTCATTTTTCTCTTCATTCTTCCTTTTATCTTTTATTTTTTTTAAAATGATTTTTTGCGTATTTATATACTTAAGTGCTTCGGAATCAAAGCTTCTCCTGTCACAGTGTTTGGAACCAAACTTTGTTTTTAAAATTCAGTTCAATTCCCCGTGAATTACGTTCTAAAATATTATGAAAGTGAAAATAAATGAAAAAAAAAAACGTAGTTAGGACGCTGAAAGGACGCGCAGAAAAATTGGTTAGTGAAGAGTTTCGAGTTAGTATCAGTATTCAGATCTAAGGCTTTTGACAAGTTTGTTTGTGATTTAAAGTGGTGCTGTACTACTATGGTTGTTTATAGTTATAATATTTCGGGTTCGATTGATGTGGTAGTTCAATGTGTCTCTTGTTTAATTTCAAATTTAAGTCAATGTGCCTTTCTGTTTCGGATTTTTGAATTTGAGAAAGCGCATAGTAGGATCTTTGGTGTTAATTGGTGAAGGTGGCTCAGAACGTTTCTGTTGATTGTAAGTTGACATAATAGCGTAGGTTTCATTATTTTAGGTTGCATTATTTGGTGTTAATTGTGTGCTTAATTGTGGATCAATTTGGAAGATTCTCAGGTTGTGTTTCATGCATTGTCTAAGCTGTTTTTCGTATGTTGAAATTCTATTTGTAAAGAAATTATGCAGAAGAGTGTTTCTGATGGAAGGCAGTGCCAATTCATTGATAGAATGGCTGTATATAACTATATATACATGACAGCTATAACTAAAGTTTGAATTTAAATGTACAACAAAATAGGAGATAAGGATAGATACAATTGAACAAGAGATAAAGTTATCATAGATAATGGCAAGTAACAAACTTTAGTTGCTAACACTATTCTCATTGTACTTATTGTCTCTTTGAACTTTGAAGTACGTGTGTTTTCCCCTGGGTCTTTGTTTGTCTCAGCATTTTGTGTTTAAACCTCTACCAGATCCTTTCTGTACAAGGAATATTGTGAAAATGGGACGCATGAAGCTTCAAGATGGTATCAATGCAATAGAGGAGGAGCCTGAGGAGTGTGATGCTTCATATCCTAACAAAACATCTTTAGCATGCATGATCAATTCTGAAATTGGTGCTGTTTTGGCAGTCATGCGAAGAAATGTTAGATGGGGAGGACGTTATATGTCGGGAGATGATCAGGTGGAGCACGCTCTGATTCAATCTTTGAAGTCACTAAAAAGGCAAGTCTTTTCATGGAAGCATCCTTGGCATGCTATTAACCCTGCCTTGTATCTTCAGCCGTTTTTGGATGTGATTCGATCAGATGACACTGGTGCGCCAATTACTGGTGTTGCCTTGTCATCTGTATACAAGATCTTAACTCTGGATGTGATTGATCAAAATACTGTTAATGTTGAGGATGCCATGCACTTGGTGGTTGATGCTGTCACTAGCTGCAGATTTGAGGTGATTGATCCTGCATCCGAAGAAGTTGTTATAATGAAGATACTTCAAGTTCTTATGGCATGTATGAAAAGTAAGGCATCTGTAATGCTGAGAAATCAACATGTTTGCACCATAGTCAATACTTGTTTCCGTATAGTTCATCAGACAGGAACCAAAGGGGAGTTATTGCAGCAGATAGCACGGTACACAATGCATGAAATTGTTAGGTGTATTTTCTCACACCTTCAAGATGTTGACAACACACGACATGCCTTGGTAAATGGAAGCTCTACTTTGAAAAAAGAGGTATACAATTCTCGTTATCTTATGCCATGAATTTACAATTTCCATTAGATTTTATTCCATGAATTGTCACCATGAATTTAGCGTGTTGCACACATTATATAAAATTAATAGTGTTGACCTACTGATAATAACTGGATGGAGCTTGTCTTCGTGGATGGTTACTAATAATGACATTTAAATAGACAAATCTGCTAATGCTTAAAGGGAATCTGTTTATTGTCTTTCCTAAAATGATCACCTTTTGGTGGTTCAGCACTTGAATTTCATGCAGACTGGGGACTTGAATAATGAGTATGCTTTTGGAAATAGACAACTGGAGAATGGAAACATGGGTACTGAATGTACCAATCAGCCATTATCGACAAACTTTGCTCCCAATGCAAGCATTGTAACAACAACTATGATGGACGAAAACACAGCTATTGCTCTTAATGGCAAGGAGGCTGTACCATATGGCACGCATCTCATGACTGAACCCTATGGAGTTCCTTGCATGGTGGAAATATTTCATTTCTTGTGTTCTTTGCTGAATGTTGTTGAACATATTGGAATGGGTCCTAGATTAAACACAGTTGCATTTGATGAAGATGTACCTCTCTTTGCCTTAACTTTAATTAATTCAGCAATAGAACTGGGAGGGCCTTCCATTTGTGGTCATCCAAGGTTGCTGAGCTTAATTCAGGATGAATTGTTTCGTAACCTGATGCAATTTGGTTTGTCAATGAGCCCCCTTATACTTTCAATGGTGTGCAGCATTGTTCTCAACCTGTATCATCATCTTCGTACTGAACTCAAGTTACAGCTAGAAGCATTTTTTTCTTGTGTAATTTTGAGACTAGCACAAAGCAGATATGGGGCTTCATACCAGCAGCAGGAGGTAGCCATGGAGGCCCTTGTTGATTTCTGCAGGCAAAAAACATTTATGGTAGATATGTATGCTAACTTTGACTGTGACATTACTTGCAGCAATGCCTTTGAAGACCTTGCAAATTTGTTGTCAAAAAATGCATTTCCTGTGAACTGTCCATTGTCTTCCATGCATATTCTTGCTTTGGATGGTCTAATTGCTATTATACAGGGAATGGCTGAAAGGATAGGTAATGGATCTTTAAGTTCAGAACATTCTCCTGTGAATCTTGAAGGGTATACTCCATTTTGGATGGTTAAATGTGAGAATTATGGTGATCCAAATCACTGGGTTCCTTTTGTTCGCCGAAGAAAGTACATCAAGAGAAGATTGATGATTGGAGCTGACCACTTCAATCGCGATCCTAAAAAGGGGTTAGAGTTTCTCCAAGGAACACATCTTTTACCTGACAAACTTGATCCCCAAAACGTTGCCTGCTTTTTCAGATTCACTGCTGGGTTGGATAAGAATCTTGTCGGGGATTTCCTAGGAAATCATGATGAATTCTGTGTTCAGGTTCTTCATGAATTTGCTGGAACATTTGATTTCCAAGACATGAATTTAGATACTGCCCTGCGTTTATTTTTGGAGACTTTTAGACTGCCTGGAGAATCGCAGAAGATACAGAGGGTGCTTGAAGCTTTCTCTGAGAGATATTATGAGCAGTCACCACATATCCTAGCCAACAAGGATGCTGCTCTCGTGTTATCATACTCAATTATAATGCTTAATACAGATCAGCATAATGTGCAGGTCAAAAAGAAGATGACAGAAGAGGATTTTATCAGGAATAATAGGCACATAAACGGTGGCAATGATCTGCCCCGAGAATTCCTGTCAGAGCTTTACCATTCAATTTGTAAGAATGAAATCCGTACTACTCCAGAGCAAGGTTTTGGGTTTCCTGAAATGACACCAAGTCGCTGGATTGATCTAATGCACAAGTTGAAGAAAACTGCTCCATTTATTGTATCTGATTCCAAAGCCTACCTCGATCATGATATGTTTGCTATAATGTC
The DNA here is from genome assembly GCA_025330945.1 of Mucuna pruriens. Taxonomy (NCBI): domain Eukaryota; kingdom Viridiplantae; phylum Streptophyta; class Magnoliopsida; order Fabales; family Fabaceae; genus Mucuna; species Mucuna pruriens. Next base: position 7,485,967 of record JAENHJ010000324.1, on the reverse strand, counting down.
AGGCCCAACAATTGCTGCCATCTCTGTGGTATTTGACCATGCTGAAGATGAAGAGGTATACCAAACATGTATGGATGGATTCTTGGCTGTTGCCAAGATTTCAGCATGTCATCATCTTGAAGATGTTCTGGATGATCTGATAGTGTCTCTCTGTAAGTTCACTACTCTTTTAAACCCGTCATCAGTTGAAGAACCAGTCCTTGCTTTTGGGGATGACGTGAAAGCAAGAATGGCAACTGTGACAGTTTTTACTATTGCAAATAGGTATGGTGATTACATACGCACAGCTTGGAGAAATATTCTTGATTGCATCTTAAGATTGCATAAGTTAGGTCTTCTTCCTGCCCATGTGGCCAGTGATGCAGCTGATGAATCAGAGTTTTCTGCTGAAACTGGGCATGGAAAGCCTATTGCAAATTCTTTATCATCAGCTCAAATGCCACCTATTGGTACCCCAAGGAGATCCTCAGGGTTGATGGGCAGGTTTAGTCAACTCTTATCTCTAGACACAGAAGAGCCAAGATCACAACCTACCGAACAGCAACTTGCTGCTCATCAGCGCACCCTACAAACGATACAGAAGTGTCACATTGACAGCATATTCACTGAGAGTAAATTTCTGCAAGCTGAATCTTTATTGCAGCTTGCAAGAGCACTCATCTGGGCTGCAGGTCGACCTCAGAAAGGGAACAGCACTCCTGAGGATGAAGATACAGCAGTTTTCTGCCTGGAGTTGCTGATTGCAATTACTTTGAATAACAGGGATAGAATTGTGCTTCTTTGGCATGGTGTGTATGAACATATATCCAATATTGTTCAGTCAACTGTAATGCCTTGTGCTCTGGTAGATAAGGCTGTTTTTGGACTCTTGAGGATTTGCCAGCGGTTGCTTCCATACAAAGAGAACATTGCCGATGAACTTCTGAGGTCATTGCAACTTGTATTGAAGCTTGATGCCCGGGTTGCTGATGCATACTGTGAGCAGATTACACTGGAAGTCAGTCGCCTTGTGAAGGCAAATGCTTCTCATATCAGATCTCAATTAGGTTGGCGTACAGTTACATCACTACTTTCCATCACAGCTAGACACCTAGAAGCATATGAGGCTGGATTTGATGCACTACTGTTCATAATGTCCAATGGAGACCATTTGATGCCAGTTAATTATGTTATCTGTGTAGATGCTGCTAGGCAGTTTGCTGAATCTCCGGTTGGACAGGCAGAGCGATCTGTACGGGCACTAGATCTCATGGCAGGGTCTGTCAATTGCTTGGCACAGTGGACTACTGAAGCTAAGGAAGCAATGGAGCAGAAGCAAGAGTCTAGGCTGTACCAGGATGTTGGAGAGATGTGGTTGAGGCTTGTGCAAGGACTAAGGAAAGTATGTTTAGATCAGAGAGAGGAGGTTCGAAATCATGCTTTGTTATCTTTGCAGAGGTGCTTGACAGGAGCTGATGGGATTGATCTCCCTCATGGTTTGTGGTCAGAGTGTTTTGATCTGGTGATCTTCACTGTGCTTGATGACCTGCTTGAAATTGCACAGGGTCACTCTCAAAAGGATTACCGCAACATGGAAGGCACACTTATCTTGGCCATGAAACTCTTGTCGAAAGTTTTTCTTCCATTACTCCAAGATTTATCACAATTGACAACCTTCTGCAAATTATGGTTAGGTGTACTGACTCGAATGGAAAAGTATATGAAGGTGAAAATCCGGGGAAAAAGAAGTGAGAAGCTTCAAGAGTTAGTGCCTGAGCTGCTTAAGAATATCTTGCTTGTAATGAAAACAAAGGTCATACTAGTGAAGAGGAGTGCCTTAGGTGGTGATAGTTTGTGGGAACTGACATGGCTACATGTGAATAACATTGCTTTGTCATTGCAGGCTGAGGTCTTCCCTGAACAGAATTCTGACCATTTGCAGCACAAACAGGGAGAATCATCAGTTGGAAGTTTGATGCCTGATGAAGTGGACTACATTCCTTCAATTGAAGCAGAAAGGCATGAAGATGATGGCATTGTTGGTTAATTGCAGCTGAAGTGTTATGGCTGCCTGAAACCAGTTTTGATGTGTGTGTGAACCCTTGATCCCCGACCTTGATAGCTCTTTTATTCAAGGCTGTCCGTGTTCTCAGTTCTCACACTGATTATAGTACGGAATAAATATTGTGGGTCACGTTCACACCCTAATTTTGTTTGGAATTAATAGATACAAAGTAATACAGGAGACTAACCAGTAAGCAACCAGGTAGTTTTCTCAGTTTGAAGATGCAGGAAGTTGGTTGATTAAATCTCATGTTTACCTATCAATTAGTAATATTTTTGGTGAAAATATGTTGTAGCTGGAGTAAAGATTTCTACGCGTCTACTAGGGTGCTTGTGGCTTCCCTTTCTATCCTTGGGGCTGTCACAAGGACAGTTAACCATAAATTTCCGGAAATAAATGTACAGAACCTCAAATCAAGTTAGACTTCTCATTTTTCAGGCCTTTTGATCTCTCAAATAAAACAACCCTGTTGCATTAATGCAATATTATGGATGGGTTTGATTTGTTGTTCACATCTTGGCTTTTGCCTTTCTATATCTCTGGAAAAAAGAAAGGGTCGTTGGACTTTAGACACATGTTTTGATGGGCGACTAAGGTACTTACACTTATAGACTAGCATATTTCCTTTGAGAAAAACCTTTTCTTTTGAATTGGATGCTGGAGTGGTAAACAGTGGATGCTGGACAAATAGTATCGCTTCGAGTAGAATTATGGATCACTCCGTAGCGTCATTTGGAATAGAGTTGCTGTTGAAATAGTTTAAAAAATGGCAGCATGCTAATTGATTAACTTTTATTATTTGAGTAAAAACTCAAATTTAGTGTGTTTGCCTGGTTGGGCACACGTTCATAATGTTAGTGAAACTAAAGAATCATGTCAGGTGAAGTAAATAATGCAGAAGCTACTTTTAATAACTTTTGGTTTGACGCAGAATCAAACATGCAGTTCTGCATTGAGAATTCAAGATTTTGCTTCAGGGGCAGGACAGAATCGCTACTGTATGCTGCTTTCCAAAGTCCCACATTGGGTAGCAGACACAGTATCAAAGTAAAGGACACAAGATATAAAAGACAGATAATTCAGCCTTTTGATTAAGACAACATGTACTATCTGTCCTTACCGGTTAATATCAGATACGTGAGTCATTGGGACATACATGATATGATTAGATTTTGTTGAGGGAGGGGCCATACATTTACTTGATACAATGTTAAATTAGATTTTGTAGAGGGAGGGGTCATAACTTGTCACTGGATTTCTCATTTTTCGCTGTAACAGCACGTTATGGAAAACAATAGAATTTAACAAAATTAAAAAATGTGCTTGTCATACCTGAGATTTTGTAGTTTTCAAATGTTCAAATTTTCATTTAGAAAAGATACTTTGCGCCTATATCCGAACTAACAGTTGAGTGTCATAAAATTTATTTAAAATAATAATCTAGCAATAATTTAATATTGTAAATTAATCCTCTAAATCGTATATAGCATCAAGTTACTAAACAATATTTGTATACTATAAACACTACTTAATTCATCACCCTCCATTAATTGAAAATAGTCGAGTAATTTTTTATACATGCAATTTCTTGATCTTCTTCGAAACACCCATTGAGAAACAAAACACAACAATATTATATTTAATTATTTTTTTAGAGAGAAAAAAATAAAGTGAAAAGAAATAGACTTAACACTATTTATTTTATTATTATGTTTGGTCAAACTAAACGTGAAAATTCACGTTAAAAACAATCAAACATATTGTTAATAGGTTATTTTGTTATATTTTTTGAGATCAAAATTAGATTGTGATTTTTTTTCTTCTGAGAGATCAAATTTAATTTTTACTCCTTATTTTATCTTTTTTTTTTTCAGGATATACATGCATACATAATATACTATATTTTTCCCTTTTCTTCGTAAAGCATGTATGTGAGTTAAATGATTTTTTAATTTACTTTTTACAACACCTTACTATACATATTCTCTCTCTTCTTTCTCTTACACTATCATCTTATCATACACTTTCTTCCTATCTCTTTCCTGTGCCAAAAATTTTTGTGTAAAAATTAAGTACAAATACAATTACTCTTCCTAATTTTTGGTTATAAAAAGGAAACCTTACATAATTCTAGTCATCTCCATTAGGCCATCCTCTATTTATTTTGTGATTAAGTTACAATTACACACGTATGATATAATGTAACTCACTATTCAACTACTGTTCCACAAGTTGAGAGTAAAGACATCACGAGTCCACGACTTCGGCATCATACTATGTTAGTATAATTGATTTCTTTTCTGTTATTGTCTGTGCTGTTAGAATTGTGTATCTAGGACTATCTTCAGAATATTTTCTAAGTCATTTTAGAAATGGTGTTAATTTTATGTTTTCTTTGTTCGTTAACACAGTATTTGGACACCTATTAAGTATTCAATTCACTTAAACTGAATTTATTTTTCTCTTTTTGTCGGGACAAAAACCGATCTTTAAGACGATAAGGATATTTTATTTGAGATGAGTTGTATAATATCTATTAATAGTTAATTCTATGATAAATATTTTAAAATTTATTAAATATAATTAATAAATAAGAACTTACATTGAAATATTTGTTATTATAAATACTTAAAATTTAATAAAAAGATATATTCAATAACTAATAAATCTATATTTACAAATTCACCTTGTGTATATATATACATATATTTAAAAGAAAAAAAAATTGGCATTAAGGGATGAGATGATTGGATTGATGTGTATTGTAAAAACTTTACTCATCATTAGACTAAATTGAGACTTGACAATACTATTTGCCATGTTCATTTGTGCGCAAAACATTACCCATCACTATCCCTTATTTTAGTGTAAAATTATTGTCCTTATTTTATTATTTGTAAAAAATAAGGACACATAAAAGTGAGAATATATTTCATACGTAGACTTTAGTGTCGTAGACTTTAGTGTCGTAGACTTTAGTGTCATATCTAGATCCTATTCATCGTCTTCCTTATATATCAAAATCTGGTACGTGGTTTGCCCAACAACAAATTATCATACTTCTCTTTTATGTTTCTTAAATCTAATTCTAAGATTATATAGAGTCGTTTTGAATATTCTTCAACAAAAGGTATTAGATTGTCCTTTACTACATTAATCATTGTACTTTTTTAGATTATGAAATGATCCGAACTCCGCGATCAAGGAATTTTATCTGCACCCCAACACACACATACATGTGTGTCTATATATATATATATCTTTTAGTTGACTAATTAATCAGAAATTTGTCAAAAAAAAAATCATTTGAATATCATAAAAATCAACTTTATATAGCATATTATCTATAGTAATTTATTTCTCACATTTTATTTTTATTTTTTATTTTTTATATAATACATATAAAAAAGTATATCAAAATTCAAATTTCATGTTCATAAAACATTTTTCACAATATATATATTGCATTTACCCAAAAATAAAAGAAAAACAGAAGTCATATTAATCGGCAGAAATCAACACTATTAACGTATAGTATATGGGCAGTGTTAATGGAAGCTTTATCAGGGATCCAGTTCAGCAGTAGTATTTCACACTGCTTCTTCCTATCATAACCGTTATCTCCTGTGAATCAAATCTGATACAAGACAGTCGCTCAAAAGGGACCCACTAAAGTTTGTATCAATCCAACCAAATAATACCCAAAATAATAATAATAATAATAATTAGTCCAGCCAATAATCATAAAAAAACCACTTCATATCCTACCTAAACATGGGTTTGAGTTTTACTATGGATTGTAAAAATTTTGTTGATTAATAATATTTAAATATTGAACTTGAACGTGTATCTTAGTTCTAATAAATTCAAGAATCAACCCACCTAAATTTAAAAAAAAATAAAAAAATAAGCAAATAATAATAAGAAAATTTGAACAACAGCTGCAATGCAAATGCCAAAGAGATTTAGGACGTATAACTAGATCTTTACAGCTAGTTATTTTCTCTTCCTTCGTAGGCTCCTAAGTTGCTTTCAATTATCTTTAAGAGGGACATGCACCTCCCTTTAACATTTTTTTTCCCATATATATACCTTCTTCGGAGATCATTTTGATCTGTATTAGGCGTGAACACCTCTTTTTATAAGACCTTGAATTTTAGTTTGTCACGTTGTGAAAAACTAATCCGGTTTCTCGGTTAGACACAACTTTGTTGGTCCCTTTGACCATTTATATTCACATCACTCGCTTGCTATTTTCATTGCTAAATTCTTGCGTATAAACCTTCATATTTCTTACTCTTAATTCACTGCCACAGCTTGAGCAGTTTTTCTTTGCATGTGATCATGATGGAGGGATCTCAGTACTTGATGTATGTGAAGAGAGAAGAAATCCTGAAGTGGAACCTTGAAGCACCAGTTGGAGATGACAACACCAATTACTCATGGGAAGAAAGGGCTTTTGCTGAAGACTCAACTAGGGTACTTGGTGGGAGCATGTGGCCTCAAAGATCTTACTCTTGTACCTTCTGTAAAAGAGAGTTCAGGTCTGCTCAAGCCCTTGGGGGTCACATGAATATCCACAGGAGGGACAGGGCTAGGCTCAAACAAAATCTTAGCCCTCATCATCATCTTCATCACAAAAATGATTTCATCAAATCCTTATTAGGCAATCATCATTTTTCTGCACCAGAGATCTCCACCCAGATAGACTGTGATCTTAGTGCTTATTCTTCTAGCCCTGCAACTGCAATTACAACAACCAGACTCTCATGCATGTCCACACAAGAAAATTGTGGTCAGCATAATTTTCCACCTTATTCTTCTCATTCTATTATCTTGGGGTCTCCTAATTCAGATCAAGAAGTGGTGGTCAATCCAAGGGAGTACAATTTTGATGGCTTGGGTTGTAATAATTATGTTGAAACAAGTTTGTCTGTGGGACTGACTTCCATGTTTGGCCAAAAATCATTACCAACCACCGTTTCTTGTGGGGACAGAAACAACATGAGATGTAAGAAACTAAAGACTAGCATTTCTTCTCTGCCTCTCTTCCTCAACCCATGTTCAAATGATAAAAGCTTGTCTTTTCAATCTGCGGAAATTTCACTTGGACTTAATCATGGAATGGAAGACTTGGATCTTGAACTCAGACTAGGGAAACAACACAAAAGTTTAGTAGTTAGTGCAAACACAAGTTGTGAACGTTATATTTAATTAGGTCTAAGTGTAATTGCGTTGCAATCTTCACCCCCCTCTCTTGATCCTCCTTTTTTGGTTGATAGAAAAAAGGGAAAAGGACCTTCTCTTCGCTTAAAATGATAAGGTTTACTTTCTTCGGATGTTTGAAAACCAATTATGATCTCATGTTACTGTCTTCTTCCTCTTCTTCTTTTTCATTTTTCCTTCATCAATATATATATGGTGTTTTCTTATTTTTTTCGTTTGAGATCATTATGCAGTTCAGTGAAGGTAGAATGACAAAGGAAGATACTTTACTAAACTAATTTCACGAATATATACTTAAACTCCAAACTATTTGTTACCGGAAAAAGAAATTTCTGAGCTCTAGGGTTTCGGTGAAGGGAGAAGAAAAGCAAGATGAACGATTAAAATAACTTTTAGATAGAATTATATTGGTTATATAATATATTTTATTTCTTTAAATTTAATTTTAATGTATTGATATTCCATCACAAAATATTATATGATAAATTTATTCACAATCCTAAACTGTTATTTAATTTTTGGTTTATTGATAATGAATAAATACATTAATAGTGTATAAAATTATTTTTTTATCAAACTACTTATCTCACACTTTTTTTTATATATTTTTTCTATTTTCCTTTTATTAAACAGAAAATTGTACAGTTATAATTTTCCCACAAGTCAAGTAAGATTTTTTTTTTTTTAAGTACAACTGGAATTTATTATTATTATTATTATTATTTATTTATTTATTTATTATTATCTTTTATTGTCTCTGTTCGAAAGCAGAGTTTACAGTTTACACGTACAAATTGGATGCATCCAGAAAACTGCAAGTCCTGAAAGGAATCAGAGAGGAAGAAAAATTAACTGTAAGGTATTGAAGTGGTGAAAGAAACACTAACTGACAATTACAAGTCACTTTAGCTACATAAATTCTACAGAACTATTAGTAGTAACCTCCATAAAACCTGTACAAAATCATCAATAACTTTTTTACCCGAATTATCACTAATAAAAGAGTTAGGGAGACATTAGGATCTGCCTAGCAGTGGAAATTTTTATTGTAGATTTGAATTTTGTTGTTACCATTATTTTTTTTATTTAAAAAAAAAGAGAGTATGGTTGCTCTGAAAAAAAACAAACAAACAAAGGGTGTGGTTAGATTATAATTTGCACGTTCAAAACCTTAGTTCCGATCATGCAAATTGAAATTAATTGACAGATGATACGTTTAACAAATTAAAATTATAGTTTAAGTTGTATTTTAACAAGATTTTAGGTCTTAAATTATTGTCTGAATAGAAGAAAAAAAAAAGTTACTTTTTCATTGAATCAAATCATGATTTACCAACTATAATCCAAATAGATTTGTATGTACGTGTTTATCATTAATTTAAAGTAAATTAAATTTACAAGATATTTTAATTTAAATTGGCATATATTAAGTTTAATTTATATGCAAAGTTAATATAGAATATTTTTAACGGAGACATTCAATAAGAATTAACCTTATTATTATATCATATTAATATATAAAATAATGCGTAAAACAGTTATATCTTATTAAATATTTATATAAAAAAATTACACTCACGTAACATCTAAATTAAATTCATTGTAAAATATCTTTATTTATTTATTTTAACATATTTAAATAAAATCAAATATAAATTGAAATTTAATATGAGTTCAATTTCTGTATACCATATTTTTTTTAAGAAGAACGATGAACTGCAAATATATGACTAAGTTCTAGATGAAAAATTAATTTAGTAGTCAACTAAAAATAAATAAAAACTTGTAAATGTACTCCAAAATTTCAAGAGAGCCAATGAACCGAATTATCGTGATTAAAAAAAATCCAATAAAAACACAATCATTGACGTTGTTAAATAATAGTGTATTAGAATCTTATTCCACCTTATCAATCACCCATATAATTTCCAAACCCTGAAGTTATTTTCCACAATTTCTTCCTAGCGCGTCGAAAAACTCAACCAACCACGCGGAATCAAATTGAAAAAAAAAGTACAAGAGAGAACTAATGTAGTAAACATTATTGTGAATAGAGAGAGAGAGAGAGATCACATGATTTGCCTAGTTAATGCGTCTTTGTATTTTGTCATGTTAGATGTAGCTGTTACAAAACAGTGAGGGTGGCGAAGCAAGCACCTAGGAACCTAAAAATGTACCATATTTTCCTTGTTTGGAAGCCCGAGAGTGTTCTGCTTATAGTAACGCATAAACAGTGTTAGCCACCTTATTGTGACGCAGACCGTTCCTCCATAATACACGGCCACGTCATTGTCTCTGAAAGGAAACTTGATGAACCATCATCTTTTGACTTCCTCCTCTTTTCTCTCTCCATCTGCTCTATACCTTCTTCACATCTATGCTCATTCCAAATTACTTTATCAATCAATCAAAACCACACGCCCCTTGCTGCTTTTTTTCTTCCGATTTTGAAATAAATAGCCTATGCACCCAAAATAAGTATCAAAGTTATACAAATTTATCCAATCATTTAATAAAATTAATTTAATACATAGTTTTACATGTAAAATTAAAATTATTTTTTATTTCAAACAATAAAAAAAATATGTTTTAATTTATTTCAAAAGATTGTTGTTAAAATTTTTATATATTGGTACTGATTTTTCGTTTTAAGTGTTGAAAGATACTCCTGCTTCACAAGTACAAAACAATAAAACAAAACGCAATAATATTCTTACAATGAAGAAGAGAAACAAATTCATTGAATATAATAATAGTTAAAATTTTATAACAATATTCGTGACACGGCTAAAAATAAAAAGAAATTTTGATTTCTTTCAGATAAAGAAAAATGAATTCAATAGAGTTATCATCAACGTTTTTAAGGAAAACATTAGAAAATCTGGGAAATGATAAGATTGAACTTTCGAAATCAAATTTAAGGTTTGGGAGTCGATTATGCATATGGAAAGTGTTAGTACCCTACAACGTCTGTCTTAAGACAATTACCTTAATTAAACGTATGAAATTATTATGACTTTTAAATTATTATTTTCACTTTTCAAACGTATACAAAATTGGAGTTATTAATAGAAGAGAAAAGAAATATATATTTTTTTTAACTTTACAAGAGTTATCTATTTCTCTTACGTATCTCTTTTTGTAATAGAGAATTCAAAATTTATATAATTGTTTGAAAGATTTTCAAAAAGGGTGGCTCAAGTAATACTGATACTGGGTAGAATGACCGACAACGAATCGATTGACCAACAATAAAGAGAGCCAACTTTCGGTCGGTTGACCGACTACAAAATGGCTAACTTGGTTTCGACTAGCCAAGATAGTGAATAAAGTGGTGACTGATGGACTATAATTGCAAAATAGGGGAGGAAGGGCTATCTACTGGCCCTCCTCGAGAATGATTCGAGGAAACTCATGGCCAATCTATAAAATGAAAGCTATTCCCCTAAGTAAGAAAGTCTATCAAATAATAACTTATCCCCAACGGAGTTTCTCATTCCTTTGTTGTTTTGTTCTCTTCTTCGTCGTATCCTCCTTTCCTTATAATCTTAATAAAAATTTTAGTAGAGCTTTCTTCTCTTTTTTTTTTTCATCCTTTACTTCGAGTCGCCACCCCCTCTTTATAGGTCAATTCCACCCCCTCTTTATAGGTCAATTCCACCCTCAAGATTTTTTAGGGAGATCTCCTCCATTAATGGGGTGACTCCCTCCAAAACTTTTATCTCTAGTTACTACATAAAGTTACTTCTGCATCTTTGAGAAGAGCAACTGTAGGAGACATATTTTCAAAAAAGCAAAGATAATTCGTAGTTGTTGGCAGCTGCTTGGTGGACTCGAGGTTAAAGGGGAGGAAGCTTCTTCTGCATGCTTCCTCCTCTTCACTTTATTTTTATTTCCATTATTCATTTATTTTATGATATTTAATTATTATTATTATTATTATTTTAGGAAGGGGGGACAAATTTAAGTGTATACAAACTTGAAACAAATTTTATGAACCTCTTAAATAAAGAAACGCTAGATCAATTTAACTTTATGTGTATCATGAAATGGGATGTAGTTAGTTCGTAAGATGATTTTCATTAATGCAAAAGAAAAATAATGTATAAATACTTTGATGTTATTTGCCTCTAGAGAGATAAAAAAAGATAAATATATATAATTCATTATATGATGTGATAGAAAGAAAAAAATAGAGAAATGATAAATATTAATAAAGTGTTTAATATACAAGAGTGTTTATAATATTATATATATATATACTAACTTTTTAAATTATATACATGTTAGAATTTGTAGAGGTAGTTGAACTATAAAAAATTGAATTAAACTAACTCAAGCCATAATTCAAATTAAATCACACTTAAAAATTTAAAATAATGTAAATTGATTTTTAAATCAAATCGATTTAGTTTTTAATAAATGACTTGATTAACCCGTTTTTAAAATAATATTGAGTTAAGAACTGATCTTGGTTTTAAATTGATTTAAATTCATTTTTTTGCAAAATTTGTTCTTTAAACTCATTTTTTTGCAAAATTTATTTTAAAAACTAATTGACATAAGTTTTGGTTCATAAACTAGTTTTAAAATTAAAAACCAGATTTAAAATGAATTTTATAATTAAAACTAATCTTAAACCAATTTTGATTTTACTCACAGACCGACTTAAAAACTACCAATATTGATTTAGTAAAAACACTAAATTACTTTTAAAGATAAAAATAATTTAATATTAAAATAAATTCATTTAAATTTTTTTGTAAAACTAAATCATGCATTCTGTGTGTGCTTCTATGTTTATTGTTGGAATTCATATATGTTATCTGTTTTAGCAAGTTGCTTTTGTTTATTTTGGATGTTTATGGGTCGTGGAGAGTGTACTTCTTTTTCAACTTAAATATAAACAATAAATAATAAACTTACGTGCTGTTATTTAAGATAGTTAATATTTTTTCACTTGTTCAAGTATAGTGTATATATATGATAGCACTTGAGAGTGTAGATAAGGTCTGACAATTGCAGGCGCCTAGCACGTGCGTGTCTATACATTTGGACTCTTTAGGCAGTGAAAACAACTAAACGAACATATCGTTCAATAATTAATCTACTCATTGGTTGTCCAAGTTTCTTCGAAACTCAACTAAGTTGTTATACCATGTGTTTTATCGAATTATAAAAAAAATTATTTTTCACTAAAAATAAAAAATATTTATTAAAGTAGTGTTCTTTGGGACAATGTGGAGTGGGTGAGATCTGATGGAGAAAGAGGTCACAGACTTATTGTGTATGCAGACGTCGTATCTATCGAGAAATAAATGAATTTTAAAAATCGTTCATCAAGATGCAAAAGAAATCAATATTAAAATATTAAAAGAGAGATAAATTAATAAAAAAATCATTAATGAAGATAAATCAACTTATGAGAAAAAATTTTAATAGACAAAAAAAACATAATCATCTTTTTTTTAATAAATTTAGTTAAAAAATATTATAGTAATTTAATATTTTTAAAAATATAAATTTATTTTCTTTTTTATTACGTTGATATTAATTAATTTTAAACTTCATTTATCTCTTATTATATTAATTTTTTAATTTTTTAATATTAATTTCTTTCTCTTATTTATATGTTGATTTTTCTTTTTTTTATTATCTTGATGTTGATTTCTCTCTTTTTTTTCTTTGTTGATTTCTCTCGTCTCTTTTTAAATGATTTTTAAAATTTATTTATTTTTCTTGTTATTTTTAATTTTCTCTCTTCTTTTAATTTTTTAATAGAATATTTTTCTCTCCTTTCCATCAATAAATTTTTTTTCTATATTGATTTCTCTATCTTCTTTTAATATTACAATGCTAATTTTTCTTGTTTCTCAATCAATTATTTTTAAATTTCATTTCTCTTTTATTATGTTAATTTTCTCTCTTTATATTAGGTCTAGTACCTATATACACGACTCTGCCACCTCTTTTAATAGTTTTTAAAAAAACTATTAACTTTAAAAAATATATTTTTTTATTTTTTAATTGGTTAAAGACCCAAAACTCCTCCACTTATCCTAACCAAAGGAGAGTTTTTTTTAGCATACTCTTGAAGTGGAATATAATTATATTAAAATTACTAATAACATATGTTTTTTAATATTTTGTGAAAATAATTTTATATGTTAAACTTGTTAATAAAAAGTAATTTTAAATTATTTAAAAATAATATATTAGTTGCATTTTTTAAGTTGATTTCTTTCTCCCCTCCATCAACAATTTTATTCTTTATATTAATTTATCTCTCTTCTAATATTTCAACATTGATTTTCTCTCACTTTTCTATCAATAAATTTTAAAATTAATTTTTTTTATTATATTGAATTTTCTCTTTCAGACAACACATGTACCTCCTACTCACTTATACAACAAGAGATACCTCCTACACACTACATACTCTCCCACACATATGAGGCACAAAGTAGCCTAACCTCTTCTACTCTTCTAAACCCATCCCTCTACAATATTCAAAAGGATACCACTTTAGTAGAAAAAATATTTTATCTTATAATTCAATCAAACGCCCGTCATAGCATATTCCAAATAGAGAAATATAGGGATCCAGGTTTTATTTTATTTTCATCCTTTTGATAAAAGTCAAAAGGGAAATAAGACCACCGGTATTGAACTTATCCTACATGCACGTGATGGCAGTCGTAATAATCTATAATAGCAAGGACTCTGGTGGCCTTTTTTAAACTACAATAACATAATATTTATAAAAAAATGTAAGAAAAAATATTAATGATCAGAATGGGGTAGTTTCAGCCATGGAGCGAGTGGCGTGAAATATTGGTACAAGAAGTGCCAGGTTACTTACACAATTCATTGGTATTGGTATAATAAAAGTAGAGGAAGGATAGGTGATGGAAGGAAAAGATCGATAAATTTATTTCTTCCTTTGCTTGGATAGATATCTAGCATGTGTGAGTGTCATTTAATTTTTTTTTTAATTTGAAGAGTAAAGAGTGACAAAATAATTACATGAGTACAAAGATACCATAATCTTATATGGCATGTCGGAAAAAAATTGTACGTGTATATAATATTCTCATAACAGATTAATCTAATAAAACATTATAAAAATCATATACTTATGTACAAACTTAATATCTCTTATTTATTATTCATAATATGTGAACATTTGTCTATTTATTATTCATAAAGTATTGTTTTCTAAGATTTACTCCAACATTTTCTAGGATGTAGTGTGAATAAGGATTTTAGCTACATTTAGTCTCTTCTTAGTCATAGTAATTCATCTATCGATCTATATTGTTTCAAGCAGTCAGCAATAAACCAAAAAAATTCTTATTTTTCAAGCATGCAATGACACTTTTTAATATTTGATTCATATGTATTTTATTTCCTTGTTACTTCAATAGGCACTCATTTGAATATCTCTAATAGAACAAATTCTACGTAATGTCTTTCATCTCTTCGACTAATTCACCAAAACCATCTCCCTCCATAAGTTTAATTAACACCGTATCACCATCCATATGAGTCACAATCATAAAATTCAATCTTTTCCTTTATTAACCTATCTTGTAAAGTATCAATATTTTCTAGAAAATGTATTCTTCTTACTTTACAATGATCTAACCTTGACATCTCTTCTTCATCCACCACAAAACACAACCTTTTCTACTCATATGCCATCTTTTCCTCTGACTAAGGTTTTATTTTACTTTTATGGCTTCTAAACCATTTTATTATTTCCCTTCACCACAACATCATAGGAAAGCCCTTTGATTAAGGTCTTTGGTGATTATTTACACCTATCATTTACCTAATTTAGTTTTTCTATCTTTAAGACTCCTTTCTCGTGATTAAGTCTTGATAGATTAAGGCATAGTTTTTATGTTCCTTTCATTATCTTATCAAGTTGCACTATTACCTCCACAACATCTGGCATATCAAAGTATATATATGACAAAAAAAAAAAATCCTTTATTTCTTCGTTATAATACAAAGTATATATATGACCAAATACAAAGTATATATATGACCAAATCTTTTGCCAATTTTAAAATATTTTTCAAAATGATTTTGCCCAAAAATTGTCAAGAGAGTTTGTAAAGTAATACATCACCAATTCTATGTACCATTTTTGCTTTTTACAATTTTTTAATTTTTTATTTCATAGTTAATATTATGTCTTGTCGAACTTGATCCACTTATTTTTCACCTATTTAGTCTTGTGATGATCTACTCACTCTCGTCCTCACCTTGTGTCTCTTGTTATCTCTCTCTTTTACTCATATATTATAATTATTCATAAACTCAAACCTCAACTTAAAACTATTGTATAAACTAAATGTAAATAAAGTGGGTTGAACTCAACAAGTCAATCTGCTTAATCTACCTAAGTTGAATTGGGTTGACCAAGTAGATTGAAATTTATTTATTTTTATTTTTTATTTTAAAATTAAGCTATTTGCATGATTTATTATATTACTAATATAATTTATTTGTTTTTACTTTATGATAATAATAATTTTTTATTCTCCATATTTATATTTATTTGATGAATTAGTTTGTAAATTATTATTTTTAACTTTTAAAAAAATTATAATTTTTGGTAGGTCAATCCAACTCATGACCTATCATGGGTTAGATTGAGTTCAACCAAACCCAACTCATTTGTTGGTGAGTTGATGATGTGTTAGATTGAATTAAGTTGACTTATTTAGCAGTTCTATCTAAATTATTCAACAACAATTATAAATAAAATGTGGTTTGAACATTAAAAATTAAAAAAATTAAGTATATGAGTGACAATATATTCCTAGGAAACAAAACTATCAAATTATAAGACAAAAACAAAATATCATTCATAATTTCCTCCAAAAACAACTCCACAAAATATTATATAATGAAACAATCATTTAAATAAATTTTTTTATACACGAGTGATAAAAAAAAAATAACACTGATATGATAATGAATCTAAGCTCTGCATAAAAAAAATTAATGAACCCAAGCTAACTATTGACTAAGCGAAGTAACATTTAGACTATCACATTATTAGCTAGATAACTAAAATTCAGAATAGCCACATCTTCTATAGTTGCATATCTGAATCAGAATTTGGAATATTAACTGCACTTTCATTTTTAACATTACAATACGACTCATATCACAAAATATGCATATTCTATTTCATTACTAAATAAATACACTGAGACAGATAAATATTCATAATTTTATAATTTATAAATACATGTTGAAATCTCTTTGTGGAGCACGTGTATAGATGCTTTACAAATAATCATGGTTATTATTAATTTTACTTAAAACTAATCTAAAAAAACTACCAAATAAAATAACCTTAACCTTAAGCGAAAAGATTTTATTGAAGGCAAGGTAGAAACTTAAGTACAACATGTGTCAAAGTTCAGACCCTTAACCCTCCACAAAAAAAAAAAAAAAAATTAGACTTCTTCAAATACTAAAAATTTTTCATCCTTTTTCCTTCTCACTTTTACCCTCCTCTCCTTTGCATCCCCATTTATTCCTCCCCCGTCTGCATCTCATTTTTTTTTCTCTCTAAAAGTTATCTGCTCTTTGTTCGCCT
This sequence comes from Mucuna pruriens, assembly GCA_025330945.1. NCBI lineage: Eukaryota > Viridiplantae > Streptophyta > Magnoliopsida > Fabales > Fabaceae > Mucuna > Mucuna pruriens. The sequence continues at coordinate 7,469,075 of JAENHJ010000324.1, read as the reverse complement.
TTTGTAGATCTTATGTAATCTAGTTTTAGTAATATAGTTATTTTTGTACATTAAGGAACTAGTTTTCGCAATGAATTAAAACACTCAAAAACCTATTTAAAAATACGAAAGTTAACTTTTATAATATAATTAATAGGACTGATTGACTGAGTCATATTTTTAAAAATACGTTCTAAAAATTAGTTTTCAAAAAGGATATTTAAAAAAAAAACAAAAGGACAGTACGAAGAGAAAAAGGACGTTGTAATGGACATGGCAGTTTAATACAGCCCAAAACATATCAAACAGCCCACAGCCCTGTGAGTAAAGGTCACAAAAGCCCATTGCTATATTCGCACAGCTCGAAGTATTTCACACAGCTCACTGGTATAAACATCCAATTCAGTAGTACATCATCATGTGTTGACCTAAATAAAAGCCATGACCCACGAATTTGACGGGTCGCAATTCCAACGTGGCATCGTTTGAGAAAACTCGAAGAGTCCCGTTTCTTCATGATAACCTCTCGCACTGAGGTGTCAGTGATAGAAGAACCTAAATTCAAGTTATAAAAAAAAAAAACTAAATTCAAATATTTTTGTAATTGCTTTTTCATGTTGTATGCATGTAGAGTCAGTGGTGCTTTGGCCTTTAAATGCCTTGAACTCAGACATGTATAACCACTAGTCAGCAAAATGAGAATTCTCTTGATGAATTGCTCGTAGCGGATAGATATTTTTACTTTTTATACATTTATATTACGATTACATAAGCTATTGCATATTAAGAGAAAATAATAATAATAATTTTACACCAATAGCTCAAGTGGGAGGTGGCAATAATACTGGTCTGCGGATCTGCTTGGACAAGTTTGGGTTGAAGCTCCTTTACATTGAAGAAGTCCAACCTTGATATTTTGGTGAAAATCTTGGGCCAAATGATTGAACATTGCTTTCATGGGCTTAGATGTTGTTTCTCCTAATGATGGGCAATTAGGACAATAGTCTAATGGTATGGGTAGGAATTGTTATCAATATTTCTAATTGTAGAGGTATTGAGTAGTTTCTTTTCCTCTCCCCTGCTTTCTAGGAATATCATTATCTTATCCAACCCCTAAATCTAATGAAACTTTTTTTTCTTACTTCTAGCAAAATTATTAATTTAGAATCATCTAAAAACAGTAGTAATGGTTTTAAAAGATAAAAAGATCATCAAGAGCATATTTTACATCACCAAGACACCCATGGCACAATACTACTAGAGTTTCCAGTGGTTGACCATATATCACATTATTTTGATCATTTTGGTTTTTCTTATTCTCAAAATCTGAAACGAATGAACCAAACTTTAATTAAACTATTCTTCTTTCGGGAAACATAATAACTAAAATAAAGTCAAGGCCCGAGTGTTAAATACCTATCAGTATCAAGTGCAAATGTCACATCTGTAGTTGGTTTCGAAGTTTCTTTTCTTTTCAAGAAAACACAAATCTCCCGCGGACAAAATAAGGTTTAGAAAGGAACATTTTCTATAACGTTACTATTAAATTTCGTCAAACTAACATTCCAAGCAGTGACAAGAAATCACGTTTCATGTACTTAAAAAAAAAAAAAAGGTTTCAAACACCAAGAATATGTTTAGTCCATCTAGAAAAAATAAAATAAAATCTTATCTTCAAGTCACGAAACAAAATCAAGGAACAAGAAAGAATAGAGAAAAAGAGAGATATAAACACGTATGAAGGAGGAGAAATTAATCTGAAGCACGAGGGAAAGAATGTGCAAGCAGAGAAGGATGGTAAAAACTTTTCGGACAACAAAAGTTTCTCCTAAAAGAGCCTCAATAAGAACAAAAGGCATAAAAAGTAATCACAAAAGCATTTACAGAAGGTAAAGATTAAAATCAGGAGTAATAAAAGAAATAATAATAGAAGTGGAGAAGGTAGAATGAGTGTCCTTTTAAAGAATGAAAATTTGAATTTGTTGTTGGTATATATTCCCACCGTATAAGACGGCGTTTCAGGCGTTACCTTTGTCTAGTGTTCAAGCCTTGTTTACGCGTGGATGTTGGCCTTGTCGTGGCAACGTGGTAGGGAGACATTGAGCTTCGTTGGAAATTGCAGAGTCAAGTGCCTCCCAAAGTTCTAATTTGCCCATAAACTAAACTTTATGGCATTAAAGAAAAAGAATGCCAATGCCATAAATATAACAATCGCACTATAGGACAAATTTGAGAAGATTGGCTAGCTACGAGTATATAACTTGTAAATATAAACAAACCATATAATAATTTAAGAATCCTATCAAATTTCTCAATATCGAGAGTGTTAAACAAGAAATTTTAAAATAAATAACTATGGATGAATTTGAACTTATCAATGATTGCCAATTACGAAAATATTTTTATCATTAACTCACTTTTCCGTTTTAACAAACTTCCACTACTGAAATTTGGATAAACTATGGAGCGTTTGGATTAATTAACATATTAATTAAATGTTTCAAATTTAAATATTAAGTATTCAGTTACATTAAATATTTTAAATTTTTTGTTTGTACAACGTAATAATAGACAAGAGAATTCCTTTCGGTAAAAAAATACCTTATAGTCTTTAAAAAATCCACAACAAAATAACTCGGGAGAATTTTGGCAATATTACCACATAAGAATTTAATGAGAAATATTAATTGAATATGTTTCAACTTTATCACATTTTAAAGTAATTATCATAGATTTCAAAAGTAAATATGAGATTAATTTGATAGCTTAATTAAGAAATATGGACAATATAATTTTTTTACGCTATTATTCAATTATAGATAATTATATATTGTAGAGCCAATTGAATACGAATATTAAACTCTATTTAAAATTTTTAAAAATTTAAAAACGAAGTTCTTTTGCCTAGTAAAAAAAAAAAAAAACATTCATCAACAAACTTAAAGTTTTATTTTATTTTTTTAGAATTAACGTGAGAGGAAGTTCTTTTCATTTAAAGGTCAATGAAAATTTATAGTGTAATTATATTATATTCACTTGTCAACTAGAAATTAGAAAATCCTAAATTCACTCAACAACTCAAATCATAGTACAAAAAATGATTATGCAAGCCACCTTATTTTAACATGAGATGTGTTTTAAGAAAGTTATCACTCCGGTCCAAGATCTTTGCCTAATTAAACCGGTCACAGCTAACAGGACTACAATTTTTTTTTATTTTTCTATTAATTTTACGTACCATTTAAATTAGTAGTTAAATTCTAATTAATTAACTATTAATTAATTAAAATATTATTTTTTATAGCTAAATTTAAGTTATATTTATTTATACTTTCTTATTACTATAAATTAACTAAAAAATAACTATAAATTTTAAAAATTTACTACAAATTAACTAAGATTATTTTCTTAACTAATTTGCTACTTATTTGATGCTACCACCCATATTATAGTAATTTTGTAACTAATTATTTTTACTAAAAATTAATTATAAAATAACTATTGATTTTTAAATTAGCTACCAAATTATTTTGTAGCAAATTTTAAATTTTCTAGTAATGATATTTCATCAATGTGATTAAATGTCTCAAAAGACTACATATTTATTAGTATTTAAAATGGCTTATGAAGATTTTATTTAAGTTTATAAAAATAATTTATGACTTCTCCAAGTTTTTTTTTTACAACTTTTATCATCCGATTTATAGTATAAGTTATAAGCTCTCGTGTAATAAAATTCTATTAAATAAGTATAATTAGTTAATTTTTTTTTTCGAATGCATCATTAGTTCTTCCAAAGTGAATAAATGTGTAAAGTAAAAAAAAGTAAGCGTATAGCTATCATTTATTTCAATTAAAGTATCTTATAATCTTAGTTAACTTTAAGTCAATCTTGTCACCTTACCCATTTGTTCACTTTAAAAGAAACATGTCCAAACACTAAGTTCTCAAATTCTACCAAAAGAAATATTATGAATTGGTTAAAATTCATCTACTTGCACTTAAAAAAAAAGAAGTAAAATAATATTTTGACTAAATCTTTTGTTCATTTCAAATTTTTATTAATTTTAATTTTGTTTAAAATAATTATTATTAGCATTTACTTATATGACATGTATATAGGTATGTGACATCATATATTATCTTAAAATAATTGCTAACATAATTATTGTTAAATGCATGTCAAGTTATCATTAAGTGATAGCAAAAATTAATTTCATTTTTTTTTAAATTTAAGTAAACCAAAACTAATAAAAAAAAGTTTTGAAAGACTAAAAAATCATATTTATACAAACTAAAACCATATTTAAGTAAAAAAGAAAATCACCTACCTGAACGTGATTTTTTAAGACTTGGTGGAAATTAATAATATTATTTAACATTTTAAAAATTATATTTTAAATTCCAAGTATATAGCAAAAAAAAATTGCATTACACACCATTACTTGACCATGTGAGAAAAAAAATTTTTTTTTTTAAGCACACATATGAGTAAAGTATTGTTTAGGGTTGTATGATTGCATTATATCTTTTCACGTTGGTGGTGAATGCTATCCTACAACATGGCCCTCATGCTTCACTGTTTGCTACTTTAATGACTCATCATCATGTGATAAATTATGTTAATTAACAACTAGGACACAGCAAGGGATAATAAAGAAGTGAATGCAGACAATCCCAATGTATATTTTATTAGTGTATAATAAAATATATGGGCTTTGATTGTTCCACTTAAACATAGAGGTCAAGGAGAAAAACCAAACCCGAAAGAGATATTATTTTAAAACATTTTATATTTCTACATAATGTGATCTAGATTGTTTATTAATCAGACTCTTGAGTTTATGAAATGAATATATGAATCACATCTGTATAGATATTCCTCCAGCTTGATTGGAGGAGAGAATAACATGTTTGACAGGTGTCAGGCATAGAATGAGTATCTTAAAAAAAATTTAGTGTTAAGTTTTGTATTTTGCGTAATTTGCAAGTGGACGGCAGAAACTGACAATAATTTGCAATTCCAAAAGCTGGAGGGTGTTGTTAATAAGTAATTTTAGAATATTGGTTAAAATATTGATAATAAAATTTTGAATTACATAACTTTTTAGTTGTGTTTTGATGTTTTAACGATGACATGACTGATGGTTGATTATAAAATGGAAATAAGATGTTTCATAAATAAGGAATCAAAATAAAATGTTAATGTAAGAGTGATTTATATAAAAAAAAATTTACAACTTTATAGAAACAGAAATAACATTATTAAAGACTAAAATAGAATAAAAAATTATAAAAACTAAAACAATTTAAAAGATAAGTTTTCATTTAGTAAAATACAAAATATAATAAAGACACTAAAGTTCCAACTTAACACGGCGGACATACTATATTAAATATATATATTTATTACGAGGGAAATTGAGTAATAAGTATTTTTAATTAAATATACCTTTGCAAAGTAAATTATATTTTTTTAATTTTTGACCTAATATTTTATTACTTTTATTATTGATAATTCAGCTAGTATATTTTTTTAAAAAAATTATTGATCTTGAAATTTTCATTTCTAAAAAAACATAACAACAAAATTAAAAAAAAAAAATTAGCATTTTATTGATAATAAATTATTATTTAAAAGAAAACACATGAAAATAGATGCAGGGAGAAGTAATTAGCATTTGTGTGTGAGGCAATGATAGTGGGTGAAAGGGGAACGTGTCGTGGGAGAAGTAGAAGAAGGAAGGAGGGGGGTGTCTAGGATCCACGTAAGGAGTGGCCACGCGTCCCGTATGCAATTCTGGGAACCTCAGATATTGGTGCAAGCGTCAATCAACTTTGACATGCTATCATACACGTGTTCTAATCCCCACTGTTACGTACATCCTTTTCATTGGACAATCAGAACCAGCAGAATAAATTAAATCAAGCCAACGCTCTCCCCTCCCACACACATCTCACATGACACATTTCACGCTCTTCAATTTTTTCGACAAATGCCAGCCAAATTTTTTCTTTTTTTTTTATTATTCATTAAAATTTATATAATTTTTATTAAAATTTATCAATAAATTAAAATTAAAATTTATCAATAAATTAAAATTAAAATTTATCAATAAATTAAAATTAAAATTTATCAATAAATTAAAATTAAAATTTTTACTTTAATTTTTAATAAATTTTAATCATAAATTTTTTCAAAAATGTATCAGAAATAATTTCATTAAAATTTCTGTTTTGTTACAATGTTTCTCAATTATTTTTCGGTCACAATAGTACTCTTTCAAATTGTCAAATATTTAAATAATTACTTGTTTATGAGCTGTCTCAAAAGATATTAAAATGTTTGATAATAAGTCAATTTAATGCATATAGTTTAGTCTAAAATGAGGAAATATACAACATTTCAACCTCAAATCAAAGAGATAAATCAAACAAAAACTTAATTAATATATAATTTGACCTAAAATCGAAAAGGTATATATTTATTAATGAAAATCCACATATTACCATTTGGCTTAAATATTTTTGTATTTGTTTAATTAATAAGCAAATTACAATACGTGATGAGTAAAAAGCAAATATTTGAGCCTTTTGTTGTGAGGCGTCAACGATGGGAGATCAGAATCAGACAAGAATCTCGTATTCTACGATGTCGCCACGTGGTATCATCCTCAGAAGAAGAGAGGAAAAAGAGAAAAAAAAAAAACAAAAGGGAAAATATTTAGCGGGTGAGAGGGGCAGAGTATTGGTAAAGGACCACATGCGTGTCAGAAAAGGAACAAGTTTCGACCTACCGTGGAGCGTTACGACTTGGCCACGTGTAGAGTTGCAAAAGAAAGTTCCACGTGTTGGAATCGCAAGGTGGTGACGATCCGATGAAGGGCTCGGATTGCGTCTCGGTATTAAATGGTTCGACGTCATTCCAACTGTATGTGTCGGGTGATGCCCGTGATGGTGACGGGCAGGGTGTGTGGCCCCCCCAGGCGCCTGCCCCCCTTCCCTTCTCTAAAAAAGCTTCTCCCCCAAGGCCATTTCAATGGATAGTGCGTTTCATATATCATAACCGTAACACCGCGATAGCTTTCCCCACTTGTTTTTTATTTTTCCCCTTTTCTCTATCCTCTTCTCTTCTCAGGGTTGTTGTAAGTGTCAGTTTTAATTTGCTAATCCATTTGTTTGGAATGGCCGGGATTTGCTGTCGTGTTGTTGGGGAGGCCGGAGAGACTCCTACTTCCATCGAGCCTACCTCGCGGATCTCCGGTCGCCGGAGTTTAGACCTTTTGCCCTTGAAATACATAGCTGACGTGGCTATCCCGCCGCCGGAGAACAGCCGAAAGCGCCAGAAGCTGGATAAGTGCGTTTCTCCGGCGCAGCCGCGGGAGTGCAAAAACGCGGTTGAAAGTTGTGAATCGAAAGGAGTTGAGGCTGTTTCGCTTCCGACTTGTTCCAAGTTTTCCAGGTTGGATTCGACAGTTGTCGAGGAGTGTCCGAGGTATGGAGTAACGTCGGTTTGTGGAAGGAGAAGGGACATGGAAGATGCCGTTTCGGTACGTCCATCGTTTTGCGCTCAAGATCAAAAAGGGTTTCATTTCTTCGCTGTTTTCGACGGTCACGGATGCTCACATGTAAGTAAATTCTAAATACTCAGTCCGTTTTCGTTTTAGTTTTAGTTTTGGTTTTGCTCCTAGCGCTCTTAACGTAGATCTAGTTTCTTAATTAGTTAGTTACTGTTTTATTTTTTTATAGGTGGCCACCATGTGCAAGGAGAGGCTACACGAGATATTGAAGGAGGAAGTTCACAAGGCGAAGGAGAATTTGGAATGGGAATCGATGATGAAGAAGTGTTTCGCTCGCATGGACGAAGAGGTGCAAGGGTGGAGCCAGAGCAACGAAACCTCCACATGCAGGTGCGAGCTTCAGACTCCGCACTGCGACGCCGTTGGCTCCACCGCTGTCGTCGCGGTTATCACGCCGGAAAAGATCATCGTCGCTAACTGCGGCGACTCACGCGCCGTGTTTTGCCGGAACAACACAGCCATCCCACTCTCAGTCGATCACAAGGTAATTAAGATTTATTTATTTATTTGTTTGTTCGGGATCGAATTGTTGTGGTTGGCGCGTTCCGCACACGCGCAAATAATTTGGTTTGATTGTGCTGGCTCCACTAATGGATAGTGGAGGTAAAAACTAAAAAGCTGGTTGGTCTGTGTGGGTGTGTGTTGGGCATGTGCGATAACCTTTTTGGTTTGGTATTCGTTTTGTGCAGCCGGATCGACCCGACGAGTTGCTTCGGATTGAAGCCGCGGGAGGGCGCGTGATATATTGGGATGGTGCTAGAGTGCTTGGGGTGTTGGCCATGTCCAGAGCCATAGGTGAGTGAGTGCGCACGATAACTAACTTTTCTTCTTTATTTTGTTTTGGCTGCATTATAGCAGCGGAGGGTTCTGAATTATTAAGGTATTTTTGGGTTTTGCAGGGGACAGTTATCTGAAGCCGTATGTTATTTCGGAACCGGAGGTAACGATAACGGAGCGGAGTGACGCGGATGAGTGTTTGATACTAGGGAGTGATGGGCTTTGGGATACGGTGCAAAACGACACCGCATGTAAGGTGGTGCGGATGTGTCTTAAAGCGCAGAAGCCGCCGGAATCTCTGGGGAGAGACTTGGCAGTGGAGTGCTCCGACAAGGCGTGCTCCGATGCCTCCATTCTGCTGACCAAGTTGGCGTTGGTGAGGCAAAGTTCGGACAATGTGAGCGTGGTGGTGGTTGATTTGAGGAGAGATCAACCTCAACCTCAACTACAAAAGGAATTAATTAATTGAATGGGTAGATAACAAATAAAATACTAATCAACCGCCCCAAACCTAAAATGGGAATTGTGGGTGGACACACCTTCCATTTTGTTATTGACAAAAAAAGGGAAGGTGTTACCTGGTGCTCTTGCGACTGTAATAGAATAGTAGGTATTTTAGTTGAAATTTGTAACTTTGAAAAAATGATCTACAAATTATGGAAACAATTAATGGGAAATTAGTTGCCTGAAACACCTTGTTTTGCTTGTAACTAATTATATAATTGAAATCAGCTTGAATCTATAATTGTGCAAATTTTGTTGTTTGGTTTGGATTATTGTACTGTGGCCTTCAAGGGTTCAGAGAATGCGGAACAATATATTTTTAAAAGAAATTATATAACATAAAGATACTTAGAATTTATGTATATTTTGGCAGATTTATATGAATTAAAATTTCTCCATATTTTAACAAGGAAAAATATCTTTGTGTGATAAATAAAGAATAATTTTACTTTTATGCATAGTTAATAATATTTTTTTATCTTCCTTAATATCTTTCTCTCCTAAGACATTTTCTTCTTATCTCTTTTTTAATTATAAGAAATTAAATAAAACAATATAAATAGTTTTTTCGTAAAAGGAAAATGTCAATACGGGATCCACCCAAGTAAATTACAATTTCTATAAATTCATTTTATTTTATAATTTACTCTTTTTCTATTTTATTTTACATTATTTTTTGTTCTTATCTCTTTTCTAATAATTATAAACAAGTATTATATAAAACACGAATAGAATTGGATTCTCGTGAAAAGAAGGCAGGCCAACACGGGAATTCAACCAAATCAATTTCCATTTCAACACACCCTTTTAGTTACTCTGACCATTATTGACCTATAGTTCTTCTGTTTAAAGCAATTTTAAACTAAGCGTACCTTTTTTACTAAAAAAAAAAAGTTGAGCGAACCTTTACCTTTGTTTGGAGGGAATTAAGGAAAGGGTGGGGATAAATCTATTTCACTATTTGTTTAGGGGTTAAATCTAGGAGGGTGAAATTTATGTGGACTTTAGGTGAGAGGAGATTCATCATTGTGAAATAGGTAGACAATTTAGATAAGAAGTGCACAATTAAATGAGTAACCTTGCTTCCATGAGAGGTTTTATTTGAAGGAAGGGTCAGCGAAAGGATGGGAAGGAAGGATCTGCTAGGCATAGGTTTTACAAAGTTGCTCGATCTGCGACTTCAACGAGGTTCCGAAGGAGAAGAAAAATAACAAAATTGAGCCACTTTTTCTGTGCCATTGAAAGACTTTTTGTTGACTCATGAAATGACAAATATAACCACGTCAAGAGGGGGAATGCGTTTCTATTAATATTAATTTGTCCATTTTTTTCTCACTACTCTTTAATATAATCTAATAACTAAAAATAAATTATTTTCTTTATTATTTTAATTTTATCAATTCAAAAAATAATTTTTATATTTTAAATTCATTCATAATTCTATCTATTTTTATTCTTTTCTTCGTTTTTTTTTTTCCTTATTTCATCTGTTATCTGACACAGTTTTATAGAAAAATTATTATTTTAGACTTATAAACTTCTTTGTAAGTATTTAAAATTTTTTTAAATATTCAAATTTTTATAATCTAAAATCAACTGAAACACGTTAACATTTGGAGAAATTAAATAAAAATGAAGGTAGGTTGAAAACAAATCAAGGTGGACTGAAAACAAATCAAGGTAGGTTGAAAACAAATCAAAACACACTAAAAATGAAGGCATGCTCCTATATATTTATCAACCAATATTCATGATTCTCATTTAATAGAACTTATTAAAATAAAAGAAAAAAAATGAAAACTAACTTCCACACTCCCGTTAAACTAGATTAATCACTTTGGACTAGTGTATTCCATTCGAGTTAAATTAAGTCAATTTAATTGTGAACTATTAATTTTATAACACAATTTAATTTTTCTATAGATTGCGATCAGAAAGGTTCACCGATATATTCAATTTCTAAAAAAAATCACTCCTTATTTCTTAGCAAAAAATATATAATAATAATAATAATAATAATAATAATAATAATAATTAATAATAATAATATTAATAATAACAATAACTAATAATAATAATAATAATAATTAATTAATAATAATAATAATAATAATTAATAATAATAATAATAATAATAATAATAATAATAATAATTATTATTATTATTATTATTATATAAGTTTAATTTTTATACACTTGAAGAAAGATTTTTCAAGTGTTATTCAGTTGAAAACACCTTAAATATAATATTTAAAATAATTAATATAAAAGTTGACAATTTTATAATATATATATATATATATATATATATATATATTTTATTTATTTATTTATTTATTTATTTATTTGTGATTAGATGATAATAGTAAGAAAATATTGTTAGTTTATTCTAATACAAGTTTTATATATAATATTTATGTAGAATATTCATTTTTCTAAAAGGTTATATTATTCTTTCACATGATAACGATCACATTTTTAAATTAATACATACAGTATAACTATTTTATAGGTAATATATTTAGAATTCAAAATTGATTAAGTTTATCTCAGAAAAATGATATTAATATAATAAAAAAAATTTAGAAATCCAATTCATAAGAGTTCAACCTATCTCATTAAATTTTTTTACTTAAAATATGATTAAAAAAATTACATAATAAACACGATTAAATTAAAACACTTGGAAACATTAAAAAAATCACAAGATCAAAATGGATAAAAAAAAGATAAAAAGGAAAAGACAAGTAGATGAAAAGTAAACATTAAAGTCTAAAATATATTAATATAAAAGTTTTAAAAAATAGTAAATTGATCAAATCATTGAGTCGGTTCAAGTTAAAAAATGACAAATCAATAACTAAATTAGATATAATTAGTTTGGTTTGAATTTAAAGTGAAAGAAACCAGTTAAGCAAAAGAGTGTATAAGAGACATCCTCACTTTTAAAGTCTTGAAGTAATACTCTTATAGACTTTCACGATTTTGACTTTAAAAAAAAAATCGATGAGTCAAGGAAGGAAGATGATTAACAATTCCTTAGGCTTGACTCTTAAGTGATGTTAAACTTTATTAATGCATTGGAATACAAATATTATGTGTATAACTATAATTCAAAAGTTTTCATGTAAAAACCTTTGAGACAAGTATACAAATTCAATAAGCCTGTGTTCCTAGGGGTATACAAGATCCGATATTGTGTTAGCCTTTTGGGTTGGGTTTGACCCAATTGCATATAAAAATAATGACAAAAAAACAAGACAAACTCAGATTCGACTTTGGGTTGGGACATGTGCAGGTTGATCCTTAGATCACTTGACTTGATTATTAATTAATTTTATGGAGATACAATATATTGCATACTAAGCACCAGTTGTTATACATACTAACATATATCACTTAGCATATCTATTCGGGCAAAGAAAATTTTCATGTGACTTCTCTCTCAATCTTTAATTAAAATTTTGATGAAGACACTTGGGTCATCCAAATAAACTAGTTGGTGAGTAAAGCCAACTTCTCAATCTTAAACAAAATGTCTGCTTGCATATACTAAGTCCCGAAGTTTGAGTTGTAACAAGGTAGAAGTCTTTTCTTCCCAACTTATAATTATTGGTCCATTACGTTAATTATTTCATATTCAATATGATTAATCATCCTTATACCATGATATTGTGTAATATTTTAATTAATTGTCATTTAATAAACTTCTAGTCTATACTTTAGGTGAACCTAGTCTTGTCTTACTTAGACTTGGTATTCACTAAACCCATCATCTGGTCGAAGATTTGGTTCGAGTTTTAAAATTGGTTCGGTTAAAAATTAAAACTAGGTTAGGAATGAATAACCTATGCCATAAACCCTCCTTCTTATTCCATATTTTTACAACTTAGTAGAATTTTATTGTCAATTATGTTAACTTATGCATTTGGCTTGAGAACTGTCATTGTATTTCTTCATTGTTATGCTTCTAGTTAAGTTACTTGATGTTTCTTCTTTTTAATGAAAGATCGTTGGCTATTGTCAATGGTACAATTCTTTTTACACAGAACATAATCAGAAAATAACGTGAATGATCAATATGGATGTGAATGATTTATAAAAAAATAAAATATTCACCAATCATTATTTTCGTGTTACACACATGGTGCGTAGTGATTTTTTTCTTTTAGACATCAACATCTTATTTGACTTAATCAAACATTTGATAAACTGAACATAAATTGTAAATATCATTTAAATTTAATAATCAATATGATCAAATAAAATTCTTAATTTTAATGCTTATATAAAATCATATCTGATGATGTTAATCATAAACCTTACCTTTAAAAATTAAGTGACATCATACTCAAATCCTTTTAGCACGTAGTCAAGAAGTTAGAATCTTAATTAGTATCAACAGATTTCTCAAAAGAAATTAAAATTTTCAATGTTTCGGATACTGTTTTAGTATGGTAACAAGAACGTGGTACACGATAAGCACTGTACTTAAGATATGGTAGTGGATTAGTAGGGCAATGGCAGGGCCAAGTTGTTTCCTTATCCATCCTTCTCAGCTTCCATTCCTATGTGTGTGTTTCTTTCCTCGTTCCCATCCCATTTTCCTTCGACCACTCAACGTTTGTCAACATTTTTCATTTTTGTTGCTCTACTGTTAAGGCAAGAATGTATATTGTGACCCACATGTAACTACTTTATTTAACATAAATTGGACTTTTAAATTTTTTTTCTATGCATGAAATTCTATTCCACAAATCATTTTCAACTGCAACATTACTTGTAACTATATGATCAATCAAATAATGGACCAGGTTTCCATCCTAGTTAATTAAATGTGGAGTATGATTAATTCATTTCAATAACTAGTTAATAAAATAATTTTTCACAATAATTTGGTATTTTTAAGTGAGGGATGCCATGTTGAGTATGATAAATTCATTTGAATAGTTAATTAAATAAAATTTTATAAGTAATTGGAGTATTTTAGATAAGTAATTAATAAATACGTAACTGAAACAGCAAAATAAGTAATTTATTTATTATTAATTATTTAATGATATATGTTAACATGCATGGTTATAGCATCAAGTGGACAAATCAATTGGTACAAAGGTCTCAATTTGAAGACATTAAAAATCCAGTGCCTTAAAGCTCAATACAAAAAGTTTTATAACCTAAATTAGATTAGTCAAATGTCTAATATAGTGAAACAAGATGTTAGAAAAAAAATTCACGACTAATTGATTATGAGTTTAGTTTGACCCAAAGCAACAAGTGTTGGATAAAAATAATACTAGATGTGATTATTGTACTTAAATAATTGATTTTATGCCTTTTAAATCATAGATCCATATGAAAAAAAAGGAAAAACCTCGTAGAAAAAATTAGTTATTCATATTAATTACTAAATGGTATATGACCCAAAAAAAAAATCTACAAGTATCTAACAATGTCGTTATAGAATTTTTTTAATTCTCGGACCTTCTTTTTAACAAAGTCAATAGCGCAATTAAAAAAAATGATTGTTGCATTTTATTTTTAAATTATTCAAATTATAAAAAAACAATCACTATTAATTTTTATAAAAATTAATAGAAATAATTATTTTTATCTGTTGAAGATTTTAATATAAAACAACCCATAATTTGTTCAAAAACTTTTAAAAATTAACATGTCACTTGACCAAAACCAACTCGATCATGATTTGGTTTTTATTGATTGATATAAAAGAAAAGTGAAATTAAAATCCAGTTCCTATATTTAAGTTTAACATTATTTTTTCTTTTTTTTTTAACATTTAATATATATATATATAACAAGTCGTTAAAAGAGTTGGATTTGATACGTATATTGTCAATATTTTTCATAATATTTTAGTACGTATATCTTACATATGGTCTTGGTTTTAGTTTCTAATAAAAAAAAAAACTATCAGTATTATTATAATGTTAGACAAACAACTGGACTACTAAATATTTTCACGTAAGAAATAAAGATAGAATTTTTCATGTACTAAAATAAAAATAATATCAAATATAAAATCATTTTTCTAATTTAACCTCAATAAAAATTTCCCCGACTAACTAATTTTTACACAAGGCCAACCTGATTCAACCCATAATACTATAAAAAAAACTTTTAAAATCAATTATTTTTTACCTTCTAAATCAATTTGGCCTGTTAATATAAAATTAGTCGACATAAAAATCTTGTATTTTTACATTAGTTTCACAATGGACCTAAAAAATCACTGTATATATTAGTTCTATATCCGATTATTTTTGTATAAAGCAAATAAAGATATTATAAATTTATCACGATAATATCAATAATTTTGTTCAGAATTTATTTATGTGACAATTTCTCATTATTACATTTATCTCAATATTTTTAATGTTTTCTAACTTTGTATGGTTTTTTATATTATTTTCACTATAATTTTTTAATTTTACTATTAATTTTAACTACCATTTAAATTAGTAGTTAAATTAGTAGGTAAATCCTAAATAATTAATTAACACATTAATTTTTCTAGATAAATTTAAATTATATTCATTTATATTTTTTATCTTTACAAATTAGCTATAAAATAGCTACACTTTTTTTTAAAATTTACTACAAATTAATTAAGATTATTTTCTTAGTTAATTTGATATTTATTTTTATGCTATCACCAATATTATAATAATTTCGTAACTAATTATTTTTACTAGAAATTAGTTATGAAATAACTATTAATTTTGTTGTATTAGATTTTAAAATTTATTGTAGTATTTCTAAGGATGTGTTTGATTTAGAAAAGAAAGTGAAAGGGAAATGTCGTAACCAAGGTCGCAACGGGATCGACGAGGAAAAGAGATATGGTGTTCACATTCCTTTTGGAGAAGAGAATATGATGATAGGAGTCGCTACCGACATTTTTAAAATAAACACCAGAAAACCTATGATTAGATAAGGTTAGTCCTAGGAATCAGAGTTCAGGTTCAAGAGTTAGTTACACATAAGGATGACATTGACATTCCATCAAATATTTATTAAAACAGTTACCCTAGTTAGATGCCTGAAGTAGGAAATGACTCTTATATTATAATTTTCATCTTTCATGGCATTACGGGTATTTACAAGGAGGAAATAATGAGTTTTATGAACTTGACAAGAGTCGCCTCTTGCTCCTATGTATCTCCCAATGCAATGGAGAAGTTAAAGTTTACGTAGTTCTGGCTAAGGCTCAAAAGGTTACATGAGAAAGGTTGAGACCGAATCAACAATGTAAAAGTGTCGGCTAAGTGTCAACGGGGTTAATGTACCGACTATAAGTCAACAAGGATAAAATCAACAAAGGTAGGGAGTTGGCTTTCAGAGTTGGTCAAAGAGTGCCGACTCTTGGTTGGTCTTGGATACTGGGTACGGTTTAAGGCACGACTGATCCGGAATCAGCTTACAAGTTAAGGTGTAGCTTCTTAAGTTATTTTTCTTGAGGGTAATGCTTATGTAGGGGTTATGACTGAAATAAAACAGATATTAACACTTAGAAGTTCCTAGAGTTTCACCTGATATCTAGGTGTTCCCTTGTTGTCCTCAGAGAATAGGTGGATCTTACTCTCTTCTCCTTCTTTCGAATACTTCATCTCCTTTAGAACTTTCTTTTCACTAACTCTCTTTTCCCAGAAATTTCTTTGACCCATTTTCCTTTGAGTTCAAGGTCTTTTATAGGTCAACTTCCATCTCTATGATCTTCCAAGGAGTTCTTCTACCATTAATGCGGTGACTCTCCTCAGGGTTTCATTAATGCCATGGTGTCCTTCGTAGGGTCCCTCTCAATTAATGCGATGACTTTGCTTTTAATGCAATGGTGATCGCTCCTTCTTTTTCTTTGACCATCACGGCGGGACGTGCCTCATGCTTCCTGCTTTCCCGTGAGATGACAGGTCTGAAATGACTTTGTCTGAGGTGCATGGTTCCCCATCCTAAAGGTGCTTGCCCGAGGTAGGATGAGGAATGTTGATCTATCAGGCCTGCTTTCCCAATTTGTTCTTTTGACATTCTTTGTATTTTTCTCCCTTTGGGAGAGGCAGTCCGCTTGCCCTCCTTTTTCTTCTTCTTTGCTCCTTTCGTTTTTTAATGATGGACAAAAACAAGTATTCACATGAAAAAAAGAAAAAAAGAATAAAACAAGATAATTTTTTAGACTATTTAATTTTGGTAGAAGAGAAAATGAAAATTTTTCTTTTATTTAGTTGTGTAGAAAAAAAATGCATCTAAAATAACATAATATCCTAAATAACAAATGAAATGTTACATAATAAGGGTATTTTAATATTTATATGTAAAAAATAACTTCTCTCCTTTAGCATTCAATTTCGGATAGAAGGTATCTCTTAGTGGAGTTCATGTGTATCCTTTTGCTCACGCTTACACTCGATGGAATCCATATATGTGAAAACCCACATACGACGTAAAAACCTTAAATAACAAATAAAATGTGATATAATAAGGATGCTTTTATAAATAAAATAAAAAACTTTCTTCTTTCCTTATTCGTCCTATTATCATATGGAAAGTATTTCTTGTTGGAATTCATATATGTGTTTCGTTTCATACACACACGAGAGTGGTCATAGAAATCTATTACTTTACTTTGACTATGATTCACTTGCATTTTGGTTCTAGAAATAAGGTGCTAAGAGGAGATATGGAGAGGTTGAACGAGCTTGCAAGCCTTGATTGTAGCACTTTAGACTTGACACCTACACCTAATCAATCATATCATGTCTTATTTTAGAATTTCAGACAATTGAAAGCAATCATAAAAATCTATTACTCTATTGTGACTATGATTTACTTGCATTTTAGTTTTATAAGTTGTCTGGAGGAAACATGGAAAGGTTAAATGAGATTGCAAGTTCTGATTGGATGAACACTCTATCTACTTGGTGATGGAAGAGCTTTGTAGTTTCTATATATACCAAAATGATCAATTGCAGGATCTTTAATATGTGCTTAATGGGAATGTAAAGTTTCAAATAATTGAGTGCATCTTGAGGAGGACGAGAAAATCCCTAGAATTATATAATGATATGAAAGTGCAAAAAGTGGTGGAGCTATACAAAAATTAACCACTTATCAATTAGTTAAGTACAAATTAAAGAGGACGAAAAGGTCCCTAAAGTTATATAATAACATGAAAGTACAATAGATAGAATTATGCTGGTGTTAAGTTATATAATGACATAAACTTTACTCTCGTTAATTAACTATGTGCTTAATGAAATTGTTAAGTTTCAAATAATTTAGTGCATCTTAATCAAGATGAGAATGTTTCTAAAATTATATAATGAAATGAAAGTGTAATAGGTGAATCTATGCCAAAATTAATCACCTATAAGTAATTAAGTACATGTACAATCATGATGCTGAAATACATAATTGAGATGTCGAAGTATGTGGTCAGTTGGTCGAAATATAAAGCCAAGTGCTCCTTATGAATTAGACCGGGTGATATAGCTAGTTATTGGCCTATTACTAATCTAAAACAAAGAAACATTTGTTAGGGTAGATATGCAATCTTTCTGCCTTATTCTTACTTTATTAGAATTCTTTTAAAAATTTGGGCGTTAGAAGATTGATCTAACATCTTGTATCTCGAAACACTTTATTAAAAATAATAATTTATTAAACATTAAAACTTGATTGTAAAACTTTCAAGATGAATGAACTTCGTGGGCGTACTATTTGACGATAGCATCAATTGACCACTTTTCCAGACTTCGGGAGAGTTATTTGAATTTATCATTTCTATTTATATATTTAAATAATAATAATTTATATTTTTGTCGATAAAAGGCACTGCATTATTGAAGCTGAAGCTGTCATGGATAAAAGCTACAACTCAATAATTAATACCTACAACCTCTTTTTTGTACATGACCACGAGTAAAGCAAACAAACAAAAAGGGGAAGAAAATAAAATTAGAATGTTAATTGAAAAACAAATTTATGGAACCTTATTATATTATTTTTACTCAGCAACTGGTTCGCAGTTAACTTTTTAGTTTGCTTATGCACGTTATAAAAAACGTTAAACTGTTACTTATGCAAAAATTCTAAAACAAAATACCATGTAATTTTGTTAAAAGAATTTAAAAAAGAAGAAGAAGAAGAAATGAAGGAATATATAGTGCGTTTCGGTTCCTGTTTTCTAGCACCAATAAATAAACATGTGGAACCCACTCTCACAGTTAACCAAAGTTTGACACGTAGCATTATCTCTTTTTTTTAGTGTCACAATCACTTAGCTGGACTAGATTTGTTCAGATTTGATGTGCTTTTGGTCATGGACTCGTTCCATCTAGGAATCCGTTTTCTGTTTTTAACTATTTATTTATTTGTTTATTATTATTTCTTATAGAAATCTGAATTTGACCTTAAATAAATAAATACAACAACCAAAGTGTTTTTGAGCACTATTAGCTTACTAGCTTGGAAATTAGGATTTGTTTTTCAAGCTTTCTTGATGTGGCAAAGGACAAGGGACACATGACATCCTCAAATGGTGCCCATAAGACTCAACCACTACCTTTGAAATATATAGCATATATTATATAATATGAGGCAAAAGAAAAGATCGATTGAGGCACCATGAGAGGTGATCGCAGAACAAAATCAAACATGATTTGATAAGTAGATAGCCACCCAAAATGTTCTCACCGGAGATATTTTTATGAAAAATCACAGAAAGTGTAAAATAGTTTTATTTTATTATTTAATTACAACTCAATTTATTTTAAATTAGTTAATTTTTATCATAAATATTTAATAATTATTATTTGTAATTAAATGAAAATTTCAATCTACACTCGTTGGACCCTACTTTTAAAGCAATATATATATGATTTCACCAGTGAATCTCCACTTTCATGATTGAATAATTCAGCTTTTGGCATGTAATTTATAATTTAATATAAAATTTATTTTATTAAATTTATTTATAAGAAGATTATAAAATTTAATTAAAATTCGAATAAAAAATAGACATAAATATGATAAAAATATTAAGAGTGAATCTAATGAATATTTGAAAATCTAACATAATCTTTTAATTTTTTATTATTTCTTAATCTTATTTTCCTTACGATTTTTATCTTGTTTAGTTTAAAAATTAGTTGGTATTTATAATTTTCATGTAAATGAATCAAATGAAAAAAAAATTATATCTTAAATTAATAAAAAATAGTATAAAATTACCTTCCAAAATCGGAAACAATTTTTTTTAAGTCTTCAAATTTAAGAATTATATAACCAAAATGAATTTTTTAAAAAATAAAAAATCAAAACAAAAGTTTACTGTAAAATAAAAGAATAAAATTATAATTTAATAAATATTTTTTCTTAAAATCTCGACCCATTACCGCTTCATACGGTAAAGCTATATTTTACTTTTTTAAAAATAAAAATAGTCATTTTTCTCGCCCGACTCTCCTAGCGACCGGCGACGGAGCTTGAAAAAATATTTGGAGGTTCCAAAAAAAAAAGTTTTATGAAAAGAAATTGATTAATGAAAAGTTAATGTATCAAGTGTTATTGAATCAATCTTAAAGGTTTGAAATGTGTGAATCAATTGGTGTTGAGATGTTACAATTTAATAATTAGTCTCGGTTTGTTCTGGCTCAACGTAGTAATTTTAGTTTCATATATCCTAAAATGATGTTTCGCTGTGAAGGAACCGTTGTGAGGATAAGGTTGAAAGAAGAAACACAAGGTAAGCTAAGGACGTAAATAAACCACATTCCCATTCCTCGTTTGGCATTTTGGCATAGAATCGGATAAGATATTAGCTACAACAATATTATCCTATCCAAACCTTGGCACAGAATCAAATACGAAGAGTGTCCCAATCAACTCGCCAAAATAGAGAAAAAGGGTGACAATATTTCATTTTATGAAGGAAATTCACAAGAGTCAGGTACCCTTTCAGAAGTGGAAAAGAAAAGAAAAAAAAAAAAAAAACAGCATCAAGTATGTTGTAATTCGAGGGGAAGTGCACACGCTTCTCTAACATTGATCTTAAGAGTCGCTGGAAAAAAAACAATATAGAGAAGGCAGAACCATTAGGATTCAGTTTAGATTAAATTTTTAATTATAAAACTCTACTGTTAAAACTTCTTTAAGATGAGAATAATATATTAAGCTTTATTAAATTTACGAGTATTCATTCATAAACAAGTTAATGAGAAAGTTTATAAAAAAATAAACTGTACAAGTTAATTTTAGTTTATACAAAAAATATAATTCATTTATTTCATTTTATTATAAGCATTTATTAAAAAAATTATTCAACCGTGTGTTTTTATTGCAGTTTCCATGGCTGACGATGAGAATGTTGCAGCCTAAATATACTATCCATAAGGAATAACGTGGTAAGCAATAATGGCGAAGTGGAGGAATAATAGTTGAAAAATCATTGATAAAAAAATTAATAAACAAGAAAGCATTTGACCAACTTTGTATTTACCTTTTACTTTAGGAGCATCAGATTCGGGTAGTTCATGCATGTCAAAGAAGACAAGGTGGAGGCAACTCTATCACACTCCCTGGTTGTGGTTGCTGCATGGATTCGGATCAACTCAAATCAAATTGAAGAGAAAAATTCCAATTGATTGGCAGTTACAATTTTAAAATTCTAAACTTGACAACAATAATTTGGGTATTGAATTTAAGCACGTAGGATTCCAGTCTATATTATTTTTAAAAAATATTTTTTATGTTGAGTAATTTTATAATTTTTATGTTATGTAATTTTATAACTTAAACTTTTAATATTGTTTATTATTATTTTCTATCATTTTTCTTATTTTCTATGTTTGTTATTTTTTTTTTATCAAATGACTCGATAATTTGACGTGAACAAACTACATATGATCAGGTTGCCAATTTTTATTTTTATTTTTAAATTCATCCAACCTAAATTTGATTAACGATTTAAATCTACATATATCCTAAACTCGAACCAATTTGGAGGCACTAATTGTTGCTTACTATTGGCAAGAGTTTTTCTACTTCAATTGTACATGTCCCACAATTAAAATCTATTGGCAATATGCTGTGAATGCTATGCTATGAGCTCAGCTTGACTACAAAATGAAAGTGCAAGTAGAATAATTTGGCGAGTTGGTGGGCCAGAACATTCAGCTAAGATAATTGGGAGTAAGATCATGGCCCATGAATAAAAGGGTCAGGTTTGATAGGCATTTTACTGATTTAGAATCAAGCAATTTAGCCAACTTGTGGGCCTGAATTCAGCTAATATTTTTGGGCTAAGATTATACCCCAAAAGAAAAAGGGGTCAAGTTTGAGATTCATTTTACTAATTCTTTGTGCTTGCTATAAGTTTTAAAGTAAACTTTTATTGTGATTGTTGAGAATATGCTTACAACATTAATTTTTATTTTTATCTAAAGAGAGACAAATAAAAAGCCTTATAAGGGGAAGAAGTGAGGAAATAAAGAAGTGGAAGAGAAATGAAACGTATTGTATAACAATGACCCCACGCACTTATATAACATCTTGTACTTTTTTAAACACAAATCTCCCTTAATTTCGTATGTTATATGAATTAAATAAGGTTAATGTAATATTAAAAAGAGAGATATCGTATGTAATATTAAGTAATGTTATTTGGTCTGAAAATTCTTACACAAACATGTAACAAATGAAAAGCTAACCAATCAAATCAGGGTTGCATATTATAATAAAAAAAATCAGGGTTGCATAGCAGAGGAGAGAAAAAATAGAAATAAACGCCTGATCCAACGAGGGCAACAAATTTAATAAAAAATCATACTCTTGATTTAAGCAATTTCATTTGGTTATTTAATGATAATATTGAAATATTCCATTTGATGTTAATAGGGATGGAAATTGTGTGGTTAAAGCTTTGCAAGGCACGAAATTGGTTTAACTCTTAATTACAAAGTCTATTTTTGATTTATTTAAGTTTAACTTCATCAAATTAAAAAAAAAATCTGACATGTGTTAAAAGACTTGTTTCATGATAAAGTTTATAAATACTAACATTAGTTTATATAAATAGTAATTATTTTTGTTTCTTAACCAAGATGTTAAGAGTGTGAAAAAAAATCATATTGGAGAGAGAAAATGTTGAGTAAACTCCCAAATTTCAATAGAGATTATAATTATTTTAGATGGTAGATATTTTACACATATTTCATGAATACTAAAAAAAATAAAATAATAAAGTTTACAAATAAGTCAATTGATATGTTAGTTCAAATAAGTTAGTGGAGCTACCAACATAAGTAGGTCACGAAATAGATTGAATTGACAGATAATAAATCTATCAACATAATAATGATTCTTTTCAATAATAATAATAATAACAATTTAATATTATAATTATTTTTACCCCAATCTGACTAAAATTAATTCTTGAAAAATGTTTCAATAAATTATCCTTCAATCATTTGTTCCTTCGTCCTGGTAGTAGTGGAGGGGAAGGTACCTTCAAAAGTGGAGGAAAAATACCTACAAAAAGTCATTCTGACGCCCAAGTCAATTTATCTGTTTTATTTGAAAAATATACCTATATTTTTTATTTTTTTCTTTTTTTATAATGTTCATAGTGTTTAAACATACTTTTATTATATCTTTTGTTATATGAATTAAATATTCTTTATTATATATTTTTATGCTATTGTTACTATATACATTTTCTATTTTGTTGGTCGTCGGTTACCGAAATCTTTTGAAGTTTTGATACTCGTCTTACTTTCGAATTAAAAGAGGTTCAACTTACTCTCAGACTTCCTTAATATAATAATTAAATAGGTTTATTGTTCGAACTTGATAAGCTATTTAGATTGTCTAAGATTTGATATTTTTTTTTTAAATATGTTTTTTAAAAAAATCTTATTAGCCTGACTTAAAAAAAAGGTCTAGCGTACAAAACCTCATGTGAAGCCATAGGTTCTCGACAAGTAGTCCAACCTGTCAAGAATATTTTTTCTTCAAACCTTTTTTTTTTCAAAATTGGATTAATTGTTCTTTTCTTAGACACAGTAAAGGTTATTTCTTGACTTAATTATAAAATAATTAAGGATCAAACTTTCTTTTTAAATAAAAAAATTAGGAAATTAAAATCATAAATCAACAATACTTAATTCTTAAAAGGTCAAGCCACACCAACTTGTAAAACAAAAATAAAAGTTTATGCATGACAATTGGTCAATCAAGTAAAAACAATTGTGAATGAACTTTCAACTATATTATGCAAGTCCAACAGGCTAGTTTTGGTATTATTCATTGTACTTATTGTTATTTGTTTGTACAAACTGTTCTAATTTTTTTTTTCTTTATTAGAAACAAGACAAGAGTGTTTACTAGAAGTTATTGCCATGAGATGGTTCAATCATAAATCATAAAATATCTAAGATATATGGGTCGAGCCTGTTTCTAAATATCTAATATAATATAATATAATAGGTTGAAGTTGCCAAAACGAGTGGACCAATTGTATCAAAAGAGACAAAAGTTTTCTTGGTTAAAAAAAAAAGACTCCAGGGTTGAGTAGGGAATTTTGTGTTTTTTTTTTTCTTTTAAAAAAATTATAGGAAGGGAACGACAATCGAATGTTACTGGATATGAAATATGGGTCTTTGTTAAGTGACTTGTAAACTGTCCCTAGACATTTTCTTTTGGTCATTGAAAGGGACCGTTGAAATATGACTTCCTTCATCAAAGTCGTGCGAATTTTACGATTTTTAAATTATAGAAGTTGTAAAATTAAGAATGGATTTTATATTTTTTAAAAGTCGTACAATCATATATGATTTTAGTTATTTTTATTTATTTTAAATTGAAAAATAAATTTTAGTTATTTTGAGAAGTCTTAAATAAGATTTTTTTTTTTAATTTTATCGAAGTCGTAATTCATAACACGATTTTACTTTTTGTATTTTTTTTTTATTTTGTTTCAGTGAAGTCGTAAAAATAATCAGGACTTCATTTTTATTTTTTAATTTTATTTTTAAAACTCGAATACTTATATTATTTTTTTATTTTTTGTTAAAAATAAAACTTATAAAACACTTAAATAAAAATTAAGATCATGAATAAAATTTAAAATAAAATATTAAGAAAAACGAAAATACGAAATAACTTTACAAAAATATTTAAAAGACAATAATAACTCAAATAAAATAATAATCAGTATAAAAAACAGAAGTGAAAAGAGAAGTGGGATAGACGACTTCAATAAAATAAAAAAAAAAGATAAACATAAAAAGGTGACACTTAAAAAAAAGAGAAATATAAAAAATAATTAAAGTTGTACATTAAGTCACAATTTTAAAAAAATTACTGAAGTTGTGTTTATGTTTATGACTTCTAAAAAATTGAAAGTATATATATAAAACTTGAAAGTCGTAACGGAGTTGTGTTTCTGAAATATGATTTACTCTAATTTGAATAACTTTTTAAAATTTACTAATTTGAATAATTTTGAAAATAAATTACCTCTCCAAATTAAAAAAGAAAGGAAAGAAAAAGCCGAGGTTCTTGTAAGTAAAATCAGGAAAAGCAATATACATTAGCAAACATAATCAAAGCATTCATCATAATACTTAAAAATTTTGAAGAGGAAGAGAATAAAAGGATCCATAAATAAAATCTCTCCTTTTAAATTTGGCTTTTCTTCAATATTGATTAGATTTAGTAACACTACAAGAAAGTTAGTTTATATTAAGGGAGAATTTGTAACAGTCATAGCCATCAGTATGATTTGCATTTTGGAGGGTTAAAACCATGAGTATTTTAGTTTACACTTTACAATAATCAAAATATCACAATTATTGACGACCTTATCGTTAATAATTTTGCACGTCTAACAAAATCTATATGGCACATCGCAATAAACCCTGCGTAACATTCCACCTTGTTATTCATAGTTTAACTTCAATTCATTTTAAGATAAACACGTATTGAAATTGACTAAGTACAGATTAAATAATATAGCCAAATTAAAATTTTTTGTATAACCAATTCTTGAAAGAGAAAATTTCGTATATTGCCACAAGTCAAATATTTTAATTGCGAAGAATGCCCCTCAATTCACTGGCCAAAATGGAGAAAAGGGGTGACAAATTTAAATCAATGCAGGAAATTAATAATTCGAGTGATCTAATTGAAGTGGAAGTGCACACGCTTCTCTAACATTGTTGTCAAGATTCAGTGGAAAATAATTAGAAAAGGCAGAGGAATTAGATACGATCTTATTCCAAAAGCAAGTTACCACATATCTAAAACTTGCAAGGCTTTTATGATGAGATTGACCATGAGTGTTCCACTTTTGAAGATTGCCTAAATATACTATCCACAAGGAATAATGTTGTAAGCAATGTAAGTGGAAGAATAATAGTTGAAAAACCTTTCCTCCAAAATTAGACATCATCACATTAATAAACAACAAAGCATTTTTCGATGGATGAACTTTGCTTTTACTTTTTACTTGGGAGCATTGGATACGGCTAGTTTGTCAAAGACAAAGTGGAGGCAACTCTATCCGCTGTTGTTGATTAATCATTGGTAAGTTTTTTTTCTGGTCCAATAGTACTTCTTCTTACACAATTGGAATCTATTACCATACTGCAACTAATGCATGATCTCAGCTTAACTCTAAAAATCAACAGTGGAAGTAGATGGCGAGTTGCTGGGCCAGAATATTCAACTACGATCTTTGGGCCTAAAGAAAAAAGGTCAAAATTTGTTGGGCTAAGAGTTCACTTTCAATTTGAGTTATTCATCTATTTTAAGTCATAGGCTCATAGCACACAAGAAAGAGAATAGTAAGTGAATTATATAGAAGCATTAGACCGGAATGTGCAAAAGCTCTCAACTTTTGCTTGGAGTTATGAATAAATCATTGAGATTTGAGAGAGGGTCTCGATCAAAGGTTTGGCCATTTTAAGATTTTCAGGTTAATTCTGCCTGTCATCTTAACAAACCGACAGAAACATAGTATCAATTAACAAACAATTTGGTGGATACCTGAAAATGTTAATATCAAAACGAAGGTACAAACTAAGTAATCCATAAATACAATAACTCTACAGCTGCAAAAGCTTCAATACATAGTCATTCATATCATGAAAAATAGAAGCTCAAAAAACAACTGGGAAAATGGAGTATGTATCCTCCTAGGTACTTGACACTTGACACTTCCAGTAGAAAAAAGAAACACACAGAAGTGTTAAATTGAAGGGAGTGGGAGATTTTAAGAACCGCAAGTATAAATAAATAGAAATAGTTTCTCAAGTAATCCAAAATTGATGTCGCATACTGTTATATGTATACTTCATCCTTTACAGCAACTAGGTAAGCATAAAGAAAAATCCCTAAAAATATTTCAGTCTACTCTATTTTCTCAACTTTGATAACATAATTGAATATTGCTGAACCATGTGAAGACTTAACATCACTCCTACACAAGTACACAACTATGGCCTCCACATAAAAGGCAAATGTCTTAAGCATTCCCACCAATATCACCATCCAAAATTGCATGCCTAGTTAAAACAATCTCTTTAACAAGATTTCTGTAAGTGAATGGTCTAACAACCGCTCGCAAAAATAACTCCGGAGGAATTTTGCTCTTCTTGATCCTTTTTCTCCACGGACCAACCCCAATATACTTCCACTCTTCTGGACTGACCTTTGCTCGCTTGCCTCTCAAGGCAGTTTCATCTCCATCTACTGACTGTGCTGTTTCTTCCTCTACTTTGTTCATCATTGCTTGCTTCTTGTTCAACTTCCTATTGAACTCAAGAGTCCTCTTTGCCAGATTTTCCATTGCTTCTCCACTACTTAATGCTTTGTCAAACTCCTCCTTCCAGTTAAAGTTCTCATCCTCTTCTGTAAGTGTATCCTCTTCCATGGCATGAAACTTGCCATCTTCGCTTTCTTCCATGTCCATAACTAGATTTGGGTCTTCATCATCGTCTTCACCGTCGTCGTCATCATCATCAATCAGCTCCTCTTCATCCTCCTCCTCATTAGTAACATCAGCATCAGCATCATTACCATCATCCTCAATCCAATCTAGAATCTCAGTTTCTTCAGGATCATCAACAAAAGCATCATCTTCTTCATCAGGTGCATCACAACCCAGCTCCATCTCTTCCAACTTAGCCTTCCACTCTTTAGTATATGGATGCAACAATTCGACTGGATGATTTTTCAATAGAAACTCCAAACATTTAAACTTTTTCTCATCACTCAATTTCTGATATGCATTCACCACATCATCGACAAATGCCTTTTGATTCACCTTCACAATCTTACACAGTCCACCAAAATAAGTACACAACTCAACACTACCATCATCGTTCTGTAACTCGAAAAGGAAATCCTGTTCTGTTTTAGGATCAAGAAATGGAATTATTGGCTTGAAAAAGTTATCCTGTGGCTCAAACCTGCACTGGAACACTGGCTTCTTCACATATACAATATCAGGTCTCATCCATGCAGCACATTGCCCTATCGATGACCTAGCCTTGTTCCCAAGCCTACCCATCAAACTCCACTTATCTAATCTCTGCTTACCCGCTTCAAGTACTACTTCGCTGACTAATGTCCATTGCTGCCAAGGATGCTCTGAAATTCTCCACCTTGGGTGCCTTACGAATACCCAAAAATACCTTAATTTACTTTGATCCAGCTGCTTCACTTTTTCCCCAAATTCTTCCGCCATTTCAGCTTGTTCAATCTGCTCCCACTCCTCAGTGTCCTTCACTTCACTGATTATTGTCACATTCTCATCTGTGAACCGACCCCGAACCGGCTCGCCAACCACAACCCCACGCCAAGAGTAGGGTCCATATTGACCATACTTATACCAATCATACGGATGACGTAAATTTGGGTCATCCTTCTCCATGAACCGAACCATTCGATCATACCCGAGGCCAATTTGTTGGAGTTCATCCTCAGTGAAGTTATCGGCATAATTCCCACCTCCCCTTGGATTTTTCAGCCGGTAGAACAGAGACTCGGCATATTTCTTGCTTCTTGCCCTGGCATTGCGCTTCAACTGTCTTAGGAATTCAGCACCGCCTTCAATTCGACCAGAAGAGGTGCCTTGACCATCAGATTTCTTGCTACGGCCTGCATAAGACCTGAGGTCTCTTGTGAATGGTCGATTCTGTCCCAAAATTGAGAGTTTATTAATCGGTTTATGGCCTTGGGAGAATGACACAACTCCAAAGCGTTTAAGTGATTGGAATTTTAGGTTTGGGGTTTTGTGGAAAGGTCTAAGAGGAGAAAAGTGGAGGTAAGCTGAGGATGGGTTGAGTGTTGTGGGCAAGAATTCGCTTCTAAAATGTCTGAGATCCATCTCAAAAAGCATCCACCACCATCAACTAAACACATAAACAATATCAACATAAATTAGTGTTTCACACTTGAAAAATGAGAATCATTACTCATCAGAACAATATCAAGTCAAATTCAAAACGAGAACCAATACTCAAGGACAGGCACATCAAGTATCAAAATTTTGAAAAATGAACCAACAAACTTAAACAAAAATAAAAAAAGAAGAAACGTAATAAGAAAAACAACAGGGCTGTATCCGCAGCCGTTCACTTCTTCCGATAAATATGGGAAAAATCCAAGTCCCCTATGGCTGAATAGTGTACATATAAGAGGACAACCGTGGTCCTGTAAGCTAGCTTTTGGGTTCAACCAGGCATAAACTTAAATTCCAAGAGTATATGGAAACAAATGGAGAAAACCCAGAAAATTCAGACCGTACCAAACAATGTATAATTAAGTAAAACGAGAAAAAAGAGTGTGTACCAGAATATTATATAAGATTGCTCCCTCATCCTCGCCAGGACATATCAACTATGAAGGGAGAAAGAAGGCGGCGTCCTAGTGTTAGACAGATATTTTCAAAAACGATGCGGACCAACTGAACCTGCATTTATTTAAGAGAAATAGTAGCAACGCGCTTCTCACACTTTTTTTTCCAATATCCTCTATTTGAAATTATAAAATCGTGTACATTTTTTTGTTTTTAATAATTTAGTGGTTCCTTGAATCTCGAAATGACAAATCGAGTTAGAGTTAAGGTTAAAATATTTCTTTTCCTCGTTAAGTATTAATGATAGAGTTGTGTTATTATACAGATTATTATAAATATAACATTTATCTTTTAAATATTTCTTTTAAGAGTTTACAACACTGACTCCACCCGTTTCTAAATATTTCTTTTTAAAGTATTGTTCTTTAAATTATATCTAAATTTATAATATTTAAAGCAACCCAGCCACGCTGGTAATAAACGAAAATCGTGAAGTCTTGCCACACTTACTTTGGAAATAGCGTTTTTTTCAATTACAAAGGAATAAATGTCCACCTTTTTTGGTGTTACATTTAGGATTTTATACAAATAAAATAAAATCTTTTTAAGAATCTTATAAATTTGGCCCTTTTTTTACTCTTTAGAACATAAAATAAAATATTTTGCTGTTGAGAAAATAATCGGCATAATTATTAGCATGTTTGTTTTCAAGTCTAAGAGTTTAGCGAACGCAACTAGTTGCTTTTACATATGGAAGCATTGGAACCAGTAATACGCAATTCGATAAGGGTGAGTAGAGTAATACATGAATCAAATTACCATAAGTCATGGATTTATTATTTATCCATGCTTATTTTCACAGCAAGTTAGAAATCCCCGGCCACGAGATATGGCGAGAAACAGAGTACATAGCCGTTTGCAGAATATAAAAATCCAGAGAAAGCCAATTTAACGAAAAATATGACAGATGTTCGGCCTAAAAACTTTGTAAGATACGAATAAATTGAATTTTATAAACAAGTTAAATGATAGACATTATACCTACCAAACAAGTAGGTAATATTTACACGTGCATCGTCCTCCTATTCTTCTAAAATGAGTATGACCCTATTGCATATATAAAAAACAAGAAAGTGAGCGAGTTTGCATCATTCACGTAGTAGACGCTTATCACAAACTAAGACCCTATAACTTGAATGAGGACCCTCAGCTGTATCTCGCAATGTCGTTTGCCAGCCCATAGCCTTGCCAATCTCTACAAGCTCATCCATGATGGCAAGTGTGTCACGGATGTATGCCCGCCCACCAGGTCTTAGTATCCGATCCATCTCAAGCATAATTGATGACACGTTGCATCTGATAAGAATCATATGCAACATAGTAAAGAATCGCCGCAAAAGCACTCACAAGTTACACCATACAAAACCAAAAACACGGTAAACTTTTCTTATTTGCAATGATAAGCATTGATGAAGTCATAATACATTCTCCACATGAACAATGAAGAATGAAAATGCAAATTTAACTTATTTCTGGATATTTAGATGCAGATTACTAAGGCATAAGTGTCTGAATTTAGTCACATTAGAATAATTAGTATACGCTTATTTTAGTAGATCACTACGGCAAAGAACGATGAGTAACAGATCGGATATCCAAATCATTTTACTTTGCTTGAGAGAAATAAAATGTAGAGCAGCAAAGTATGCTTCCTAACCCTATGGACTGCAGATTAAAAACAAATGAAAGAAAAAGGAGAAAAATCTATCAAGCCATATCACAGGTTAACCTTACATCCCTAGTTGCTTTTCAAACTATTGTTTTTCAATGGAGCTCAATTTTTATGTTTTCTCTTTATCTCTAGGGAAATAAA
The DNA here is from genome assembly GCA_025330945.1 of Mucuna pruriens. NCBI lineage: Eukaryota > Viridiplantae > Streptophyta > Magnoliopsida > Fabales > Fabaceae > Mucuna > Mucuna pruriens. The sequence continues at coordinate 7,437,484 of JAENHJ010000324.1, read as the reverse complement.
TTGTTCTTCTTTCAACAACCTAAAAGCTTAGTAAACTTCAACTTGAGAGGGAGTGTTAGAAAATCTAAGAAATATTTAGTGATTATATCATAAAATATTTTAGAGTATGCTAGATTATCTCTTAGCATTTATTCTTCTTTTATACTGTATGATTTGTTTCTTTGTTTAATTAGGATATTTGTAAGTAAAGACATACCGTATAATGTAAAATAGGAATATTATCTTCTATATTTATTTATATTTATTGCAGTAAGTCTATATAAAACAAATTTCATTATGTACTTTAAACACTTGGTTTAGGCATCTTTTGCATTTGTTTTTTCTTTCTTAATTTCAACGGTAACTCAGAAAAAGATAGGAGAGTTGACAAGTGGAGAAAAGGAAGGTACCTTTTCTTCTCAACAGAAAGCAGGTTTGCAGCATGCAGTAAATCATAGGTTCTTGGGTAGGTGTCAAATGGTTCACACCTGATTTACAAAACATATAGAGAGAGATATTACAACATTTTGACAAGTTCACAAAAATATTGGTACAAGTTACTACTAAGTATGGGTTTAGTAAAACATTTAACAAGTTTAAGAAAATACCAGTCATGCATAACTCCAATCAGCCCACGGTCATATATAACAGGCAAGGTATTTGGTCCACTAACAGGAACAACATTCATAACCCAACTATCAAGATTCTGATCAATCAATGCAGCTGCAAATCTGCAAAGCACTCAAATATATTAAAAGTACTAAGTAGAAAAAACTAAATTCATATTATAACAAGAAAGGAAATAGGATAAAGACAATACCCTCCAAAACCAGCTCTCATGTCCATAACATTTCTTAATTTGATCTTCTTCCAATGTAAAACACGTACATAGCCTGCTATTATCTCATCCCAATACTTTGATTCTGCCTTGAAAAGCTCATTTCTGGATATGAAAGCATCAAATTTTATGCTTTGAAGCCTATCAGGTGGAGTGTGCAAACGTGCAGGCCATCTGGCAACATTTGCTCCATATCCTTTCTTGGGCAATTGAGAGACGCATGCTTTTAGATTAACATACCTAAATTAATCAACCAAATAATGAAATCATCAATATTTGGGCCTGTAATTTTTTGATAAAATACTCTGATGTGTGATAAGCTATCATGAAGCTTGACCCAAATTGTTCAAATATTAAAAATGATATAACTTATGGTTAGGTTTTCTCCAACTGTTATCCTAGGGTTAAGGAAGTTTATACAGGCTATATGAGATTGCAAATACCCTACATAAACAAGTATAGTCAGGTTAGATAACTTATTCCGCATCCTTAAATACCCCCTAATGTAGTTTCTGTTTCTTAATTTCTCTTTTCATTTCGTTTTTATTTTCTATTTTATCCAGGAAGATTCTGCACAGAAGAACTTCCCATTATTTTGGTGCATGCTTCAGTAATTCACCTAAAAGGCTAAAATATTAAAGAATATACATATTGTAAATTAAAAATATTTATATAAAGGCTTCACTGAATTGTTGATTAGGGACTTCTAGCTACTGCATAGTCTTTTCTATATTTAGTTTACCTTCAAAACAAAATTTCACTTTATTTCCCTGTAACCCAAAAAACAAAATGCACTTTCTAATCTGGGAACTCTATCGCATAAGATGATGATAGTAAATTTACATATTGTCGCGGCATTAATCATATAATTGGATAACATCATAAGAATGTCATATAATTATCCTAGATCAGGAAGGCAAGAACACAATACCAAACACTGTCGGGGTCATCACTTTGGTCACACATTGGAGGTTGAGTTCCTGCCTCACGGTTTAGATAGCAGCTATTGTCAGAAGGTTTCTGCCATATTGCAACATACCCATCTTTTTTCAAAAACTTCCAGCATAGACGAGTAGTAAGATTAAGCATCTCTGAATATAACAAACAATTTGGTGGGTACATCATGTCAGAAAATGTTAATATTAATACCAAGGTACAAAACTAAGTAATCCATAAATACATAACTCTACGGCTGAAAAGTTTCAATAATTCAATTTATAAATGGAAACCAAGTTGAATGGTACCTTCTCATTGTTCTTCTAAAGCTTCCTCATGTTTATAAACCGGTTGGGCGGCCCAGACAAAGTACCCTCCTGCCCTTAGAATCCTATTAACTTCAACCAGTAAAATACCATCTTCATCACAAGTAAAAAAAAGAAGTGTTAGAAGAGATTTAAAGTGAGCAACTGACACAGAGATTCCATTTTATTTTCACCAACAGTATTTGATAATAAGATTTAAAGCATTCAGAAAAGAGTCCTGCTCCCCTCCCCTCCCCTTCAATACCCTTTCTACTAAAAGCCAAGCACATTAAGATTGGTATCAAATCTGCATACACAGTAACTAGCTACTAGTTTTCTTAATAAGAATTTCATGGGGATGAAATCAGGATCTGAGAAGAGAGATTCCAATAATAGACTAAAGGATCTTTGTTGTGATTGTTATTTATTTTCAGGAAGAGAAATATAAAGATTTACAAGTTTCAACACAACATATAAATCCACAGCCATTCATATCATGAAAAATAGAAGCTCAAGAAACAACTTGAAAAATGGAAGGGAGTAGGAGGTTTTAAGAACCGTAATGCAAATAATAATGACATTTACATGACAGTAGGAAGAAAACCAGTAACTAAATACAACATGGACTCCCACTGGTCAATTAGCTGTTAGAGATCATACCATCTCGAGTCCAATTAATTCTACAGCGTGAACAATGTATCAAGTCAAAAGCTTGACTTGGATATAATAATCGCCTAGTTGCAAATGCAGCCACCATTGCCGGCACACCACGCTCAAGAGCAAACTGGATCTGATTCTCATGAACATCCTTGGGAGCAACAGACATGGTTATGACATTTCGTGACAACAAGTACGCACCAAAACTAGCTACACCGCAACCAACATCAAGAGCAACTCTTATATTCTGCCCAAACCTAATATCAGGAACCATCTACAAAATCATGACATAGAAACATCAGAATAATAAAAGAAGATGCAGCTACAAAGCAAAACCAAAGCATATAATATTAACAACCTCGGAAATATGGTCCAAGTATTGATCTGCCCCATGTATAAATTGTGTACCACCCCCCGGAAACTTAAACTTATCCTTGCCTCTGGAAATCCAGTTTTGACCCCCTTTATCTTCAACAAGACGAGTGTGAGGAACATTACTGTACCATACCTACAAGAGAAAAACATAACATTACATTAAGAAACCATTGTACAAGCACCCCCACCCCACTAAAACAGAAAATCGAGTAAATTCTAAAATTTACTCTAAAAATGTTACTTATAAAAGTGCATGTATGGGAAACACTTTTTCTTAGAAAATAATCCCCTTTTTAAAAAATTCTCAAAAATCCAATCAAACAAGAGTTTAATTTTGATAGTATCAGTAAAAAAAAAAACAATAATTAGACAGACATCTCATAATGTTCTTTGATTGGTGCCTAGGTATCTTGGCCCACAGGACCAATCTAGGATAATACTACCAAAACTCAAGCTTTAGATTCATCAACAAAAAATTATTTATTATTAGCTTTTATAAAGTAAAAAACCCACATGAATTGACAAAAAGCCTAACATATAGCTCTCTCATTTAAAATAAAAAAAAAACTCTCAAAATTTGCTTAAGGCCTCATTCATTGTTGGACCGACCCAGAGCCAGATACTAGTCCCTCGATGTATGAATATCTATTTAAGGAGTTGACTTCATTAAACGTTTTTTTGAGAATGGATCCTCTGCAGCAAGAAAACACTCGGATCCTCTGATATGTTACAATCTCGCCATTTGTTTTTTAAAATCTCAACTTTAAAATAGAATATACTATGTTGATAAAAAAAATTTGAATGGTTAAGATTTCATGCAGTGATAGTGTCAAGGTAGATGATCCATTCCCTGTTTTTCTATACATAGACTTGGAGATCAAACCTTCACAATAGGTGTTTAAGGAATGTTATTTATCAACCATTTCACAGGGAGTAGGTCAAGCGTTATTAAATGTAAGTATAACCATATATATAAATTAGATCACATTTACAGTTTAAAGATTTAATTAGAATCGGCATTTGTGATAAATTTCTGTGCAGGACAGTTAAACACGTAAAGTAAACTAAAGAAAAAAAACCATTAGTAGTAGTAGTAGTAATTAATCTAAACAAAAACGCACTAAATTGGTTCCCAAGGAATGAAGTAGGTACCTCATCACGGCTTCTGGGCCACGGAATCGGGGGACGGTACCCTTTAGGAGGCGGGATCAAGCAATTGAACCTCCTCCCCTCTTTGGGACAATGCCTCTCGAACCTCTCCCCTCTCTCCGTCGACTCAAGTTTCCGAATGGCGTCCGCGTTATCCAAACACGGTATATGCTCGCTCATGCTGCGCGGACACATCCCAAACTTGCTCAACGCGATTCTCGAAACAGACGCGGAATCTTCAACCGCGCTTTCATTCCCCCACTCCTCCACTACGCCCTCCTCGAAGCGCCCAACCTCGAACTCGTCCGACATCTTGCCGTTCTCGTTGAGGATCCCGAACCTCCTGAGCACGTCCCGAGCCTCGGGACCGGGGGGAGGTTCGGCGGGGTTCGGAGCTTCAGTGCGGTCAGCATCAATTAGGGAAGAGACGTTGAGGGATTGGTTGAAGTTAGGGGATATGGTGACCTCCGCGGAGGCGGTGGTGGTGGTGGTGGTGGCGGCGGTGGCGGAGAAGAATATGAGCTGGTGCGAGTCGCCGGAGAAGTGTTTTCCGACGAAGAAGAAAGTGGCGACGAGGAAGAAGAAGAAGGCAATCTTGAAAAGGAATGTGGAACTGGGAAAATCGGCAATGGTATTGGAGCCTTTCATGATGGTTGATTCACGAATCCAAATGAATGCTTTATCTGAAAATGGAGTGAAGAATATGTGATATTAGTAACAGTTAAAGAATATGTGATATTAGTAACAGTTCGATAACTGCGCCACTACAATGGCGCAGCAGCTAGATTTTCTTGTTATGTTTTTTTATCTGTTCCTACACGTTAAATTAAAATTATATTTAATAATAAATTAATATCTTAGTTTGCTTTTTTTAAATAAAATGATACACTTCATTCTTAACTTTTTTTAAATTAAATTTTAAAAAAACCATATAACATAAAAATGTATAATATTTTAATGGTATATATTAATACATAAGAAATGTACAATAGTTTAATGCTATATATGAGAAAAAGTCATTCCGGGATAAAAATAAAAATATTGTACAAACGTAACATTTTAATAAAAAAAATTCTAATAACATATTTTTTTAATATTTTCTATTAATTAAAATTTGTTGAATAGAATTTATTGTGACTACGCGAAAGGGAAAAATTAATGGGGGAGACCAAAATCAATTCGGTCTCGGAGGAGTCGTCACCAAACGTTCACGGTATATAAAATATTCAAATGTAGCAGCCTCCCGTATAAGGGGGCGAGGTATTGTAATGTAAATTTGGAGAATCCATTGTTTAATTCTACTGATAGTGTATTAGATTCTTTCAAGCCCTTCTTTCGTAAGGTAGTCACCACTGGGCATTACGTAAGATCTTTTTTGACCAACAATTTCTACATAAACACATATTACATTTTGTCCCATTTGATTGAGAATCGATATCTGTGGGTTTCTTCTTTTTTTACCCGTTTTCGTCTCCAATAATTAATTCTCGTTGGCCACGTCCTATGGGGATCATTGAATCAATAAAGAATAAGTCCTGTTTGGAGAGGCTCATATACGGAACGTCTCGAAATAATACCTGAGCTGGAGATTCTATTAACCGAGATTCCGGTGAAATTTCTCCTCGACCGTCAATGGGTTTAGCTAGGGCATTTATAACACGACCCAAATAAGCCTCACTTACCGGTATCTGAGCAATTCTTCCTGTTACTTTTACGGAACTTCCCTCTTGTATCATCAAACCATCACCCATTAATACAACACCAACATTTTTTGATTCTAAATTCAAAGCAATGCCTATAGTACCCTCTTCAAATTAAAAACGCCGGAAAACCAAGGTGAGGGGATAAGGTTTGGTCACATGAATAGGTTCCAAAATTGGTTACACACTAGGGGCACAGGGTGCCCCCAGCATGCCTGTTACTTAACAATTACCTAAGACTAGCTCTTGAGTTTCCTAAGGTTTCGATATGGATTATGTAACAAACGCATATTATGGAATCCTATGTATAGGGATGGTTTGGTTCGGGGGAATAGACTTGATAGGACTGTGCCTCTTATGCCTATATACCTCGAATTCGAGGAATCAAAGTCTACGTAGTTCTGGCTGGGTTATTAGTTAAGAAATGGTGAAGCCGGTCAACACCAACCTGGTTGTGTTTAGGCCAAGATGAATTTTGCCTTGACAAGAGGGAGGGTTGGGAGGAAGAGGTTTGAGAGATTTGTCTTTGGTTTCGTAGAGAGAGAAAGGGCTACCTAAGGCTTTCCCAAAAAAAATGTAGGAAAATGTTTGTGCATTTACTTACTAACCTGGTATCCCGAGGAGTTCGATGTCTTCTCGTCTTGGTCCATAGACTTCCTGACTTCTCCCTCTTCTAGCTTTCTGGTGGAAAATTTCGTTCCACTCTCGTAAAAAAAAATATCTGACCCTTGCTCATTCGCACGGTGAGGTCTTATATAGGCTGTGAAATGGGCTTCGACCTCTCTCTTGATGAGAAAATATTTTATTATATTTTATATTTGAATTTTGAATAGTTAACATGTTTATCCCTGATTTTTTGGATGAGAGAATATTTTATTATATTTTATATTTGAATTTTGAATATCTAACAAGTTTATCCCTAATTCTTGGGATGAGAGAATATTTTATTATATTTTATATTTGAATTTTGAATAGCTAATAAGTTTATTCCCTGAGAGAATATTTTATTATATTTTATATTTGAATTTTGAATATCTAACAGGTTTATCCCCTTATTCTTGGAATGAGAGGATATTTTATTATATTTTATATTTGAATTTAGAATATCTATAACATATAGAATTTTTAGGATTTTTTTTGTTATTGGAAATTCAACTGTGGTTGTTTGGGTTGGACAGTTTTGGGGTCTTCAAATTATTTATTACTAAATCTAATTTATATTTTTTAATAAATTTTAATTAATAAAAAATTATATTAAAGAGTGATAATAATATCTTATTGTTCACACGTGTGTTAAGAGTCGAGGAAATTGATTATAGTTGACTTTTTGAAAAAGAATACCCCTGGGTCAACGACGTAGAAGATCAAATCTCGATTCTAAATACAAGTGTTGATTAGTAGGAGTACAAAATCCAATTAGTTATATATTCTCATATAATAATTAAGATGAGCGTTGATTCCAAGATTTTTTATTAGTTAAGTTGTGGGAAGAATAAATATGAAAATCGAAAATTTATTATAATGTAGTACTTTGCATCGCGAGCTTATGAGTGTTTTTTTTTGGTTAAATTAGGTTTTTTGTGTTTTTATTTTTTTAATTTAGTTCATCTTTTATTAAAAAAAATTAATTTAGTCATTTAAATTTTAAAAATGTTACAATATTATCTTTTTTTTTTTTAATTTGTTAAACATCGTTGATGAGTTTTCTTCCATCTTAAATGTTGCATGATGTGTCATGTTGTATTTATTATTATTTAAAAAATTATCTTTGTTGGAGTGGAGGGATCTTCTTCCACAATTTAAATATAAAATTATGACTTGTTTTGTATTTTTTCTTTTGCACTCCTTCAATTCAATCATGGATTTCACATCCTCACATGGGGTGAAACTCAAAAGTGGTCATTTTTTTACCCGCATCAGTCTCATTAACCTCACCAACTATACCTATAATAGAACCATTTTTCTTATCAAATTCATCCACACTAGAATTTTTTTTTTACTATCTCTATCCAAATAACATGATGCTTATCTCCAAATAAAACCCTAATAACTAATCTCAAATCCCAAATCGCAATTTGTTGAACTCTAATCGCTAATTAAAAATCCAAAATAATAGTTCATTGAATTCTAATTGCTAATCAAAACTCTCAAATCGCCAATTACTTAACCCTAATCGGTCATACAAACAAAATCAATCCTTCTACCTTCATGTGTTGGTACTATGTTATCCTATTATTTAATGATATATGAAAAATGATGTTGACAAAGTAATAAATCAATTAAAAAGATTAAATCAATTTAAAGTACATATAACATTAAATTAATAAAAAAAATCGTTTGTTTTGTTAATGAAGCTATTAGGAAGGATATCATTATAACGTTTTTAAGGTTGGATTTCTATATCGAGATTTTTAATAAAAGAGATATCAAATTGAAAAAAAAAATATAGGGATCAAATAAGTAATTTAGTATTTTTTTTAATTATATTCTTTGAGATACATATTTTATTATTAATTAAAATTTATTAAAAAATAATTTTTATATAAATTTATAATAAATTTTAATCAATAATAAATAATATATTAAAAAATCCATGACTAACAGACTTCTTTTTATAAAAAAAAATAATAAAATAAAAACACATCTCATTATTATTAGATAGAATGATTAAAAAAAAATCACTGAAAAAATTATTACACAAATTCAAGCTATAAATATTTTCATTTAATTATAACTATTCAACTAATTTCTAAAATTCAAACAAAAGATATCCTGAAAAGTAATATCCCAACTAGCCACACAAATTACATTAGGGAATTCAAACCCAAGCAGCATTGTATGACACCTTATGAGAAAATTATTCATTTGATCGGTTTTGAGGGTAACCAATATATAAAAAATTAAGGTGTAATTTTTTTATTAAAAATCATGACAGTCAATATTATCAACATAATTTTACCATATTTTTTAATAAAAAATATTTAGTAACATCCGTCAAAAGTTAGTAAAATCATTTTTTGATTATTATCTTAGAGCATTTACACTGGTGTTACAGTTATTTCTTTCTTTCTCCTTCCGATCATGTTTAAAATAAAATAAAATAAAAATTGAAACTTATTTTTTAAGTGTTCAATAATTACTTACGACGGGATATACATAAAATTCTGCTTTTCTATATCTAGATACTAATATAAAATGAGTAAATATAAATTTACTCTTTCAGGTATTAATTTTTTTCTAAATACTTTTTAAAATATTAAAATTATATAAATAATTCATAAAATATTAAATATCTATCAATTTAATTAGTTCTTAAGTTAATATATTTTACTGATTTTTAGAGTAATTTGAAACAAAAAATAATACTTAATAGATTATTTAGTATGACTTTTAATACTCGAGATATTATTTATATAATTTAGTTACTTATTTTAAAGGATATTTAAAAATTGAGCAAGATTTAGAAATAAAATTAAAAATTTATTAAAATATAAGATATCATGGATATAGTTTTAGCCTGTAAAATCATATTAGATTTTAATTTAAAATCAATTAATAATAAGTAAAATTGTCTAACAAATATATAAATTTTCATGATAATATATGACATTTCAATAAATAAATAAATATATATATATATAAACACCTGATTGCATATTAACTTTACGATGTTGGTTGGTTTAAGTAAATCTGGATTCAAATTCTTTAAATAAAGTTTTATATTGGAGTCTTATGCATGAAAAAACATTATTAAATGAAAAAATTTTATTAAAAAAGATTAATTTTCAATAAAAGTAATGGGTACTTATTACTTATAATAATATGGTAATGGAAAAATACACCTTATTGCATTATTATACAGTAAGGCTCAAGACTTGGGCCAAAGAAAAGCACCGATTGCAAACTCTCTTTTGTAGGCCAAATCACCAAGTGTAGGCAACCCATATTCGTTGAGGAGCCGGTCAAGTTTCCACTCGGGCATGTCTTGGTAATCTTTGTGTGTGTATCTTGGGTAGTGTAGAGGCATCTGAAAGAACCCAACACTATTCTTTTGGGGGCTTTCCATATCTCTCTTTTCTCAATATTACAGTTTGAAGTTGCTACTTATTGTTAACCAGTGCAATTTATGAATGCTTTGAGAGATGGACAGAATTTATATAATATGTTGATGTCAGGCACTGTTGGCATGAGGGGTATCACACGGATGGGTTGGTGTACCTTCTCCCATGCATTAAGTTAGTGGCTTCAGTGCTTCAACCTTCATCACAGGTGTGCATGGGACTTAAAAGAACTTATGTAGTATCACTATATATAAGCACTGCATTACCAACGTCACCATAGGCCTTAGCAAACTGTCATAATACAAATAATGAAGTAAAGAATATTGGCTCATTAATTTCAGGAAGTTAACATGTGGTGAGACTTGTACTCCAGCCTGCCTAGTTGTTGAATTATATAAAGATTGATATAGAAAAAATATTTTGTCTTTCTAAGTATTATATTCGAATTTATTTTTTTGGAGTTTTTGTGTAATGTTACCTGTACATAAATTATATAAATGTTGAGAAATATAAAATTGATCAATATAATTCTTCCATGTATTATTGTCGAAATTTGATTTTGCTCTCCTTTTTTTTTTATGAATTTGATTTCCTGCTATTTTATTTATAAAATTTTGATTTATTTGTTAACTTAACGTCATATTTAACAAAAATATTGACGTAATTAGAATAAATGTATTGAAGTGGTAATATAGCAAAGTATTATATCAATATTTATTAAATATTAGAGACTAAGTTGATGGAATGATAAAAAAAATTGTACGTAAAACACTAAATTCCGGTAAGAAAATAGGAAGGTCAAAATTGAATTTTGGCAATAATAAAATAACTAAAAGATCAATTAAACTTATTTTATATTTGTTAAGGGTGTGGGTTCATCCACGTATGATCACTCAAGATTTGGTATGGAATTCTACAAGGGAGTGCAAGATCACTTGACCTACAATGGAGGGTCAATTTACTATAAACTTTAAGCACAATTTTAATGCTTTCAAATTACTTTAGGTACCCCTAATTTTAAGCATAAGTCGGCCACATCACGCATGAACGCATAGCATAGGGCCGAAAAGATCAAGGCCCCATCTAATGATGCACTATGAAATAGGATTCCATTTTAATCAATGTGACATTGTTGGATCATAAATAAAACCAATGCAATATTATGAACCAAATCAAAATAAATAACTAATGCTTAATTGGAGGCTAGCAGGAGGTGAACATAACAGTGTTTGGATTAGTGACAGAAGAAAACAATCCAATTTAATTAAAAAATTGGATTTTCATATCATAATACATGAAAATGTTTAATATATAATTAATATTTTCTGAAAATAAAAAATATATTATTGTTTGTATTAAACATAAGAATAACGCATAAAAAAATAATTAGATAAATAAAACACACATATATAGAGATAGGAGATTGTAATAAAAATTACTGTAGATATAATAATCTAAATAAACTTAAATAATTGAGGTTGACTATGTCACCCCTCCTCTGAAGTCTGATCCAAGCAAAATCTGTCGTTAACTTCTACAAAAAAAAAACAGGGTTTTCTTTTTAGTAAAATTTAACAAATTTATTTTTATTTACGTATTTAATAGTAAAAAATTAGAAAAAAAAACAAATGAACATAAAAAAGTTATAACCTTTTGATTTGAAACTTTGTTGTGACGGAAACTAGATCAAAAGGAACACCATGTGACGGTGGCCAGTGTAAGGAATAATAATAATAATTTATTCTTATATTATAAATTTAAATCTTTATTAAAAATATTTTTTATAAATTATTTTTAAATAATATCATTTTTAATTTGTTTTTAAATAAAAGTAATTTTAGAAATTATTCTCATTTTCACAGTTTCATGTATTTTTTTTTATTTTATTCATTAAACATTTTATTATTTTTTTAACATTTTACTCCTTCTAAATATAATTAATTTTAAATTTAAATTTACTTAACGACTAGTTTAAAAAAAATATTTCTCAATCCTCTCAAATCATTTTTTATCTTTATTTGTATATTTATTTTTATTAACTGTTTGTTTTTAATTTATTATTTTTATTTATAAATTGAAATTCAAAATTGTTCAAAATAAATTATTAACAATTAAAAATAACCTTATATAAATATTTTATTTAATTTTGTATTACTAAATAAATGATTCAACTGCAGTAAAATTATTCTAATTTAATTAATAATATCAAATCCCGTTAATGTAAAAATATTTGAGGAAGAATAGAAACAAATTCAACATGGAAGATTTCACGGTTATTTAAAACGTATTTTGCAAGAAAGAAAAAAAAAAAACTGATTTTGTATTTATGAAAGCACGAGAAATTTTTTTTTATATATTTTTTAAGTAGGGTATCTGTCACAAGAATATGCCCACACTACTGAGCCTACCTCCATGACAGGGAAATGTCTATTGTGAATTTATTAATAGTTAAAACTACTTTTGTTGCCGATAGTTGATTAATTAAGTCATTAAGTGATAAATAATATAATATCTTTTACCAACTATTACTTTTATATGAAAAGTAAAATATACCAATAGAAGTTAAATTTAATAAAAGAGGCTGGCCTCCTGTAATATAATAAAGTAGTATTCGAATTTCTAGTGACTCATATCAAAATTACACAAGTAGAATTTAACTTACGTGTCTAATATCTGAAAGGGATATTAACAGAAATTTTTTTACACATTATTATTTAATTAAATCAAATTATCATATGATTAAATTGTGAAAATCCATCACCATTTTTCTTTTATTATTGTGATAAGGCATGATAAGACGATGAGATAAAAATGAAATAAACACTATCCATTTAATTTACGAGAGATGAAACAAAAAAAAAAAAAAAAAAGGAAAGGAAATTTCGATGAGACGGTACAAGCAAAATGATACTAGAGAACAGGGAGGTGAAGGCACAAATTCTGGTAGCACGTAAAGTACAAATGTCATAATAAGCAAGTAAAAGGATACAATTACAAAATCAGAAGATTAAAATTAACGAGCAAGTGGCCAAAATCCGAAACAACGGAGGAAGCCACCGACACCGAAAAAAGCGAAACTCCATGCACGCGCCCATAGTATATTATTTTTGTTATATTTTATTTCAAAATCCGCTGATAATAACTAAAATATAAAACTGATTCAATAAAAAATAGTAATAGTTTATCCACTCTCTTGCATAAAAATTAAGTCTGAAATAAATAAATAATAAATGATAAATGATAAAGAGTAATTATGGTTGGCGCGTGTGTGCGTGTTATATAAAGAGGAAGATCGGCGAGACGCAGGTAGAGGTTCTTTCTTCATCTATTCTTCTCGTGGATTCCGACTCGCCGCGTTGACTCGGTCCGGGTTGGGGTTGACTCAGTTCGATTTCTCATTCTAGCGGATCTAAAGGTAATCCGATTTTCACAATGTTATTGCCGTTTCGCTTTGCTTTCTTGCAATCAATCAATGCATGTCGTTTCCTAATTCCGATTATTTAATCAACGTTCGTGCTCCTGATTTTGAATTCTGTTAGATACTTCATCGTGCTACTCAGATCTGTTGTTGTGTGTTGCCAAAGTCATTTTCTCTCTCTCTCTTTTTCTTTTTTTTTTCTTTTTGCTCTGTGTTTAATTGATTTGTATATTCACTTGAATTTTCATGGATTTGTGAAATTTCTGACTCGAGCTGATACAGAGGAATTAAATTATATGTAAAATAGAGAAATTAGACTAATGTGGAGTAGCAAGAGCTTTTCATTTGAGAAAAATCGATGGATAAACTATTCGGTGTCATTCAATACTATTTGTTATTTCAATTCATGTGATCTCATCGCTTCCTTTGTTTCATTCATGTCACGAATTTTAACTTTTAAGTCTTTTGTTTCATTTTAAGTTAGCCAATGTTAATTGTAGTTAGCTAGCCTAATATCCCTATCTGAAGTGTGTTTGGTTCTCCTGTGTTGAATTAAAGCAATGTTTTCACTTCGAGGATTCTCAAGTGAAAATTTCCTTTTTAATAAAAATTTATGTATGAAAATTTCTCCCGTTGAAAGAAGGAAACAGGCGCGTACTTTAACTGCCCACAGAATGCCAAATGTTTTATTGTGCACCTTGATTCGAGTATATATTTGATGCCATTTATGGGGCAGCCTGCATTGGACTACAACCAGTTTGTCATTCTCATTAAAAAATTGAGCTGTATAGAGGTAGATTTTATTGTTGTTTTTCATATATGGTTAAAACTTTCGTGTGTTTTTTACTTTCAAGTTTTAGCTTATGGTTCATGTAGTGACACATAAATGAATCTGTGCCACACTCAACCGAATACTTGTCGGCTCAGGTTCAACTTGTTTGCCAGTTGTTCATTTAGATGTTCTGTGCAAGTTTTTCTTTCTTTGGCATTGATATTTATAGGACACGGTGGAATCTATCTGCTCATATTTCAGACCGTATTTTCTCTGTTTTCTTATCTTGATCTGCTTCTAATTTATAAATTTACAGAAAAGTGAAGGGCACGTCACAATGAAGGCATTGATTCTGGTTGGGGGATTTGGAACAAGGCTGAGGCCACTGACACTCAGTGTCCCTAAGCCTCTTGTTGATTTTGCTAACAAGCCCATGATTCTGCATCAGGTAAAGCTATTTTAAGCCTTTTTCTTTTTGTAGAAGGTTTACATTGTTATTTATAGAAATGAATTAGGGATTTGCTTGCTTGTTGAACCCCTTTTCCATGCAACATTTGATGCCCTCCCTTCTATATAACAGAGATCTATCAAATTTATGAGAGAAAAAAAACTGGTTTATATATTCTAGATAATTGACTATCCTACTGATTTATCTTTTAATTTGGCTTGTTTTTCAGATAGAGGCCCTTAAGGCCATTGGAGTTACTGAGGTGGTACTAGCCATCAATTACCAACCAGAGGTAAAGATGTCTCTCCTTGCATCATTGTTTTGGTCAATGCTTAAAGAGATTTATGTGGCTAAAGTTTCTTCATTTTTACTTTGGTATAATACTTCCTACTGCAGGTTATGTTGAATTTCTTGAAGGATTTTGAGGCAAAGCTCGGAATCAAGATCACATGTTCTCAAGAAACCGAACCACTAGGAACAGCAGGTCCCCTGGCTCTTGCTAGGGATAAGCTGATAGATAACTCTGGAGAGCCCTTTTTTGTTCTCAACAGTGATGTTATCAGTGTGTACCCACTTAAAGAAATGATTGAATTCCATAAAAGCCATGGAGGAGAGGCTTCCATAATGGTAACAAAGGTAACTGGTTTGACAAAAAAAATAAAATTCCATTACTGAGATGTGAGTCATACATACGAATTGGAGAATCCAATATCATTTTTCATCTACTTGTGTAGGTTGACGAGCCATCAAAATACGGCGTGGTTGTGATGGAAGAGACCACAGGGCAGGTTGATAAGTTTGTTGAAAAACCGAAATTGTTTGTTGGTAACAAAATCAATGCTGGAATTTACTTGTTGAACCCCTCTGTTTTGGATCGAATTGAACTGAGGCCGACTTCTATCGAGAAAGAGGTGTTTCCAAAGATTGCTGCAGAGAAAAAGCTATATGCAATGGTCCTGCCAGGATTCTGGATGGACATTGGACAACCAAGGGACTATATTTCCGGCCTGAGGCTTTACCTGGACTCATTGAGGAAGAAGTCATCTTCTAAGCTGGCCAGTGGTTCTCACATTGTAGGGAATGTTATTGTTGATGAGACAGCTCAAATTGGTGAGGGATGTCTCATTGGACCTGATGTTGCTATTGGTCCTGGCTGCATCATTGAGGCAGGTGTTAGACTCTCACGCTGCACAGTAATGCGAGGAGTTAGGATTAAGAAGCATGCTTGCATATCAAGCAGTATTATTGGGTGGCATTCCACTGTTGGGCAATGGGCTCGAGTGGAGAATATGACCATCCTTGGAGAAGATGTCCATGTATGTGATGAAATTTACAGCAATGGTGGTGTGGTCCTGCCCCACAAGGAGATCAAGTCAAATATTCTCAAGCCAGAGATTGTCATGTGAGTGTGAGCTCAATCTTGTTCAAATTTGTAGCATGTGGTGAGGAATCAAGAGGTAGCAAATTATTATTGAGTCTGAAATATGTTTGTCCGTTTCATTTGTTTTCCTTTTTACTTCATCCCATTTCTTTTCTTTGTACAAGTAAGTTTTTGGATTAGAATGAGTGACGCCATTTCATTGTTGAAAAGGTCAGAATCTTTCTTTGTAAAGGGCGTAAGTTTGGTCTTTGCAAAATTGTGTATTTTCAGTGTGTATAGAAATAAATTATCGGTTAGTTGTTTCTCTCCATCATTGCAAAACTCACTAACATGAATCCAAGGACGTATTTTAATCTACCTCTTATTGGGGCAATCTAATATTGCTGCTACAAATTTGACAATTAGGTTAGTTGGTAGGTCATTATCATAAACAGGTAGATTTCCATATTATGGGTTGATATAAAAACAATTTCTATACAATGGTGTCGAGCGACTGTGGGTGTTGATCTGTTATGTTATTCCTATTTCTACCGGCAGGACCATGTGATGGAAGGGTCGTAACACAACAAAATTCGATTTTTTTTTAATGCTAAATTGGATATTTTCCAATCACTATGAAGATATCATTGCAAATAATTGTTAGCATGGTGTATCAATACCCTTAATGATTTCCTTCAGAAATTTTTAGACTCATCTTAACTGATGAGAATTTTTTACAAGAAGCTTCGATTTTATCAACCAGCTCAATTGGGATTGGAAGAGGGTTTTGTGATAGAATAAAAATTTATGAAAAAAAGAGATGATAGAACTATTTTATCTTAAAATCCAAATTCTCAATACTATTAAAATAAAATAAAAAAACCTCAATACCATTTACTTATTGCTTTTATTATGACATTCTTATATTACTTTTTCTAATAATACAAGAAGTAAATTTTTCCCACCAAAAAAAACAAGGGAATTTCAATATACATATTCTCTCTTTCTTGTTATCCAATAAGGTAAAATACATTAAATAAACAAGGGCAACGCAAGGTGTAAAGGAAATTATTTGCAACCATCATTTTCCTTTTCCCACATGTGATTGTGGTACGTTTGTGCACATGCTCGGCCCAAAAATTAATTGCCTCTGAAGTTACGTCACGTTACAAGAACAGAACCTTTTGGTTGTACGGCCTTGCCTTTATATTTGTCTATATTATAAAATTTTCAACACGGTGACTGGAGGTGGAGCATGATTTCAACATTGCAGCAATCTACGGAGCTCACTACAAACGAAAATGCGACATACATTTCAAAAACAGAATACGAGGCATTGCTTTATGAAACGAGAAAGTGACAGAAATAAGAAAGAGCGGAAGCAGAGAAAATAATGGGTGATGATTTAACTCAGGTGAGTACGTGGCGCTATTTTCTTTTTTTTTTTTTTTACTTAGAAGAAGATATTCTCCTACTAATCTTTCGCATACTAATTTTTTCTAGAATAAAATTTATTGAAGTAAATATTATTTTTCATACACGTAACCAACAACTTTGTTCATAGAATTTAATCTACCGAGTGTGACTTTGTTGGTACGTGAGGCTTAGTTCTAGGCATATAACAGTTGAACGACAAAAGCAGCAAATTGGAAAACCTAGTGAATTTATTTTTCTAAAGGTTAATCATCTAGTCAATAATGGCGTTTAATTAATGGGTGGCTTAAGGACGTTACCAAATCCAGATCCGCCAATATTTGATTATGACATTACAAGGATAATCGGGACAAACCAAACATTTCTTAACACCCGTCACAGTACTTTATCTTGTATTATGTTTTTAAAAGAATTGGCATCTATTGTTATATATTGTGTATAAATTCGCGTATAATACTTCGTATATTTTTAGATCAATTTATTTCTACTCAAAACAATTTACAATCAAAACGTACTTTCTAGTTATATATCTTTTTTCAGTGTCAAACGGGTAAAGAAGCTGGAATAAAGCTTTTGACAAAAAAAAAAGAAGCAATTTTCTCCTAAAAGTTATCGGAACCA
Source organism: Mucuna pruriens (assembly GCA_025330945.1). Lineage (NCBI taxonomy): Eukaryota > Viridiplantae > Streptophyta > Magnoliopsida > Fabales > Fabaceae > Mucuna > Mucuna pruriens. The sequence goes on along the minus strand of JAENHJ010000324.1, from coordinate 7,419,431 downwards.
AACATACGTACAGTTTGGCTTAAGCTTTCTAACTACTATTTAAAAAGAGAAGTTAAGCCAAACACTAGAAAACCTCGAAAAAATGAAGACCTTAGTTTTTATATAAAAGAGAGAATTTAAAAAAAAAAAAAAGCTAAATAAAATAACTTCAAAAAATAACCTACACACCTTTACATATCCCTTCTTATCCCAACCTAATTGATTTGAGACAGAAACAAAGCTTTTTTCAACTAAATCGCCAAATAACCTATTTTATATTTAAAACTTAATTTTAAGTTTAACTTAAATAGGTTCAACCATAAAAAAGTTGAGACAAACATGCAATGATATTCAAACCCACTAACATAATCAATAAAGAATAAAACTAAAGAGGTAGGACTGTCAAACCAGAACCCACATGTTTGTCGGCAAAAGAATACGAGCAAGAGAATTAGAAGTGGGAAATATCCAGTGAATGTCACTCAATAAACTTTGCTGAGGTTAATCTCAGTAATTACAACTTAATAGACCACTGGATTGGTTCCTTCACAGCCTACGATAAGATAATCTTAAAATACAGCCTATAAGAAAGAACCCAAATACATTAGTGAGAAATACAAACTCCAATTGGTCCACAGGAAAACAATCACACAATATCATAGATGCGTGACCTTGTCATCCCATGCCCATCTTGAGAAGGACAAATTTAATTAACAGCCACGCCTGAGCTCCCATGATGCAGGGTTACCTTTTCCGCAATCAACTGTATTTCTTTCACCCTTTCCTGAGCTAACTTCTGGAGTTGCTCTTCTTGGTTTGCCTGATTGTCATCCATATGAACAGTACTAGCTTCGTTGGCCTCTGATCTGAACATCACAAACGATATCTCCTGATCAACATCACTAGGTACTTCAATAAGTTGCTTTCCAGACGTCCCTGAATCCTTCCCTAAGATATCATACTTCACACGGTTGGAAATAATACTAACAAAGTTCTCCATGTTCTTTTCAACAGGATTAAGGCCAATGTAGATCAAAACCTCCCAACACTGGAGAAACTGCTGCTTGTTAATTTTCAGACTTTTCCTTACATCCTCAATAGCACTGGGAGGTGGTACAAGTCGAGGACAATGTGTTTTCTTTGATAACTTTCCTTGCTTTAGAAGTGAAACAGCTTTAGCAACTATGTTCTGAATTGGGTCAAACCGAAGCAGGCGAAGTGTGTCAACACAAGTGCGGACATGTTGGAAGTGATCTAATGGCTCTTCTACTGTGAAGTCAAAAACATTTTCAGATATAGCAACATCATACAGCACCTCTAGAAGGAACCGACCATAACCCTTGTGCTGGTAAGGAGGCAATACCAGGATCTGCCATAAACAAGTTCCCATCAAAAGGTGGGCAAAAAGAAGCACTTGGGGAGAATTTTAAAAGGGCGTGTTAAAAGTTAAAACTGATTGAGTATATCATCATTTACTAAAACTGTTCACCATACTACAAACCTGGCTTAGTCGCAAGCGGGAATCATCAGGATAGTGGTAAAATCGATAAACAGCAGTAAAACCAATCAACCTACATTGGATCTCTCCCTGCTGATCAGTTTTCTTCTGAATCACGAGATACAACTCCCAATGTGGATCGGTAACATCAATAGGGCTGCTACCTATATGGAAGCAAAAGAGGTTAAAAACAATACACTACAGCAGCATGCAATCTAAATATCACACATATAGTAAGGGTACATAGAGTAAAATAGGTGAAAATTACCATCAACAAGAAGAAGTGTAAGTGGTATTAGATGACTGTAAAGTTGTCCAGTAGCCATGTTGCCTGCCACCAACCGAACAACCTGGTCCAGAAGATACACATAAAAATGCCATTCAATTTCACAATAATTGAGGGTGATAAATCCCATAGAAGTGGCGTATCAACCTGCCTGTGTGCGTAAGTGTAAAGTTCACTTAACCAAAATCGTTCTAGCCTAATCTATTCATGCCAAGAAGGGAGAAAATTTAATTGATCAGCAGGCTTTCCAGAAGAATACCACTATTACAAATCATCATCAATATCACATAACATAAACATGTATTACAAAGGACAGCAAGTCAATTGTAAACTCCTCCCCTCCAATACACAGGGAAACATAATTTACTGGAAAATTCACAAGATTGCACTAGAAAATTGGAAAAGGGCAGTAAATAATAAAATGCTTGTTTTCAGCTAATCATGGCAAATGCACCCAACTTGTACAGTGGACATCTGATCATTGACAGAGAAATGCTAAAACAATAAGTATAGCAGATAATAGAGCTATTTCTGACAGTTACTATCTTTCCATGTCTCACAAATAGTAATATAATTATATAATTACACAAAACAGAAATTTGAGATGCAACATCTATGATAATATGTTTTTTTCATAAATAAATAAATAAACTGGGCATTCACACTCAAAAAGCCTAACTTTTACATAAAGTGCAATACATTGAGCCTAAATATAAATGACAACCTCAACATTAGAAGCAGATGAATCTGTATGCTGATTAGAATCAGAGACGTGCCCTTTGAAGGCTTTGTGCTTCAAAGCTTCTCCATTTGAGATGGTTGTTCTGCAAATCAATTAAAATTTGCATCCACAGTCCTTACAATTTACAATTTTATAAATCAAATGTCAAGTAACATATTAAAATGGAAAGGAACTGCACATAGAAAGTATGTTGCTTTTGTTTAGAATGAAAAGAATAATAAAAACTTGATACCTAACAAAGTCATTATCCACCATTTTTTTTTGAAGGAACTCATCCTTACTATCAACAAGAGTCTCAGCAAAAATTGTCTGCATAAAATAATAAACCAAGTTGCAATGTCATGAGTAAAAGGTGTCAACATAATGGCCACTCAGTAAATATTTATGCATACCTGAAGAGCAGATTTTAGATCTGTGATCCCTTTGCCTCGCTTAAACAATTGGACAACAAATTCAAAAAAAGTGTCAAAGTCATAACTCAATGCCTGAAGCATAACAAGAAAATTCTGAACTAACCAATAACTAATAAGATAAAAGAATAGCATGCATGTTATTTTTCCCATTAGTCTAAAGTCTAAATGAATTCAGAACTTACATCAGATGAACTCTCAAATGTAATATCAGCATATGCATAAAAAGATATGCTGCTAACCCAGATGGTAATCTGCAAAAGAAATGCAAAACAAGCTGAAAAAGAAGACATCGTACACCATAAAACATTCAAATACAGCTATTATTCAATAAATGAATCTTGTTAAACCGACCTTCAAACCCTCGTAGCCATAAATTTTCCCATTATCGGCAAAAAAGCCATTCAAATCAACAGGATGAATGGCAAAACTCTCTGGAGCATCAAATTCCTCCTTGCTTGAAACTGTACAATAACAGCAGACATTATATAAATATTAAAAATAAAGTATGCATACCAATTGCAAAATCACAACATACTGCAAGCAACTCAAAGAAATGAGCATGAATACTAAACAGTAGAGCAGTAAAGACCACTTAAACCAACTTGAACAGAAACAGATTAGAAAGACCGTGTCCTTGGCAAACTAATCTCGAGAAAGCTTACTGCCAGGAGAAGAGTCAGCACATGCTAGCTACTGCCGATGAAATCTGGCTTATTCATTGACACAGTCCAATCTACGAGCTACATTAAAAAAGTGTCTACAGAACCCAATAAATCAAATAACTTCTACTTCCAATACGACAGGCACAGGTAAGAATTGAGCTTTTCACATACATAAATTATAAACAAACAAAATATTCAAGTTAAGCAGGCATTGCCATCATCATTATCATTATTATTTACATTACATATCCTGTGGCTCAGATTAAAAAGAAAATAACTCTTATCTAACAATTAACCTCGTTCTGGGTACCTACAATACTGACAACACCACTCTCATCTCATAAACCACGGAGAAGTATACACAAGCACCAAAAGAAAGGGAAAATAAAAGATAAGAGCTAATCAAGTCATAATTAGCAAAATTATAAGGTCAATAACCCATTTTCAAAGGAACCACCTTCACCTATTCCATAATTGAGTTAGACTGAAACCACCCGAATCAATAACTACGCAGTAGCATGACAAAACTATCGCATATTTTATGCATACCTAGATAGATTGTGATGCAGTCTTTGGCTTCAACTCCAGCATCTACAAAACGCTACACAAATTTTCATACAAGTCGCAGCACCATGAATCGAAGAAATCAACACGCGCGAACAAAAAAACACTGCAAATTAATGAAACTGACCTACGCCTGAGAAACCGACACGGCGTCGTTTCTTCACTTCGTTGTCGGGACCGGAACTCGGTCGCTGCTTCTGCCCCATTCGTTTTTGCACTTCTTACAAACTCAACTCAGTCTCAGTGGTAGTTAGGGTTTACAGAGCGGGAAATCAAATTCGGGGAGAATTGAGGGGTTTTAAATAGGGCAATTCCCGGTACCCCTTATTTGGCTGGACTAGTAACAATGGGCCCAATTGACATTTGGGCCTTGATGGTTGTTTGTATATGGCAAGTTGCTTGTTTCAACATGTAAAAGTTACCCTTTTCCACTAGAGAATTGCTACCAAATGAAAGATATGACATGATTGTAAATTTTTTACTGACATTTTGTGAAAACCTTTAAATAAATTTGCTTTTTTTTTTTTTTGCATGCTTATGGACACAAAATCCATCCCTCTGTGAGAAAACTCTGGTGTACAAGTTTGAAAATAAATGAAAGCAAGGTTTAGAAAATTCATCCCAATAGAGGTAGATTTATGACGACCTATCATTCTTATAAATTAAACCTCGAATTTTCTATCAAATCTTTTTGGTTGACCAGGTGTTAGTGTCTTCGTATATATATTTACATATTTTTCCTTAGCTAACATATTTTCAAGGGAATATGACATGGGTCACCTAAAAGAAAAAACAACACTTCAAAGAAAAAATCAAATTTGGGTTGATGTATAAACTACACATAATATATTTAACTTGTACTCACGTTTCCATTTTTTAGTCAGGTTTGAAATCAACCTCCAAACATCCTCAAAATGGTGAGATTATATTTGATGGTTTCGAACGTAAAACCAAAAAACTAAATGTCTGTTTGTTTTATATATTTTTTTTACCTACGTGATAGATACAAAATATTAACAATTAAAAACAGTAATTAATACTTAGCTCGGGTCATGAGTTTGTTTGTTTGTTTTTTTACAATTTCTAATACATGTTAATGCCAATCCATGAGCTTGGTATCATTGAATTTAGCCAGCGTTTGAGATTATTAAATTTACGGTTAATTACAATTTTGTTCTTTTATTTTAGGTTAAAATTTTATTTTGGTCATTTATTTTTTAAAAAAATTATTTTAGTTATTTAACTCTTAAAGTTGAATCAATGTTGTTATTATAAAAAAAAATAATTTATTTATTTATTTTGAAGCATGATTATGAATTATTTTTGACTAAGTAAAGATGTAAAATATGTCTCGTTAAATTCATTTATATGAAACTAACTCATGTTCGAACCAAAAAAGATATAAACAATATCAAAATAATGTGAAAAATCAGTCTTATTAAAATCGAAAACTAAAAAATCTTATAATTATTTTTTAAATGTTCGTGAAATTTATTTTTTACATGATTTTCATTATAATTATGACTTTTTTTTTATTCGAATTTTTATTGAATTCCATATATTTTATGTAAATAAAATTAATAGGACAAGTTTCATGAATCAATAAAAAAATTATTTTAAAATTATATTATAAAATAAAAATAAATTCAAAGGACAATATTTACTGAAATGTAAAAGTTAAATAACCAAAATAATAATAAATTTTGTTTTATCGTAAAATAAACCATCAAAATTACAATTTAACATGAATGTATACCTCCGACATATTCCCCGCACCTGTTATTGGGCTAGACCAATAACAATGGGCCCAGATTCACAGCTGGGGCTTAAGATAGGTTATGTTATATAGTTTAATGTCCGGAAAGAATTCCCAATCCTCTTACATCGTAAAACCCTAGTAAAACCCTTGCGTGTTTGGATATGGCGTTTAACTCGATTATTCGCAAGTCGTGTTCTTTTGCCAGGGCTTTTGCTGTCGCGGGTCAATTGACGAAGAATAAGCACCTGGGTCATCGCACCTTACTCTTCACCGCCATCAACCAGCACCAGCACAAGGATTCATTGGTTCCGAGGTTTCACTTTTCTTCCGTAGCTTCCAAGAAGAAACCAACCTCCGACGAGAACCTTCTCCGAGTCATCGAATCCGAAATCGAATGCGCCCAGGACACCGATGATCACGACACAGTAAGTTACTAAGTTCCTTCCTTTTTTCAATTCATCCAACGATGATGACGGTGTTAGTGGTTGCCTTTTCTTTTTAAGTGTTTACTTATTGAAAGTTGAATTGGCTGGTAGGTTGAAGAGGTTCCGAGTAATTTTCCTTTTAAAATAATTGATAGTCCCGGCCAACAAATAATAACTCTTGAAAGAACGTACCAAGGTGAAGAAATCAAGGTAGAGGTTCACATGCCTGATTTGGTCACTGGGGAAGAAAACGATGATGATAACGACAATGAGAGTGAAAGAACTTCTCAGTCAAGCATTCCACTTTCAATCAGTGTTTCTAAGAAGGGTGGACCCTATCTGGAGTTTAACTGTGTGGGTTACCCCGATGAGATTGTTATTGACAGCTTGTCTGTTAAGAATCCTGATCTTGCTGAAGATCAAATTGCTTACGAGGGACCAGACTTCCAGTATGTCCTTCTTTCTGTATCTTTTAAAAAAATTCACTATTTAATTGTTGCTGTGGTAAGGTCTTGTTTGATTGAACTTCTTCCCTTTTAATGTTTTCTGTAGGGACTTGGATGAGAATCTGCAGAAATCTTTCCATAAATATTTAGAAATTAGAGGAATCAAACCAAGCACAACCAATTTCTTGCATGAGTACATGGTCAACAAGGACAGTAAAGAATACTTGGTGTGGTTGAAAAAGCTCCAGAGCTTCGTTCAGGCGTGAGCCTTTACATCTCTTGATGTGCTTATCGCTGTTGTCTGAAGAAAGCATGGACGTTGCTGAATTTTTGTCTAATTATTATTTGCTTAAGGAAAAGATACCGAGAGATTTTATCACTGTGATTTAGCTGTAGCTCCTATTGGCTATAGAAGGTAGTAGATTATGTCTTAAAATGTTTGGCTAATTTCATGGATAAAATTTAGATACAACAATTTAAATGCTTTTAAGCAGTGTTCTATTAAAATTGAAGTTTTACCGAAACTTGTCTTAATTTTATTTATCTATTTCCTCCCAGGGGTGCTTTGTTAAGAAACTTTTCGCTGTTTACGTACGTGTTTGATATTTGGCTAAAAGCATGTACTTGCCGTATGTTGTGTCCTTCAGCGTGATGAATATTTCTTATTTTCCATTAAACTGCTGTATGTCGTCTTTTAGAAACGTGTCAATTCCCAGATTAGTAAATAACTGATCCTTTTCTTTTCTTTTTTTTTTAATTTTTGCAATTGTGAATTCTTGAAATCCTTTTGATTTTATTAACGTGTTGCATTAAGGCTTTCTGTTTTCTGATAGTTTAGTACACGTGGTACAGATAGGCAATTCCTATATAACTAAATTAGTAATTTCTTCTTGTATTTTACTATAATAAATTACGGCATTGTATATCTCAAAAATTGAAATTATCAATATTCAAAGCAATAAATGGATTCCATGCTGAGACTTGATATTCTCTGTATTTTCCAAGCATAAGTAAAGGTGGTGCTTTCTTCATTTACTCACTACAAAAACGGATGCGTTAAATAACAAATCCTATCACGAAATATTTGTTGACCTAAAATTGTCGAAGGAAAGGAACCAGCAGATGATACAAATTAATAAATTACCCGGTTTCTGTTTAATCGTACAATTCTACACCGTACTCTCAACTGCCAAAACAAACGAAAAGGCTGTAAAAGGAAGTAAAGCGGTCAGACCATTCAAATTAAGTTGCAAGGTCTCTGTGGGTGTAGACAATCCCTTTATCACCATCTACTACTTGTCCACTTCCTTTTAGTATCCTGCATATGCCAAAAGGGAAAAGACAATAAGTAAAACACGAAGGAAATGCCACATACAACTTGGTTGGGATGAGTCGTCTTATGAAATATATTCCATTAAAAACAAGCAGCAGCATGGTTTGGCTATTTTCCGTGATTGTGTACCAGCAAGTTATTGATATTTAAGATTTACAGAGTACACTATCAGTGAAGACTGACAAATGAAGGGCTGAAATATTTAATTGTAGTCATTTATCAGCATTTTGACTATCAGCTCATACCATCTTGTTGTTAACAATCCCTCTACTCCTACTGGACCTCGAGCATGAATCCTGCTTGTACTAATTCCAACCTGTTCAACCAAAAGGGATTTGTATATTAAATCAACAACCTTAATGTAATAGATTTATTATAAAATGCAAAAAATATTATACCTCCGCGCCTAGTCCAAATCGTGCCCCATCACTGAATCTGGTGCTTGCATTGTGAAAAACAGCAGCACTGCCAATACAAGACGAACAATATTTACATAAATGTTATTGTACTTATGTCGGTTCAGTTCAATTCTCATTAAGCAGTTAATAGTTTAAAGGAAATGTTGGTTTAGTGTTTACTAATGAGCAACTTTGTCAAAGAGTACCAACTAAATTACACACAATATTGAGACGCTGCGAAGTAGAGAATTGAGTGAAATATCTTTTATTTTATTTTCTTGGATTTTTTTCATTAAATAAAAAAGAAGCATGATATTTCATATATTACCTGTCTACTTGGCGTAGAAACACATTAGCTACTTCGTTATCTTCTGCAATGATGGAATCAGTATGCGCACTGCCATAAAAGAAAGAGAAGATGTGACACTTTTCTGTCTAAGCTCACTACACTACCATAGATGTCAATTGAAATGGAGAAGAGTGAAGAAGACAAATGAAAGCAAAATATATTTCAACATGTTTCCTATCAAGAAGAAAATAGTGACATGCCTTCCATAAAGATTTATATGATCAATGGCTGCATATACATCATCCACAATTTCAACAGTGCAAGCCAGTGAACTGTACTCGTGATGAAATGAATGTGCTTGTGGAATATTTAACAGAGAACTTGCCCTTGGTCCTCCATATAATATAACGCCTGCATAAATTTTACGTAATTTAGTCATTCCAAAAGCCTTAAGATAACGCCTTAAAATTGGTATAATTTAGTCATCCAACATGTTACTCAATTACATAAAAAGGGAGACCCAAATCATTTTGAGTCCCAACAAATTTCATCCAATAATAAAAAGTGTGTTATAGAATGTCTTGATAGCATTTCAAGAAAGCATACTAAAGAGTTCCCAATTCCTTCATTTTACAAAATTCAGTTTTGTAATGTGTTACAGTCTATGTAGTTGAAAAAATCCAGAATAAGAGGAAACTATGGTTAGAAATCATACCTTCAGTTCGTAGGTCAACAACAATATCATTGAGCCAACCTTTCTTAATCAAATCCGTGTGGATAAGAAGTGTTTCCTAAAAGTTGAAATTAAAAACAGATGAGTTATGTACAGCAAACATTGCAGGCTTTACCAATCATGTAGAGTCATTAAGTACATTTAGTTTACCATGGCATTGCAGGCTGCTGGATAATCTACTTTTGCATCCAGTACAATGCGCCTCGCCATTTCTATATTAGCAGACTTATCAACATAGACATGGCATATTCCATCTGGATTAGTAATAATGCAGCTTATTAGTCCCCCCAAAAAATTGTAATATGATTTAACCATATCAAGCACTGCTTGTATATTATATTCAATGCTAAATTGCATTTTGGTGCATTTAGTTTGGTGCGTACACCGTTTTGATCTCTCATATTTTGTTCAAACCAATTACCTATTGCCTTGTTAAAAAATTTCATCTAAAACCTGAAATTATTATTTTATATCCATATATTTAGGGATTTGTGATGGATTTGAGGTAAGAAATAATTTTAAAATTTTAGAAGTCATAAATTTATTAAAAAGTAGATATAATTTGACGGATTTTATAAGATATGATGGTCTTAGGTACAAAAAAATTAGCAGCAGGACCAATTAGCTTAATTCAAAATTAAAGAAAAAACTTGAGGGACCAAAATCACATACAGTCCATATTAAATAGAGTAATAGTGCAATTAAGCCCATATTTAAACATAAGCATAATGGTCTTACCAGCATGACCTAAAACAGGAATTTTAGTGGAACTCTTGATCTGAGAAACAAGTTTGTTGCTGCCTCTTGGAATCACCAGATCAATTACGTCATCCAGCTGAAAGTTAAACAGAAAGGTGCCAATGTTCAAGGTGAATAAGTTTATAAAATTGAAATTAAGCTCCACTGATTAATTCACCTTAAGTAGCTCAGGGATTTCTTCCCTTGAGGTCACAAGTCCAATAAGTTTTCCACCAACAGTATCTGGTATGGCTTCAGTAATTACCTGCACCTCAGAAATACAGAATCACTCCCATAAATATTTTGTTAATGGAGACTGCCAAATGAAATAAAATTTAAACAGGAAATAGTTCAAAATTATTTTATTTGAAAACAAACTTTGTGCAAAATTGCATTTGACCGCTTAGCTTCTTTGCCACCTTTCAAGAGAAGCCCATTCCCACTTCGGATTGCCAGGGAAGCTATCTGTTCAGATGATAAGAAGCTACCTCTTAAGATGTAGATAAACAGCATATAATACAGATATAATGAATCAAACTGCTTTAAGCTCAAAAGGTTCATTCATACCAAAACACTAATCCATCACAGATCTATAGTGATTAGTAAGACTTTATATTCATTTAATAAATTAGAAACTCATGCATACAATTCTTACAGGTTAAAAGGAAACATGCATAACTTTAAAAAGGAAAAAATAATATAAGGATGGGAATAAAATGAAATGAGAAATATAAGACTGCTGCATTCCACTATTTCACAATACATTGGAATAGAGAAACAACATCATGGGAGTAAAGTCTACCAAAATTTATATTCAACAGATTAAAAACAATCAGTATAGTCAATGAGACAATGGTTTCAAGATTATGAACAGGCATGATGAAAATTGCATGCCAGCAAAAAAAAGAAAAACATCATAACTAGCTAAAAGGAAATGGCCCAAAATATAAAAAGCTTGTATGCCGTATCTCATATGTCTATACAATATAATATTCCATTTTTTTGCATGTATGCCCCAAGTGGAGGAAAGCAGGGTACTTCAACTTTTACTGGTAAGGACCATATAAATCTAAGTTAAATTTTCATAGCCATGATCAAGGTCTTTTGAAAACTCATTCATTTGGTAGCCTCTAAATAAATCTTCCCTAACACCTTCAGAGGCTGATACTTTAAATAGCAGTGAACAAGGATATCAAATGAAAATAAATGCTGAACACAGTAAAAAATTAAATGAAGAGTGATTTTCCTCTAGGGAAAACTGAAGTGCTCAACCAAGTTTAAACCAAAGGTGAAAAGAAAGAGAAAAATGAAAAGTGTTTAATTCACCTGTACAAGAGCATCAGGGCGCGACTCAAAAACAATAAGCAGCACTCCCAAAGGAGATGATGTCTTTTCTAAAATTAGCCCATCTGAAAGCTAAATAAAGGGTAGCTGTCAGAAACATTACAGATCAATATTTTGTCATAAATTTTGGTGCAATTATGGGTGTCCATGAGCAATTGTCCATACTTCAAAACACCACAAACAACATAGTTTACAACCAAGCAAAAATTACACTAAATTAATTTTCCTTAAACAAAATCATGAATAACACAAGTCCATCTTATCCACTATTAAGATGTAAAATTGGAATATGCTGTTACTACTACGGGGAAGGGAAGCTGATTCTCTCAGAAAGTGGCCTCAGTATCTGGTGTTTGGAAACTATATCGATCCAAAATATATATTTCAAGATCAACTTCCCATTACCTCAGTTTGTTTTAATACTTGACCAATTGGATCTTCCATGTTGGCAATAATTCTCATGTTGTTTGCAAGGCTTGCAATCTGTCAGTTATCATAGTTTATCATCAGAAACTCTTCAGTTTGTTAAAATATGGACAATTTCTTCTAGAAGTGAACTTTCTTGCCTTCCCAGGTTTTAAAGCTAGCCTAGCCACCAAGGATTTTTCATATCCTGCTTCTTGTGCCGTAGCAACATCAGCTTCATTCTCAGTCCTGATTATTTTTTCATTTGCTTCCAGGGCATCAGCTATTTTAAGTAAAATTTGTTTCCTTTCTTCTGAAGATATGGCCTGCAGAGTAAAATTAAGATATTATGATTGCTTCATTAACAGCTCGGTAATATCCATGATCTGTCACACATTTTGTAACTGAAGATAGAAAAGATACCTGGAGCCTTCTGGAACATTCCCTGGCTGCAACTGCCATCTCGCGTGCATCAACCTCTTTTACTTGGGTCCACTCATGTGCATCTTTATGGAAGAGAGTTCCTATATGTTGTCCTTGGAGAACATTAATGATATTTTCAGCTGCAAAACCACTGTAAGAAGAAAAAAATGTGATAGAATCAAGGACAAACCAAGTTGCAAAGATGATTGTCCAATATAGTCAGTCAGTGTACTTATAACACACCTGATCTCATAGTGTTCTTGGGGTAGAACAAAAAATGAAAAGAAAAGGTGGGGTTTCTTAAGTGATTCTCTCATTCTCTATGTGTGCATGCATGCACACACATTTTCATTTAAATTTATGAACCCGAAACATGTGGACAAAAAGACATAAAAAATAGAAATTGAAAGGATAAGGAGTAAGAAACAGGTAAGTTCAAGCAATTTAAACAATTTTTCCATTTTCCAAAATTGCTTGAGGTTTAAGAAAACAGTCTGTTTAGATGTCAAGGCCTAACTAATCTATTTCTAATTGAAAAAGGCACTGATAAAAAAATGCTTTGATTAAAACCTAAATACAGTAGAGTAATAATCTTTCTCAGAAATATAGTGTAATAGTGCACCTGGTAATAACAACGGGAATGCCAGCTTCAGCTGCATGAACAGCAGCTTTTACTTTGGCCGTCATTCCACCTCTACCCACTCTAGACTTGTCGCCAAAAGTAATTTCATTCTGATGTTTCTCCTTAATATATGTATGAATAAGCTTTGACTGTGGGTCACTCGGAGGACCACTATAAAGACCTTCTACATCACTCAACAAAACAAGAAGATCGGCTTTTAACTCCAAGGCCAACAGAGCAGATAAACTATCATTATCCCAAAAAATACCAGAAGAATCCTGCACAAAAAATACGTTAATGACACTTGATGTACTTAAATAGATAGAAATCAAAAGAATAAAGAAATCATTCCAGGTAGCAACTCCAAACTAAACTTTCAAGCTGAAAAGAAACAAGTTTAAGTGAAAAATATGGACTTCCAAACAAACAAATGCTGCCATTGGAGAAGGAAAAAACAAGTCTAGTTTCCCTTTAAAAAGTCGTTACTCCCTCCCTCTCATGTGTTACTCCCTTCCTCTCATGTAATACACACATCTAAAAAACAATTCATCATACTGATTCCAATTATAAAATAATCTTATCTAACTAAAATACCCTTATTTCATAGATGATTAACTACATTGTATAGTTACAACCATACATTTACTAGTGTATTTATTTCTTGAGAGTATTATTGAAAAAAAGTAATTAATATTTCCTTGATATTTTAAAATGACAAATAATTTGAGACAAAAAGAAATAAATAAAATGGGAAGGAGCAGATATATGCTTCTGGACATAATTGCTCTTCCAGATAAACGCTATCAACACACTCTTTTTAAAACAATGTCTACTATTGACTAAAATTGAGTAGAAATCACAATTATATAGCTCTCACTCACTCTTTATTTAATAAATCTCACTTACAATTTTATAATTTTCTATAAATTTTAACTAATAGAAAATAGAGCGTTACTAGCACTTCACTTCCAACTAAATGTTCAGCAGATAGAACCTCCAATAAAGAATCAACATTAAAGTCTAACACAACACCAGGTTTATTTCTCATAGCTTGAGCCTAGATCATATCATCTCACCTACAAAGAACACAGTTAAATCAATAGTTTCCCCAAACAAATTAGGTATTGTCATCAACAAACCTCATACGGAGCCTTCCTAGTACTGACAGCATCGTTCTCATTGAACACCGGAATAACCTTCAGCGCCAACAACGATTTCACGGTTTCCGTAAGTTGCTTCCTGAAATCTTTATCCCGAAAATCGTTGTCCGTCACAAGAAGCTGAGCAGATGTCACGTCGAGCTGAAAACGAAAACAAGAAAAATCAAAATTACAGCGCGTGCAGTTCGAGTAGCTTAAGTGATTCCATAGTCATTCTCCAATTAGAATCAAGTTTCTCTAACACAAAGTTATGAATGCAAGACGGAAGGCAAAACTCTAATCCTAATTAAAAAATACAACGGAAGTATCTAAAGAACTGAATCTAAATTTTATTCAAGAATGTAATAGTAACTAAGAGTACTTACTTACCTGAGTGAACAAAGTATCGTAGAGAGCCATAAGACTATTCTGTCCAACGGCGGCGCAAGCCTTGCCGTCGAGTTCGAATTGGGGTTTCTGAAGCTCCGCGAAGCTGCTGTTGATTAGTTTGCGGTATCTGAGTCTTTGGCGGCCGATACCGACGGCACCGGAGGATACGAGAATAATGTCGTATCCGAGAGAGTTGAGTTGTTTAATCTGCTCGCAGAGAGCGCCTAATCTTCCAACCGCCAACCTTCCCTCTTCGCGAGTTACCACCGCGGTGCCGACCTTGATAATCACGCGCTTCACGTCTTTCATGAAGCTTCGAGAAGGATCCGCACCCGCCATGTCTTCGTGCTTAGTGATACTGGAGCAGAGTAGAGCTTCCAATGAATCCAAATGCAAATGCAAAAGCAAAAGGAAATGGGAATCAACCCCCGCCCAATCACAACCTGCCGCGTTTCTCTCTTTAACCTTCGTGCTAAATCGCTCCTTATTTCTACAAAATTATTATAATAATAATATTTTTCTTACGACATGTGTTCGATGTAGTTATATTCCACGTTACTACTACCATGGAAAAATTCTACCTTTCGATAATTTGAACTCAAGACATAATATATATTTTGATAAGTGTGAGGAATGTAGACATATTTTTTTAACACTCTTTTATTAATTAAAATTTAGTAAAAATTATAAATTTTCGTGAATTTTATATTTTATTTAATGAATTTTTAATTTTTAATAAATTTTAACAATAAAAATGTGTTAAAAAATATTAAAGAATATATTTCTATTTTTTTTAAACGAAATTCAGGTAGAATTTAATTTTTTACTCTCGTTTTTCATTTACCGTGTAAATTTTATTTAATGATGAAAAAATAATTTAAAAAATATATACGTAAAAAATATGTAGCTAGAATTTTCGTTCCATTGACCATACATACTCAAGCTAGAAGAATTTAATGTCATTACTTAGTTTATGCCACTACGTGTGTTTAAAATAATAATATTATTAATTTGTTATTGTTAATTTTGTAAATTATAAAAAAATAGAAAAAAGCTATTATTTTGTGAATAAGAACTGTCAAACATATATGGATCTTCTGCAACTGTGTAGCCTCTGCAGCAAAAATATTCAGCATCCAATAGTTATAAAAAGTAATGTTTTATAGGTAGTTATATAGCAATTTTGGTGTGACTTCACTTGTGTTAAAATCAATCTTATTTTTCTAAAATCAAAACAATACAGAATTATTTTCAATTTTTTATGGTGAAATTGTTGGCTGGAGAGACAAGATGACTCTAAACAATCAATTTCATTAAATAGGTTGTAACCCTCAAGTTGTCCTGCAACTAAAGATAAAAATTAATTAATTAATATACACTCCAGCTGGTTTTATCGCTGTATTCCTAATTTTTTTATGAGCATATCGCCTAATCGTGGCTAGGTTAGGTGTGAGTTGACTTGCACAATTGCATCTCCACGTTCTTAGATAAATTACCTGTATGTTTTTTTCTTCTTCTAAATTTAGTATTGTTTCTCCATTTTTAAAAAGTTTCGTATAATCATCCAACATTGCAAACCGATTCTTGTAAATAATAAATCATGCATAATAATCCCAATTATTACTATTACACTTAAATATTTTTTTAAAATCTAACTAATGTGAACTACTTTATTATTTTAAAATTTATACAAGAAATTTTAAAAATATATTGAGTTGTCAAGACAATTAAATTTTGGAATGAAACTCTAAAGTCAGATAAGTAATTTAACCCAATTTATTTGAGAAATTCTAATTATTGCGATTATTTTTTAAAATATGTTAAGAATGAAATTATTTATTGTGATATACTATAGATTTTAACATTTTATAAATAAGGTTAAAAATGAATGAACAAACAATCGTGTTTGCTACTGAAGACAAGTTCTTAAAATATGTATATACTTCTCTATCTTGTAAAAAATTAAGAGGCTAAATTATATTTTTAGTTCTTCAATCCATTTTGATTTTTTTTTTACATTTAAGAAAAATGTAATTTAATCCTAAAATCATTGTTCCATGTAGCCTTTCTATTAAGCTTCCGTGTAGTCTTTCTATTAAGCTTCCATTTGCTTTGTATGTTAAGTTTTAAAATGGGAGACCAAATGAAAAATAAATTATATTTAGTAAATAAAATTTTCATGATATTTAAGGAAAAAAAATACCACCTAATAGAAGACCAACAGAGGACTATATGGGAAATAAAAAAAAAGTCAGGACTATATTCCATTTAAAAAAAAAACAAGGGACTAAAAATAAAAACTGTGATATTTTGATTGACCAACTGACCGTAAACATAATTTACCTGATATTATAGAATTTAATGTTTTTATTCTAGCACAAACGTAAAAAAAAAATTCATATATTACAAAATAATTTTATGTATGAAAATTAACTCAATAGAAAGTAAATTGTAATTTACTCAATAGAAAGTTAAAACAATGCCAATAAAATCAAATAAATCCTTACTTAAGAAAAAAAGTTTAAAATAATTAAATAAATTCTACCAAAGAAATATAAAAAAGAATTAAGTTTAATTTGCATTTTAAAATCCTTTAGTTTGAAATATGTATGATTTTGTTCCCTAAAGTTTGTTTTGAGTGAATTGAATCCACCTATTTCTAAAATTAAATAAATTCCCTCCAACGATTTTCTTATACTTTAAAATTTCAAATTCTCAAATTTTATTCAAAATATTCATAAATTGAAAAGGTTAAATGTACGGTGATTATTGAATAGATAGTATGGGGATTAAATAAAATATTATAGATTTCATTTTAATAGCTTTTAGTCGGAATTTTCTTAATATTATATTTCTAATCACGTTGTTATATTGCTAAGATATTAATTATAATATAACTAATAAGCATCTCGTGCATTGCAATTGCATTTGTAAAAAAGTAAAAGAATAAAATAATACAATTAGATGCTAAACTCTTGTATTGATATTTTAATTATAATTAAACGATACTGAAAAGTGAGCATCAGCGCATGTATATCAAGATTCAGCTCAATTGTAGGGATACTGTATTACACCCTAGGTAGTACCTATTCAACCAAAATAACAACATGCAAGCGTGTTATGAGAGGGGTGATATTACAATGTGACTTTCAAAAAGGCGATGAAATGTGCAAAACTGAAAATTGCCTTGGCTTCACGCAAAAGAGCTACTCTTAGAAAAATTCGATTAAAAAAGATTAACTCGACGCAGTATATTTACAGAAATATGCAAGAAGCTCAAACATAGGCAGATACCTTCAAAAGGATAGTCTTCCACAAGACTTTAGGCCAAAATGATACGAACACTCAGACCGAGCTGATACAGAAATCGCATTACTCTCTCTGCAATTCTTTTCCATTCCATTAT
Source organism: Mucuna pruriens (assembly GCA_025330945.1). Taxonomy (NCBI): domain Eukaryota; kingdom Viridiplantae; phylum Streptophyta; class Magnoliopsida; order Fabales; family Fabaceae; genus Mucuna; species Mucuna pruriens. The sequence goes on along the minus strand of JAENHJ010000324.1, from coordinate 7,401,437 downwards.
AGTAAATCCAAAATACACAAATCAATTCTGCTTCAGACAATTCCACTCGCGGGTCTTGAACAAAGTTAGCCAATAGAGTGAGCTCACAATGATAGTGTTTGGGTCTTATTCTTCACTACTGCAACGCATTTTAGCTACGGAAAGAACCAAACCTTGATGAATACTGCCAAACCTATTTGCAAGAAAAATGCCGCAATAATCGACACCGAAAGTTCATTGCCTTCTATGAAAGACCTCAGGTTTAAGGCAACAAAGCTTGCTGAGGCAACAGCCGTAACGATTATTATAAGCCACCGGAGAAACTCAACTGGAATTATCAACAGGAACTGAAAGTATGCCAAGAAATATGAATTAGATAGCAACGATGTGAAAACTCTACAAAATTAAAGCATAATACAACTTGAAAGTTTCAGTTTGAACTTAAATCGTACTTTATGATAACAATAAACATGTGAAAAGAAGTCACGTATCCAATCTGGATATCGTGATAATTATGCATTGACACCTCGATCCATTCACTGCAATATTATTAGCACCCGAGCCTTGGTTTCTAAATCGTTTATAAATAATTGCACAATTTACCACATTGGAGAAAGCAGAAACTTACAGAGGAGATGATGAAAATGGTGAGGGAATACCCCCACATGCACCAAAACCTTATAAGGCTAGCATTTGAACCCATATACTGAAGGAAAAAGTAGTATGCCAATGGGACCACAATTACATAGCCATAGATAGCGCATGCAGCTACATTCACATAGCTGACATCAAAGCTCCAAGAGGTACTGTTATCTGCATGTTTTTGCATAAGGAATGTGGCCAGATTTCCAAGTGAGGCAAGCACAAAAACCAATGTTGTTGAGATCCATATAAGCCCATATCTATAACAACAGCAAATAATCACACCATTAGTATTAGATATTCATTAATACGCACTGTTTATGGTTTTTTGAGAAGGGTGCTAAAAATCTGGTATATTCACCAAATGTCTCCTTTAACTCAGATCTACAGAGAAGATGAGAAAAGGGGTGGGAAGCAAAATAACAGGTATCACCCCCAAAATGTTATGGTAGCAGTTTAATTAAATTAAAATTTCCTGGGGAGTATCATATTTCAACATGTAATCCAAATGAGTATCTCTATTTTGATAATTGAAAGTATAAAAGCACAAGGGTACAAAAACATAACATACAAATCAGGGTTAGCATCTATCTTGCTGAAAAAGTCTCCAGCAACTGGGTTCAAGGAACTTATCAATCTGATTAGGACAATATCCGTGTCTACATTAAAATAGTGTGAGTAAGATGAGACGCTAAAGAATCCCCTCCAGTTGTTTGCTGGCTGTTGTTCGAAAGCTTCTGCGTGGATGAACAACCAAGAGAATATAATAAATGGCATTATTATATCAGGAAGTGATAATGGAAAATGAAAATACAAAAGGTCGCTAATAAATCTGATTATAGAATCAATCAAGGGTGTGAATCTTGGTCAATGATGACACTTAAGATGTGAAATTATTAGTTGAATAAAACCATAACTAGAATTTAGAAATAATGTTTGATGTTTGGATACGGTGTTCTATTTATTTATACAGATACTTAGTGATACTAGCAGAGTAAATGCAATCCATGAAGTATGCTTAAATTTAATGACAGTTAACATCATTAAATAATTATATTTCGGATATATAAAAGTTCATAAGAAAGTACACAGAGGAACTTTCTTGTATCCAAGGTGATTGGTCCTCTCACTATTGAGGATTTGAAACAAAAGTACATATAAATATAATAAAATTTCAAAAAATCACTAAAGAATTTGCAAATTCTAATTTGTTTTAACAAGAGGCAAATGATGACTGAGATGTAATAAGATAAGAAAAATTGATAACTTTGCCATATTGAACAACATATAAATGATAACTAATTTAGAAGATATAACAAATAAATTAGTAGACAATATCATGTGAATAGGCAAAATAAAACTGCTTGAGAGCTCTAATTAAATTGATCAGTTCTAAGATAGCTACAACTAAAAGAAAAAAAATTTCCAGCCAATCATGAATTCCCTAAACTATACAGTAAACTGATTAGTGTCTGACTGTCACATCATCAGGAAACAGCCTAGACTACAAGTATATAGTTAAATCATTTAAAAAGAGAGAGAAGAGAGAAAAATTTGAGAACATACCAGTAGGACTGCCAAGAGTTTGATATCCCCGTCCTCTGTCTGCTCCTCCATTGTTGGGAGGGAATATTTGCATACTGGCATCAGTGACTACATGCATCAAGTATGTTAATAAGCAATTTGTTTCAAAGGCACTTAAACCTTAAAAGTAGGAAATGTAAGAAACAAAAGTTCAATGCTATAACTCCATACCCACATGTTTTGTGGTATTATTTTCTTCAGTTATGACAGCCTGAGCACCAACAAGTAAAGCACAGAACCAAAAATATTAAAATAAATTAGAACACATCTAACAAAAAGAAACACAAAATAGTAATAGATCAATCAAACAAGTACTTCAATGTATAACTTGCACCGTGTATCACAAAAACCATAAAATATAAAATCAAAAGGATTCGAAAGATATAAAATTATAAAGCCATAAGTTAACGACATCAAATTAATGTCAAAAACTCAAAACTATGCATATTTAACAGAGGCCATAATCATCTTAGAAAGTAGCAAGTTTACAGCTCTTGCTATTTATTTTTTAATTTTTTTGGTTTGTACCGACAATACCCATAGTCAGAGACTACTGAAGTGTATTTTGCCTTTTTCAACTAAGTATTTTCCATACACATGATTGGAAATTGTACTTTGTTGGTATAGCCCTTGCTATTTTATAATTGTATAATCAAACAATTACACTTCTATTTCCATAATTTCATTTAATTGTTTCTTTACTTCCGCTAAATTTCAACAACAATTGGCTTAATTCCTAAAAAATGACGAGATCAATTTTTTGAACACGAAAAAGAGTGTGAATTGAAGGAATAATAACATGCAAATAGCGCAAATAAAATAAAAGAAAATAAAAGAAAATAAAAGAAAAAAGAAAGATGCTCACAGGAACTGAACCAAGCAAGTGACTAGTGGGAAGACCGGTGTAAGAAGTCTCTTCCATCGAACACGATACAATGCAGAGAAAACAAAGGGCGTGAAGAAAACCTCGGGAGTTCAGAGAAGCATTGAAGGCTTCTGAGTCGGAATCGGAATCGGAATCGAGCCCTAGATAGCAGAAGAAACCGATGCTTTTCTTTTCGTCGTTTGGAAGGAACGTGCAGGAGGACTGGCGACTGCAAACAAAATAGCGTGCTCTCTCATTCACAGGATCGGACCCCACCTTCCATTTCAACTCGACGGGCCACACACGTTCATATTTTTTTAATAATATTATATTTTTTGCTTTTCCTGTTACACTGGCCTCTTTCCAACGAGGCTCGCGTGATTGGGCTACACAAATGGGCCAGATCTATGGGCTAAGCACTTTTTGTTTAGCTTTTCAAGAGAAGCGCACGTGCATGGCATGTGGCTTTGAGATATTAATTAAATTGTGAATAAATAGAGGTCTTTTCTTCTTTTTCACCCCTTTTTTTTTTCTTCATAGTACGCACCTATTTTTTTTTTTTATAGATTTTAAAATACACAAAATACCTTTCCCCTCTCCCCCTTCACGAATGTTTAGTTGGATGGAAACATAATGAAAAAATAAGTATATCGATGTCATTTTTTCTGTTTAACTAGAAAGGAAGAAGAGAAAAAATTGACTTTAAAAAATAAAAATAATTCTTTTTTCTATTTTCTCTTTAATTCAAAATTTAAAATTAAAAATTTTCCTTTCCTTCCTAATTTTCCATCCACCCATTCAAATGGACCATTACTCTCCCTTCTCTGTCGCACCCGTCTCTTCCTTTTCTTTTTTTTTCAACATTTCTCACATCGCTTTCTCTCTCCCTCGCATCTTTTCCTTTCTGGTCGTGAATTTCAAAGTTTTTGTAATGTAATTGGAATCACAATTTTTTTTAAATATGTTTCGAAAATTAATTTTTATAAAGATATTTGATGAAAAAAGTATAAAAGAAAACTGGTAAGAATGCAGAGAGAGAAAAAAATAGAGTGCAAAAGAACAGCAAAAAATAAATTGGGCTATTATATACATATTTGTTTCATGTCTGAGCCCGGGTTCGAACCGGGGACCTCTAGTGTGTGAGACTAGCGTGATAACCAACTACACCACCCAGACACATGAATTCTCAGGATGCATTTGTTAATCAAAATTTAAATAAAAATAATTTTCATAAAATTGTCTAAGACCGAGTTCGAAATGGAACCACCCAGACACATGTTTATGCTCAGCGAGGACAACTTTTCCACTTATGTATTAACAAAATTTAAATGATATAGGAAATTTTTCCTTTTTCCGAACGAGGGACTTCTAATGTGTGAGACTAGCGTGATAACCAACTAAACCACCTAGACAATTTGATGCTGATGTTTTCTTTTGTTTTATAGGTATGTTTTAGTTAATAAAATGATTAAAGTCAAATCAACTAAGGGTAAGTAATGCATGCTATATTGAAAACTAATGTTTGACTTTGCTGCCTATGTTTTCGTCTTCAATCTCACAATTGCCAGTGTTTTCGTCTTAATCGTCACAATTCCCAAAGTAAATAATTATTTTCCTTAAATTTGACGAAGTGAAGCTTCAGTCTGATAACACTACAATGTTCCCGTTAGTGTTATTGTTATTATCCTACTCGGTTGTGGCGACACAAGCACAAAACAATTCCTCTCCTTACATCTCCCCCACCACAGTGCTCCTCAATTACGAGAAAATGGTTAAGAATTTCAAAGTGTTCATGTACAAGCCAAACACGCCCTTCAAATTCGCGACCACAGTGGAATCTGTGTTCTATTCTTCCCTACAGAACAGCACCTACCTCACCCAAGATCCAGAGGAAGCGCACCTTTTCTTCATCCCTTTCTCCGCGGGCCTCTCCACGCGCTCCCTCGCGCGTGTCCTAACGCGCATCCGCACCGACTACCCCTACTGGAACAGCACCCTCGGCGCCGACCACTTCTACCTCTCGTGCGGCGGAATCCCCCGCGCACCAGACCGAACCCTACTCGAGCTAAACAAAAACGCCGTTCAAATCGCGTGCTTCCCGTCAAAAAAAGACAAGTTTGTCCCTCACAAGGACGTCACGCTGCCCCCGCTCCGCGGGTCCCACGCGCCCGCGAGGCGAGTGCATGCAGGCGCCGAGTTTTGCGTGATGAAGCACGCGAACGACGTGTCGTGGATAGGGGAAGCGCTGCGCGTGGGGTGCGTGCCGTTAGTCGTTACAGATGAACCCATCAAGGACATGCCGTTTATGGACGTGCTGAGGTGGAGGGAGATGGCGGTGTTCGTGAAAAGTGCGCGAGGAGTGACGCGCGTGTTGAGGGAACAGCACGAGCGGATGAGAGGATTGGGTGTGGAGGCGAGTAAGCACTTACAGTGGAACCGGCCTCCTCTGCCGTTGGATGCGTTCAACACTATCATGTATCAGTTGTGGCTCAGACGCCACACCGTCCGATACGCGAGGATGCAATACAATCAATCGTACATATAATAATGTTTTCTGAATTCGTATATTTGTTGTACAACCAATTGAGTAATGCATTAAGTTAAATTGTGATTTTATTCAACAATCCAGAATCAATTCGTTGAAAAGAGTGTTCCAACTTGCAATTAATCGATGATTATCATTCCAGTACATTGAGTTTCAACTTGACACATCTATGACTTGTATCACAGGCTCACTATCATTCTCAATAAGATATACCAAAGGATAGGATGTATCAAATGAATGTCCAATGCCGTTGGATTTTCAAAACCAAAGTGCACAACTAGCTCTGCAATGGAAACCTAAACTTGTCTTGAAGAAATCTTCAAATTTGACAAACGAATCACTTCTTGACTAAGTTCAACACGTCACCAACAAGATGCAACGAGCCAGTCACAAGGACCTGATGAAAAAAGATGTATATATTTCAAGAACAAGTGCAACTAATGAATGTACATTATATTAGATATTTAGCTACATTGATTAAATGTAATCTATGTTACCTGAAAACGAAGTGACTGATTTTGGTGCACTCTGTCCCTGAGCCATTTGATTGCCAATGGCAATGACGAAAACACTGCGCTATGTTCACAATTACTGGCACTCATTTCCGTATCATCTTTTAGTTCTTCAGAAACAATGTCCGAACTTTTACCTGCTAAGCCAAGCAATCTCATAAACATATTATTTAAGTCATGATAATAACTCTATTCCGTAGCTACAAAACAATCTTGAATAATCACATTCTTGAGTATGAATTTTGGACATTTATGTCATTAAGCAATACCTTTGCTGCTTTGCATGAGATTTTCCCACACTTTTTGAAGATTGAACTGCCACGACAGATCAACTGTGGAATCAGTCGGTGTAAAAGCCTGCGGTCCAACTTTATTGAACACGGATACACTTGGTACAAAAAGTGCCTTCTTGAAGTAGACACCTACAATTTCAATTTAAATGTTTCTTTATTCCATGGACAAAAAAACTTTCTTCAGGGAAAAAAATGTTTTGCATTACTTTCCTCCTTCCTAATGAGTTTGGACTAAGTCATTATTGGGTAATCATGTTCTAGCTTAATCCAGAAACTACTGACCATGATCAGCACACGTTTTCATCAGGCTAGGAAGAAGCAACTGTGGATCTCGTACGGTCAAACAATTGAACAGCAATATCTGCAAGCAATTCAATTACTTCAACTCAAAAGGTGTCATGAAAAAATGAAGCAACATTTTGATTATAAAAGAAATAGTAGCAGTTCCTCTCTTATCTCATGAGCTTTTAATTAAAAAAAATAAAGGATTAAATATGTTTTTAGTCCCAACAGATACTGCAATATTCATTTTTAGTCCCTAAAAAATAAATGCTTCCTCATTCATGGTAATGTGTCATATGTATTGTGTATTGTGTCAATGCTTAAAAACTTGATGTCAAAGCTTGACGCGCATCTGCATCTCATTTCTTCCGAGAATGCAACCTAGTTTAATGGTCAACAGTCTCTCACCTCTCAAATATGTAAGTCAAATATCAGCCAAGAACAGTGTACAAACTTCCTAAAATTCATGACAAGAACGGATTGCAAAGGCACAACTGTGACTCTTTTGTCAAAGAGTAAAGTGTTCAGATACATAACATCCCATGGGTGATTTAACTAATGTAATGCCAGCTTTAAACTGATACCTAAATAGAAGATTGTGGTAAGCTTACCAAGAAGAAGATCGTTAACCTGTCTCAAGTTATATACTTCTAAAAGATAAGTTCTAGGATGTTTGAAGCAATTAATAATCTGTATCTTTATTTTACAGTGACATATCCAATTTCAGCTTATATGTGCTTAAATTTTAATAAAGCTACTTAAAGTAAGATTTTAAATCTATACTCTACCGGAGTGGATTTTCTCTGGAATCCTATTTCGCCATGGTGTGTCTTCACTACTTCTTGTGAGAATTTAGAATTATCAAGTTGCTGACGAAACAAGGTTTGGTCCGGGTTGTAATCTCTAATGGCTAGAGAAAACCACCTTGCACACACTTCCATGCTTTCAGGACTATGAGCCCCATCTAAAAAGAAAACAAGTTCATTTGATCCTTCACTCTTGATGTGTTGGTCAGGAACAATCTGAGCCCTTCCTTGCAAACTTGCACTTGTTAACCCTTTTATGAACTGCTCTGGCAAAGTGTCCTTCATGCAGGTAGATGAATCACTTCAGCAATAAGGCATGTAAAAGAAGAATATGTAAAAGGAGCTACTTTTAAAACTTACAGTTTGTTCCAAATAAATATCTCCAACATGCCCAGTCCTTTTCAGCCATGTAAAGCACAGTGCAATGGCAAGACCAGCATTTAAATATTGGTGCTCACCTTCAAGACCAAGTCTTAAACCATTTAGCAATTTGGTATCTAATGGAGTTACCACTTGAAGAGGTACCTGGAATTAGCAAGATTTACTTAGCTGATTGAACGCAAGAACCAAAGAGTCAAACATTTTCAATGAAAACACCTAGAAAAGCTACTTGGATTTAATGTTATGTATATCCCCTGGTTTTCAGAAGATCATTGACAAATGGAAAAGTACACAAAGCATGAAGACACAACTTGATGGAATGCAGTATGAGAATGATAAGACATGCTGAATCACATTGAAGGAATTTTTCTCTTTCCAAGATAATACAAAATTCTCAATATGAAGTTTTAATTATACAATAGCCTTCGACAGAATAAATAAATATCCAAAACACAATATGTTAAATTGCTATTCAAGTCATCACATGTATAGTGAGTTTGCACTTTTAATCCTAAACCAACACAGTGCCAAATTGTACCCCTTTACTTGATATAGACATGCCAATATTATATTTATACAGTTACACCAAGTGATGAGTCATTCAAACTTATTTTAGAAGCAAAACAACTTCATAAAAGAATATACTTACATTTAGTTGAGAAGCCTTCTCTTCAAGTACATGCATTGCCTCGTCAGGTTGAGGCACTGTAAAAGCTGGAATCCGATTCTAAAAACAAATAAATAAAAGGAATTTATTCGTGGAAGAAAGTGCACATTGCAGATAGGCACCAAAAAGAATTTTTATTCTTTAAAAGAAGAATATAATATTCTACTCCAAAAAATACCTTGAAGATACCAGCCTTCTCACCAGCAATTTCTCCCAGAGTATTCCCTGTTAATAAAATCCAGAATGAGTAAACCCAACTCACTGAACAAATTAGTGGCGTTGCAATATTATGTTCAACCATATTCTGAAACATTTGTATAATAGACAAAATTCCAAAACGTAAATTTTATACACAATAGCCAAGAATTAAATTAGAAATTACCTAGAATTCAAAAATAGAAAACTAACCAAGAATCTCCATGTGGTCATACCCAAGGGAAGTTATTCCACACACAATAGGTGCCTGAACCTGAAATGTCAAAACATCCATATGAGCTTGTTCCTAGATATTAACTTCATAGAAAACATTACTCAAGCAGTCTTGTAATGTTAGAGACCAACATATTTTCGATGAAATGAAAATTAAACATACCACATTTGTTGCATCATATTTGCCACCTAATCCTACCTCCATTATAGCAACATCTACCTGCATAAAAATTCAGAAAAAAAAAAGAAGCTTTTACTCATTAATAAAACATACATAAAAAATAGTATATATACTGAACAATTTTTTGTTGAAATTTAAAGCACAGCGATCAAACCTGCTCTGCTGCAAATATCTTGAAAGCAAGTAAAGCAAGGAAACGAAAATAGGTAGGCATTGGAATATTGTCATCAGTTTTTTCCTGTGCACCACCGAAATGAGAAATCAGTTACATTAATCCTATGAGCAAGTCAGATCAAGTTACGTTAATACTATGCCGCAATTGTGATATCATGGTATAAAAATGTGCTAGTATGCAGAACAGAAGGTGATTCTTATAGACTCACCATATTGTTAAGTAAAACCATGTGTTTTTCCTTCATATTTTTCAATTTCTTTTGTTGCAAAAGATATTTAAATTGTATCCTTAACACCAACCACCTTGAGTTCAACACTCACAATCTTGTGTTCCTTTTCTCAAATTATACAACACTTAAGGCCCCTTTCTTCTGTATGCTTTACAGTTCATACAAACTTGTGAAGGGTACCAACAGGACAAATTATTTGCTCTTCCATCAAAACTTCCAACACAATTAGCAGAAAATATTCTTGTTATCACTCTAAGAGTAACTGGTGGACTTGTTTACAGAAATGTAAAGCTAAAATTGGAATACATAATCAGTAATACCAATATAGTAGCAAGGCAATTTGGCTCTGGTTCAAAATAAAAATTAAGAAAACAGACGACCTGGTTTTCCACCCCATCAAAACCTCTGCCCATATAAATCCAAATGAAATACTCATGCACAGAAACGTACCTTTAGTCTATCATAACACCACCAGAAGTATGCTAAAAATTTCTCTTCACAGATTTCCAAACTGAAGAATCAAAGAACTGTAATTATGTTGCAACTAAAGGCACAATACAATGAATTCTCCTTGGCCAGCAAAATTTAGTCAAAAGTGCCAATACTAAAGAATAATTTCATAGCAAAACAAGTCAACTAAGAAAACACTCAAAATTCATACACACAATTAGTATGCACCCTCCACAAAGCAGATGATAGACACATAATGAAGATCAAAGACTTCAAATTCCCATTCAAAATATCAAATTAACTCCAAATGAAAAACGACACAAGTAGATCAATTAAAAAAAAATCAATATATGAATATGAAGCAAGCACTCACCCATCTAATTGAAATCTTTCTCGGATATCAATGAGGTGAGGAGATGTGAAGAGTCCAGTGCGAAAACCACAGTTACGCAATATAGATTCAGCGAAGGTGCACGTAGATCCCTATAAAACCAAAGTTCAAAAAAAAGTTTCCACCATTACAACAAACACAGAAATACTAATCAAGACATAACCATAGAATCAGAAATCCAAAGCCACACTCATCAGTTATGACTCAAACTAAAAGAGGCCACAAAACACCAGTCACATAGCAATCAATCACCATTGCAAGAAACAAATTGAACTCCCTATGATGGCCTCATTTCCAAGCATCCACCACCAAAGTAAAGTGAAAGTACCTTCCCTTTGGTCCCAGCCACATGGATAACCTTCATATTTGCAATTGGCTCCTCCAAATCTAACATCTATAGAATCACACAATGCACCCCATTGTTACTATCTCATCAAAAGCGACCCAATTCACAAACTTTTTACCTTGAGGTAATCAAACAACACGTCAAACTGATCCCCCACGTTGCTATCATCAGCACGAGTGCGCCTAGTGATCAAAGACGACAAGGCCTCCATTGCTTCTTCATAGGGACTCAAAGTCGAAGACTTTGGAGACCCTTTGCCAACTTCTGCAAAAAAAGAAAAGACCCCACAAAGGAAAATAAACAATCAAATTAAAAACTTGTAGTTGGGGTGAAGCACCCAGAAGAAAGAGAATGAACATGTTAATATAGATGAGATGAACGGGGAATACCTTGGTCAGACATGGCGATTGAGGCTTGAATTGTGAACGAAAGAGAAAGAGAGAGTGTTTGATTGAATGGAGATAAGAGGGAGGAAAATGGAAGAAGATGGGGTTGAGATTTGAAGGGTTGAAAGGAGATAGAAAAGGTTGTCGTTAGTGGTAAGCGTCTTACGATAAATTCATTTATATATTTTGTTTTGGCCAATTGCTGTCTGTAGAGAGAACTACAAGAGAATGATGGCTTCATCAGCTACTTAGGGTCTCTCTACCTTGTGGCACAGTATATCCTCCTTTGTCACAGTAGCAGTTGAATTGAATATTCTCCTTCTTTGTTCACTCTCCAAAAACTATTTTTGATATAATTTATTATTTTTAAATAATTAAATAACATTCAGATGTATATTTTTGGTTTCAAATGAAAAAATTGTATCGCACATTAAATTTGTGCACTAAAAAATCTCAGATTTGTACTTAAATGTGCATCATTATTAGAAAATGTAAGAATTGTTCTTTAAAGTTTAAAATAAATTAAGATCAAGCCAAGTTAATTCTCTGAACTTTTTATTATTAAATTAGTTCTTTAAAATATATTTTATCATCCCATTATTTTTATATTATTATTCAATCATGTACAAGAATAATATTATTATTGATCTTTTTAAAATTAAAATAACTTTCTGTTTTGTTTTAATTTTAAAATTTTTAATTTAATAAATTTATTAAATTAAATTAATCATTATATCAATTTATCATATTAATTTGATTAACTTAAAAGATATATGAAAAACTGTTTAATATATCATGTTACATGAGTATTTGTCAAAATTAATACAGTTAGTATAAAAAGATTATTAGAAAACTGTTTTTATTTGTTATTGATACTTCAAGTGACAAAAATAAAAATTTTAAATGTAAAAAATTAAATTAAGACAACAAATTTACATAAAAATTCAAATTATTTTTTCTGTAATAACTATTTAAAAAATAGTATTAATAATTTCTAATTAATTGTGTAATATTTTTTTTATAATGAAAGTACATAAACTAAACTCTTATTTTATTACTACTTTGTTTTTTTTTAAGGAGTTTGGCATCAAATTTATTTCTCAAAAGTTTAATTTGTCATTAAATTAATCTATCAAAAAAAGGTAGTATAACTTTTGCCTTTCTTAAAAACTTATAGTGATATTTTAAATTTTTAATAATTAATTGAATGATGGTTTAATTTTTTAACAAATTATTTTGACAATAAAATCTTAAAAAAAAATAATGTGATTATTTTTAAATATTTAAGTAACCGATTAAAACATTATAAAAAAAGAGGGTTACCCACCCATGAGAAGAGTTATTCGCAAACAAACGTGCAACCTGTCCAAAATAGTTGTTAACCCCACTGGAGAGCATTTTCCACAAAGAGGAAAAAAGTATTAGGGATTAAAATCCTAATCATCCATATTAAAAAAAACAATATTAGGAAGAAGGCATTTATTGTTTGGTTAAAAAAAGTAAGAGGCTGTCCTCATTCACATGAATTATGGAGTGGGACCCACTCTCATGCTATGATGTCCAGTCATGGCTTTCAGCTGTACTCACTCTCATCATGACTTTATGGTGGCCTTCCAGATGGAAGAATATTCCGATGATTTAAGATGAACGCTGGACAGTCCATGTCATGTGCATGGTAAAATAAATAAATACTTTATAGTAAATTTATTAAATTTTATATAGTTATGTTAAAAATAATTTATAATTAAATTATGTGTAAAATTGTTTTACATTATTTATGACTACTAATTTTATTAAAAAAAATCAGGGAAGAAAATGATGTCTCAGTCCAAGATAAAGACTTGAGAATTGTTTTACATTATTTACCACTTAAGAAGTGCATATAAAAACATTTACATTTATCTCATAGCAAGAAAACGGGTAGAGACTTGAACTTGGGACTTGTTACGTGGTGCAAGATCTTATCATGCTCAATTCGGACCAATCATTTGGGTCACTAAATCAATATTAGTGACTATTAAACTTAAAAAAAAAAATATGACGATATGTATAATTTTAAAATGGAGGCAAAATTTTTTGGTGGGACAGGTTGTATGCATAATGCTTATCATTTAAACACATACATCATCGATAAATATAATTATTTTATTAATATATTAAATATATGTATCATTTCTGATATTAATTGTGTTGCTATATCATTTATCATATTAATTATACATATTAAAGTTTAAAAAGGAAATCAAAATTGCATAAATATAATACTTTAAAGATAAAAAATTCTGTTACATCATAAAACTGTCTGGGCCGAACTTGCACAGGCTCAAATCCTTCTAGGCCCAATCCTCCAGACTGGGTCGAGACCATTAAAAGAATAGCCCCAAGACTAAGTCAACCCAAATCGTAAGACTGGGTTGAGACCACCAAAGAGTAGTCCCGAGACCCAGTCAAACCCCAGACGGACCGAGACCAGAAGAGGAGTCTCGAGACCGAGTCCACTCAAGCGTTACGAGGGGCAGATACCGAGTCGCCCGAGTATCAAGGCAAATCTTAATTCTCGCGCGAAAGTTGGGATTGAAGGCAGGAGGACTCGGTCTCCAGCCTAACGGCCACCACTAGGCAGGACCAAAGGCGGTTACTCCTTGATAGCTTGAGAACCCTATATAAACCTCAAACACGAAAGACTGGGGCATGAAAAATTGGTGAGAGAAAATCAAGAGAACAGGAGAACAGAAAGCTGACGATTGCAAGGAACAGAAGAGGTAGGGGCTCCAAGTCTAGACTAAAAGACAAGCAGAAGTATTGGTTACCTAGAAGCGAAAGCTCCTCAGTTCCAAGTTCCAGGTTGGTTCCCTTACTCCATGGTTAACATATTGTATTCTTAGTAATTGTCATAGGATGTTCTTAAACCCTAGATTAGCGGTGCATCATTCTGCATACCAGGTCGGCATTGCACTCTAAGTCAACACCATGCACCATGTCCTTCCAGGCTTACTCCCCCCGCAGCTAAAATCGTGCTGACTCCACGCGACCGACATGGTCTCGGCGCCGCTAGATAGAAGCTTTAGCACAAACCTATCCACCCCAAGGTCGAGTTAATCTCGGCCGTAGAGAAACCAGAATTGGCGTTGGTCAATCCAGCTCCCACCTAGTTAATAACTCAGCCAGAACTACGTTGACTTTGACTCCTCTAAAGCCAGTAGGCACAGGAGGCACACTCCTATCAAGTCATGAAAACCCAAAGCCCCAAAACACCTTACCTGGCCCCAAACACAAGTACCATTCCTATCCCTTCGTAACTAACCTAAGGTAACTATTAAGTGATAGACATGTTGGGGCACCTTGTAACCAGCTCCCGAATCCGCAACTCTGATTCTCAGACCAGCCTTTCCCTAGGTTTCCTGACGTTCATAGAAAAACGTCGGTGGCGACTCCTGATGGCCGAGACGGTCTTGACCACTATGTAGTTGGGACTATTTCGGCCACCTCGAACCGTTTTCATGCCACGTCACAAATTAGGGTGTGACAAATACAATTAAGTTTTTTATATATTATAATTTTTTATTCTTTAAAATGCTTAAGATTTAATCAACCAAATAAATATAATTTTGATAATATTTAAAAATTATTTTTCATTTTCATTGACATTTTATAATCATAACCATATGTTTCGTGATATTGTGATAACATATTTTAAGATAATAATAATAATTTTATTCTACTAAGTGAGATTTAATACACGAATCACACCATTTCATTTCACTCAGTTAAAAATTAATGAAAACTGCATCACTCAAATTAATACATTAGTTACGGCATACTTTCATGTCAATGAAATAAGCAAAGTTATAAATTATTTAAGTTTGGAGACACAATGCTAAAAAACTATGAATGAATCGATATGAAGTTACACTTACAGGTCGAAATTTTTATTGAAACAAAAAGAAAATGTGTACGAAATAAAATAAAAAATAGTCATAAAAGTAGTTAAGACCTTACAATGCGGGGTAAAATATAATGCAACAAACCATAAAATTCATTAAGAAAATTAATTAAATTTATAACTTTGATTATATCAGCTCATCTCTTATGATTTTTTATTTACTAATGAATCATTATACTTAGTTTAAATCACTTTAAAGCTTTTATTGATAATTCACAATTTTAATTTGCTTGTTGATATTTAAAATTTAAATTTTAGTAATTGATAAAAGGGTCCTATAATTTGGTTCCTAAAAATCACAGTTCCCAAAAAGGACGTGATGTCACTTATGGCCTAATTCTTGAATGAATTTCGTTGGGAAAGGTGAAGTATAGGAAATCAACCAATGTCTTCTTTTCAGGAAAGCAAAAATGAAAAAATAACCGTTCTTTTTTCCCCAACTTCGTAAAAAAATAGAGTAAAAAAGTAATTATTCACGAGAATTAAGAGGTTTTAAAACATGGAATAGATCACCCAACAAAGCTTGTGTAATTGGAAAAAATCATGATGCTGTACATTTTCAAAGCCCTATTCCAGGTACAAAGCAATTCTCTCATGATATTTTGCTTCAACCACCACCGTCTAAAAGCTAAGAAACACAATCAAGATGACGACAGCTGGCCATACATTAATTGTTAGTTTGAAAAAGAAACAAAAGACCCCCACAAGATAGGACACAAAGGCACCCTCCCAAACAAAAATGTTGAAAGCTTATTCACACCCATCAAAGCATTTGTCTGAGTTGCTGGTTTTCCTTACGGAGAGACTTCACTTCTTTCATCAACTCGGCTTGGTTTTCCAGAATAGAATTCATCACAGTTGACATTTCCGTCTGTTGCATGAAACAATTAATTAGAGAGGAATTATAAAATGGAAACTACCATCATACCATCACTAATTCCAGATACACACCTCTTGCATATGAAACTGTCTTAAAATTTCAATGTGAAGGTTTCTCATATCCTCGTGTATGGATTTCTGAAAGGAATCTAGCGTTTCTTCCAGCGTCCGTTGAAAAAGCTGAAGTGTAAAAGATCCTTGTGCATCTGACTGAGATGTTTTCTGTTGTGAGATCATTCCCTATCATAAATTTGACAAAGGAATAAGATAAGAACACTAGAGCAACTAAAATAAACATGTATTAACACAATCAATATCAATGAAATCCATACATCCATACATGGCTGTACTTTTAGTCTGAAGCACAGTAATGGAGGATTCTAGGATGAAGAATCAGAGAAAAATTATCTACTCTCTTCTAAAGGCATACATCAATATATGCAATGCAATCATGAGATCTGATTAATTTGTAAATATTAACATACACTTGTCGGTGGTAAGGAGCCAGATTCTGTTGGAGCAGATACATCAGACTTCAAAAGCAAGCTATTTAGAAGTTCTTCTCTGGTTTCTGCTCCTGATTTCTTAATTTTAGGTGAACCAACTGCAAGGGATACTCCATCACTGAAGGTAGATGTAGTGCTTATTCTTTCTGCATAAGTAGAAAATCTTCGAGGAAAAGATGGCATTCTTGGGGAATCAACGATTTTTGGGGAATCAACGTTTGCTTGTCCAAGACTGGTTTTTGTATTGATGGACAGAGGCAAAGAAGTAGTAGAGAACATGTGATCAGTAAACCCCAAGGATATCTCCTGGCTTGTAGAGGCATCCTTGGCACGTAAATTTGCAAAACTTAAGCTTGAACTCGTAAAGGAACTAACACCCAAAGATGAGGATGTATCATGTAATCCAGATAACATTGATCCTGCTGTCTGACCACCAGAAGCCATCATCCCAAAACGAGATGGTACACTGACAGGCTGACGTGGATAAGCATATTTATCACTTAACCGCTCACCACCCCAAGCTTCTGGAGGAGTGATAGAAGAATCTTCATTCTTTGAAGATGGAGGAGTAGTTGACCCCACAAGTGGAAAGGAAGATTGGGTAATATCCTACAATTAGATTGCAATATAGTCAATCAGTCAAAATCTGCCTGGTAAAAAAATAAATATCAAGTGCATTCAGAATGTAAAAAACGGGATTTGAGTAATTATTCAACTATTATGTTTGAAATGTTAAAAAATAGAAACTGATTTGATTTTTGAAATCCCACGAATTTTATTACTTTAATTTATAAATTATGTCAAATATGATAGGATTTGTTAGCATTTTATTTTATTTTAAATAAATAAACTATTTTACCCTTACTAACCCTTTTCATTTTACCTTAAAGAAAAGTAAAAATGTAAAATATCTAAAATAAAATCAAATTAAATAAATTCCATTTTTAACAAGTTCCAAACATAAGAATATATTTCTATATCAATTCATATCCCATTTTTTCAATAAGTCCCAAACGCAATATTTGATTTTTAAATCAATTCAAATCAAATAAAAGTAAATTATTTTCAATTTCAGTATTCTAACACATGGAACTTCCCCAAGCAGGTACAACACAGAATTCAAGCCAAGCTACATACGATGCATGGAAACCTTGGAAATGAGAACAATTTATAAAACAGACATAACAGGTTGCAGATCACAACTAAATCAAACGGATGAATTAAATCCTCCTAAAAAATTCTAGGCCTCAAAGAAATTCACATTTTTAGCCGAGAATTTGGAGAGAGAAAAACCGTAACCATCAAGAGGAAAAACAAGGGGGGAGGGATATTTGCAGGGCAACTAAGATCTAGGATAATTGAACTCAAAGAAAACAACACAACCCGTACCAACAGTGTGTGGGCATTAAGGGCATTCTTGGTTGACAAAGTGTTTAACAAGAAACAGGTATAAAAAAAAAGAGAAGTGACCTTCCTAATCAAAGAATTCCAATTATAGAGCTCTTATAAAAAATCAAATCAAGTACTCCTTTCATTGCAACTTAAAGAATTCAAGTGCTATGCATTAACAATTTTTAACTACATGGTGTGGCAGGATATAAAGATTTATTTAACTTTTTTGACAGTTTATAGATCAGTATTTCACAGTGCAGTTAAATTCAAAATAAGATACCTGCTTGGCAGTTGGGCCGGATTTCCAATCAGATATTGGATGATCACTGGTGCCTTCCTCTAAATTTGTAAATCTTCGGCTAGATGATGGAAACAACATAGGTTTCCTATCGCCAAATAAGTTATCCTTCTTTGTCCCATTTTCATCCCACAGTGAGGGTGTAAATGGCTGAACATCCACAAGAGGGGAGAATACCTCCATGTCATCCTTGAAGTTATAACTAGCACGGGGAGCATGCAACCTTGACAGGGTTCCACCTGGCCATAAATGGTTTCGTTGTGGAGTTTCTTCTGCAGTAGATGCACTTAGTATGCTTGATGGAAAACCACTGCTGGATGATGTAAGTGAAGATACATCAATGGAGGCACCCAGCCGACCAGAGTCCCTAGTACTTGGCACTGATGTAGATAATGAAATGTTTGATGAAGTTGCAGAAGGTAAAGGATCAGGCATAAGGATTGAATCTTCAACTGTATCTCCCACAAGAGCAGTCTCAGCACTGCAATTTCTTTCATCAACAATAACTGGTTTTGATCTTTGCCAGCATAAGCTTGTAACAGCCTGTTGCATGCTATAATAATTTAGAATAAAAAGAGGACATTAATTTCACAAACACAAATCAGTGACCTAACATTGGGAGATTAATGCTTCGTTTAACAAGTGTCATTTTGCATTGTGTTGAAGACTTGAAGGTAGAATTCTTTACTATTAAATGACTTTAGGAGCACCTTTTCACTGCTTAGAAGACTCTTGGAGTTTAGTTTTTGCATTTGCAAAATTGTACATAACAGGGAAACAACTCATGTTCCCATCTATATTTTAATTAAATATCATAATTCTTCAGCCATTCAATAATATATGCTAAAACAGGTTTAAAAACCTCACTAGGTACAAAATATCACTAATCACAGTACTCATAAATATACTCACATGCCAATGTCATCAAGCATCATCACCTTTAAGCTGTTTTTAATTGAAATTTGAGAGCAGAACACTTTTTGTCCCTGATCTATTATACATAGTTACATATATATATCAAGTGAAAACAATGGTTTATCATGAGTGAAAAAAGTTAGAACTGATCATAGGACCTAACATCATTGGTCAAATGAAAAGATCAAGTCATGTGAACGGGAAAGAGTACGAAGAAGGTATTAGTTGCAGTGTCGTTAATGGTGGACTATGGTGGTGAGCCAAAATTCCACCATATACATATGGCAGGTGGCCTATGGTGGTTGAACTAAAAGTAATATATATATATAAATACTAAAAAAAGTAAATATATATTAAAACATCAATAAATATTAAACAGAAATTAGAAAAGCAATGAAGAATAATCAAAGCAAACAGAATTGAAAAAGGTGATAGTATAAATATTAAGAAAAAATAATTAAAAAGCAGTAAAAATATTAAAAAATTGAAAAGAATAATTAAAGAAAAAATTAAATAGAGAAGATAAATAATTAATAGAATTAAAGAAAAAATAATGAATTAGCAAATAATTTTTTAAACAAAAAAGAAATAAAAAGCAGTAAAAGTTGTTCACCTAGGCCCAAAACATACCCTAAGAAAAAAAGAAAAGAAGTGTTGGGCCATGTCTTCTGACCCAACCGAGGCCCAAAATGTTTGAAAAAACCTGAAAAAGAGTCTTGTATTCTTAAGATACAAAACCATGACCAACTCAGCATTGACAACCATCTCCAACAAATTCAACTACTTTTCCGGTACATCTACTCATTTTTTCTGTTTTTTCTTCTGGCTGTTCTTTATTTAAATTCTATTTTCTTTTGGTTGTTCTCTTCTCATTCTTCTCTACTTCTACTCATTTCTTTTTCTCCTTTATTTCTTTAAAAACCTATTATTTTTATTCATTTTAATTCTTTTGATTATGTTTGTTAATTCTGTTTTTTACATTCTGATATATTTTTAATTATATTTTCTAATTCTGTTATTTTTAATTATCTTTTTAATCACCAGTAAGTCTTTGATGAATGTTATGACATAGACTTGTGATATTTTCTTGAAATTTAGTTTATGATTCTGCTGTGTTTAATTTATTTATGCTGTTTTTTAGTTTTTATACATATATATGGCTTTCACCATAGGTTGTCATGCCATCCACCATATACATATGGTGGATTTTTAGCTCACCACCAACCGCCATTGATAACATTGGTGGAAGCTTAAAGTGGCCTCCACAGCTCCATCAGTTCATGTTACTGTTGATGCAAAATACATCAAACAATTCCCCAATATTTCAACTTCCGTGAATCTATCTTATTGTCAGGTGAAACAAATATTGAACAGTAACCAACTGACAGGATTAAATGCATTAAACCACACATGTCTATCTAGATGAAAAAACATTGTAGATGAGGCTAAAAATTACCTCTGAACTACCATAAGCATGAAGAACAGCAAGAGGTTGTGATTTTCCACGAATATCATAGAATGCCACACGGCCATTGCTAGTTCCAGCAGCCAGCATCCAACCATCATCTCTAAAGGCCAACGAAGAGAAAGGTGCTTCATAAGAAATGCAAGATGATGGTCTTCTAGATCCAGAATCATAAATGTACAATTTTTTATCGTAGCCAACACTAGCAATGATCTGTTGATTGCAGAAAGAAATCAGAAAGCAAAATTATTGTAACCCAAAGAAAGGTCCACGTTCACAGCAGGATTAAACAGTCTCACTATGTATATTATAAAATTTAAACTAGCAATAAAAAATGAAACCTTGTCATTGGATGAAGAGAAGCTAATACCAGCTGTTGGTGCAGAATGCTGCTTTATCCATGAAACCTTTTGTTTTCCAAAAACAATGAAAGAAAAAGAAACAAGAAAATATATACTGTCAACTCGAAAGCATCCATTGAAATAATAATAAAAATTAAAAGGCAAGAAAGGATAAACTTCCTACAGAAAGTTAATTCATTAAACTACAATAACACCAAACTGATTACTAAGACATGATTATGAAGGTTGTTTAGGAGAAAAATATTACAAATATAACTTATTCACTATTACTATTTTGAATGGAGAAAACTAAGTCATGGTTTCAAGTTTCAACTATCAACCAAGCTCATTTTAGTATAATCTTGCGGCATATGCTATATACTTATAAAGCGAGCATATTGCATACCTTAGGGCTGCGACCAGTTGAATCCCACAAATGTACTGTCCCATCGTCACCAGCAGTCACCAGAAGGTGACGACTAACTCGAGAATAATCAAGAACTCTCAACATCTGGTCTTACAATTTCAAAGATAGGAGATTAGTCCATATACACTCATGCAAAGCCAAGCACCAAGAAGCAGAAGGTTCAAAACAAAGCAAAAAAACCTGTTGATTGGGATCTTTGAGCTCAGCAGCCTTTTGCCCGGAAGCAAGGTTATGAAGCATTAGGTCTCCACTAAGGCTGATAGAAGCCAAATGTTCATCCTTACAATTGTACATTACACCTGTGACAGTATTAGTATGACCCTTTAGCCATTTAATACAGCGTTTCCTTTGCAAATCCCATATCCTTACAACTTGACCAGTTCCACCAGAACATACATATCGAGAAGCCTTGTTGCTGAAGCTGATAGCCAATATAGATTCCTGCCAGGAGAAAAAGGTTAGAAGAAAGAAAAAACAGCACGAAGCCATGAATGAAGTAACAGAGAAAGAACAAAAATGAAACAGATTGTCTAATTGATTGTGACAAAATTATGACCGTTATACCACCAAAGAAGAAACAGAAACATTACAAAAAGGGGTCTCCCTGCCTTTGTTGCTTCTTCCGAAAGGCCAAAAAGAGCCAACTTTGACAGGACAGTCTTCCCCCTCATGCACAATCAAAGTTCAATTCTCTGTTAATTGAATCAAAGGTTGAAGAAGATTCTTCGATGTCATTTTTTTTCCTTAAAAATATAATTAAATTTATGCCAAGAATTTCACACACAAGTTTGTGTTGAGAATAACATGACTGAATTTCTTAATACGACCACTTCAAACAAGTGCAAAGACGACAATGTCATGCCTTTAAATTTCTGCATAATGTTGATGGGAACTGAACTGATAATAACTGGAGCATGTGCAGCCATGTACTGTTGAATTTGGCTCTTCTAAAGTGAGGTCATATCCACTGCTAATGTAAAGTGGATTATGCTTACAAAATGCTTTAATGAAATCAATCATGAACAAATCCTCACTCTTTCACTCTATACATATCCTCATGAGAAGCTAAATCCTTTAGTTATTAGATATAACTATCACGTTGGTAGTTATAGGTAGAGCTAGGAGTAGTAATGTATTATTAGAGTATGCGATCAAATATAACTCAATGCTATAGAATCAGAAACTCCCTCGATTACAGTAATATACTACGGTATATTTGATAGCATGGTGTGTAATTAGGCAAAAGCTGTTGTCATTTGAAGTTTGTGAACAAAGACCACTCCGTGTATTGGAGAGCAAGTGCATTGCTACATTGTGTGTAATTTGTGTCAATTTATGTTTGGCTCTGATAGGATGAGCCTAGGTAGTCCCAAAAATGCTCTAAAAACAAAGTGGCTAAAAGATTATATTGGATAGGCATAGGATAATATTTTATCTTTTAATATTGTTTAGTTTTTATTTTAATCTAGGGTTCTATAATCTATACAGTGTAAAGGCATCAATGAAGGAATATCAGTCTTTATCTTTATCTTCTATGTAACCTTTTATTTCCTCAATAGCTCTCTAATAGTTTAATTATAGTAGTCATATTTTGCATCCTATCAGGCTCCCTATCAAATGTTTTTGTAAACAAAATACTAAATAAGTAAGCATTTGCCAAAAATGACCTCAATGTTGTCTCCACTATCAGTGCCGGCGACGGGAATGGTCCCCATGCTGTGCCCATTCTTACGCCACAGCGAGATCTTCTTATCATCTCCAGCACTGGCCACAACCAAATCTGCGAACAACACAAAATCAGCGGAATCAACGACAATTTGGGGAAATGCAAACCCTAGAAAGCAAAACAAGAGACTCACTGGTGTGGTTCCACTTGACTGAATTGACTTGAGAACCGGGAGAAGGGGTGAAGCTGAGGGCACAAGGATCGCCGGGCGTATACACACCGGGCTTCACGGCGGAGGCGTCGAACAGTTTCACGGTATCGCCTCCACTCGCCGCCAACAGCGCCATTGACGGATCCCGAAACAGACCGAATTTGAATTTGAATTTGAATTTGAAAGAGGATTTTAGGAAAAGTGCGTTTGCGAGGGTAACATTCCCGATTTGGATTTCAAATGTGGGAATTGGAAACCCTATAACAACAATAACAAAGAGAGAGAGTGTGAAAATTTTGAAAGAAGAAAAAGGAGAGTGTGGGCGCCTTTATATGCTCTCCATCATCTCCTCCGGGTTCCACCCTGCTCTCAATCACTCTACTCTTGTCCTTGTAATTACCTCTTGCTTTTTCTTTTTCTTTTTTATTAATTTAATAATAATTATTTTTCTTTTCCTTTGCTTCATTTTTACACTACATAGGTTGTTAGATAACAAGATATAGGATGATTTTAATATGAAACAATATATATAGAGTTTAATATTCTAATCATAAATTACTTTTAATGTAATTATTATAAATTATAAACTCAATTCATATGTATTCTGCACGAATTATTACACTAATTCAAATCCTGTAAGCAGGGTAATTGTAATAATACATAAAAAGTTATTTTAATAATCATTTTTTATTGGAATGTTATGATTAAAAAAATGCCTAATAATACATATTTATGTGTAAAACGGTAAAAAAAAATTATAACTAGGTATATTAATAAGCTATTAAGTTAGTTTATTAAATTCATTTTTTAATAAATTAATTGTTGATTTAGTTAATAAGTATAAAAGAATATGAAAATACATTTATGCATTTTAATATAAATTTCATTTTCATTTTATAAACAAAATAAAGTTTTACATAATTATAGTTTTGTATTTTTTTATTATTTTTAAACTCTTACTAATTTTTGCTTTAAAAATTAAATATTTTAATTATTCTGAATAATATAATAATTAAATTACATACTCCATCCATTCTGAAATACTAGTCACTTTGGAATGTTTAATAAGAATTATGAAAACGAATAACTATCCTAATAATTGGGGGGAAAAAGTAAATTGAGACTAAATTACTCCTTAAAAGAACAATTAATTTTTAATAATTCATTTAAAAAAAAACTTAATTTTTATATTACCGAGACATAGTTAATTAGCATTGATGTAAAAGGAGAAGGTTAAAATTAGAAGAAAGATTAATATTTGTTTATATTGTAAATTAACAAATAACTTTGGGGAAAAGGATGTAAATGATGAATTTTATTAAAAAGATAAAAATAATAATAAGTTATAAACTTAAACTTTACTTTTAAGTAAGGTCTACAAAAATATTATAGTTGGTTTAAGTAAACTTATTTATTAAATATCTTTATTTTAATCACAGAAACTTATAAGTTAATATAAAATTTAACCAAATATATTCTTATATATTCTTAATTAATACATATGATAACTTGCAATTAGTAACTTTTTTTTTGGATACAATTATAAAGAATAAATTTTTGTTCTAACAAATCCTTTAAAAAGTTAAAAAAATATTTTTAAAATAAAAAATTCAAACAAAGCAAATGATAATCATAGTATAAATTGTATGGGTATATGAGACCTAAAATAATGTTTAATTTGTTAAAAAGTAAAGAATGAGATTGTTCACGCTAGTGAACACACTCAAAAGAGTTACAAAATCGATTAAGAGCTCAAGAAATTTCATCAACTTCTCGCAAAGTGTTATCTAGCATCAAGAACTCCATAAATTTATTTCATCTTGATTGGCAAGGACAACAATCACCAAACGAGTGCAACCTAGACGAATTGAACTATCCCAATCTATAATAATTATAGTTGTTTAGTGTGCACTAGAGTAAGTACCTATGCCAATTTGCTAAAAGCATCTATGCTGAACCTTTTCAGAGATTAAAAAGACTCACTAATTAAGAACAAATTAAACTTTAATTAACTTTATTATTACTAGTGAAAAGTCAAGAACTGTCCATACAATTTTGTTTATATTTTAAAAAGAGAAGAAAAGGATCGATATGGAGATTAAGTAAAAATTGAAGTAAATGTGTACAATTAAAGGGTAATTTAATCTAAAAATGTGAAGACCAAAACTTCCTATCCCCTTCATTATTGTTATAAATTATTGATAATTCATTCGTCCATTCGTTTTTTTATGTAACCAAAATATAATGAATAAGGCTAATTATAGACACAGGTAATACTAGACATTTCTTTCTATTCCAACTCTTATTCTAATTCTGTAAATTTTCATTGGACAAACGAAACATTTAAAAGTGATTTTTCCAAAATATAAACGGAAATAAAAATCACAAGTACTCACTCAAGTCAATGTTTGACATAAAAAACACAAAAAATAAAAAGTCCAATCTTATTAAATCTTAAATATTATGAATAAAAAGAGCTGGAGTGTAAAACCGAATTCATTATACATAGCCCTTATGACACAATGGCGATTACATACTCTAACAAAACATTATAGTACCCAATAATATAATATAACATATCAAATGTTTTCACAAGGTCTTTATTATTTAATGATCGGATTATTCTTTTTATTAATTCCAAATTTCTCTAGACAAAAATAAGTAAACTAACACCATCTAATGTCTCTTTGGCTGGTCAGCGAGAGTTCCTCTGAATCCAAAAGGCGATAAGCAATAGTACTAAGTTCTAACGACTGGCATGTCAAACAGTATAAAAACAGACCAATAAGAAAGCATAAAATCCAGCAATTGCACCTTTTACTAACTGAATTAAATTGGCCAGAATCATCAACACAAACTGCTCTACCAGTGTAAATTGATAGTCTAAAAGGACCTTTCAGAGCAAAGGTCATTTCCATAGCATCTACAACACATATATGTACATACTGTATTGTAGAATAATTATGAAACAAAAAAAGAAAAAGATAAAAACCTTTGCTTTTTATGGCCATCCAGCAGTGCTTAACATCCTAGAACTAGTACCTCATACTCACTGCGACTGGATGTTGTAGCAATAAACTTGCTCGTCAATTGTCATCACCTCAGAATAGACATGCAATGTAAATCTTTAGGATTTAATTTAACCCCTTGAAAACATCTGTACCAGAGTGAATCAAAAAGGAAGGGACAAGTTAATAATTAACATACACAGCTGATTCTGAATGATGAATGCATAGGAATCTATTAAAATAAATGCCAACATGAAAAGGGAGGAAGAAAAGGAGTTTCTTTTAGCATTCAATGACAGGGGCCAAGTGAGGGAATTTCCTGCTCCAACAGACCACATAATATAATAAAGAAAATGAATACCGTATACAATTAAAAAATAGCAATTGACAGAGAAAATGTATAATAAACCTGCTTCAGTTCGACCAAGTTGTTATATTCCATATTACAGAAAATTTTAGATAAACTAAGGACATGTTTACTTTGGGAAAATGTTTTCTACTTTTTATTTTTTGTTTCCACTTCTAATTACAAAATTGTCTCATTGTTTTCAATTTGTTTCCTGTTTTCAAATGTGTAAAAAAACAGGCAAAACAACTTTTTTATGTATACTCTATTTCCTGTATTAAAAACAGAAAAAAGTGAAAACAAGATGGCAATTTTGTAATTAAAAAGTAAAAACAACAATAAAAACAGAAGTAAACAGAACCTAAATTTACCACTTACAGAAAAGGAGGAAACTTTAGTTCATAAGAAATATATGAAAGATCACAATAAATCGGCTTCTAACTATAATTGGGTTTGTAGTGAAGGATTCGACAGTCTTTGCAAACTGTCAAGCCCAATAGCCTGTCTATTGGTGTTGTACCCGTGTCGGACGGATACTCCACAAATACTTCCGGATATGTATTTGAAAAGTATCCGACTATTTTTTTAAAAATTATAGAGCAGGGATAAAACTCAGTGACTGAATTCAGCTCGGATATGACTTGTATATATTTATATCTCTTTTGACTCACTTTTGTAACCATTTTAACATTTTATAGTTTCACTCTAACTATAAAATTTATTGTTATCTGTATTGTACGATTCACGATACTATTGTACGATTCACAATACAATTCATGCAATACAATTCAAAGTTTTGGCAAATTTGTGCATAAAATCATTTTTATGCTTGAATTGTAGATGAATCGTTCAAATCGCACATGAATCGCATCCCAAACACGAATCTTACGATTTTGACACAAGCTGATTTTTATCTCCAATTTGACCCATGGTGGCCCACTCTCTCTTTCCATTTTTTCACCCATTCTTTTTGTCTCCTCTTCATTTCTTCACTTGTTATTTTCTACCCTAGACAAAACAAAGTGACCCACTCTTCTTTTTTTCCTTTTCTTTCTATTTTATTGTGCTGTCCTTGCTCTTTCTTTGTAGGAGAGGTCACTATTTTTCTGGCCCTGTAGTTGTTATTATTTGGATCTTTGTTTTGAATACAATTCGCGATTCAGAAAATAGGCGTTCTGATTCACGATTTGCATCCTGACTCTACTGCCATGATAAAATTTGTAAAATGGAAAAACCTCTAAAAGCTTTTCAAGTCTTGTTTACATAGTGACAAAACCTTTCCTTTAGACTTCAGAATTTTCCCTCATTCAAGCAGTAGCATAATCTCCTTTTCAGTGGTTCTGCACTTTCATTGGACAAATAGGATCTTTGTAGCATTTCTGATTCAATTTTTTCTCTCTAGCCACAATGATATGGGCAGAAAGTGTATTTTATTATCAGTTACAAATTAATGACAAATGATCAATGTGTCTTTCTTTACCAATATTTAGCATCTATGTAATTTTTTGTTAACATGTCTAGTTGGTATCTACCCTAAATTTCAAAACATTATTGTATCTTTGTATCTGTGTTGTACTAAGTATCCGAGCTTCATAGTATATTACCATGCAATGCTTGGAATAACACTTATACATATTAAAACAAGCATTGATTAGTAACTAGCAACCACCACTGGCAATTTGATAAGATAGCCAAAAATTGACAATATTGTTTTTTTCAAATATGAATACAGTCAGAGATCTCAGACAAGCTCATTTTCTTTTCATGCTTGGGACAAAACTTAGATGCAGTTCCTTAAATATTTTTGACGTTATTCTCCAATTAAAATTGGAGATTCACCTTGGTAGCCATCATCGACCTTTATTGTGCAGGTCATCAAAGGAAAACTCCAATTTTGATTGAAAAATAGTACCGAAAGTACTTGAGCTTGGTTCTTATCATCTTATGTTTATTAGTAGAGGATAAAAACTATTTGAACAGGAAGCTAATAATGGGAATAATTTAGTGTATTTTTTCATAGATTATTTTTGAAAAAATAATCAGTTATTCTCCAAAAACTCATGAAGTTGAAAAAACAAGTGATTATTCCTCCAAAATAAGTTGATCCAAACATGCACTAAGAGTAAAATAATAACTGATCCTTCTTCATCAACAAGGGAAAATTTATGTTCCAAAATATTTTTTGTATTAAACTATCCAAGGTATATAACTCATAATAACTAATAGACTAAAATAAACTTTTGGTCCCTCATGTTATTTTTTTGTTTCAGATTGGTTCCCTAAGTCTAAAAGGTTTTCCTTCAAATCCTTAATGTGTCTCTGCTGGACCAAATTGGTCCTTCTGTTATTTTTTGCACTAACAGTGTTAATTTTGGTTGATGTGGCAAGGGCCCACCTAACATGATATCTCTCACCGGTTATCACGTGTCACCAAGTTAGTGATAAACTGACACAAGGATCAATTTAACCTGAAAGAGATACTTTAAGGGACCTAAGTGAAACTTTTTAAATCTAAGAAACCAAACTGGAATAAAAAAAATAAGATGAAAAACCAGAAGTGTATGTTAGCCTAACTA
Source organism: Mucuna pruriens (assembly GCA_025330945.1). Classification (NCBI taxonomy): domain Eukaryota; kingdom Viridiplantae; phylum Streptophyta; class Magnoliopsida; order Fabales; family Fabaceae; genus Mucuna; species Mucuna pruriens. The sequence goes on along the minus strand of JAENHJ010000324.1, from coordinate 7,372,321 downwards.
ATAACAAGAGAAACCAAACCTCAAAAATGCATTTACAAATTTATTTCACCTATAGGTAGTCATCATCCAGTAAAAAGAATAGTGCCATTTTAAAATTTAAATTAAGAGCACTCTTGTTTGTGCTTTATTTAAAGAAAAAGTACTTTTTAATCAAAAGATATGTAAAATAAATTTTAGGGAAAAATGTGTTTTCAGTCCCTATAGGTCAAACTTGGTGAAAGTCTTTCTACTTTTATATTGATAAATTTTGTCCTCAAACTTCAAAAAATTTGTGAATTTAGTTCTTCGTAGCTTTAAAAACATGATAAATTCTTAGAGAAGAGGACTAAATCCACATGTTTTTTAAAGTTTGAGAACCAAGTTCATTGATATGAAAATACAAAAACCTTAACTACATTTGACCCAAATTATGGGAACTAAAAACACATTTTTTCCCTTATAATTATTAAGTTTTCAAAAAAAAAAAGTTACAGTGTTTTTTCTCAAAAAAATTGAGAAAACAGGTCTTAGAAAACAAGTTAAATCCTATAATCACTTTTCTTTTGAGCTTAAACAATTTTTTTTTGAGCTTAAACAATTTTTTTTTGCCAACTTCCTAAGAGAACTGGGGGAGATTGTTTACCAAATTTTAAAAATTCCCGAACAAGCACAACTTCTTACCCCAACCGCTAAAAAAATCTATGAAAATTTTATAGAACTTAACACAGTTTACAGTCACTTCCAAAATCAAATGAGTCTCAAAGTACCTTCATAAATTAATATATATTTCCACAAATATCCTGTGCTAATGAGTCTAGAAGTAAAAAGTTGAGTTATTTAAGTAGATTTTCTTAATTGAAATTTGATCCAAAAAACGTAAGATGAAATTTTTTGACACTGACAGTGCAGGAATAACAGTAACAAGATTTGCTTTCAAAATTATATTGTTATTTGATAAATCAAATTCGAAAACACATGTAGACCATATAATATAATTAGGAAGAGTTTTGAGCTTTCATGTTATTCAATACTTGTATTAAAAAAGATAGGATTTTTAACAGGAGCATTCATTATAAGTAAATCAATGCAACCCCATTATAAAAAATGATTAAAATTTTAAAATATTCTCTTTTAGTTCTGTTTTGAAAAGTAATAGATCATTATTTATAAAATATAAGAACCATTCCCCATTCCTGAAAGAAAAACAGAACAATAACAATAAGATTATAAACAATGTTGTGCAGTGTCTTTGTGATGTATGCTCAGTCAGTCCACCTATACCATAAGAAATAAAAGCAATAGTAACCAGACCTTTGTTAATTATGTGATAATGATGTGCCAACCATCACATCTTGTTTGACATAATGAACTTTGTCTTTTTCTCTGCAGGCTTAAGAATCTGAAAAGAGCACATCAAATTATCATCCACGCTCATCATTGCACCAGCATTGTCGAATTCACCACAGTAGTTTGGAGCTGAAAATATCGTAACAAGTTGCCTATCGGCAAAGAATTCATACCCATCCTCTACAACCTACACAAAATTTATAATGTCATTTCCGGTAAAGCGTCGTAAGTTTATCCTTTTTCTCAGAGAACCTGAATGAGTATTGTCAAAAAAAAAAAACATAAAGTGACCTGATGAGCACGACAAATGAGGTCCAAATCATGCTTTGCCAAAAATTCAGCCACCTTATCAGGGCCAAAGGTGTAGGACACTCCTCTGTCATTCATACCCCAACCCTTAACATCCCTACCAGGATCAGACCAAAGCAAATCACAAAGCAAGCCGGTGTCGGGAACAGCAGTAGGACGTGGTAAATTCCTGATTTCATCCAAGTTAGTGAGTTCAGGGGAAAGACCACCATGCATGCACAATATTTTATCATCTACAAGGGCTGCCACAGGAAGGCAATTAAAAGAGTCAGTAAAGGCTTTCCAAAGTCTCACATTAAACCTCCGCTTACATTCATCATAAAACCCATAAATCCTATTGATGGAAGCACACTCATGATTCCCCCTCAACAGGAAAAAGTTTTCCGGATATTTGATTTTATAGGCAAGCAAAAGACATATGGTTTCTAAGCTCTGCTTCCCACGGTCCACGTAGTCCCCTAAAAAGAGATAATTCGCATTAGGAGGCAAACCCCCATACTCAAATAGCCTTAACAAATCACTGTACTGCCCATGAATGTCACCTGAAAAAGCAAAGAGAGATCTCAACCATGCCATAAAATAACACTACGGACAATGTTAAATGACCTAGAGAAGCTAACAAACAAACATCAAAAAACGACAACAACAAATGTCTTGACTATTAGAGATCCCATATTGACTAATGATACTGCTAAAATAATAGTTTATATAAGTAAAAGACAACTCTTATCTCGTGAGCTAGCTTTTGCGGGTTGAGCTAAACTCAAACACAAATTCTAAGAAAGTATCAAGCCTATCTCTAGTCAACGTGGAACTATAACCGGTCTCAAGCTCGGGTAAATTAAACCCTCATCAGCCAACATAAAACTTGTGGATATATCAAACACGGATCACTCACAACCAAAAAAGTTAACAAACAAACAATTCACATGCCCTAAAAAACAAAAGGGTAACCCACATTTCCTTTCAACCAACCCACTTCACCCAAAAACTAAAAGGTCCGAACTTGCAACAAACAAAGGACACGAAGAAGCATTTTCAAACCCTAAACAGAAAAAGGAAGTAAATTGGAGGAAGAAAAAAAGAAGGAAAGAAAAGGGGTACCACAAATCTTGATGGGGGCTTCGAGTTCAAGCAAATTGGGCTGTTGAAGGAAGATGTCTCTGGAAGCGACGCATAGTTGCTTGATCTCAGCCTCGGAGAGCTGAACCTGCTTGCCGGGTCGGGCTAATCGGACCTCCGTTAAGCGGCGGATTATGTCGTCGAGAACGGCCTCATCAATCACTTGTCCTTGTGCGCTCATCGCATCCGATCAAAGCCTTCTTCTTCTTTGCGCTTATCAACAACAATAACTGAACAAAAGGGTGAACGGTGAACCAACCAAGAGCTTTTCTTGGTTTGGTTCTCTCTCTTTCTGTGTGACTCTTTGTCTGTAGTGTTTGTTTTCTTCACTGTTCCTTTCTTTCACCATCTTTATATTTTTAATTTTTAATTTTTTTTTAATTTGGCGGATAACAAATTACACAGCTATAATTACGCAATTAATATATAGAATGTGGTTTTTATTATTTTATCAATTCAACTGATATTTATGACTATATAATAGGATTACTTTTTCTGTTAAAATGTATTAAAATTGAATAAATATATTTAAAGAGTCCTTGTTTTTATAAGGTAATTTATGCATGATTTCTTTTCTTTCTATTCTTTAATACCAAGTTTCCTGATACATACTATATATGTTTGGTTTGATATTTTTTAAAAGAAAATAAAAAATAAAGCTAAAAATATGTTTAGTTCAAATGTATGAAATATTTTTTAAAATACGCCCAAATCAAAAAATAAAAAACTGTTGTTTTCAATATTTTTGGTAAATAAACTATGTTTAGAGGTTAGTTAAAAAAATATTTTACCACTTTTTAAAGCAATTATAACAAATGTTCTACTATTTTTCAAAATTATTTTAAAATTAATTTTTTATACTAAACATGTATTTTAAACCTTAAAATTTGAAAAGGAAAACTATTTTAAAAAATTAAAAATATATGATATTTTCTAAAACAACTCATGGTCTAGTGAAAAATCACACTGCTACACTCTCATCATGTATCATATTAATTAAAATTAATTACAAATTTAATCTAACGAAATTTTGTATAAAAATAATATTTTATTTTTTCCCGCAATGTTTATTTTTATTTTCTTTACCATTACTTATTTATAAATTATCTTCTTTTCTTTCAAAATTTATGTTTTTTATTTTATTTTCTACCTTTATTTTATGTATTTTTTATTTTTTTTTATAAATTTTATAATTTTTAATTTCTTAAGATAATTTTTTTATGTTTTAAATGATAGGTAATTCAAGACACCTTTTGTCTTATCACCTAAAATTTTAAATTTATTGATATATTTATTAATAAAATATATTTTAACTTTGATCCAAATAAATTTATCATTTCTTTGGTATTAGAAAAAATAATAAATAACTAATTTAGTTTTTAAAATTATAATAGTAAATTAAGTTGGTCAATAAAATTAGCAAAATATTAAATTAATCATTCAAAGTGTATATCATAATAAATTTAGTTCATTAAATTATAATAGATTATTAAATTAATAATTTAAATAAAAAATAATAAGATTTTTAAAATGATAAATTATTAATTAATTTAATTTTTAAAATTATAATGCTTAATTAAATCGATCCTTCCATAAAATGGTGAGAGTTATATAAATAATTAATAAATTTACATAGTTGAATAAATAAATTTATATGATTAAAACAAAAATATTTAACAAATAATAATTTTAGTGACTATGAAAATTTAAAACGAAGAGACAAATTTAATAAATTTATATAAGTTTGTAATCAAAATATGTGAACAAATTTTGATTGAAAAAATTCGTAAAATTTAAAAATGAGAAAGTGAAAATTACAATTAACTAATTTTAATTTTATAGACAAATTTCACCGATTAATATAATTTTAAAAATTAAATTAATTTTAGATATTAATTTCATTGTCAATACAAAATTTAAATTAACTGAAAATGTATAATTTTAATTACCATTTTTATATTAATAATTTTATATACTAATTTAATTAATTATTATAAATTAAATTATTAAATTGGTAATTTATTATGGGAAAAATTACTTTTAAGTTTATCATTTGATTAGAGCATATAATATATCTTTTTGTTTTCTAATTTAATATAATTATGTTATTATTGTTTTAACCTTTACATCTTTATATTAGAACTTGATTTTGAAGGTTTAATTATTTATTTGGTTATTATATTTATACAGGTTTTATCTTTTAATTTCTATACGGACAATATTTTTTTAGTTTTGTTAAATAAAATCTAATACTTTTAACAACACTTGAATGTTTTATTCTCCTAATTTACACCGTGTTTATGTTTTGATCATTGTATTTGCATAATATTTTTTACATTTTAATTCACTTGTCTATAAATTACTCTTCTAGTCCCTGTAGGAGCAAAATATTTACAATTTAATATCTTTGCGTTTTACTTTACTTATTCTACAATTTTTTTATTTTAATAAAATAATTAATCTTTAAAAAACGATAATAATTGTGAATTAATGAAAAATTATACAAAAATTCACAAAAAAAAAATATAACCTTCACCACAAAATAAAAAATATGCAATATTCATGTGATTATTCATTTTGTATTTATTGTTTAGTTTAACAACTATTTTTTTCAAATATATTTAGTTTGATAAGTTAAAAATTACAAGCTTTCAAAAACTAACTTTACAAATTTATTAACTGATTAATTAATATAATATATATAAATATCATCAATTAATATTTTAATTATTGATTTATCATTATGATAATGAAATTTAATATTTACATTTATTTATATATATATATATATATAAAAGTAATTATTTTAATTAAATATAATTTGATCATGTAAAAATTATGTACATTCTTATCATATAAAATAAAAGATTAAAAATAACATTATTATTTGTAACTAACTTTGACTATACACATGACACATGATTTGGTATTGATTCACAATATTTAAGTGTTTTGTTCATTTATAATATGTGACATATTTTATTATGTATAAATAAAATATATTTCTTAATATACAACTAAATATTAATTTATTTGAAATGTAAAAATTATTAAAATAAACATACATATTTTAATAAAATATTTTTAATATTTTAAGTTAAAAGTCAAATATTAGTTGATATATTTAAGGTTTTGTTTGGTAGATTATAGATTATGAAAAAATATAAAAAAAGTGTATTGTTATTCGCTGGAGTAACAATAAATGTAGACAAAAATATAAAAAAAAAAATTACTCATGCAAAAATGAAATTAGATAAATGCATGGTTAATAAAAATTTTATTCTTATAAAATTTAAAATGAGTAATTTATAGATACATGGAATAAAATATAAATAAATATTATACACGTACAATGATCAAAATGTAAAAATAATATAAATATAAATATTAAAATAAAAACTATTGTTAATAACGTTAAAACATATAATTTTAAAGTTTAATGATTAAAACAAATAAAATTGTACAAATAAATAGATAAAATGAACAATTATACTATTTTTAAATTAAATACAAATTAAATAAAAGTTTGATATGACTTTAGTTCACAAAAGTCTCATACACAATGACATGCATTTGCTTTAAATTAATTTAGGAGTATGAATTAAATTTGAATATTTTAATTTCAATTTAATCTATTATGGTACCTGACTACATTAAGCTCACAGTTAACACGATCTAAACTTGTTCCATAAAATATATGACGTGCATTTTAAATTTTTGGTATGAATTAAAATTGAATGTTTTTTTCCTAATCCAATCATTGTCAATATGTACTTAACCTGGTTTTTTTTTTTTTTTTCCATACAATCTCGTTACATTTTTATGTAAACTTTAATTCTTACCTGGGGTATGTTTGATAAGTGAGAAAGAGGAAAGAAATAAGAAGAAATTATTTAGTTGTGTAAAAATACGCGGAAATAAACATAAAAGTTTTGTAATTAACATTTAAAGACTAAAATTTAAGGAACTTAAAAAAAATACAAGAATACAAATTATTGATTTCAGAAATTAGAATTTTTTTTTTAATATTTTCCGAAAAATAAAAAAATGTACACGTCCCAGAAACAAAATTGCATGAAACAATCCTATCTGATAATCCAGCCAGGCAGGTTGTGCATAGTTCAGAAATTTTAAAAATAGAAAAAAGAACTTTCATAATTTGCAGAAGACAGAGTCATAAAAACACAAACAAGCTCCTAAGGCAGGATAGAAATGGAAGTTCAGGATCGTAGACATGTTTACCCAACTCCACCCATAACCTAACCAACGAAATTATCGTAAATATATTTTAAATAATTATTATAAAATTCAAAAAATTATTCTAAATGATAATACATGCTTAAAAGATAATACAAGTATTTTTAAGATTTTACACTGTCAATAATAAAATAATTGTTTATTTTTATATAATCATTTAATTATAAATTATTATATATATTATCTTTTACGATAATTATTTTAATTCATACCGATAAAACATGTTTATTCAACTAATTTATACATAAATAACACATGCAGCAACCGTACATACGACAAATAAAAAAGCGAGGTGGAGTTTTTTCCTATTGACTCGGGTCGAATTAATCGGGTTGACCCATATCCGTGTCTAATTGTAACGAAACAGTTCTAAAACCCTTTCTTCCTCGAGCTTTGCTTGCACCAATTTTCCTAGGGTTTATCTGCCCTCAAATTTAGAGATTGAAAAATCAAAATAGAGTGAGTGGTCTCTCTTTCTCCGTTGCTTCTGCACATAATGAAGGTCAAAGTTATATCACGCTCCGTAGATGAGTTCACACGAGAACGAAGTCAAGACCTTCAGGTGATTCAATGCGCATGACCCTTCATCACTTGTGTTCTTCTAGTTTCTCAATTCAATTAAATTTACAATCTTTTACTTTTTCTAACGTTGCCCTTTTGATTTCGAAAAGAGGGTGTTCCGAAATTACGATCCCAGCCTTCGTCCTCAAGAAAAGGCGGTGGAGTACGTGCGCGCTGTTAATGCAGTGAAGTTGGATAAGGTCAGGTTTTCCCTTTTTGTGTGTTTTGATGTTTAGTAATCACTATTAATGAGTTTTTATTGTATGTGAAGTTTATCTGTTCCTTATTATGTTTTTTTTTTAATCTTTTGAGGATTTAGATTTTTGCAAGACCTTTCATAGGAGCATTGGATGGGCATATAGACGCTGTTTCTTGTATGACAAAGAACCCTAGTCAGTTGAAAGGGATATTCTCCGGTTCAATGGATGGAGGTACTTCATTTTTCTTTGTTTAGTCATGCCCTTGCAGCTTTATGTGTACTCTAGGAACTAGGAAGTGATAGCTGAATTATGGTATTGGTTTGGAGATGGAGAAGGTTGGAAGTGAAGGGGATGAATTTTGTTTTGCTATGTCGTGGTGGATTTTCAAAATATGTTGGGTTGGATTATGAATTTAAAATTCAGGAAGTAGTTACTTTTTGTCGGGAGGACTAGAAATGTTGTGGAGAAGGGGAGACTGTTATTTTAATATATTCACAGAATCCTATACTAGACAGCCAGAATTCTTCTGCCATAATAAGTGAGCAACTTGACAGTTGTCATCTTTATTGAAGATTGACTCTTGGTTATATGAGTAATGAGTAATCAACACTACTGTGACTTATCTATCCAACAATCACCCTTTAATGTTGGCAAAATTTGGCTGATTTCTATCAAGTTTTTCTGCTCTATGCAGCATTACACTTTTACTTGTCTTGAATTTTTGAAGTCTTGTCAAGTGCCGCAAGAATGTTTTATGCTTGCTGCATAACCATTTCTGATTATGAAACAGTTGTTTAATCTAGTATGGTTCTCTTTGTATAATACATTATATAGAATAACCAATCATAAAATATTTCCAGGCTAAAGTGATAAGAATTAAGAAATAATTGTATGGGAAATGTCTTACGCATCCATTCACTTTTACTATTCATCCAAATAATGTAACTCTATCCTCATATTTTTGGAGTCATTTTGGTTCTCTTTTTCATTGATTTTCCTTCTATATGGTGTTAGGTATTATGCATCATTGTATTACCCTTTTGTTGCACCTTAGGCTCAATCCACTGTACATTGTTATCTTCATTGTTTTGTGAGTTGAGTTGCATACATATCAAAAGGCCTGTAATGTCTGTCTTTGCTGTGTTTACAGATATTCGTCTCTGGGATTTAGCTTCAAGGTAATGAATTTTTTTCTTAATTTCTTTTTTTTCAAGAAGAAAAACAAAATTCTATCAGGAACTTGAATCAAGTGCATGATATTTAGCAGTCTCTTTGAAATGAAAAACATTTTTATGTATTACTCCGTCCATTTCTTTTTTTTCTGTCCATTTAGGGCTTAACACACAAATTAAGGAATGTAAAATTATTTTTAAATTTAAAGTTAAACTTCCTAGTATAACATTCACTGTTATTTCTCTCTTATTTATGATTAGTGTATAAAGTATATAAAAATTGGTTACAAGGCATAAATGAAAATATAGTAATTAATTTTGTCTTGAATTTCTAAGTGGACAGATTAAAAGAAATGGATGCAGTAGTATTTACTATTTAACAGTACCTGATTCCTGAGCTGCCACTTCTTTCTTTCCTTTCTGTTTACATTTTATGGACTATCATAGATAATAAGTATATCTCAAAAGAAGTAATAATTTCTGTCTTATTAGTTATGAATTAACCCTAGTTTGCTCTATCAAAAATGACTTGAGATTTTCTTATTATTTCTCTGGTTCAGGGTATATTGACTTTCTGAAGAATGGTAGTTATTGTATGATAAAATTATTTAATAATGCATCAAAATTATATGTATGGATAAGTAAAACATTGGTTATTGGCTTATGCACCAGCTTATTTAACTAAATTTTAAGCAGGGATAGGAGGTTGTTCATGTTACAAATTTTGGGACTATACTATATCTAATATTGTTCCTTGTTATATTTGAAATAAAAAGGCGGACAGTTTGTCAGTTTCCTGGTCACCAAGGTGCTGTACGAGGCTTGACAGCATCTACAGATGGACGCATTCTTGTGTCATGCGGAACTGATTGCACGTAAGAATCAACCTTTTCAATTTTTCCCCAGTATATCTAGCTCATATTTAGTCTTCAATGGCTAATTTTTCTGTTGTAACCTGGAATTTTTGTTCAGTATCAGACTCTGGAATGTTCCTACTACTACACTCATGGAGTCAGATGATTCAACTAAGAACACTGTTGAGGTGAAATATTGTGCTGGTATTTTTTTTACTTTTACTTTTTCATATACTAACTCACAATTTTATAAACCATTTTGGCTCTTGTGCAGCCAGCAAGTGTTTATGTTTGGAAGAATGCATTTTGGTAAGTTTTGGAGTGAATTAAGCTGGAGGAGGATTTTGAAGCTTGTTATTTTACTATGTTGTTATGTATACTGAACATTGTTTTACTTTCTTTAATTTTTAGGGGTGCTGATCATCAGTGGGATGGTGAGCTTTTTGCCACAGCTGGTGCTCAAGTAGATATATGGAATCACAACAGGTGTTGATATCAATTTGTGTTTGGTCTACATATTTTACTAGAATCACCATTAACTTTTCTAAATTTTGTTTGCTTCATGTTATTGTTACTTCCCTTCTGCAGGTCTCAGCCGATAAACAGTTTTGTATGGGGGACAGATACAGTAATTTCTGTCCGGTTTAATCCTGGAGAACCAAATCTATTGGCCGCCTCAGCTAGGTATGTGAAATTTGCCTGTAGGTCAAGAACAACAATATTGATCATATACAATTCAGTTTTTTTCCCATAGATATCCTGATATTTTTTGTTCTGTGGTTTTTTAGTGCTGAGCTCACTGAATTGTTTTTTTTTTTTCTCCATTATTGATCATTTCTACTGTCTTAGTGAGTTGATATTCCTGATTGTTTTAGTATCATATCTCAACGTTCCATTTAAGGTTAAAGCCCTGGTACTGTTGATTTGATTGAAACTGTAATTTAAATAGGTTCCTAAGTGTAAGAAAATGCCATTTTATATTTTTGTTGTTGGGTGAGGGTTGTAGACATTGGTCTTTATCTAGTAGTTCTTGGTTTTTGTTGAAATTATAGGGAAGAAGGAAATGAGAGAAATAGAGATTCTAAATAATATTCTCGTGTATAATGGTGTGATGAATATAATCCAAAAGACAAAGCACTAAGCTGTAATTATATGACTCTTGCCCCTAATTAAATCAAGAAACAGATCATGAAATAAAAACAATATGAAAACTAATCCCAAGAGATCATCTAAGATTCTCAAAGAAGGTTGCTAGCTAGCTGGCTAGTCTAACTGAATACAGTCACCGACAGAAAACACAACTATCTGTACAGTGTCATGATAGGAGACATGAGTGTTGTATCCTCTAGAAATTCTGACACTTCTCCTCTGGCTAAAGCTTACTAAGGTTTAGCTTGTTATAATTAGACATGCTAAAAATATAAACCAGTGGTAGGAAACAGGGCAAGACTGCATTTGGGACTAAACAGTAGAAATAGAGCCAGAGTCCACCTGGAACTGGAGATTGTGACCACATTGCATCTGAGAATGAGCTAATCTATGGAAAGAAAAACTGGAAGGGAGTCATTTTGATGTGGCAAGACAGCATGGAATGGACCCATTCTAAAGCAAAATAGATGAAATGGAGCTTGTCTATGGAAATTAAAGGCTGTAATGGATCCAAAATTCAGAATGATAGGCTAAAACTCTGAGGATAGACAGTTTGAGATGGAGCCAATTTATGGAAAGATGGGATGAAACAGAGTCATTCTGCATAAATAAGTTGGAATGATAGCTAATTTGCAGAAAATGGACTGAAGCAAAGTCATTCTATATAAATAATCTGGGACAATTGCAACAACGTGCAGAAGAATAAGAGCAATAAACTAAAACTCATTACAACATAACATGAAAAGGAGAGACTAGGAGCAAGCAAAGATGAATAAAACAAAACAAAAAATATCATTTGGTAGCAATCAAGTTCCTTGAACACAACACAACGGAATGGAGAAACTATTCTCAAGGTTTGTAACTTTAAAGGGGTTTAAGTAGGGAAGGAGGATATGAGAGGAATAGAGATTCTAGATATTATTCTCTTGTGTATAATAGTGCGGTGGATTTCTAGATATTATTCTAGATATTATACTGATAGTGGATTTCTAATTTTAATTAAATAAGGAAACCAATTAAGAAATATAAAAATATATGAAATTTATTCCTAAGGAATCATCTGTGATACTCTAAACTATTCTAATGATACTTTCATGGTGATGAGATATCTGCTATATATTCCATCAGTTATTAATCTAGAAAAAATATGTTAGTCTTCTTATTGATGAAAAGGAAATGAATATATAACAAAGGGACTACTTTATGTTTCTTTTGGTGTGCTGTATGCATTTTCTTGTTGAAGTTTTACTTATTTGGATTTTGAATAATGTTTACCTTAATCTACTCTATAAATCAGGAGAAATATTGGTTGACTTAAATGTACTTTTCTCTCTTGTATAAATTACCTGTTTTTTTTAACCTGTTTTCTTATTTTAGTGATCGGAGCATAATGCTGTATGATTTACGTATGGCTTCCCCAGTGAGGAAAATGATAATGATGGTAATTACTTATGATTTTTGTTATTTCCAGTCATCAATTTTATATTTACTGTTATGTGAGGTCCCTATTATTTTATTTGTTTCTTAATTGCACACACTGTTATATCATTGGACATTGGCACGTTTCTCAACAATATTATTACTGTTGAGTTGTTTCTTCCCCCCTATCAATTGGTTTCATTCCGAATATGCTCATGATTATACTAACTTTTACTTCATTGTGGCAGACCAAAACCAATTCTATATCTTGGAACCCAATGGAACCCATAAATTTTACAGCTGTAAGTTTATCAGATGAATTTATCCAATAGTTCTGAAGCTATTATTGTTTAGGGTTTTGGTTATGGCTAACATATAAAATATTGTTGGGGTGAGACGTCTTTTTTTGTAGTTGTAGCATGGTATCAATATTCCATAGTGATATTTTTATATTCTTATCGACACATTTCACTGCTGCACAGGCAAATGAAGATGGTAACTGCTATAGCTATGATGCTAGGAAGTTAGATGAAGCTAAATGTGTTCACAGGGATCATGTTTCTGCAGTGTAAGATGATTTTTCTTTAAATATTTTGTTTTTGGTAATTCTAGAATTTATCCTACCTGCATTTTTATATTTCATTGTACAGGATGGATATTGACTACTCACCAACTGGACGAGAATTTGTCACTGGATCTTATGATAGAACAGTTAGTTCCTTGAATTTTGTCTTTTGACGTTTGGTTTTACTAAGAATGATTTCATATCTATTAATGATTTCTCATTTGTAGGTGAGAATTTTCCAGTATAATGGTGGTCACAGCAAGGAGATTTATCATACTAAGAGAATGCAAAGGTTTACTTAATTTATATATGAAGCTGAAAATTCTATTGTGTTTGATTATTCGTGTCACTTTTCAACCAATGTAAAACTTGGATGTGTAACAACATCCTATTGCTGTTTTTGCCAAGTTCACTGAAAGATTTCTATTATTTTATGGTAGGCTAATTTTTATCTTTGTTTTGCAGGGTATTTTGTGCCAAGTTCAGTGGCGATGGAAGTTATGTGATTTCAGGAAGTGATGACACTAACCTTAGGCTTTGGAAGGCAAAAGCATCAGAGCAACTTGGAGTCGTAAGATTTCTTCCTTAGCTGTTGCATTGCTCAGATTTGAGTCAAATAATGGATGTGTCAAACCATACCCTCAGCATCATATGTCAAACCTTGGCTGTCACTTTAGTAGAGATAAGTGATAGACACCATCTAGTATAAGGGAAGGCCTACATTTTCTGTTCATGGTTCCAAGTTCCTGCTGAAGGATCAAAAGACAAGGTCATTCTAGGAGTAAAATTTGGAGGATTCAAATACATTTAATTTCGTTTAATTGATTTTCATTGTTGTGGATCATCTATGATTATGACCCTTAAATTATCATAATTGGGATGCTCGTATATCTGCCAATTTGTTATCTATTGGTTATCCTAATTATTTATATTCTTAGAGACTCTTCATTGATTGATCATTACATCTTTGTGATCATGCTACAGATTCTCCCAAGGGAACGGAAGAAGCACGAGTATCATGAGGCCATAAAGAAACGCTATAGACACCTCCCTGAAGTTAACCGAATTTTAAGGTAAGATTTGGTCAACCAATTTTTTAGGAAGCATTCCTGACAAACTTGTGTCATAAATTATATATTTTCTCAAAACAGTTAATGCCTTATGCTTATTGTTCCTTTCTTGTTTTGTTATGCTCAACAGACATAGGCATTTGCCAAGACCAATATTCAAAGCTTCTGCTTTAATGCGTGTTATGGCGGATGCCAAGAGAAGGAAGGAAGAGAAGAGGAAAGCTCACAGTGCTCCAGGGAGTATTACAACACAGCCATTGCGAAGACGAAGAATTATCAAAGAAGTGGAGTAAGGTTTTTCTGAGTCGGTTCCTAGAAAATCAAGCAAATATTTATGATCTGGCAACTATTATTATACTGATGTCAGCATGCTTTGAACGTCCCATGATAATCGTGGGTCGGATGTGCCTTTGTTCCTGCTTCATTTCTTAGGCCTGGTTGGTTAGCTGAGTTGCATCTTCCTACTACGTAGCAGATTTTGGTGAAATTAGTAGGTCATAGTTTTCTGATTCTTCTTCTAGTTCACTTCACTCCCAATGCAAGAAATTGTTACATTTTTTTTTTTTACTTCAATGTAGTGATTGCGACAGAAAATGGAACACAATGGCAGATCTTACTTCCTATAGTTGTAATAATTGTTATGTATTTTTTTTATGCTATATCTATTCTTTGGAGGTTTCTTCCAACTGAATTTAAGACACTACAACTTTAATTCCCCCTCCCTTTCCGTGGGTTACAAGTTAGAACTAAGAATTTAACACTAGATTTCAATACACATTTAAAGAGAACAATTAGAGGTGACAAAATAGGTTAATGGTATTTTTCTTATGTTGTGATGTCTTGTGGATTTCTACGTTAAATCAAATCTAATCAATATTATTTTTAATTAGTTATTCAAATAAAGGATATTTTAACTTTTCATAATTTCTATTTTTAATATTTAAAATTTCTTTAATCAACATTAAAACAAAATATTATATAATAATTTTAAGTTAATTTTTTATATTTTTATAATATAATTGTATATTACACATGATTTTTTTGGAAGGTACGAAATTTTATTGTGATGATTAATCTCACGTGTGATCCTTTCTATTATAATATTATTGGATATTTTCTTAATATACTCTTTATTATTAATGAATTCAATGGGAGTTTTGTTACAAAATATTGATGTATTTTGATTATTATTATTTAAAAAATTGTAAATAATAAATTTTGATAAGATAAAAACAAAATTTAAACCAGTTACAGTAAAGAGGTTAGATCTTGCACGAAGTTATTTATTTTGTTTAGAAATTCTATTTGTACCTCCATGATAAATTATGTAATGGTTAGAATATTAATAAACTTATTTTATCCTTAAATTGAAGTTTGAATTTGAAGGAACCAAATCTAACAATAAAGTATCTTTTCAAATTATTTTTTAATGTATTAAATAAATATGATAAAAAAGAATAAACATATAAAATTCCAAAATGTAATTAGAAGATAGGTAATATATTGATCAGAAGAAGATATGTAATATTTTTCTCCAACCTTATCGTGCAGTGTAAGATGAGAAGAAAAACAAAAGAGAAAAAATAGAATAAATAATTTTTATATAAGAAATAAATAACTAATTCATTGAGACTAATAAAAAATAATTAAATTAATTAATAATACCAATTTAAATTTTGCTTAAAAAATATTCATAAAATTAAATAATTTAAGTATATTTAGTAACATGTAATTTAAGAAATAATTTTTTTCGCCAATGAATATGGTAAATATTTTGAAACATAAAAATTGCTACAAATAAAAATTTCCTGCTAAAATTTAATTTAAACAAAATGATATGAACTTATACAAGAAATAATTGAATATATCTATTCCGAGGTAATTTTTCAATGCGTCTTCGGATGGAGTGAATATGCAAGTTGTTAGGTGTTCTCTAACGAGTGGTGGTGATTTTTGATGATGACAGGACTTACAAAACTAGCGTAAATATTCCGACACTCAAGCGTGTAAGGCTAGTAGAGACCTGTTAGACTGAGAAAGTGAGACCAGACCAAACCTGAGATATAGATTGTGTGGCAACTTCTGCACTGGATCCTTAACAACATCATAAATAGATTTCATAATCAATTAACAATATAAAACAAAATTAACAATTAATATATTTTAAATTAATTCTTTATTTTTAGAATTAAAATAAAACAATACATGCATTTATTTGTTATACAAGAAATGATAGTAATAATCTTTATTAAACTTTTTTAAATAATCTTTATCATTGATTGAAATTAATGTATTGAATATCACAATTTTATATGTTTTAATAAATTTTAATCAATATTAAGAAAAATATGGTAAAAAATACTAATATATTATCAGTGTTCCTCTTATATAAAGAAGCCGCAGAAGTAGTATAAAAGATCACGACGAATAAATAAACACAATTATTTTAGTTTAATTAGTAATTTTTAAAAATTTAAATATACAACTATTAAATATTTGAAAAAAGAATTTGTGGCATCTTACACAGTTGAAATCGTACCACCTTCGTCAATGGTTTAAGAAAAAAAAAAGTAGTGTAAAAGAAAGTAGGAGAAGATCAAAATGATTAAGATGAAATTGAAGCAGCACCAGTGGAACAAAGTTGTGGCTTCAGAGGGTGATGTTACGGGGCACGACTTTATCTGCCAAAACTACATAAAAATAAAAGTTTTAAAATATAGCCCAAACTTATAAAGGGGATTCTTCGAAAACGGATTTGCTAAACAAATTTGAATTTGAAATCCTTTATGATTCTTCCAACGTAACCAGCTCAGCAGTTATGTGCTTCTTTCCGTCTTTCTATCCTTTTTATTCTCTTCCCTTCCTTATTGTTGTTCTGATGAATTTATTATCTACTCCTTTTTCAGTTGTGTGCTTCATTGACAAAGCAAAATTCTGTTAACACCACCATATGACATTGACTTCAATTTTTTGATGTGTGTTTGTGTCGGTTTTATGTTAATTAAGAAGAAAAGATAAAGAAAACTCCAGAATGTCACGTCACAAAGGTATATCTTGTTTATTTTCTTTCTGCTAAAGGTGATTTGTATTTGATGGCTACTCCTAATCTCTCAAGCGACACTTTGTACTCTGGTCAACAATTTCCTCATAATTGAGTGGCCCATGCAAGACTTTAAGATTTAGGATTTCTTACAATCATTTATATTATATATCTTTTTTCATGCTATGAGTTGTTATATTGTGTTTGAATACGTCTTTCAAAGTCAATGACACATGTACTAAGCTCACAAGCAGTTGACTACGGTGATTTAAATTCTTTATGAACATTATTTTGAGAATTGATGCATATGAAAAAAATTATTAAAAAATAATTTATTTATGAGTGTCAATGTATCTTTTAGAAAAAATTAAAAAAAATATATTAAATAGGACATGTTTACCTTCCTCATTAAATTCGAAAGATTAATAATTTTCCTATCGATGTCATTGTTTGCTAAATAGAATGTCTAATAGATACGTAAAATTTACTTGTTTTCAAGTTTGAGTTTTTTTGGTAACACATAAACATTAAAATATAATTACAAAACATTCATAATGTAAAATCACTATTATTTAATTATATATTATTATAAATAGTAATTTTGTTAATTTTTATAATAATTATTTTAAAATATATTTTAAAAAATAATTTCTAATTTTTAACTAATTAAACTCATAAAAAATGGTTGGCTTTAGGCATGAATACAACATCCCTTTCTTCTTATTGCGTGTCTTAAACACCTTACGTTAGAGGTGACTGAAATTGTAACATCAATTCTGCACTTGCTCTTCAGAAACGCAGAAATAAGTTGAGATCTCCATTAACAATCCATCTTTTCCCTGTTTAGGATGCAAATTGCCAAGGTTGACTAATAAGCTAACTCTATGTGTGTCTCTTATTGTGATTCTAGCATATGTCATATAAGAAACAAAGATGTCGTGGGAGGGATATAATATTTTTTCAAAAAAGATATATACTATAGCTCACACCAATACTTATATTAGGTTGGTTAATTTTGACAAAATTTTACATGGTCAAGTAACACTATTTCAGTTACCAACATTTAAGGATTTTTTCATGATGTCCAGTATTATTTGTAAATTGATACTAAAAGTCCACTCGAGTGTTAATGGATTTTTGTTTAGAAGAAGTTAAAAATCTCAATGCCTAATCGAGATACTGCTTTTAGATAACCTTGTTTTTGGTGAGAGAAGCCAAAATGTTTTGAGTGAAATAGCATGCTCCGGGTAGAAGTGAAAACTTACACGAAAGTAGCACAATCAAATTTGTTTCTATGTTGAATGGTTTCATTTCGCCAAGAGGAAAAATCTGCGGGAACAACAGACAATTCTTTGGAAAGAGGAACTCTGTGAATTGCTTGTTGCATAAAATTAGTTAGTAATGGGTACTTGGCAAAAGCATGTTTTATGAGAACAATATTTAGAGAATTTTTTATGGACATTGGATTATGCTCTTATGCCATTCCAAATAAAAAATAAAAATGGAGGAGCATATATAATTTCATCAACTTTGATGACCTTCATTATCAACTAGGTACCTACCTCCTCTTGAAGTTTCAAGATGCTGCTACCATTTAAGTAGAAAAAAGTGGAAAAACGTATCTTCAACGTGCTCCCCAACAAGTTGTCTGAGTCGGATATTATGTCTTTCTAGCACAGAAAATCTAAAGATGAGATTTGAGGGTGAAATAGCTTTCCATCCCCTTTTGCTTCCATTTTATATTAATTTGCACATTTTCTGTCTAGTTAGTAGCTATGTAAGAAAGCTCAATGTGTTGATAGGATGATGAAAGATTTTTGAGAAGAAAGAAGTAAAAGAGAAGAGAGAATGAATAAGTAGAGAAGAAAATATTATAAAGACATTTGTTCTTCATAACATATTTATCTTGTCTAAAACAAAAAATTGATAAATCATTTCAACTTTTTAATGGTCATATTATTTTTTCAATTTTTTTATATAGATCTTGTCATCTCAGGAGATTTTTTTTTTGTGTGTGTGAGTTCCACTAAACTTTTCTCTCATCTCGATTTCCTTTTTTTTTTTTAAATAAAAAGTTTCATTCTCTCTTACATTTTTTTTTCTTGCCTTCTTTCTCTCTTAAAAAACCACCATAAGGCTGTCAAATAAGATGTTTGAGTTTATATGCTTCAAAACTTTAGGTCATAGACCTAATTTATAGGTCACAAAACTGTTTGCAGATTACAGACAATCCCCTTTTGAGATTAAAGACAGACATCCACTTTATTCCGATGAAACAGGTGGTTCAAAAGAGAAAAACTGCCAAGTGCCAACGTTCTTGAAGCTAAACTAGCACATGCCCAAGTCTAGAATTGGATGTCATCTTAATTAATGTCACATATTTTGATCTTCCACCAGGATGCTTGCACCTACTATGTAACAGAGAGAGAAAAAGAGAGTAAAGCACGAGCTACTTTAAATAAAAAAATTAATTATACTAATGAAAATAACACTTTAGAAAACATCTATTACTCCTAAGAATCAAGTGAATTTAACAAATATACTAATGAAAATAACACTTTAGACTTAACCAATTAATCCTTTTGCCGGAAAGTAATTCTATATGATGTGTTGGGCACCATATAATTGGTCCCAACTTTATGGCTATATTGCTGCTGGCTAAGAGAAATGTCACAGGATTGTTGGTTACCACTGTCCAATTATTAGGACCAGAAAAGGAAGGAGGCATGGTTGTAAAATGCTTTTTCTTTAGTCCTGGCTTTCGAAATTCCTAATTTTCAGTGCCACTTCTACAAATTTACAATGATGATCACACTTCTAATGGCAGAGAAGACCCTTTTTTTTTTTCTACTTTTGTCTTCTTTTTATGCGGTGCAGTTACTATAACAAATGAACCTAGCAGATCGTTTGCTTTTCAGGCAAGTTGTTATTTATAGATAGCATGCAAAGATTCTTTTCTGAAAATTTGGCAATTAATTCAGAACAAAACACGAGCATTATGATTTTTCTTCTATCATTTTAGCATTATTTGCTTGGATGTAAAGCTAAAAAGTCTGCTACAGCATGAACAATACCATCACTCATATATGCATTTCTTGGCCGTCCAAACTTTGGAATAAAATAATTTGTTTGGTTGGCCAACATGAGCACATTTTACTTTGGCATTGCTCTATTAATTTCCCACCTATATTTTACTCCTGCAATAATTAGGCTCATGCTTCTTCAGCTCATTTTTACTCAAAATAGTACAACATACTGCAACACCTCCTCTTTCTATTATATCAGATAGATTTGTTATTGATTTATTTAAAATAAACTCTAATACTATATTATAATTTAAGTTTAAACATAATTTAATCTCAGAAAACCAAAGTATGAGGTAAATGTTGTCCTCACACGTATTGTATTTTGAAAATATTATATGTGAGATATCCAGGCATGTATGTATACACATTGTAAGTAGTGTTTGATGATTCCTCCGGGTGTAAAGAGTGTATGATGAAGGGAACTCTTTATTATTTTTTGGCTTATTGAATGTCATGTCAAATAGAAGACAAACAGAACATAAATGTTTGCTTTGGTGGAAGGAATAAAAAGGATGGCGATTTATATTCGCAGCGTATGAATCGAATTTGAAAAAGAGATAAAAGTGACTCAAGTTGCGATTTAAGTACTGGATAACTAGATTATGTGCAGATGTATTGTCTTATTTATTTAAGGAAACAGTCCTAATAATTTTTTATAACAAAGAGAGATAGAGGGTGTAACTTGATGAGAGAATAGAAAATGGTGAAACATATTGTAAAAGATGTAACTCTTTATTTAATTCATTCTTGTACTATTCAATAAATATATATAAGAGATGAAATTTACTAAGCTTGATATGATTCGCAAATAATAAAGAATATACATTAATAATATGTTAAAATATACATTGTGTATTCCTACATTTTGGTATACCTAAAAATACTTGCTTTTGTCATTCCTACGTTTAGTTGAGTCCTTTTATGCTATCACATCTACTCAGCTTTTACCTTCAAATTATATCAAATAGAGAACTATTATGTATTTGTGACCATATCTCTATTAAATATTAATAATTGCTCGTTGACTTTTTTTTTTTTAGAAAAAAAGTCGAACTGGAAGGTAATGCAATTGGCCAACGGGAAATCATCATTTTAATAAAAACTAATAAATACATTGTTCTTGAGGTATTCTAAAGGAACTTTATAAATATTTATTATTTTAAAATACAAGATATTTTTAATGTGTTTTCTCTTTGAAATTCTTCCTCCCAAATGAAGGTAAGATTCGAATCTACTGTTATAATTTGTCAATCATACAAGTTAACGCCTTTAAAATTTTAAAACATAACTTACAATGCAATTTTAGAACATAAGATTATGAAGGATTATTCAGTTACCCTAGGAGATTTTACTATGAAATTAAACATGCGCAGTTGATTAAAATAAATGTCAGCAATGAGGATGAGAGGAAGAAATGAGTTGAGTTAACTTCATCTTTATTTCTATTAAATTAAAAATTTTAATAAATCATTTTTTACTCAAATTTCACATTATTAAGATAAAAATATATACGATAAATTTGAGTAAATTTGATTTTTTTTAACATAATATATTAATATTATATATATAGTTAAATATAAAATAAAAAACATAAAACATAAAATATAAATTAAAATATATTTTAAAATAAATAATATTGTTATAAATATAATATTATGTTATCAAAATATTATTTATTAATTGTTTTTATTATTATTAATACATAATTACTCAAAAACTTATACTTTAAAAAAATATAAATACTAATTTAGGTAGAGACAAACTAAACCATAATATGACCTCTTCCTTATCAAGTTTATTTATAAAACTCGAATTTATTAAAATCAATTTCGGACCAGACCATATAAGTGAGATGAGTAAGATGATACTCAATCTAGATTAGCAACATTATTTGATATTTTGTTTATGACACTATTTTTTATTGAATAAAATTTGTGTAAGTTTTACTAAATGTGCAGGTCTTTGAGATTTTGTTTATAACACACTATTTTTTATTGATTAAAATTTGTGTAAGTTTTGTGCAAGTTTTATTTTTTTATTGGGTGAGATTCACATAAATTTCAATTAATATGTATTAAAAAAATTATTACTATCCTCTTTATTTTGTAATACTAATATAAAGATGCAGAGGATACTGATGTTGTCAAATAATAAATTACTAAAATTGTGATTATATTTAACACGGATATTAAATATATAGTTTTATCTATGTTGGTTTACGTGCTTAACTATATTGGGTTCCCGAATGTGCTTAAACCCTAAAGTAACTAACAAAAATATGACGCAACTTAAGATTACTCGTTAAGTCAATGCCAAATTGCCAGCAGTAACAAACATAAGTTATTAGTTAAATCGGGATAATATTTAATGAAGTCTGAGAAATTTGTTTGAGCTTATGAAAATAATTAATGATTTTTAAGTTCTTTTTTAGTTTATTTTAATAAATTTCTTGATATATTTTATCAAAAGAAATTAGTAACCAATCATTAGAGAGAATATAAAGGACGATTGAATTACAGAAAATAAGCAGCATGTTAGAAATACATGGAGAATATAAGAAAAAAATTATAATTTACGATAATTAATAAATTTAATTAATTATTATTTAATTATATTAATTTCATTTAATAATAAATATATATTTTTAAATTATTCTTCATTAGAACTTGATATAAAAAATAAAATAAAATAAAATAAAACCATTAAAAACATAATTTCTAATGAAAGATATTTTAGAAATAACTTTATTAAATAAAATAAAATTAGTTAAATTTTATTTATATTTAAATCCAACATTCAAGTTTTTTTTTAAATAATAGATTGGAAAAGAGCAAAAGCAAACATTACATAATTTCATATTATTTGTGAATAAAATTTTACTTTAAAAATTTTATGATCAAATGTGTAGTATAAATTCTCATGCTAACTAAATGCAAAATCAATTAGTTCCCGACTTAAAAACAATCGAATACATTATTAAATAAAATACTTAATTAGTAGAAAAAATATTATTAAAACAATTTCTCTAAAAATAATCAACAAATTCTTTAACATATATTAATTATCAAGTAAACCAATATTTAGTGATTAGATACGGTATAATTTTTTATATAATTATTATAAAAGTTAATAATCTCATCCCAGGTGATTAGATAGTTTATTTTGATTGTCACCTAACATGATAATCCAAAAAACATTTAATTAAACAATTGATAGTTAAATCAAGCGAAGTTGTTGAAAGGAAATTTAAAAATATGGATAGTAAGTTGGTAAGAAGAAGAAAATAGTGTCCTAATAGTAGAAGAAGTTGACAGTTATTATGAATACCTGCAAACTGTGTGTCTGTCCTTTTACCCGGCAAAAACCTTCGGAATTCAAAGCAGAAAGGCAAGAAAGAGAAAATTTTGCATACACACAGTCCTCTAAGTTGAACTCCATGCGTGCAAACACAGCACAACACTTACGTTTTTCTTTTCTCTCTCTGTCTCCAATCCACCCCTTACCTGATATTCTCCTCTTGAGAAGATTCCCTCCTCGCCCACCTCACAACCCATCTTTCTGCCTTTCTCTTCATTGCTTTCCAAGCCAAGAATCTCTTTGATTCCTCTCTTCCTCTCTTTTTCAACCACTATTAACTCTCTTCTCCAATGCCCCTTCTTCTCCATCTTTCTCTCTCTCTCTCTGTCATTTTCATTTCTTTCCCTCACCTTCTCACCTAACATTGGCTTTTCATCCTTATGGCTCCTTCTTCAGATGTCAACCATCTTTCTCATCCTTGCATATATGGTATCCACTGTTTTCTCTCTCTTTCTCTTTCTAGTCATCAAAATTTGAGCTTTATGTACACCTCTATTCAAAGAGATTCCTTTACAGATTTTACTCAACTTCATGGAAGAAAATTTTGACTTTGCAGAATCAACAAGGACCCCATGAAGCTGTTATTTGAGCTTTAAGTTTTTATGTTGATTTTACTAATGGGTATTCTCAAAGTTTCGGAATTTACTTTGGATATGGTTCCACAAAAGTTTTATATATATATATATATAGACCATGGTGTTTTTTCTGGTTTGGGACTTGAATTTTTGAACTTCTAGAGGTTCTGATTTAACCTATTAAATAGTGGAAATTTTGGTGACAAGCAGGGGATTATGTTTCTTCTCGCTCGGAGAGAAAGTCTGGTTTCATGAAATGGCTTAGTAAGCTTTTCAAAGGCGGGTCCAATAGAGGAAGAGGTGGTCGTCATCTGCATGACCCAGCAGAGGAAAGCATGGTTTGGGGTGCTCCATCTAGAGCCTTGGTAAAGTCTGCTTTCTTCAATTCTGACTACTATTCTTGCCCTTGTTATAGATATTATTATCAATTTAATTAAAATGTATTAATACTATAAAAGTTTATTTATGCAATCATGAATTTAATCAAATATTTTTATGCATTAAGTTGATTGACTTTATAATAATTATTTTAAAACTTATATCTATTGACCATGTTAAAACTGTGTATGAAAATTAAACTGTATTATTATTGCTTTGTTTAAATTAAAAAATGCAATTAGTTAACCAATGTAGTTTACTTTTGGACCGAATACTTGGTGATCCTATATGTCATCAACCATAATGTAACTTAGTCAAAAGCATTATTTACTTTACTACTTTTGCTTGTTTGGTTGATTAGAAAGCCTCTTGATCTCATCAAATGAAGTGAAACTCAGTATTTGGACTACATCTCATCTCAAAGGCACTTCTTTGAATTTTATATAATTAGTTTTTTTCCCAAAGATTTTATTCAACAATGATAGGTTGGTAACTTAATTTCACATGTTACATTCCCTTGGTACTTAGTGGCTTCTTCTCTTTCTACCAATACATAAATTATTTTGTAGTTCGGTCAATCTGAGTTATTATTGGTTATTGCAATGAGGGTGCACATTTAAGAATAGAACATTTTCATTAATTTCATGATTTAAATAATGATTTGAAATATATAGACAAGGGAAATCAATTATATAAATCTTGGACAGGCAAATATTAGTATGATCGTGCTTCATTAATCATTGTAGATATAGTTATATATCTAATATCTCTGGGATGACATCTCACGCCGTGCACCAGCAAATTACACCATATGCATTGTGCTGCATTATATGAGTGATAACAGCATTTTTTTCACTAATTTTCTGAAGCCTACATCACATCATTGTCCTTCTGGAGATTATTCAGCTTCTGAAAGCAGAAATTATTCAGCTTCTAAAGCAGAAATTTTTTATTTACTTCCAATGTTCTATAGAATTTCTTTGATCCTTATATTGTAGTGTGTCCACTTCAATGTGTTCTTCTCAACTAAGATGGCAGGGAAAGCAAAATGTCAAAATTCATAACTAGATATTCAATAATTATTTTGGATTTATTTACTGTCACAAATATAATTGAGGTTAAGATTTTTGAATAATGCTCCTGATGTAATAATTAGGATGATCGTGCTAGAGCTCAGAAGGAGAAAGAGGATCTTGGTCATGCAATGTCACTTTCTTCAGCCGATGATTTAAAGAGACCAAACGGTTGGTACATGATTTTCAAAAAAGTGCTTGTTATCTAGTTATTCTACATCTTTCTGATCAAAGATTAAAGTTTTGTTTCCATTAGCCCATCGAGGATATAGTTGGGGAGAAGATCCTGGTGATGATTACTCAAAGGCACTTCAGGATACCCTTAACTCATCAGCACACCCTCCATTTGCCCCTACACCATTTTATCCCCACGAATATAGGTAAAATCTCTCCTAAATCTTGTATTCAATAGGTGAATGCCAGACATTCAAGTGCTTCCAATTTGGTTCATACTCCATAGTAAGGTGGTTGAGGTTTGTTATATGGGCCAGTGCTAGTGGAAATCACTTTTTTTTTTCTTTTTCTTTTTCCTCATGGTCAGAAGTCAAGATATTTTGACTCTATGTCTGCATGAATGTCTCTATATTATCTAACTAATTGAATTATTGTTGTTGACTAAATACTTTCATGTTTACTTCACATCAGTATATGAATAAATGATGGTCCTGCAGCATTATTTCTTGCTTGTTTCAATGAATCAAGTTACAAAAGGAATCAGAATCTGTTTCTTCTAAACAAATTTAAAAAGTGAAAAAGAAACTTGCAGCATGTGCTTGGGGGGGCTAAAATTCTATGTAAATATCTAAGCAAAAGGAAGTTCCATTTACAAACTGATAATGTGTAGTTTGCCATTGAACAGAAGAATATGTGGTGGCTGCAACCAAGAGATTATGTATGGAAATTGTTTGGGCTGCATGGATACTTACTTTCATCCAAACTGCTTTCGCTGTCACTCTTGCCGTTACCCCATTACAGAGCGTGAGGTAGTTTGATCCTCTTTGATTTTTTTAGGGGATGTTGAGATCATCAATTACCTTTTTAATCCATCTCTTACTGTTTTCTTTTTTCTGTTGATCCAAGTTTTCCTTGTCAGGGAAGCATCCATATCACAAGTCCTGTTTTAAAGAGTTGACTCACCCAAAATGTGAAGTTTGCTTCCAATTTGTAAGATTATTTCTGACTTCCCTTATTCAAACTGTTCTGATTTACTATTAATTTGCTCTGATTAAGGTTATTAAATTTCAGTTTGTTTCATATACCTTAAATAGGACTAGGGCATTAGATTGTTTTTGTTAGAGGAACCAAATATTATTCTAGTTTTCTAATATTACCTCTGTTCTATCAATTAGCCCATCATCTTCACATTTAATAAGGAGCTATATCTAATGATTTATTTATTTATTTTAATTTCAGATTCCTATAAATGCTGCTGGTTTGATTGAGTATAGGTGCCACCCCTTTTGGTCCCAAAAGTATTGTCCATCTCATGAATATGATAATACAGCTCGCTGCTGTAGTTGTGAAAGATTGGAGGTAATAATTTAAGCACTTTCAGACTATTGAATGATTAGTATTTTCAGAACAGGTAAAGAATACCCCTTTTTTTCTGAATCTTTTGTTTGTTACTGTTATATTTCCCTTGAAGCCTCGGAACATAAAATACTATAGACTAGAAGATGGACGGAGTTTGTGTTTAGAGTGCATGGAATCTGCTATAACGGATACTGGTGACTGCCAGCCCCTTTACCATTCTATCAGAGATTACTACGAAGGAATGCAGATGAGAATAGATCAGCAAATTCCCATGCTTCTCGTTGAGAGAGAAGCACTTAATGAAGCTATTGAAGGGGAAAAGAATGTATGGAAAACTCCCTTCTTTCTTTTAGTGAAATAATAATTAGTCCAATTCTTCTAACTCTAGGTGGTTTCTGCCAGGGTTTTCACCACTTACCAGAAACAAGGGGCTTATGCCTTTCAGAAGAGCAGACTGTCACCAGTGTATGATATTAAAAACATTTAGTTTTTGTTTGATTATTATTTGGAATCCATTGTGAATGAGCATGAGTTTACTATTATTTGTCAGATAAATTTTACTACTTTATGATTATATGTTGTTTCAGATACATAGAAGACCAAGAATTGGAGGGCATCGACTAATAGGGATGAGAACTCAACCTCAAAAACTGACTAGAAAATGTGAAGTTACAGCAATTCTTGTTCTATATGGTCTTCCTAGGTAACTAGTGGACAATGGAATCTATGCTTTTTCCCCCCTTCCAATTACAGCTGATTGATTCCCTTTTGAATATAACTGTGAGTTCAGATATTTTTCCAACACTCATAAGACAGTACCAATGACAGACTATAATGTTACTTTTTTCTTATTGATGATGTTCAAACTTCATTATAGGAGTTCTCATATTTGAATGGGATGCAGGTTACTCACAGGTGCTATACTTGCCCATGAGTTGATGCATGGCTGGCTACGCCTTAAAGGTATATTTTGATCTTTATCGTATTCAACTTTTCAGCATTCATGACCTTTCATCTCATTCATTCATCTTGAACTAAGCAGGTTACCGCAACCTTAATCCTGAAGTAGAGGAAGGCATTTGTCAGGTTCTTTCGTATATGTGGCTTGAGTCAGAAGTAATGCCAAGCGTTCAAAGCATGCCATCAACGTCCACAGCTGCTTCTTCTTCCTCCTCCTCCTCAAAGAAAGGTGCAAAGTCTCAAGTTGAAAATAAATTGGGCGAATTTTTCAAGAATCAGATTGCCAATGATTCTTCCCCAGCTTATGGTGGTGGCTTTAGAGCTGCTAATGAAGCTGTTAATAAATATGGGTTGCGTTCTACACTTGAGCATATTCGTTTCACTGGTGTTTTCCCATTGTAATAAGAACCGTGTTCTCTAAGTAGGGATATAAGTGCTTGGTTTTCATTTTCTTTGGTTCCACAAGTGACGGACCAGGATCGATTCAAAGTAAAGACAGAAGCAGATTGGACAACTTCTGCTATTTGGGTCCTATGAGGTTGTCCAAGTCTAGTTTGACAAAAAAAATAAATAAATGCATGACTAGTTCGTATTCAACAACTGTTTATTTCCCTTGACCAAAAAATAAAGTACTGTTATTTCTTTATGCATTTAACTATTATTTAGTAATAAATGAAGTTGACAATGCTGAGCAACATGCTTTTACAATATTTCAACTTAATAGCAAATGAGTTTCTTCAGTAATTCCAATAGAAGTGACTTCGCATATTACGACATTTTGAAAACAATATTTGCAGAAAATATCCTCTAGAAAATGATTTCTTTAATAAATATCAGAATGGCCCCTATAACAAGTCAAGAGTCATCGATGATATTATCATTTGCTAATTGCAAAATGTAAAACAATGGACTCCAATTCATCGTCTTAACTGACAAAAATAAAGTGTTAATGTAACCATTACTATAGGAAGAATGTGTCACTCTAAGATAACACTACTGCACAGCAGGATACCTCTTCACTTGCTGATAATCACGTGAGCAATTCGATATAGCTTCTTTTCGGCCTTTTTTTTTTTTTTTTTTAAAAGAAAACCAAACATAATTTTAGAAAAACTCTTAAAATTAGAAGGACCATTTTTTACTGAAGAAAAAAAAAATTCTATACAAGCTGATTAAAAGAGCCGCTGCTTCTCTATTCTTAGTTTCTTCCTTTATTTTAAAAGTATTTTTTAAACTAAAACAATCATAAAATTAACACATACATTTAACTTTGTTAGAATCAGAGTGTAAAGGTTCCAGTTCCACAATACAAATATGAAATTCTATTCTAGTGTGAGATTAACAAGGGCATGAACTCGCGAACTAAATTTGGCTAGCTTTTATGTGTGGTGGTCCCAAGTTCTTATCAAACTTCAATTATGAAAGTATTATTTTTAACTCCAGATAAAAATAAGTCGGGCCATCAGCAACCAGTTGCAGATTTATGGCTATAGGTCATTCACTTCCCCTTTTTCTGGGTGCAAAGATAAGCTAGGCCACATGAGAGAATACATGACGATAACAACTTAATATTAAATGTTATGCAGGTCACTGTACATGCAAAAATGCAATCCCCACGGGAGCATTACAAAATTCCCACATGAGGACCAGTGAAATAAAATGAACTTCAATTGGTAAATCGTAAATTTAACTCTAACCCTTATGTATGGGTAAATAACTTCATCCATTTACTCCTTGTATATCATCAGACTCCAAAGTTGATGGGTGTAATTAAGCATTAGCAATATCTGCTAAAAGCATCTTCAACGTCTCGTAAGTCATAAAACAGATACCTACACCAGGCACCACCTTATAATATTCGGGCAAAATTCCTCTGTAAAGACCCCGCACGCCTTCTGTCCGGATTATGTGCCTAAACATACCATAGATGCCTGTTGTATACACCCGGGCGCGCCCACCAGCCCCCTCAAGTTGCTTCCTCCGCCTCACAAGATCCAAGGGAAACGTTGCTGCATATAGAATAACAGATGAATTGAACTAAAACCACTAGACAACAGAAATTCAATTTTACATCAGATCGTTAATCTTTTGAGACATGACAGTGCATCATCAAAGGTGGTAAGATGATTAATTGACTGAAGTGAAAAATCAATTCAAAAACAAGAAATGAAATCAAAATCAATTATATTTGAAATCAATAACCTATGTGTTGTAGACAAAATAGGAGTTTCTTATTGTAGTGATCCTGTGTCTTTGTCAAAGTTGCAAACCTGCACTTCAACATTATAGGCTATTCTAAAGATAACTGCAGTAAACATATTATTGATACCGTGTGGCTCTACTGAATTTGTGATCAATTGACAACAACAAATTTACAGATGCCAAGTCTATCTTAACATGGTGGCTGCAGCATTTAACAAATCCAAACATGTAAAAGCATTACCTGCAGAATTTGCATCAAAAGGTAAGAGGCTAAGTAAAATACAGCCTTACCTGAACATATAATTGTTGTAGCAGAGAGGCAGAGAACCTTTATGACACAATTGATAAAAGGGCACTACTAAAGTTTTGTATGCATGGGGTTAGTCTCTATCTGTATAATAGAGTTTTGGCACACAAAATCCATCCCCCAATCAGTAAGATTTAGTTTTTCTTCCATGTAAAGAACAGTAGTTCATTGCTGAGAATTTCATTTATCAATTTCTTTTATCATAAACAACTATATTACAATTTGTTACCATAATTTCCATCATCCAGATTATGCTGAAAGCAATATACTATTAAAGCAGTAAGAACAAATTCTTTAGAAACACATCAACAAGGGCTGAAGGATTCTGGTACCCATCCAAACATCAGGTGAAGGTAGCCTAAGTGAGAAGCATACCTCAAAGAGGACACCTCTCACATTTGTTAACTGAGGGAATCATATTGGTTCATCCAAGTAATGCCACCCCATGATGGAATCCACTGCATAGCTTGGGGAGACATGTCATAGAACAAAGCTTAGGAGGATGATTACTTGAGCAAGATCTTTGGACAAAAATAAAGTTACAGAGAGACAAGAAAAGGGTCTTTTTGTTGTCTTCCTTACTAAATTGTCATATGCCCGATAAAATAACAACTCCAACCTGGTCTCTGGTTCTAGGGGTCAGTCTGGTTAGATACTTGGTGCAGTTCCTGCACCAAACTCTCTTTCTCTGCATCAAAAGCATAGTAAACCACTATAGACATTAACTTCTTTGATGTTCTTGGTTTGTGCAAATTCAATAGTTTGATTAAAGGATTCTTAACTGCAATTGAGCATTTGATACAACAAAACTAAATTGAGTGCCCTGATGCTACTACACAGATGTAGGAAAAAGATAAAATACCAAAAGTATGTTCATAACCCCATTTGGAAGGAACATCAAAAGCAAACTATCAATACTACTTATCTGACAAGGAACATCAAGAGTTCAAGTTATCAAGAATATTTATACAAGAAAGAACATAAAAAACACAAGTTACAATTCTTCCTTTTGACTGCTCACCTGTTGATGATGCAATGCCTGAAAGACTGCCACAGGCCAGACTAACGACGACAGTTGAATCATTGGATCTGATGTGTACATATAAGTAATATTAATATAATACTATCTGTGATTATACATGAAATAGAGGGAATATTAGAGGTTACATCAAACTGCTGAATTAATTTGTGGACTGATTACCTATTCGACTGCCAAAAAGATCTCAAGGTTTCATACACAGAGAAGCTGATGGCTATACTTGGTCCTACAGTCTGCATTAGCGCCAGAGAGATGTAGCTAATTTACACACAAAAGAATATAGTCTTCGTGTAATGTTAAATTGATCATAACACCATACCAAGAGTGTAGTTCCAAGTCCCTTATAAAGGCCAAATATTCCCTCTTCCTTGCTAATTGTGTGTAAAGTATGCCAGATACCTCTGTAGTAGGTAAAATTTGTCTGAAAAATTTTAACAATGCTAATTGTTAAGAATTAAAAATACAAATACAAGGATCTTTAACCACCAGCTGTGCATGAACAGTTAATCAAATTTAAGCAGACATCTCCGCTGGATGATCTGATTTCAAAATAAGACAATTTCAAGGTCAGGGTCATGCCAGGCTCCAAGCAAAGAGACTAAGATCACATAGAAGGACTAATAATGCAACTAATTATAATGGGGGTGAGGTTGAAATTAAATTGACCTGGATGGTAACTCAGGAACATATCATTGGACGATTATGGCAAATCATCAAAGCTAGAACAGAGATGGAGACAAATATAGCAGAGGCAGGAAAGAGCTACACAAAACAAAATCAAGCATATTTGATCTTACCTGTGCGGCGAGCCTCGTTCTCACAAGATCCAAGGGATAAGTAGATGTAGCAGCAGTTATTCCTGCCAGGCCACCACCAACAAAATGTACGCAAAGGTCTGAACTAACATTATCCCTATGACTTTGCAGTGCGGGAACCATCTTTAGCAACTGCTCATATACAACACCATTAAACACAAATCAATCCGAGAACAAGAGAGTACTGATTAAATCATAAATGCAAATTTCTTACTTCTCAACAACATAATCAAAAGAAAACAAAAACTGTATCATAGCATTAATAACCTCACCTTCTTGTAGTGCTCGTACGAATAAAAGTTAACCGAAGAATAAGGTAACCGGTGAGCAATGGTAACCAGGTTCCCTTTCCAGAAAGCCCTAAACCCCTCTTCATGGATAATTCGCGAAGCCTCGTTCCATATGCTGGCTTTTCTCAAAGTCGCAACGTTGGAATGCATTCCCTGAATCTGAAAACATTTTCACATTTCCACAAAATGTAAGGCTTAACAGAATCATAACCTAAACCTAAACCCTCGCTCTCTCTTTGTTGTTTGAAATTTTAATTTCAACATTCCAATAAGTTACGTTAGAACCAAAACGCTGAAGAAACAATTTGTTTTTTATAAAATTGAAATAAAATTAAAAAAAAAAAAATTGGAACCTGAAAGAGGATGGTGAGTCGCGCAAGCGGCGCCGTACACGTCTTGCTTAACGCGCCGGCGACTCCTCCGGCGAGAAGCTGCGAAACAGTCCCAATCTGCTGCGGCGGCGGCTGCACCAACTTCCGTACACCACCACCGTCCACGGCCACGCCAACCCTAGCCTCCATTTGCATCTCCGAGTTCCGATTTTTCACCTTTTCTATTTTCTCTATCACCACTTTCTCTAACTAACCGAATTAAACCTTAACCTACTTCACTATCAGAAAAAGAAGGATTCGCAACTATGCATCGAGCATTTCTTCTCTCTGCGTGTTCTTTTCACTTTGTTTTCGTTCTGCGCAGTTTCAAACGAGGAAGCGTTCTTCTTCACTTTCTCAGGTCGGCGACGTCGTTTCCGCGATCCGGCTCGAGTAAAACGGTGGCGTATAGGCAGGGAGGGTTCACGGGAAAAACTAAAGCAGCATGGGTTTTATGCGGTGCGGTGGGTTGCAGGGTGATTTCGTAGTTCGTGTCGATATTTGAAAAAGCAACGATGATGCTTGGGTGTGTTTTTGTTGAAAGGAGAGTTAGTGTGGAAGCGGGTGCAGGGGATAGTTTCCGCTGGCGAATATGAGGTACTTCTTTGGGGAATATGCGTTGCCTTCAAATTAAGTTGAGAAGGCGCATTAGACAGCTGTAGATAATAAGGTTAGGGCAACGTCGGTTAAGCCAAGCGTCCTATCAAATAGAGACACGTGTCATGGGGTTTGAAGTAAAACATTCATTTATTACAAGAAACCCGACCTATTTCCTTGCCTATTCTTTTTGTTCCAAACTTTCACTTGAAATCTTCTTGAACAAAACCCACTTCTATGGTTTTGTGTCAGGTTTTGAAGTTGATAATGAAAATATATAGAACTATTTAAACTATATAAAGTATAAACATTTACTAATTTTCTCTTTGTTTTCTGGGAACGTGCCATTGAATTCTTATCCCGCGCTCCATACGTATAACGTACTTACTACGCTTAAAATGTTGAACACATACAAGTTATAAAAACACATGGTTGATTTTTATGGACACAATCTCTGATTTAGTAAAAGTATGATCAACAGATTCTACCAAAAAAAAAGTGCTCCCATTTCCCACGGCCACGAAGGGAATTCAAGTTTTATTAATGAATTAAATATATTAAAAGACTTTGTAAATATAATCACTTTTGTTTTTAGTTTTTATATTGTTTTTTATATTTTAAGTTGCTATTTGTTTTGGTTTTTGTCGTAAATTTGTCATTAATAGCAATGTAGTTTACATCTCTAAAAGATAGAGATTTTTAGGTTATGGCGGGATATAATTAAAACAAGTGGTGATGAATAATAGATTAACAAAATTAAGGATTAAAAAGAAAAAAAGAGGGTATTTACACATACCTAACGTTTATTGATTATAAGACAGTACATGTCCGTGTTGATAATTCCTGGATGAAGACATATACTTGTAAGTTAATAACGAATGATGAAATATGCTTTTAGTAGGGACTAACTAATGCATTTAGTAGGAAAGCGATTTGATTTGTGACTCTTTATTATTTAATATTCATTGGCTTTTCGTAGCCTTTGCGGTTGCACCGATTGGTCATGTAGCTTTTCATGACTGCGTTACACGCCCGGAGAAGAATCTCCCATTAATTTTCAAATCAAAGAAAGTGAAAAGGAAATTGTTAAATGAAAATTATTAGAATTAATATTATGTACCACACATAATTTACACTATTATTTGTTTAAAAACAATAATTTTAACTGCACTTTCATTTGAATTGTAAATTATTTAAAGTTTTTTTAGTCAACTAATTTATTTTTTCTAAATTAAGTAATTTTTATTATGAAGTCTTTAAATTGTTATTTTTATTTAAATATTTGAATTTTATGGTAGATAGATGTAAATCATTTTGAAAATTTTAAGATTAGTAATTTTATGAAAACTTAATAAAGTTTGAATGATTCTATAAGATGTGAAATTAAAATTTAAATAAATAGATTTGATATTATTTTTTTTATTTATTGGTTAGGTAATTTTTCGGTAATTTTTTTTTTAAATTTAATCGCTTTGATTTGTGAAAATTTTAAGTAAAATAATTTGAGGATTTTAATTAAAAAAGTTGAATAACAAAACTAATTCTTTACTTTATTTCAAAAGAATATAGACTTAATTGTCTTGAACATTTTAAAGAACCAAAATTGTATACAATCAAAATTTAAAAAAAAACACTAAAAGTATAATTAAATTAAAATTATAAAATTATCTTATTAAAATTTATTAAATAATGTAATAATTAGTATAACTTATTTAGTATATATAATTTCATCATTCTCCTATCTACAATATTACACACACGTTTATACATAATTACATATCACTACTATTTATTTTTTGCAAAATTTCTCACAGAATTTTTTTTGCAGATTTAAGTCCACCCAAAAAAAATTTGGACAATTTTTTCTTTCAAATTTCGGGATCCACAACAAATTTTCTTCCAATTTTTTTTTTCACAACATACAATATTTTGTAGCTATTTTTTTTCGTAAAAAAAAAAGAAACTGCTGCAATAATAAGTAAATGTTAAGTTTCATGCAGATATAAATGCGCAAGAAATAACCAAACTTTTGCTAAATTTGCTATAAAAATTGCTGAAATTTCCCATGAAAAAAAAGAAATGGACAAATTCTAGTAGTGATATATATCGTTTTACAATTATACAGTAACTCCAATTATAAATCTTGAGTATAGCTCCATTTTAATATTTGAAATTTGAAAGCGTATGCACAGTTAAATAGTCTTTTGAATAAGGAATTTTTAAATAAATCTTTAAAATTCTCAATTATTTCATCCAAGTTTTAAAAACTTAACAACTTAATGTTATTTTGATATGTAAATACGTGTTAATATTATTATTTAAGTTATACAATTTTTTAAATTATAGACTAATATATTGATAGATTATCCATTCAGATATTTATTTCAATTATTTTTAGCTCCAAAAATTATGCGACAATGCCACACATTTTCATAGACTAAAATAATAGTGTTATAAGCTTTTACTATCTTATTTATTCTCACTTTTTAAACATTCCTGGGTTCTATTGTTGTCAATTGCCACTTAAGATGTACAAATATGTGCAAAACTATAATGCATTTATTGAAATTATTGCGGGTTTTTATATATGCAACCAACTTAGTATGAAAAATAACATTTGTGATTTCTAAGTGTCACCAAACAGAACAGCTATGGAAGGGTCCCGTCCGTAACGGACAATGTGAATCAAACAAGCAGTGAAGTGGTCATATATTGCTGCTTGACCCATACACCATATTTCGATACATTATATGTGTTACACCAAACGTTGACTATTCATGCTGTTTGGTGAATCTAAAAAGACATCTCCCAAATTATAGTGGTGATTTTGTACTAAACATTATCCATTACTTTCACGTGCTCTAATTCCCTAGGCTCCGTGTCTAGTGAGAATTGGTTGATGAAGAACTAAATACGATGCAATTAAGAAGCCCAATTGTTGCGTTGAATCTTTCATCTTGTGGTCCTTGTGTTAGGATGTTTTCTTCTTGTTGGTTGGGGCAGGATTTTCACATGGGTCTGTGTAATCTAGAAATTGGGCCAATACCAGGCTTTCTCACCTTATGGTTTGCTTCTAATGGTGGAGCATGCAAGCATGTTCATCTCTTCCACGATGGGTTTCCATATTCTCACTCGTGCATGGATGAATCAGTTGAAGCCCGCCAAAATACTAGTTACCACACAGTTAGACCTTAAATTGTCCAACAGTATAGATTAATTAAATTTATTTGATATGGGCAATACTATTGTATTTATTTATTTAGACAAGTACTAGTATTTTAGTAATTGCAATGATAAATATTTTTTATATAACTAAAATTTATAATAAATAGATATTTCTAAATATATAAATTATACTATAACTAAATTTTGTAATACATAAATATTTTTAAATATATAAATTATATTTTAAATTTATAATGAATCATTTATATTGTGATACAAATTTATTTTTAACTATTGATAATTTTTTTTAAAAATATTAAAATTCAATTTAGTAATAAAGATGCAAATAATAGATGGAAAGAGATAAAATGTTTAGGATTAAAAAATATCAAAAAATGCTCTAAAAAAAAAAATCTTTTAGGTCCTAAAATTTTCTCATTTAAGACTTATAGTATGATAACTCCAATTAAGAATAGAAATAAATCAAAAAACCCGATAAGCATCTATGGCATAATCTACATTAGGCTGTTCCTAAATTAGACTTTTTATGAAATAAATTATTAACTTTCATAAAAACCTATTTAGTTTAAAAGGTTAAGTTTAAAAAATCTTTTAAGCTTAATCAGATGATTTATTTAAATAAATATAAATAATATTTTTTTGTTAATATTATTATTATATTAAATTTATTATAATGTATTAAAATTATATACTTATTTTTAAAATATTAAACATATTGATCAAACAAAAGGTAAAGCTTATAGAGTTATGAGATCATACATTTATGTCTTGATTAATGACTTTATTATAAAATAGACTTTTAAATAAATTATTATAAATGTTAGATTAGACATAAAAACAAGCTTATATCATATTAATGTAAAGGTTAGATTAGGCATAAA
This sequence comes from Mucuna pruriens, assembly GCA_025330945.1. Lineage (NCBI taxonomy): Eukaryota > Viridiplantae > Streptophyta > Magnoliopsida > Fabales > Fabaceae > Mucuna > Mucuna pruriens. The sequence continues at coordinate 7,334,627 of JAENHJ010000324.1, read as the reverse complement.
GATGAGTATTCTTATGATGTTAGTTTAAGTCTAAAATAAAAAAAAACTAACTCACAAAATGAAGGTTATCTTCCACTTATATATACTATTCTAACACTATCAATAATTAATGTAAAATTTGAGTTTTTTTTCAATACACTTCTCATGTCTGGTGTGTGAATAATATAATAGGTAGTCTAATAATAAATTTAAAATAAATATTATATCATCTTATAATTTAAGCTTTAAACCTAAACCTAACACAATCTTAAAAGTTAATTTATAAAATGAGAGTTCTCTCTTACTTATATATTATTCAAACATTATCTCCCATCAACATTACTATTTTTTCTAATAGATATGAGTTATTATTTATTGAACTATGATACTCACTAGTGTTAAGTATTTGTGTGTTCTCTTCTGAGGTAAATAGTAAAAGTGATTGAATGCTGTGGGAACCATACAACTTAAATAAATTTTTAATTTTTGCTAATTTATTTTTGCTTTTGATTTGATTGTGGGATCTAGCATGCTTAATGAAATAGGTTGATAGGAATCACTGATATATGTGTCTAATTTAAAGGTGAAGAGTGAAACTGAAAGCCCCGATATCTGTAAGGAGGAAGCAAGAGAGAAATAATAATGCCAATGCCAATGACTCTGGGAGTTTTCCTCATCCTTCTTCCATGTTTTGCTTGCATCATGTAGCTTGACATATGAGAGCAATCAAAGTAGCTATCCTTACTAACCATGTAAGGTGGAAAAAAGGAAACTGAAAACAATTTGGACTGCAATTTAATTAGACAAGGCTCATCTCCATATAAGGAAGTAATAATTAATTTGACTTGTAAATTGAACATGGACAGCAGTGAAGTTATATTTTGCCTTAGCTTGCTTATCAAACAGAGAATTCCTGAGTTAAAGTTGACTATCAAAATTCAAAAGCATTGGTGGTTGGAGAATATTTTTGACTGCTATGTGGATAATATAGATTTGACAATCACATAAAATTTTCCTTGTTCTTGAATTTAGCATGATGAGGAAAGCCCTTGAAGATTAGGCTACTCAAAGATGGAATCTCAGTTAGCTACTCAAAGATAGCAAAATCAAGATATTTCAATATTTGGCTACTCTGAAATCAATGAACAATAGTTGATTTTTTTTTTTGGCCTATTCTGAACCTACAAGGAACATATGTGTCTATTAATATAATATGTTTTGTTGAGAATAGGAGCAAATTAACTGACGCACTAGAGTTACAATATTAAAGACTAAACTCCACTAGACTTCTAAGATCCTAACTCCGAGTGGCATGCATTTCATGAACCAGTTAACGCCAAAGCAAAGAACATGAATTGTTAACACGTCATATTCATTTTCAATTGAGATTGTTGAAGACTAGAAATATCTGCCTCCCACGTCTTACAGAAAAAAAATAAAAAAACCTGAGAAAAGGTAGCAATTAACTAGCAACTATTCATCATGTCATGTGTTTTCAAATAACAAAATTTCTTTGCTTTTCCCCTCCTTTTCTTTCTACACAGTAATCCTGTTAATTAGAGCAACAACTTCTATTTTCCACATTACCTGACATATTTGAGACATTTATGGTAGTTCCTTGGGGAAGGCCAGTAGAGGAAGTGGCCTCTTGTGCTGCCAGTGCCTTTTTACTTATAATGTGATATATATCAAACAAAATGGTTTGGAATGCCTTCTCCACATTGTATGCCTCCAATGCTGAGGTCTCTAGAAAGGAAAGACTTTCCTTCTCAGCCAAATTTTGAGCATCTTCAGTAGACACTGCTCTCAGATGATTGAGGTCAGATTTGTTTCCAGCCATCATGATCACAATGTTGGAGTCTGCATGGTCCCTTAGTTCACGAAGCCACCTCTGCACATTGTCAAATGTTTGCCTCTTGGTTATGTCGTACACCAACAAGGCACCAACAGCTCCTCTATAATACGCACTAGTGATGGCTCTGTACCTCTCTTGCCCTGCAGTGTCCCATATTTGTGCTTTTACAGTCTTCCCCTCCACCTGCATAAACATGCATGTTTCCATGGAATTAAATCTTTTCATGCAGGTGACAATAGAAATACTAACTAGCTAGACACCAACTTTGTCTAAGAGCTCAAAAATATATTAGCAATGGAAATTTAATTTCTTCATTTTCTTCACGCAAGCAAATCATCAAACATTAAAAAGTTCTTACTCGCTTCATCTCTTGACATTTCTGCTGATCTTACTTATCTCAACTCTCAAACCACATGCATATCACTCTTATCATACAGAGAAAAAATTATTTCTATTCTTTGGGAGGAATTCTTACATACTATTATATTTTCTTTGCAATATTTTTTTTTTGGTATAAAATCTTATATGTTCTTACATGGGGTTACAACATGGCAGTACCCCATCTCTTTTTCACAGGTACTAGTCTATAGGATGAGTTGCAACTATTTATTAACTATTGTTCAATGGAGAAAATATTTAAATAATCTGCAGTTCTTCAACCTTCGGATTTGCTCTCAATTCAATCCATAATGTATGAATTGTTAAGAAATGCACTTCATCCACAAGCTTATAAATTTCATAGCCTCCTTAATCAAGTGGTTGGATTCTTGTTACCTATTCTTCTAACTAAACAAATTAAATTCAGCACATTGGAAGAATGAATCGTGCTACACTACAGGTACAAAAACAAGTGTTAAAAAAAATGAAACAAAATTAGATAGAATAAAAAATACATGCACCCTATAATAATCCAATTAGGTAAATTATTAACTTCTAAAATAATTATTTTCCTGATAGTATGATAAAAACCTATTGTTAACAATTTCCCAATTAGAGAAGGGAACAGCGTCCGTAGGAGTGAGACACAGATTGGATTTTTAACAACTTCCCCACTAATTAGAATCTAAATATCTAATGACATCTGTCCTCATCCCAAACTTTTGACATATTAATATTGTAAACTATCAACTAGTGCTAATTTTCTGAAATTCCTTGCAGGTACCACGTTTTCTTTCCTGGTCACACAAAATCCCTATATCGGGCTGGTTCTTCTGTGGTCTATATTGGGCTTGTTGGCCCAATAACATAGTAAAAGTCAACAAAACTCATAAAATTATTCATGAACTTTCACCCAATACAATGGAAGTTCTCTTGACATCTGAGAGACCAGTTTATTGATAACATTTAAACAATAGGGTGCATAATTCTAAAATTACATAATAATTTTCCATTATAGTGGAGAACCATTCCTGAATGAGGCAAAGAGTGTGAAAGCAACAAAAAAAGAAATAACCACAAATCCAAAAATAAAAAATAAAATAAAATTGAAGAAGATTGTAAATAAAAAGCAACCTGCAATGTTCTGGTAGCGAATTCAACCCCAATGGTAGACTTAGATTCCAAGCAAAACTCGTTTCGCGTAAATCTGGAAAGGATGTTAGATTTTCCGACCCCCGAGTCCCCGATCAAAACGACCTTGAAGAGGTAGTCGTATTCGTGGTCCACTTTGTACGCCATGCAAAATGATGGAACGCAGAATCAAAGTTTGTGGGTGGTTAGAGGGATCGAAGATTCAAACTTTGGCGGAGGAGTGAGGAACAAGGAACAGAGAGAGAGAAGAGAAGAAAGGGCACATTGCAAGGCCAACAATGAATGTGAGCAGAAACAAAATTAACGGATGAGAAACCCACTTTGAATGGACTTTCATGTGGGATTCCAACGCCCAACAAAATCGCAACGTGTTTTTCTTTTTAATTATTACTTATTAATTTATTCATTTTCAAATTGCATCAAGGATTTATTTTATGTTATATATATATATATATATACCCTAAAAGTTCTACATTGCTAATGTAAAATTTACCAGTCGCAATCTGCGTCCTTCACGAATCACGATCATGATCCACTGCGAGTTTGAAATTGCAATTATAGCTTTCATATTCTGATTTTTAACGTTTCGATAATTATAATTAAGATTGCTCGGCTCGTATTTATTCCTAAGAAACGTTATGGCATCTGCAATTTAAACTTTAATTTAATCTATATGCATGTGTATAACAAACGTTTTTAAGCGCATATAATAATGTAGTTAATACGATGATGAAGCCATTGAGCTAAGAGTGTTTTTGCTCGAATTTAAGTTTCTAACTCTAAATTCAAGAGGTTTAATTTTTCGGTGGTCTAAAAATATTTATTAATTTTTCTAGTAATATTATTTTTATTTTCACTAATATTAATTAATTTTTTTTGTTTTTTAGTGTGAAATTTTTTTTCATTTATTTATCTTAAATCAAACATAGTTATATTTGTCGAGACTAATTAAGTTTATTTTTTATCTTCTACTTTATTTTTATTTCTCAAATTTTCACTCATTTTACTCCCATCTGAGTGCACGGCAAAATTTTGCCATGTTTTTACATGTTTGGTCGTGATAAGTTAAAATCATGTTTGTTTTACGAATTAAGTACAAAAAACTTTTGTTTGATAAATTTTATTATGAAGTGACGGTTTAAATAAAGTTTTCTAAACATGAATATTTTACATCAATCTAAAATTTTAATAAAATTACCTTTTTGAAAATAATTAAAATTACTCAAATTCAAATTTATAGAAGCGTGACCAAACACATTTTATCCTCATTTCCTGTAACTTTCTTTTCCATTCTTCTTGCTTATCTCTTTTCCAAACATACCATTGATATTAATTACTATTGTATCATCATTATTTTATAATCGAGGTTTGATTAGAAAATGAATTACCAAATCCCTTAACAAATGGTTCATCCAACACAAGTACACCATGAAACTAGTTTACCTATTTTTCTTTAATACTAGTGGATTTTGAGTTACCTATTTAACGGAAACAATATGATTCCTCTTGAACAGAATTTCCTCCACAAAATGGAAATGGGATGTGTTTAATATCTGAGCGCTAACCCATAGATCAATGGTCACATGGGCCCAAGGTGTGAGTTTTATAAGGGGAGGCCCAAAGCAAGTGATATGAATTACAAATTCAAGTCGACTAAATTAGGCTCAAGGGGATAGTTGTATTATACGGATGGGCTTTCTGGAACATATTGGACTGCATGTAGCCATTGTCGGGGAAGAGTTGAAGCCTTTCGAATATTGGTTCTTGGAACATTTCTCAGATTGTTATCGAGATAAACCCAAGTATCTTCAGAGACAATGCTACGATCATGTATTTGTACGAGTATTTGTTAAATAGGTATTTATCAATTTTAGATATATTTGTAAGTATTTGTAAACAAAATAAAAATTAAATAAAACTAAAATAAAAGTTTTTGAAACATATATTTATATTAATCAAATTAATAATTTTGAAAATATATATTTGTACTTAAAATAAATTATTTTAATTTATTTTATATTGATTAAAAATAATTAAATAATTCTTAAAATATGTATCAGTGTGTTCGAGTGTCTTAGTATCCGTTCCCATCCCATTAATAAATGAATATCCATTTAATTATTTTTTGAGTTTTATATGTGAATATTTATGGTACGAACTTTTTTATTCTACATCTATGTATGGATGAAGATAATCTTTTCATCTTATGAGTTAATTTTTGGGATTAAGTTAAATCTAAATTTAAAATTTAAAATTGTATCAAAGTCTATTCTAATAAATATTGTAGGATTTATCATGTTACTTGTTAGAGGATCATGTGTAAATATTTAGTCAAACAAATTATAAAACATCACACTTGATATGTCTCATTTACAACATGAAAGATATGCATGAGAGATCCCATTATTAATAATATATGAAAGACAACTCTCGAATATTTAGTTAATTTTTGAGATTGATTTATATTTAGATTCATATTATATTATATTAAAATTTATTTTAAATATGAAAACCATCATATCATCTACATAATAAATTTAATAATAATGAATATGAAAAAATTATCATGAAAAATTCAATTCTTACGTTGGATTAAAAATAATAAGATAATGTATAATAAGTTATTTTTTTATGTTGAAATCCAAATTCTAATAACGGTTATTCCCTAATATCTTTGCCACTACCGTGATTAATAATAAGATTACCCGTATATTTCCTTCTGTTTAGGTTCTATAAAAAATGTTATTAGCCTCTTTCAGGAGGCTAATGTGGAAAAAAGGAAACATAGTCCTTAAGGAGACCTGATATCCTCCTCAATGAGCATATCTAGTTCCGCTTGAAGAAGGCCCATGCTGCTTATTTGCTTCTCCTTCTTAGAAACCCGTAGCTTTTGTATTTTTCTTTTGTTTGTTTTCTTTAATGCAATCTTAAGTAATGTCAGTTTAGGTACTGCTGGCTAAGTACACAAAAAATTGCTCCATGTCTTTATGTAAGCTTTTGACAAGTTAAAGCAATTATGTTTTCTTTCGATTATGGCAATTCTGTACCTTCGTCTTTCGTATAAATTTCCTAAGATGAATAAATCAATTGGTCTGTTCTGCTCCCCCTTTTTGTTTCTGCATTTTGTACTTGTGCACTCTTTCACTTTTAACAACAAAGGGGCACCAATCGACTAGCCATGTGAATTTGTATAGCCACGCATCTATGATAGAAGACAAAGGTCTTCCGTGGATTGTGCCTAGGAGACAAGAGAGGACATTCCAAAACTTCTACCAATAAATTGTATTGAACTCTACTTTTTATTCCATAACCTATACGTCACACAAATGGAAAAGTTGTGGAAAATAGACCCATGTGCATCATGCAGCCTCATATAATTTCAAAATTTCTAGCTTTCTCAATACAATCCCCCCACTCCAATGAGGTTGAAGTACTTTCTAGATTTACCAAAAATCTACTGATATCACGTTTATTAATAATATGATTATAATAATATATATAAATAGAGAATAATTTTTTATTTATAAATTAATTTTTAAAATTGAGTTAAATTTAAATTTTAAGATGATATTGATTAAAATATATTTTAATATTATTGTTATTGAATTTATTAATTCATATGTTATTGTTTCGATTAAAAATTTCACATTAATAAGTAATATAATTAAAATAATATATATAAGTAAGATATTATTAGTATTTAAGGTTGAAATAGTTAAAAAAATTACTCTTTGCAGTTGTCACTTTGACTTTTTTATTTGGTATGGTTATTCCACGACATTTCTAGCCTTTAAGGGGAGCAAAAAAATTAAATTAAATTGCTCCCATAAATTTGAAACCCAATAGCACAGTTATTGATGCAACTTGCCAGCAAAAAGGGAACTTCATATCTGTTAAGCTTTCATGCCATGGTTAAATTCGAGCAGCACATGTTCTGAACATGACATGTGATAATCTTTTCCTTCTCAAAATCAATTAATCCAAAAGCTGCAGCCTTAAATTTATAGTAAATGGAATATTATTTTGCTTCTGATATCAAGTTTGGTTGCATGCTTAAACTCTAATATGATTCTCTGGGCTATAATAATCTGGAAAACTGTTTGGAGGTAGTTGCAGGCTAATGCAAATGTAGCTTCTTTGCTATGTGTAGGTTAGGAATTAATTAGCTTATCAAGATTCTTTTAGAACACAAATATGCTTCTGTTAGGAATATTTTCAAGAATACAAATAGGTGCACTTATTGGGTCCGGGGAAGTTATTGCCTTTTTCTGTTTTGTTTTTTTATTGAGGGGAAGTCATTGTCTGATTCCCATGCAATTAAGACCATTTTTCTAATATTAATTAGTGTCCAAGTAAGTTTTACAGTGAAATCCAAAATATTTTATTTTTTCTACGTTGTGGTTACTTGCTTGAAAAAAGGGAAAATGTCATAGAAAATATGTTTTAACCTCCAAATTAACCCCGTATCCAATCAGGTCTTAAAAGCAAAAAGATTAACTATTCTTTTGGTATTCATCGCATGTTTGAATCGAACATTCAAAACTCAAATATAAAATTACTCGTTAAATTAGAATAATTTCCTACTAGATGATTTATGCGCTTAATAATGTTTCATATTTGGGACATGTAATAACCTTTTGTTAGATTAATAAGCTTTTCAATAATTTTGGCTACCTTTTTCTTTTCATAAATATTTATAAAATTTTAAAATATTTTTCTTACTTAAGATTTATAATAAGTAAATAAATATAAAAATTTTACATGATTTTATCATATCAAAATTTATGAGAGGTCCATTCTCTTAATTTAATATACAAGAGTAGAATAGCTGGGATTTAGAATAAAATGGAAAAAGTTTAATGTAGAAGAAATTTTAAAATAATTAATTTGAGAGTAAAAATAATTAAAATTTGAGGAGAAAAATTAAATTAAATTAAACAAACAAATTTAGAAATAAGTATTTTTGAAAGTATAAGCAACTGAAATTTAAAAAGAAAAGGTAACATAAAATATAATCAATAATTCAAACATTAAATATTGAGCCAAGTAACAATAAATATTCACGTATTAAAAAGAAGAAGTATAACAAGAAATCATTTTATTTGAAAGGTAAAGATATTATTTTATTATATACGAGTAAGAGTAATAATATAAAGTCGAGAACTAATAACTGAAATAAGTTTTAATGTTTTGTTAATCTTATATTTTCTATAGCATGCATAATAACAACCATACTTTATAAAATTTATTTGAAATTTAAAAATAATCTGATTGACAAGACAATGACAAATAAAACCAGTAAAATAAAGTAATTAAAAAGAGATAATATTGGCTAATTTCTTTAGCATACATAATGTGCTATTATTTTAACTTTTTTGAGTAAATTTAGTCTCTATTTTAAAATTTTCAAAATTTATCAATTTTTTACTAAATTTTTAAGAGCTTTTAAAATTATTTTATATACTAAATTTATCATAAATATTTAAATAAAAACTAACAATTTAATAATTCCAAGTAAAAATTAATAACAAAATTAAATTATGTAATTTTATAATAAAAAGCTTAAAGTTCAATCTAAATTAAAAATATGAAAACTACAGGTAAGCATATAATTATTTTCCCATGCAGCCATGAGGCTCCTGCACATGCATAGCGATCATTTGACTTGCTTGTCTTCTTCCACTAGTTATGTCTGTCAGGTAGGTGAAGAAATAAAAATGTAAAATCGTGTAAATTGTGTCAAGGTTGTCCTAAGATTGCAACAATTGTTTTTGTCTATTCTGTTGGTATGATACTTTGGCACACCTTAACCCTTGAAAAATGAAAAGAGATGGGAAACTGAATTAGGGTTTAGTGACGTAAACAGATCAACCAAACGTAATCACAAACTGGGGGATTCTTGCATAATTAAGTCTTCTACTCTTCTTCAAGCTTTCACTTTATTGAAAGCATAACGAAGTACCCACGGTCTAAATATTATCTTAATTAAAATTAGTGATAGTGATATATTGTTTTGACTCATTTTGTTTATAACAACATATGATCATATAAATAAATTTATGTTCACATTTGATTTTTGTAATAGGGTTGATAACTTATGAGTAAATTACGATGGTAACCCTGATTTGATTTAACTATTAAGGAGTGACCGTGGGAGGAGTTTGTTTCGGTCTACATATGGATATAGACTTCTGTTAAAATTTGTTTGAATCTATATTCAACCTGATAAATTAGGAAAAAAGTCGGATCAATCTAATTTACTATCGTGATATATTAATTTTAAATTTTTTATAATTAAATCGAATAATGAAAAAACATAAAATTTAAATTAAAGTATATTTTATAATATATTTTAAAATAAATAATACTATTATAAATATAAGACCATATTATACAAAATATTATTTATTAAATAATAAATGTATTAATATATATTTATTTTAAAACTTAAATTAAAAAAACATAAAAATTAGTTCAAATTCTCATCTTTAAAATATACTAAATTTAAAATTTAAAACCTAACTTCATCCAAACTAACCTTGTATCAGTCAATCATGACAACTTGATTGGTCGGCCAGAGCGACTAGGTTTGGTCTTGTGCTAGAAAAGAAAGAAACGTATCAGATGGTGGATTTTGGAACGCGCTGTTTTGTTCCTGTCACACTTTGTCTTTTTATCCAGAACATTAGACATAGAAGACAAAAAGTTAGAAACTGACAGAGGAGAAAATTAGAAAGACCTGTATATATGTGTTAAAGAAGGACACATAGAAAATGACCTTTTTCAATGGAAAGATAATTGAGTTTCTAAACATAATCGAACCAAATCATATACACCCATGCTAGCTGCTTATTAAAACTCTAACACAGAATTTTACAGAGTTATTTAATATATTACTTCAATTTTGTGAAAAGATAATCCCACGTGTAAATGTCAGCTGTTGTAGAAACGATGGTGCTAAAGCTACTAAAAAAATGCTAGTCCAATACATTTTTTATTTGATTTAATTGTATAAATAATAAAAAATAAAATGGTTGCACAACTGTTAGATTTTTTTGTGAAATAATAATTTAGTATTATTTAATTATTAAATAATATTGATTATAAAATTAATATTATGTTATTGTGAATATTATTTGGATTTATGACGTAAATATATAATGAATTGAGGTTACAATTTTGACAAAGAAATTGAAATTTAGGATCTTGTATTTTGTGAGAAAATCTAATTTTTTTCTCATTATCTTTTTTACAGGTTTACAGCAAAATTGCAAGTATGGAATTAAAATTTCTTAATGTTTTTTAGCAACTGAAATTAGCAACCAATTTTCACGGTGGCTAAATAGAGATGGAAAAAGATTTTTTATAAAAAAGAAAAATTAGCGACCGATTTAGCGACTAAAAAATTTTAAAAAAATAAAATATATATATTAGCGACTGAAATAGCGACCGAATTTCAGAAAACTAAAAAAATAAAAAAATACATTAGCGACCGAAAATAAAAATAATAAAAAAAAATAAAAAAAGAAATTATTAGCGACGGAATTAGCGACCGAACATTTTAAAAATTTAAAAATAAAATAAAAAACATTAGCGGTCGATTTAGCGACGGATAATAAAAAATAAAAAATAAATAAATAAAAAATATTTATTAGCGACGGATTAGCAACCAAACTTTAAAAAATTAAAAATAAAAAATACATTAGCCATCGATTTAGCGACCGAAATTAAAAAAATAAAAAATAAGTAAATATTTATTTGCGACAAAATTAGCGACCGAAATTCTAAAAACAAAATAAAAAAGTAAATTAACGACCGATTTAGCGACCGAAATTTAAAATAAAATAATATTTAGTAGCGACGGAATTTCTAAAATTGAAAAAACAAAAAAAGTATATTTAGCGACCAATTTTAATAAATAAAAATATGTATTAGCGACCGAATTAGCGACCGAAAATTAAACGAAAAAATAAAAAAAAATTAACATCGATTTAGCGACCGATTTTCAAAATTTTGAAAAAAATTTTCCCTCCCTTTTTTCCCTCTCTTTTTCCTTCTTCCTCCCTTATTTAAACATTCCTCCTCTCCTTCTCCATCACCACCACTGCCACCGCCACCGCCACTACCACCGCCGCCACCATCGCCGCCACCGTTGTTGCTTTCTATCCCTTCCTTTCTCTACTCTTTTCTATTCTCCACCCACCTCTCTTCTTCCACAACTACCACCACCACCTTCTTTTCACTACTCCCTTTCCTCTTCTTTCTCCCACTCTTATTCCTCCTCCCTCCCCCCTTCCCTAACCACCACCTTCCTTCCATTCCTTTCTCTCATCCCTTGCCTCCCTTTCATTTCCCTTCTCCCTCTCTTTTTCCCTCCTTCCCTAACCACCAACAATCTATCACTACCATATAACTATTTAAAAAAAAAAAAATCAACCGATTTAATGATCGAATTATTTAAAATAAAAAATTAAATAGCCACCGAATTATTTAAAAAAAATAAAAATAACAACCGAATTAGCGACGAATTTTTTAATATATAAATAATTAAAAATAAAAAAGTCATGGGATTATTTTAATAATATAAAATAACTACCGATTTAGTGATCGAATTTTTAATATAGTTAGCCACCAATTTTGTTTCGATCGCAAAATATTTAGTGACTCGACTTTTTGCAATGGAATAAAATCGGTCAATAATTCCGTCGCTAAACCATTTTGCGACCAAAAATATTACGTTAGTGACCGAATTTCCAGTTTTAGCAACCAAAATATTCAATCGCTAAAAATGAAATTTTTTGTAGTGTAACAACTATGCAACTGGATATTTCTTCTAAGATTATATATATTAAGATATATGGATTAAAACTTTTTTCAGAGACACATTCTAAAACTTTATCTGATTAAATAGTGTTGAGAAAATGTTATACCACACATTTTTATGCGATAAGATCCACCATTTATTTTCTAAAGTTCTATCAAACTAAAAATATTTAAGTGGATATTTTACTAGAATTTCTATCCCGATATTAAATATCTTAGTCCATGCTTCGGTTGGTCACAAGTTTTTTTTTATATATTTTTAACTTTAAAAACAAAACATATTTATTAAATCAGAATTAAATAATTTTTAACATTTATTTTCAAAATAAAAATAATAATTTATGAATTTAGTTTTTAATTTTGAAAGAACATACTTTCATTACATTTGATAGTGACAATTTTTATTATTATTTTTACTTATAGTAGTAGTTCGCTATTATCTCTACCTAGACGGTCACCATTACTCCTTTGACATCATCATTATCATCATCAGCATTATTTTTTATCACTATTGATATCACTATCACTATAACTTTATTATTGTCACATTATTACTACTATTGTATTATCACTAGAATTGCCATCACTATCCTCGTTTGCATTATTGTTTATCATATTTTTAAACTAATTTTAATTGGATAAATCACTTTTAAAATTAAATCTAAAAAATAATTTTTAAAGATAAAAAATTAAAACTAATTCTTAAAAAAAATAATATTATTCTTGAATTTTTTTCCTAATAAAATTATTATTTGATGTAATTCTATACAAAATTACATTATTTATGGTAGATAATAATAAGTTAATTACATTTATCATATACATAACTCGAAAGTTACCAAAGCAAATGTTTGAACATAGCATAGGTTACCTGTGTGTTGAACGTCCATGAAAAATCATCAGGCAATGTTCATCAGTTAATGTTATTGATATTTGAAGGATATCAATAATTTGTTTTGTTCGATATTTTGGCGTTGTGTACATGATTCAATTGCCAAAGCTATGAAAAACGATGATGCACAAGTACAGAATTTCAACATGTAGCATGTGCTTTTATTATATCCAAAAAGGTAAAGCAGTGACAACGATGGTGTCTGCGTTCCAAATTTGCGGTTAATAATCAGAATCTGAATTATGAGGTGTCTGTGAAACACAAGGAAAGAAAAGAAAGTGCGAGAAAGGGGAACGAACAATTCCATCTTCTTCTGAAAATGAAATTAGATAGCCGCCACCAACTTTTTTGGTCTGTTCTGCTAAAATGCTTGTAAAATGCCACATGGTCCATGCTAAAATCAAATTCCAAAAATGTTTCTTTTAGTTATGATATAATATCGAAATATAAATTATAATACACAATTATCAAGGTAAAAATTTCACTCTTTCTGTTAATTTGTTATTTATATTCTTTCTTCTCATTTTTTGAGGGTTTTCTTTCACTCACAATCATAAGAAAGTTTTTTTTTTCCTTTACCTCCACTCGACTTTGTTTTCATTTTAAATTATAAAATTATTAATAAATTTAAAAGTTTCTTGTTAATTAAAAAATAAATTTATCATTATTTAAGATTATTCATGTCATTTTTATTTATTTAAATGCATTAAAATAATAATAATAATCTCAACATTGCAAAATACTATTCAACTTCATTTTTTATTTTATTTTAAATCATAATAAGCAAGTAATTAATAAATTGAAAAGTTTTTTTAATCTTTTGTATGCTTTTATTTAATTTTTAAAAAACATCATATATATTTTAAAATAGTAATACATGAAATTATCCATATATATATATATATATATATATATATATATATATATATATATATATATTTTATTGAATGCTTGACTGCATTTTTTTACATAATTGCCTGAGAAAAAATATATATATACAGGCATGTAATTAAGGGGAAAAAATATACTTGGATTACTACGTTCGTTTCAAGATATATTACTATTGTAATTTAAAAATACTTGGGAATATCAGTGTGGCTATATTAATGGCATATTTATGGCGATATTTGTTTCAACACTTACGGACATATCACACTAGTTAATTGATGGGTTGTAATATGTTCTATTTGTATTATTTTTAATATTTAGTTGATTTTATTTAATTTAAATAAATTAGGAGATGTAAAACGTGAGAATGATTTTTTTTGGTAAAAATAAGAATAGTCAATTCTAATCCCTAAATTTAAGTTATGATCATAATTGTTGTTGTTATTCAGCAACAATAATAATAAAGGTTAAGATGAAAATAATAATAATAGTGATGGTAATAAGTAGACATAATAATAAATTGGTGATAGAAACAATGAAATAAATGAAAGTAATAATAATAATAAGAGTTATAGAGACAACAAAAGTATATCGCTATCATCTTTATTGTCATCATCATGTGATGGTAATTGTGGTGTATACTTACATAGTAGTCATAGCTAATGAGAGTGACATTAGACAAATATCACTACTACTTAAATAAAATTCTAAATATTTTAATTTTAATCTTTTGTTTTGAATTTAAATTTTGATATTATCTTACAAGAAACGTTCCCAAATAAGTATTTTTTACTTTTTTACTTTTTATTTATATTTGCAACCGTATTAAAGAAATATTTTTTATTCACCCATCTTAAAGAATATGTTATATTTTTTTTTATCTTTTATTTAGTTTTATATATTCTAGATAGTATTAAAGAATTTTTATAGAAATGTTTTATTAAAAGTTCAACTTCAACCCCAACTTTATTCATATCTTAAGTTAGCCGGTTGAAACTAAAAATAAAGAGATAGAAAAGGACATTTAACAGACCATTTCACCAATTTTTGAAGAGCTGACTCATGATAATCATGATATCTATGTAAATTATGATTGTGGATTAAAAAAATAGTTAAATTAAATCAAATCATAATTTAAATTAAATTATATTTAAATACCTGCACTTCATATTTGTTTGAATTATACATGAAAAAGAATTCTACCAATGAATTATAAATTACAAACCAACTGAATTGAATTCTATTAATAAGTAACGAGTGTTAACCACATAATTAAACTTAACAACACATATTATTCAAAATATTCGTGCATCAAATATTTGATTCTTTGTTACTCACTCATTTTTATCCAATGTAGAAATTTCTGCTTATACTTATATTTCACTAAAACATCATTTGACTTTTGGTTATAATTCTTACTTTACAAAAATTTTGATACACAAGTCACACATACTCTTAATCGTAAAACCTTAAGTTTGTGTTTAGATAAATCATCTTAAAATTTAGAAAATTTAAAATATAAACTTTAAATTCATAAATTTTTCTACTTTATTTAGTCTTTGTCCATTCTTCATTCATACCCACATTAGTCACTCACTTCTTCAGAACAAGCTATACCTTAACATGGATCGTACCACTACAATCATGATTCACGTTGGTTATATAAGGAATGAGCACAACTTTGTAATGTAAATAATAAAAGTGTAGTGTGTAACTAAATTTTTTCATTGACAGAACCCTATTCCTAATTTCCTAGCCTTTGATAAATTGGAAGATGTATATTTCTTCGATCCATTCTGCTTCTGGTATTGATTGAGCCTCGCATAGGCAACAACTTGAACATGCCACGTGACTACAATCCAAATGAAATCATCCTTTTAATTAATCTTTTTTTTATAGTGGAACTATTAAGAGAGTGCAGATTGTATAGAAGGACCCAAGAGGGTAAAAAATCATGGCACAATTTATCTGCCATTCCCTGCAGATTTACCTGTTATTTTTTCTTCTTGATTGGTTTTTTTTTTTTTTCTTTCCAAAATTAAAAAAATAGAAAATATATGAATATGCATGCATAAATTGTAACGTTTTTTGATGGTCCATGATTGTGTATATAAACACACATGATCAACCAGTTTGTCTACTATAACGTCATTACTTTACTACCCTGACGATGGCAAATAGATCCTCTGCTCTTCTTTTGCTTCTCTTCCTGAGCTTTGCTTCACTGAAATGTCACTCAACTTTACCAGATGACCTGAAGGAAATACTAAAAATACTTCTATTTCTCTTTATGTATCACCTGCGTAACTTTTATTTACTATCATGAAACTTGCTCAAATTGCCATGGTTCATGTTTTTTATGGCTTCATTTAGCTAACAACATGTGCGTTTTCTTGTTTACGAAAATTATGTTCTGAATGCAGACTTACATAGTCTACACTGGCAGCAACATGAAAGATGAAGCTTCTTCATTGTCCCTTTACAAAAGCATGCTACAAGAAGTTACAGACAAGTTATTATTCCACCGTAATTTTATGCAATTAAGTTTTGAACTTCTTAGCGTGACTAGTCTTACAACAAAAAATTGTCGAAGACAACAAAAATTGCATTATATAATGTTATGAGTCTCTAAAGTTGCACTGGAAGTTTAGTACATACTGAATTTTAAAAAGAAAATACTGAACTAGTAAAGTATCTGTATCTATCTTTGTCTAATTTCTTGATTTATATTCACAATTTCAGCAATGCTGCACCTAAGTCTATACTGCACCACTACAAGCGTAGTTTCAGTGGCTTTGTTGTGAAGCTAACAGAGGAAGAAGCTGATAGAATGGCTGGTGAGAAACTTTTATGTCCTCTTGAAAACATTGCTTGGATTTGTAGATATATTAACCAAGAAAATTGGTAATGCAGGACATGATGGAGTGGTGTCTGTCTTTCCTAATGAAAAGAAACAACTCTATACGACAAAGTCTTGGGATTTTATTGGCTTTCCACAAAGCGTGGAAAGAACACACACTGAAAGTGACATCATTATTGGACTAATGGACAGTGGAATCTGGCCAGAATCCGAGAGTTTCAATGATAAAGGATTCGGTCCACCACCTAGTAAATGGAAGGGCACTTGCCAAACCTCTAATTTCACTTGCAACAAGTACTAATTATACTAGAACTCTAATTTCACTTGCTTATTAGAGAAAGCATGCAAAGAAGTACACTTGTAACAAATGTTGCTATGTTCTTGCAGTAAAATAATCGGTGCCAAGTATTATAGAGCTGCAGAGAATGATGGATTGATAAGGGAAAAATATCTCAAATCTCCAAGAGACATAGAGGGTCATGGGACTCACACAGCATCAATAGCAGCTGGGAACACAGTCAGCATGGCAAGCATGTTAGGCCTTGGACAAGGAACAGCAAGAGGTGGCGCCACGTCAGCGCGCATAGCTGTCTATAAAGTATGTTGGGCTGATGGATGTCATGATGCTGACCTTCTTGCTGCATTTGATGATGCAATTGCAGATGGGGTTGACATATTGTCAGTGTCACTTGGAGGATTCAGTGATCTAAACTATTTTGCAGATGTAACATCCATTGGAGCATTTCATGCCATGCAAAATGGAGTAGTGACAGTATTTTCAGCAGGGAACAGAGGTCCAGCTCCTGCAAGCGTAGGGAACTTATCACCTTGGTCAATTTCAGTGGCTGCTAGCACCTTAGACAGGAAGTTTGTTACCAAGGTTCAATTAGGAGACAGCAGAACTTATGAGGTAATTTACCTTCCCTATCCTATTTCTTGAAGGGATTTGATATTTGGACACCTTACTAAAACCATCAATTCTCTCTTTTTCTAAATATCTATATTTCTATCTTCAGGCTCTTCCTCTCATAGGTGTCAAGAGTGTCTAAGAATCATTTTGTTTCTTGAATGCAAGCTAAGATAATTAATTTAGTTTGTAATTGATGATACCAACCTTTAATTGGAACTTCTTTTTCTATATCAAATTGTGAAGTCTGGACTCAATCTCTTTATTCCATGTTTAGGGAATCTCAATAAATACATTTGACCTTAAGGGGGAACTATATCCTATAATCTTTGGAGGAGATGCACCAAATACTAAAGCAGGCATGGATGGATCTTTCTCCAGGTAACTATCCTTGACGTCCTCAAACTAAACATGAACGTTATGGTCAAAGGAAAGCAATTAAGTAGAAATAATCTTTTGTGCTCCAAAGTGGCATTATTGAATAAAGGAAACGTTCCAAAAATCTATAACTTGTTAGTGAAAAAGTATTCCCATATTGCAGGGTTTGCTCAATCAATTCGTTGGATCCAAATTTGGTGAAGGGTAAAATTGTTCTCTGTGAGAGCGGAGGCACAGGGTTTCCTGGGTCAGCCCCCTTTGGAGCTGGTGCTGTTGGTTTCCTCATACAAGGTCAAACTTCAAGAGATACTCCATTCACTTATGCCTTGCCTGGATCTTACCTTGAGTTGAAGGATGGTGTCAACGTATATAACTACATAAACTCTACAAGGTGTATAATCTAGTTTTCATACAGTAAATGAAAAAAATTTCAATTATTTCGATTTTTTTCTTTTTAGAATAAAATATTTATAGAATTCCCGTGAATACGGCCATACCCTATTCCATGGTATTTACGTAAAATTTAATTTTTCTTTCTCATTCTGAAGTCCTCCAGGGGCTTAAGCAACTGCATGTTTTAGATACAGTACACACCAAACCACCATATAGAGTACCAAACTTATCTAAAGTGAATTTCTTGAAACACCATTCAGGAGTCCAACTGCAACCATATTTAAGAGCAATGAGTTAAAAGATACTATGGCCCCAGAGGTAGCCTCTTTCTCATCAAGGGGTCCAAATTTAGTTACACCTGAAATTCTCAAGGTATATTTCTATGAATGAAAAATCAAACATATCCATCTCTATCATGTAACATTATTTGTCATGACTTTTGTTTTTGGTTTAATGTTGTAGCCAGATTTGATTGCTCCCGGAGTAAGCATTATAGCTAGTTGGTCTCCAACGTCCTCTCCTTCTGAAAATTATAGAGACAACAGAACATTACAGTTCAATATTATCTCTGGAACATCAATGTCTTGCCCCCACGTGTCAGGTGCAGCAGGGTATGTCAAATCATTTCATCCTACGTGGTCTCCTGCTGCTATCCGTTCAGCTCTAATGACAACAGGTAACAGAATCGAGTGTGACAACTAATCAGTGAAAATTGTCTTAAATTGTAATTGTCTTTAGAAAGTTGTTTGGACTAATTCAGTTTGTAAAATGAACATTTTTTCTTACTTGTATATTCTATTTTGTATACTCTATTGGGATAATAATTCTAGTTAATTGAAATTTGTATACTTGTTTATAACATGTTTTGTAAGTTAAATAAGGCAATTCAAACACAGTAGTTGTTGCATGCAGCTAAAGAGATGAGTCCCAATAATAACCGTGATGCTGAATTCGCATATGGAGCAGGCCAAATTGACCCATCCAAGGCTGTGAAACCCGGTTTGGTGTATGATGCTGGTGAAAGGGATTACGTAAGATTTTTATGTGGACAAGGCTATAGTTCAAATACGTTAAAACTAGTCACAGGGGATAACACTAGTTGTTCTGAGACCCCATATGCAACAGCAAGGGAACTAAACTATCCTTCCTTTGCTCTTCAAGCCACACACTCCATACCCAATGTAAGTGGAAGATTCAACAGGACTGTTACAAATGTTGGGTCACCAACGTCCACGTATAAAGCTACTGTGACTGTTCCTGAAGGACTAAAAATACAAGTGATCCCGAATGTTCTCTCATTCACTTCTCTTGGTCAAAAGCGAGAGTTTGTGCTTAGTATTGATGGAGCACTAGACAGAGCTATTGTGTCAGGTTCTTTGGTTTGGAATGATGGTGAATTCCAAGTGAGGAGTCCCATTATTGTGTTTGATGTACCAATACCATAGTGGCTAGGTTAATGTAATGAATAATATAATTAAGGAGAAGGATTTGCACCACCTATGCATAGCCCACAACATCCTAACTTTGAGACTTTCTACCAAGTGAAGGCTATTAAATTCGGTTAATCACCAAATTCTAAAAAATTATTTATATTTTTCTTATTTAACTTAAAAAACAAAAGTGAATAAAATAAAAAAAAAACAATACAATTTATCGAACAAAGTCACCACGAAGTTCCATGGTTGTCTCACTCTTTCTATTGGTTTTTATTTTTGTTCATTGTTCGGGTCTGCATCGGTGAAATGGGCCAAAATGTCGTGCATATTGTAAATAATTGGACCAGAATTTTGTCTGCAAGCCCAGTATCAGCTGAACTTTCGGGTCGCTGCTAAGGGCCTGGGCTGAATGTTGAATTTAGGCTTTCCACTTTGCATTATGCGTTTAAAATTCAAATAGTTTTTAGGGATTTCACTTTTGCACTACTTTTTTTTTCCTAACCACATCCCCGTGTCATGCCAATCTTTTTTTTTTTCAATATTATCCATGTACACATGGCTGATTTAATATTTTTGAAAAGCAGGTAAAATTTTCATAATTTCAGAATTTAATTTATAGAAATGATTTTTACTTGACAAATAATTATTATTGTTGGATAAATAATTACGTATTTTTTATTGCAACTATTGATGAATTTTCATCTATAATAAATTTTGATTGAATACAAAGGATTTTTTTTGTTATGCTATTACTATTAGAGAAAATACCTTGTTAAAATTTAAATATTAATAAAGTGTGTATGACACCCTTTCCTATATATATATATAAAAGAAGATTTTATTGGTGCTATTGATATTTTTAATAATAAAATATAAATTTATTTTAATAATCAAAATTTTCGAAATAAGTTACAAAATTTAATTATACGCACTGAAAAAAAATTAGTGATTAAAAATTATAGGAATTTAAAGTGTTTAGTAAATTTTTTAAGTTGTTTTTGAAGGAAAAATTTTAAGGTTTCAACAAATTTGAAATATCTGAAAATTGAATTAATTTCAATTAATTTTTATTTTTAAATACTTTATTTTAATAAAACAATTCAAATTTTTTAAATTTCAATTTCTTAATTTATATATGGTAATTCAATTTCTAACGTATGCAAAATTTCATTAGAGAGAAATGAAATAAATAGAAGAATGAGAGAAGAAAAGAAGAAAGAGAGAGAGAAAAGAAAAATAATATAGCTAAAGAGGGGATGACAGATATGTAGTATTTAAAATTTTATAATTTTAGATAATCAAAATAGTTTCATAAATTATTTCAAATACTTTTGAAATATACTACATAAACAACCTATTTTAATACAAAGATTTTAAATGCTCACTTAAATTTGCTCATCCAAATATATATACTCTTAACGAGGTAAAAAGTGTAAAGTAAATATATTTTCTTTGACTTTGAAATTAAAAGTAATTTATTTTTAGGATAATAATTTTTATTTTTATAACGTTTAGTTTTAATAAACTCCAAGTGTTATATTGGTTATTTAAAAAAAAAAATCTTGATCCAATAACTTATTAAACTCGCTGGGCTGTTGCAGTGACTGTTTCATCTTCTTTTCTTGTTATTCCTCACTCAATTTATTGTGATAGACTGAAATATGCAAATGCTATTTCACTTCTTTCATTTTCTCTTAGGTTGGCACACACACTCAAACCCATATATTGTGTATGTTTGAATTAAGGGAGATTCTATTCCCTGTCCGTCTTTTTGTACATTTTCTTTTGATAAAAATACTTTTTATAATATTAGTTTATGTAATGTAATTATGTATTAATACTTTACGAAAATTCATTTTTAAAATGTAATTTTTTTATACATTGCGTAAGATTAAAGTAAGATTGTCTAGAAATGATCACGCCTGAAACGTGAGTGAGGGAGAGACTATAGGTAAAGAAGAAGGAATTAGAAGGGAAAATATTGAGAGAAAGGAAAGAAAAATATAGAGGCAAATGGGTATCATTAAGAGGAAAACAAGAAAAAAGGACTGCATGTGAGAAAGAGAAGAGGATTTTGGATATTTTGAAATTAAAAAAAAAGGTGAGAGAAAAAAAATGTGCAAAAAGAAAATTTCGTTGAATTAATTTTTCTTTCGTTATCACGGCTACAAAGCTCAAGTAATTATGTGCGGCAGCTGTAAAGTGTTTTTCTTTTTTCTTTTTACGTCGGGTTGATTCCCACGAATGAACCAAATAATGTGGTTCAGTTTTGAAACCAATCCAATTAATAGTCTTCAAAGATTCCAAATGCTAACCACATGATCCAATCGCATACTCACTTTTTCACCAGGACAACACGCGTTCTGCTCATAGCAAGGAAAATCTGTTTCTTATTTCTCTCTTAACTTTTACATGCAAACAACATTATCTCTCATTTTTGTTTGGCAAAATTCCAATCAAATTATTGATTTTTGATGAAAAAAGCATTCTGAACTTGCATTTTTTTTTTTATGTTATGTGATTTATGATTAATTCCTTCTTGTTATATCTTGATATTTATTAATTCACCACTGATTAGAAAACAACTCACATCATTCATAAATTTCATCATTTGCATAAAGTTCAGAAAGTTCATTTAAAAACTTTAACATTCTACTTTACGAAAAATAATATGATCATGTTGAGAATGTATCTTTCCATGCATCAATTTAGTTTAAATAAGTTAATTAGTTAAAAGAACTTGTTTTGTTGTAGTTAGTGGATAAGTTTGTTTCTAATTTTATTTTTTTCATTATGATTTGTAGTTCTTGAAATCATGAACATGAATTTTTATTTTCTTTTGAGTTATCATTCTTAAAATCATGAAGCATGATATTTTATTTTGTTATTTCAATGTATTTAAATATCAATTATTTCTAATGAAAATTATGCTTTCGCAATAAACATAATCTCTCATTTATTTGCTTTCTTTTCATTCTCTGCTATTTTTTCTTTATCTACAATTAAAAATCTTCAGTTGGTATCAAGGGCCCATTTCTCACAAGACCTCTAAAATGGAAGCTAACATAAGCATTTTCCAAGTAGCTCTTCCTATCTTTGATAGGGAGAACTATGACCTTTAGACCTTGGATTTGTCGAAAGTTGTAGAAGAGTATTATGAAGTGTCTTTGCAGCCTAACAAGCCCACCATGACCCAGAAAAAGAATCAAAATGAGAAAAAAACCAAAAAAGGCAAAGGCAAAGTCATGCGTATTTATTGCTGTTTCCTAAACTATCTGCTAAAATCATTACCCTGAAATCACCAAAATCAATTTGGGTCTTTGAAGGAAGAGTATGCAAAGGATGAGTGAATTTGAGGTATGCAAGTGCTAAACTTGATGAGGGAATTTGAGCTGCAAAAGATGAAAGAGTCTAAGACAATTAAAGGGTACCCAAACAAGTTGATGGGTGTTGCTAACAAGATTAAATTATTGGGTACTAATTTTACTGATTCCAAAATTGTTGAAATAATTATAGCTATAAGAAGACCTAACCAACACTATAGTAGAATGAGTCAACCTCCATTTAGATGCTGGAAAAGTCTAGATGCAAAATGTAGCAAGCGCAATCAAATGGGTCATGAAACTACAATTTGCAAAGTTAATATTCAACCAATTACAATTGAGGCAAAAAATACATAGGACAAGGAGGAAGAGCAACTATTTGTTACAACTTGTTTTTCCAGCAATAGTACATGCGAATCTTGGTTGATTGATAGTGGTTGCACTATCCACATGACTTATGACAAGGAATTATTCAAACAGTTGGAGAGCACCAAAGTCAAATGGGTCAAAATTGGAAATGATGAACACATCCCAGTAAAAGGCAAGGGAACAATAGCTATAATAAGTTACTCGTGTACAAAAATCCTCACTGATATTTTATATGTACTTGGAATTGATTAAAATTTGCTTAGTGTTGGACAACTACTTGAGAAATGGTTCAAAGTTATTTTTGAAAATAATAAGTGCATAATCAAGGACCTAATAGGCCAATAAATGTTCAAAGTCAAAATGAAAAGCATGAGTTTTTCATTTGATCTAATGAAAGAGGAGTAGACTATTTTTCCAATTACAACAAACTCAATTGATCTTTGGCATAAAAGGCTAGGTCATTTTCATCATTTGGGAATGAGCTGCATGTTGAAAAATCAACTTGTTCGTAGAGTTCCTTCCTTATCAAAAAAGCTATCTAAATGTGAAGCTTGTCAATTTAGGAAGCAAACGCAGAAGTCATTCCTTGAAAGTAGTTGGAGAGCGAGCCAAAAGCTCTAACTTATTCACACTAATCTTGTTGGACCACAAAGAACTTCATCACTAAACATAAGTCTTTATTATATTATTTTTATTAATGACTTAACCGGAATGTGTTGGATTTATTTTCTTAAATACAAATTAGAAATAGTTGTGGTGTTTTGGAAATTCAAAGCCCCATGTTGAAAATCGAAGTAATTCTTGAATTCAAATTTTGAGGCCAGATAATGGGAAAGAGTATTTGGATAATCAATTTCAACAATTTTGTGATTAAGCAAGGATTGAACATCAATTGACTGTCCCTTACATTCCCTAACATAATGGAGTGAGTAAAAGGAAAAATAATAAATCAATCATGGAAATGGCTAGGTGTATGCTTTGGGATAAAGCTTCAAACATGATCGTTTTCATACAAAACAAACTTCCTACATGAGTTTTGCAAGACCAAACTCCTTTCGAGGCCTGGTTTGGTTTTAAGCATTCTATGAATTTTTTTAAAAATATTTGGTTACTTGTGCTACTCACATGTACTTTAGGTTAAGCTTGACAAAAGAGCTAAACTTAAAGTATTTGTTGGCTATAATAGTCTCTAAAACTTATAGGATTTTTCAACCTCAAATGGGAAAATTTCCCATAAGTAGAGATGTGCACTTTATGGAAGATGAAAATTGGTGTTAGAGTGACTTAAAGAAAACCAAAATACTAAATTGTAGCTTGAAGATATGGTAGGTCATCCACTAATTCATGGCATAAGGTTGCTTTCTAATATCTATTAAAGAAGCATCATTAGCAGTATGTGATGTAGCTATTTGTGAACCAACCAATTTTGAAGAAGCTGTTATGGAGGAGAAATGGTTAACTACAATGTAGGAGGAACTGTCTATGATCAAGAGAAATAAAACTTAGGAGTTGATTCCAAGACCACATGATAGAAATGTCATTGGGTTGAAATGAGTGTTTAGAACAAAATTCAACATCGATGGCTCTATAAACAAGAACAAAGAAAGAATTGTTGTGAAAGACTATTCTCAAATATTTGAAATTGACTATTCATACACTTTTTGTATCATCCTAAAAATTATTTAATTATTTTTTTAGAAAATAAATTACATCATTATTATTACTATCAATTTTATTTTAATTATTAATTGATGCAAGAAATTATTTATTAAATAATTACATTTTGAAACTGAAATGTTATTATTATTGTTATTATTCTTAATGATGGCAGAAAATTAATTTAGTATTTAAATATTTATATTTAATTTTATTTTAATGGAGGAGCCGATGGTTTTATAAACTGATGAGACATTAATTGAATTATTTTTATTTATTAATTTAATTAATCGAATTAATGGGGGAGGCCGACAGGCGGGTCGGGGTTGACCCGATCCAACTAGAATATTAGAGAGGGGTTAATCAGTTTACACTAATTGGTGTTTTGCGTGTCAGACAGTCAGACCTAGAGGAGAGAGAACGCAGACTTGCAAGGAGGAGGAGGTAGGGTGTTCAGATCGTCCTTAGAGTCGCATCAGATCCTCGCTGTTCTTCGCATCTACGGTACGAGTGAGATGAGTTCGGTTATATGTGAATGTGGGGGTGTATGGGT
This sequence comes from Mucuna pruriens, assembly GCA_025330945.1. Classification (NCBI taxonomy): domain Eukaryota; kingdom Viridiplantae; phylum Streptophyta; class Magnoliopsida; order Fabales; family Fabaceae; genus Mucuna; species Mucuna pruriens. The sequence goes on along the minus strand of JAENHJ010000324.1, from coordinate 7,308,785 downwards.
AGTGAGGGCAATCCTTAAGTCCCTCTAGGATCTAAATTCTCAAATTTGTTTGGTTATTATGTTCTAAAAATGTTTTAATTGGTAGAAAAGATTCGTCAATATGTATCGTGATTTTGGTTGACTTAATTGATAATGTAATCAGTTGCCTTTAATGTGAAGGAAAACATCTAGAGGTAATCCCAAAGGAATAAGAAGAATGACTTTGATGAACATGTTTTCTTCTTTATGCTTCCAAGTATGCAGAGACGTCAGTTCTATCTCACTATTTGGGTTTCATTTACATAAGAAAGGGTAGTAGGGTCTTCATAGGGCTTTTATTAATAATTTTTATTGTATGGTGTCTTGTGGCAATTGAAGGGGGATTAAATTCTTGGATTAATATTTTGCCTTAATGTGATTTTCGTTTCAGATTGTATGGTTAATCGTCTTAATTACTTGATTCTCGTGGTTGTTCATGGTTATTCATGGTTGAGGTTCAATTTGAGACTCTTGTGTGTAATAGTGAAATTGGGTGGAATTCAATGGTGTTTTGTGTGCTTTTCTGTGCATTCTTATAAATGATTTATGACAATGATGACTAAATTGATATGATTTTGGTATGATTATGGATTGTGTGAATGATGTATGAATCATGAGAATGGGAATGTGGATGAGAATGAGAATGTGGATGAGAATGCATTGAGCATGGACATGAGATGCATGAGATGCCAGACGTGGCTATAATACCTTGGTCATATGTGGTGTTTAACTGGGGACCTTAGCCAAAAGTGGTGTTTAACAGGGTGGACTAATGATGGGGGACATTCATATGCATGGGCCATAGGTGGTGTTTAACCATGCTACACATTGGCCATAGGTGATGTTTAACGATTGTGTAGAATTTCTTCACACGAGCCATAGGTGGTGTTTAACTATGTGACACATCGACCATATGGGGTATTTAATGGTGTGGTCATCATTAGTGATAACTAAGGGGATTGAGGGGGTTCGTCCATGGTGTGGAGTTCCGAATTAAGACTCTTAGGTGTGGTGATGATCATATGCATGGTGCGAGCATGTGAATTTTGTAAACACGAATGGAATGTGATTGATTTTGAATGCGATGGAACGTGTGATTGATATATGAGTATTTGTTAACTGTTAGTAATTGAGTACAGTAATGAGTGAGATTTGGGATACTCTCTTGTGGTTTTCTTTTAGGTAATGTTGAGGGCATTCATGGTGGCAAGTTTTGAAAAGGCGGGGTCTTGCTCTGATTTGTGTGACATCGGGGCTTGGTATTTAGAATAGTGGTTCTATGTCTTTTCCTACGTACTTTTGCATCTTAAATATTTGAAAATGATGGGTATATCAATAACTCACTAAAAGTATACAGAAATGAAAATGATTTATATATTTGAAATATGTGTCAAATACATGAATGATGTGTTTAGATCAACATTAATAATTTAAGGGATAATTTTTTTACGTGTACTTAATGTTTGAACATGATAATGAACATGTGAACGGTTTTATCTATTACCTTGTCTTCCTTTTTATTTACTTGATTATTTTAATTTAAGTATTCAGAGTAGAAGAGTGTCACACTTTTGCTCCAGTAGTAAGACATGACACAATAAGGCTACTACTTACCATTATAGCACAAAAGGGGTGACAAGTGTTCCATATGGATGTCAGGTCAACCTTCCTTGATAGTTTTCTATAAGAGGAAATTTATGTTGAGCAACCAGAATGTTTTATTATCAATGGCTAAGAAAACAAAGCTTACTTGCTAAAAAAAGCTCTATACAACTTAAAACAAGTCCGAAGAGTGTGGTACAACAGAATTAATGATCATTTGTTGCACTTGGGCTTTTAGAAGAACTTATCTGAAGCTACACTTTATGTCAAGTGTGTTGGTCATGATATTTTATCATTTTTTTTTGTATGTTGATGATATTTTAATTAGCACTAATTGAAAAGTTTAAGCAAGAAACGAAAGATGTATGTTAAATGACTATTCTTGGTCTTATGACATATTTTTTGAGCATGAAGATTACTCAAAAGAAGACAAAATTTTTGTTTGTCAGAAAAAAGATGCAAAGGAGATCTTTAAAAAATTTCAACTTGATGAATGCAAAGTGATGAATACTCCTATGAATCAAAAGGAGAAGTTCATCAAGGACGATAAAGCTGATAAAGTTTTGGAAGCTTGATTGGATGTCTAATGTACCTTACATCTACAAGGTTTGACATCTTATTTCTAGTTAGCCTGCTGTCAAGATTCATGCATTGTGCTAGTGAACTGCACTTGAAGGCAACAAAGAGTGTTGTTAGATACATCAAAGGAACTATCAATTATGAAGTCAAGTATTGCAAGGTACAAGACTTTTAATTATCTGGTTTTTCTAATAATGATTGGGTAGATAGCTTGGATGATATAAAGAGTATTTCAAGGTACTGTTTCAGTATGGGTTCAAGTGTATTCTCTTGGTGTTTAAAGAAGCAAGAGGTTGCAGTCTAGTCAATTGCAAAAGCTGAGTTTGTAGTTGTAACAATAACTGTAAATCAGGCTATTTGGCTTTGAAATATCCTAGCAAATTTGGGACTAAAACAAGATCAAAGCACAAAATTTTTTGTTCATAATCAAGCAGTCATTTCAATCTCATTTAATCCTATGTTTCATGGGAAGACCAAGAACTTTAATATGAAGTTATTTTACTTAAAAGAAGTCCAAGAAAATAGTGATGTAAGTCTAATTTATTGTAAAACTGAAGATGAAGTTGCTAATATGTTTACAAAGTCCTTTTCACTCAGCAGGTTTGAATTTCTGAGGGAGAAGTTAGGAGTTTGTAGCCTCCAAGGTAAGGAGGAGAATTGAGAATGTGTTTCTCGGATGCAACAATTTAGTTTAAATAAATCAATTAGTTTTTTAATTAGTTTCAAGAATCTGTTTTGTTGCAACTAGTAGATAAGTTGGTTTCAGACTTTATTTTTCCATTATGAATTACATTTCCTAAAATCATAAAACTTAATTTTTTATTTTATTATGAGTTGTCATTCGTAAATCATGAAGCATGATCTTTTATTTTGTTATTTTAATATATTTAAATACCAATTACTTCTAATGAAAGGTATATTTTCACAATAAATATAATATTTCACTTATTTATTTTTCTTTTATTTTCTCCTATATTTTCTTTATTTACAACTAAAATCCTACAATTATAAGTTGATTATAAAGTTTAAGACATGAACATCTTGTGTGCATTGACAGTGGAATATATGATTTTACATTGCGCTTTGTATAAGATATTTTTCAGATTTTTGAAGTTTAGAAACTTAGCTTTCTAAACTTATTTGTGAATAACTTTTTAAGTGTGTAAGTTTTTTTTTTGGAACTTGAGGAAGAAGACCCGAAGTTATCCAAATTTTAAGTTGGACAATTTTTGAAAGAGTCACAATTTAACTTTTCTTCGGCTAAATTCATCATTTAATTTTATCAGGGCTAATTAATGATGCAGTTCTTAATAGATTTACTTTTAGCTATAAAGATTAGACAACTGTTTTATTTTTAACTCTTATACATTTTTTAGTTATAGGAATATTTCAATACTTTATTGTTAAAGTTGTAAAGTCAAGTGTTCATATGTGCAGAACTATAAATATATAAGATTTAGGTTTATATATACTTTATATAGGTGTTTTATTTTTGTGCTTCTCTGTTTTAGGATTCGATTAGGTTTGAAAAGAACCATCACCCTATGCATACTTAATCCTCAATGCCATTTGTCGCAATCAGGAGTAGAAATTTTGATTTTGATTTTTAAAACAATCTTTTTATTTTTATTAGTTTGGATGAACACCCGGAAATGGATCCCAACATTTTCGAAACATACTTAAAGACGTCCTATGTGGGAGTCTGAAGATATTTTTTATCCAAAGATAAATTTATAGTAGGAAAGTATAATTAGAGGGATAAATTAGGAGAGTGAAATATTTGTTATCCAAAGATAAATGAAAAAGAGAAAAAAAAAAAAAAATAGTAAAAGAGGAGAAAAGATGGAGTAATTAAGAAGGAAAATGTTGATTGAATTTTGTAAGTAATGAAATATTTGTTATCTAAATATAAATAAAAAAGAGATAAAAAGAATAATAAAAAAGGGAAAAAGATGGAGTAATTAAGAAGAAAAATGTTGATTGAATTTTGCACTTACACCGCATGCAGGATATAAAAATATTCCCCGTCATTATCTATCTGAATTTGGGTCTCAACTCATGCCAGTCACACCCTATCACACTGCAAACCTACTCATGCCCTAGGGCTGGCCCCCTAGTGGTTAGGATGTAACTGCCTATAGTTCAAGTTTGGTTGGGCCAAAATTAAAAACATATATTATTATGTTATTTTTTTTATTTTTATGTTAAGTTTATAAATATTAAAATTATCATTTTTAATATCATATTTTTTTAAAATTAAAATGTAAAATATGATTATAATTTATTATTATTTTTTTCTAATATATTATGTTTATAAATTTATGTAAATTTTTAACTTACTGTATATAAAAAATATATAATATTATCTAAATTTTTTTGTTATTATTTTTTCACTAGATAAAATACATAAATTAAAAATAAAATTATAAAAAAAATATATTTTCATATTATAAATTAAAATTTCTAATTTAAATAGTAAATCTCTTATTTTTCTCACTCTCAATTAAATAATATTAATATCCATTTTCTTTTACGTGAGAGATATATTTTGCATATTTTCATAATTAGTAAAAAAAATCACTTTTAATTATTTCAAATTACTCTCAATTTATATATATATTATTCTTTTCACTCTTAATTAAAAAATTTAATATTTTTTTTCTTCTCGGCAGGAAATATATTTCAATTATAATGTAAATCTATTTTTAAATTAAAAAATAAATAATTAATAAAATTATATATATATAATATTATTTGTATAAAAGAGTCTTATTTATTTATTTATTTCGCTTGAGCCAATAAAAAGTCACGGACTGCCTTGCATGCCCCTTCACGTGTTCATTGGCCCGAACTTCTAAGTTCTAATCCATCCACGCTATAAGTTAACGTAATTATTAGATAAGGGGCGTAAGAACAATTTAACAAAAACCGAAAATAAGCCGAACTTGAGAGGAGAGATCAGTCCCATACATGTGATAAAACAACACGCACGTGAATAGAGTGAAGTTGGGACCAGAAGGAATATTTCTCCATTTAATGAGAGGAAAATAGATTTGAAAAAGTTAACTTCAAAATTTTTTACATTTAATTTTTTTTAATATATTTTTTCATGTCCAACATTATTAAACTTTAACTTAGAGTATAAATAATATAATGAATAATAAAAATTAAATTCAGAAATGATAATTACTTCTAACCTATAAAGTTAATTAAAAAAATATTATTTTAAAAAATGTGTTTAAATTTACTTTAACTTCAAAAGTTAATTAAAGAGGTGGAGATGATTATGTATATACTTTTTCGACTTTATTTTTAATTAATGTGAAATTTAAATTTTTTTTATAAAATAAAATAAAAATAGAACAAATGAATTATATATATATATATATGTTTGGCTTCTGGGTTTTCAGAGGAGTTATCTTCTGATTCAGAAGTTTCTTCTAAATTTGATAAGATGGCGTTGTGAATTGCCTGTTGGTTTTTGATTTCTTTAATCTCCTTTTTGAGATTGTTGACTTCAAATTGGAGGTCTTGGATAGTTGTTGTCTTAGTGTTACATTTTTCTAACCGTTTGAGAATGGGTTTAAGGTCATATTTATTGGTAACAACTAAGTTATTTCTAGGGGGTTTTCCCAAAGTTTGTTTAAGTTTGTCTAAATGAATCCTTTTCTCAACTGGGTCTGTGATAGAGTTAATGGCTTCAAGCATATGGCAGATGGTTTTGTTAGTCCTTTCCATTGTCTGATTGGGATAAAAACCCAAATAAAATTGTAGCAAAAATATTTCCTGAAGGCTTCGCACAAACCCACTATATCCCAAAGAATAAATTAGCTGGGCAACGACTTTTTGGAGGAAGATTCTCCCTCTTCATGCAAGAGCTTGAGAATGTTTTGTAAATTTTGGGCAAAACTCTCTTTGGTTTTACTTGCTGCTAGAGCTGCCGTGATTTTGGCCTTTTGGTTTAAGAATAATGAAGTCTCTGGGTCAGCCAACTTTAAGCAGTTTGGACTGGAAATAAACCATTTACTGAACTTCATCGGGGTTGGGCTCTGGAAGCATCAAATTGTCTCCACCACATGAAAAGGAATTCGCTTTGTAAGATTGGGAATCTGTTGGGGTGATCATTCTTTCAGAACTTGTATTCTTGGTGAGAATCCCACGCCTTAAGCGAACTCGAAAAGAATTTCATTTCTGCTTTGGAATCCAAAACTTTGATCATCATATTTTTGATTTGAAAAGTTTGAATCCTTCAATTCTTTGGGGATGGAAGGATTTCTGGAATTGGTCATGAAAAGTCCCACCATTGGAGGAACCAATTTGGAAAAGTATATTTTGTATTTCTTTTATTTATATATATATATATATATATATATATATATATATATATATATATATATATATATATATATATATATATATATATATATATATATATATATATATATATTACGAGCTGCATTATTTAGTATGCTGTAGCAATGCATTTTATTCATTGATAATTATGTGTAAAAAACTATTTTAAAAAGTGTGATGTCTTATGGTTTAATTTGAGAAACTTAAATTGTAACAGTTAAGTGATCTTTATTTTTTAATATTTTAAAATAAAATTTTATTACTAGTTAAATATAAATAAAAAGGTTAATTTAAAGATAACATCTTGATATTAATTAATGTTATAATTTAATACAAGATACTTGAGTTTTGAAAATTTGGTAATTTAATTTTTTTACTATTTTCTAAATAATATTTTATTTCTATTTGGTTAAAAATGAAAGGATTAATGCAGGAATAAAACTTAATTAATTCTATAATTTAATTTGAGATAGCGGAGTTGTGGTAGCTTTTATCTTCATTTTAAAATATTTTTTAAATAATTACATTTTGGTTATAAATAAAAAGATTAATTTAGGTGCAATTAATGTCTTTCTAATTTTATAATTTAATGCGTGTTAATTTAATTAACTTATTTCTGAGAAGCTTTTGAAAAAAATCAATTATGTTTTAAGCATCCGAGAATTGTAATAATTTGATAATATTACTTTTATTTTAAATAAATAATTGATTCGAATGATTAATATAACCGTACCTGATACTTAATTAATCCTGTAATTTAATATAGGGCATTTAAATTGTGACAACTCGGTGATTTCTAATCTTCTTCTAAATAAAATTTTATTTCTAATTGATTTTAAATTAAAATTAGCTAATTTAAACTTTTTTTAAGTCCTCTCTATATATATTAATATAACTATTTTGAACTTGAGATTTTTTATTGTCAATTTTTAATGTATTTTTAGCTGTTTTTTTTATGAAAACATTTATAAAAAAATTAACCTCATATTTTTTTAATCTATCATGTTTAGTATCTTAACTATAAACTAAATTTTAATATTTTTAACAAAAATATTAATAGTTAAAAATAAAGTTGTATTATAATATAAACTATTTATTATAAATTTATAATTTATATATTTAAAATATTTTTTATTATAAATTTTAATTATATATTTAAAATATTTATTTATTTTAATTTTTAATTATAATATAATTTATATATTCAAAAGTTGATATGCACCTTGGTAAGAATGACTTAACAAAATTTGAAACTGCAGTAGTTGATATAAGAAAAATATTATTATATCATTTGAAGAAAATTATTAATCAACAAGAAAGGCTAGTACAACCATATTTCATAAAAATAGCTTAAAATGAAGGCGTTACAACTTCAAAAGTTTAGAATTATCTACCATTGCAACAATTGCAACAAATACAATAATTATAATTATAATCCTGTAGAAGCTATTACAGAAGCTGTAAAATTTTCTGTGTGGAAGAAAATACGCATTAAAAGATACATTATTATAAATATGGGTAGCGAGTAAAGTGATCATGTGAGAGGAAAAAGTAATGGGTAGCGAGTAAGACTATCTGACTGATTTTTTTATGGGAAACTTGCATTAATAATAAGTACAAAAGCTTTCTACCCAAAAAAAAAGTGCCAAAGCTCTAAATAAATACTTTTCATAGATAAAACATCACATAATAAGTATCAAATTTGTGACTTTTTAGTATTGGGTGTGTAGCATAGGTTGTTTATAGGTTTGTTATTTTCCCAAACTTACTTTGCCCATCAAAGACTTAAAGTGGTTTAGTTTCACCAATTTTTTACTTGTTAAAACAGATTTAATCTGAGCCGTTAAAGTTTTGAAGTTAGGTGTCTTATGTGTATATTTAGTGATCCAAACGCGCATAATGCATGGGTCGGTGTCAAGTGTTAACACGTGAAGGGGCGTTGTCCTCGTGCGGTAAGAGAGATGTGACTTGTGAGGCGGGTCCGTCTTTGTACAAGAACAAGGATGGGATTTTTTTGAAATTTAAATTAGAGAAAAAAAATTTAAAATTTTGTTTACTAAAGTTACTTTTCTCTCTTTATTTTTTCATTGCTAAAAATATATCATTATTTATATTTCTTTTCTCTTCTTCTCTTTAATTAAACAATTTTATGAATTTTATTTTGATATACTATTAGTTTGAAGATTTTTATATTGATTAGAAATTTCTATAAATAGAAATTTTAAAAAATAGTTTATTTTCTGAAATTGTAATTTTTACATGGTTATTAATAAGAAATTGTAATGTATGGTAAATTTATAATTTTTACAAAAATTACTAAAATAAATCCCGTGTATTGTGATTTTTAATTGGTTCACTCGTATAAATATTTAGTAGTATATAAAACTAAACTTTTAAGATATGTTTTTACAAAAGTTAATGTTTTTTTTATGTGTAGAAATTTTTACGTAAGGACATTATAATTAAATTTTCATTATATTAGTTATCTAATGAATTTGTTAAGTAAATATTAACTTGATTTTAATTAAAACGTATATTTTACATTATCATACCTCGTAGATTGACATGTATACTAATAAATTTTTATAATATTAGTTTAAACATTAAATATAGAATAATTTTTAATTAGTTAATAGTATATAATTTTTACATGTATGAAAATTAAACACCGTTAGCTTTATCATTTTGTAACAAATTGTGATGCTTTTTAATTGATAATCAGTGCTTCTTAAATTTTTAAAACTATTATTTATTATATTTATTATTTCTTTTTTTTATACAAAAAAAACTTAAGTACAAATTTTAATTGTTTTCAATATTATTTTTTGATTAAAATGAAAATTTCATTTTCTTTTTAAACATTGTATATTTTCATTTTAATTTTACTGTGCAACGCAAGATAATATACTAATTAATAAAAAAAATGAGCTATTGAGTTATTCATCAAATTAATTTCTTTAAGTGTAAGTTTGAACGACGATAATTTTCATTTAAGTGTAAGTTTGAGGGAAGATAATTTTCTTCTTCTTTCTCTTTGTTTTCGATTTTTTTTTAATCTTTGAGTAAAGTATATTAACTCCTTAAATTATTATATTAATTGAATTACTAGAATTAACTTAATAATAAAATTTAATATAAAGTTTTAGATTGAAGTCTCGATTATATTTTCTTACTTAAAAAACTATTATGTTAATTACTGCTATAACTTTTCATTTCACTCTAATATGTTAAATTAAGTATATTACACCCTTATTTAATATATTTTATTATACATTTCTTTTTTTGAGTTTAACCTAGTGCAATTTGTTTCTTAGCCAGATCGTCAGGCTCCAGCTGGATCAATACGGTATCTTTGTCTTTTTTTTAAGACAATATTAGATGGGATACCTTTGTCTGTTAGGCAAAAGATTTTTAACTGAATCATGTACATTTCACACGTTAAAGTTACCAGTAATTTAAATTAAAATAAGCGAAATAAAATGTATTAAATAAAAGGTAAAATGTATTTAGTTTAATACTACATTATAATTAAAAGTGTAATTAGAATGATAAATTAAGGAATAAAATCTTTTTATCGATTATCTTTTTCTACTTTTTTACTAATAGAGAAAGTATATTTTCTTTTCTCTTTCTAAAAGTAAAATAAAATAAACAACCAAAACAAATTTAAGCATTCACACTTTAGTGATATTTAAAAGACAAATTCATTTACCTTTATTTTTTTTTTATTTTAAAGGAAAGAAGATAAAGAAAGAGAACAAATTTGAAATTTAAACGAAAGATCTTTTCATTTTTCATTTTTCTTTTTTCTTTTTTCTTTTTTCTTTTTTCTTTTTTTGTTTATAAAATTTATTTTTATCTCTTTTTTTGCTTTATTTAATCTTTAACCAAATGGAAGAAAATGTATCGTTATTCATATATTTTTTATTTTCCATTTTTAAAGGCTTTTTTATTTTTTTATTTTCTTTCTTCTCATCTCAACATATCGTTAAATAACATGAATTTTTATTAGAATTTTTTTTTCAGTTAATTTGAATTAGATGCAGATATTTTCTCGATATAAAAAGTTATGTTCATTTTTTTATTTAAAAAATATTAAATAAAAGACAGAAGCATTTAGATAAGGTTGGTTTGGATGTGTCTAACACTGTCATCCTAATTTTGTTTTGAAGGGACCATCATTTTGTGGTTCTCAATTGGACATTCTTTTGAATGTTAAAAGTTCTTTTTTGGAAAGAAAAAAACTCATAATAATAACACTTTTTATGCAGGTCGTTAGGTGTAAATTATTTTATTATAACAAAATTTCCTGTTAGTTTAATATTTGTGTAAAGTACCTTAACTCATTTTAAAAAATTATGATTTGAACTTAGTCAAAACTTACAAAGTAACTCATAAACTTTGAAAAATAACTCCAAAATCCAAAAATCTAATACAAATTACATTTCTTGTAAGTATTATAAAAAATTTTATTTTAAAAAATAGTAAGAAAATATTTATAATAAATATAGAATTTTCATTATTAAAATTTACTCCCAAAAAATTATAAAATAAAAATTTAAATAGGTAGGTATTAAAATATTAAACTAATTTTCATTTTTATAACTTATAAGTAAATATCGAAAGAGATGACGTATGATATACAAATTATTTTTCCAGTGAAAATAATAATGATTAATTTTAACTCTTAAATTTTAATAAAAGGTCAAGATTAAAAGATTAATCTAAAAATTTATTTAAGTAGTTGAAATTCTTTCTACTATAACTATTATTGATATAATTGTTGTGGTCTTGACCTTGACCTGCATTGTTATCACTGTTGATGATGGTATACTACTAAAAAAAACATGATTTAGCGATTGATTTCTTCGGTCGCTAATAGTCATCGATTTTGTGACAAAATGCAGAAAGGGTAGTTTATTTGATTTTAGTGACCGAATTAACGATCGAAAAGTCCGTTATTAAATAATAGATTGCTAATTTGTTCACAAAAGAAAAAAGAATATATGTTTATCTTTTAGCCACCGATGTAGCTATCGACTGGATTTCGTCGTTGACACTTGCTGTATTACCATTACATAATAGCGATCAAATTTTATTTATAAAAAACAAAAAGTTAAAAGAAAATAGTGACTAAATTTTATTAATAAAAATAAAAATGAAATAAGAAAAAAAGAAACTGATTTATTTTTTATATAAAAAATAAAAAAAATAGCGATCAAATTTAATTTATTAAAAAAATAACGATCGATTTAGTCATTGATTTTTTTTTGAAAAATTAAATTAAATAACGACCGATTTTGTGACCGAATGTTTTTTAAAAAGTCTATAAATAATAAAGTAGTGATTGATTTAGCGATTGAATATTTTTTATATAAAACATAAAAGTAATAGGGAACGATTTAGCGATTGATTTATTATTTTTATATAAAAACGAAAAAGTAGTGATCGATTTAGCGATCTAATTTATTTTAAAAAAAATAGCAATTGATTTGGTGACCGATTTTCAAAAATCGAATCTTTTTCTTCTTTTTTTTTCATCTTCATTTGTTTAAACACCCATTCCCTTCCTTCCTTTAACTTTACTCACTCCCTCCTCTCGTCCTTCGCCATTGCCTTCCCTCCTTTCCTCCCTTCTCTCCTCCTTTCTCTCCCTCTACCACCATCACTGCCACTACCACCACCTCTTCTCGATCTCATCCCTCCTCTTCTTTTTCTCCTTCCACTCCTTCTCCTCCCTCCCTTCTCCTTCCTTACCTCTGATAGGTCGCCTCCCTCCTCCAACCATCGCACAACCGATTGCCACCCAATTTAATTTCTAAAAAAAACATCTTTAGCAACTGATTTAGCGACTGAATTATTAAAAATTCAAACATTAACCACCAAATTATTTTAAAACTCAAAAATTAGCCACCAAATTAGCGACCAATTTTTATATAAATAATTAAAAATAAAAAGTTAGCCACCCTTTTTAAAATCAAAATAGCAATCGATTTGGAGACCAAAATTTCGGCCTCCAATTGGCCATTGAACCCAATGCGGTCGCTAAATTGCTTAGCGTTTAGGATTTTTGTGACGGACCAAAAGTCGGTCTCTAATTCGGTAGGTAATCTATTTAGTGACCAAAATCCAAAAATAACGACCGATTTTTGAAGTTTAGCGGCTAATTTAGGTGGTCGCTAAACTTAAAATTTTTTGTTGTTGTAGTTGTGCAAATGGAAGGTGGGACAATGACAACAATAACAATGATATTGAGAATGATAAAAGTCACAATAATGATAACAAAGGACCAATAATGAGAAGCAATACCAATAACAATGATGATAATAGCAGGAGTGGTGACGACTATAATTAGCATGCACTATTGTTGCCACATTGACATTATTAGTGGTTGGTGATGCATGCTTACCATTGTTGTTACCATCATTATTGTCGTCACTGTTGTCATTAGATTGAAAATGTTGAATTTTTTATGTTTAAGGATTATGATCCTATGTCACATTCAGTAAAAATTTATGATACATGCATAGGATGTACTTAATGTGTCTAAACCTGTCCTACAAATGTATTAGAAATGATATCTTAGAATAGATGTAAAGCTAAACAAATTGCTTCTATCCCAAGAACAAAAGACTATGTTGGTTGTATCTGTTTGTCCTACGAATTTTGTAAGTGTTAGAATTTATTTATGACATAAAACAACTCGAAACATGAATCTAGCTTATTGATATGTTTCAAAAAGAACCACACACGTCATCATTGTTACCACCACTTAATTGAATTTTTAAACAAATATTTTTAATAATGTTAGCCTTTCATTTAAATTTGTAGGTTGAGATTGAGATTGATCATTCTCATTCTCATTCTCACTTAAAAATAATCATTCTCATAGGAAACACTCTCCTTGTATACATAGATAGATATATACATACATACGTACATGCATACATACATACGTATATATATATATATATATATATATATATATATATATATATATATATATTTTATTTATTTATTTATTTATTTATTGGGTGTTTTGAGTAAGTAATATATTATTATTTAGTACGTGTATAAATTTTATTAATTTATATCTTGTTACTTGGACCATATTTCTATTAACTTTATTCACTTATATATAATTATAAGTAGTTTAAATTTTTTAGAATATATAATTATAGTTAAGTAGTTACTTTACTCCGACTCCTGTTAATTTTACTAACTGATCACATTTAATCATATTTTTTTTCCTATAAATCTGTTAATTTTTGTTGTCTATATTTATCAGATAATACTCTGCTTCAAATTTTATTGATTTATTTTTATTACAAGCTTCCATTCTACTTCTATTAATTGTGGTAAAGTATAAATTCCACAGCAAATTACATTTTCCCGTGAAGTGTATTCCTCAGCTAGCTGGCACCACATTGAGAAGCGACTTGCAAATATCTTCACTGATTTTAGAAAATGGAATTCAAGGAAGGAAAAGAAAATTAAGGAGGGGGTATCTCTGTCACATCGATATAAAGTAAAAGAAATTTCCTTAAAACTCAGAGATTGCATTACTCTACCTCTAATTAAATTAACCGATCTTATTAGTTTATATTATTTTTTATTAATTAATTTAATATTTACACAAAGCACTTTAGCCCATAAGTTTTGAAAAACTATGATTGGACCTTATTTAGTCAAAATTTATAAAATAGTTCATAGAGTTAAAAAAATTATCCAAAATCCATAAAGTCCTCTTATATATAATTGTTATAGCTACTTTTTTATTTATTAAAAATAGTAGGGCTATATTTAGAATTAATTCCTAATTTTTTAAAATTAAAATTAATTAACTTCTTATAAATAAAAAAAATAAAATTTACATTAATTAAATATTAAAATATTCAACTGAATTGTATTATTATAATAGTTTATAAGTAAGTCTCTCTCTTTTCTTTTTTAAAAGAACATAACTTAGATGCAATTCCTTAAATATTATTGGTATTATTTTTCAATTAAAATTAATATTTTACTTCAATAATTAATGCATGAATAATTAAATATCAACATAAATTTTCAAAATAAACTCTAATTCTATTAGAAAATAACTTCAAAAGTATTACAGAAGTCTATGTAATTTTTTTTCCTTAGATATTGAACGTGCAAAATGTGCATGCACCATGACACCATCCCATTTGTTGGCTATAAAAGGGTGATCGGTAGAGTCTGCCCCTTGACATCCCGTGAGTCAATAAACCAAGAGAGAGAAATATGTGTGGTCGAAGAAATTGAGTATGTCCCTTGACATCCCGTTATTACTCTATTCCTATTTCTATATATTCATTTAATTATAAGTCTTTTTCCTACTAATTTTTGATTCATATTTAACTGTACGTTGTTACTTTGCTCCTATTAATTTTGTTTGTCTATGTTTATAAGATTGTACTCTACTTCTGTTTTAGTTGTTTCATATTTATATAAGCTTCTATTATTGCTTCTCTTTGTTGTGGTAAATTATAAGCATTAATTTACCTCTAATAATATTAATGTCACAGCTTGTCAAACAGTTCTGGCGAGATGGAGGTTGTTGACTGATTTTGAGTTTGAACATTGCTATAAGCTTTCACACGATTTTCTTGACCGTATATGGTACTGGCAATACTTATAATAATTTCGTGTAGAATTGCCTCAAAATGTCTCTGCAACTATGAAGTCTTTCTTGGCTGGCTTTACGTTTTGGTGCAGCTTTGAAGTCATTTTTGACTGGCCTGCCTTTTGTGTTTTTCAGTGAAGTCAAATATAGGTGTCTTTTGTTTTTTTTTGTTTTTTTTTTTTATTGTTTGACAACATTTTAGCTACTAAAACGAACCTTTAACTTTTGAGTTTTAGTGCCCTTGAACTCTTTGATAATAAATGAGTTTTTTTTTTTCGCAGATAAAAAAATATAGATGTTTCTCTTTAATTCATACTATATATTAAAGCATAATAAAAATGAAACTGTGATATTATTATTAATTGTTGGCAACTTCATAATCCTCATTCTTTTATTATAATGCTTTCAAAGGAAATTTCTTAGTCAAACCCTGGGTATTCAATCAATCCCAACAAGTCAAGAAGACAAGCTTTAACGATTATGATCAGAAACTAGCTTAATTACTATGTATTTATTTATACATGGCTCATTTTTTTAATGTAAATGATTGTAAATGAGTATCTCAGTTAACTATTAAATTTGTAATCTCTTTCAAAAAATTTATTAATACTTATCCGTCGACATCTGAACCCTAACCACGTGCTTAACAAACTCAAGTCCAGTGCTTCATAAATTTGTGCATGTGTCATTTTGAGTATCTAACTTCACTTGTAATGCCATGTTATGCAAACATTTAAGTTATACTTGTGATAATTTGCTTTAGTTTCTTGATAGAATTGTGTAATAATTAAAAATATTAAAATTTAATGGTTAGAGTAAAATAATTTTATATTATTATTTAATAACTAATTATTGTTGGTATAATTTTTAATATAATTATTATAAAAATAAATAAATTTATCATATATAATAATTTGTAATTGGACAACAAAATAAAATTATTTTAATTTTTGGTACATAACCTATTATCCTCTAAATATTAACAAAAAAATATATCTATTTTTTTAGTTAAGTAACTAAATAGGATAAAGGCGCATAACTATTCCTACTTAAGAGCGTCACATTAGGAACTATTGCGAAAGAGAAAAGAGAACCCTATTGGATGTTGTAAGAAACTTAAATCAAGATTATTAATTTTGTTTTGTATATTGTACCTCTCTTTTATCCCAACATATATGTTTGAATAGATGCTTTCTATCTAGACTAATGCTTTATTTTTTTTGTGTGTGAAATATTAATGAGTTGATTTCTTCGCTAATTAAATTGTTATTCAATCTAAATATGCTTTAAAAAATTTGATGCTTATATAGTTCAGCGATCAGCTTTTGCATTGTTTATTGAAACTATAAGTAAGTCATTATTTTATAATTTATTTTAATATTTATATGCTTTTTTAATTATTATATCTTATTAGTTTACTGGTTACAATATTATTGTGAAAATTTAATTATTTATAGGTTCTATAAAAATTCGAAATTAATCCAATTCTAACTGATTTACATTAAATTGAATTGAATTAGAATTGAAAAAAAATCCAACTGATTGAAGGATCAAGTGCTAAAATTGAATTGGATTGGATGATTTTTTACTTTAAAATTATCCAATCCAGAATGCTAACGCTTCGATCTACTTCACATAATGTCAATATATGTATAATAAATTTGTTAAATAATAGATGTGTTGATTGAAATTATATGAGATCTTATATCAATGAGTAATTTAGTTCTTAAATATATTTCTATTAATCAGGTAATTTTTTTATTTATTTATTTTGATTATCATGAAATTAATTAGTAAATTTTTAAATTGAATAGTTGTTCTTTAAAATGTTAAATAATCTTTCTTATATTTTTTAAGTAATTACTTGAATTTCTTTTAAAAGAATGTTAGTAACAATACTTTTTGCTAATTTTTTTAAATTAGTAAGACATTTGAAAATGTTATTGAAAGAGTATATGGCAACATTTTTAATAATTAATTAATTAATTAATTTTTATAAAAAATGTTACTCATTAAATAAATATAATGTTATAAAAATACTATAACATTACTTAAATGTTCAAAAGATTTCGAAAGTGCACATGTTGCTTGCTATAACATGTTGCGATGTTTTTCAAAATTTAGATTTACTACAAAATTGATATTAATAGTTAATTTTTTTTTATAGTTTTTCAGATTAAAAAAGATATTTAATTGTTATAGTTTGATCAATATGTTATCATCTATATATATAAATAAAAATATTTTTATCTATGCACATGTATTAAAGGTAGTATAACACGTAAGAGGCAACGTTGAATTAATGGTGGTATGGTGTCTATTCTCCAGTATTCCACATTCATCATACTAACAAATTAAATTTACTCACAGGTACAACTTGTGTGAAAACACATTCGATCCTTTTGTCAAGATTTACTCTCATTGAACGATGATCTCTCTAGGCTTGTCGCATCTCCTCCAAGTTCTTACATGCATTCTGCTTCTGACACCATCATTTTCTGAAGATGATCGAAAGGTAAATAATATATCTAATATTGCTTGACCTAGCCATTTAAGAGATTTTCCCTTACAAAAATATACTTAGGTTATATCTTTTGAGAGTGTAGAATACTCCACTTTGTATTTGATTTCTTTTCTCTCCTATTTTTTCCATTTTTTTTTATCTTGAGAACTTATATCTTTAAAAAAAACTATTAGTTGCTTATATTTTTATGATTTTTTTAAATAAGTTTTATAAATATAAATGAATAAATCCCCAATTTAATATCTAAAGCATTGTTTTCTCTCCTATGTAGTCTTTAAAGTAATTTCTAAAGTATTAAAATCTTGTTATATAGTTTCTCAAGTATTGAAAAATACTTTAAATTAGTCATATAATAACTAAATTGATCAATTTTTAATACTTTTAAGAACTAGTTATATAATTTCATTCTTTTAAGGATTATTTAGAAGAAAAGGTAATGCTTAAATAACGTAGTTGATGATTTATTCAATTTCAAATTTCAAAAACTATTGGATATTTTTAAGTTAAGAGTTTGGATTATTTCAAAATGAATATAAAATTAACCTGTTTAAATTCCTTTTTTACATTACTATTTAGTAATATTATTATAAAAATATTACTAATACTACTATTAGTAACATTTTTTAAAATCTTTAGTAATATTTAAATGTTAATAATATTTTGCTAACATGATTTATATTTGTTAAAAAATTTAACTGCTGTAAAAATGGTGTAGTGTTAGTCTTTTTTAATTTATCTTTCTCATGCACTATAATTATATTCTATATACAGATGTACATCGTATACATGGGCGAATATCGGAAGGGCGTGGAATTCGCAGAATCACTTCACTCTAGTATGATTGAAAGTGTGCTCGGCAGGTCATATAAAACGACAACCTATATCAGTGTCGCATTATCTACATTTCAAATGTTAAAGCTTTTATATAATTATCGATTCTTTGGATGTTTGGAGATATAATAATCAATTCATTATGAACGTATATATTAAGAAGTGGAATATGCTATTTTTTTTATTAATAATTAATGATAATTACAAAAAAAATGTAATAATCAATGATAGAAATGGGTCAAACTAGGCTTACTTTAAATTTATAGGCCTAAATTGTTTCTACTTCAAATGGACATAGTAGGTTTTCAAAATCAAAGTTTAGTTTAACTTTGTTTATTTAATAAATTTTCTTATTTATTCTTTTAAAATATTAACTTGAAACTCTATTTAAATGTTTATTTTGTAATTTAATTTTAAATAGGTTAATATAGGTAAATGGGAAGAGAGTTGTATAATTTATATGAAGTTTATTCAAACCTCAAGGTCAATGGTACTTCTGTGAAAAAGCTTTAGACAATAGAATAGTTTTATAGATGTCGGACATTTAAGATTTGGATGATCCAAAGTAAAAATATTTATTTTAAAAAGTAAAATAAGTCATCATTATTATTAATTAATTTTAATGATTCGAAAGGATTAATCCATAGTATATTTATTAATTTTAACTCTACACTTAACTAACAATATTGGAGACCTTCACTTTTGCATGTTTATATTTTTGTTTTAATATTAATTAATAAATATGAACCGTTAAAATTAATTAATAGTAAAAATGTCTCACGTTATCGTCTAAGCGCTTCTCTTTAGATAATCTAAATTTCCTATGAAAATGTTTTCAGTCAAGAAGTGCCTTCTATTTTGGGTGAGAAAGAATATTTTTATGTTACTACAAATACCTAATTAGAGTTCTAAATGGCAATATATCTATCCAGAAAATTTGCACCAGATGTTTTGCTGCACAGCTACAAGAATTTTAATGCATTCGTGGCGAGGCTAACAAAAGAAGAAGCAGTAAGAATGAAAGGTAATTCTAATATGCTTGTCATTCTATATATAACTCCTATATATGTGATGTATATATATTTTGTGAAAAGATTGAGATATTTGGGCAGGAATGGATGGTGTTGTCTCTGTTATACCAAACAAAATCCATAATGTCCAAACATCAAGGTCCTGGGACTTCCTTGGCTTCCCCGAAAATGTCCCCAGAAAAAGCTTAGAAAGCAACATAGTCGTTGGAGTAATCGATAGTGGAATTTGGCCTAATTCAGAGAGCTTTAATCCTGCAAGATTTGGTCCACCTCCACAGAAATGGAAGGGCAGTTGCCATAACTTTACTTGCACTAAGTACGTGGTATTTGTTATATTTAACACACGCACACAATGTTGTGTATTTTAATTTACTATGGACAACAAAAATGACTAGTAGTAGCAATGAATTTATTAATGCATCTATGTTTGATGAATTGTTTGTAGCAAAATAGTTGGGGCAAAATTTTTTCGCATTGGAGGTGATTTTGGAAGCGGTGACAGCCCATCTCCATTGGACACGAATGGTCACGGGACTCACTGTGCATCCACTGCTGCAGGAAACCTAGTTGGGTCGGCAAGTCTATTTGAGCTTGCATTAGGGACAGCCAGAGGAGGAGTTCCATTAGCACGTATTGCTGCGTATAAAGTTTGTTGGGAAACGGGTTGTAGCAGTGTTGACATCTTTGCAGCATTTGATGAAGCCATTTCAGATGGTGTTGACATCCTTTCTGTTTCAGTGGGGTCTTCACAGTTACCACACCAAGAGTATTTTTGTGATATATTTTCACTAGGAGCTTTCCATGCAATGAAGAATGGCATATTAACGTCTCAAAGTGCTGGCAATAATGGTCCAAACCTTTTGTCAATGTTAAATACTGCACCGTGGCTCCTTTCTGTAGCTGCCTCCACTATAGACAGAAAGTTTATTACCAATCTCAGGTTGGGCAATGGCATCACCATTCAGGTAATATTGATACCTATTAGAAAAACATTGCACGGATACGTATATCTTCTTAAATGAAACCATGTTAAAGTGAGTGGTTAAAAATTTTACTGCTTCTCTAACCACACTAGTTAATGTGCATAAAATATATTTTGTTAAATATTTTTAATTAATTAACAAATAAAAATAATTTTTTATATTTTAATATATTAAGTATTTTTTTTCAATAATTGTTTATTTATACGTAGCGTTAGTTATTGTTTGCTTAAAAAAATTTCAAGCATTCTTTTATTAAAAATTAAAAGACCAAAATTCTCAACTTGTGAAATTTTAATATCGCTGGCATTCATAAGCCCATCATTTTTCTGATAATTTTATGCATATTTTATTTTGAATGCAATATATAAATGAAACAATTTTCATAATTTTTATATTGATATATTATATAATAAATTAAATTATATAAATAATTGTTAGTATATCGAGATTAAATCGATAGTAAAATACATCTTACTTATTTATTTTAGAAAAAACTCACTTTAAATAAACTTCCTTGCACCATTCAAACATATCACAACCAAATTTTATTTCAATATATTTCGTGATTGTCAAACACACAACTTAAGTTCCCCTTTATACAACTCATTGGTAGTTCTAGTTCTATGGAATGTGCAACGTGAGTGTCAATTCAAATCTCATAATGTACTAGTCCTCTCTTTTTTTTTTTTATTAATTATTTCACATCGTCTTTTTTTTTTATGATTACCTTTACATCCATCCAAGAAGAGAATATTTTGCTCTCTCATCCCTTTTTAGGGGGTGATTTGACATTTTACAATTAAGGAGAATATGAAAAACTTATTGCGAGAGTGTGACAAATAATTTCCTTTTTCTTCTTTCTTCCTATAGGCTTCATGCAAGCTTTCTTTGGTTCACATGCATTAATAGTTGCCTTTTCTTTTTGAAAAAAACAAAATTTAAATTATTATAATTTTTCGAAAATTTATAAAAAGTAACCTAAAAGATTTCATTCAACCTGCAGGGAATTTCGATAAATACATTTGATCTAAAAAATAAACAGTATCCATTAATTTATGGTGGAGATGCGCCCAACACTGCTGGTGGATACAATGGTTCCCAATCAAGGTACCAACATTTACCAATTTCTCCTTTTTTATTATTTTGGTAAGTAGTTACTAGTTTTTTTATTTATTATATTTATGACTTCATTTTAACGTGGTCACTGCTTAGGCATTGTGTTGAAGGTTCTTTGGATGCAGCTTTGGTGAGGGGAAAAATTGTTTTGTGTGAAGACAATCCTTCTCCTACATCTGTGGGATTTGTTTCTGGGGCTGTTGGTGTTATAATAAGCAGTGGATCTTCTCTTAAAGTTGGAGCAGATATATATGCACTGCCAGCTATTCAGATTACCGAAAGTGACGGGAGATACGTATATTCTTATTTAAAAAATTCAACAAGGTACAAAACTTTTTAATATATGATATACAGTTTTGTTTACTCTTGGATTGATTCATATGTCACCGATTATTGCAGTAGTGGATTGGCTACTATAGATAAGACTTCTACAGTCAAAGATTCATTAGCCCCTTACATTGCTCCATTCTCATCCAGAGGTCCAAATAAACTCACTCCAAACCTTCTTAAGGTAGAATTACTATTATATATATAATTTTTTTAGTAATATTTTATTATAAAAATATTATCAATACTTTTATAGTAATAATTTTTTTATATTTTTAATAATATTTAACTATTACTAATAATATTTTACAATATTGTTCAAACATAATATTTATTAAAATATTACAAAAATTATTAGGTATTATTTTTCAAATATAGTAAAAATTGATAGGTTGTATTAAATTATACAATCAGTCTAACCGCTTCAAGGTTAATTGCCTGTTGCAATTATGTGTTGATGTTGTAGCCTGATTTAGCTGCTCCAGGAGTTGACATTCTAGCTGCATGGCCTCCAAATTCTCCTATTTCTGGTGTTAAAGGAGATAGTAGAATTGGAATGGTAAATTACAATATAATATCGGGAACTTCAATGGCATGCCCTCATGTTACTGCAGCAGCTGCCTATGTCAAAACATTTCATCCCACCTGGTCTCCTGCAGCAATTAAATCTGCATTAATGACAACTGGTAACGGTCTCCTTAATTAGTATCCACACATATTGCAATCATTCTATCCCTTTTTCTTCTCTCTCAATTAAAATAATGATACAGTGTTAAAAATTAACTCTTTCTTTCCCACCTAGGTTAAGTTTTTAGTGTTCTTTATTTGTATACATGTTAATTACTTTTGAAGAGAACTAGGGAAAAAAGATGGGAAAGCAAATTTGGTTTTGTGTTCACAAAGACATATCTAGGATGTAAGTTTTATTTTGTTGTAAGAGATCATATATATGAGTGACTCATAATCCTTAAAACAAAATTAAAGAGACTGGGATTGAAACATTTAATCAATAACTCACTTGACCAATTTATATTGTAACCTCTTCGCCTTCATAGTTATTTTGTGCGTGCTACCAAACACATGTTATAAGTATATATATAAAAAATATGTTTGCTCTCACCTTTTTTTTACACTACCTTTGTCCTTTATACCTCTGATTTCATTGAAAAAATATGGAGAGGGAAATTTAAATGTGCTTATCTCTCCTCTTTATTTACTATAAAAAGAGAGGTCTGAATAATGTAGGAGAAATGGGGTGTGAAAATACTAGTTCTCAATATATAAACACAGAATTTATGCTAACCTAGAAGCTTATGCAGTTCTACATGTAAGTTACCACCTTACACGCTTTTGTTGGAACACACTAGATTAATTTAATCCATGGAGTTGAAGGGGTTCAAGTTTAAAAACACAAAACAAGTTCAATTATTTTGTGGTCCAATTCAATGGGCTGACTATATGTTTATGACCAATTTTGTGGGTTTTATTATTTACAGCTACCTCTCTGAATCCTACACTTCATAGAGAAGCTGAATTTGCTTACGGTGCGGGGCAAATTAGTCCTCGCAAGGCAGCAGATCCTGGACCGGGACTAGTTTATGATGCTGGTGAAATTGATTATGTTAAGTTTCTGTGTGGACAAGGTTATAGTACAGGACTGGTGCAAAGAGTTACAGGAGATAATAGTACTTGTACACAGGCAAATAAGGGGTCTGTTTTGGACCTTAATCTCCCATCTTTTGCTCTATGTACGAGGCTTACAGGGTCTCCTAATGCAACTTTTCATAGAACTGTTACAAATGTTGGATCACCTACATCCAGATATACTTACAATATAACTGCACATTCTACAACATCTTTAAGTTTCAAAGTAGACCCAAGTGTTTTGAGTTTCACATCTTTGGGTCAGCAATTGACGTTCTCTCTTAAGGTTGGTGGAACCATGAATGCAGAATTAATTTCTTTGTCTCTGGTTTGGAGTGATGGCACTTATCAAGTAAGGAGCCCCATTGTTGTTTATACTCCCGAATTTACCGGTACCAACACTTGTTAATAAAGAACAAGCAACATGAATGGCAATGATTATGTTATTCATTGGTTTGCTTTTTCTTCTTCCGTATTGAAGTTTTAGTGAATAAATTTCTGGTGAGTTGTAAGCCAGGAATGATGATCAAGTGATTTGTAAGTCAGGAATAAAAATCAAGATATTGATTTAGTTTTACCCCATGTATTTTCCATTTATCCTTGATGAGTAATATTTAAATGTCATTATTATATTGTAGACATCCATAATAATATGTCATGACTCATGAGTTAATTTGATCTGAGGAAGTTATCCACCATCACTCATCATAGTTAGTTGTCATAAGTGGTCTTGAACTCTAATAACCAGTATTAATTACTAATCAAAATACACTACCAAAATATATATATATATATATATATATATATATATATATATATATATATATATATATATATATATATATATATATATATATATATATATATATATATATATATATATATATATATATATTATCACTCAATTTTATCTGGATAACAAAGTAAAAATATAAAAATAAGAAAATTAAAAAAAAAGCTAAAAAGAAGAAAATTTTATCATTTATGTTTTCATCACAAAAATCAAATTCAATTTTTGTTTTGGTGAAAATCAACCTCAAACTAGATCATTTAATCATATGGTAGAAACTCAAATCTGATACTTTCATCTACATCAATAAAATTCTATATCAAGTAACACAAGTTGAATCATCCCATCCTTTTCCTTTACAAGGAGTAGGCTACTATGAAATAAGATATTCAAAAAATAGGGATCTTGTGGTTTTTTGTACTTTTTAAAATTATAAATGATTTATGTTTTTTAAATAAAAATTATTAGTAATAATCATTTATCTTAATTTTTTTAAAAAATAATTTAGATGTGATATTTTCTTAATTCTTATATTTTCTTCAAACACATATTGCGACAGTTTGATAGTCTTAAAACCATTTTTTTTAAATAAAACATTCTATATATTAAAATCAAGTTTTATAATCTCTCAAAAAAATAATTTATAGTAAAATGATTAATTGAATGTGACATTATTTTAATCTCTAAATTTAAATACCAAGTTGAGATAGCTTGATGTTTAAACTCTTCTCTAAATTAAAATTTAAAACAAAAATTAAATTGTTACAAAATAAAATAGTTAAATCAAAATTAAAATGTTCTAATGGAATGACTTAGTTGTACACTTCTGTCAATTTTATTTTAAGACGAATGCATTGTGACGATTTAGAAATCCTAACTTTAATAAATAAATAATAAAATTAAAAATATCAATACACATATTTTTTTATTTAAAAAACTATGTAACTTTAATTGTTCATTACATTGAGAGATACATAGAAGTAGACCAAAATTCTGTCAAGCTAAAAAAACATTAATCCTTATTTTTCATAATATAATAAAATTTTATCTTTATTTGTTTTAAATAAAAAATAAATCTTAGTCATAGTTTTTTATTTTATTCTAGGGTGAGATGAATATTTTAAAAGTTATAAATAATTTATATAATTAACTAGAAGTAACTGTTTTAATGAACATCGTAGGATGTTAATATCTTTCCTATGCGTAATTGACTTTCAAACTCAAAATCTGATTCTAAAGATATTTCTCTTTTAAGGCTTTTCCATTATTTTTCTTAATAAATATTGGTGGTGACTTCTTTGATTCTAAAATATTTTTGTCATCCCACTATCATTTTGGTTAAGACTATATATACACACTAGAGATAAAATTATTCCAAAAATAATTCTAAGATATGTCACTTATGCTAAAATTAATAATATTCTTTTACAGTAAAATAAAATAAGATATAGATACAAACAAATTTAGTATTCACACTTAGTAATCAATGAAGCTTTATAAAAAAAAAATAGTAAAACTTGGGATTAAAGTATATATCCCATTGTATTTTAACAGTTCAGGGTATTTCACTTGTCCCACGGTTGTTATTTTTCACAATTGTAACAAACTAGCACAAAAGGCCTTTTACATTAGTTAACACCGGATTTTACCTTAGTTCTGTAATTGACATTGAATCACGCAATGTAAAAAGTTTGATTCTTTTTACATCTAACGTAAAAGAAGTAACTTTTCACATTGATTATTCTAAGAGCAAATGGGAAAAGTCACTCTTTTTACATTAGTTATTTCTTAAATTGGTGTAAAAAGGTGACTTTTTACGTCTTAACTTATATAAGTCACTTTTTATAATCAAAGTAAAAAAAAAAGTTTTTTTTTCATCAATTATGATCTGATGTAAATAATAATTTTTTTTTAAAAAAAATTGTTTTGTTTTTCTATTGAATCTATTTTTGTAAAATTGGTTTCACATCATAGAATTCTTAGGCAGAAAAAATTAATGTAAGAGAGAGTTGCAAGCTCATTTTTAGAGTTATATATATTACTGTGTTAGAACTAATATATCTCCTTCAGAAAATATTTTTCCATAGTGGCCATGAACAGTTGCTCCTAGAGTTGCTAAATAAGGGTTAGCCGATCTTATTCCTACACAATCCACTTGAATTGTTAGAATTTGACCTGATTTTAAGTGTGGTGTATTTTTCGTTTCAACTATACGTATATTTTTGCAAATAAATTGCCCAAGACTAATTATTAGTAACGTTTTTTTCACAATAATTATGATGGAGAAAATGCCAATTCAAATAGAATAGATTAAAAATGATTAGTTTTCGTAAACAGGTAATTTCAAACTAGAGAGCGGAAGAAGGGGAACCTATAGAGGAAACCACAAAGGAATAAGAAGAACGACCCTGGGGAACATGTTCTCTCTGTCTATGCTTCTCCAGGTAAGATAGGAGTGAGAAATCTCGCTCAAGGGTGAGGGTATAATTGTGGGTAGAGGGGACCATAGACCCCACTTAGTGTTTGTGTTTAACTGTCTCTATCAACCGATAAAGTGTTAAGTCAATTTTCTACTTAGTGCTTGTATTTGAAGTGCTTGTCTGTCAATTGACGAGTATTTAGGTGTTTTCCTATTGTTTGTTTATGGGCTTTTGTCTTTGTCAATTGATAGAGTACAAGATTCTTAATCTTGTGGTCGTGAATTGAGGATTTTTCCCTAAAATCCTTAAAAATGTATGTTTTGGGTTATTTGAAGAGGAGATTGAACTCTGTATATCAATACCTTCATTTTTATTTATATTATTGGTAATCATATAATTGATTTTATAAACTATATGTTATTGGTGTTTGGGGTTGAGCTCCTTGGATTAAGTTTATTGCTTATATTTTTTGTTTGTGGAATTGATTATGTGCAATTGGTTGTGTGTATGCAAAACGTAGAAAATCATAGCCTCTTTTATTTAAATTCAAAATTCTAGGAAAAATCCAGGAAATTCAATAGTAGGCTGCATGAAGAACAACTCATGCAGGTTGTGCACGCTCGTGCAGATTCTATGCATGCTCATGTAGCGTGATGACTATGTATGCCTGTGCTAATGGGAGTATGCACTTGTTGCCCTATTTGTGCTATAGGAGTTTTATATGATAATTGAATATATTGCTTATTTGATAACCTATATGTTTGTACAAAATATATTGTTGTTATTGAAATTGCATTGAGAATAATGGGATGTGAGATAAAAATGAGTAACGAGTAATAAGGATAAATGCAAAGGGTGACCTATGAGAGACAAGAACGAGCCTGGGGATAGTACTTACTAATCTATGATGGGTTGAGAAATAAGGTGCCTATGTACGACTCACACTGATGGGTCAGGAGGACAACAATTACCCTTTGTGCTTGGGCATCTAGCCTCCTAGCTAGTAGGTTGCATTGAAATTTGTGGTTGAGAGAGGCTAATAGATGCTAGCCCATCCCTAGGTTGCTGTCGCATCTCCTATCTCAATTGTTGGGTTATTTATTGTTTGAACTCTAATGCAATCTATCCACGAATGTGTTGGGTCCTTTATACCAGTTGTTAATTGGAGATAGATATTGAGGCTGGTGCATGACTTGAAGGTGCCTCAAAATACCTGTGAAGCCCCATACCTCGTCCAATAGTTTGAACATGACTAGGGTGCTCTGGTCGCCTAATGACAGTGGTGAGGATATCCTCACAATGATGGGAACAAAGGTTCCCTGTATGCTCTCCTTAACTAAGGAATCCTACAATTAATAGTTACTTAATATATGTAAACAATTAATCATGAATTACATTTTTAAATACTAAAAAATGAGTTGAATTTACAATCTTTTCAACAACTTCCTTGGAGGAGTCAAAAGTGTAGTTGCTCAACGACTTTAGTTAAGCTCTTTTCCACAACTTATGACGTGTAATATCAATTAATGAAGGATTTATTTCTACTCCTTTTGACTCAGCCTATTTGACATTTTCAACCAACATTTTCTTTTGCAAAACTTTATAATCCCTACGAAGACAAAATATAGGAGTGAAGATTCTTTTCTTGAATCTCCTTCCCCTTTTGCCCTTTCTCTTGTTACAATGAACAAAATACTAACATTAGCAAATGCACATATATGTAGATAAGAGAAATAAAAGAAATGTAAATTAACCTAGAAGGACAAATTAAGGTGTTGTTTAACAAACTCATGCCAAACAGCCTTTGAAATGGCATTATAAGTCTACTGAGACTTATTTTTGGACTTTCCATGTATGTAGGTGGAACTAAGTTAAGCCTTAAATGCTCTTCAACACTCATCGACATAAGGAAATTCGTCTTCTCCTATTCAAGTCCATTCTAGGAATATCAAATGTGAGCTATATTACCCAAAAAATTATAAAAGAGTTAGTAAATCACCTAATATATAAAGAAAATATTATAGTATTTTTTATACAAGGTAAAAGTGACATATCGTAATAGTTTGTGAAATCATGTTCTTAACAGATTTAGGTACATTGTCCCAATCTTTGTACACAATTCTAATATGATTCTTAGTTTTGGTCACAACAAAGGACTTAAACCACATCTGTACTTCCCCTGTAGGATTGCCAAGATCATCAAACTCTATGACAATTAACTAGTTTCCGATACATTGGAGAGTCATATTTCTCAACCATGTGGTCTGTCTACCCCTTTTCTGGGTAGATTCACAAGCACTAGACATGTCCTCTAAAGGATTTTCTATCTTCCTATTTACAAAATAAACAATGAATATATAGCATGTTTTGTAAAGAATAAATAAATAACAAACATAACTACACTTACAAATACAAATACAAAAAATAAATTTAAAAAAGCATTACAGAACAATAAAATTTTAAATAACTAATTACGTAACAAGATCAAATAACAATATTTTTTTCAAAGGCCTTTTATATGATCGTGATGAGTGACATGTACATCATTTACTTCATTTTCGTCATTGAAAGTGGGCATGCATGTTGAGAAAGGAGTGTTAGTAAGATCAAGACTCGTGTCTCGATTTTCATCACTTCCATACACGTTCCTTAGTTGAAGAACAATTGCCCACCTTTTGTTCGATTGATCATTGACCTAAAATACTTGTTTTGCATGAGATGTCATGATGAAAGGCTCTCCCTTATAACCAACCTTGTCAAGGTTGACCAAGGTAAATCCTAATTCATCAATTTTACACCTATATTACTGTCAATCCACTTACATGTAAAGATAGACACTCTAAATTTAGTGTGGTCGACCTTCTAGATTTCTTCAATTACTGGGTGTTTGTTTGTAAATATTTATAAAAATAATAAATTTTGAAGAAGAAATAAAAAATAAAATAAAATAAAAATAAATAATTCTGAAATATTTATTTATACAAAATAAATAATTTGAAAATATATATTTATAATAAATTTAATTATACTTTTCGTTTTCTTTGTTTTGTACATAGAAAATTTTGGTTTCAATAATTGTGATGGTTTGATTTTGGTTTATATATATGAAAAATAAACTAGATCTCATAGTTTTAAGTATATTTAAATTTTTTTTTAATAATCATGCATTAAAAAATAATTTTATTTTATAATCCAATCACAATATAACATGACTTTTAAAATATTTATTTGTAATGTTAATGTATGATCTATTTTTTTTTTAAAATGAGAAATTTTATTCCTATATTTTAAATGAACATAATACACGACAAAATCAATTAATTGTATTATTTTTAAATTGAACAATTTATGACATGCATATATTATTTTAAATTGAACAATTTATACATAAATATATAATGTGATATTATTTTTTTAATTTTTCACATTTTTAAAATGCTAGGATCAAAATTGAATAATTAAAATTATAAAATTACTTATTTTTTATATATGTAAATCAAAATTAAATAATTAAAACTGAGAACTAAAATTGTCCATTCCTCGTTCTAAGATCATAATATAATTAAATCTTTATAATAAAAATAAATGAGAGTAACTTCACGTATAAAAAAATTAAATAATTTTAACTTATGAGTGCTATCAATTACAAAAGTCTTACTCTATCTCTTCCCACGTGTTAATAATCAGATATCCATTATATTATCTACTTTCAAGTTTCATCTGCGTATAATATTAATTCGTGGTTGTAATTTTGTTTTGCCATCCTTATCCATAGGGTAGTTCACCCACGTTAAAAGGTGCAAAACGTTCAGCATGACACCATCCCATTATTGGCTATAAAAAGGAGTGGTAGAGTATGCCCCTTGACATCCCGTGAGTCAATACGTCGAGCAATAGAAATATGTGTGGTCGAAGAAATTGAGTATACTCCTTCACACCCCGTTATTATTCTATTCCTATTTCTATATACTTTATTCTTTTATATCTAATTATAAGTCTTCTTCCTACTAATTTTATTGATTAATATTTAACTGTATGTTGTTACTTTGCTTCTGTTATAAAGATATCAAGGGAAAAGATTAAGCGTAAATGATTTGGTTTATTAGAAAACAAGTGAACAGTTGCTCATTCTTTAACAAGGACATCTTCATTGTTTGCTGGTTCCCATATTTTTCATCTGTTCCCAACTGTATATATTGCTATGGAAATTATATAAGTTTGTTTATGTCAAAAAAGAGAATAAATGCTTTAGTTATTTACTATATGTGTGATAGCAAAGTTTTTTTTTTGTTTTTTTTTTTCATTCTTTAGAGAAAGAATATCAAAGTTAATTAATTTGAAACAGTATAAGTGGTTTTAATTTCTTGAGATGCATTTGTTTATATGGTATGTTTTAATTTTGCTCATTCCTAATGATTATAGAGATATTTCTCTATTGTAATTCATACTATTAAAAGAATTATAAAAATGAAACTGTGATATTATTATTGTTGGGAACTTCATAATTCTCATTCTTTAATAATTGTAATGTGCTTTCAGAGGATAATGTATTTGATTATACAAAGGTAGTAGCTCATAAACTTCGCATATGTGTGATTTTGAGTACATATCTAGTGTATTGTAATTAGAGAGGGCAAAATTAGTTCCACTTGATGGTTCTGTGTTAGACTTTTTTATTTGAGATTCGAAATGATTTGAATTAATCAAGCAGGTTCATGAAATGTAGGCTTAAAAATTGTCAAATTTATTTAATTTGTATTTTTCTTATAAAATACATATAAATATATGTAAAAACTGATTAATTTACCTTGACTTGATGGATGGATCGACGAAGTAGCGAAACTGTGACCTATAAAACGAGAACGTGTTGAAAACTTACTTTTAGATTCGTTGAATCCCTTTCTTTGTCATAAACTTCCAGAGTAATATACTTGACATAATGTCAATATATGCTTAATAAATTTGTTAAATATTAGTAATATTAGGACTTCATTGAAAATTTTGTTCCTATTCTCATGACTGTTATGTATACCAATCAATTCAAGAATAAATTTAGATTTCTATCGTAACATTACTTAGGTGTGTAACTTTTGTAATTGTTCAATATTTTATTTCCTAGTAAGATTGAGAATTAAATTTGTGAGCTTAATTTGATTTTAAATGTAATTGTTGACACTTGACACTCGATCATTTGATTTGGTTCTTAAATATATTTCTACTAATCAGGTCGTTTTTTTATGATCATGAAATTAATTAGTTTATTTTTAAATTGATTAGTACTTTAAAATGTTAAATTATCTTTCATTACATTTTTTAGGTAATTACTTGAATTTAATAAAATGTTAGTGACAGTACTTTTGTAATTTTTTTAATTATTAAGACTTTTAAAAATGTTATTAAAAGGATATTTAGAAACATTTTTAATATTTAATTTTTATAAAAAATGTTATTTATTAAATAAATATAATGTTTTCGAAAAAGTATACTATTACATTACTTAATGTTACTAAAATGTTAAAAGTGCATGTTGCTTTTAACTTTTTGAATTGTGTTTCAAATATTACATTAACTAAAATATCAATATTAATAGGCAATGCATTTTTTTTTATAGTTTTGTAATTTATAAAGAAATATATATTTGTTCCGGAATCAACATGTTATAATCTATTCACATGTATAATGTATTGAAGGTAGCATAACTCGTTTTAAGCAACATTGAATTAATTGTGGTATGGTGTCTACTCTCTAGCATTTTACGTTGTTTACTTACAAATTAAATTTACTGACAGTAGAACGTGTGTGAAAACATATTCAGAGATTTTTTCAAGAATTATTCTCAAGGAAAGATGATCTCTTTGGGCTTGTCGCATCTCCTCCAAATTCTTACATGCATACTGCTTCTGAACCAATCATTTTCTAAAGATGATCCTCGAAAGGTAAATAATTAATACATGAGAAATTTTACTGTATCATTATAAATTTTGAGAGTTTTGTAACAGTTGTTTCCTAGACCAATATAATTATTAAGTTGCTGCTATGTCATCATTTTGCTATTAAAAAAATTTAAGGTATCCATACAAATTTTGAGGTGTTTGCAACAATTGTTTTCTACCTATAATTATTAAATTATTCCAAAACAGCTCTACCGATAATTATTAAATTATTCCAAAACAGCTCTATTCATCAATGTCCCATAGTAATAACTCCCATTATACATATTCCCATTATACATATCTAATATTAATTGACCTAGCCATTTAAACTGTTTCTGTCTTCCCTTACAAAAATATACTTTTGTAAACATATACTTGGAGTATATCTTCATAGGGTGTTAATTAAACCCTCACTTTGTATATATTTGATTTTTTCTCTATCCTAATTTTCCCATTTTTTTTATAATCTTGAGAACTTATATCTTTCAAAATATTACTCTTGCTTATACCTTTATGTTTCTTTTTAAATAAGTCTTAAACATAAAAAGTTTAAAGTTAAAAAAAACCTATTGGGTATTTTTAAAGTTAATTAAGAAGAGTTTGGGTTGTTTCAAAATGAATATAAAATTAACCTAAAAATGATTTTATGAGGTTGAATGTTTTTCTTAATCCCTGAAAACTCACATACAATCTAGTAGGACTATTGTGTTTAAATTCCTTCTTTATTCTTTTTAATTCATCTTGCCCTTGCAATATAATCATATTCTATATACAGGTTTACATCGTCTACATGGGCGATTATCCGAAAGGCATGGAATACTCAGAATTACTTCACACTAATATGGTTCAAAGTGTACTTGGCAGGTTATATATTATTTATTACCCAATAATCGCTCCACATTTTCATTAGAATACATCTACCTATATTATTGTCGCATTATCTTTACACTATTATGTATATGATTTTTTTTACAGTAATATTTAGAAGATATTACGAAAATATAAAAAATATTATTTATTAAATTTGTAATATTTTAATAAATATCATATCATAACTATGTCACAAAATGTTATTAACAATATTTTATATTTATTAAATATTATTAAAAATATAAAAATATTACTAATAAAAATATTGATAATATTTTTTAAAAAATATTACTATGTATATAATAGTGATATTTCAAATGTTAAGGTTTTTATATAATTCTCGTTCTTTGGGGGATAATAATCAATTCAGTATTAAGAAGCCAAATATGCTTATTTTATTAATAATTAATGATAGAACGGGATCAAACTAGGCTTACTTTAAATTAATAAGCCTACATTCTTTCTGCTTCAAATGGACATACTAGATTTTCAAAATTAAGGCTTAAGTTTAACGCTATCGAAAATTTTAAATTTTGTTACAGTAAAATCAATAGCTAATTTGGAGTTAATTTCTAGTAAAAATAATTACTTACAAAATTACTATAGTATTGGTGGTAGTATGAAATAAATAGTAAATTAGTTAAAAAAGTAATCATAATTAATTTATAATAATTTTAAAAAATTTGTAGTTAATGTGTAGTGATGTAAAATATAAAATGAATATAATTTTTAAATTTAATTAAAAAATAATATTCTAATTAATTAGCTAGAACTTAGCTATTAATTTAAATAGTAGTTAAAATTAGTAGAAAAATTAAAAAATACTTCCAGGTGTAATTTTATTTATTTAATAATATTTTTCTATTTAGTGTTTAAAATATTATCTTGAAAGTCCATTTAAATTTTTATTTCATAAATAAAATATCAAGCTCTCCTTTTAAAAAGTTATTGGGAATAAACCTTGATACATGTCAATAAATTTAAACTTTAAAATAATTTAACAAATTTATAAATTTTAAATCATTAATACCTTACAATATATCTTACTTTTAGAAATATTTTAAAAATGTTATAAAAATATTACCTATTAGTTTTGATAATACTTTAGCAAATATTGTTTGTAAGTTATGCTGAAAAATATCATTAATAATATTTTATATTTAATAAATATTATTAAAGATATAAAAATATTATTAAAAATATTGATAATATTTTTTGTAATAAATATTACTAAAATTAATAAATGTATTAGTTACGTAAAATTTTAATGAAAGATATGGATCGACTTACTGTTACAGATTAAGAAATAATTGTAATTTTTTTTTTGTCTCTAATATGTCCAAACGCACAAACCATCTTGTTAGACTTAATTAATGATATTCTGAAGAACTTAAAGAAAATAATTAATTAAATAAATTATTCTCAAGAATATGTAATTTTATTTATTGTTCTAATTTCTTTTAGTTTAACTTAAACTTACCATATACTAATACAAACTCCGGACTCACATGTAATATAATAAGTTTGTTTTAAGAAAAAGGTAACTAGACTCAACTAATTATATATATATATATATATATATATATATATATATATATATATATATATATATATATATATATATATATATATATATATATATATATATATATATATATATATTAAAACCAGGGAGTTGAATAAATTATATGTTTATTCAAACCCAAAAGACCAATGTTACTACTACTGTGAAAAACAAACACTCCTCAAAGTAAGAAATTACACATCACCAATCATCAATTACACAAATATTTAATAGTCTATTTAGACAATAAAATACTAAGATATTACTCTAAAATAAGGGCATTCCTGTGAAAATGTTGTCAATTAAGTGCTTTCTCTTTTGGGTGAGAAAGAATATTATTTTTACTATAAATACACTTGCATTTCCAAATGGCATATATCCATGCAGAAACTTTGCACCAGATGCTTTGCTGCATAGCTACAAGAGTTTGAATGGATTTGTCGTGAGGCTAACAAAAGAAGAAGCAACGAGAATGAGAGGTAATTTTAATACCCATGTTATCAGAAAAATCTCAATTCTAATATTAACTAGAAATAGTATGTAAATAGAATACATTAGCTTTATTACTTTACAAATTGATTTTGAAAGTTAATCCTGCTTCTTGAGGTTCAATATATAACTCATATATATGATGTATACATGATGCGAAAAAAGTTGAGATATTTGGGCATGCAGGAATGGATAGTGTGGTCTCTGTTATACCAAACCAAAACCATAAGCTCCAAACATCAAGGTCTTGGGACTTCGTTGGCTTCCCCGAAAATGTTAAAAGAAATACAATTACAGAAAGCAACACAATCATTGGAGTAATTGATACTGGAATTTGGCGTGATTCTGATAGCTTTAGTGGCGGAGGATTTGGTCCACCACCACAGAAATGGAAGGGCATTTGCATGAACTTCACTTGCAATTAGTACGTACGCAATATTAATTTGTTACACATACATATATGGCCAATCAAAAAGTAACTTACTTGTAGCAATTTGTTAAGGCATATATACATGGTTGTAATTTTCAGCAAAATAGTTGGAGCAAGATATTTTCGCATTTCGGGTGTGTTTGGAAAAGAAGATATCATATCTCCAATAGATACAGTTGGTCATGGAAGTCACTGTGCATCCATTGCTGGTGGAAACCCAGTTAAATCTGCAAGTGTTTTTGGGTATGCTTCAGGAACAGCCAGAGGAGGAGTTCCATTAGCACGTATTGCTGCATATAAAGTGTGTTGGGAAAAGAGTTGTGACACTGCTGACATCCTTGCAGCATATGATCAAGCCATTACAGATGGTGTTGACATCCTTTCCGTTTCAATGGGGTCTGCAAAGGTGATACACCAAAAGTATTTTGAGGATATAAATGCAATAGGAGCTTTCCATGCAATGAAGAAAGGCATATTAACATCAAAATCTGCGGACAATTCGGGTCCAGATCCTTACTCAATCTCAAATACTGCACCTTGGTTCGTTTCTGTAGCTGCCACCACCATAGATAGAAGGTTTTTCACCAATGTCCAGCTGGGCAATGGCCAGATCTTTAAGGTAATATCCATTAAAGAATCTATTTTCCCTTTTTTTCTGGTTTCTTTTGTTGGTTGATTTGTCATTTTAGAAGGAAAAGTTATAATTACATGATTGAGACTAGGTAATCCCAATCAATCTTAATGTTTTCTTTTAATTTAAAAATATAGTTATATGTCATATGAAGATTGTTGGATAGAAATTACATAATTTCAAATCATATACTAATTTATTTGCTTCTAAAAGAGTATGAAAAAAATTATTGTGCGACAAATAGTTTTCTTTTCCTTTCTTCCTATAGGCCCCATGCAAGCTTCCTTAGGTCCACATCAATGGGTGCATTCTTCCTTGACAATAAATAATAAATAAATTATTATTATTTTTGAAAATTCAAAAAATAACCTAAAAGATTTCACTCAACTTATGCAGGGAGCTTCATTAAATACATTTGACCTCCAAAATAAAAGATATCCATTAATTTATGCTGGAAATGCACCCAACGTCCATGGTGGATTTAATAGTTCCGTATCTAGGTACCAACATTTACCAATCTCTCCTTTTTTATTATTTTGGTAAGTAGTTACCAGTCTTTTCTTCTATTACATGTTAAGACTCAATTCATTCCAATATTATGACTATTAGGTATTGCCTTGAAAATGCTTTGGATGCAACTTTGGTGAAGGGAAAAATTGTCTTGTGTGATGACTTTCCTTATCCTTCAATTGTGGGATTGGCTCATGGGGCTGCTGGTGTCATATATAGAAGCAATTATTCTTTAGCTGATGCAAAAGTATTTGCACTGCCAGCTGTTCATATTAGCCCAAATGACGGGAAACTAGTATATTCTTATTTAAACTCAACAAGGTACACAACTTTTCAATAAGATCATATATATGATGTACAATTTTGTTTAGTCTTGAATTGATTGATTTATATGTTACCGAATATATTCCAGTAATCCAACAGCTACTATATTTAAGAGTTACGAAGGCAAAGATTCATCAGACCCTTTCATTATTCCATTCTCTTCGAGAGGTCCAAATAAAATCACTCCAGACCTTCTTAAGGTAACTTCACAGTACAATTATACAATCTATCTAACCGCTTCTAGGTTATTTGCTTATTTCAATTATGTCTTGATGTTGTAGCCTGATTTAGCTGCTCCAGGAGTTGACATTCTAGCTGCATGGCCTCCAAATTCTCCTATTTCTGGTGTTAAAGGAGATAGTAGAATGTCAAATTACAATATACAATCGGGAACTTCAATGGCATGCCCTCATGTTACTGCAGCAGCTGCCTACGTCAAAACATTTCATCCCACCTGGTCTCCTGCAGCAATTAAATCTGCATTAATGACAACTGGTAACGGTCTCCTTAGTATCCACACATATTGCAATCATTTTATCCCTTTTCTTGTCTATCAATTAAAAAAGTACTAGAAAGTACGTACATGGTTAAAAAGTAACTCTTTCTTTCCCACCTGGGTTATTAGTGTTTTTTTTTTTAATTATTTGTAAGCATGTTACTTTTTAAAAGAACTGGGAGAAGGATAGGAAATGTGGGCAAGCAAATTTGGTTTCTTTCGCGCGCGCACACATATAAGATATAGGGTTTGTTTTGTTGTGGGAGATTATGAGTCACTCGTAATCCTTAAATCAAAACTAAACGACTAGGATGGAAACATTTAATCAATAACTCACTTGACCTTTTTTTTAAATTGCAACCCTATTCTCCTTGCATGTTTTTTGTGCTCGCACACACGTGTATAAATATATAAGAAACATATTTCCTCTCACACCTTTTTTTTCTATAACACCTTTACATCTCTCATTTCATGAGAAAAAATAAGGAGGGAGAAATTTAAATGAGCTTCTCTCTCCTCTTTAT
Organism: Mucuna pruriens; assembly: GCA_025330945.1. NCBI lineage: Eukaryota > Viridiplantae > Streptophyta > Magnoliopsida > Fabales > Fabaceae > Mucuna > Mucuna pruriens. The sequence goes on along the minus strand of JAENHJ010000324.1, from coordinate 7,270,152 downwards.
TTACTATATAAGAGGTCTGGATAATGTAAGAGAAATGAAGTGTGAAAATATTAGTTCCCAATATATAAACATTAAGAGAAAATATGCTAACCTAGAAGCTTATTCTGCTACATGTAAGTTACCACGTTACACATTTTTAATTGTTGGGGGGAAAATAGATTAACTTAATCCATGAAGTTGAAGAGGTTCAAGTTCAAAAGAATTTTATTATTTCAATTATTATGTGATCCAAATTTAGTGAGATGAGTATGTTTAATTATGACCACTTTGTTCGTTTCTTATTTATAGCTACCCCTATGAATTCTGCACTTAATAAAGATGCCGAATTTGCTTATGGTGCGGGGGAAATCAATCCTATCAAGGCAGCAAATCCTGGATTAGTTTATGATGCTGCTGAACTTGATTATGTTAAGTTTCTGTGTGGACAAGGTTATACTACAAGAATGCTGCAAAAACTTACTGGAGATAATAATAGCAGCTGTACACAAGCAAATAGGGGAACTGTTTGGGACCTTAACCTCCCATCTTTTGCTCTTTCCACAACTCGCTCAAAGTATACGAGTGTCACTTTTAGTAGAACTGTTACCAATGTTGGATCAGCTACATCCAAATATAAAGCAACAATATCTACGCATCCATCTACGTTAAACATCCAAGTAGTGCCAGATGTTTTGGTCTTCTCATCTTTGGGTCAGACGAAGTCGTTCACCCTTAAGATTGAAGGAAGCATTAATGAAAATGTAGTTTCTTCATCTTTGGTTTGGGATGATGGCACTTTTCAAGTAAGGAGCCCCATTGTTGTTTATGTTCTCTAATAAATGCTCTACTACCAACACTGGCTAGGGAAGAAACAAGCAACCTGAATGGTGATGATTCTGTTATTTATTGGTTTGCTTTTTCTTCTTCTTATCGAAGTTTTAGTGAATAAATTTTCTGGGTGCCTTGTAAGCCAGAAATGGTTATCATGTGCTTTGTAAGCCACGAATAAAAATTAAGACAATAATTTACTTTAACACAGTATTTTCTATGCTCATCCTTCTCGAGTGAGGGTTGTCACAATAAAGATCAGAGGAGGACTGAGGTATCTTTAAGTCAACAAGAAACTAACACAACCATAATATTTCAGAAGTAATTTCTGTAATTGCATGATATTTGACTTCAATGCTAAAGCAAGCTGTTGGAGTGACAATCATCGAGATCACCAACCAAATCAACTTTAGAGTAGGTTTGAAGAGTCAAAAGGAATGCAATAGAGTATTGAATACTATTAAACAAAGTACCCTTAATATAACAAATAATGTGAAGGATAGCAGCATAAAGTAGCCATGAACTGACTAACTAGGAGAATAGCATAGCAGGTATTTGGTCAGGTAACCGGAAGATAAATGAGACTGTTTACTAGCTGACGATAGAGAGTAGCATCAACTAGCAAAAGACTGTCCTGAGGAGTAAATCAAACATCAGATTCAATTTTGTGTTCATCTTTTAATGTGGTAAACCCAAAGGCAACCGTCAATGTTGTTAATATGTCATGAGACATATATGCTAAACATCATCCAAACATGTGTTACAAAAAAGATGATTTAGCGACAAAAATAATTTAAGTCACTAATAACGATCAATTTTGCAAATAAATATGGAAGGATATTTGTTTCAATCTTAGCAATCAAATTACTTTTCAAATTAGGCCATTATTAAATAATCGATTGTTAATTCTATCGTAAAAGTAAAAAAAAAAATATAAATATTATTTTGTCATCAATTTTAACTTTTTATTTTAAAAAATAAAAAAATTAATGATCAATTTATTATTTATTTAATAAATCAAAAATAGTGACCAACTTAGTAATCAATTTTATTTTTTATTTAAAAAAATAAAAATAACAATCGATTTAGCAATTGACTTTTATTTTTTATTTAAAAAATTAAAAAATATCAATTGATTTTTATTTTTTATTTAAAAAATAATGACCGACCAATTTTTATTTATTTTTAAAAATAAAAAAAAATAATAGCAACCGATTTTTATTTTTATAAAAAAAAAATAAAAAATAGCAACCAATTTTTAAAATTTTGAAAACTTTTCCCACTCTTTTTTCCCACCTTCACTTATTTAAACATTCATCACCTCCCTCTCTTCAACTCATACTCCACATTTTCCTTCCTTCACTTCTTCCACTTTCACTATCATTGTCGTTCTCGTCATTGTTGCCGCCACCGCCTCCCTTCCCTCCCCTCCTCGCCCTCGTTGACGCCACTGTTGTCACCGATTTAGCAATTGATTTTAAAAAAAAAACAATAATTTTAGCTTCCAATTTAGCAACTAAATTTTCTTAAAAATTAAAAATCAGCCACCAAATTAGTGACTAATTGTTTTTTTAAAATAAAAATAAAAAGCTAGTCACATATCAATGTGACTTTTATTTAAAAAATAAAACTGTAACTGATTTAATGACTAAATATTTGATTTTCAATTAGTCATCGAATCAAATTTGGTCGCTAAATGTCTTAGTGACTAAAATGGACAAAAATTTGGTTATTAATCCATTTAGTATCAAATTTTATAAATATCGACCAATTATTTAAGTTTAACTATCGATTTTGGTGGTTGCTAAACTTAAATTTTTTTTTTTTTAGTAATTGTTGATTCATTTAAGGTAATTTCCTTTTTCACAATTTAATTAGTGTTCATCAATACTTTTAAAATTGAAGAGATTCAACTATCTTAATCAACTTTAAAAAAAAAAAAATTCATGATGTAAAGTATCATTTGACAAGTTATTGTCCCATTCTATGTTATATATATATATATATTGTGATTTATTTATTTTGTTTGAATTGCATATGAAGGTGAAGTATTGTGATCTGTTAATTAGTTTTTTTAAATAAAAAATAGAATTTGACATTAGTTGTGAATTGTGATCATAATCTACATAAAAAAAACAAAAACTTTTTAAATGGATTGTGACAAGAACAGACTTAAAAAGTAGATTTTTTATATCAATTTTAGTTACAACGGAGTCAAAATGTAGACTTAGACTTTTAACATTAGTTTTCGTTGCAATGAATTTTAAAAAATGTCGGTTTACATTAATTTTAAAATTAGTTTAAAAAATATTCACTTCTTATATTTTACTTTTTGTTTTGGCATTCATAAAATAGATTGATGTTTTTATTGCGATAAGTAATAATTAATTTTCGTGAATTCTATTAATTTCCAGCATGATTCTTAAGAAATATATACGTGAACCAATGTCAATTATAATTTACTTTTCCCAAAACGATCTAAAAAGTGAACTGTTAAAACTTTTTTTTAATGTATAAAGATATTGGAAATTGAAAAAATGTTCGATACATCAACAGTTCGGTACTTCGTTGAATTGGTCTCTGTTTCTATATTTCTAGAAAGCTTTAAAGAATTGGCAAATAAAATGCCCGGGTCGTCGGGGCATGTCGCAATTGTCAAATGCCATCCAAAGAAATTTTAATTTGGGACAGGAATTTTCCTTTTTCTTAATCATATTGTACGTACTGTAAAAAAAAAACTTTAAATGTACTAACAAACATTGAGAGAAATTATCCCATTCCAAAGTTAGATATTAGATATAATACAAATTTTGGCAAATATTTAAAATAATATTTTAAAAATATTTTCTAATAAAATATTTTCATTTGTAGCAATATTAGTACGTATTTTCTAATAAAATATTTTCATTTGTAGCAATATTAGAGAAATATGTATTCTCTAAGCTCTTTAACCAAGTTAGAGTACAGTCTTTAGTCTCTTTGCCATTAGGGTTGAGGTTTGGAAGATTGTGTATCCTCCAAATTCTTTAGCTGAGTTAGAACTCAGTTTTTAGCCTCTCTATCTTTACACTCAAAGCAAGAAGGTTGTATATATATCTTATCGAACTTTAACCAATTTCTATGGATCGTGTTGTCACGATCTCATGAACTAAGTAACTATTAATTGTTTGGCTGACCTATCTCTTATGGTCGGTTATCGAGCTTACATCAAAGCCTAAAGGTGATAAGATTAATGGTTGATACATTGGTAGCTGAAGAAAACGCAAAAATGCTAATAACCTTCTGTCTAACGAGAAATTATTAGGTGAGATTAAATTATATGATTTATATTAATCTTTATCAATATGATATGTAATTAATTGTTATTAATATTTTTTAAATTAAAAATATGAATATATATAATGTGGAGATTAGTTAAAATCAGTAGTTTATACTACTTACTGATCTTTCTTCTTTAATACTCTCTCTTTTTAATACTGTCTTTATTATTGAGTAAAGTTTATTGAAAATTATAAATTTATAATTTTTAATAAATTTTATATACTAATCAATGAGAGACATATTAAATTAGTTTTATTTCTGTTAATCAAATTTATCAACTTCTCTTCACATTTCAATACACTTTTCACTAAAAATAGAAACAAAAATATCATACTTTTATGTATAATTATTTTAAATATATTTTTAAGAATTATTTATCGATGATAGTATTTTTAGGAGTTTTCTTTCAACAAATTTTTTTTGGAGATTTTTCTTTAACCTCTTATTTTGTTAACTTATCGATGATAGTATTTAATACTTATATTTCAAAATTCTTTTTTTTTTATTTCATCTTTAAGAATTAAAATATTTATTAAATATTAAATTGATAAACTTAAAAGTAGTTAATAAAAGTCGTTAAAGATAGAAAAAAATTAAACTATTATCGAGTTAAAAAAGAAGTCGAAATTCCATTTTTTCAAAATAAGTAATTTTTAAATTTATTCCATACATGTAAATATTAATTGAGTCAAATTGAATATCATTATTTTTTTTAAATTCGAAGCTATTTAAGACTTATTTTTCGCTTAATTAATTTTCTTTCACTACATAATTTTTTTTAAGATAAAGTAGTATCTACAATTAAAATTTCATGTTTAAACTAGAGGTGGAATCCCAAACTTTAATTAAGAAATATAAATGTGGAATCACATAAATTAATTAACAACTTTCTATATCATTATTTAATTATTTAATACTATCCTTATAACTTTTGTGGAGCCTTGGCTTCTCAGTAAAAGTGGTAACTCTAATCAAATTATATCAAGTTGGATTAAAAAAAGTTTGCATTTAGTTCAGTCTTTCTAATTAATGCTCAAGTCAAATTCTATGCAAGCTACATTTTTTGGGTTATACTTTTTATACTATGATGATTATTTTATTATTATATTTATTTTAGTGTAATAAATAAAATATAACTATTTTCCATTATTATATTTTAAAAAAATAATTAATGAATTATTTTTAATATAAAATACTTATATATTTAATAATCTGTACATCATAGATTCATAGAATCATGCTTGAAAAACATATATATATATATATATATTCATTTGAATTTATATATTATTTTTATAATTTTTTCTTATAAGTATAATATATATAACAATTAAAATATTGATAACACCTGATTAAACTTTATATATATTATAATTTGTATACTCATTTTCTTATATTTCACTTAGTTTTTTTTATTTCCATTATATATAATTATCCATTATAGATAATTAAAATATCATAAAGTTTTTGTTTTAGGTGTAAAATTTAATTTAATTATTACAAAAATTACATAAATATGCATGAAAAAATTTCAGGACATGTAACTTTCTAATTAAATAATTGATTGTCATATTTGAGTTAGATATTAGTTGAAAAGAAAAAAAATACAGTATTAATATATGTTTGTTACAAAAAGAAGTGAATAGCCATCAGGCTAGCTTTGCCCACAAGCTTTATCAGATTGAATTTAAAATGTCTACATTTAATTCTACCTGAAAATTAAAAACTCAAACTCTATATATATTTTATTCGATAGATTGAGGCTTTATCGAAATATCCAATTCATTTTAAGTCTCCACTTGTTAATATCTGTCTTTACTTCTTTTTTTTGTTTATTTTATATTTTTATATTTTAAGAAAATTTCTCTCTTTTCTTCGTTATTTTGCCTTACATCTTAATAATTTCCTTTTTGTTTCTTTTTACCGTTTTCTTGTTCTGCCCTCTTCTCTTTATCTAAACTTGTGGTCTCTTTCTTTTTATTTTTTGTCTGCTTTTGACAATTATGCATTTCCATTGAAAATATCTCTTGAATGTTCTAAAACATGTATTCTTTATAATAGAATAGTCTTCGTGCATGCATCTTTATCAAATTTCTCAAATTTTCTTTCCAAGTATAAAAGTGACCATTGTTGTTGTCCAAATGAGCACGTACTCAAGCGGAAAATGTCTCATTTGTGAACGTTGACCCTTTCTCTCTTTCACTAGATGCCGATGAGAAAATATATGTGAATGTTACTAATCATATACAATGGCATAAGTTTTTTATTTTTTGAGCATGAAAATATAGAGTGTGAATAACAATTAGTTTTAGTTAGTTTATAATTCATTTGAATATTTTATACGCTTATTCAATTAAAATAATTATTTTAGTAAATAAGTTAATTTTACTAACTAATTTTATTATTTCATACATTATTTAAAATATCATCTGAACTTATATTTAAGTTATAAATTTTATATTTTTATTTTTTCTACAAAACCTTAAGAAAAAAAATTTCATTTACCGTATTTTTTTATTATTATATTATTTATTTTAATTAATAAAATTTTCTCTTTAATATTATACTATTATTTTTATTTTTATTAAAACATTTTTTATAAAAGAAAAAGTTTAAAATGAACTAAAAGATCCTAAAGATATATTATCTAAAAATATATTTGTCTTCAAATTAAATATTAATACTATATTAAACTTATATAAACTCGTAATTTTATGTTTTTATTTACATTTATTAGCTAATTAATCAATTAATTTTATTAAATATTTCTAATTTAATATGTTAATTTAATTCACTAGAATTCATCTTGTTAGAATCATCAGCTAAAATGATCAAATAAATCTGATGATACATTTGAATAATTATAATTAGTAAATTAAATTTATTGTTATAACCTATATTTTCTACGAAAATAATCCATCACTATAACGACTAACGTAATCCCTCCAAAATGTGTATAGGATAGTCTGGTGGCGAGATTTGCGGAGTTCTAAATATAGTCGATGTTCCTGCATTTAGAAAATTCTATTTCGTCAAAGAAAGAATTTGGTCAAGTCCACCGAACGATGGCTATATAATTAAGAGTCTGGCGGCTACAAACCAACGTTGAAATTAAAAAGGTATAATTTTAGCATATTTGGAGAAAATTATGGAGTGATGTAATATGATTGAGTAATTCATTGGATAAGTGCCAGTTGATTGGATCTCTTAATTAAGATGTTAGTGCTTGAATTCTGTTCTATGAAAAAAATCATGTTATGACAGAAATAACTACTGTTCAGTAATAAGTTTATAGTCTCTGCTGGATAGTAATTATTGTCGATAGTGATAACGTTGTACTTATTTTATTGGTATAAAAAAACTTATTTTCATTTTTTAAGAAATATTTAAATTATATTATTTTTACTTCTTTCTATTCTTTTTTATAAAATTTAATTAATTAAATTATCAGATTAAAAATAAGTTATTTAGATGGTAATACTATTTTTTAAAAATTTATATCCTTTTTCAAAATTACCTATAACATTAATAAAATATACTCTTATTTTTTATAAATATTTTTTAAAAATATTTTTATTATTAATATATTTATTATTTTAATTTTTTATTTGATATTTTTTTAAATAGTTAAAATAATATTAATAAAAAGACTTTTCCATCATACTAAGATATAGTTTAGACTTTAAAAAGTATAAGATATTAATATAATTTTTTATTATTATTGAACTTACAAAATGACACATAATTAAAGATATTTTATGAAAAAAAAAATTAATACATGATAGATAGGTATTAAACTGATTTTCATAAAAAAAAACTAAGAAAAAGTTTAATCTTCGGTCTTATAAAAAATAAAAAAGTATATTTTAAAAAATCACTAATTTTTTTTAAAATTAATATATATTATATTTTATTCTGTTTCAATGTGAATACATTTTTTTCTACAGCTTCCCCGTGTCATTAATAAGTTTTTGAATTTCTTTATTGACTTAAAAATATTTTAAATATGAAATAAAGATGTTGAGTCAATTCTAAATATGGATTATAATTTTATGTTTAAATATATTTTTATTCTATATAAAATAAGTAATTTTTATTTTAGTCAAAATATTTTTTTTTTATTAATTTTCATTCCTCTAAAATTTGAATAACTTTGTTAGTTACACATATATTCAATAGAAGGTCAAGTGACAATCACATATTGCACACACTAGTATATAGTATCATGTTATTTATCTCTAAAATAAATATTATTTATCTCTAAAATAAATGTTATTTATCTATATTAAAATAAAAATTAGAGACTAAAAATAGTTATTTCAAATTTACATGAATGAAAATCAAATAAAAATATTTTACAGGGATCAAAACTAAAATTTGCTCATGTTATAAGGATCAAAATCAAATACAAATTTTAAAAAGATGAAAATCTATGAAAAAATTTTACAATAACTAAAATTAAAGCTCAAGAATTAAAAACATATTTAAGACATAAATTTATATTTCTCTCCGTGTCCAGAATTAACTAATGCATGATTGTTGGAACTTAATTTATTGATTTTAAATTTAAATTTTAATAAAATATTATTAAAAAAACTTTATTTTAGTGTTATGCAACTTGAGTAGAATTATAAGATAAGACAATGAAATTTAATTGCTAGCTTCCTGAAGAAAGAGGTTCCCTTCCCTATAAAAGGGTAGTGATCCCATCCAATTTCGTGCAGAACACATTCTCAAACTACTTGGGAAAGATTTTAAAGTACACAGAATCGTATCAAATTGTAGCCTCTCTGTAATATGGCAAACAAAATGAGTGCAGTGCTTGCCATGGGGCTTGTCATCATAAGCCTTATCTCAGTTACATCTGCCATTTCTGGAACTGCCACTTATTACACAGTTTACACACGTACGTGAGTAGCAAATATTCTTTCTGTATATTTAGCTATTAGATTATTTTCTGTTTTCTTCATTGTTATACAAAATGCATCTTAGCTATGACAGTTTATGAATCGACCCAACACACAATTAACTAGCCAAAATTTTCACATATATATCATTTTTGCCCAAACTTTTGCAGTTGATCTATACACGCCTATCAGTAAGGAAGGATAAAATTAACGGCCATCTCCCTAATTCCATAATCCTATGTATATTTTTTTATCGGTATTCGTAGGGAAATATAAATTCAAAACCTCTTTAATTACTTTGGTGTAGCTAAGAGTTAACTGTCGTGGTGCCTCATAATAATGCTATAAGAGCGAGCATGCATGATCCTGAACCCAAGGCGTGTATCAAGAAAATCAGTGTTTGTTAATATAATTAATAAAGGATTATGTATCTCTTGCATAAGCAGATGTACTTTTTTCTATTCTTTTATAGAAAATTATAAGGTCATCTCCTTACAGAAACTCATGTTTGTTAATATAAGGTCCTCTCCTTAAAGCGCCTATATTTACTACTTTTGTAATTTAATCAACTCGCATTTCCCATCTAGCAATTCTACAAACTTACAAAAATGTATTTCACAAATAACTCTATATTCTTATATTTTATCACTACTTCATAAAAATGCGTATATATATTATTTTATCATTATTTGATATGATTAAATTTAGATCATGAACATGGTTGTATAATAGGATATAGAATTTTTTCTTCTCTTTGTATGAATGGTCAATGAATTACCTAGAATGTTTGAAGGGTTTGTAGAATATTAGCTTAGTCATGATTATTAAGTACTTTGGACCGAATGATACGCAATATTTAAGTAGAAATTTATGTATTTATGTATGTTAGTTAGGACCGTATATAAAAAACAGTATGTATATTTCATATATGGATTGAGATTAATATTTCTTGTACCCACTATATAATATTATATTTCTTTACTGACAAAAAAAATTGTATGCATGAAACCTACAAAATATTTAAAGAATAGATACTTATATAAACCCATGCTGCTTTATGAGTGTTTGAGAAGAACTTGTTCCAATGAACATCTCTTAATAAGATTGGATGCCTGATAAGGTAACTTGGATGTGGATGCTCAAACTCTAACAAAAGGTAAATAAATTATTTAAGGCGGAGATGATTAGAAATAACCCTTCAAAAGAGATTTTTCAACTAGTCTCCTATTTATGAGGAAACTTCTTAGCTAGAAATAACCCACGGACGTGTTGCCTACTTACCTTGATCTTGAGGGGGCATATTTTTTAAAATTTCTTCCATCATTTTATAAGTAATATTTTAAAGTAAAAGTTAGTACTTTATAATTTAATAATTTATTTTAATATTTTTTGTGTTTGGACATCACAACTAAAATTAATTGCTTATTTTTATTTGCGTGAGATTCCACCACATTTAAACCATTCTAACAATGCCACTGAAAATAACTATCAATAAGTGAGATTCCCACAATTACGCATCCTCTTTTCCATCCCTAGTTTGTCAAATTGACTTCACAGCACTTCCAAATTGACCATTAAACACACTCGAGGCCTTTCCATATTTAATTTAACTTATTTATTAGTAAACATATTTTAATTAAGCGCATTTATACTAAATAAGAATTTATTCATACTCTTAGTTGTAAAAGTTAATAAAATAAGTTAAGAAAGAAATTATTTCAATAAATTTCTTAGTAACTTGAAGAATGTTACAATTATTTTCATAAATTCAAACAATTTCTTCTGAACGTCCACTTTATCATGGAAAAAAAACACAAAGCATGATCTTGTGCATGTTATAAAGTAATTTGCGAGTAATCTTATATTATCCAATTCAGTCTGTCGATTAATCTTCCAACTCAAAAAATTATCATTATGCATGATACAATATATCGTGCATGATCCTTCCATTACACAGTTTGAAGATAATTCGAAGGAAAACATTTCTGTAATTGTATATATACGAAGATAACATGTTAATTGACTCGTTACTTGGCAGCATCTGCATGCTACGGACCCCAAGATGAGGGCACGATGATAGCAGCTGCAAGCGACGCATTATATGCGAATGGAGCTGCATGTGGTAAAATGTATAAGATCACATGCACAGGTGCAACCAACCAAGGTGTGGCTCCATGCAAGGGTGGGAGTGTTACCGTCAAGATTGTTGATCGTTGCCCTTCCCCAGGTTGTCAAGCCACCCTTGATCTCTCCCAAGAAGCTTTCTCTGCAATCGCTGACCTCGATGCTGGAAAAATTCAAATTGACTACACCCAGTAAGTACATTTCTGTCTCCATATCTTGTGTTAATTTAAGTGGGGCTATACAACCCTACCTATTTATTAATTTATGCAACTGGCTTTGTTAATTTCTTCATCATGTGTCGCTAATTTTGTTCAGGGTGTGACGCTCGTAGAAGTGATCAATTAATAACCGTGCTGCTGCTGCTGAGCTTTTGAATTGACATTGTAATGTCTATTTCTAAATAAATTTGAATAAACATGGATAAGAATAATTGTATGAGATGTATGTGATGGAAAATAAAACTTCTTCCATTGCAGCTGTTGTATCAATAAAATATATACTCAGTAACACTGGACCTCGTATCATTTAGTCTATTTAAAGTAATAAATATAAATCTGGTTGTTTAATTAATTTTTCATACTACAAGGAATTCTAAAATTAGTTAGTTAATTCTGAGTTAATTTAAAACCTTTTAAAAATCTAAGTCTTACCATTTTACTAAATAAACTAAGTCAAAATCTTTTGTCCTTAATAGGCTATCTAATCACCCCACATGTGTCTTTACACTCATGTAGAGTAATACATCAAGTGTATCTCTTTAACATCATCCATATTAAGAATTATATATTTATAGAAAATTCATGACTCAACCTCGCATCAAGTACTACCTTACATGGGACAAGAAGAGAAGTGTACTACAATACATAACTTTATTTGATTACTAATTGGGTATGTATATTTAATACTACTAATTATTATCTTTTCATGATAGTTGACAAGTTGGTTTTTAAAGTTTAATAGGGCCTTTATGATAATTTTAAAAGTCTATTTTAGATAAAAGTTCTAAAACTTGATTTTTTTTAATGTCAAATGATTAATATTAAAAAGATAAATAAATATATAATTTTAATATATTATAAAGAATGTAATAATAATACTAAAAAAATTAATATTTATATTTACTTAAATAGATAATTTAAGCTTAAAAGACTTTTTGAATAACTTAATTTTTTTTAACTAAATAGACCTTTATAAATACCTTGACTTGATTTATTTCTAGGAAAATCCTGCCGTGATGTAAAAAATTAATTCACATCATTTAATTTTATTTAAAACATACTTTTTTACATTATCTTTTATTGAAACTCGAAATTAAATATATAAAATGGTCATTCGAAATAGAAACTTAATTAAATAAATAGTTTTGGAAATATTAAATAGGATAACATTGATTAAGATTTTTTTTATATTTTAGTCCACCAACATCTGATTTTTTTTTTACTTATATTTGAGTTTGAAAAGAATTTGATTCAAAATTTTTATTAAAAAAATTAAAAAATTAAAAGAGAGATTTATTAAATAAAAAGTAAGACCACCAATTTAATAAATTTTAACTAATTATACCAAAAATATTTAAAAGAAGTATATCTATTTTTTTTCCTTATAAAAATGTTAATTGAGTAGAATGTGGAAAAGTCCAGCACGCGCGCCAGTTAGTTGGCTATAAAAAGTGGTAGAGCATGCCCATTCACATCCCAGGAGTCGATGAGTCACGCGAGAGAAATGCGTGGTCGAGGAAATTGAGTATCTCCCTTGTCTTTCTGTATACTTGATTCATTTATATTTAATTATAAGTTTAATTAAATTTTATATTTAACCAATAAAGTTGGTCGAGTAAGTAAATATCATATTCATATTCTAAAGATGGAAGTGAATCTTGTTCCTAATATATAAATATTTTCAAAGTACTCGTTAAGTTGGGAGGTTTTTCCTGATCTTGGAGAGTTCATGGACCAAACTCACCTAAATCTTTTTTATAAAAAAAATATTGATTTATATTTAATTGTAAGTTGTTACTTTGCTCCATGTTGATTCTGTTTGAAAAAAAATAAAAAATAATATATATATATATATATAGATCATATTCTACTCCTATTTTAATTGCTTCATACTTATATAAGCTTCTATTATACTTCCGTTAATTGTGGTAATTATAAGCACATACTTTACCTCTAATTATATTAATTTTATTATATTACTTTAATTATAAACTATTACTCTATTGGCCTATTCCTATTGATTTATATTTTTGTTAATGTTAATTTTATTGTCTTATATTTATTTATTGTTATTATTTTCTTTTAATAATATTACTTAAGGTTTGTTTGCATAAAATTCTCCATAAAAATTTACATAAGAAAAAAAGATAAGAATTGTAACATCCTACAATTTATTTAGTTATTTTTAGAAATAAATTTTATTATTATTATTATCAATTTTATTTTAATTATTAATTGCTGCAGGAAATTATTTTATTAAATAATTACATTTTGAAATTGAAATGTTATTATTATTATTATTATTCTTAATGATGGCAGAAAATTAATTTAGTACTTAAATATTTACATTTAATTTTATTTTAATAAAGGAGTTAATGGTTTTATAAACTAATGAGGTATTAACCTGAATTATTTTCATTTATTAATTTAATTAATTGAATTAATAGGGGCTGACGGGCAGGTCAAGGTTGACCTGACCCAATTAGAATATTAGACAAGGGTAATCAGTTTACCCCAATTTGTGTTTTGCGCGTCAGACGGCCAGACCTAGAGGGGGGAGAACGCAGATCTGCAAGGAGGAGGGGGGGGAGAACGCAGATCTGCAAGGAGGAGGGGCTAGGGTGTTCAGATCGTCCTAGAGCTGCATCAGATCATCACTGTTCTTCGCATCAAAGGTACAGGGAGATGGGTTCGGTTATATGTGAATGCGGGGGTGTACGGGTAGTGAGGGCAATCCCTAAGTCCCTCTAGAATCTAAATTCTCAAATTTGTTTGGTTATTATGTTCTAAAAATGTTTTAATCGGTAGAAAAGATTCGTCAATGTGTACAGTGGTTTTGGTTGACTTAATTGATAATGTAATCGGCTACCTTTAGTGTGAAGGAAAACCTCTAGAGGAATCCCAAAAGGAACAAGAAGAATGACTTTGATGAACACGTTTTCTTTATTACGCTTCCAAGTATGCAGAAATGTCGATTTTATCTCACTATTTGGCGTTCATTTACATAAGAAAGAGCAGTAGGGTCTTCCCTAGGGCCCTTATTAATAATTGTTATTGTATGGTTTCTTGAGGCATTTGAAGGAGGATTAAATTCTTGGATTAACGTTTTGCCTTAATGTGACTTTCATTTGAAATTGTATGGTTAATTGTCTTAATTACTTGATTCTCGTGGTTGTTCATGGTTGAGGTTCAATTTGGGACTCTTGTGTGAAATGGTGAAATTGGGTGGAATTCAATGATGTTTTATGTGCGTTTCTATGTGTTCTTATATATGATTTATGGTAATGATGGCTAAATTGATATGATTTTGGCATGATTATGGACTGTGTGAATGATGTATGAATCATGAGAATGTGAATGTGGATGAGAATGCATTGAGCATGGACATGAGATGCATGAGAAGGCAGACGTGGCTATAATACCCTGGCCATATGTGATGTTTAACAGAGGACCCTGGCCAAAAGTGGTGTTTAACAAGGTGGACTAATGATGGGGGACATTCATATGCATGGGTCATAAGTGGTGTTTAACCATGCTACACGCCGGCCATAGGTGGTGTTTAATAGAATGTCTTCGCACGGGCCATAGGTGGTGTTTAACTGTGCGACACACCGGTCATACGTGGTGTTTAACGATGTGGCCATCATTAGTGATAACTAAGGGGATTGAGGAGGTTCGCCCATGGTGTGAAGTTCCAAATCGAGACTATTAGGTATGATGATGAGCATATACATTGTGCGAGCATGTGCATTTTGTAAACATGAATGAAATGTGATTGATTTTGAATGCGATGGAACATGTGATTGATATATGAGTATTTGTTAACTGTTAGTAATTGAGTACGGTAATGGGTGAGATTTGGAGTACTATCTGCATTTATATATGATCGAATGCTATTTCTAACCGTATTCTCTTGTGGTTTTCTTATAGGTAATGTTGAGGGCACTCATGGTGCCAAGTTTTGAAGGGGCGGGGTCTTGTTCTGATTAGTGACACCGGGACTTTGGAATTTATAGTAGTTGTTCTATGTCTTTTGTTGTTTGAAGAGCTTATTTTGAAGATGATAATGACTTTATTTTTCAATTATAATATTTAGAATTAAAATCTTCTTGAAAACTTTGTACGTACTTGTTAATGACCATGTGAACCTTTTATCCTTAATACGAATGATGTTTCTTTGGTTTTAACTATTACCTTGTCTTCCTTTTTATTTACATTATTATTTTAATCTAAGTATTCAGGATAGAAGGGTGTCACATTTAGTGGTATAAGAGCAGGTCGATTCATCGGCCATGAGTTATGTGTTTACTGTGCTTGTGTGCTGTGCTGAACTGTGATATTGATTGGATGTGATGATTGTCTTGATTGATTTGTTCTATTTTGACTGCTCTACTTTTCTGTGAATAAAAAAAGTAACGTGTGGAGGAGGTAGAAACGACCGTGCTATTGCTGATGGCAATCTGAACCCCAACGTCAAGAGGTGGACTGGTTTGCTCGGTTCCAAAGGAACAATCCACCTACGTTCCATGAGGGATTTTGAGTTCGAACTTCAATTTTCTGTTCTTTCGCACTCATATTTGTTGAATTACTTCTATGAGTTTGATTTTGGTAAAGTAGGATTTTGAAAGGGAATCGTGTTTCTCATGAAGAAATCTCGTGTTTCTATGGTAAATAAGCTATTGGATTGAGTGGTTTAGTTTTGCAATTAGAGGGGTCAAGAGAAATAAAAAAAAATGACTTGAGAAAGTTAGAGAATTTTATACATAGAAGTGTTTGACAAAAGTTCAACCCTCAAATCAAGAGATAAATTAGAATTTAAAGTGTGGATTATGACAGTAGACACTACAAGGTTTAAAAATATTATAGGCGTTATTTTTTTTTTCTCCTTCTAAATCTTATTTATACACCATCTTCATGTATTGTATAACTTGAAAATTCTCACACTTATTTGATGTATAACTTGAAAATTCTCACACTTATTTGATATATAACTTCAAAATTCTCACACTTATTTGATGTAATATTTTTATTGTGAGCCTCTTATTAGGTAACTCATCCTTATCACAATAATATTAAAACTTTTTTTAAACTTCGTTTCTATTTAATTTTTAATTTTTTTTATAATTAAGAAACTGAGTATGAAGTTTCTTAAATTCATACCATAGAAAAAGATTCACAGAAAAAGTATGATTTTGTAAATTGATTCAATACTACTACTGAAACGGAATAAAAGTAAATTACGGAAGAAAAAGAAAAGGGCTGCTTTCTCTGATGTGTTTTGTGAGGATATGTCTAGGTTACCGCCTGAGAGAGATAGAGTTTTCTATAGACTTAGTACCGAGGACGAGATCTATTTCAGCTGTACCCTATAGGATGTCACCTTTAGAATTGGCTAAACTTAAGAAACAATTACAAGATTTGTTGGAAAAGAAATTTGTAAGACCTAGTGTATCACCTTAGTGAGCACTGCATTATTAGTGAAGAAGAAGGATGGAAGCATGAGGTTGTGCATAGACTATCGACAATTGAATAAGGTAACTATTAAGAATAAGTATCCATTGCCCAAGATAGATGACCTTATGGACCAGTTGGTAGGGGCTTGCGTGTTTAGTAAGATGGATCTTAGGTCGGGTTATCACCAGATTAGAGTTAAGGAGGAAGGTATACCTAAGACCGCTTTTAGGACTAGGTATGGACATTACGAGTATTTGGTAATGCCTTTTGGTGTGACTAATGCCCCTGCTATTTTTATGGATGACATACTAGTTTACTCCAAGACTAGAGAGGAGCATGAGGAACACTTAAAGGTAGTACTTCGGGTTCTTAGAGATAAACAATTGTATGCTAAGTTATCTAAGTGTGACTTTTGGTTAGAGGAGGTGAGTCTCCTAGGTCATGTGATTTCTAAGGGAGGTATAGGTATTGATCCTTCTAAGGTAGAAACCGTTCTTAAGTAGGAGACCCCAAGTCAATGAGTGAGGATTAGGAGTTTCCTTGGATTGGTTGGATGTTATAGGAGGTTTATAGAGCGATTCTCTAAGATAGCATTATCTTTAACTGAGTTGACCAGGAAGGGGGCTACTTTTGTATGGAATAGTAAGTGTGAACATAGTTTCCAAACCATTAAGGAGAATTTGACTAGTGCACCAGTTTTAGTTTTTCCAGATCTTAGTAAACCCCTTGTAGTATATTGTGATACTTCTAGGATGTGTATAGGTGGAGTGTTGACACAAGAGGGTAGAGTGGTAGCTTATGCTTCTAGGCAATTGAAAATCCACAAGAGGAATTACCCTACCCATGATCTTGAGTTGGCGGTTGTAGTGTTCACTCTTAAGATTTGGAGACATTATCTATATGGTTCTAAGTTTGAGGTCTTTAGTGATTATAAGAACCTTAAATATTTATTCGATCAGAAGAAATTGAATACGAGGCAAAAGAGATGGCTAGAATTTCTTGAGGACTATGACTTTGAGTTGAGTTACCATCCAGGTAAGGCTAATGTTGTAGCGGAAGCTTTAAGTAGAAAATCTCTTCCTATATCTTCTTTAACAATTAGAGAGATTGACCTTTTTTACCCAATTTAGGGATTTGAGTTTGGCTTATGAGATGACCCCTAGTAGTGTAAAATTAGGAATGATTTGGGTAAGTAATGATAGTTGAGGGAGATTAGAGAAGCTCAGTTGGAGGATTCATTTTTGGTTGCTAGACGTGTAGCCATAGAACAGAATAGTGGGAAAGAGTTCACCTTGGGTGTATATAGAGTAATAAGACTCGAAAATCGGATATGTGTGTCTAGTAAACCTACACTTTGGCATTTGATTTTGAGGAAGGTTATAGAAGTAGGCTTAATTTCCATCCTGAAGTAACTTTGATGTATCAAGACCTTAAGGGGATATATTGGTGGCCTAAATGGAAAGAGACATAGTAGATTTTGTTAATGATTGTTTAGTTTGAGAGAAGCTTGAGTAGCATCTAAGGATACTAGTTCGTACAATTGGAGATGAGTCATGGTATAGTTGTTTAATAAAAGTTAAATGGAAGATGTGAGTTCTTTAAGTTATGCGATCTTTAATGTGAGAACCCAATAGTCGACCTTTTAAGGTAGGAGTTTCTCTTAAGTTAAAAATCTTGCATTAGTGAGTAAGATTATAAATTTTCTTGAGATCGAACAAATGTGAATTCCTAGACGTAATCCTTAAGTTAGTATAGTCTTTAACTCAAGAATCTAGGAAGGGAGCAAGGTTTAGGTGGATTGGTAATTTGGAATTAGTTCCTGATGTCTTGGAGAAGTATTAGATAGCATGCCAACCTTAGTAATACCTGACCTTAGTTATTGAGAGGAGTGTGTTACTAGAAGTTGAGGATGTATTTTAATCTCATAGACAACTGGGAGTTGTAAGACGAATTATGTAACCCCTAGCTTGGAGGTAGTAGCAGTAGTGGCTACTCTTAAGATTCGAAAACATCACTTGCATGATTTTAAGTCGATATTCTCGATGACGTAGAAACACTAAGTGGAAATTCAACTAGTAGAAGTGGAACCTAAAATAGATGAGGTGATTGAAATTTCCAAATGACCAAGGTTTTAGGAAGTCATCACTAGGTAGAATCAAGATAGTAGAATATGTCATAAATAGGAAATCCTTTCGTGTGGTTAGAGGATAGGATCTTTGGAAGATGTTTTGGCAGCTTAAATCATAGGAAGAGTAGATAAGTGTGAGCACCTATTTGGTTGACAGGTTGGAATCCTAGAGTTATTTTAGAACTTGGGGAGAGATTTTGTTAAAGTCGAGGAATCTAATTGGATTGGGTTCAGTCTATCACTTCACCCGTGTCATGTAAACAATAATTGCACATGTTTCAAGTATGGACGTACATTTGTTACTCTGGCAAGTAATCGAACTAGCTTGTTTGAAGGTTAAAAGGAGACTAGGTATGAGAATTGATACTAGAAGTTGTGAAAGATTTAAGGTTAACTGGTTTAGAGAGGTGAGATGATTATTTTAGCCAACGCAAATTGAGTAAGGAGTATCATTAGAAATATTAAATAAGTAAGGGAAGGGCAATTGCAAGGGTATGAAAAGTACTTACTCTATGTAAATTCGAGGACAAATTTTCTTTTAGGAGGGGAGAATTGTAACATCCTAAAATTTATTTAATTATTTTTAGAAATAAATTTCATTATTATTATTATCAATTTTATTTTAATTATTAATTGCAGCAGGAAATTATTTTATTAAATAATTTCATTTTGAAACTGAAATGTTATTATTATTATTATTATTATTATTATTATTATTATTATTATTATTATTCTTAATGATGGCAAAAAATTAATTTAGTACTTAAATATTTATATTTAATTTTATTTTAATAAAGAAGTTAATGATTTAATAAACTGACGAGACATTAATCTGAATTATTTTCATTTATTAATTTAATTAATTGAATTGATGGGGGTTGACGGGTGGGTCAGGGTTGACCCGACCCAGTTAGAATAATAGACAAGGATAATCAGTTTACCCCAATTTGTGTTTTGCGCGTCAAACGACCAGACCTAGAGGAGAGAGAACGCAGATCTGCAAGGAAGAGGGGTTAGGGTGTTCAGATCGTGCCTTAGAGTTGCATCAAATCATCACTGTTCTTCGCATCAAAGGTACGGGGGAGATGGGTTCAGTTATATGTAAATGCAGGGTATACAAGTAGTGAGAGCAATCCCTAAGTCCCTCTAGGATCTAAATTCTCAAATTTGTTTGGTTATTATGTTCTAAAAATGTTTTAATCGATAGAAAAGATTCTTCAATATGTACCGTGGTTTTGGTTGACTTAATTGATAATGTAATCGGTTACCTTTAGTGTAAAGGAAAACCTCTAAAGAGAATCCCAAATGAACAAGAAGAATGACTTTGATAAACACGTTTTCTTCATTACGCTTCCAAGTATAGAGATGTCGGTTCTCTCACTATTTGGGATTCATTTACATAAGAAAGAGCAATAGGGTCTTACCTAGGGCCCTTATTAATAATTGTTATTGTATGGTTTCTTGTGGTATTTGAAGGATGATTAAATTCTTGGATTAACGTTTTGCCTTAATGCGACTTTTGTTTGAAATTGTATGGTTAATTGTCTTAATTACTTGATTCTCGTGGTTGTTCATGGTTATTCATGGTTGAGGTTCAATTTGAGACTGTGTGTAATAGTGAAATTGGGTGGAATTCAATGGTGTTTTATGTGTATTTATGTGCATTCTTATATATGATTTATGGTAATGATGGCTAAATTGATATGATTTTTGCATGATTATGGACTGTGTGAATGATGTGTGAATGATGTATGAATCATGAGAATGAGAATGAGAACGTGGATGAGAATGCATTGAGCATGGACATGAGATGCATGAGATGCATGAGAAGCCAGACGTGGCTATAATACCCTAGCCATATATGGTGTTTAACAGGGGACCCTGGCCAAAAGTGGTGTTTAACAAGGTGGACTAATGATGGGGGACATTCATATGCATGGGCCATAAGTGGTGTTTAACCATGCTACACACTGGCCATAGGTGGTGTTTAACTGTGCGACACATCGGCCATACGTGGTGTTTAATGGTGTGGCCATCATTAGTGATAACTAAGGGGATTGGGGAGGTTCGCCCATGGTGTGAAGTTCCAAATTGAGACTCTTAGGTGTGGTAATGAGCATATGCATTGTGCGAGCATGTGCATTTTGTAAACATGAATGGAATGTGATTGATTTTGAATGTGATGGAACGTGTGATTGATATATGAGTATTTGTTAACTTTTAGTAATTGGGTACGGTAATGGGTGGGATTTCGGATACTATTTGCATTTATATATGATCGAATGCTATTTCTCACCGTACTCTTGTGGTTTTCTTTTAGGTAATGTTGAGGACACTCATGGTGCTGAGTTTTGAAGGGGCAGGGTCTTGCTTTGATTAGTGTGACATCGGGGCTTTGGAATTTAGAGTAGTTGTTCTATGTCTTTTGTTGTTTGAAGAGCTTATTTTGAAGAGCTTATTTTGAAGATGATAATGACTTTATTTTTCAATTATAATATTTAGAATTAAAATCTTCTTGAAAACTTTGTATGTACTCGTTAATGACCATGTGAACCTTTTATCCTTAATACAAATGATGTTTCTTTGGTTTTAACTATTACCTTGTTTTCCTTTTTATTTACATTATTATTTTAATCTAAGTATTTGGGGTAGAAAGGTGTCACAAGAATGATATCCACTTGTTATTGTGGGTTGTGAATGAAGTACTTAAGTCTAGAGAGGCAAGAATGATTCTCTTCAACCCAATTTGCGAAAAGTGAAACAATAAGAATAAGTTAAGACATGTCATGCATCATTTGATAAAGATAAGTGCATAGAAAAGTATATACGAATCCGAATTGGTAAGGTCACCAGACCTCCTAGAAGCTACTTGGTTGTTTACCTCCAATGAACATGTATGATCCCATAGGCCAGAGCATACGTGCAAGCTGAATAGATACTATATGCTACCAGATGATATCATGCTAGTACGGGACAGATCAACCAAAGGGTTGAGTCGTGTTATTGTCAGCTCATTCCTGGTGATAGATTGATATTACAAGCATATGGAAAAGATACTAGGTTGCATTGCTATCATTCATATGTATTGGAATAAACATTTTTGTGTAATTGTTATGCTTGTATTGTTGCTTGTTGCATGGTGTGGTACACGTGTTATTACTTACGTTGTTCTTACTCGAACTTAAATAAGATATTTTTTTCACTCTGTTGTATTATATTATTTATGTTTGGACTAAATGTTACTTGCAAATAACGATGCTAAGTTGAAACTTGAAGATTAAGAAATCGTTACTTTATTGTTTCATTCGTCAAGAAACCTTGCTTCATTAGCTTGTTTTAAGCTTATTTCTTCACATTTTGGTTTAGTATATTTTCTCTCATTACTTCTTGAATGTATAAATCATTCGATATTCTGCTTTCTTTTATATAAGTTTATAACTATCATTTTGTGGCTATAAAAATTTCAGCATCCCTTTCAATGTTAAAGTTCTTCTTTTTCAAAGCAAACTTTCATAACAATATTAACATTTTCATTAAGAGTAACATCCCTTATTTTTAATAAGTTCAAATATTTTATATATATATATATATATATATATATATATATATATATATATATTATGAGTTCTGTTACTATTTGTTAAGTACTTTAATTTATAAGATTTAAAAAAAATTATGATTGGACGTGAGCCATAAATTATAAGGTAACTTATAAGCTTTGAAAAATAACTCAAAACTCCAAAAATCTAATGCCAGTTACTTTTTTTATAATTATTATGATTATTTTTAAATTATTAAAAATAAATTTAAAAGTTTTAAAATGAAAATTAAGTTCCAAAAAATGTAAAATAATATTTTAAATACGTAAGTATTAAATGCATTATTATTATTAAAGTAAATATCTTTGATAAAAACAAATATGTAAATGAAAACTATAACACACTACAAGAAAAGTGGCTAAATCAACTTATGTTTTACCCCCGGCCATGATTTACTGGTAAACTTCAATATATACCACTTTTATGTTCGTTATTATCAGGGTCAATTGGTTTATCTTATATTTTATACTGTAATTTGTGAATATATCACTTTTAAGCTCGTTATTATCAAGGTAAATAAACTTATTTTAATAAGTTGTAACAGTACTAAAATATTTTATACAGTGCATATTCTATTTTTTTCTAAATAAAATATATTAAAATTTTTTACAATAATTAAAGAAACATTTAAAAAAAATTATTAATATTTTCTTAAAAGATAAATAAATTAAAATAGATTTATAGAAAAATAATATCATTATCATATCTTTCTAATAATGCAACAGACTTAAAATATTTTGTTTCTTAAAATGTTTTTGATACGTAATATACACAACTATGTAATTATATATACATAAAATGGCACAAATGGTAATAATATTTATATTTTTTCTCTTAATAAACTTTATTTCACTATTATTTTTTCTAAAAGGGAAACACAAAATTAAGTATTACTACTAATTAAAATAGTTCCATCCCTACGATCAATAGAATCACACTTAAAAAAAATGAAAATAAAGACAAAAGCTCTAAATATATTTTGTTTCTCAAGTTAGGGTGAGTTTGTTTTTGGTTTCTTAAATTTAAAATTAGCATTTTTAATTCAAAATAATATGTTTTAGCCTCTCACCATAAACTGTGTTATTAACTTTATTTAGCATTATATCAAAATCACATGTCAATTTTTCGGATGGATTTTTAGACAATTATTGGAACATATGAGAATTCTCACCCATAGTTAATTCATGAC
This sequence comes from Mucuna pruriens, assembly GCA_025330945.1. Classification (NCBI taxonomy): domain Eukaryota; kingdom Viridiplantae; phylum Streptophyta; class Magnoliopsida; order Fabales; family Fabaceae; genus Mucuna; species Mucuna pruriens. Next base: position 7,246,405 of record JAENHJ010000324.1, on the reverse strand, counting down.
TAAAATTTTGAAACTATACAGAAATCTATAGAATTGGGATATGTTGTTGACCTATCTTCTCTTCAATATAGTGAAATTACATGAGTCTAAAACGAAATCACTAAGATCATTTGAGTTGAAGGATTAAATCAAACTATTTTTTAATTATAAAAACTAAAATTATCATTTAAAATTTGAGAAACTAAAAACAAACTCATCCTAAATTTTAGTATTAAAACTCATGTATATATCTCATTATATTGAGCAAAAGAAGATAATTCAACAACATACTCCAATTTCTTAGATTTTTGAACAATTTAAAAAAAAGGCAATTGTTTAATATGTCATGCATGAAAGCAACTGAACCATCGGAGAGAGTTCTCATATGTTCCAATAATTATATAATCACAAAAGGAAAATATTATTTGGTACAGAACCTTTTCTTTGTATAATTGTTCAAAACCAAAAAAGTTTCCAAAATTCTTTTATATATTTTAAATTTTTTAATAAATATTTATTTAAAAAAAAACATTGATCTACCTCAGTGATTCGTGCACCTCGTATCATATAATTTCATAATAAATAACATACTCATCACAAAAATAATCCAAAAAATTGACATGTATCTTGGTGAAGTGCTTGTGGGTAACCAACTAGGCATGAAAAGGAAATCACTGACATAGTTTAGGTTGAGAAATTAAAACAGATTATTTTTCAATTATAAAAATTAGAAACATTATTTTTAAATTTGAAGGACAAAAAATAAATTCACCTTAAACTTAAGAGAAAAAATATATTTAAACTAAAAAAACAATTATTATGACATAAACTTAAAGCAAGATGTCATTGTAGTCCCCAAACTTCATTACAAAAACTCTTTTTTCTTTTTTTATTTTTTGTCTATTCGTGCATCTTTAGAGTATTTTTTGTATTTCTTTCCCCATAGATTTTTAGTATCTTTGGTTATATATATATATATACTAAACAAAAAAGTGCATCTTCAGAGTATGATTGAGCATATAAGAGCTCAATTATAATTGATAGAAATCTTCTAATTTTCTCATAAAATATTGTTAGCAAGAAACAATTGACGAGGTTGTTAATTTTTTGGTATTGATATCAATATCGTTGTTTTGTGGTTTTTGTCGTGACCATGAATTAAGAAATGGTTCACAGAGAGCGTTGTACTGCATGCACAACCCTCTCCCGACTGCAATCTAACTCCTCCAACTCTCCACTGTGCATATGATCTCAGAACTCGCATGAAAGGTCTGTTTACTATAGAAAGATTATAGATCTTATTGTCACTATTTATTCCACGTACTAGCCTTTGGAGGGAAGGAGGTAGATAATTATTCGATTTCCCACTAAACTCTCTGCATACATGCTACATTACATATATGTATGTATATTTCAATATCTACTTCAGCCTTATTTCTTGCCAATGTTGCTCAATGTGAAGAGAAGTTGATTCAATATAATTGATCATAGAGACAAAATTATTTTAGTTGAAATTTAATTTTGTATTTTCGTTTAGATCAAATAACAGTTAAATGTAATTTTTTTAAGTGATAGAAATATGAATAAATAGTACACAAATCGATTGTGTAAATATTTTTATATTTTTATTCAATAACAAATTATAATTTATATACTAAGTTTATTAACTTTTATAATAAATATCTCAAAAATTATAAAAACAATACTAGTGTAGAAAAATTTAAACCGTTAAAGTATACAAGAAATTAACGTATTAGTAACAAAATTTAGTAACGAAATTTACATTTTGGTCAATAATACTGGTATCCCTAAAATTAATTTTAGTGACAACTTTTTAAAAATTACATGTAAAATGCTATTTTTTTTTAAAAATGTATATGAATGCTATTACTATTTATGCACTTTTATTTAGTATTACTATTTTCGTTACTAATATTATTATATAAGTATATATATATAAATATATAATTATGTATATTACCTATCAAAAACATTTTAAAAATTGAAATGTTTTAAAACAGCATGTTTGCGCTATGTGTTTTAGAATGAGCTTTAAAAATAAGTGTACTCTATAATAATAGTAACAAGAATTTGACTCCAAATATCATACTTTAGAAACTAGAGTGAGATTATCAGTTTTTAAAAATCTTTATGTAGTTTAGGTAAACAAATTTTATTTTGAAGAGAAATTTAAAAAAATGTAAAAGTGTCTAAGACAAATAAAGAAATTAGAATTTAAGTTTTCAAAGAAGAAAATATTATGGTTTCATTTGTATTGTTTTATTTCCTAATCTTTGATTTCATGTAAATTCTTTTAATTTAATTATTTATTTTTGATTTACCTCTTAATTCTACTATGTGCCCTTAGTCCAAATTCTTAATTTTCTTTACTTTAAATTACAATCCTAGTTGGTCATATAAAGATACAACTAAAGCAAGCATGAGGCGTACTATTTAATTTTAGATGTGAGTCGATTTGATAACTCAAAGGTTATGTGATATTGAAGTAAATTAAATAATTAATCAAATTGGAAGTTTGAAAAAATATTTGGTCATACAATTCTTCCTAAATTTAATTATTTTATAGTTCTATCAATTAATTATGATATAATCGTCGTCAATTAATTAATTAGTTTTACACAATCTGATCACGAGCAAATATATTAAAATAATAAAATAATTCAAATAAAGCAAAAAGATTCGCATTCAATTTCAAAGTAAGGGTTCCAACTACATAACCCAAAAGAGAGAGAGTTTAACCAATTATGTTCAAGAAAAAAATAAAGCAAACTAAAGAATATAGGGTTAAAGAAGAAGAATCCATAGGAATTGGGTACTACTATGCCTTAACCCTACTAAATAACTTGGTGCTCTTAGATAACTCTAAAACTAAGGAAAAATATAGAAGAGAGAGTAAAAGAAACTAAAGCTACTAAATTTATGAATGGTGTATTTTGCTCCCTACATGTTCCTTTTTACGGTGTGTAAAGTGGAGTCACCCCAGTGGACTTGCATAGACGTATTACAAGGGAGCATGAGCGTGCTAAATGGAATATGACCATACTGAATATCTTTGAAATGAACTTAAGTGTGCAGAGTCGAGAACGGCTATTTTAGTTAATTTTAAAGTAGACATGGGCATGCTAAGTAGAGATGATCGTGTTAATCTTCTGTCAACTTCCTTTTTTTAGATTGAAAATCTTAATTTTTGTTAAGTTGGCTATTTTTTTTCTCCTACGACTATATTGCATTAAATTTATGGTAAATTTTGTATAATAAATGTTCAAAACAATAAAATTTTCATCCAAAATATTTACCATTAATATATAAAATTATGTTCTATCATATTATATAAAAGTTTAGTTAAATTTGAAAGGAACGGGCCTTGGAATTTAAAACTATGGGCCACAATGTAATAACTAAAATTAATTATTGTAGGTGTGGATTACGTTCAATATACGTTAAGAGATTAATGCAAAGGACAGCAAGATTGCACAAAGAGATAAAAATGAGTTTTAGTGTGCAAGTTTGGCCAATCTTGAATGTCATCTTAGAGAATCATTATTTACTTTAATTTTGCCGCTTGAGTTTAGTGCACAAGTAACTTACACTATCAATTAATAAAAAAATTATGAAGACCACTTTTAAGATAATTATTAAAATCAAATAATTTATCATATATAGCTATTTGTAACCAGACAATAATATAAAAAATATATATTAATAGTGATATATGAAATGAAAGTAAGAGGAATTTTAAGTAAATAAATTTATAGTTCAGTAGTGACCATGAAAAAAATTTACATTTTCATCTCATCACAAATTATTATTAACATTAATTTAAAATATTTATTTTAAAAATTAACAAATTTATCATTCATATATATATATATAGAATAGTAATATATAAGTACGTATCTTATTTTCTTGGATACGCGTGTAAAACTATTTTGTAAATAAGTTATTTTCTCCTAAACTTATACACGGATACTTATTTTTGTCTATTGGTGCAATCCTGCTTGACCTTGCATTAGTGTTCGAACGTATATGAAAAGTAATTCATAACTACAACAATAGATAATTTTATCACCACACTATGCCCATTTCTTTTTTGGTTTGTGACAAAATACGCTCATACTTTATTAATGGTTTTCATAGTTCATGTTTTCAACCCTGAAGCGAGACATCGTATCACTCTAAGATATACAATGTGCACTTTAATTTGATGACTGCATTTTCAAGCATCAATATACATTTAATGCACATCCTAACACTAAGTTCAATGAAGATGATGTCATTTATTTTGTAAAAGTCTCGTAGCACCCTTACTCTCTAAGGATTGATTGTATAAGTTAGTTTCATTTTCCTTGCGACTAGTTCTAAATTCTTTTCATATAATAAAAAGAGTTCTTCTATCTATTTAACATGCACTATAATTAAAAAAAAAAACACACACACAAAAAAAAAAATTAAAGACAAATAAAACAAAAATATTACCACACATATACTACAAGAAATTTTAAAATATGTTTACAGCAAAATAATAGTTATTTTGTAACTAATTTCTAGTAAAATTTAGCTATGAAATTATTATAATATTGGTGATAGTATGAAATAAGTAATAAATTAGCTAAAAAATTAATTTTAGTTAATTTGTAGTAAAAAATTTTAAAAATTTATAGTTATTTTCTAGTTAATTTGTAATTATAGGAAATATAAATGAATATAATTTAAATTTAGTTAGAAAAAGTAATATACTAGTTAATTGGTAATTAATTAGTTTAACTACTAATTTAAATAGTAGTTAAAATTAATAACAAAATTAAAAAATTCTTGTAATGATATACAATTAATAATGGATGGTTAAATTCAATTTTAAAACATAATTTTTCAAATGAAAATGCAGAAGGCCAAAATAATATTCTCCTCTACAAAGAAATTAATATTTTTGTTTTGAAGGTACGAATAAGGATTAATATTTTGTATCATTAGTCACTTAAAAATATATTAATATAGATAATCATAAGTGTGAACAATAATGATTGCATCCAAATATCTTAAAAACCAAATAATGAGTTATGTATGTAGTGATTCTTTAAGATAAATAATGGTGACCCTAAGTAGTACAACATAAGAAAGCTACATATTTAATAACTTATGCACCCAGACTCATTTATTCCTAAAGTTAAACAAAAACCTTCACTTATGCACTCTCCTCACCATCTTAGTGAAGCATAGTCGAACTCTTCATTACAATTATATGTCGGGAATATGTCTATACACAAGATTTCAAATATATCATTCTCTCATGAAATAGGTTTATGGTAAAAAAAAAACTTGACAATGAAGAAATCACATGGAATTTACAATTTATTTTTTTATTAGTTAAGATTAATACTTTTAATTACGGAGATGAAATTAACATATCTTCATATCATATTATTTGAATAGTTATGATAAAGGGTTAATATTTTAATGAAGAATTATGTTCCAAAATAAGGTTCCTTTTTATATTCATTAGCTTATGAAAATGAGTTAAATTTTAATAGAAGCTCCCTAAAGTCATAGTTAGTTAATAGAACATCAATAAAATGAAAATAATGATTAAAATGTCTTTAGAAAATCATAAAAGTAAGATAGGAATATCAAAATGTTGTTTTAAGTAATTGATCACAAAAGTAGGTAAATAATAAAATAGAATCAAATACTAAGCAGAAAAATAGACAATGAGGTAGAAAAATTATAAAATCAAGTACATAAGTATAAAACATTATAAAATAATAAACAATAAATCTTAAAATAAAATTAATCTGATTAAGGGAATTAAATACCAAAAACAAGTCATTATTGTTAAGGCACGAATAGAATTATAAAATTTAAAGACGTGATTTTAGACTATTAGAATCAGTTATAGAACAGTAATTAAGGTGTAAAGGACGAAAATAAAAGTTAGCCATAACAATTTACAAAATTACAAATAATTAGTGACAAAAAGGGAAATAAAGAAAAATTAAATAAATGACAATAGGACTTAAAATAAATTATGAAAGAAAAGTAAATGGTTACAAATGTTAGATACAACAATAAAAATAAATAAATAAAAGAAATTAAAAGTTAGTTTGCAGAAAATAAATTGTTAGAAGCAAGTGTAAATAGTTAGTAACAAAAACTCAAATAATTAGAAGTAATAAAAAAATAAATGGTTAGTAGGAGTTATATGAGTTAGTAGGGATTAGTAGATGATGAAAATTAAAAGAAAGTGGTAGAAAATAAATAAATAACAGAAAAGAAAATGTTAGTTGTAGAAAGATAAACGGTTAGTAGAAAAAAGGAAATAAAGCAAAATAAAATAAAAATAGTTAGTAACAAGAAATTAAAAGGTTATTAGAGTTAGTAGAAGGTTATAAATTAATTAGAATGATTATATATTTTGGGTTTTAGAAGTAAAATAAGCGATGTTTTGACATTTTAATTAGTAGAATACGAGTGATTAAAAAATATGGGGTTAGGGCTAGTTTTATTTTTATTCTAAGAGTAATGATATAAGCCTTCTCCCCTATTTGGCAGATTTGGTGTAAGAAAAGGTACAGAAGTAGAAAGACGTTAGTTTTTTTTTTTTCCCTAGAAAGATAATAGATTTTTTAGGGTGTGTTTGGTAGTGGAAAACAATAAAATGAAGTAAAAAGAAATGGAATGTTAAATAATTTTTTTTCTATTTTTTATTATTATGAATAAATAATTATATATATATATATATATATATATATATATATATATATATATATATATATATATATATATATTAAATATCTATAATTAAAAATATTATTATATATATTAAATATAAATAATTAAATTTTTTATATATAATAATATATTAAATACATAATTAAAAAATATATTAATATATATAATTGATTACACGTGTATATATATATATATAAATAAGATAGTAATGTAATTTAAAAAAAAAATCTTTTTACATATAATTTTAATATGGGTCCCCACTTCCCAACTCTCTGTTTCTGCTCAACCAAACTACAATTTTGATTGTATCTTCTCCTTCTTCCTATTTTCACACAAACAAACACACCCTTACGGTTGAAGAGCTAAACTTAAATGGAATGATGGAGCCCCACTTATTTGCAAGTTAAGGGACAAGATAAGTGTTGAGAATGTTTGGAGGGGCACGGATATGAAAGGGACCACAAATGAAAGGTGTTGTTCATTTTATAGAAGCCTAGGATGGAAAGCCTTGCCACGCCATTTTTTATTCTTGGTTTGTTGCCTTTCGTTTCAAAACTTAGATGAGTGAGGAAGCCTTCTTAATTATCATAAAAGCTACGTTTTTCACCTATAAGGGCTAGTAATCTGACTTGGAAGGACAACGATTTTACTTAGTTGAATTTTAAGTGTAGTTTATTTAGTTTGGTTCATCTGTGACTATCAAGCAATTTTGGTTCTTCTGTAACGAGCCATATCATGTCATAAATAGATCATTAAGGGTATGTTTAGGAGAGGAAAAATGAAATATAAATAGGATAGATAAATAAGTATAATGTACTGTATTTATTTAATTAAAATAATTAGTTTTTAATTATTATAGTAATCGATTATCAAAATCTTATAATTTATTATCAAGAACTCAACTAGGTATTAATTTGTTGAGTTCTTTGGGTATATATAAAAGAGAAAAAAAAAGATAAAAATAAAATTATATATATATATATATATATTCGTTCATGATCAATCGGCGCTGATTGATTATGTTTCTTACGACCCTGCATGTTTAGCTGCATATTTGAATGAATTTTGGAGAAAAATAATGGCTTTTGTTAGTATGCATGGATTGCATGAATCTTTATATTTTGGCCAATTCATGCATCGTAACAAAAACTATTATTTTACTTTAACCAAACTTGCTCCACTTTGTGGTTTTCAAAAAAGTGTAGGATGAACGATAAATAAAGTCTAAAGTAATTTTTTTAATTATTTTAAATAATAAGATTATATATTAATTAAATTAATTAAAATTCAAGCTTTATTCTTGAGTTCACCGTGTTTCCTTAAAAATTAGACAAACTTAGGCTTAATATTAAGATGGTTAAAACTTAGTTTAAGGTGATTTGGAACTAGGTTAATTTAGTGAAACTAATGATATGTTAAATGTGTTTAATTAAAAAGTAGTAATTCTATTCTTAATTTAAATTAATTAATCTAAGTTAGTTAAAATTAAGTAAGACAAGTTTGATTAGATAGTTAACTTTTCTGTTATTATCCGTACTTTCTTAATTTATAGTTAAGATCTCTAATTTTATCTTAATTAAAATTTTTAATTGAATTTTTTAACTTCTAACTGACTTGTCAGCTTTCCTCAATTTATCAACTATTTTACTAAAAATTATATATTATTTGTTTGGATTTCGATTAGAAAATAATCTATTCAACTCCACAAAAAGTATGGCTATATCATTAAAATTAAAAAATTTAAAACAGTAATTAAATTCCTGAAAATATAAAATAAAATTTAAAGTGATTAAGTATTATAATATATATAACTAAGCCGTATTATTATAATAATTTATAAACATTTTTTTTTTAAAATGTGTAAAGCGTGCACCATCACACCATTCCATGGATTGGCTATAAAAAGTAGCCACGGGGTATGCCCATTCACATCCCACGAGAGAGAAATATGAGTTGTCTAAGAAATTGAGTGTGTTTAGAAAAGAAAAAAGAGAGAGAAAAAAGTGACAGAAAAAGCAAGAAAGACAAACAAAAAAAAAGAGGCTAGGAAGAAGAATAATAAAGGTGACTGTACTATATTTTTTTAAATTTTATAATATTGTTTTGAGAAAAGTTGTTCTTTGATTTTTTATTAATTCCATGAATTTGTCAGTTATTATTTATTTCATTTGTTATTAACTTTATTTACATATATTTAATGATAAATTATTATTTTTGTTAAAAATTTATTGATTTATTATTATTAGCTATTACTATACTCATATTTCTATATACTTTATACGTTCATATATTAATTAAAGGTCTTGTACCTACTATTTTTTTATTTATAATTAAATGTAAGTTGTTAATTTGCTCCTGCAAATTTTGTTTGTCTATGTCTATTCTATTTTTATTGTTCTGTAATTATTATGCGCTTCCAATTTATTTCTTGTAATTGTGGCAAATTATAAGTGTTAATCTACCTTTAATTATACTAATTTTATTAGTTTACATTTAATTATAACTTGTTACTCGATCTATTGGCCTTGTCCTATTAATTTTATTCATTTATATTTATATTCATGTAAAGTTTATTGTCTTATATATATTTATCTTGCTCTTATTATTACTATTTTTAATAATGCTATTTATGCAATGAACTTAATTCATATTAATTATTTAGAAAAATTTTAAATCTTAAAAATTGAAACTTTAATAGTTCGACCTGTAGTTCTATATGAAATAATAATTTTTTTAACATAGGAAATTCTTCGTAGGAATTCGGTAGCTACAGACTAAACAATTAAAATATTGAGACCCGTTTAAAGAATTAATCTCTCCTAACTATATGAAATAGTAAATGACATCAATTTAGTAAAACTTTAATTTTTTTCAAGATAAGTTTTAATAAAAGATAATTTATAATTTATTAGTTATATTCTTTCTCATTTTTAGTAAAACTTTATATGTATATATATAGAGAGAGAGAGCTCGAAACTTTATCTTAATAAGGAGTTTGGATTTAGACATATATACAATTCTCCCTACATGGAATTTAAATATTAAACCTTTAAATTACTTATGCAGGAACATGTAATTCATATGCTTAATTGAAGAAGAAAAATTCTAAACAGACTTCGTAATAATAGCTTTATTGATAATGTTTCATTGCTTATTCTTTATATTTGTGTATTATACGTACCATGTGTTTCTTTTATTTGTTGTATTGTTGTTGAGATATTATACTTATGATTGTGATTTGCTACGATAATTATTTTTTGTGATGATTATTTATGCTAAAATCACTAAGACACTAAAACAATGACCCTCTAACAATGAAGAAAAATGCTCGTCTAATAGTAGAGATGATATCAATTGCATAGGAATGCCTGTGCATTAGGATAGAGACAGAATTCCAAGGCCTAGTTAAAATATGTAAAATAAAGTTACGAAGGATATGAAGAAATGGTAAAAATAAAGTTAGAATAAATGCTTTAGTTATAGTATTAAATTAGTCTCGATGCTCACCGAAGCTCCATCATTTTCATCTTTAAAGCACAGTCGCAATCAGCCAAAATACGAAGAGTAATCCTATATTTTCCTAGAAAACTTTCTACTATTTTATAAACCGTAATAAATAAAAATAAATATATTTAATATGTTATAAACATAAAAAAAAAAATTGAATGCTTCATAGTATCATGCAATATTAAAATTATTGAAATTAGAACTACCTCGCTGTCAATATATATCCTCATTAATCAGACTCCAATCACCACTGAATTATCGAACTGATCGAACAAAGAATTATTAAAATGGTTAATTTAAGTGTGATATCTTATTAATTCTATAATTTTAGAACTACCTCGCTGTCACTATATATATATCCTCATTAATCGGTGCCCAATGAATGATTAAAATGGTTAAGTGTGATATCTTATTAATCCTATAATTTCATAAGAGACATTTAGGTTATAGGTTATGATAATTTGACGATTATTAATTCATTTACCCTTCCCTATATATAATCGAATCATGAACCAAACTTAATTTTCGTAAACCATTTTGATAAAAAGGATTTTTCAAGTTTTTTCCAATTTCATAAACTTTGGTGACAAGTTCAAAACCTAATTATAAAATTCATTTTATTTTTATTTTCACCATTTCCTTTGCTACAACAATTTGGTTCCCCAATATATTTTATTGGGTTATTTTTTGTATTTGTTTTGATTACCAATGAATTAATTAGTAAGTTTTTAAATTGAGAGGTACTTTAAAACATCAAATTATCTTTCATGACATCTTTTTAATAATTAATTGAATTTTAGAAAAAAAAATGTTAATAACAATACTTTTTGTAACCTTTTTAATTAGTAACACCACACAATCTTGAAAATGTTATTGAAAATATATTTAGGAACATTTAACTAATTTTCATAAAAAAAATGTTATAAAAATACTATAACGTTATTCAAATGTTATAAAAATACTATAACGTTATTCAAATGTTATTAAAGATATTAAAAATGTTGCCAACTTTTTGCAAGATGGTTCAAATATTAAATTTACTAAAACGTTGTAAATACTAAAAGCTAATATTTTTTTTATCATTTTGCAAATTAACTAAAAGAGATATATGTTATAGTTTCAATATGTTATCATCGATCCATGCATATGTATGTATATAAAAGAGGTTACACATTGAATTGATTGTAGTAGGGATCGATAAGTCTCCAGCATTTCACATTCTTCACTTAAAAATTTATTCACAGGTAGAACGTGTGTGAAATATATATATATCAGAGCTCTGGTGATTTTGTCAATATTTCCTCTCCCAGAAAGATGATCTCTCTAGGCTGGTCGAGCCTCCTCCAAATTCTAACATGCATTCTAATTTTAACTCAATCATTTTCTGAAGATGATCGAAAGGTAAATAATTATATCTAATATTGTTTGACCTACTAGCCATTTAAATGGTTTCCATTCAAAACTATAATTTTGTGAACAAATTGCATGTGTATCTTTTAAGAGAGTAAAAACACTCCACTTTGCATTTGATTTTCTTTTTTTCTTATAATTTTCTCTTTCTATAATTATTTTTATGTTGACTACTTATATCTCTTAAAAAAACTACTATTTGTTGCTTATATTTTTATGATTTTTTAAAACCATTCTCATGCATAAAAAAAATTAAAGATTAAAAAAACTTTGGATGTTTTTTCTTGATAAGCAAAAAAAAGGTTTTGATTATTTTGAAAGTATAAAAAGAGTTTCGATTGTTTTCAAAATGAATATAAAATGAACCTAGAATATTATTTTATATTAGGTGGATTATTTTTCTCAATCTCGTATCACTTACATGCAACCTAGTGGGACTATATTAAGTTTGAATTCTCCTTTATTCTTTTTTAATATAGATAGATAGATATATTGCTCATGCTCTTTGATCATGTTCTATATGTCCAGACTTACATCGTTTACATGGGCCATTATCCGAAGGGCATGGAACTTACAGAATTACTTCACACTAGTATGGTTGAAAGTGTACTCGACAGGTCATATACTATTACCCAATAAGTACAACGAAAATGTCTACCTATGACGTTATCAAAATGTTAAGTTTCTATATAGTTACCGGTTTTTTGTTTTTTTTTTAATGTTTGGAGATAATAATCACTTCAGTATGAACATATTAAAGAAAGTCAAATATGGTAATTTTTATTAACAATTAATAGTAGAAATGTGTCGAACATCTTTAATTGAAAGCCTATTTAACGACTTATTTTATAATTAGATTTTAAAATAAGATAACAAACCTTCCTCTGAATTCCAAAGAAGTAATTGGACTTAAACCTTTGTTTGTGCGCGCATGAATAAACTTTTAAATAGATGGACAAATATATGTATATATAGAATTTTAAAGCAAAATATTAATAATATCATCATCATGATCATAATTGTTGTTGTAAGGTCTCACATTAGAAACCTGAATTTTCTTTGTAATTTGACCTATCAATGAATGATATGGACTTACGAATTATAAAAAAAAAGAAAAATATAATTTATTTTAACCTCTCTATAACATTTTCAAACACAAGCTATCCTCACAACAAGATTTTTTTTTATTTTGCTACTAATTTTAGTTATCATTTAAATTAGTAGCTAAATCCTAGTTAATTAACTAGAATGTTATTTTTTCTACTTAAATTTAAGTTATATTCATTTATACTTCTTATTACTACAAATTAGTTAAAAAATAACTACAAGTTTTAAAAATTTACTACAAATTAACTAAGATTATTTTCTTAGCTAATTTGCTACTTATTTCATGCTACCATTAATATTATAGTAATTTTTAACTAATTATTTTTACTAAAAATTAGTTACAAAATAACTATTAATTTTAAAATTAGCCACAAAATTATTTGATAAAAAATTTTAAATTTTCTAGTAGTACCTCTTAGACTTAAATTATATATTTTGAAGAACCTAAAGAAAAATGAATTATGTAAATTATTTTCAAGAAAATGTACTTTCATTTAATTTTTAGTATGCTAAATTCTTCTATTTTAAACTTACAATTAATACAAAATATGGAGACACATGAATCTAATATATAGTATGAGACTGTTTAGGCTTGTTCTAAGAAAAATGTAATTGACTAGATTCAATTTGTATATTTTATTTGGTAACATTTTATGTATTGGAGCTAGATATGTCATACATATATATATATATATATAACTTAAAAACTTAATAGAAAATTTAATATTATATATAACAGAAAATTCAATATAGATATGAAGTTTATTTAAATTTCAAATTCAAAAGGCCACTTTTACTAGTGTGAAAGACAAACACTCCTCAAAGTTAGACATTATACATTATCTGCTGACAATTTTGGAAGTAGTTCCATTTAGATGGTAAAGTAGTGTAAAGATTTCTCTAAAATATGGGCACTTCCGTTCAAATGTTATCGGTATTTAAGAAGTGCTTTCGGTTTTGGAGGAAGAATAATCTTTTACTATAAAATACTTACTGCTCCAAATGGGATGTATCCATCCAGCAAATTCGCACCTGATGCTTTGCTACATAGCTACAAGAGTTTTAACGGATTTGTCGCGAGGCTATCCAAACAAGAAACATTGAGAATGAGAGGTAATATTTAGATGCATCTTAGTCTATATTTTATTTGTATATAATGTATATTGTGTGTGAAAAAAACTGAGATATTTGGCCAGGAATGGATGGTGTGGTCTCTGTTATACGAGATAGAAACCACAAGCTCCAAACAACAAGGTCTTGGGACTTCCTTGGCTTCCCCGAAAATGTCAAAAGAACAAGTGTAGAAAGCGACACAATCGTTGGAGTAATTGATAGTGGAATTTGGCCTGAATCTGACAGCTTCAATGATACTGGATTTGGTCTACCACCACAAAAGTGGAAGGGCAGTTGCCATAACTTCACATGCAATAGGTACATATATATATATATAATATTTATTTTACATACATGGCATTAAGGTTGCAATGACCGATAGATAGTACGACTCTCTTCTCTTTCTGATATTCTCTTTAATGAGTTTTTTTTTTCTTGACTTATAGATAGATATTATTAAAATTTATAATTTTTAATAAATTTTAATCAATATAAAAATTAAAGAAAGAGTATCAGGTCCCTTCCTTCCTCGTGTAACAATTTATTAATGCATGCATGTTTAATTTGTTTGCAGGAAAATAATTGGAGCAAAATATTTTCGTATGAACGGTGTGTTTGGAAAAGATGATAGCATATCTCCAAGGGATACGGATGGTCACGGGACTCACTGTGCATCCACTGCTGCAGGAAACCCAGTTAGGTCGGCAAGTCTATTTGGGCTTGCATCAGGGACAGCCAGAGGAGGAGTTCCATCAGCACATATTGCTGTGTATAAAGTTTGTTGGTCTTTGGGTTGTATGAGTACTGACATCCTTGCAGCATTTGATGAAGCCATTGCAGATGGTGTTGACATCCTCTCTGTTTCATTGGGACCTTCAGATGTGGTACACGACGACTATTTTGAGGATATATACGCAATAGGAGCTTTCCATGCCATGCAGAGGGGCATATTAATGTCTAAATCCAGTGGCAATTTGGGTCCAGATGCATACACAATCTCCAATAATGCACCCTGGTTAATTTCAGTCGCTGCCAGTATTATAGACAGAAACTTTTTTACCAATGTCCAATTGGGCAATGGCAGGATCTATCAGGTAATAATATCTATTAAGGAAATGATGGCTAGACAATGTTTATGACATTCATCATTGTTGCATGTAGAAACCAAAATACAAATCAGCATAAGTTATAAGGACTGATTTTATATGTTAACCTTAAGTCAATAATAAGCACATTCTTACTTATTTTAGACAGACTCACTTTAGGTAAATTTTCTTTCATCATTCAAGCATCTTCATGCATGTCACAACCAAACTATATTTTTTTATGTTCTTAAACTTGTTTTCTTTCCTTAGTACATTTAACGTTAGTTAAATTCACCAATTAAGTCCCTGTGATACAAATCATTAGTAGAGTTGTGGGACACGCAATGATAGAATGAAATCAAAGAAAAATTTGTATGGAGCAATCCATACTATTCTACACAATATAATAAATGATATGATGTACTATAAAAAAAATAAAAGATGTAAGTGTGGACTAAGTATTTATAAAATAGTAATATCCATGCATTACCGGTCGGACTCAAATATCACTATATGTATTTAATCTTTCTTTTTCTATTTTTTTCAGATGATTTTTTTTATGTACACCTTGGAAAAAAATCTATTTTGCTCTCTTTTTTCTCTATATATTTGGTGATAAATGACGTTTCATAAGGAATGTAATGGGGTGTGAAATGTTACGTGATGTGAAAGTAAGACAAATTGTTGCCTTTTCCTTCTCTCTTCTTATGAACCCTACGTACGTTAATTAGCTTCATTTGGATGCATATTACTGGAGCATTCTCCTTGAATAAACAAATTATTATAAGTATTTTGTTAACACGTTAATTAAAAAATAAACTAATATGAAACATTTCACTCAACATGTAGGGAGTTTGGTAAATACATTTGACCTCAAAAATAATAGCTATCCATTAATATATGCTGGAGACGCACCCAATATCACTGGCGGATATAATAGTTCCACATCCAGGTTTCAACTATACACATACTAGTCTCTCCTTTTATTATTTTGGCAAGTAGCTACTAGTCTTTTTTTGTTACATTTTCCCGTTCTAACATTATCATTTCTTAGGACTTGCCTTGAAAATTCTTTGGATGAAGCTTTAGTGAAGGGAAAAATTGTTTTATGTGATGGCTTTCGAGGTCCAAGATCTGTGGGACTTGTTTCTGGGGCAGCTGGTATCTTACTTCAAAGTAGTTATTCGAAAGCTGTGGCAAATATATTTGCACTGCCAGCGATTCGCCTTAGCGACAATGATGGGACACTCATATACTCTTACATAAAGTCAACAGGGTACAAAACTTTCAATAAGATCATATATAATTATATGTTATACGATTTTGTTTACTCTTGAAGTAATTGAAGTCTATATATGTTATCGATTATTACAGAAATCCAATAGCTACTATATTTAAGAGTAATGAAGGCAAGGATTCATCAGCCCCTTACATAGCTCCATTCTCATCCAGAGGTCCAAACGCAATCACTTCAGACATTCTTAAGGTAATTTTCATAATTTAGTTATACATACCAATCTATCCTTCTTAAGGTCATTTGCTTATTCCAATTGTTTAATTTCCCAATTTTGTAGCCTGATATAGCTGCTCCAGGAGTTAACATTCTAGCTGCATGGTCACCAGTTTCTTCTATTTCTAGAGTTAAAGGAGATAGTAGAATAGCAAAGTACAACCTACTGTCAGGCACTTCAATGGCATGTCCTCATGTTACTGCAGCAGCTGTCTACATTAAATCTTTTCATCCTAATTGGTCTCCAGCAGTAATTAAATCCGCACTAATGACAACTGGTAATGGTCACCTGGGTACTCACATAGATTGCATCATTCTATCCCTTTTTTTTATCTCTAATTAAAAAAAGGATACATTATAAAAAAAAAATACAAGGTTAAAAAGTACATCTCTCTCTTTCCCTTCAACATTACAGTAGTTTTTTTAGGAAAGTTATAAATGTCTCCTACTTTTGGGTGGATTGGAGTGGATGAAGAGAGAGATTGATAGAAAGAAAAAAGATTAAAAAAGTCATTAGTAATATTACGAGAAATAAAGAGAGATGGAAGAAAATGGAATAGAAATAAGATAAAAAAAGAAGAAGAAATGAATGTATCAATATAAGTATTTTTTTTTAGTTGCATGTCACTTTTTGATAGAATGTGCAAATATATAGGAAATAGGAAGAAGCAAGTTGTTTCCGTGCAAACATATATAGGGCCCTAAGTTTGCTTTGTTGTGAGTGATCATTTAAGTCACTCGTAACCCTTAAATGAAAAGCAGGGACTAGGGTTGGTTGAAACACATAATCAATAATCACTTGACCTTTTTTATATTGTCTCTGACCTCCCCTCCATGTTACTTTACGCTCACACATGTGTGTACGCGTGTATCTCACACTTCTTTTTTCGCTACCCTTACACCTTTTCTTTTATGGTGAAGATAAGGGGAGAGAAATTTACATGAGTTCATTTCTCTATTCTTTTTTTACTATAAAATTAAAAGGAGAAACGTAGATAATGAAAAAGAAATAGGGTGTTAAAACATAAGTTCTAAATATATAAACATAAAGGGTAAATGCTAACCTAGAAGCTTATTCACTTCTACGCGTATATACATTTAATTGGGGAAAAAAATAGAGTAATTAATCCAGTGAGTTGAAGGGGTTCAAGTTAAAAAACATATTTTATTTAATTTTTTATGCTGCGACCAACTTTGTTTGTTCTCATATATGTATAGCTACCTCTATGAGTGCTGCACTTAATGAAGAAGCTGAATTTGCATATGGTGCGGGGCAAATCAATCCCATAAAGGCAGTAAATCCTGGATTAGTTTATGATGCTGCTGAAAATGATTATGTCAAGTTTTTGTGTGGGCAAGGTTATGATACAAAAAAGCTACGGATTATTACAGGAAATAATAGCAGTTGTACAGCAACAAATAATGGAACTGTTTGGGACCTTAATCTCCCATCTTTTGCTTTTTCCACAACTCGCTTGGCGAATATTAGTGTCGTTTTTAACAGAAATGTTACAAATGTTGGATCAGCTACATCCAGATATAAAGCTACTATAACTACGCTTCCATCTTCGTTAAAAATCCAAGTAGTGCCGGATGTTTTGCTCTTCTCATCTCTGGGTCAGATAAAGTCATTTACTCTTAAGATTGAAGGGAGAATTAATGCAGATATAGTTTCATCTTCTTTGGTTTGGAATGATAGCACTTTTCAAGTAAGGAGTCCCATTGTTGTTTATGTTCTCCCATAAATTCTCTACTATTGTCAATAAAAAACCAAGCAACACGATTAGAAATAATTATGTTGTTTCTTGGTTTGACTTTTATTTCTTCTATTAAAGTTTTAGTGAATAAATACTATGGGTGCTAATTCGTAAGCCAGTAATGATGATCGAGTAATTTATTTAATTTTCCCAAAGTATTAATACTTATTATTCTTAGATAAAAATAGTAATTATCACTAGTAACAGTTAGTGGTTGATGGTGCTCCTCGACTCTAATCAACATTACTAGTCACTAAAATGTGGCCAACCTTCATTGTTGTCATTGGTTATGGTATATTAATTGGTATGACTATTGGCAAACATAGTCATTTATTAGAATGCTTTACCAAATTAAATATGGTAATAATTTGAAAAGGTAAATAATTTTTTTTTCATTTGTGTTTTAAACATTGTATTGAAGAATCAAGTCTTAAAGAAATGGCTTGCCAAGATAATATCAATCATCAAGGATGCAAACAATTGTTTTATGAGGAGTAATTTAATTTTTAATATAATGATTTTAATTTAATGAAAATAAACAATTATTTTTAATCTAATGATAAGTAATTTATTTTTTTACCTTTGATTAAAAATAAATAAATGATAAAAAAAAAGAAATAACTATTTAAAAAGTTACTTCTTAAATATATATATATATATATATATATATATATATATATATTAAAATATAGTCTTCCTTAAGTTTCTTACTTTCTTTGCGAACTAACTCTGACTCTAAAGTCTCTGCATCGCCTACCTATCACTCTTCTCTCTAATTGCAGCCAACTTCTCTTTCTTTGCTTTAGTCCTGAAAAATTCACCGTTCCTTGTCCTCAACATTGCGGTGTCTCTATACTAGAGATGATAATAGGTATAATTTGAGTAGGAACTATAATACATATCCTTTTATATGAATTTAAAAATATATGTATAATACATGTCTTTTTATATGCATTTAAGAAAAATATATGTATTCAATTTATACCTACTCGAATAACAATTTTAATAGGAATTTTCGTAGCTGTTAAGTACTTATATACTTACACTAATATTTTCCTTTTAAGTGTGGAGTTGTGAAAAAAAAAAGACTTTAGGTGATTTTTACATTTAATATAATATAATCTATTAAATTTTACTTTATTTTTCTATCAACTAAAAAATTATTTATCAAAATTTTATAAATAAATATTTCTGACACTTCATTATTAATAATATATAAAAAGACAAACTCATTTCATTTATCATTTAACATAATAATATCAAATAAAAAGACAGTTTTAAATAACAATAATTACAAGTATTATGATAAATATTTAGAAGCAATATGTGGATTTGAAAGAAAGAGAATATAATATTTTTATATAATTTAATAACCGGAGTAATGACTCTTACATTGAATGTGATCACTTTTGAGATTCTTGTTGTAGTAGCCAAAAGCAACTCCTACACCTCGATCTCACGTAAGATGTTAGAAAAGTTTTCTGAAAAGTAAGAGAATAATAGACGACAGTCAGTGGTTGCTCACTCAAGGTAACTCGAGGGGCACGTGGAACTTCTCGTGCAAGCTTTGTCTTTTTTCCGATTTTCTTCATTTTCTCTATTCCTCTTTCTTTTTATTATTTTGGGAAAAGGATAAAAATAGGTGTCAACACTTTCTCATCCCCAATACGCAACCTTCCGATCTTAATGCCAAATTACAAACCAGAATTCTCTCAAATTTTCAGAAAAATTGAGTCTTTCTTTACCTCTCACTTTTTCCAATGCTCTCAAATTCCCCTTGTGTTCTTGGTTCTTTGTCCTCTGACCTCTTTGCTCTTCTCAATCCTGGAACCGAACAATAACCATGTTAAAAAGATAAAACCCGACTAAAATATATTTCCCTAACTCTAAAGATTCAATTATTGAATAAATTTATACCTATAATAATTTGTAGAAGATGGAAAAGAAATGTTTTTTAAAAGATTATTTCTATCTTTCTTTCATATCATTTCAGCAAAAGAAAATGATTCATTTAGAAAATACAAATTGACAAGTTGGAGGCATGCCTTGCACAACTTGAAAAAGAGGTTGCATAGTTAGATAGGTCGGTTTCAACTCTTCAACATGTGAAGGGGCATCATTGTCCTCTTGCGTTCAGAGAGCATGCGTGATGGTGAGACTTAGGTACAACTTGTTTGTCCTGATCTTTATTTTTTCATTGATAAAAAATTATCATGATTTATAAAAGAAAATTAGTCTCTCTTCCTCGTTAACTAACAATAATTCTATCAATTTAATTTTGTTATATTATTATAATAATAAAAATTCTACATAGTCAACTAATTAAAATTTTTCATAAATATAATATTTAAAACAATGAGTTTAATATCTTTGCAATGTTAATGTAATTTTTATTTATACTGTTGCAATATCAACAATGAGCAATTTTAAGAAAAAATTATGGTATTTAAAACTATATTTTGAGTTTAATAATTGATGATATGTAAGGAAGGTGTTAACATTCTATAATATTTGTTAAAAAATGATTATCTCAAATTAATTGAATAAATTATTTATAATTTTTAAAGTATTTATTTCACTTAAAAAATTATTTCAAAAAAATAATCTTAATTATTATCATTAAAAAAAAGATTTGTTATTTTTTATATTTTTTTAGTTGAATTGTTTCTTTTTTCTACGTATGTTCATATACAATGAAAAATCAGAATTATATAATTCTTTAGGATAAAAAATATTTGTGTGTTAATTTTAATTTTATCAGAACTTAAAGATTTATGAACTGTTACACTTCATTCTCCCAAAATTGACATCGGTATATACTCAAATCAATTCATTTGAATTATTTTGATTTTTATACTAAAAGAGAATTTAAAAACATTAAATTGTCTTTATTTACTTCTCGAAACTTCAAAATTTATAAAGATGTCACATCTAATTTATCACGTCTTATTAAAAAAAAGTTTCTATCCTCATTAATTATGTTTTTTAAACTATAATTGTTAATATAAAGAATTTTCTGGAAAAATTTAAAAATCTTGAACTTTGTAACAAACACATTCCAGAAAATAAAATTTGAATACAGTAATTTGGAGTGCCTCCAAATAACTCTGGAGCTGTCAAAAAGCTTCATTGTCCAAAGAGAATGTCCTTAGCACTATTGGCTGTAAAAAGGAGTGGTAGAGTATGCCCCTTAACATCCCGTGAGTCAATAAGTCGAGCAAGAGAAATGTGTGGTCGAAGAAATTGAGTATACTCCTTCACACCCCGTTATTATTCTATTCTTATTTCTATATACTTTATTCTTTTATATCTAATTATAAGTCTTCTTCCTACTAATTTTGATGATTTATATTTAACTGTATGTTGTTACTTTGCTCCTGTTAATTTTGTTTGTCTATATTTATAAGATGAAACTATACTTCTATCTTAATTGTTTCATATTTATATAAGTTTCTATTATAGCTTCTCTTAATTGTTGTAAATTCTAACCATTATTTTACCTCTAATTATATTCATTTTATTACTTTACTTTTAATTATAAATTATTATTCTTCTTTTCCTATTCGTATTAATTTATTGATTTATATTTGTTATTATTGATGTTAATTTTATTATCTCATATTTATTTATTGTTAATAATTTTCTTTTAATAATGTAATTCTATGAACTTAATCCAAATTATTTAAAAAAAGTTTAAATATTAAAATTGAAACTTTGCGAAACTTTAATGTGAAATATATATATATATATATAATTGAGCTTCTTAACTTGAGTGTCCTTACATATACCATTTTCCTCCGCTTCACTAATGGGATGGGGCAGTCCAAGGTGGTATGAAACAACCGTCAATCTGAGTTGGAGTTAACCACTGGAGAGGAGCAGGTTCGTACAAGAATAATAATAATTTATAAGTAAATTTATTTTTTAAAGAAAAAATTTATACATTTCCTAAAGTGTTTCTTTTATTGTTTTCAATTAATATTAAAGTTTTACTTTAACAATACCTGCATCTAATAAAAATTTGCATTAAATATCAACATAAGATATCCAAGTAAAATTCTTTGAGATGTGTTGCCAACCCACTATTTTGAAAAGTTCTTTTCAACATACTTTGCACAAACTGAAATATAAGAAAAAAAATATATATTCACACTAATTAATAAAATTAGTTCACATCATTTAATTTTACTAATTTTATTTAAAACATATGATTTTCTTACAATAATCTTGATATTAAGAATATAAAGGATAATTAGAAATAGAATCTCACAAACAATATTTTTGAAATTATAAGTTAGTTAAGATTGTTTATATTTTAGGTAATCATTCATAATATTCTTTTTTATATTTTAGGTGGAAGAGAATACATTCTATTATTGATTCAAAATTTATTAAAATCCTACAAAATTAGAAGAGAAATTTAATAAATAAAAAATAGTCTACTAAAATTTGTAACTTTTAACAATTATAAAAAGTGTTAAAAAGAATGGTGTGAAGAAATTGTGCCACCAACATTTTCCTATGTAGACAATAACTCTAAAAATATTTAAAGAAGTATATCTGATTTTTTTCCCTTATAAAAATGTTGAACGAGGAAAACGAGGAAAACGCCCACCACGGGTACTGCAGTAGCAAGTTGGCTATAAAAAGGAGTGATAGAGTATGTCCCTACATATCCGTGAGCCAATAAGCCAAGCGAGAAAAATGTGTAATCATAGAAGAAATTGAGTATGTACCTTAACTCTGCTTTTTCTCAACAAAAAGTTTAGGTCACTTGAGTTATTAGAATAGACTTTCAAGTTAACCCAACGTTTATATATAAAAGTATTTACCTGTTATCCTTGACTTTCTGTATATTTTATTCATTTATATTTAATTAATTATAAGTCTAGCTAGTTCCTACTAAATTTTATTGATTTGTATTTTACTGTAAGGTTTTCCTTTACTCTAT
This sequence comes from Mucuna pruriens, assembly GCA_025330945.1. Classification (NCBI taxonomy): domain Eukaryota; kingdom Viridiplantae; phylum Streptophyta; class Magnoliopsida; order Fabales; family Fabaceae; genus Mucuna; species Mucuna pruriens. Next base: position 7,223,239 of record JAENHJ010000324.1, on the reverse strand, counting down.
GTTAATTTTGTTTGTCTATTTATATCTATGAGATGATATTCTGCATCTATTTTAATTGTTTCATTTATATAAGCTTCTATTATACTTCTGTTAATTGTGGCAAATTATAAGCATGTACTTTATCTCTAATTATATTAATTTTATTAGTTACTCTAATTATAAGTTATTACTCTTTTGTTCATGTTAATTTTATTGTCTTACGTTTATTTATTGTTAATAATTTTCTTTTAATAATGTTACTTATTCTATGAACTTAATCCAAATTATTTAAAATTTTTTTTTAAATCTTAAAAATTGAAACTTTGGAATATTATGTTTATATAATTCCCAACATTGAACTTTAGATTTTACCTATGACAAGGAGTTTGGATTTTGACATATATACAATTCCCTCTTCATGGTCTTTTGGACTTTAAACTTTTAAATTACCTATGCAGAAAGTAAAACTTGCACATGTAATTAATTCATATGCTTGAAGAAAAAATTCCAAGAAAATTTCTTTACTAGTTTTATTCTTAATTATTTATTGTTTAGTCTTCATATTTGTACATATTATACCATGTATTGCTTTTATTTATAATTATTATTGTTGTTTAGATATTATATTATGGTTTTGATTTGCAATGATAATTAGTTTTTGATTTATGATAAAATCATTTAAGGACACTAAGTTGGGAAATGATTCTCTAGTAGTTGGGTTGCATAATTCTTGGAACAAAAGGTTCCTAGTCACAGGGATGCCTTTGCATTCAAATAGAACTCTAAGTCCCAGTTGAAATATGCAAAAATAAAGATATAAAGTTATCATATATAACAAGAGATAGTAAAAGAATAAGAGTGAATGCTTTAGTTATTTTATTATATGTGTGATATCAAAGTTTTTATGTTTTATTTTTTATTTTTTTAGGAATAATATCAAAGTTAATATGAAACGGTATAAATGGTATTAATAGATGCACTTGTTTTTATGGTATGCTCTAGTATTTATTTATTTTGATTATCATGAAATTAATTAGTAAATTTTTAATTGTAATAGTACTTTAAAATGTTAAATCATCTTTCATTACATACAGTTTTTAAGTAATTACTTGAATTTTGAAAAAAAAAATTGTTAGTAACAATACTTTTTGGTAATTTTTTTAAATTAGTATAAGACTTTTGAAAATCTTTTTGGAAAAATATTTAGCAACACTTTAATATTTAATATTTAAAAAAAATTATTTATGAATAAATATAATTTTATCCAAAAAAAAGTATATATAGTATAACATTACTTATATGTTACTGAAGATGTTAAAAGTGTTTCCATTAACTTTTTGCGATGTTTTTCATATATTACGTTTACTAAAATCTTATCAAATTAATTAATAGGTAAATATATTTCTTTAACAGTTTTTTTTGCAAATTAAAAGAGATATATGTTATATATAGGGTCAATATGTTGTCATCTATGAACATATGTATTAAAGGTAGTATATATAACTCGTAAGTATGGCAACCTAGAATTAATTGTGGTATGATCTCTACTCTCTGCACTTCACATTCTTCACTTACAAAATATACTCAGGTAGAACGTGTGTGAAAACATATTGGATCATTATTTTGTCAAGATTTGCTGTCACCGAAAGATGATCTCTCAAGGCTTGTCACATCTCCTCCAAATACTTTCTTGCATTCTGCTCTTGACTCAATCATTTTATAAAGATTATCAAAAGGTAAATAATACATATCTAATATTGCTTAACCAACCAGCCATTTAAACGGTTTGACCTTACAAACATATACTTCTGTAAACATACTTCAAGTACATCTTATACATAAAAAAAAAAATTGAAGTTTAAAAAAATATTGGATTATTTTTTAAGAAGAGTTTGGGTTATTTTCAAAATAAATATAATTTTAACCTAAAAAAATGATTTTATGAGGTTGAATATTTTTCTCAATCTCTGAACGCTCACATGCAATGCATGTGTTTAGATTCTTTCTTTATTCTTTTTAAATTTATCTTGCTCATGCACTTAATCATATTCCATATACAGATTTACATCGTCTACATGGGCAGTTATCCGAAGGGCATGGAATTCTCAGAATTACTTCACACCGGCATGGTTCAAAGTGTCCTCGGCAGGTCATATATTATTTACCTAATAATTGCTCCCCATTTTCTTGAAAATACATCTAAAATGGCTACCTATATTAGTCTTGTATTATCTATATTTCAAATGTTGTTTTTATATAATCGTCGCTTTATTGGATGTTTGGACATAATAATCAATTCAAAATTAACGTATATATTAAGGAGTCGAATATGCTATTTTTTATTAAAGGCCAATGTTGCTACTATGAAAAACAAACCCTCCTCAAAGTAAGGCATTACACGTCATCAATTACAGAAGTTTAACAGTTTAATTTATTAGACAGTAGAATAATGTATAGATTACTCTAAAATAATCTAGGGCATTCCTGTGAAAATGTTTTCAATTAAGAAGTGCCTTCTCTTTTGGGTGAGAGAAGGAATATTTTTTTTTATAAATACTTACCATTCCAATTGGCATATATCCATCTAGAAAATTTTCACCAGACGCTTTGCTGCATAGCTACAAGAGTTTTAATGGATTTGTGGCGAGGCTAACAGAAGAAGAAGCAGAAACAATGAGAGGTAATTTTAATATGCTTGCCACTCTCTCTCTCTCTGTATATATATAACTCAAATATGATGTATATACATTTTGTGAAAAGATTGAGATATTTGGGCAGGAATGGATGGCGTGGTTTCTGTTATACCAAACAGAATCCATAAGCTCCAAACATCAAGGTCCTGGGACTTCATTGGCTTCCCCGAAAACGTGAAGAGAACAAGCACAGAAAGTGACATAATCGTTGGAATAATTGATAGTGGAATTTGGCCTAATTCTTCTAGCTTTAATGACGGAGGATTTGGTCCACCACCACAGAAATGGAAGGGAAGTTGCCAGAACTTTACTTGCAACAAGTACGCAATATTTGTTATATTTCTCTCTCACACACACACAATACTGTGCATTTTTACTACGGTCAACAAAAATGACTTGTAGTAGCAATTTATTAATACATGTTCGATGAATTGTGTGAAGCAAAATAGTTGGAGCAAAATATTTTCGCTATAGGAGTAATTTTGCAGAAGAAGACATCATATCTCCATTGGATACGGATGGTCACGGTACTCACTGTGCATCCATTGCTGGTGGAAACGCAGTTAAATCTGCAAGTGTATTTGGGTTTGCATCAGGAACAGCCAGAGGAGGAGTTCCATTAGCACGTATTGCTGTGTATAAAGTTTGTTGGACATATGGTTGTAACGATGCTGACATCCTTGCAGCATTTGATGCAGCCATTGAAGATGGTGTTGACATTCTTTCTATCTCAGTGGGACCTTCACTGGTGATACATGACGAATATTTTCGGGATATAATTGCAATAGGAGCTTTCCATGCAATGGCCAATGGCATATTAACGTCTAAAAGTGCTGACAATTTAGGTCCAGACCCTTACTCAATGTCAAATACTGCACCATGGCTCCTTTCTGTAGCTGCCACCACCATAGACAGAAAGTTCTTTACCAATGTCCAGTTGGGCAATGGCATGATCTTTCAGGTAATACCCATTAAAAAAACCATGCACGGATATAATATATATAATATGTTAACACATTAATGAATGATATTGTAAAGTTTTATATTTTTATTACATCGAATAGTTCATTTTCAAAATTTATATATTAGTATAAGGTTTAAATATAATTTTGTGTAATTTACTTATTTTTTTATTTTTGTAAAAAAAATTTAAATAGTATTTATAAAATTTATTTATTTTTATTTTAGTCTTTATAATATGTAAATAATTTATTTTTATTCTCTATCATTTGTTTTTTAAAGAGAAACTATCTCAATAAATGTTATAAGGATTAAAACAAAAAATAGATATATTATGAAAAACTAAAAATAATAATAATAACTAAAATATAAAAAATTAATTTTACAAGGACTATCTTAAAAAAAATTATAAGGATAAAAGATAAAAAAAAGATATATTATAATAACTAAAATATATTTAAGTTTTGGTATAATTATATTTTTAATTTTTAAGTAAGAGATTTATAACTTACACTCCGTTTATAAAAGGGATAAGTTAGAAAGGTACACCTCAAGTGTATTTTTAGTAAATTATAATTATAATTATAATTTATTCCTTGTAAAATAGAAATGAACAGATGTTATCAATCATTACAAGTATTTGTTAAGTTATCCCACTTGATTTGTAGAGAAAATACATTAGCTTAATGTAAATAATTATAGTTCTACCTCATTAAACTCTTCTAAAAATTTAGTAGGTATACTAAATCTATTCAAATATAATTTAAAATTTTCTGTAATTTTTACCGCCATTCAATTAAAATAAATTCTTTTACAATAAGTTCGTCTCAAAGTGGCCATAAAGGGTTTACTACCTTAAAATGAAAGTATATTGTGAGCTCAGATTAAATAAGTAGTAAATGCATTTTTACTTATTTACTTTAGAAAATCTCACTTTAAATAAACTTTCTTGCATTATTCAAACATCATTACAAGAAATTTTAAAATTTATTGTAGTAAAATTGATAATTATTTCATAATTAATTTCTAATAAAAATAATTAGCTAAAAAATTACTATAATATTGATAATAGCATGAAATAAATAACAAATTAACTAATAAAATAATTTTAGTTAATTTGTAATAAAATTTTAAAAATTTATAATTATTATCTAACTAATTTATAGTGATAGAAAATATAAATAAATATAATTTAAATTTAATTAAAAAAATTAATATACTAGTTAATTAATTAAGATTTAACTAATTTAAATAATAGATAAAATTAGTAATAAAATTTAAAAATTCTTGTAGTGTATATTTATATCATAACCAAACTAATTTTATTTTTGTTGCACAATCTTGCTTCCCCTCTTTTTTTTTATTTCACTACATTTCATGATATATAGTGAAATGCAGATATTAAGTTCCCTTTTATTCAACTCATTGGTATATTTTTGGAGCTTGCAATGATAGTGAAATACACAGATTAAGTCCCCATTTTTCTATTTTTATGATTACCTTCAGATAAATGATAAATGTCCAACTTAATAAGTGAAAAGAAGAGAGAAATATAGAAATATAGAAATATAAAAAAATTGTAATAAATGGTGTAATGAAAAATAAAAAAGAAGTAAAATAAAATAAAAGTAAAAATGAAATAATTTTTTTATTTGATATCACGTTTGAACTCATATTTTAATAATTTGAAAAGATATTTATAAATTACAAAATTATTTTGAAAGAAAAAGTAAATCTATGTTTAGTATTTTCTATACCTTTTCATCTATTGCGAAAAGAGTTATTTTGTTCTGTAATCCCTTTGTACAGAGTGATTTGACATATTTTACAAGAGGTGTAAGGAAAGTATGAAAAAGTTATTGTGAGAGTGCATGTGACAAATAATTTTCCTTTTCTTCTTTCTTCCTATAGGCTTCATGACAGCTTTCTTAATTTGGTTCACATGAATGGTTTGCCTTCTCTTTTGAAAAAAAAAATATTATTATAATTTTTTTGAAAATTTAAAAAAGTAACCTAAAAGATTTCACTCAACCTGCAGGGAGTTTCGATAAATACATTTGATCTAAAAAATAAAGGGTATCCATTAATTTATGGTGGAGATGCAGCCAACATCAGTGGTGGATATGATAGTTCCCAATCAAGGTACCAACATTTACCAATTTCTCCTCTTTATTATTTTGGCAATTAGTTACTAGTCTTTTTTTCTATTACATTTTAAGACTTCATTTTAACATGGTCACTGCTTAGGCTTTGTATTGTAGATTCTTTGGACGCAGCTTTGGTGAAGGGAAAAATTGTTTTGTGTGATGCTGATGACTATCCTTATCCTACAACCGTGGGATTTGTTTCTGGGGCTTCTGGTGTTATAATAAGAAGTAATATTCCCTTAGTTCAAGCAGATATATATGCACTGCCAGCTGTTCGCATTAGTCAAAATGACGGGACACTTGTATATTCTTATTTAAAGTCAACAAGGTACAAAACTTTTCAATTGGATCATATATATGAGGTACAATTTTGTTCAGTTTTGAATTTATTGATTTATATGTTACCGAATATTCCAGTAATCCAACAGCTACTATATTTAAGAGTTATGAAGGCAAAGATTCATTAGCCCCTTGCGTTGCTCCATTCTCATCTAGAGGTCCAAATAAAATCACTCCAGACCTTCTCAAGGTAACTTCACAGGACAATTATACAATCTATCTAACCGCTTCAAGGTTATTTACTTATTGCAATTATGTGTTGATGTTGTAGCCTGATTTAGCTGCTCCAGGAGTTGACATTCTAGCTGCATGGTCTCCAAATTCTCCCATTTCTGGTGTTGAAGGAGATAATAGAATATCAAATTACAACATATTATCTGGCACTTCAATGGCATGTCCTCATGTTACTGCAGCAGCTGCCTACGTAAAATCATTTCATCCCAATTGGTCTCCTGCAGTAATTAAATCTGCATTGATGACAACTGGTAATGGTCTCTTTGGTATCCACACATATTGCAATCATTCTATCCATTTTCCCCATCTTTCACTTAAAACATATGCTTCTTCTTGTAATTTTTATAAGAACTAAAATTAGAAACTTGTATTTGTTCTTTTTACCCTATAATATAATATCTTACGTAATAATAATAATTTTTTAAAATATTTTTAATTATGAGTTATTTTAAGTTTAATCACACGCATGCTCGTAAGCACACGTGTTTTTTTTTCTACACTGCCTTTGCACCTCTCACGGAAAAAAATAAGGAGGCATATATTTAAATGTGCTTCTCTCTGTCCTCTTTGTTTACTGTAAGGAGAGGTGTGGATAATATTCAGTGGAAAAGATGCTTCTCATTTTCATTTTATTTATTTTCTTGAAATAATGGTAAGATATATTACTGATTAGATGAGTTAAATGGTAAGAAAATAGATGATAAAAATAAAATAATTATCGTTTTGAAGTAAGTAAATTTTTTCTTAGAATATATACTACCTTAAGCGTATGCACTTCTACATGTAAGTTACCACCTTGCACATTTTTGTCGGGGAAAAGTATATATATTAACTTAATCCATGGAGTAGAAGGGGTTCAAGTTCAAAAGCATATAATTATTTCAATTATTTTGTAGTCCAAATTTACTGGGATGGGTATGTTTATGACCAACTTTGTTGGTTTTGTTATTTACAGCTACATCTATGAGTTGTGCACTTAATGAAGACGCTGAATTTGCTTATGGTGCGGGGCAAATCAATCCTATCCAGGCAATAAATCCTGGATTGGTTTATGATGCTGGTGAAATCGATTATGTTAAGTTTCTGTGTGGACAAGGTTATGATACTCAATATCTGCAAAGAATTACAGGAGATAGTAGTAGTTGTACACAAGCAAATAACGGAACTGTATGGGACCTTAATCTCCCATCTTTTGCTCTATCGACAACTCGCTCGAGCTATACTAATGTCACTTTTAGTAGAACTGTTACTAATGTTGGATCAGTTACATCCAGTTATAAAGCCACAATAACTACACAGTCATCTTCATTAAACATCCAAGTAGTGCCAAATGTTTTGTTCTTCTCATCTTTGGGTCAGAAGAAGTCGTTCACCCTTAAGATTGAAGGAACAATTAATGCAGATATAGTTTCATCGTCTTTGGTTTGGGATGATGGCACTTTTCAAGTAAGGAGCCCCATTGTTGTCTATGTTCCTGCATAAATTCTCTGCTTTGAATGCTGGTCAATGAAGAAACAAGCAACATGAATGGCCATGATTGTGTTATTTATTGGTTTGCTTTTTCTTCTTCTTATTGAAGTTTTAGTGAAAAAATATTCTGGTGAGTTGTAAGCCAAGAATAAAAATCAAGATAATTATATACTTCTACCAAAAGTATTTCTACTCATCCTTCTTGAGTAATCTAAATGTCATTATTATATTCTAGACATCCACAATTATTGGTCATGAGTTAATTGAAGAAGTTGGAAGTTAGCAACCATCACTAATCATCGTTAGTGGTATAAGTAACAGTGGTCGTGAACTCTAATCACCATCACTAGTCACTAAATATAGAAACTATGCCATTGACACCTGTGAACACCTACGACAACCCTCTTCCACTATTGTGGATAAAATTAAGTATTTTTTTATCATTTATCTTTTTCGACTTTTTTCTAAAAGTAAAAGTATTTATTTAATCTTTTTCTTCCTTTTTAACTGTAAAATAAAATAAAGACTCAAACAAATTTAGTATTCATACTTATTAATTGCTAAAATAAGAATTTTATTTATTGAATATGAGAATTTTTATAAAAATTAAGCAAATTTTTATTATTCTTTTAAAAAAAAGATAATGTTATTACTTTTATAATTAATTAACTTGCTATGCCAAATTTAGTGATGGGTTTCATGAATTTCTGTCCGACTAAAATCCATCACTAAATTAATTAATCACGAAAGGTTAACTATTTAATGACTAATTTTGTTAAATTTAATTTTTTTTAATAATTTTCTTTCCTTTGTCAATGCTTTTATGGCAAAGTATTTTGTCATGTTTTTCTTTTGCCTTCAAATTTTCAACTAAATATAAAAAAAAAAATCGTGCTTACAAAATATTGTTGCTCAAAGAACATGAAAGTTAATGAAACTATAAGATGAAAAACATATTCGTTAAATAAAAATGAAAAATAGAATAAAATTTAGGTGTCTTATCTTCTTCGATGACATTGAAGTCGTTTTCTAATTAAAATTAGAATTTTATCACTTAAAAACTAAGATTGACCACTGCATAGTAAGTTATTGAAGTAAAAGTTTAATTTCAATTGGAAAAATGATACTAAAAACACTTAAAAAGGTATTGTCCCGTAAAAAATTGTCTTTGATAAATTTGAAGTTTGAAAGAATGTTAACAGAAGATAGAATGGTGTCTAAGAAGTTAAAACATTTTGCAAAAGTAACTCTTAGAAGCTTTGGTAAGTAAAACTTTGATCAATCAACATGTTGCAATGCTCAAATCAAATTTAACAATATTAATGATGAGAGAAAAAGGTCATGGTAGTGAGCTTATTTACATTATTTTTTGTTGATTTTATAGAAAAATATTAATAAACAGATAAATAAAGAGAATAATATATTAATAACGTAACGAGAAAAAAATAATAAATTAATCTATTCAATTACAATAACAGTCTAAATAATTAAAAAAAAACACAACTTCTAAAGTTTAAAAAATTTATTTGCTCCTAAAGTTTAAAACATTTATTTGTTTCTATTTTCTAAAAATATGACTTACTTCTATATTTTAGAAACTGACTAAGAAACTGAAACAATAAAAATAAATTAACGTAAAGTTAAAAAACATATTTTAATAGACTTACAAACTTTATTTCAGTTCTATCTCCATTTATTTTATCTTGTTCGACACACTTAAAAATCAATCAATTATCAGGTACATTCCTATACACTACAAAATTGAGCTTGGGTACGGTGAGAAATAACATTCAACGTTCAAGATAAAAGAAGAGAGTACGGTGAGAAATAACAAGAAAATCACATTGCCTAAAAGAAGATCACAAGAGAGTACGGTAAGAAATAACATTCAATCATTTATGTAGATAGTACCCCAAATCTCACTCATTACCGTATCAATTACTAACAGTTAACAAATACTCATATATCAATCACACGTTCCATCACATTCAAAATCAATCACATTCCATTCATGTTTACAAAATACACATACTCGCACAATGCATATGCTCATCACTTCACCTAAGAGTCTCGATTCCGAACTCCACACCATGGGCAAATCTCCTCAATCCCCTTAATTATCACTAATGATGGTCACACCGTTAAACACCCCATATAACCGGTGTATTGCACAGTTAAACACCACCTATAGCTCGTGCGAAGACATTCTACATAACCGTTAAACACCCACCTATAGTCGGCATGTAGCATGGTTAAACACCACCTATGGCTCATGGTTAAACACCACCTATGGCTCATGCATATGAATGCAAAATGAATCCAAGCAAGGCCAAAACGCGACTGTGGGCCCGTCCTTAATCTGGAAGGTGACGTGGAAAGCCAACAGCTCACGAGGGCTTACAATTGTACTAAAGAACAAAGTCAACTTAGGAAAAACTGGAAATAGGGAACAAAATAGAACCTGGCAGGGAGGACAAGACGAATGTACCTCTGAAAAGATGAAAAGAATAAGGAAGTGTTAAAGAGGCAGAAGAGCGAGCTCTACGTGGAACATAACGCCATGAAACAAAGGGTGAAAAACATGGGGAAGCATGGACGACAAGACAACTACTCTGCTAAAAGAACGGCAGAATCCATCCTTAGATGGCCATGCCCAACACCGCGCTCTGATCCATCGCCACCACAATTAATGAAAAGTGCTTCAAAGAAGGGAGAAAGGGCGTCGCTGCATTAAATGAATGTAGGGAAATCGTCACCATATTTATGAGCAAAGATTGCCCAAAGATATTGTCAATCGAGGGGGAGAAGGAAAATGCCTATGAAAGGGTGCGATATGGAACGAAAAGGGCATCAACAAAAGGAGAACAAGAGGAGACTATCTGCCTGCAGTTCAAGAGAGCAAGCACCTGGTACGTGGATACTCAGAGTTAGCAATCAAGAGACACCCTGAGACTCTGCTTGATACCAGGTAAGTAACTCCGACGAACTCCCCATTTATTTCCAAATACCATACACCTCATCTTCATTCCACCTAGTCCACATAAACCCCAAAGCCACCATGCTCCTAGACAGATCGGACTAAGAACCCGTAGCACAAAAAACAAAAGAGTTCCGACAACCCTAATGTCAATTCCCCAGGCCCAAGCCCATTTAAATCAATTTTCATCCAACTTCCTACCTAAGCCAAAGTATATATGTGTTAAGATCCGGACCCATTCAGTCCCACCTTAAGTCCGAAATGGTTTCGGATTCGCTTCAAGGCCAAGACCCATTCGATCTCATAAGATCCAAACCTATGTCGGACCAATAACCCAGATAGATCCTTTCACAAAACTACGTGGACTTTGACTTCTCGTAAAGGAGATACGTAGGCATGCAGGAACAGTTCCTTCATCAAGTCTATCCACACACTCACAATAACCTTAGTCCAAATCCCATTAAAGTTTCTACATCCCACTCACCCTCAAGAATACATCGCATGAACAAGTGTCATTGTAGCCATGTCCATAACTAAGGTAACCATCGTGTGATGGACACGACGGGATGTTGGGCATCCCTAGTGTAATAGATCTCCGAACGCAATCTCTCTAGTCCAAGATCAAGTCTATCCAATCCAATCAATTTCCATGGTTTTTTCGATGTTCCAAAACAAAAATATCGGTGGCGACTCCCAACCCTCCGCCGTGAGGTCGTGAGCCCATCGCGACATAAGTCAACCAAATCCACGGTACACATTGACGAATCTTTTCTACAGATTAAAACATTTTTAAAACATAATAACCAAACAAATTTGAGAATTTAGATACTAGAGGGACTTAGGGATTGCCCTCACTACCCGTACACCCCCCGTACGTACCTTATATGTGAAGAACAAAGAGGATCGATGCGGCTCAGGGGACGATCTAAACACCTTAACTCCTCCTCCTGCAGGGTCTGCGTTCTCTCTACCTCTAGTCTGGTTGTCTGACGCCCAAAACAAACATCCATTAGGGTAAACTGATTAACCCTTGTCTAATATTCTAGTTAGGTCGGATCAACCCGACCCGCCCGTCAGCCTCCCTGATAATTCGTTTAATTAAATTAATAAATGAAAATAATTCAAATTAATGTCTCATCAGTTTATAAAATCACCAGCTCCTCCATTAAAATAAAATTAAATGTGAATATTTAAATACTAAATTAACTTTTTGTCATCATTAAGAATAATAACAATAATAATAACATTTCAGTTTCAAAATATAATTATTTAATAAAATAATTTCCTACAACAATTAATAATTAAAATAAAATTAATAATAATAATAATAATGTAATTTATTTTCTAAAAAAAATAACTAAATAATTTTTAAGATGTTACAGGTTTTGTACTTTTTATTTTGAATTCGTGCCTAATTGTGTTTTGTTAGAATGTTGGGACTTAATTATATTACTCAATATGACATAAAAATTAATTATTCAAATGCTGTACTTCATTTTATTACTTCCTTGTTATTAGCAACAGTAAAAAAAAAAAAAGTTTATAGACATTTTTTTATGACATATGGTGGTGGATTTTTTTTTTAACACAATAAATCTCGTTACAATCTATGATGAATTGTCAAATGCCTCACTAATTATCTTTTGACGCCTAAATTTAGCGAGAAATTTGCGTCCGTCACAAATTCCCTTATTAAATTGATTAGCGATAGAATTTTAAATATTTATTGACAATTTTTGTCTCTAGCTAAATTTAATTTTTCTAGTTGTTATTTTCGTTGTTTTGTCAATATTTTATTGCAAAGTACCAAAACTTCTCTTATTTCGTCTTTCTCCTTCAAAATCATAAAAAAAAAATGCTATTATAAAAACATTGCTCAAAGATCAAGAAGTAAATGAGATTATAAAATGAAAAGACATATTTTGTTAAATGAAATAAAAAAAAAAAACTTACATCTAGTACCTTATATGATATTGGAGACATTTTCTAATTGAAATTAGAGTTTTATCTTGATAATTAAAGTAAACCTATACTTTCTAAATTGTTGAAGATAAATTCTAATTTTGATAGTGAGATAACGTGATAGTATTTATGTTTGTCCAATGAAAAATTGTCATTCACAAATTTAAACTTTGAAATAATGTTAAAAGATGAAAGAAGAAATAATGGGGTCTAAGAAGTTAAACAATTGCATATGTGCCTCTTAGAAGCTTTGATAGGGAAAAAGAAAAGTGGAAATTGAGACTTTGATCAACATGTTGCAATGCACTAATCAAATTTAATCATACTACCGATGAGAGAAAAAGGCTCGTGGTAGCGAGCATATTTGCATTCATTTTTCAATAGACTTACAAACTTCATTCGACTTTCATTTCGATTTATTTTATCGATTATTTTTCTCTCATTTAGGATCAATCAATTATCTGGTACAGCCCCATACACTACAATTGGGCTTCTAACTTGATGGTTGCCGTCATCCCAAATCAAAGAAGCTGAGACTATTTGCACATTAATTGTCCCTTCAACTATGACGTAAAATGACTTTTTCTGCCCTATATATGTGAAGGAAAGAGTGTTGGGTTTCACTTGAATTTGTAACAAAGATGGAGCAATTACTCTGGCTTTATAACTAGTTGTTGCTGACCCCACATTTGTAACTGTTCTACGATAGGCACGACTAAAATCTGAGCTGTTTACAAAAAGTGCAAATGATGGGAGGTTTAATTCATATACAGCTTTCTTGTTTGCTTCTCCTCTGCAACTAATATGATCTTTAGTGAGGCTTTGAAGTTGTTTATCTGTATACCCCTCTCCACATAAGAATTTTACATAATCTGCTTCACTAATATCATATACTAAACCAGGATTTGTAGCCTTAACAGGATCTATTAGCCCCGCTCCATATGCAAATTCAGCTTCAGGATTAAGATCACGACTCATAGGTGTAGCTGTTATTAGAGTGAAGTTGTGATATGGTCAAATTTTACTAACTAATTACATGACATAACAATAAAGGATGGTAAAGAAACTCACACTTTGTGTGTCATTAATTGCATACACACACACACGCTTATATCTTAGAAGAATTATGTTAGTAAATTATAATTTTAGTTTATTTAAAATAAAGTAAAAGGTAAATATTAATAATTTAGCAAATGAAGTGATTACCAGTGGTCATCAATGCAGACTTGATCATAGCAGGGGACCAACTTGGGTGAAATGATTTGATATATGCAGCTGCTGCAGATGCATGAGGGCATGCCATTGAAGTGCCAGATATTACATTATATTCTACTTTTCTTTTGTCACCTTTAACACCTGATATTGGGTCAATTGGAGACCATGCAGCTATAACTTCAACTCCTGGGGCAGCAATATCAGGCTACAATGTCAACAAGTAATTCTAGTGAGCATTTCGTTATACAAGAATGAAGATGATAAATTGATGTGGATTATACAACATAATAAATTTAAGATTACCTTTAGAGTATTTGGTGTGATTGGATTTGGACCTCTTGATGAGAACGAAGCTATGAAAGGGATTAGCCCATCATTGATTTCTTCACTCTTAAATATCGTGGCTGTTGCATTTCTAGTAATTGATAGAACTATAAATAAGAAAATTTGAATTGAATAGATTTAAAGTTTATTTGTGACGCATCTTTAACATTTGGTAGTACTGAAGCGTGGAAGAAAAAGAAGAAGAAAGAAAACGTAAATTTCAACGTAACGTCTCTTGTTTAGAAGAACCAGCATAATATAGGGAAAAAAGTTATTGTTAATGTTCAAAATCTTTTCTCTAAACTCGGTAAAAATCCTTAGAAGATTTTTTTATAATGACAAAAATGTCCTTATTTGTAGTTTTTGATTATATTATAAAACACTAAATGCTATTAATTAACATAACTATAGTTTTATCTATAAAATAAGAAGAATTTTTTTATTTTTCTTATTTCTTCTAATCCAAACAATTTAAAATTAATTTATTTTCTTCTTTCTTTCTTTTTCTCAATTTATTTTCACGTCCAAACAAAGATTAAAAGTACAGTTCCTTAACTTTTTTCTTGAAAAAGTTAGGGATGATTGATAACTAATAGGATTGGGAAAAAGTAAAGAAACGCCCACCAAACGGGTAAGGGATAATATATTATTGGTTTTCAATCTACATAACTTTTCTTTTTCACAAATATTAATTTTACTACTCCAACAAGTAACAACTAAACTGTATCAATGGATAGCTCTTGAACATTATTTTTGTTGAATTATCTAAATGTTTAAATGTAGTGACATTTTGAACCCAATTTTTAAAAGAAAAGATATATATATTTATATGAAAGTGATGAAGAATGAACAAATACTTAAGTAATTGCAACTAAACATGTGAATGGGATTATTTGATTATTTGACTATTTTATCATTTTTATTTATATTGAATAAAATATATTATCATTTTTATACTTGCTTAATTTTTATTTCATATATTTTTTTATTGAATTGAGACTCCATATTAAGTTACAAAGGTCAATATATGAGGTACATTTATAAATTGTTATTATTTAGCCTCTTTTCATTTTTATATTATTTTACAAAGCATATATATGATTATTTCATATTATTTAAAAAAAATTATGATTACGTTTCCTTTATTACTTATATATCATGTAATATTAAAAATACTTTTTTAATTCCACTGATTCGAAGTTTAATTAGTAATGAAATGGTCTAAAACACGAAAAACGTGTTGACTCAAAGAATTAATACACATAGAAAACTTACATTTAATTCATCTTATGAAGTGAGGGTCGAATTTGTGATATGTCAAGTGAGACTTGATTTTATTGTATTTGACAAAGTCCTTAGGGTTAGCTTAAAATGATTTGTTTTGTTGACAAAAATAAAATATGAATTTATACCTGGTTGAAGTTATGTAAGATTGTATGAGCCTTTGGTTCCACTCACTAAGCAACATAGCAGGCAGGGGATATGGTTGGGACGCATCTTGAGGGGCATTACGTCCCAATATAACGCCAACTGCCCCCGTCTCAGATATAAACCCCACGTCTGTGTCGTCACTGCTTTCACACACAACAATCTTTCCCTTCACTGAATGTTTATCCAAAGACTTCCTAATGCAATACCTGACCAATCACGTACCTATGTGTGAAATTTAAATCCATTTCTTTTTCCTTTTTCTTAAAAAATAATAAACACAGCCAATAAAATTAGCGTATAATTCATTTGCCGATACCTCGATGTGGAGCTGTTATGTACACCCGCAATGTTAGGTACATCTCCACCGTAAATCAGTGGATACTGTTTTTTCTTAAGATCAAATGTGTTCATTGAAATTCCCTGTACATAAGCAGAGTCATCGTAACATTTAATTAATTACGCTTTCTTTTCGTATTTCAAGTTAATTAAGACGAATTTAATTAAATTTATAGGGAGAATTTGCACAAATGATACCTCATAAACCGCCCCATTGCCCAACTGCACCTTGGTAACAATCTTTCTGTCAAAAGTGGTAGCAGCCACAGAAAGTAACCATGGTGCAAAATTTGTCATCGTATAAAGTGATGGGCCGAAATTACTGGCAGCAATTGACGTTAATATGCCTGCTTTCATTGCATGGAAACTCCCTATATTATATGAACTGGAGAAATGAGGAAGGTACACTAAGCTACCTGGCCCCACTGAAATAGAAATGATGTCAACTCCATCACTAATAGCTTCATCAAATGCTGTAAGAATGTCCGCTTCACTACAACCTGTCTTCCAACATATTTTGTACACAGCAATTCGGGCAGATGGAACTCCTCCCCGAGCAGTGCCTGAGGCAATCCCAAATAGACTTACAGAGTTAACTGAGTTTCCAGCAGCTGTGGATGCACAGTGTGTTCCGTGACCTTCTGCATCTCTAGGAGATATTATATCATCTTTGGCAAAGTCATGTTCCAAATTAAAGTACTTTGCGCCTATTATTTTGCTGCATGTAAATGTTTACTTATTTTTATTAAAGAATCTACTTGTTTAACAAAGTGATCACTTGTTGCATGGTATAAATAAACTGTGCATAATTATTAACCACGAAAATGATTACTTGTTACAGGTAAAGTTATGACACGATCCTTTCCATTTCGTTGGTGGAGGACCGAATCCTTTGTCACTGAAGCTCTCAGACTCCGGCCAAATTCCTGAGTCCAATACTCCGACAATTATGTCACTCTCTGTGGTTGCTCTTTCGACATTCTGGGGAAAGCCTATGAAGTTCCACGATCTTGTTGTTTGAAGACGGTTCTTGGTGTTTGGGAAAACGGAGATAACGTTGTTCATTTCTATTCCAATTCCAAAGTAACACTACGCTTTATCTTCCATGAACATATAATATAATGAATAATTAAGTTATGGTGTAAAGAAAGGAGATTGTAGTACCTGCCATTCTTTCTGCCTCCTCTTCTGTTAACTTCACGAGGAATCCATTGAAGTTGTTGTAGCTGTGAAGTATAGCTTCGGGTTTGAAATCGCTGGATGCACGCACATTTGGATGGTCAGTCTTATGGTACTCTTGGACAAGGAACAAAAATAATAAATCTAGATCTATTCCATGATTGCAGTTAAACATTGATTACTTCATTGAGTATATATTAAAGTTGTGCTATTTTCAGAACTTGTGAATTATGAAGTTGTCAACTGAAATGCATTGATGATGATGGAATGTAATAGAAACATGACTTATCATAAACGAAAATATCATGGATTAGACAATAGACATATATATATATATATATATGTGGAACCTGCCAAGGACTTTTTGAGCCATGAGCGTATGAAGAGAAGGTAAGGAAGTGGAGTGCATGCCCTTAGGATGACCACCCATGTAAACAATGTAGATCTGTATTCAGAAAATGATAAAATTAAATTAAGGGAAGAATTGAAATTTAAGCATCATTATCGTCTTGATAAGCTGGATACGAAAAGAAGGAAACAACAGGTTGTTGTTGTGGAATAAGAGGAGAGATATAATTGAGTAGGTATTTGCCTTGCGATCATAATTCTTGGAATGTGCATGATTAATAATTGCAATGCAGAGAAGAATGAAAAGAAGGCATGGCCTTAAAGAGACCATATTTGCCACTGCTATGAGATCGAAAATGTGTGTCAATGAGAGTTCCACCAAGGAGCATTTATGGTGGAACTGTGAAAGGAAGTGATCGAACCACTTACAAATTGGCACATGGATACTTTATCAAAAGTCCAAAACCAGTGGGGCATATTTTTACCTCGGGCATGCTACAAACATCCCCTCCACTCTAGCACCAATCCTGGTGGATGTTCACTTTTATTATATGTACTAGGAATAAAGAAGACAATGATAAAAAAGACAATTCGTACCTCTTTGTTTTTTTATTAAATTAAACATAAAATAAAAATTAAATAATAATAATAAGTGGTTTATAAAATAATTATTGTCACAACTGTAATTGTGATAGAGATGATGAAAAAAAAAGCTTTTTAAGTTCCTTTTGAAGAAAGAAAAATGAATTTAATGGAGTCATCACCGATATTTTTAATGAAAACATAAAAAAATCTTAGGAAGGATAAGGCTGGTTTACGCAAATAGATTTGAGGTTCAGGAGTCTATTACACTTAAAAAAAAAGTATTAGAACCCTATGGCGTTCATCCTAAGATGGTTACCTTAATTAGATGTGTGAGATTAATATGACTTCTAAATTATTATTATTACTCTTCAAATGTAGACAAAAGTGGAGTTGTAGATAAAAGGGGAGAGATATATTTTTTGGATTTTTGAACTTGATAAGAATTGTCTCTTGCTCCTACGTATCTCATTGTACAATGGATAATTCAAAGTTTACATAGTTCTAGGTGAGGTTGAGATGAACTATCCAATGACATCCAAAGAGCGGGATGGAGTAGAATGGACTGTCCATAAGCGTCCAAAAAGTTGGAAGGGATGTATGTTATGGGTTAGTCAACCGGCTGGGTGTAACTTAACAAAATTGGCTGACTTGGCTGACTGGAGAGTCTTTTAGCCGAGGGATCTAGCTAAAGGGTCTTTTGGTTGAGGTGTTTGGTCGAGGGATCATTTGGCTGAGGTGTCTAGCCGAAGGGTCTTTTGGCCAAGGTCATTTGGTTGAGGTATCTGGTCGAAGGGTCTTTTGGTCGAGGTGTCTGCTTGCGGGGTCACTTGGTAGAGGTATCTAGCCGAAGTGTTTGGTTGAAGGGTCTTTTGGTCGAGGTGTTTGGTCGAAGGGTCTTTTGGTCGAGAGGTCTTTTGTCCGACAAGTCATTTGGTCGAAGGGTCTTTTGGTCGAGGGGTCATTTAGTCAAGGTATCTGGCCAAAGGGTCTTTTGGTCAAAGTGTCTGATCGAGGGGTCATTTGGCTGAGGTGTCTAGCCAAAAGGTCTTTTGGCCGAGGTGTCTAGCCGATGGGTTATTTGGTTGAGGTGTCTAGTCGAAGAGTCTTTTGTCTAAGGGGTCATTTGGTAGAGGGATCATTTGGCCGAAGGATCATTTAGACAAGGTGTATCCACATGGTAGGATTTTTACTTTGACGAATTCAGTCCTTGACCGTAAGGAAAAAAGCAAGGATATAAGGTAGCACCTTTTAGCAAATAGACTTTTTCCTGTCCTGCAAACACATCTCTCATTTCCCTTTTCGGTCTTTTCTCCTCTCTTCTTCGAACTTTCTTGAGCATTGTATCCTTCTTCTCTTCCTCCTGCCTTCCCACTCTCAAAGTTTTCAACTCTAGAAAATTCAATTGAGTTTCTCTCCTTTTTTTTTTTCAATCCCCCACTTCAAGTCGTTACTCCCTTTTTATAGACTAACTCCTTCCCCATATCTTTTAGGGAGATCTCCTCCATTAATGGGGCTTCCCTCCCCATGATTTTTGTCTCCAGTTGTTGAGACAAAACTACCTCGCTTTTGCTTCTATACCTTCGCAGGAACTCGAAAACGTAGTCGTCAAGAGAGCAAAGCGCTGGAGACACCTTTTATAAAAGTAGAAGAACTCAACAGTTATCGACAACGGCTCGATGGATTCGAGAGCACCTCGAAAAGGGAAAAGGAGCTTCCCGCACACGCTCCTTCTTCTCTTTTTTATTTAAAAAAAAGGAACAAATTTGGATATCCACCGTTACAAACCGAAAAATATGATTTATAAAAGTAATTATAACGATGAAATAGAATATAAGTTAGTGGGGAGTGGCAGAATTGTGAAGCAAAAGTTATTTTTGCGTGAATTTGAGAATAAAAATATGTTGTTATTACTTAACATATGAAGGGGCAAAAGAATTTAAAAAGGGTAGAGATCAAGCGAAAAATATCTCCTTGTATATTGTTATTATAGATTCGTTAGAGACTGTCACCAAAAGTAATTAAATAGTTATTTGTAAAACTATAGATGCATAACCAATCAAAGGGACGTTGAGGTAAAAGTTTTCTTTTCAATGAATTATTTACAGATAAGATTAATGTTTGTATTTAATACTTTATGCTATTATTTTTTTAATATATTATTTTTTAATGCATATTATTTTATTGGTTGAAATTTGTTTAAAATCACAAAAATGCAGGAGTCTTAAAAAATTATTAGATAGTCCATAAATATTATGATCAATATTAATTTTTACATGACACAGTAAATTTAAAATTTTGAGTAAGTTTTAGGGTTTAGATGGGTCATTAATCTGACCATAAACATGTGGTAATTAGTTTACTTAATAATTTCTTGTGAGCCCTACTCCATGTTTAATATACCTAATTCATGAATTTGTAATTTTTAATTAATTTTAATCAATAGAAAAAGTAGTTAAAGAATATGTTGATACTTCTAACACTCCTCTTAATGTTTTGGTACTGTTTATCTTTAATATATTTTTTTATTTTGCATTTGAAAAAGTGTATTTCGAAAACATTAGTGAAAAATTAATCATGCAAAGTGGAAGCACTTGTAGTTAAAGTTTTGCTTGTGAAATAAATAGATTTTTCAAAATTGACACGTTTATTTAAATAACTTTAATTAAAATAATAAAATTACCTTTATTTTTTGTATTCTTATTTTTATTAAGGATATTTATATAATTTTGTATACATATTTTTTTTATTATTTTTCCTATCAAATAACTTATGAAATTATTTCATTTTTTTTCATTTATGTCCTTTCATTTTTTAATAAAAAAAGTGCAATAATGGTCCATGACACATGCTACCTTTCAATTTTTAAATATAATATTTAAAATGTGTCTAAATTAATTTTATATTGAAATATATTTGCAGTACAAAGAATTAATTCCTAATACAAAATAAACCAACCTCATTACATTGATCAGAAGTGAAGATGTACCAATATATATATATCATGCGGCCACCTGAATGGATCAATTTTTAATAATAAAGAAATGTTATTACCTTCAAAATGAGAGTGCGAAATATCTTTGATCCATAAAAATTTTGACACTTGTGAATGATTTTCCTTATAAAATTTTAACTCATTAAATTGATTGGTAAATGTCACATATTCTAACTGAGTTGAATAATTATTGGCGAATTTTTAATACATCTTCGATCTGTATGCGGTAGGTATACGGACCTAGCTCAAATTGTTGCTGCAGAATACTATTTGTCAATGGAAAATCCATGTATGTTCCTAACCTAGTGCTATTTGTCCTCTGGAATTGGAAATCTTGTGACATAAAACTTTTTAAAGGAGTTGAAATTGGACATTATGCATAATTAATCTAACTTGGAATCTAATGATTTCTCTGCATTGAAGGCCAGTTAAGGTTTCTTTTTATGTTCCCTCCTGTTAGTTCGTAGTGTTCGGGGTATTTGATTTTTTGTTTAATATTTTTTTAATAATAACGAGATTTCAACTTAAAATTTCTTGTAAATGACTTAAAATTTCTCCCCGATCGTTGTGAATTTTACTTATGGTTTGATATTGATTTGGGTTATTAGTATTTTGAGTAACGTTATATATACAATGAAACTTTATTCAATAATTTTTATACGAGAGAGATAAGAGAAGAAAAGAATGCGTGGCATAAGATATTTGTGACGAGATCGAGAAATAAAAGAAAATTTAAATATATAAAAATTTATTTTGGTAACTTAGTATTTTTATGACTTCGCTCGTATTCCTTATTTATAAAAGAAAGAATAGCTAATAGGAACAGTGGTCCATCACGAATAGTAATTGAGATAGACCAATAGAAATTGTAGCTAGAATGTGACGTGTGAATCGAAATAACATATTGGAGAACGCAATGCCCTCCACTATCAAAGATCATATATGAATGTGGACTTCAAAAATAACATCATAGATGAATGTGGAGTTTAAAAGTAAAATGATTTTTTTTATATAAAAAGGTCCATGACAAATTGACAAGGACCATAAAGAATAAATGGAAAGATGAAAAGCAAGTCCACCACTCACGTTATACGATTGAATTCATACATGTAAAATTGATTTTGGATCAAATTATATAATTAATTTATAGCATGTTTTGATCGAATTTTATGACGTGTTATCTGCGTTAAATGGAAGTCATTCTTAATATGCAAATTCCAAATTCCAAATTATATAATTGGTGAAAATGAGACTAACTCTTTATCCAACACAGATAAAAAATATATATTTAACTTCTCAGATTTTGTTAAAAAATATAAGTTTCGAATTCCTTAGGTTAACAATATTTGATATCATAACTTTAAACCACAAATAATATGGAGCAAAAGACTATTTTCCGGTGGAAAATTATAAGTCTTCAACACCATTAATCCCTACATTTTGCATTTAGTGCACCCACCATTTATTTTTCATATGTTATCTGCCATTCTTCACTCATTACCAATTTTAATTTAGCGTGGAAGACTCAAAAGCAAAGCAATTGTTCAAACATGAGATAGAAACCCTATAATTGCAAAACATTACACCTATTCAATTCCCCTTTTATTTACAGTTCCAAGATGCTTCTTAATTTATATTGGTTGCTTTCACTTTTCAACCAAAAAGTCGAGTGCTTTGCCCACTTCTTTTCATGCATAGTTTTTAGGACGTACGACAATGTTGTTTACGAAGGCAGCTGCATAGTCTGAATTTTGTCATTGGTATTATTGATTAAGCTGTAATAACATAACCTAAGTTGATACATATATAACTTTTTGAAAAATGAGTAAGGTTAATTGAAGACGAAGATGAGTCGAATGAAAGAGAGATATAAAAACATATTAAAATATATTGAAAATTATAGTAAAGTGTATTAATTATATATATTTTTAATGAAAAGTTTTTATATTCAATTTTTAACTATTATTTTTGAAAGACTTATTAATATTTATTTTTAATAGATTAAATATTTTTTATACCTATAAAATAAAAAAAGGATTTTATTTTCTCTAAAAAAAATTTTTTAAATTTCATATTTTAAAAATAAAATAAAATTAAAAATGGTTTCTACTGTCATATGGCATTAATTAATTGTTTTGTGTATAACAGATGGTTACCTCGTCTTAGGTAATATCTAATAATGCATATGTGGTGATAAGTTAACAAGTAATTTTCGAAAAAAGAAAAACTTGATACCTAAAATAAATATTATATATATATACTAAAATCAATAAATAATTAGAAATTAAAAATAATAATTTCAAATATTGAAAAGACGAAAACTAAAGATAAAAGATAATCAAGGATCAAAAGCAAAATGTTTTCATTTTAAATATAAAGAATAAAATCATTACAAGAATTTTTTGATTTTGCTACTAATTTTAGCTACCATTTAAATTAGTAGTTAAATACTAGCTAATTAACTATTAATTAACTAGAAAATTATTTTTTCTAGCTAAATTAAAGTTATATTCATTTATACTTCTTATTACTACAAATTAGCTAGGAAATAACTACAAATTTTAAAAAATTTACTACAAATTAACTAAGATTATTTTCCTACCTAATTTGCTACTTATTTCATGCTACCATTCAATATTGTAGTAATTTTGTAGTTAATTATTTTTACTATAAATTAGCTACAAAATAACTATTAATTTTAAAATTAGACACAAAATTATTTTGTAGCAAATTTTAAATTTTCTAAATCATTTTAAATTTTAGAAAAATAAAAATCAAAGAAAAATAGTTCAATTAAAAATCTAAAATTTGATTATTTTACAAAGATAAAATACATATTTAAATATGTCAAATGATATGATAAAAAACAATAATAATAAGTTAGAAAAAATAAAATAAAAGTGAAATGAAATATAATACATGTACAAATATAATGACTCATTTCTTTTTAGTTTTTTTTTATCAACTATGAAATCCTTATTAATTTTGTTTTGGGAGGGGACAAGGGTATGATGCTTCTGTAAAAGTCTTAGCATTGATCATTTGTAACCACTGAACGCGTAAATTAACTAATGTGAAAGTGTCTTGAATTTGAATTTCGAACATACATAATAAGATACTTGTATTTGACACATCTTTTTTAAGAGTTTAATTTTGTCATTTGATAATAATTAATATTATACTACTTATTAAAAAAAATCAACCTATTTTTTCTTTTCTCTCAAAATATATATTCTTTTATATTATTCATTATCCTTTTCTTTTTCTTTCTTAAATACTTTTCTTTTATCATATAGATAAAAATTTATATTAATTTAAAATCATTCAATACATAATCAATATACATAAAAAGTAATACCATACATTCTTTTGAAATACATAAAAACAAAATTTATTTCATTATATTTTTATTATTGTTCATTTTTTCAAGATTTAACATAAATTGGTCAAGTTAATGGATACAGTTATGTATAATTCAATGATTAGATGATAAAATCACATTCTATATAAAGTAAAATACCAAAGATTATCATGTCTCACATTAGTTTAAACTAATCCTTTTTCTTCCTCTCTTTTTCTTTATATACATATCAAGTGAAAAAAATTATTTTTATATAAAAGAGAAGTAAAGATATAACATTAGATCTTACGTGGAACAAAATTTGCATTTAGCCGTAATTAAACAGTGACAATTAATAACTGAAATGGAAGACCCTTTTTCATTTATTCGGTCAAGTCAGTGTACTCCTATTTTCAAGACAACATGAGGGAGGATTTACCAGAAGATCACAACCATCAAATCTTCAAAAAGTTCTGGACGTTATTGAAAATTAGTTTCAATGGTTGATGAGAAACAAAATAATATTTTAAGGTGAGACCTTTGACAAGTGTGTTGTATTAGATACAATAAAGGGTCGATGGTGGAGTTGGTTCAATAATCCTATAACTTGTATGAGATTAAGAAATAAAATAGCATTCCATCCATCTTAGTGCCTCCTCATGCAGTCTCAACTCTCAGAGGGGGGGTGTTTATAAAATACTAGAGTATAGGCTGATACGTTAAATGTGAAGTTCAGGATAATTTCCTTTTATCTATTTTTTAGACCATAAATTAGAACCCTAATTTAGAGATTGAAACTCCCACTATTTCAATTAGAGATTATCAACTATCTCTCTTCTCTCTTGTATTTCACACTTTTTTTTAATTAGTTAACAAAAAATATTCTATTAATTATTTCAAACTACTCTTCTTTTATTTCTATTCGTGCACTTCATTTTTTTTAATCTTTAATTTGCTTCAATTAAAAATAATATTATATCATAATTTAAATTATTTATTATAATTTACAAATATAATTTTTGCATGTAAAAATCTTTAAATTATAAAATTTAATTATAATATAATTTATAAATTTAGATATGATTATTTATTATAAATTATAATTATATAAAAAATGAATATTGATCATATACAATTCACAAAATAAAATACTAATTAATAGATAAACATTGAGTTAAATAAAAAATATAACTAAAGAAAATAAATGAAAACTTTTACGATTGCTTTGTAGTTTTAATAACAAGTACAACTGAGTAGCTCTATTTATCATACATAAAAATAATATATAATTTTTTAGCTTAACTTTTAATGAATAAAATTTGAAAACATTGTAAATTTCCTATTTTTAAGATAAAATATAACATTAAAAATATATAAAAGATCCAAAAGTTTATTTTTAAGAAAAAAATTTAGGTTAATTAGCTTCCAAAAGTTTACTAAGATTAAGATAGATCTTCGGACTCAATAAATACTTATAAAAATATATTTATAAATTATTTATTAATATTGCCAATAGAATTTGAATTCATATTTTTGTAAAATATAAACCCAACCTTTATAGACTACACTAATCTTAATTCATTTGATCAACGAAGGATGCAAAAGAATTTAATGCGGGTAAAATAACATTGTTCTAAAGAATATGCATGAAAAAGTAGACAAAGCATTCAACTTGGTAGAAAAGTGATAGCAAACAAAACAAATTAAGGAGTGGGCTGGAAAAAGTGGGGAACTGATATAATATTTGGCTGGCAATCATGGTGTTTGTTGATAATGGATGTCATGCTCTAATTATAGTATTGCTGATAAATCTTTCACACGAGACTTGGACATCAGAGAAGAATGCAAAACAACATTGGAAGAATGCAAAACAACATTGGAAGATAAAGGTAAAATGGTGGGGGGACCTCAAAACATATCCTATTAAAAACAAAAAGTACCAACGTTGTCGATTCCAAATAGTTTTCCCATTAAGAAAGATTTTCAGTAAATGGGAATGGAAAATCGTATAGATACAGAGAGCGACCTCACCGTAAATAGCAAACAAAATACTTTTTATCACCCTCTCTCCTTTTATATATTTATTCTTTTAACTCCACAAATAAACATTTGCATTTTTCACTAACATTATAGTTTTTATTTGTCTTGATCATAATATTCTACACTATTATGACAATAACCTATTGGATAATTGTATATCCAAATAATTAGTCAACCTTTAAATTATCAATTTGATTTTTCACTTCTAAACATGCGAGAATTTTTATTATACTTTTTCGTCTCATAATATGACTTTTTCTTTGTCTATCGCATTATTTTTTTTAAGATAATATGTTTAAGACATAAAATATTAAATGTGAACATAATTAAATATTAAACATGGACATATTTTAAGCTTCAAACTAAAGAGATGTTTGAGTCTTCGCGTGAGGATATCTTTAGTTCATTTTATATATATATATATATATATATATATATATATATATATATATATATATATATATATATATATATATATATATATATATATATATATATATATATATATATATATATATATATATATATATATAACTATTAATCATTTATATATCTAAATCATTATCAAATTTAACTACTTACAATTGTTTAAGTACATTTATTTTGTATTGCAAACTTGACTTAGGTATATCTTCGTAACTCCAAATATTCGGATTTGTTATAGTCCCTCTTGTGATATTGTAATCATCCTACGAATTGGCTATTCCTAAACGAGTCATGAAAGTTATAATGAACATACCCTATCTCCACATTGGGTCAAGAACAAGGTCAGAGGGATCAAAAACTGCTAATTCATATAAAGTCATTGGACGGCCCAACCAATAACTAAAGTTGTGTGCATCATTTAATACAACAGTATGAACATGATACCAAGGTTTATATCAATAAAAAATAGATACTATGTAATTTTATTGCACTGAAAAAATTTATATTATGGATTCTAGCCTTATCTCATAAAAAGGATTAAAATTTGTTTTAATTTTTTAGTAATAATGGAACAATCATATTTGTAGAAATAAAAAAAAACAAATTTAATCCAATTGTTCTCAATTTATGCTTTTTCAATATTAACAATCACTACAGAAATTTTCAATTTAGCGACCACCAAAATCGGTCTATAAATTTAAAACATTGGTCAAAAAAATTGAAAAGCAATGACTAAATTGATTAGCAATCGAATTAGTGATCAATTTCTTTGGTCGCAAAAAAACCAATGACTAGACTATTTAGCGATCAAGTTTTTTCGACGACTAGTTAGCAACTAATTAGCACCCAAAATTTTGGTCGCTATTTAAATGTTTGCGAAAGTCCAATCGAGCTAAATCTGTGGCAAAAAAAACAAAACTTTGAGTCAATAAATCAGGCGATACTTTTCAAAATATATATATGGTGACTAATTCGATCGCTAATTTTTTGAAAAATAAAAAATGTAAATATCAGTCGCTAAGTATGTGGGAAAAATAAACAAATTTAACTTTTTCAGTCGTTAAATCGATCACTAATTATCTAGAAAATTAATAAAAAAAATAAAATTTTCAGTCGCTAAATTGATTTTTAATTTTCAAATAACTAAGGGGGAACGCGTGAATCATGAGGCACGTAGACCAAAGAGGTGCGGGAACCAAGGAGTGTGTGGTCCAAGGAGATGCGAGAAATAATTTATCATGTCTATTTATATAAATTCTATCTATTAACTTAAATGGTTATATTAATTACTCTTCAAAATTTTTAACATATAAAATAAGAAGATTTTTATTTATAAAATTTAACTTCAAATTCGACAGCTATTTTTATTTAAATAAGTTAATTTTTTACTATTTACCATTTAGTGACCTACAAAAATCGATAGCTAATTCGGTGATTTTTTTTTATTTTTTATTTTTAAATTCAATTTCTAATTTGGTTGCTATTTTTTTTTTTAAATTTTATTTTTTTATTTCAGATTTGGTTGTTATTTTCTTTTTTATTTTTATTTTTTATTTTTAAATTGAAATTCAACCTCTAATTTTTGCTTAATTAATTACAACTTGCATGTTAAAATTTGCCCTCAAGGTGAGAAATATATGTTGGACAAGTAGATAGATGAGTTGATTTAACATGCATGGATAAATTTAGTAAAATGAAAATCTTTAACGTATCTAGATCTCTCATAAAATGATGGATCGGAAGCAATGGAGTAACTATAAGATAACAGATAACTATCAGATAACATATTATCAAACTCCAACTTGACAAAAATAAATAAATAACTCATGTGTTGAAATAAATAAATAGATGAGCTGATTTAACATGCATGGATAAATTTAGTAAAATGAAAGTCTACAATGTATTTAGATCTCTCGAATACCGATCAGATAACAAATTAATAAATTCCAACTTTACAAAAATAAATAAATAACTTGTATTCTATCTTAACTAATAGTCCTAGAAATGTAGTTGTGTTAAATACTTAAGCAGAAAAACTTTGTCATCTATAATGATCTCACCCAACTCGAACAGAATTGTTTCTAGCAAAAAAATATGTGTGATCTAGACCCCCAAAATAAATTCTTCTACGAGATTACAACAAATAAAAAATAATTCATGTACTACAAGCAAAATGTAGAGTGAATATGGAAATCTTACAACGACACAATATGTTTTTTTGTTTTACTCTATAAGTCATGAGTACAGTTATGGTTTGAGTAAAAATTATCCTTATGATTTTTGTTCATGTCATAGTTGAATAAAATTTAATAAAAATTAAAACACTACTACTAATATGTTTCTTGAAGTACTCAAGCTTTGATATGATAGGTTCATCTATCTGTCTATAAATTTATATAGAAAAATGATGAAATCACTTCTAGAAAAATGTAAAATGACGATCAAATTTAGTCATAACGACTACATTAACTATCGACCGCTGTTTGGTTGCTGGATATAATCAGCGACCATTTTAAGGACCAAAATACATGCTCATAAAATTTGTCAGTCACTAATTTCATCACTATAGAAAACAATAATTAAATTAGTTTTTTTAACTACTTTGCGACCAACTTGCGACCAAAAATGTCTTGATTTAATGACTGAAAAAATTTAATTATATTTTTGTTTTTTTAATTTTTACATTTTAACAATAGCAATTTTCAGTGACCCAATTGGTCCCACGTTCAAACGCAACCAAAATTATATGCGACCATGTCATTTCTTTGGCGATAGAATATTTCAGTCGCAAATCAAAGACCAACCTATATTCCATCACAAAATGCCTTAACGACTTCGGCCTTTGCAACTATGTGCAATCGATCGTTAATGTAGTCACTAAACTATCATTTTTTTTGTAGTGAATTCTAAGATAATTATTTATTATTCCTTCAATTTTTATTATTTAATAAATAAAAGTGTGCTATTTGTTATAATTTTAAAAAAATAAAGTAGGAGAATGAGAAGTAATTATATAAATATATATAAGAAGAAATACGTTACTTAATAATAACTTTAAGATAATTACTTCTCATTTTCATTCTTTATTTTTTGTATAATCTAATAATTATAATAAGTATCACATCATTTATATATATATATATTAAATGTAATGATGTTTTAATTATCCATCCTTTTGTGTAATAGGGTCCACTTGCAATATTTGTTTTGTCTTTAATTTCTCTTATTCCATTCTCATATATAGTGTTATGGCAAAATAATGGAGGTCATTGAGATTTCGAATGAAAATTTGATATAATCAAAGAAAGATTCAACAACTAAAAGAAAGATTGGTTTTTTGTTGGGATTCTTCCTTTCTTCAAACAGAATGAACAGAGATAGAATCATAACGATTCTCTAAAATCTTTTTTTGGATATTTCTTAATGTGTCGACTATTCATGGAACATGAGAAGCAAATGAATAATCATCTGCTTTTGGAAGAAATCAAAGAATTTCTTTGGAATCCTACAAGAGTCACTCGTTTTATTTCTCCGACAGATGGTGAAAATTTCATCTGGCCTTCAATCCTACTGAGAGATCTACTAGAGATCATCGATTTAATTCTTAAAATTATAATGATATATTAAATTGGTTGCTAAAAGTAATAAAATAGTAAAATAATCATTTAAATTATATATTATTATTTAATTTAGTCTAAAATTGTAAGAAAAGATTAAATTAGTCCCTGAAATAAATAAAATATTAGAATAGTCTTTGAAATTATAATTACCTATTAATTTAATGCTTAAAAATGTAATTGTCGATCAAATTAGTCTTTAAAATTAAAAAGAGTTAATTGTATATTTTGTCCCATAAATTTTTTAAAATTTTACAATTTTATACATTTTAATCATAAACTTATATAATTTTACAAAGTCCAAGAAAAAGAAATTTTAAGAACTAATTTGACTTACTTAAAGACAATAGGTGTTATTAACTTTTTTTAATTTTAGGATTCAATTTGATCGATCATTATATTTTTTAAAAATTAAATTGATAGATAATTATAATTTTAATAACTATTTTGACATTTTATTTATTTCAAAAACTAATTTATTTGTTTATTATAATTTTATAGACTAAATTAAATAGTAATATACCATTTGAAAGACTATTTTACTATTTTATTAAATTTAAGGACCAGTTTAACTAAAAATTACAATCTAAAAAACTAAATTAGTGGTTTACGCTGTTATTAATTAATTATTACTTTTGGTTGACGTTATGCTTCAATGTTTATCACGCATATTCAATTCCAAAACACCCGGAATCACTTATACTTTCACTACTTCGCCACTGAATATGTTATAAGGCAGTTGATTTAGTATACATTCTGAGTATCATTTTTAAAAAATAAAAATAAAAATCATCACAGTTTATCTATTACTTTCTCACGCGCAAGCTTTACTTGAGAATTTTATCTGTGATAACGTGAGCATTCCAACTCTTGCTATTCACTTTCGATTTTTATGGGACACTTTGATACATAAATACTTTAAAAGTCTTTAGACCACTCAAATGTGACATCTTAGTCTTTTGAGATATCATAAAACTACAACAATATTTTGGTGGGAGGCAAAATTGGTGGATTTGGATGTTGCATATATGTGCAGCGCTTTAGGTGTGATTTAGCATGGCGGTTCGAACCTTTATGGTGGTTTAGGGGTTAGCATCAACTTTATATTTAAGTTAACATCAACCTAGTGAATGTTAATGTTAACGACAGACTTCTTTACTTTCTTACAACTTCTCCTTTAGTATTGGTCAAACTAACCTTATCTAGTATCAGCCAAATCAATGTTATGTAGCATCAGCTACCAAGAAGTTACACTAAGAATTAACTTCAATAAATATTTCGTGGGTTACAAGATTTACACGCGGTTGACACTAAAGTCACACTTGTATTCCAGTAGAGAAAGAGAATGGGAGAAGAAAGAGAAATATAAAATAGAATTGATGATGCAAAATATATATATATATATATATATAATATAATTTTTATTAGTCTAAAAATAAATTTTAATATTGGTCTTTTGACATCAATGTAAAAAAATGTAATGATATTTTTATAAATATTATGTATTCATTTATATTGATTATTTAAAAATCCAGACAAAAAATATCATTTTACCTCGATTATAAAACCAACAAATGCAAAAAGTATTTTAAAGTTCTATTGCGAACCACAATATCATTCATTCAAAATCATACCTATTTCAAACTTCATTGATTGAATTCTTCTCGGTTCATCATCCTCATTGCTCTCTTTGTCATTTTCGTTCTTATAAAATTATATTTTTGTTTTTTATTCCCTTATCATTTTATTTGTCTAATTTATATTTATCTTATAATTATAAATATGTGTGACCTGCACATGCAACTCTAGCTAATAGGCACATAAGTATATATTAATGGAATTTGTTATTATACTTTATGTTTGAAGAAACTTTGTATGAAAAAATTCATCACAAAAGTATAAATACAAAAATATACTATATACAAAAATAAAAGCAACTAATATTGTGTTGGTGAATGAAGAAAAATCTTTCAAGAAGAGATACACATTTATTAATCAACCGTAATCTCAACTATAATTATCTCAAAAATATATATCCACACGTACCAGCGAGACTACTCAGAAAAGTTTTTTAATTATCAACTACTCATGAAAACACGATTGGTAACATGATCCATATATATTATGAATATCATTATTAGATATTTTATACGGAGCACTAGTGGGGAGAACTTATGGGGGCAGTATTATTTGAGAACTGAGATCATTTGTGTTCTTTCACAGTGGCTTTTGACTGTAACCTGAGATCGTTCAGCATAATGCAAACTGTTGGGGAATCTGTAATGGGCTCCAATTAGCCACAAATTTGTAGTTTTATAAAGGTGATATGGTTGAGAGTGAACCCGAAAGTGTAGTTGGCTGCTCCACTCTCACTAATATTATCATATAAAAAATAGGAGAATTTAGAATTAATCTTCTGTAGGGACGCTTATTCCATTATTTATAAATAGTACGTATATATCCTGATTACAATTATATACTCTTTTGAAAACCAACATGAATCCCATCCAGTCATCCCCTAGTTTATCTTATGAAAAGATATATTTATTTCTTTGAAATTATATATAATAAATTTTAATGGTAGGATTAAGAAGTAAACAGCCTGCATTTATATCCATTGGTATAGATTTTTAGTTTTTAACTGTAGAATAAATAAACTACTCCTGTGAAACGACTTTGAAAGCCCGAGATAAAGTTCACTCTCTTCCAGCATAAATAGTCTTGGTGGATCACATCGACTCCTCCTTAAAACTTATCAGCTTTTCCATTTTGATCTCAAATATGGTTTCTTTAAGGCTAAGCCTTCTTTTCACACTTATCTGCAGTTTGATAATTAATCAGACATATTCCAAGAACGATCGAAAGACAAATATATACACATTAATTCTTTCATTATAATTTTACTATAAATGTTTTTCCATATGCTCAAGGCCCGGTTTTTCCCTTCGGTTTTTAGCTTTACACTTTTTATTGTATATATGGCTACCAAGATAAGATAGTGCTTAAAAATTCCTCTCTTTAATTTAATATTTTCATTTTCTGAATACAGACGTACATTGTCTACATGGGCGACCACCCTAAGGGCATGGACTCCGCATCCTTACCTTCCCTTCACATAACCATGGCGAAAATAGTCCTTGGCAGGTTGAATATTATAATTTATGTCTATTTTCTGATCCTTGTTTCATGATATATATAACATCATTCTTTATAAAAGCCATGTTGAGTGAGTATACAAGTTTTGGAAATACTTCACAAATATATCTTAAATCTTAATATATAACTGAATAATGCGAATCTTAACTGCAATATGATGCAAAAATTTTAATAATTAATGTAATTAGAAACATAATCTTTCGTTCCCTTCTAAAACAAGTATTGCAAGACTGACCATTCAAATGTGCATTTATATCCAGTGACTTTGAAGCAGAAGCTATACTTCACAGTTACAAGAGAAGCTATACTCCTTTTTTATCCCAACTATCACTTAAAATATTCACTCAACGTTCTTGGAAGAAAAACCACGGTGTTGATACTTTGGTATTGTAACAGAAATAATAAGAAGAATAACCACACAACTAGCTAGATCCTGGGACTTCGTAGGCGTTTTGCAGCAAATCCAAAGAACAAGTATAGAGAGTGACATAATTGTTGGAGTAATAGATACAGGAGTTTGGCCAGAGTCTAAGAGCTTCAGTGACAAAGGATTTGGTCCTCCACCAAGCAAATGGAAGGGATCATTACACAACTTTACCTGCAACAAGTAATCATCTCTTGATAAATTTGATGCTAGCATCACTCCTAGTTACACATTCTTGAACACTTTTTCCGACTATCTTTATACTATTAGTTCAAATTTATTAAAACTATAAAATCATAAATAAAAATGCATTTTACTAAAAATGGATTAGTCTTTTACTCTTAACTAAGAATATTTTGGATTCAGATTAATTTTTTTATATTAAAAATCACAAAATTTAGTAAATCTTACTTTTTAGTTAATAGATTTATTTATGATTTTTAATCGATTTCAACTGATAATAAGCTAGCAATTCTAAATAAATGCAATTTTACTATGTTAAGAAAAGGATTTATTCTTTATTAAAGCATGTCACCATTTACATGAAGCACACGGGTCACACACTGCATCCACAATTGTTGGAAATTTGGTTAAGTCTGCGAGTCTACTAGGGTTTGGGTCAGGGACAGCACGTGGAGGAGTTCCATCAGCACCATTGCAGTGTACAAGGCATGTTGGATCAAAACAGGTTGTCTTGAAGCTGACTCCCTTGCAGCATTTGATGAAGCAATTGCAGATGGACTTGATATAATTTCCATTTCAACCGGATCTTATGGCATAGAGTTCACTCCATATTTCCAAAGTTCATATAATATAGGAGGTTTCTATGCAACGAGAAGAGGCATATTGACCTCAAATTCTGCCATTAATTTGGGTCCAAAGATTTACTCTATGACAACTTATCCACCGTGGGAACTTTCTGTGGCCACTACCACTATTGGCAGAAAGTTCCTTACCAAGGTGCAATTGGGCAACGGCATGGTTTTTGAGGTACCCTTGTTTAAAGATTGCCAATATTTTTACCCTCACTAATTACAAACACTTCATTAACATCTTTTATTTTTATTTATTTATCTTTTTGTTACATTATATCACAAATTATTTATCTTTCATTCTTTTTCTATTTTTCTCAAACCTTAGACACGCAAAGGGCGTCCAAGTACATTTTCTTATTTTAATAACTTGTAATACACATTTGTGTGAATCCATCCTCATGGTAACTCTGATTTTTTATATGAAATTAAAATGTTTATTTTTTATGTATGACTCTGCTTTGTATACAGGGGGTTTCAATTAACACCTTTGATCTCAAAAAATGTTTCCACTGATTTATGCTGGAGATGTGCCCAACACTAATGATGGATATAACAGTTCCACATCCAGGTATCAGAATATGAATCCATACATGATTTTTCCTCGTTTATTATTATTTTGGTAAAAAAAAAAAAACTGGATTTGAATTTCATTTTTTACTAATCGGGTTTTGCTACGATGCATGACTTGGATAAACATTTGAAGAAAGGAAAGATCGTTCTGTGTGATGGTTACAAATGTCGGATCGGGAACGTCTAGTGAAACTAAATGATTTGTTTGTTCACTGTGCTCCAACAACTAACAACAAATGATAATAATAAGAACACTGGCAAATGATAAATATTAAAGGTTTTATATGTTAATTAAGACTACAAGAGATCAATAAAAAAAACAAGTAGGTATTTGAATCCTTTTAATTCTTCTCTAGTGCAATTTTATTCCCTTTTAAATCTCCTCTAATCCGGTAATTAACCTTCGATTTCTCTAATTTAATTTATCCACAATTCCTTAGCGGATAAACCTTTTGTTACCAATTATGATACCTAATTTCTTAGGTAAGCGTAATTAGAAGCAAACAATGCGTTTAAGAAATCACAAAGGAATGTATATGTTCAAATCTTATTCCTATGCACGAGAAATATATGATTACTGTATCAAAATAGTTCAATCTCAAATTTTCAATCAAATTCAAATTATAAACCAACCCGAAGAGAGTCAATCAAGGGAAATTAACGTTAAATAAAAATCCAAGAACTTTAATCACATAAAAATGTTCAAATTTTAGAAAGGAAAAATCAATTACAAAAAGTTCCAATAGAGATTCATCCTAAGAAAATTAGAAACTTATAAAAAAAAATTGAAGAGAAAGCATTAAATCTTCCGGAATCGTTTCCAATTTCTTCATTTTTAATGGCTAATGATGATTCCTCAAATTTCCCGTCACTTTCGATCACTAGGGAAGTCCAAGAATGCCTTAAATCCTCTTTTTTCACACTTAAAAATTGGAGCTGCAAAAGCCAATTGTGAATGCTAGGCTAAGTAAAAAAAACGTGCTAGGTTCAAAAATTGAGGAAAAACCCACATCAGGTACTCTTTCTAGTTCATCGAGTCCTTGCCATCCACAGATACCAAGCATCGACTGTTGGATGCCCCCTTATTAGCGACGGAATGTTCGAGCCACTGTCCACAGGTCACTTAGCCCTTCAAATAGTTGAATTCACTTTAGTTGTCTTCATCAAATCTATAGATAAATTTTGTCTTTTGAGGTTTTGGCAACGATTTCATTTCGTTTTGATCTCTATTATTCATTATATGCTCAAATGTTCAAAATATTACACTGTTAAACAGTTTATATACACCGACTTAAAGATTAATTGATTTTTACATTTTTTGAATTGTTTCTGTGAAAAAATGTTGAATGGTCACCACAAATATAAAAAGTTCTACATTTGTAGGCATAACTAATACAAAAAGTTTATTTATAAAATAGAGACATAAGTGTCATTTTAGTATTTTGGTGTATGGATAATTTTAATTTTTATAGTTTTAATTGTTTAATTTTAGTATATACACCTAAAAATGACTATTTTAATCGTTATAATTTTAATTATTCAATTTTCATCCTCATATTTAAAAAATAGACAATTCTAATCTTATAGTTAACCTTTAATTTTTAACTTTAAAATTAGATAATTTATTATTCATAAATATTTGATATCACATTAATTATTTAACTTTTTATAAATTAAATTATTTAATATATAGAACAAATTTGTTCATCTTTATGAATATAAGGACAAAAAATATAGTAATTAAAACCGCAAGTACTAAAATTGTTTAGTTTTTAAATATGAAGACAAAAATTAAATAATCAAAACCATAAGGATACGTAACATCAAACTAAAGGGAACAAAATGCAATTAAAAAAAACTACAACTAAATTACCTCTCTTATGTACAATATTCCAATAGGAAACTTACATATACAAACCAACAAAAATATACACACAACACATAATTACTTTATTTTATTATGCTCGTATGTGAAAATATAAATGCAATTTCCATATTACTATGACTAAACTAAAAACATTTCATTTATTTTCATTTAATTAAAATAAAATTTTAATTTCTTCCTCCAAGGAAGGTAGTTGTCCTTTTTTTTGTTTGATCTAATAGAAAATGGACGTTGAAATGTATAAAGCAGCAAGAATAGCTTTTATCAAAGATGAATGCATATAAGTCAAGTAGAATGTTTATAATAACAAAATTGTGAAAAAAAAAAACCTTAAAAGGAAGGAAAACTATGTGCATATGTTTAGTTGTTGTAGCACTCAATTTTTTTCACATTTAACTTATGTAATTAAATAAGGTTCATAATCTCTTTATAGCATCTCACAAACCATAATATTTTGAGCAAATTGACAATATTGTTTGAATCTTTTAAACACACTGTTTGAAGTTTTTGAAGAAAACACAATCTCCTCCTATTATATTAAGTCATTTATAAGAGGAAGAGATAACAAGTAATATTCAAATTGAAAAAGAAAATCTGAGAATTGAAATAACAATCTGAGAGAAAAATAAAATAAAATGGAAGAAAATCCCGTTGAACTGAAGAACTAGGATTTAAAAGAAACATCTAATATAATCTAATATATGATCCAATTTTATAATTTACATTTCTTAAAATAACAAAAATCCAAAGTCGTGGCAATTGTAAGGCAACTGAGGCAGTTAATTAAATTACAACTATCTGGAATATGTTCCATAAAGTTTGATTCATTTTTTAAATATATATACTTACAAATGACTTTAATTTATATATAAAGTTATCTGAAGAACTAAGATTTTTTTCACACCTTAATTTTTATATTCATTTTATATCTTTATTTGTCTTTTCTTTTCTCATTATATTATATCGTGTGCACATTTATCATTTTCTTTCACTTTTTTTATCTCTTCTTTTACAGTTGAAATGTATACATATTATGAAGTGTCAACTGATTATATTTTCAATTAAATCCTCACTAGTGGAGCAATTGTTTAATTTGCTTTAATTAGTTTTGACAGCAGAAGTCTACTCGTGATCATTTTTGCTTGGAATTCAACCAAGTCCTACAAATCTTACATGGTTGAAATTTATCTTTCTTTAGAAATACATAGAAGCTATACATAGCAACAATGTTTATAAGATTCCAAGCTAAATAAAAGATAAATTAAGTCAATTCTATATATATATATATATAATCTTACTATCTATTAATATTTGCATGCGTACCCAATATGCTTATTAAGTTTCGGAATTATGAGATATATTTCTCTTTTGATCTAGACCATATATTCTCCAAATGCTGAACACTTCTTCCAACGTGAAACAAGTCTGTCTCTTACAGTCTAGAAATGATTTTTTGACTTCACTTTAAAAATGCCTGTTCAGTTTAAAAAATTCCTGCTTCTCTCTCTCTTCATATCCCATATTCCCAAATTATTGACAAGAAAGTTTCAAGCACAAGTCAAATTATTTGTGGGCCAAATTAAATTATTGTTATACAAAGTGATATTTCCAGACACCTGGAAAATGACCCTGCAAATTGCTAGTAGATTCTCGACATTAAATAGTGGGGCAAAAGATATACTGTATGTATGGAACGTAGTTTCGTTAACATCACCATTCAGAACCGATTTTAAACATCTGAACTACTGTTATACAAGCTTTTTTTTATTGAGAAAACATGTTTATTATATAATTTACATTCAAGAGATAAAAGTATAATAAAATATTTAATATTTTTTTTCTGTAACATAAATTATTCTTTGAATGTGCAAGTTGATGAAGTTGAGAATCAGAAGCATAAACTTGCTACGTCATCCGATGTTGATATTGCTGAATGCTAATTGTTGACAGGCAGAGCTAGCTACTATAGCCCCGAGCCAGATCCATGTACGTGAGCAAAATATCTACTTTGTCACATTGGGGAAGAGAAAACTCTCGACCCTATTTAAAATTTAAGTACTTTCAAATGCTACTGGGTTTAGCGCCGAGAATTTATGTAATATAAAGGATTTTTATTTTATTTTATTACTGCTATTTTATTTGTTTTGATGCAATCGTTTTGAAGGGGTGCACTGACACTACTACATTTATTATTTTTAATAATATTTATATTAAAAATATTATTAATACTCCTTTTAATAATATTTTTTATATTTTTAATAATATTTTATAACATTACTCAAATACAATATTTATTAAAATACTATCATAGTTAATAGATAATATTTTTTTATATCTTCATAACATTTAAATGTTGCTAAAAATTATTACAATTCGAATGAGCTTTGTTGAACGACACTCGCTAGTAACACTGATATCAGATGCTCCTAATCGTGGATACTGATGTAATTTAGGGGGTTTTTTCGACATGCTGGGTTGCCATGGGATGCATACTTTCTTTTCTAATTAAATTTTCAGGTCTTGTCTTAGGTACATCTTGTGCTTCAAGTAGAATCCTTTTCACTATAATAAAATTGTTTTCCCTATAAAAAAAATTAAAAGAATATAAGATACTAGTGATGAAATGACCTGAGTTAATATAACTCGAATCTATCTTTAGAACACGCTCGATTTAATTTCTAAAATCAAGAAACATGTAGAGTGTAGGATAAATATTTGTTAGGTCTCGCCGGATGATTTCTCAGCTCGACAAGAGATTTGGCAATTAAGACCACAATGTGTTTGAATTTGTTGGATTAAACTTAATTGTGTAGATTCAAGACATTTTCATATGTTGCACTATAAATAATTCATGGGGGATTTCTTCCATTCATTTTTATTTATTAATTTGTGTACTTTTATTTTAGATTAACCTAATTTCATTCGTTTCTTTAATCGCACATGTAACTATTAATTTTTTAAAATTGCAAATTCAAATTCTCTATCAATGTAGATACAATATCCACTTTTTCAATCAGAAGACAAAGCAAGATTATAGTTTTTTTTTTTCTTTTCACTAAGAAATTCCGTATTTTTATTACTACTATTTTTAACAGCACGGAAGTTGGATGAATTGTTCGAAGTTCGAATGGCTTCTCCCACGTATAAGTTCATCTATTTCTTTATTTACGCAAAAATAAAATAAAAAATGAGGAAGAGACGGAAAGTTACTATCATAAAATCACTTACTGATCATGATTAAATAAAAACAACTTGTCAACTTATAAATAACTCATCAGTAAAATACAATGAATAAGAACTGAAATTGAGATCTATATATGTATTGATTTAATTTAATCCTATATATATTGTATATTAATCCAACTAATGTTGGGAGTATTCGTTATATATATATATATATATATATATATATATATATATATATATATATATATATATATATATATATATGCACAAGTTGCATGCTTATCGTTCCGAAATCTGACCAAATGGAAAGCTTCGACTGCTCTTATTAATTTAATGCAAAAAATACTCTAATCTTGCTTTTGAAGATGCTCCTTCTCCGTTCTATTTTATCAGTCTCTTATAGACTAAGTTTCCTTCAAAATATTAGTTACTTATTTTTTTAATTTACTCTCGATAAGTAAGAGATGGAGATTCCACTCATTTGTTTTTGAGACTGCAAGTATTCTTTGCATAAACAATCATAAACTTATTATTATTATTATTATTATTATTATTATTATTATTATTATTATTTGAGCATTTTATTTATAATCAAAATCACCTAATGATTTTTTAACTGTTATTCAATAATTTAAAAACAAAAATAATGGAGGGAGGGAGTATCGGCTTCAACAATATTCCGCCATGCATTTCCTTATCCTGTTTTTTATCCAAAAGGAATCAGAAGGAAGGGAATTCTTTTAGTACCGTATATATGTTCACCATAAATAAAATTCTTCCACGTCCCTTTCCATATATATCTTCTTCCATTTACAGTTGATCCCTTTTTACCACCATTCCCATTTGACCTTTTGCAAAGCAATATATAAGAATATTAAATAAAATAGAATCTGATTAACGATAACATATCTATATAATCATTTTTCATGAGATTATTATCCGTCTAATCATTATTAAGGACATAAAGTTGACCCGATCATATTGGCCTTATTGATTCCTTCAGTTCCGCAAACTAACAAATTTATATATATTATATAACTCATGCATATCAAGTTCACGGCAATTAAAATATATAGGTCCTATATTCTGGCCGACATCGAAAATCTAGGTAATTATTTCTTACTTTCTCGCCAAACATGAAAGGCATTACCCAACTAAACTAACAAACGATAATTAAAGAAAACCATACAAATCTTGAAGCGGCACATTTAATTTGACCACATCCAATTAATTAAGGACGAGTTTGAAAGAAACGGATATAAAAAAATTATGTGTATGCATGTGTGAAATTTGATTGTCGTGGCTACATCTAATACGAAGATTATCTAAATTAGAAGGCGACCAATATTTTCAAAGCAAGCAAAACCAACAAGCTCGTTAGCCACTTAAT
Organism: Mucuna pruriens; assembly: GCA_025330945.1. NCBI lineage: Eukaryota > Viridiplantae > Streptophyta > Magnoliopsida > Fabales > Fabaceae > Mucuna > Mucuna pruriens. The sequence continues at coordinate 7,181,219 of JAENHJ010000324.1, read as the reverse complement.
TAATTCGCTTCTATGAGCCCCTGCATAATACGGACCTTTCAATGCTTAGACTTCATCGAAATGATGAAGTGAAGGATAGAGGCATAACAATGGGACGAGTAACAGTTGTTGCCAACTAGGTGAACAAAAATAGTAGTTAGGGATAGAAATAAGTTATACTGATCCATGGGAGGGTATATGTACATTAAAAAACTTTAATTGATTAAAAAAGTCAAACTTTTTTTTTTGTTTTGGTATTTAGGAGAAACATTCCCGAGTATATTATTTAAAAAATAAATTTTATAATTAATAACTTAACCTATTTATATTTATATAAAAAAATTAAATTACTTCAAGACTAATTTTAAATTTTCTTTTATTTTCTTTTAATATAATGTTTTGATTATATAGTTATTGTATTTAAAATCCTATGTCTAAATGCATATAAAAAAGTAAATTTATTGAACTACATGTAAGTTTATGCTTCTTAACTTGTTCAGAAGTAGGTATGTAAGTTCATTTCAAAAACATTACCATAATGTAAACTTTTAAACAATAAACCAGACTAAACTTTTCAAAATGTCGAGTTAGTTCATAAAAGTGTCTATCCCATCTAATCTAAAGGAATGAGACTCTTATCTTAGAGACAAAAAAAAAAAAATATGTTAAGCTTGATATTTATATAATTTAGCCTAATCCAATTCATTTTCATTTTTGACAATGGTATAAATTCATTCAAGATATATGTGAATAACTAATTTTATTCGAGTATTTTTTTAATTTAATAAAAAATTAAAAATAGAGAAGATTTGTAGTTATTAGAACAAGAGTTTAACAATAGATATAACAATTCCAAATAAAAGATTATGATATGACTTAGTCAATAAATATTACGAAGATATAAAACTTTTACCTATTTAAACACTCACTAATTCACCTTTAGGTGACGGGAAAAAGAGAGGGATCCAAGAAAAAAGACAAAAAAAAAAAAAGAGAATAAAAAAAGAGAGAAGAGAAGTTCTAAAAAAAACATAGAAGAAAAAGTTTTCACATTCATATTATCTCTCACTCTACATATTGTTAGCATCAACAGAAATGCTATTAAAGCAAATTGACTAAAGCAAATTGAGACATTTGTACTACCATTCACTTTTAGGTTGTGTTTTGTTGCTCCTATGTACTTTGTTTACATTTCATGTTAAATACAAAATAATATATATATTACTTCTCAGTTTATTTTCATTTTTTTATGTTTTTTTACTTTTTATATTTCTTTTTATTAATTCATGATCACTTATCATGGTTTATATATTTTTTATTTGTTTTCTTAATTTTCTTTTTATTCTGTTATTCTACTTTTTTCACGTGTTCTTTTTTTTTTCTCTTCAATAGATTTTAATTGACATATATTTAGGTTCTTGAAATTCCTAGCCTTAAGAATAGGATAAAATAAAAAAATTTTCTACATCCATCTTCATGGAAAAAAATCATTAAAAAAAGTTTAAAATAATAATATAAAAAATTAGTATATTAATAAAAAAAGAGAAGTATTGACCAAATATATATATAAATAAATACATTTTGTATCATCTTCATAATTTTGTTAATTATAAAAAATATAGTTTAAAATCTATGCAAAATTTATAATGTTGATTGAGTACTTAATACTACTTCAATGTTATTTGAAGCATAGACGTTTATGAATATTCTATTGGTATCATAAACTTTTATGGAATGCTAGATTAAAATGTAAGTTTTTTAATTCTCAAAAATAAATTATATCTCATACACAATGACCAATAATATTAATTGAAAGCATATATTATCTTTGATATTATTTGGATAATGATGATTTAATAATTACTCATTTTCTAGCATAAATCCTTATGTAAGGATATATTTTAGAAAAAAAAAACAGGAAAGGACTCTTTCCTGATGTTAAAAATTCTTTTTTGTGTATCTTATGACTTTTTCCTTTTTCCATAAAAGAAAAAATAAAATATCTTTTAAGTAACATATCTTTTCAAAATTAAAATTTAAAATTTTATTCGTTAAAATAAAATAAAAATAGTTCAAATTCTTATTATCTTTAATAATACAAAATAATAATAATAATAAATATATTCTATTTATTAAAATAAAAATAAATGTTTATAAAGGTCTGCACAATTAATTCACAGAGGTATTATTTTGAACAAACATGGTAGGGTGTTAAACATCTTTCCTACGTGTAATCGACTTCTGGTCTCATGTCAAATATGTAACATCCTAAAAAATTATTTAATTATTTTTTAAAAAAATAAATTACATCATTATTATTATTATCAATTTTATTTTAATTATTAATTACAGTAGGAAATTATTTTATTAAATAATTGCATTTTGAAACTGAAATGTTATTATTATTGTTATTATTCTTAATGATGGCAGAAAATTAATTTAGTATTTAAATATTTACATTTAATTTTATTTTAATGGAAGAACTGATGGTTTTATAAATTGATGAGGCATTAATCCGAATTATTTTCATTTATTAATTTAATTAATCGAATTAACGAGAGGAGGTTGACGAGCGGGTTGGGGTTGACCCGACCCAGCTAGAATATTAGACAGGGGTTAATCAGTTTAACCTAATTGGTGTTTTGCACGTCAGACAGTCAGACCTAGAGGAGAGAGAACGCAGACTTGCAAGGAGGAGGAGTTAGGGTGTTCAGATCGTCCAGGAGCCGTATCAGATCCTCGCTGTTCTTCGCATCTAAGGTATGGGGGAGATGGGTTCAGTTAAATGTGAATGCGGGATGTACGGGTAGTGAGGGCAATCCCTAAGTCCCTCTAGGATCTAAATTCTCAAATTTGTTTGATTATTATGTTCTAAAAATGTTATAATCGGTAGAAAAGATTCGTCAATGTGTATCGTGGTTTTGGTTGACTTAATTGAGAATGTAATCGGTTGCCTTTAGTGTGAAGGAAAACCTCTGGAGGGAATCCCAAAGGAACAAGAAGAATGACTTTGATGAACATGTTTTCTTCATTATGCTTCCAAGTATGCAGAGATGTCAGTTCTGTCTCACTATTTAGGTTTTTTGAAGGGACAGTAGGGTCTTCCCTAAGGCCCTTATTAATAATTGTTATTGTATGGTGTCTTGTGGCATTTGAAGGGGATTAAATTCTTGGATTAATGTTTTGCCTCAATGTGATTTTCGTTTGAAATTGTATGGTTAATCATCTTAATTACTTGATTCTCGTGGTTGTTCATGGTTATTCATGGTGGAGGTTCAATTTGGGACTCTTGTGTGTAATGGTGAAATTGGGTGGAATTCAATGGTGTTTTATGTGCATTTCTATGCATTCTTATAAATGATTTATGTTAATGATGGCTAAATTGATATGATTTTGGCATGATTGTGGACTGTGTGAATGATGTATGAATCATGAGAATGAGAATGTGGATGAGAATGCATTGAACATGGACATGAGATGCATGAGATACATGAGAAGGCAGACGTGGCTATGATACCCTGGCCATATGTGGTGTTTAACAGGGACCCTGGCTAAAAGTGGTGTTTAACAGGGTGGAACTAATGATGGGGACATTCATATGCATGGGTCATAGGTGGTGTTTAACCATGCTACACGTCAGCCATAAGTGGTGTTTAACGGTTGTATAGATTGTCTTCGCACAGGCCATAGATGGTATTTAACTGTGCGACACACCGGTCATATGGAGTGTTTAACAATGTGGTCATCATTAGTAATAACTAAGGGGATTTAGGAGGTTCGTCCATGGTGTGGAGATCCGAATCGAGACTCTTAGGTGTGGTGATGAGCATATGCATTGTGCAAGCATGTCCATTTTATAAACATGAATGGAATGTGATTGATTTTTGAATGCGATGGAACGTGTGATTGATATATGAGTATTTGTTAACGGTTAGTAATTGAGTACGGTAATAGGTGGGATTTTGGGTACTATCTGCATTTATATATGATTGAATGCTATTTATCATCGTACTCTCTTGTGGTTTTGTTTTACGTAATGTTGAGGGCACTCGTGGTGCCGAGTTTTGAAGAGGCGGAGTCTTGCTCTGATTTGTGTGACATCAAGGCTTGGGATTTAGAATAGTAGTTCTATGTCTTTTCATACATACTTTTGCATCTTAAATATTTGAAAATGACGGACATATCAATAACTCACTAAATATATACAAAAATGAAAGTGATTAATATATTTGAAATGTGTCAAACACATGAATGACATGTTTAGATCAACATTAATAATTTATGTGATAATTTTTTTTATATGTACTTAATGTTTGAACATGATAACGACCATGTGAAACTTTTATCCTTAATACGAATTGAGTTTTCTTGATTTTATCTATTACATTGTCTTCCTTTTTATTTATTTGATTATTTTAATTTAAGTATTCAAGATAGAAGGATGTCACAAAATACATCACACTAAATGTTATAATTTTGTATATGTCACAACCAAAATTGTGACATTGGGCAGAGCCGGCCGAAACCGAGTCGGCCCGGCAGGAGTCGCCATCGGCGTTTTGGTTTAGGGAACGCCAGGAAACCTAAAGGAAAGGCTGGTCTTGAATCAGGAATATGGGCTCGGGAGTTGGTTACACACCAGGAGCATAGGGGCCCCCAGTATGTCTATCACTCGATAGTTACCCTTAGCTAGCTATCACGAGAGAGGGACAGTGCTTATATTTGGGTGGCGCTTTTGGTCTAAGTCATGGGAGGGAGGAGGTTCAGGTAAGGTGTTCTGGGATTTTGGGATTTGACTTGATAGGGGGTGTGCCCCCCTAGGCCTACGTACCTCGGCTCTAGAGGATTCAAAGTCCACATAGTTCTGGCCGAGGGAGGAGTTTGGTTCTTCTTTTAGTGGAAGGTGAGTTTAGGGAGATAGGGAATGGCTTGTTCCGTCTCGGTCCTGCTGGAGCCGAGTCGGTTCGGACATGGTGGTTCGCGTTGGGGACCAGCCGACTGCACTGCTTGGTTCCTTATGGGAGGGGGCCAAAGCCGGCGTTAGCCACCGGAGGTATGGCCGGCCGAGTCGGCTTCGAAGGGGATAGTGGCGTTTTAGGTCATGTCGGTTGGCCGATCCCAGGCGAGATGGACTCGGCCGAACCACGTAGCAAGGTGGGGGGAACTTAGGCCCTAGATGGGTAACGGCGAATCTAACTGGAACGATGCAAGGGGTTGAATTAGAGTACTAACACGGTGTTCGGAGATGGTGGGCGTGTCTTCCCTGTCTTAGTCCGGCGTCGGATCCTCTCTTTTCTCCCGGCCCACAGGATTCTCCTTTTCGTTTCTTCTTGGCGTCGTCGTCGGCTTTTCTTGGCTTGTCTCAGTTGTTCTTTCTCTTGATCCTCCTAGCGTTCTTCTTTCTTTCTCCGCTTGTCCCCCCCCCTTTTCTTTCATCTTGGGGCTTTATATAGAGCTTGGGGGTGGCTGTATAACAACCAAATCCCAAAGATTCCGAGATATTATCCTCTCCTTCTTTCTGTTTCTTCCACTCCACCTGGGGTCCACTGGGCGGGAATGGCCCAAGAGCTAGAGATTGGGCCGTCTTTGAGGAAGGCTGGAACGACGTTCCAGCCCGGACAATTTTGGGGTGCTACAGTATATTATAATTATAATAATATTTTATATTATACATATACACATTATAATTTCTTTTTTTATTATTATTTATAGTTTTAATTATTTAAATGTAATTTATTGTATTTATTTTATTTTATTTTGTTATCATGCATAATAAATATGAAAAGTATCTACCAGCTTACTAATGAATTATCTCTACTAGAAAATTTGCCTAATCACTTGTAGTGAATTTTCTTTTTCAATCATATTTTTATGTAAGTATTGTAAACTCTTCACTATCATTTTCGATTCCTATGCATAAAACAAATCACATTTTTTATTTATAAAATTTGAACCCATATTTTTAAGGGACTTAATTATAAATTCTAAATTTCAATTTCATGCACTAGACAAACACTTAGGTTTTGTCTTGAGAATAAATTAAAGAGAAAACAATGCAAAAAATATCTTTGGATTGAGAGAAAAATAAGAAAAAAAAAACAAGAAAAAGAAATTATAATTAAATATTAAATAACATCATATATATATATATATATATATATATATATATATATATATATATATATATATATATATATATATATATATATATAATAATAATAATAAAAAATAATTAAAATAAGATAAAATAGCCATTATTAACTACAAAAGCTAATGGACTACATTTTCTCCCGCGCAAATAATGTCGAATTAATTTTTAAAAAAAATGTGTTAAATTTAGGTCTCACAATTTTTGATTAAAATTAATTTTAATCTCTATATTTTAAAAACATTGATTTTGCTCATTATATTTTTTATAATAAGTGAAATTCATCTTTCAACCTAGTATTAAAATTATCATTTTTAAAATATACTAAGACCAATTTGACTGAAATTAAGAGACGTATAAACACACTTTATTTTTTTATACAAGACAAACTATTTTTTCTCTTCCCTTTCATATTTTTCTAGTTGATAAAAATTTCTTCTTTTTCTTGAATTTTCTTTCTTCAATTTTCATGTTTAACAGACGAACAAAGTATTAATTATTGAAATTTAAATTAAATCTACAATATTTTAATTTTGTATTTAATTTAAGTAACATATATAATTATATTGTTCGTAACTTTATATTATTTTTTAGGAAACATATAATGTGTGCCCATAGTCTCATGATAAGTAGTCTCATGATAAGAAGAAAAAAAATAGAAAGTTCTTATAAGAAAATATTCATTATATCAAAAATACAATTTTTAATGTTTTCTATTTTAAATATTTAAAAAATATTTAATAGAATTTATTTAATATTTTCTTACTATGTGTTCATAAACACTGGATAAAAAATTTATACTATTGTTTTTAGGTTTTTCTATTATATATACTCATGAATTGAACTCATAATGTAAATATTAAATAATTTTTTATTTTTATTTCTTCCATTTTTAATTTTTCCACTTTTGAAAAAAAATTATTTATAAGTTTTGAAATTAGAATTTTAAGAGAACATTAAGTATTGTAATTTCAATTATACTTTTTATTCAATTCCTAAATATTTTACACATTTATTATAAATGAGAGAGAAATAATAGTAGAGATCATATTAGGAAGTCGAAAGTAATTTTAAAATAAACAAGTATATTAATTTTATTTATTAATTTGTATACTATTTTCACAAGTAGACAAATAAAAAATGAAGAGAGTAATAATATAATAAATATTTTTTCAAACAAAATTTTCTATTTTTAACTCCATGCCCATGAATTAATACACAATATGAAATTCTTTTTGTAATAAAAAAATTAAATATACATTCTTAAATAATAATAATTAAAGAAAATACCTACCAAACGATTGCCTCTTATGGGTCTTTAAGTTTCACTCGGAGGGGTCACTGACCGACCGCCTCTCGCAGGTCTTTATGCCCTGGGAAATCATTAGTTGACTACCTCTTATAGGTCTTTAAGTTTGCCGGGAGGAGTCACTAATTGACCGTCTCTCACAAGTCTTGGCGCCCTGGACAATCACTGGCTGACTACCTCTTACAAGTCTTTAAGTTTGTCTGGAAGGGACACTGATCGACTACCTCTCGCAAGTCTTGGTGCCCTAGGCACTAACTGCCTCTTATGAGTCTTAGAGTTTTGCCCGAAGGGGTCACTAACCGACCGCCTCTCGTAAGTCTTGGCGCCCTGGGCAATCACTAGTTGACTACCTCTTACAAGTCAAGTTTGTTTGAAGGGGTCACTGATTGACCGTCTCTCACAGGTCTTGGTGCCCTAGGCACTGGCTACCTCTTTTAGGTCTTAGAGTTTTGCCTAAAAGGGTCACTGACCGACCACCTCTCGCAGGTCTTGGCACCCTGGGCAATCACTATCCAACTACCTCTTACATGTCTTTAAGTTTGCCCGGAAGAGTCACTAACTAAACGCCTCTCACTAGTCTTGGTGCCCTGGGCACTAGCCGCCACTTATGGGTCTTAGAGTTTTACCTAGACAGGTCACTGACTGACCGTCTCTCACAAGTCTTAGCGCCCTGGGTAGTTACTGGCTGACTACCTCTTACAAGTCTTTAAGTTTGCTTGGAAGGGTCATCGACCGACCACCTCTCGTAGGTCTTAGTGCCTTAGACACTATCTGCTTATTATGGGTCTTAGAGTTTTGCTTGGAAGGATCACTGACCGACCGCCTCTCGTAGGTCTTGGCGTCCTGGACAGTCACTGGCCAACTACCTCTTACAGGTCTTTAAGTTTGCCCGGAGGGGTCACTAACTAACCGCCTCTCGCAAGTCTTGGTGCCCTAGACATTGGTTGCCTCTTATAGGTCTTAGGCGCCTTGGGCACTAGTTTCCTCTTATGGATCTTAGATGTCCTAGGCACTGGCTGCCTCTTACTGGTCTTGGATGTCTTGAGCACTAGCTACCTCTTACAGGTCTTAGATGCCCTGGGCACTATTTGCCTCTTTTGGGTCTTGGATGCCCTAGGTACTAGCTGCCTCTTATGGCTCTTAGATGCCCTGGGCACTGGCAGCCTCTTATGGGTCTTAGGTTCCCTAGGCACTGGTTGCCTCTTACGGGTCTTGGATGCCCTGGGTACCGACTGCCTCTTACGGGTCTTAGGTACCCTGGACATTGATTGACTCTTATGGGTCTTTGATGCCCTTGGCACTAACTGTCTCTTACGAATCTTAGGTGCCTTGGGCATTAGCTGCCTCTTATGGGTCTTGGATGCCCTGAACACTAGCTACCTCTTACGAGTCTTAGATGTCCTGGACACTGGCTACCTATTATGTGTCTTCAACGTCCTAGGAACTGGTTGTCTCTTACCGGTCTTAGAGTTGTGGTGAAGTAGGGAGCCAAAATCCTATTGATACCTGCACAATATAGGAACTATGGCCCTGGGCATTTTAAAATATGAAACTTAGTTATAGTACGCACCTAAGTTTAGCATCATGGGAATTCTCTGTTGCGTTGTGGACGTGCCAGCAGAGAATGGATGAGCTCAAGTATATCAATTTATGCATAAACGAATGAGGATAACTAGATTTAATAAATGCAAACTATATGATTGGTTCAATATGTCGACAATTACTCCACTTAGATCTAGCTATTAGATAACCAAATTGGTGGAATGTGTATGAAAAAGTGGAGAAATCTACTTGTGATTCTCTAGCATGTTCAATTGTTCCCCCTAAATCCTTGTTCCGATTACTTTTTTTGGAGAGGGTCCTAAATCACATGGGGTCAAAAGTTTATTGGATCCACTGTGAGTCCCCATAAGAAAATTGTGAAGTTGCTTCCATGTCTAACTTTGCCTAATGGTATAGTAACTAAGGAGATGGATGATAACCATTTTCGATGATGAAGCCCATAGTCTTGGTGGAACGGGAAAAAGTAGTGTATTTATATGTGGTAATACCCAAACGTTAATTCTAGTTGAGGATGTGGACATCCTTTTTCCTAAAGATCGTGATACAACACATTTCTAAGACAGCAAAAGGGACAATTATATTGACTAGCAATAGAAATAATTGTGGCCAACCAAATAGTTTTGCAAGATTACATGTTTCTTTCTTATTGCCAATGCCAGATGATTTACTTTGCCATATGTACATGGTTTCTGTCACCGAAGAAGTCAAAATTAATCCTCCTTTACTAAAATTATTCCTCAAAGATATCAAAACTAACTGAGAAGGAAGTCATAAAGTCAATAAACAAAATGGAGGAAAAACTCATGTTTGTAGGGGTTAGCCAATGAAGGGAGATTGCCATGAGTTCAAAAGTCAACATAGTACTATTTCTGAACTTTCAAATTGGTTTGGATCCCCAGTAATATCCTCTTGGTGAAAAGGGTCAAAATAATGGACATTTTCTATATGTTTGTAATGAAGTTTACAAGGGACATTCCCTTGAAAGTCACACCAAAAATCCTTACTCACCTCTATTGGATCAGATCACTGAATCTAGCGATGGTGTACCGCATGTGGAAACATCAGTGCAAATGCCACTGGTTTTAAAGCAGTTGAGCTACAAGGGCTAATGGACCTCCAAATCACAACACCCAAAAATATAGGGCTTTATGCAGCTATTAAGATCCAGGTGGTTGCTGGCACCGAAACTTATGCCATTGCACAGTGTGTTGAAATTTCCTTAAGGGCTAATTGTCTTAATTGCTTGCAACTTGGATACAACAATTTATAAAGTTTTCCTCCCAACATAGCAGGTAGAGCATATGATGCTAGCTATTTTATGAGATACTCCACAAAACCCTTTGTTATGTAGAAATCCAAAGCTCCCCAGGTTCTCTGTTTTCCTGTTAGCTAGAGTTATAACTCATGGCTATTAATTTTATGACATTTTAATATAATAGAATTACTATAATATAGGTGCAAATGTGTGCGTGGTTGTGACACTTCATTTTTATTCATGCAGTGCACACGAAGCAACTACTTATGCTAGATTAGTAAAGTCTCTGGTATCAGCTGAAAACACTAAACTACTACCAATATGTAGCATGCAAGAGCTTTCAATATGTAAGATATGCCATATAAGCATAAAGATATGTAGCATTTTAACTTGTTTGGTGTTAAGATTTACCCTATATATTAGGAATCAGACTTTATATCCAAGACCCCCTACCAAATTCCGCATCCATCCTAACCACCTGAGATGAGTTAAATAGCTTCGGTGGCTAATCGAATGAAATTTTAATGCATGCTCATGTATGTCGAGTAGTCAATATTAGAACCAAATACATAAATATGTTATTTTTAGATATATGGTTGTGGGGACTTATCTGACAAGGGAAACACACCTCCTTCAACATTCACATCCAAGATCTATCGCCCCCAGTGCTACTCCTCGTCGTAAAGGCTCTAGTCTTAGCGCCTCTAAAGCTCCGTGAACGAGAGAAGCGAAGGAAGGTTCATCTTTCTCCTCTTCCAAGAAGCACACGATAGCATAGGGGAGGGTCATTTTTCTGTCATCGTTGACGGTGGTGGCGCCAAGGCCCAGGTTCGGCGCATAAGCAACATCGAAGGCGACAGTGGATGCAATGGTGAAGACCCTGGCGAAGAAGCTAAAGAGGAGCAGATAACGGCAAACTACGTGTCGTTGGGACCCAATGCGATGGAGGTGGGATCTGATGCTAGAACGAGGGCTTAGGGTAGATCTGTGCATGACAGAGCAGATCTGTGTGCAGTAGGGACATATATGTGTGTGACAGAGCAGATCTACGTGCAATAGGGACAAATCTGTGTGTGTCCGAGCAAATTTGCGCACAGTAAGGATAGATCTGTGTGTGACGAAGCATATATGTGCAGTAGGGACAGATTTGTGTACGACAAAGCTTCACTGACTCCAGTGGTCGCTACCCGCTTGCTCCTAAGTGCGGTGGTCATCAGGAATAACTTTCTCGACGGCCCCATGGAGGGTGCCAATGTTCACGTCCGTCCCCCTAGAATGGGATTGTAGAGTGTACATGAGATATGAGTGTACCTAAAAAATGTCCTCTTCTATTACTCCATACTCTCTATTTATACACACTTTTGGTTGTACATTGTTGGACATTCTTTGAGAAACCGGCCGGGAGAGGCTCGGCTGGTCGAGAGAGACTCGACTGATCAGGATGGACTCGATTGGCCGAGAGAGCTGAAGGACGACCAATACACAACCCCTAATGCCGAGTAAAGCGATAGACACTTTGAATTGGAGAATGGCCGAGGTGAGCCTGATTAACGGGAAGTACTTGGCTAGTCGGGAGAGATGAAGGTCAACCGATACACAGCCCCTATGCTAAGAGAAGCGATAGGCACTTTGAATTGAAGAATTGGTCGAGGTGAGCCTGACTAACCAAGAATTACTTGACTGGTCGGAAGAAACTCGTTGGTCGAGAAGAGCTTGGCTGGCCGAAAAGGACTCAGCTGTTTGGGAATGATTCAACTGACCGAGAGAACTGAAAACTAACTTATACATGTTAAAATAATGATAAAAAGTATATTGATAATAGTAATTCATTAGAAAATCATTTTTAATTCTTGAAAGAAGGTAATTGTGTAATTATTTGTTAACATTCTCCTGTAAAGAATTCTTAAAGTAAAGGGTGGCGGAATTGGGAATTGAATGAAATAATTAATTATATTCATAATTTTCTTTCACTTTTTTAAAAGTTGATTTATTTCTTATTCTATTTTTTAACGTCCCTCATTATTATCATACATCTATTTTATCTTTATCTTACTTTCATATTTTTTTTTCTTATCATATTTATTTCTCTTTCTTTTTTATTTATTTGTTTATCTGTATCTTTTTTTTTTCTCCTCACATACTCTAAGATAACGTAAGTTTAACATTTTCTTATCATTTGTATGCTGAATTTTCTTTTTTCTCTCCAAAAAATAATATCATTTATCATGCACGTCACTTTTTTTTTCTCTCTCCTTCCTTATTAGGATGAAGTATATCAGCACTCAATTGAATGAGAGCTGTATACATTTTTGGGCTTATAAATAGCCTCACCTGTGACCTTCCTATACATCTTCTAACTTGGCGAGCTCTTTGCCTTTTCCCTTATTATCGGCTTTGTTAGCCTGTTTCAATTCCCTGCAAATTCTATCCAATACATGGCTAACAACAAAAAGCAAGCAGGGGGTTCTTCATCAACTATGAATTTCGATCATCTTTTTGGCCCCAAGAACTCCTCCTCTACTTCATCTTCATCAATTGGCCTCTTCGCCTCCATCTTTCCACTTCCATCATCTGTATGCACTATCTTCTCAGTTTTCCATATATATATACTCAACTCAATTTTATGCAGTCTGCCTAGAAATTTATATATGTCTTACCATGATTTTAAAGATAATTACAATAAAAATTAATAAATTTATCATACATAATAATTTATTATTAAACGAAGATTATTTTACACAAAATTTTCAATATAAATCTTTTAGAAAAATACATTTGGACACCCTAAATGCTATACAAGACATAGAGAAAAAAAAAAGAAAAAATATATAAATATAATAAATTATATAATGTGATAGGAAAAAAAATAAAGGTATTAGAAAAATTAAAAAAAAATTGAAGTGAGGGCCGTATAGCAACATGTAGCTGCTGAGGGCATTATGGTAAAACTCATCTCGAGGTTTAGTAGAAATAGTAACTACAGGTTTTGTCGTTTAAAGCTGTTCTTTTACCTTGGAGAAAGAAATACTTCACTTAGATGCGATTTTTCATGTGTTTTCAAAAGCTAATAATCATGATTTTTATATTAATTTTATGTGTAATTTTTTATTTCTCAACGGATTTTTAAACATGTATAATTAAAGTATGTAAAGCATACTCGTTCGTGAATTATAATTGACATGAGTCACATATACTCAAGCTGCTACTCTTTCTTAACTTGTAAGGTTGGAGGGAGAGAATCAAGAATGCAAGAAGTGGGAAGCAAAAATTTTGAAGCACCAGGTTCCTTGAAAAATTCCTCCTATGTGCTTCAATTTAATTTAATATTAATTACTTTTACTTGATTGCATGAGATATACCTTTTGCAATTTAGCACACATCTCAAATCTTGTCTACATACTGGGAGCATATGGCTTTAAACCACTTTGAATGTCTGGATTTGTATAGTAATGGCTCAGTTTGGATTCGCTTTAGGAACGCAGAGTAATAAAGGTGAAAGCAGCAATCGCATCACTAACAAGAATACTAGCTATAGTACCAATTATCAGAATGAGACAGTGGAGCCCAGCTATTTCAGCTCTTCTATCTACTATGGTGGTCAAGAAAATTATTCCCCTACAAGAAGCAGGACCACTCAACCCCACCATATTGTGAGTGCCATGATTCTCATCCCTTATTTATGTGGCCCTTGTTTCACATAAGGACTACATATTATAAAGTGATGATACTTCATCAAATAGACTCATGTGGTTTTTACTTATATATTGCCTAAATATCTATCACTTATCTGAAAATAACTTCATCACTTTTTATATATGTATCTCTTCACTCTATATATTTTAGGTGTAAATATTTCTTATCCTTCTCAATATTACCAATTTTCTCATTATTAAACCTGGGTATAGGGATAGATAGTCAAATATCCTATACAAATTAAACCTCATCTATTGTCATTTCTTTTTCATTTTTTTTGCCTGTTAAGTGGTGTTTTCAATTGCTCTAACTATAACAAATTTTTATTTCGTTTGTGATATTTTAGAGAGGTCAAATAAAAAAATTGTGATATTTAAGGAATAAAAAAAGGAAACTTAATAGATAAAATAAATAAAAACTAACAAAAATGTACAAAGATTAAATTTCAACTTTTTTAAGAATAAGGGATGAAATGATAAATTTATGATATTCAAAGAACAAAAACGTATTTAACTCGGTATTAGTTTTAAATAAAAGCTTATACATGCAACTTCAATTCAAAATAAAGACAAAATAACTTCTCCCGATTGATTAATTATCCGCAAAGTTTTGCCCTAAATTTAATTTCCTGCATAAATCTTTGTTTGAAATATCTACATTTTTTTATGCATGAAAAATATAGTATATTTAAAAAAATGACAAGTAATAAGAATGTCATGCAACGTGGTAGATTTCATGATAATGAGAGATATGATTTTAAAAAAAATCACACGAAGATAATTTGCTATTGGAGTGTGTAATGATATCGAAGCTGGTTAATATATACTTTAAACAATTTATATTTTTCACATTTGCAGTTCAAGAAAGATAATGATGGTGACTCCAATGGTTACGACTCAAACAGCGCTGCAAGAGGGAACTGGTGGCAAGGTAGGAGCAGGACAGTCTTGGACTAGTAGCTAATTAAAGGAATTAAAAATGTCATCTAAGATATTATTATAAGTGAAACACTTTCAATTTACTCACTTTTAGTACACCTCTATTATTTTTGGTTTCTGCAGGTTCCCTTTATTACTAACACCACACTACGTAGTAAAAAAAAATAAAAAAAAAAGCATCCTGCAGACCAGGTATCTATTCCTCCCTCTTTATCTTCTTTTGTTTGCCTAGCTAGATACATAGAATTCAATAGATTAAAATGAATAATTAATTTGTTGTCCATTTCATAAAATAGTAACAGGAAATTCAAAATTAATTGAGGTAATAGGACTAGAATTGGAATTGTCATAATAATTATTTCGCCAGAAGAATACATTTAAAAGAAAAGTTAGTAAGGCTAATACACTTTTTTAAACTTTTTTTTTTTACAAATTTTTATCAATCATATTTTTCATTTAAAAATTTTCACTCATAATTATGATGTTTTTAATAAATTTTAATTAATAATAAAAATATATTAAAAATATAAATTATAAAATGTTTTACTAGCTGTCTTTTATATTTAATTATTGAGAAATGCTCACGCCACGTTTTTCTTGTTTCTTTAGCCAACAAGGCTAAATATATACTAACTTAAAATAATCATTAAAATCTTAGTTTACCCACAAATAAATTATGAGCTTTGGTATATTATGCCTAGCTTTGTTTTTTAAGGAGTATAAATGTTCGAAACTATAAAAGAATATTTCGATTCATTGTGAATTTCATTATATCTTTAACAAGAAAAATACTATGTATATAAGATACTTATTATGAGCTCATACTGTTGTAGGATACGAAGATCGAGCCCGGACGCTCTAGTCTACCCTAATTAACTCTATATGGAAATAAGTCATGGTAGGGCATATATCCTACGAGTTTAGTACTCTTTTGTCCACATATTGGGTCCTTTTTAGTCCCAAATATCTGGTATTAGTATTCCACAGCAGTCAAAATATCTTGGGGGCCAAAACTATCATTTGCTTTCTATTAATTTTGTTTTATATTTTATGTTTAAAAGGTTTTATATTGGTAACCTTGTAAACTTTTGCTTTACTATAATGATGTCATCCTGTTCTATGATTGGTAATAATAACGCCTCTTTCATTGTTTTCTTTTCAGTATACAAACAGCACATGCTTATATACATATTATTATTGTGTTAATATCTCAAAATTAGTTTAAAATATGATCATTTTTTATAAGATTTGGATAATTATCCTCCTTGAATCTAACTTTCAGGAGTAAATTAAATTCAGTTCATTTCAAGTATTGTAGCATATATAGGGAGAGACAAATTTTATCTTTTCACCTCTTAATTTATTGCTTGCCATTCTCAGTTTGCGAAAAAAAAAATTATCAAAACGAGCTTATATGTCCAGTATTTTATACCCAAGTTTGAATTTTCCCGGATTTCATCCATATCTTTCACTCGTCGCGATGTACACATCTGTCATTCCATAAAAGCAGCTTAAGATCTTTATTATTTAATATTAAAAAAGCTCCAACGCCGTTGCCGGGGATCGAACCCGGGTCGTCCGCGTGACAGGCGGAAATACTCACCACTATACTACAACGACCCTAGATGTCAGTTTTGTTTTCAAGATTTAAGTAATATAATACCTCTGCGTAATGTACTTGGCCGTATGGCTCTAAGGAAATTTCTAGGAAGTCGCTGTGAACTGAACAATTCTAGGATTTTTTTTTTTTTTTTATTAACGTTTAAACTGCTTGTGATTTCTTTATTTTAAAAAGGGAAAACGTTTGTTCAACATCAAATTGTTCCTTAAAAAAATAATAAATCAAACTACGTGTATTTATGTTTTGTTGTCTCGATTTTGACATATATTTTTAAGATGTACATATACAGGACAAAAAAACATAAGAGATAAAACTAATTATATAGCATATTATATATTATGTCAATCCTCTTATATTCAAATAATAGATTCCTTAGAAAATTATACTTTTCATGAAAATATAATATATACTATCTTTTAATTCATTTTAATACAATTGAACTTATTAAAAGTAGTTTTTCTTTTTGTACAACTCTAAATGCGATTAAGAACTTTTGAAATCCTTATTTTTAGTTTATAAATTTAAAAAATAAAATAAAAATTGTGTGAAATTCTAAAACTAATATTATGGATTTTTGAAATATATTTCATATTTTCAAATTATAAAATCAATAATAGTATAGTCCAAATTAGCTACTGATAACATTAAGAATTGCAGGAAAAATGTTCATTAAATGTTAAAGAAAAGAAAAATCAGTAAAATTTGAAAATTTCTTAAAATGCAACCTATTTGAAAATTTGGAGTATATAACCAACCATACATAAATGGTTGTATGATCTAGTTACCCTCTCACTATAATACTCCTCCCTATATATATATAACTCAAAACTTTGTCCCCAGCTGCCAAGAAAACTTTACAACTATTTGCATTAAAAAATGTTTATTTTCTATGTACCAAGATTTTAGATTGACTAAATTATAATTTTAGTTATTTATTTTATAATAAAATTTTATTTTGATCTTTTTAAAAAAAAATATTTTTTGATATTTAACTTCAAATTTAAGTAAATGTTTTTCTCTTGAAAAAATGATATTTTTTATTTTTAATATAAATTTAAACTATTTTTTCCTGATTCAAAACTTAAAATTTATCTCGTTATGTTCATCAATATAAAAACTACAATAATAAACTAATGTTTGAACAAAAAAAAATTATACACAAACTAAAAATCTTACAAAGAGTATGTTTCAAGAACAATCAAAAAACTAAAAAATCTTATATCAAACTTGTTTCCAAATGATCTTAGAACTCAATTTCACACAATTTTCAACATGTTTGGTTCAACATTAATTGAGTTTCATAGTTTTCATGTAAATAAATTTAGTAGGATAAGTTTCACATATTAAATCAGTCAAAAAATAATTCAAAATTATGTCCCAAAATAAAAAATGACAATTTTTGAAAGTACAACATTTACTCAAATTTAGAAAATTAAATTATCAAAATTATTTTTTTTAAATAAAGAAACAAAATAAAAATATTTACCATTAAACAAAGAACAAAATTATAACAGAATCTTATACATAATATTCGACATCAATTTAGAAAAAAAATAGTGTGGCAAAAACAATTATAATGATTGTTACTGTATTATATTACTTGTAATAATTGTATTTCTATCTCTTTCTTTAATAGTTTGTTTGGTTAGAAAAGAAAGTGAAAAAAAATAGTAAAAAAATAAATAAATTTTAAATTATTTGATAAGAGTGAAAAAAAAGATAAACACTTTTTTTTTCTTGTTAAATTATATAAAAAATAAAAAAAAGAAAAAAAAATTATATATATATATATATATAATTTTTTACTCTCATGAAAACAACTTAATATCCTTTTCCTTCTAAATCTAGTAAAGGTAAGTAAAAAATGAGTTGAGTGAGAATTTATTTTGTTATTCAACTTGAAATTTCGATCAGATCATTTATTTAAATTTAAACTATAAAAAAAAATTAAGTCTTTAATATATTATATCAATCTTAATATTATATAGAATAAAGATGTATATAACTTAAATTAAATATATCTTATATTCTATTTTAAAATAAATAATATTATTATAAGTTTAATTATATATTAAATCAATATTAATACATCATTATTAAAAAATTATACTTTAAAATAATATAACACATCAAATCGTACTGAATCGGACAAAGCATAACTTGAATTCTTTCTAGAAATATATCAAATCTAATTTTTAAATTCAAATCCGTTGAAATGAACTTAATATGTGATGCTTAGCCGAAAAAATGAAATTGAAAACCCAGTGGGGCCTACTTACTCTTTTGGTTTTCTTTCCTTCCTATCACTGTCAAACAGCTGAAGGATTCATTTTTTTAAAAAAAATTCTTTCCGTCTCGTTCTCTTGTGCAGTATTTGTATCGTTCCCAATGAACAACAGTGTCGAATAGAGTTTGCCGTCCACAAAACATTTTTGAAACAGTTTTAGCTCTTTGCGGAAATGCTATAAAATCACACGACGGGTGCGAAAAGATTGGGATGGAAGAAAAAGCCGGAGACAAAGTTGTAGTACACGCCATTTTGAAAGAATACACATAATTGATCTTACTCTCAATACAATATTCTAATTGATACAATTGATCCTGAACTGATCAGTGCCAGATTTTAGTTAAAGACTGTAAATAACCCCCCAACAACTACACATTTCCATTCTCATCTAACAACAGAATATTTTTAGGACTCAACCAACAACAGATATGCTAGTAAATGATACAATGAAATGGCTGCTTTACTATACAACCTCACCAACAACCGTCATTTTGTCTTGCCACTCATGGCATGTGACTTCTTTTGATGTTCTGGCTGAACATTCACCTCACTTTTATTGCTAAAAACTTTTGTTTCTTTGGATTCTACCCCAAGATAATTTGACAATACTCTTCTCACCCCAAAGCCACGACGTTCAGGTTTGATATTGATATTGTTATTGTTGGTGCTGAGGAAAGGTGATCTCTCACCCCTCGCAGGTGAAAAGCTTGGTGTGCCAACTGCTTTGTGTGGAGTGCCTGAGACAGACACTGTCATTGGAACCAATGGAAACCTACCTGAATGTTTAGTTAAGTCATCCACGTATAGCAAATCGTCTATGCGAGCTACAAGGTTAAATGCCATGCTCTCCAATACTCTTGAATAGCTCTCTAGTATGGATTTTCCAACATCCTGAATTTTTTAAATGAAATGTGTCAATGTCAGAGATAATATTGCAAATTTTAGATGAAAATAAAGAAAGAAAAGCATGGAATGGAACCTTGTTGCACTGGATCTTGCTTGTATCCAAAGTAGTTTGAGTTAGACCCGGGAATCGTTGCTTCAATGAAAGTAGAACATTTTCAGCTCTTTCTGCTAGAAGTTCTCTCTTATCTCCATCAACCATGAAGTCCTTGACAATTTCCCAGGATGACTTGGTAGTTGAACGGTTAGGATTAGGTGGGGGTCTAGAGTTACCTCTTCTACGCCACACGTATATTGAGGCTTCCACACGGTTTGCAATCTCTAGTGCCACATGCTCAGAGGAGAGGTCTAAGCAATCAAGCAGGCACTCTGGAGAGAATTTCTCTGATGTCATGTAATGGTAAATAAAATCCCCCAAGCATGTTCTTCCATTCTGAAAGTTCACACAATGCATCAATTATGTTGGAAGAACACTTTGTGGAAACCAATTTAAAAGAAGATTAACAAGAACTTCCCCACTGCAGATAGTATACATATATTTTAGAAGATATGTTTTTGCTTCTTGAGTTTATGATGCAGCAAAGCTACATACTAATAATGCTATGAATTTTCCCTTGGTAAACTCAGTGGAATTTAATTTGAACACACTGAGAGTGTGAAAAAAAATTTACATTATCCATTTATCATAAATTACCATGTATGATAATATTATTATTTTTTGAAATAATTACCTTAGTTATATCTAAAGTGACCTCTAATTATATGACGGTCTTTACATTGACGATAGTATAAAAGTCTTTATTTACACTTAACAGTGAATGAAAATTAAACTCACGTGTAGTGTCCATAATCAATCTCATATACTATTTTAGAGCATTTGTCTTAATCATATAATGACATCAACTTCTACTTATGTACAAAATCATACCTTGGGAAGGGTTTCCAAGTATGACTCAGGAACTTCCATTTCAGCTAAAGCACCATTATTGATGGCCATGGAAGCTTTTAGTATTTGGTTTGCACATTCTCTTGTGTGATTCAACTGCTTTCTTGAGTCCTCACTGAGGCCAGCAGGGGGAACACGAGGTACAGGGAGCCACCACTTATCCTCTTGCCGTTGAATTCTTTTGCAAAAAGAAGCTGAACCATCTGCATCTTGGGCTACAATTCCTTGGTCAACATACCAAAACTCCATCTCCTTGCAACTATCTAAAATTTCCTGTGATAAAGAGAAGTTCATATGAAAGCTTTAGAGCGGTTTCTCTACCAATTACTACTCTACTAGGATACCATGAAAGAATAAGATCCAACACTCACAAGAAGCATATTGTCAAGTTTGCGCAGAGCTGGAAGATTGATAAAAAGATCTGACCTTGGCCTGCAAGTCATTACCTGCAGAATACACCATATTACAAACATCACACACAATTATAATTCCCTTGTTAATTAAAAACAAAGTAGAGAGCTATTTATTGAAAAGAAAATTGAAGTTATAGACTAGTACTCAATCCAATCATACCTCAAGCTTACTTCCATCTGGAAATGTTTGCCAAGAAGGTATTAACTCGACAATGTGATCACTAACACTTAGAAGCCATTCCATCTCCCTCTGCCACATTGCTTTCTTTTCACAAGGTATAGGTTCTAATCTCCACAATTGCCCAAATACAGTGGCTACATGTTGCATCCGAATTGAAAACATTATTATAACAACATTAAAATTCAAACCATAACATGAAAATTTGAAAATTTTGCCAATCCAGAAAAGGTAACACTTCTTCAATGCAGCATGAGCATGTTACAAAGAAAGCATACCACACAGATTAGTAATGGCATTTGAGATGGCCAAAGCACTGCAGACTCCTTTCCCAGATCCCGACATATCTTCCCCAAGTAGTAATTTTGCAAACCTTTCCTTCATTGAATCAATTCCTGATCCAACATCATTTCCCAGAAATTACACAACGACCAAATAATAAATACTAATAACTAAACCCACTAAAGTGTTAATTTATTGAAAATAAAAACTAATAATAGGCAATACTCTGTCTAAATAGTCTCTGTTTTTTCATAGAAGCATAAAAAATTCAAAACTTGCCAAAAGATGTTTGTTGTATTCCAAATTATCTAGTGGTAACTTACCTGACATTTTTGAACTGATGCTGGTAACATTTGTATCTTCCAAGTGAGAAACAGGTTCATTTTCCTTTTCATCTGATTTGCGGCATTTGGAGAGTGCAGCCTTCCGAATAGGCCAACCAAGAGGAGGAGGAGAAGAACACCCTTTGGCTTCTTGAGTTGAATCACAAGACTTGTTCTTAGCTCCGTTACCAGCAGAAGCAGAAGAAGGAAGCCCATCTTTTTTCTTTTCAAAATTTGCACCCTTGTTGCATAAAGCCTCCATCTTGCACAACTTTCCCTTGACACAAAGCCTTGCTTTTTGAACTAAAATCACCCGAATGATGGCTCACTCTCCTCCAACATGTTCCAACATAGCGACAGTTACCGTGTTTGTGGTAACAGTGAACGAGTTTGAAACCAACAAGGAACTTGGGACTTGGGAGGTGGGTGTTATAGATTATCGTGTATGAAGGGACCGTTGAGGTTGCTGTGGACACAGCATCATGGAAAAGACGAGGGAATGAAAAACATTATGGATTTTTGGGAAAAGGTTTGTGACACTGAACAGTTGTTTCGTGCTCTCTCTCTTTTCTAATTCCAAATCCAAATTAAAGTGTCAAATGCCACATGACATACCAACGTCTCTCTGGCTTTCGCTCTCAACCTAACTCAAATTTCTGGTTACGTTCAAAATAATAATAAACAATTTAAATCTGGTAGCTGTGTCTAAAATTATTTCTTTGACCTTTTCTTCTGCTCACATTATTATTATTATTTTATTATTTTGGTGCAATCTACTCGCATTATATATAGTCTTCATCTTTTGTCTGATGTTCGGTGAAAACTAAAACAATATTCTTCCGCTTTTTAACTCTTTGTTTAATAATTATTATATGGGCCTCTTATAATATATCATTTCTTACTTTTTGTAATTTAAATAGTTGTTCTTTCTAATAGTACAATTTTTAAAAACTTACTAAATAAATTTTATAAATTACCTAACATTTTATATTTTATCAACGTTTATTTTTTTAGATTTAGAAGTATTAAATTTGAGACAATAAAAATATAAAAATATAAAATATGTTAAAAATATAATAAATTTAATTTTAACTTATTTTTATTGATATAATTTATTGAATATTGAAAGGATCAAAACATAGTCGATTTTTATTACTTAAAATTTATTAAAATAACCTAAAAAAATATTAGGTTGCATAACTATTTAGCAATATGTTGGTTACGTAATCCACAAATAAAAAAAAATACTTGTGATTATAAAAGTACGTGTTGCACACTTATATAAATATAATTTGAAATTATTATAAGAATTTAAGATTTCTATAATAACAAAATTTATCGCAGATTAAATTTACAACATTTGTTAATATTTATAATAACTACGTTCAACTGAGTAAATTCAAATTTCACAGTTCATGTAAAAAAATTGTAAATAAATAATTTATAGATATTAAAATTTGTCTTTAATTTTCGTAAACTTTCTTAACTCAATTTACCAATAAATAAATAAATAAATAAATATATATATATATATATATATATATATATATATATATATATATATATATATATATATATATATATATAAAAAAGAGCATTTTAATAAACAAAATTGAGTACCTTAAATTGATGCAAACGAAATATCTAGAATTCTAGATTGAAAAGATTTTGCATGCTCGAGTACTTATGGATGGTATTGAAACTAGAGACATATATATTAATAAAAGTCAAGTACAATTTTTTTTATTGACATTAATGGAGTTGCTGAGGTAGGGTTTGGATAATTGAAATGCTGGGTGAAAGTGAAAATCGTCGTGTTGTGTGCTTCTAATCCAAATATTTTAAGCATCAATTGGTTTCAAAATATTTGATGTGAGCATCAATTCAGTCGCTTGATATATCTTTAGGCATCAAGTTAATTACTAAGTTGTTGTATATTTTACACTAAAAAAATCAAGTTAAAGTTTAAAATCTTTAAAATAATATTTATTTTTCTATTATGATTAACGAATAACATAAATGTTTCAATAAAATCTTACAAGGTACTTTTTTCAAATAAAAAAAGGAAGAATAGAAAATTCACGTGTAATGAATAAAACAGTTGAATTCGTTATAAATTTGAATAGAAATAGAATTTGAATTGATAGAGTACTTGATTTAAATATAATATATTTGTAATTCCGCTCAAAAGTGAGTGAAGCTGATCAGTGACAAGTGTCAATTAAGATCCTATCTCACCCTAAACCACCACATGTCGTAGCTCGAATTTTGTCCAACAAATACTCAAGTGGAATGCTCGTTGAAATAATATATATATATATATATATATATATATATATATATATATATATATATATATATATATATATATATATATATATATATATATATTCAACTGATTATCAAAGAGTAAACATAATAATAAAATGTTTCGTTCATCAGTTTTTCGATAGCTGTCTGTATTGAGTTTCTTCTTTCCCGTGTTAAGAAATGTTTAGTTGCAATATTATAGTTTTGCTTTTCTTTATTAGGTATATATTTTAAAATATATATATATATATATATATATATATATATATATATATATATATATATAAAAATTATGAGACTAATTAACATTCAAGTCCACAAGAATGGTTACATAAAATAAAACTTTAAGATTTGCACCCCAAACATCAAGGTCAAGTTAGCCTATGGTTATAATTTACTTTATTATAACCAATATTAGTCTCTATTAGAGATATGTGTTTAGTCTTTGATTGAATATTCTCACAAATTTACTATCTATACATGTAGTATAAGATCAATTTTCCTTTTCTTTCGGAAAACAAAAGATGAAAAAATATCCTATTTCTTATCAAACATGGTTTAATTTACTCAAGAAGGTGCTAACCAAATTCAATTGATTAAGGGTTTTTTCTCGTAATTGATTGTTACGACATGTGATTAAACGTTATCTCCGCACATGAAAAACAAAAACATATCATTTGAAATCCTAAGTTTTTCACATACAGGCACGAAGCCAGACTTGGATTGAAGGAGCCAAATATAAAAAAAAAAATGAAATTCATCCGATAAACATATATGTATCAATTTTTCTGAAAAAAAAAATATTTATAATTTAACGTTAATCTATTAAAATATGAAACGTAGAAATACACATTAACATATGTAAATTAATTAAGAACAAATATTGTCATTTGTTGTCTCGCTCCTGTAACAAGTAGCAATTTTAAAAGGCATACAAAATAATTAATAAGAATATTTATCTATCTACTATTGCTGATCTCTTAATATTTTTCTAAGCTCCATCTTAATTATTCAAAATAACTCCATATAATGATAAAATGGTCAATGTGGAATCTTAGAAACAGTGAAACTTTTGCACGAAATGTGATGCTGGAATAGATGTGAGCTTGTTTTGTCTCATTTCTTAAATTTATGAGCACTAGTAAGTAGTAATTAACATTTTTGTACTAAATAAAACTGCTTATTCAATAAATATTTCCTTTCGGATTTTCTGTTGTTGTTTTTCTTTTTTTGTACAATGTATAATAAGGCTTGTGTGATTGTGGTTTAAATGCTTTAAAAATTCAAATGTCTCTCCCTCTTTCTACATACATCTTCCCAACCAACAAAAGGATGAAAGGCTTTTTGCCCAAAAGCCACCAACAACGGCTAGCACATTGGTGGATGGATCAGACAATAGCAAAGTGAAAAAAAAGGTAATGTTCTTGTATCCGTTTGGAAAAGAAGAGGTACTGTTAGCCGTTGAACTTTGGTTTGTGCTAGGTTGCTATCTTTCCAAAGTTCATTTTATACACACTTGGACCCCACCAATACCGTCTTTTCAACTCTTTCCTTTTTAATTGCTCTCCTCTGACACCGATGGCATCACCCATTAACTTGTTCATGCAAGGAGTAATTCACCGCTCGTGCCTATAACTAAACACCATATCCAAGGACGAAGTAAGAAAAGTCAAAACAAAAAATAGAATCATATAATAAATATGTATGTATTAGTTTTTATAAAAAAATCATAATTTGATGGTCATAATGTGAATTATATTAATAATCTACACTAAATGTTTGTCTAATATATTGCAAAAATCATCTATCAAATTATACTTAAACTTTTTAACAATTTTTTTAATGTATACTAACAGACTTTACAGTTAAAAATTTATTTTTTATCTTGTTATGAAGTATAGTTTTTACTATATTTATAGACATGTAATACATAAAATAAACATTGACCAATTGAAATATTAAAATATATATATATATATAAATACATGAAACATATCAAGTAAGAATAGTGTTATAATAAGAGGGTGAGAAATATACATCATATAATCATACATTGAAGTTTGGATTAAATCACAAAATATTATGATTTTTTTAGGTGATCATATGAACATTTAATATAACATTTCATGTATGGTTATATTATCCAAATTTACTCATTTCGCTCGGTTATTATGAACACTTCTCTATACATTTCCTATAAACATGTATATACAAAAAAGAAAATATATGATTAAATTAATTATTCCAATATAATATATTTGGTATTTCATATATTTGGTAATAATTTTAATTTTTTTCTATATAAACATCATTCCAATTCAACTATTGAAAGAAAAAATAAAGAAATTGAAACAATTAACCTATAAATTTATAAACACTTATATTTTACAAAAATTAATATCAATTATACACTTTCTCAATTTTGATTATTTTATCTTCTTCGTTATAATATATTATAATAAATAACAATCAAAGTCTAAAAATTGTTTGATAACAAAGATATAACAAAATACGATAGGATAATTATATATTTTATTGTAATATGTTATTTGTTAGGTCAGTATGATATAATAATTTTATATTATCTTATTAGTATAATATATTTCTTATTTAGGGGAGAATCAAGTTAAGAAGTAGTAGAATAAAATAAAGTATATTTTTCTATATATACAATATAATATAATATATATAATATAAAGTAATATATATTAAATTATATAATATATAATAATTTATATATAATATATTAAACAAACTAATATAATATATAATATATAATATATATACAAAATAGTATAATTGATGGAAAAAAAACTATAAGGCACATGCAATGACACAATAACGCAGCGAATATAAATTCTCCTAACTTGCAAGAATCTCTAAGGAGTAATCACAAATAAGAATGACAACAAAAATGAGAAAAATCACGCAACAGACACCAATATTTTTACGTGTAAAAAATCTATCAACATAAGAGATAAAAACCACGGTCGACCAAAAGAAATCAATCCACTATGATCAAATAGGAGTACAAGAGTGTTCAATCAAGAACACAAATTTGTGCATACAACCAACCAACTCAATCAAACAATAAAGCTTGCAAATGGAGAGCAAGAAATGAAAAATAAGAAAATGAAGAACTCACAAAACTATGTTATTGTACGAGCACAATATCTCACACCAAAGACCTCCAAATCAATATCCAAACATTCAAGATGAAGAACTATGTGTGTTGAACATGCTGTCAAATTTCTAGTCCGATCCAACAGTTAACAAAGAAGATATCGTGATTTTGACGTCATGCTAATATGTGCATAGATGAAAGTAAAACTCTTTCTTTCTCTCTCTTTCTCTTCTCTTTCTCTTCTCTTTCTCTTCTCTTTTTTGGCTATGAAAATTCACTCTCTCTCAATCTCTGTATTTCTGTGTGTGTCTCCTCAATCTGACCATTTCTCCTCTTATAAAGATCTACCGGACTTGAGAGTATTGGACTTTTGTCCACATAATTGGGAGCCCAAAAATAACTCAACATATCTCCCCCATCACAACTATGTGGAGGTGATCTCTAGTTTGATGATCTCATAACAAGCTTCAAACTTCCCTCTTGAAACCCTCTTGGTCATCATGTCAGCACTGTTATCATTAGTATGAACTTTAGCCAACTCTAACAACTTAACATCCAAAGCATTACGTATCCAATGATACCTCACATCAATATACTTGGACCTAGAATGAAAAGTTGAATTTTTTCCATGATGAATTGCACTCTGTCTATCAAAGAATAACCAATGTTCGTCTTGAACAAAACCAAGTTCTGCCTTGGTAGTGGACAAAGCAAAACATTTCTGCAATTTAGATTGCCAAGCCTTTTGCCTCTATTCACTCTCCATGGACTCCTGGTAACATTTAAGTTCTTCTCCATCTGTCAAGGTCACATACTCATCAGAAGTATACCTTGTAGATGATTGTTTATGCCTATTAGACCTACTAAGTTGAACTATAGGTGGTTTGGGAGCATCACCTAGATTCTCATCTTGTGACATATCTTGTTTCTCTTCAGCATCATCATCAAGAGGAACATCAAAACCATCTCCAAGTTGTTGATCACCATTCTGAACATTATTATCAACAGTATCCATATCATGTACAAGCATCCAAACTGGATCAATTTCATACAAAATTTTGTCTTTCTCAAGTGTAGACTTCTTTACTTTATCAATATCTTCAATGGTTTGGTCTTCCATGAATTGTACATCATGGCTTCTAACAAGATTCTTGTCAACGGGATCATGCATCCTGTAACCATATTATTATGATCATACCCAATGAAGATACACTGCCTAGTCTTCATATCCAACTTGGATCTTTCATCCTTTGAAACATCCATAAAGGCCTTACAACCAAAGATTCACAAATGATCATACTTTACATTTTTGCCAAACCAAATCTTGTCTAACACATCAGTATTCAAAGCAACTGCAGGACTAAGATTAATAACATGCACTGTTGTGTAAAGTGTCTCACCCCAGAAATGCTTAGGTAACTTTGCTTCAGAAAGCATGCACTTAACCCTCTCAATCAATGTCATGTTCATCCTCTTTGCTAAGCCA
Organism: Mucuna pruriens; assembly: GCA_025330945.1. Taxonomy (NCBI): domain Eukaryota; kingdom Viridiplantae; phylum Streptophyta; class Magnoliopsida; order Fabales; family Fabaceae; genus Mucuna; species Mucuna pruriens. Next base: position 7,152,461 of record JAENHJ010000324.1, on the reverse strand, counting down.
TTCAACTAAGGAGTTTTAGGAGGAGTCTTTTCATGTCTGATACCTTACTGCTTGTAATATACATCAAATGGTTCACAATATTCACCATTATTATCAGAACGAATACATTTCACCTTCTTGCTTGATTGTCTCTCAACCAAAACTTGGAATTGTTTGAATTTTTCCAACACTTGGTCCTTTGTCTTCAAAACATAGACCCACAGCTTCCTAGAACTATCAATAATAAAGGTAACAAAATAAAGTGCATCACTAAATGATTTTACCTTCAATGGGCCACAAACATCATAATACACAAATTCTAGCAACTCTGACTTCCTTGAGGGAGGATGCTTCTTAAAGGATACTCTAGTCTACTTACCAACCATGCAATGAGAACACTTCTCCAACTCTACATTCTTCAATCCTGTAAGCATATCCTTTTTGGCTAAACAATCTAGCCTTTTTTCATTGATATGACTAAGCCTTCATTGCCACAAAGATGCCTCCATATCCATGGCATTCACACTTTCTTTAGCAACCAAAGCTTTTGTCCAATACAGTTTAGAAATTTTCTCCCCTTTGGCCACAACCAAGTTACCTTTGGTGAGTTTCCATTTTCCATGACCAAAGTGATTATCATAACCACCATCATCAAGCATATGCACAAATATCATGTTAAAGCGAACATCTAGAGCATGTTTGACTCCTCTAAGCCACAATTGCATTCCTTTGTTGGTTTGCAAGCATCACCAACAGTCACACCATCATTACTCATCTTCAATACTCCAAAATCGCCTGAGGTATAAAAGATAAAGAAATCCTTCCTTAGTGTAACGTGCAGTGTAGCACCGCTATCAATAATCCACATGCTCTCATCAGATACAAAATTAACCAACTCAAAGTCTCGAAGAATGACAAGATCATCACCTATAGCAATAGTGACATGATCATCATCATCATCATCATCCTTCTCTTTTGACTTACCCTTTTTGCCTTTGTTCTCCTTTTTTCACAAGAAACAATGCTTTTGTATATGCCCTATTTTGTGACAGTAGTGACACTCAACATTCTTGTATCTGGACTTGAATTTACTTCTACTCTTTTCTCTTTCCTTTTTCTAACTTCTCCCCCTATTTTCATTGACAAGTACCTCAGATTAAGATGAAGAACCTTGTGCCTTCCTTCTCACCTCTTTGTTAAGGACACTACCATTTATCATTTGTAAATAGACAACACCATTAGGGGTTGAATTTGTGACAAAGACCTTAAAAGTCTCCCAAGACTCAGGTAGAGAATTCAAGAGTAGTAATATCAAAATCTCATCTTCAAACTTGATACCCATTCCTGACATTTCATCAATAATTCCTTGAAACTCATTCAAGTGATCTGACAGAGAAGTATCTTCCTTGAACTTCAAAGTCACAATAGAATTCAACAAAAATAATTTGTTGTTCCCACACTTTGAGGCATACAGAGATTCAATCTTCTCCCACAAAGTCCTAGCATATATCTCACTTGCAATGTAGTTATAAACATTATCATCCACAAAAATTCAGATAAAACCACATACTTGTTGATGCTCAAAGTCTCATTCTTCATCAAACATAGATTCTGGCTTCTAAGCGACAAAAACAGGAAGATGCATTTTCTTCACAAATAATAAATCTTTCATCTTCCCTTTCCACAAGAGATAATTAGTACCATTCAGACTCACCATTCTATTTGTATTAACCTCCATTGTTCTGGCAAGTAGAACATTCTTCAAACTAGCAAGCTCTAATATCACTCTAATAGGGAAAAAACAACAAGACACATGCAATGATGCAACAACGCAGCGAATATAAATTCCCCTAACATGCAAGAATCTCTAAGGAGTAATCAAAAACTGAGAATAACAGCAACAATAAGAAGAATCACGCAAGAGACACTAATATTTTTAACGTGGAAAAACCCCTCAACGTGAGAGGTAAAAACCACGGGTCATCCAAATCAAAAAAATCAATCCACTATGATCAAATAGGAATACAAGAGTGTTCAATCAAGAGTACAAATTTATTCATACAATCAACCAACTCAATCAAGTAACAAAGCTTACAAATGGAGAGCAAGAAACGAGAAATAAGAAAATGAAGAACTTACAAAATCGTGTTATTGTACAAGCACGATGTCTTACACCACAAACCTCCAAACCAATATCCGAACAGTGAAGATGAAAAACTATGTGTGCTGAACCTGCTGTCAAATTTCTAGCTTGATCCAACGGTTAATGGAGAAGATATTATGATTTTGACGTTGTGTTGATCTGTACAAAGATGAAAGTAGAATTCTTTCTTTCTCTCTCTTTCTCTTCTTTCTTTTGGCTATGAAAATTCACTCTCTCTCAATCTCTGTGTTTCTGTGTGTTTGTGTGTATGTCTCCTTAATCTGACGTCTTCTCCTCTTATAAACAAAGATCTAATGGATTTGAGAGTATTGATTTTTTGTCCATTGAGAACCCAAAAATAACTCAACAATAATGTATAATATCTTTTTTTCACAATAAATTTCAAAATTTAGAAAAAGTCAAGCCCCAACATTATGCATAGGTCCGTCCCCCAGCATATCTCCTTTTGTCATTTTGGTTAGCAATAGCATGTATTCAGCAAATTAATCTGTCTAGGAAAAAGTATATTCTGTATGTAATTACACCAAAATTTTATTTGTTAATCACATGATTGGAAACACATTATTATAAATAAATTAATTAAGTTTGAGACAACTATAACTATTCACCATTTAAAATCACATTCTAAAGTGAAAAGAAATACGCTATAAGTAATTGAAGCAAACAGTGGTTTATTTTTTAATAAATAATATATGTATACCTACAAGTTTTATATGGTCGGTAATTCACAAATTATTATATAAAATATTATTGAACGTGTAGTAAGTTGTGTGCAGTTAGTTAGTGTGATGCGCAACTGTGTCAAATATTTTGGAAGAAGAATTTTGTTATATATATATATATATATATATATCTTTTATATTAAGGTGCAATTAGTTGTATTGGTCCAGAGTGTATCCTTCTTCTTAGCATTGCATTTAAAGGTTTATTTTGGGTAGTAGTAGTTGGCCCTGAATCCATATTCTTGACGCAATAATTAGCTTTACCACTTGCGTCTTGGTGGTAAGGTTTTCTTCTACTTTTTGCACCTAAGCTAGTCGTTTGAATTTAAACCAAAATAAAGAATACGTCCTTTCTGATGGTGGATTTCAAACCGAACCGGCGTGGCCATATTCCCAGCACGTGATGTCTGAGCATTGCGGATCCATGGTGACACAACTAATAATCGCCATTGATTCTCCAGTTATAGCTACAAATACCAAAATGGACCATCTCCCATCTAACTCCACTCTACTTTCTACTTTCATTATGAGGTTTTATCCTTTTGTACAAATAATAACAACTTTAATGGTAATGGGTTTGGGTCTCTTAAGCGGGTGGTAAGAAATTCAAATCCAAAGAAAATTTTGCTGAAAGCTTCATCTATGAGTGACATCAGTTTTTGCTAAATCACATAAAGTATGATTTCTATTAAATTACATTTTGTGTTTTCTAATTTTTTTAATCAATATTTAATATTTTAAAAAGTCAAGATTCCACGTTACTTTTCATGTGAACTCAAGCAGACTCTCTTTGTTTGAAATAGCAGCACTGAACATTTTATGAAATGAACATTCACTATATAATGGTCCCCTTAAGGATTAGAAGTTTTGTTATTAATTTTTCTACAGTGTCCTTGGTTCTTTGTTTTGTTGTTTCGTTGGTGACAAAATTCAACTTCGGCTGGCCACTGCATGTAACGAACACCGTTGAGGGACAAAAGTACAAAACCTATTTATTCTGTTTTGTTGTTTTACGTTCCTCTTTCTATGGTTGCTAAATGTTTTAGTGATTTCTTGATATCGGTTGCTGATTTGGTAATTTGTTGTGAATTAAATTCAAAGTTAGTAACTATAAATGTTTGGATTAGCTCCTCGATCAGGGTTTTATGATATCAGCATTTAAGTATGGCAGTGACATGGTTGAAGTTGCACCCAAAATGGGTATGGGTTAGATGTATGAACCCAACCACCTCAAATTTCAAAAAAAATGGAATTGTATTTTGTGGTAAATGAGATTGCGACGGGTCCATGAACTAAAAAAAAATTGATTGAAAGATGGAGTGGTCACGAAAGTTTATTTTGAGAAAACATAGAAAAAATTCTTGAAAACTAAAACCAAATTTATATTAAGGGTCGATTGAAAAGTATTAGCATTTTAAAATGCTGGTTATAAAAATGGTTATCTTTAAAAAAAAATTATCTATAAGTGGTTATCTTTAATTTAATGTGTAAAAACAGTTATAATTTTTTTTGCTTATACAATTATCAAAATATGTTTATTTATTTCTTATATTTTATTATTTAATATCCATTTTTTTCATGCATTCTACTTTGGACAAATAAAAACATTTTTTACTTCTATTTTATAAAGAGATGGACATTATATTTAAGATATGGACTAGATTTGTGAAAAGTTGAACTTGATAGAGGTGACTAAGGTGATCATATTCTTATGTATAATCGAAGTTACGTAGTTTTCAGAAGAAAAAAAAGAATTAAGGTTTATATTTTATTAAAAATGAAAACATTATCTAATTAATTTAATTTTAAAAAACATTTGGAAATAATTGGAACACCATATACAGCTCTATTTCCAAGACGTTGGGTCAACATAGTGTCATTCTCAAGTCAGACCCTTTTAAAATTTTGTGTTATTATTTCTAGAAAAAATAATAATAAAATAATTTTACATATTTAAAAAAGATGGGAATGCGTAATATCCAATCAACCGCACATTGTACTTGAATCAATCCTTTTTTATTTATAATAAACTTTTTTGCATACTTTTCTTTTGAAAATAAATATTTTTACAACGAATAAATAAATACAACATCTAGATTTTATTGATTATTACAAATTATATTTTTAACAATTGAACATATACCAACATTAAATAAATAAGATAGACAAGAGAACAATAAACATTACGTTATACTACAATAGATAAACAAGTAAACCATTTTAACATCTAATCTTATTACTAACATCCAATTTAATTAAACTGACAATTTATTCAGTGAGTAACTAAGTTTACGGTAACATTTCAAAAATAATTAAACAAAAGAGGCCTTAGGAATTAATTTGATTAGTGCCACCCAATGAAACATTTTAACCGGATTAATCTAATAATTATTAGAATAATTGGCTTTTGTACTTATTTGCTACAAACGGATTCAAGCCCAACTTCAATAAAAACGAGATCTGAGTTTAAAAAGACTGGGCCGAGCCCAACCTTTTACAACAGTGGCAAACAGAAAAAGGAAAAGCAACCAGTAAATGGGCCACGCTTGCGTTTTTAGCTAGCCACTCACTATACAGCCAAAGAAAAAAAAGTGATAGCATTGAACCGTGGTACTCACCTAAAGAAACAGTATGTACACACACTAACTATTGAAGTATTATTACTAAGCATACAATGTAATGAGTTTTTATCTTTTTTGGTCCAAACGTAACTAGTTTTATAAAGTAACTGTTTACGAAGCCCAATATAAGTTGGCCCAATCAAAAGTGAAAACAGAAAGGATCAGTGGACGGAGGAAAGGATCCAAAATTATGAATTGAGGAGTGGGTTCTTTGCATGTTTCCAGTTTGCAATCCCAAAGACTTTCAAACTCGACAATGCTCTCACCCTTGATATTGCTTTCATTTTTAATTTTGCTTTCTATTGGGATATAATATTTTCTTCTTAGTTTGAACCTCCATCAATATTCAAATATTTAATCTAATGAAATGGATTGCATCTTCTTTTTTTCTGAATTTATTTCACTAATCATTTAGTTTACTTATCGAATAGGATTCGGTCCTATGCTGGTTTTCATAGCCTGAACCTTTAGAAACAAGAATGACAACTTGTTTTTTATTACATGTTCAATTACCCCAGTGGTATTCAAAGTGATCAATTTACTATTTGGGTTCTTCTTTATGCTTTCTCCGGTTTGGTTTTCTATAATTTTTCATAGATCTTTTTTTGTATGTGTGTGATATTTTCATTAGTATGTGGCATTTTAGAAGAACGATAGAAACTAGTTCCTTCTTCTTTTTCACTTTTATACAATTTCAGCGTGCACTCAATGATAGTTCTTTATGTATTGCATAAAGTTGATAAATTTTGGTTTTAATTATTGTATAGAAAAATGAAAGTGGAAACACAATTTCAGAAAGCTGGAGGCTGGAATTAATATACACGTATGCTCACTGTTACCTTTCTTACTCCTTTTTTAGTATCATCTTTAAGCAAATTTATATAAGAAGAACAAAAAGAAAAGGTGGTATTTTAATTTTGTATTGTTACATTTATTTTGACAGAAATTTGCCAAATGGTGTCGGCTGTTCTTTTATCATGAAAGGTTTAAGTAAATTTTTTTATAAAAACTTGTAAGAAGAGAAAATAAATAAATAAATAAATTTTTTTATATTATAAAATTAATTTGTATAAGATAATTTATAAAAGTTATCTTATATTAATTTCTGAAAAAAAATTATGCATAAGTTAAACTAATTTTAACTTATGAATAAATTTATCTATTTTTTTCTATAAATATTTATAAAAAAATTTATACAACCCACAGTTACGTACATTTGGTATTTATGGAATAGGACATTTTACCTTGATAAAGCGGGCTAAAAAGGAGTTTATATTTACTGGAATTTGAAGAGTTGACAAGAACTTATGCCGATTTTCATTTCTTCTTTTTTGGAGGTATTATGAAAAACAAATTGCTTACAACTTTTAATGTTTTCCTTAAAAGTAGTCAACAGACGTCATTCTGTCCTTGCCATCATTTACAGTGTAGTCAATTACAGGAGAAGTCACAAATATAAAAAAAATTATTTATATATATATATATATATTCAGCTCTAATAATTGTTTGTGTCTATGGTATGCTTATTCTATATCTCTTCTTCAAAGTGACTTTAGAAAAGTAAATCAACACACTATTCTATTTCAATTCTCCATTCCGGAACTGGGTAGTAAGCAATTAAATTGCTTTTAACAATCAACCGAGATTGGTTTAGTAGTATTGGTTTATATGTCAAAAAGACGTATTTTTATGTTTTGTTTATATAAAGATTTTAATAGATAATTTATAAAGTATTTTATAAGTAATGGTTAGTATGTAAATTTATCTTTAACCTTAGTAACTTCCGAAACCCACCTAAACTTTTTGTAAAAAAAAAAAAGAAAAAGGCTTTTCACTCCACTTCCTTCGAGAAAGTGAATTATAAAGATCACATTTACAGTTACTCATATCTTACAGGCACTTACTAATTTATTAAAGGTTGAATTTTGAAGGTAGAGATATAAGGAAAAGCAAATAGAAAAACAGGAAAATGCAACGCGTGGTTGTGTTGTGTCCTATCGTGTGGTCAGCCTTTTATGGAGCAGAGTAGCAGATGTTTTTTTATAGTGAAAGTGAAAGTGAATGAGAACCTGAGATCAGAGCAGTGCACTCTCTTCTTTTTAGGCACCAAACCCAAACCATGTTTCGCGCCAATTCTCTGCGAATAATCTTAAATTGTTTTATACCACTCCATTGATTTGTGTTTAACTCAATTACTTCAAATTCATAAGTACACAAGTGTGCAAAAAGAAGAAATGATAAACAATGAAAATCATATGTTCTTCAGTTTTATGTTAAAAGAATACGTAATTTCCACAAACTAGAGTAAACAAATGTTAATTCGACTGCATCCAATCAATTTAATTGGTGAATCATTAATTGGATCCGATAATCAGTCTTTGTAAATTATTAGATCAATTGTGCAATTAATTGAACTATCCTAAAACAAAAGTTGAATTGGTGCCAACCAGTACCAAGTTAATGAATTGGATTGATTTCATAAATATTAATATAAACTTTCGTAAGTAAATTTTGAATTTGTGACTTGATAATTAATTCAGATATCATCAATCCGTACTATTAATGTTAATATTATTATTATATTTATTATTTACCGTATGATTCAACAGATACCATATTTGCATGGAAGTTATTAACTTGCATTTTCTTAATTTTTCACGTCGTATAAAAAGAGACGTAAATACTGTTCTTTATAAGCTTTAAAATTTTGAATGTATAAGATATTTATTTTTAGTCAGAGAATTTGATTATAGAAAAAATGATAATGTTATTTATTTATTTTATTGATAAGATATCGTTGTTTTATAATTTTTATTGTGAAGATAGTTATATTTTTTTAAGAAATATCTTATTTATCATTTTGTACTATTCATTATGGCGATTTTCCTTTTTTAATAAATATCTTTTATATTTTATTGATAAATTATATTTTATAGGCTTTATTATGGAGATGAAATTATATTATGGAGATAATACTGCTCTTTATATCTTTTTATAATTCTTTATTACTATATTAAAGAATATAAATTATTATATTTGTAATTAAATAATATTATTAGTCTTATTTTTAATTGATTTGATTATGGTTAATTTCTAAAATAAAAATTATTTATTAATATTTTTGCCAATAAAACAAGCTTATAAATATTATATAATAAAATAACTTTTGAGACATGTTAACAAATATTTTCTATTGGTAATATTATTCTTTGTATATATTTTTGTTCTCCTCTTGTCTTTGTTTTTATTTCTATTGTTTTAGACACTCATTAACATATTTTTAATTTTGAGTATACAAGTAAATTTTGAAAAAACAAACTAAATATTAGGAAAAAAAAATTTGGTAACATGTGAAATGACATTTGTAATTTTGAGTCTTAAAAATATTTAATTTATCTTTCGTAAAAATATTCTTTTATTATATATTCTTATATATTTTTCAAAATAATATAATTATAATATTTACTATATATAAAATGAACATTTATATATTTATTAAATTAATTAAATTTTTAATAATTAGCTCTCCTTTTATTTTAATCTAACTCTATTCATGCGTCTAATACTGCAAGATTTTTTTAATTTTACTATTAATTTTTGTTACTATTTAAATTAATAGTAAAATATTACCTAATTAATTATTAATTAACTAACATATCATCTTTTTTGTTAAATTTAAATTATATTTATTATATTTCTTATTACTACAAATTAACTATAAAATAACTACAAAATTTAAAAATTTACTAAAAATTAATTACGATTATTTTTTTAGTTAATTTGTTACTTGTTTCATGTTATCATTAATATTATAATAATTTTACAGTTAATTATTTTTACCATAAATTAATTATGAAATAGTTATAGATTATAAAATTTTATAACTAATTATTTGGTATCAGATTTTAAAATTTATTGTATAATAATTAAGCACATCAAATTAAACTCATGAAAATTTGATTAGAGACTCATTAAATCATTAATTTAGTATTTCAATAAGATCGATGAATTACAACTAAGTCTTTTTGAATGTGTACGAGTTCAATTCTCATATCTTTTGAATGATTACGAGTTTAATTATAAAATCTCGTGAATAAATTATTTTGAGTCTTAAACATATTTAATTTATATTTTGTAAAAATATATTTTTTATTATATATTCTTAAATATCTTTCAAAATAACATAATTATAATATTTACTATACTATATGTAAATGAATATTTATATATTTATTAAATAAATTAAAATTTTAATAAATAGCTCTTTTAGGACTTGAATCCGACTCTATGCCTACATCTAATGATTGAGCACATCAAACTAAACACATAGGAATTTGATTAAAGACTCATTAAATTAACAATTTAGTATTTAAACTAGATCAGTGAATAATTACATTGTCATTGTTATTTGTAATTTTAAAGAAATTGATCGTATCAATTCAAGTTGCTATGAGCAGCAAGAGTCCTTGTCCCTTGCATAAAGTTGCTACGAGTTCAATTCCCATATATTGTGAATTAGTAAGGGTATGTTTGAATTTAGTCTTATACATTTATTGGAGAAAAATGAAGGGAAAATTTTATAAACTTTCTTATAAGCTATAATTATTTTATGTAAAAACTAATTTATAGAAGTTTTTTATATTAGATCCTAAAAAATAAAAAAGTTTATACAAATTAGCTTATACTTATAAGTAAACTTATTCAAATTTTTTTTCCTATAAATATTTATAAAAAATTTAAACAAGCAAACTTTAAATTCGATCGAAAGAGATTTATCTTTTACTTTTTAGTATATTGAAAAGGATTAAACTCATATTATATGGGAGACATTCCTTACAAAAGCATGAAAAAATTGTTTATCAATTACCAAAAAAAAATGTTTTATTTATGACTTGATGGTTTTGCTTTTCAAAACCTAAACTATAATTTTGGATTAAGGATTATTTAAAGATTTTTTTACTGGTTTAAAGGTATATAACCACAAAATGTTTAAGTGATAAAAAAAAATCTAACATGTAATAATTACTTTTTTCATTAATTGAATTGTTTGTATTTTTCTTTCTTTACAAAAAGTTGAAAAGGGATAATTATTATAGAAAAACAAACTTATATTTACATACAATAATAAAATCTTACAACATTTTTTTACATACTGTACTTGCCATGATGACAACACTTTGGTCCAACTTGCTTCATTCCGACCAGAGTCAACCATACTTGACCCCCGCTTAGTGCGATACGCACCGAAACTCTTGAGTAGCATATTCGGGAATTATGTCATATAGTTACAGCCTATATAAATAGGAGAATACACCACTTATGTTAAGTACGTTTAATTCACTTGTGATTACACATACCTTAATTCACATTTATTAGGACGTCGGAGTGTCTTTACAGGTATATTCTACAGTCTGCGACACCTCGCTTATGCCGAGGGTGAATAAAGGATATCAAAGTTTTAGCGCAAAAGGACAACAAAGGAAAATAGAAGATCTTTCCTAACTTAGAAAGTTACCAATAAAAATTTTAGGTGAGAATTCTTAATAGGAACACATACCAACTATTTATCCAAATTTACTAGATAAATAACTAATTGTGTGTTTCATAAATATGTATTTATTATTAACTTGAAATAAAATTATACAGTTCAAAATCGAACACCATTTAATAAATTTAATGTTTGAATCATGTTTCATGGACGGAATATAAGAAAAACAATTGTTTATTACGGAAGAAACAATTCAAACAAAAAAAAAATCTTACACAGCCCTTAAAAAAAGCAGAAAAACCATTTGTGGATTAATAATGAAATAAAGGTTTAATTTATGGCTTGCAATGGTTTTGCTTTTCAAATGCTAGACTATAATTCAGGGTTAAGATTTTTTTTTTACTGGTTTAAAGATATATAACCACAAATTGTTTAAAGGATCGGTTATGACTATATTATTTTATGATAAGAATTTCTCTTGGTTATTTATTTATAAAAGATTTATTTTGATTTTTAACTATTAAATTTGAGTTAATATTATCTTTAAAAAATATCGTTCTCAAATTTGAAACACGATTTTGAACTATTTTTTTACGGACTTAAAACATAAATTTTACTCCATTAAATTTATCTACATTAAGAATATGTAAGAAAAACTTTTTGAATTGTTGATTTATTGTGGGGGATGACTTAGAACCAGTAATTTATTGTGTAATGGATTTTTCCATTTAAATACTCTATTTGAGAATCATGGATATTTATCAAATTTGTTACCATTTAACGAAATGCTATTTGAATCAAATGACAACGACATTGTTGAGAAAAATATGATTTTTCATAGATGAAACAGTTGTTCCTATCTATTTCAATAATGAATCATTGATTTGACTGTATATTCTTAATTGAAATATCTCTTATATCAATAATACACATTCCAATTGACCTAACATAATTTTAATTGTTTTATTCTGAAGTAAATAGATCAGCAAAATCATTTGTCCTATTCAGATATTCAAAATCAATAAGTATTGAATTCTCTTTCTTTTCATATAGGTCCTAAAAAGAAAATGAAGATTGAAATGCTAACAAACATCAAAATTATGAAACTCAAATAACATTAGAAAAAAAAATGTCATAGACATAATGAAAATCGCATTAAAAGTAAGTCCTATTATTATTTGAAATGAAATATAATACAAGAATTTATTGTTTTTCGAGTAATCATGAGATTTACTTTTTATATGTTTTTATCTTGTTTATGTCATTTTTTATTTGATGTTAATTGATTTTTATAATTTTTTTTATGTAAATGAATCGTTTTATGAATTAAATAAATAAAAAATAGTTTAAAATTATATCATAAAATCGAAAATGATTATTTTCTCATACGGACAATATTGACTAGATTTTTATAGTTAAAATACTAAAATAATTAAAAAAACAAAATATTAAAACAAGTTTTTTCTATAGAATAAAAGATAAATTATAATTTAGTCATGTTTAAATTATTTAGAAAAGAAAAATGTTTAGGTGATAAAAGAACAAATTCAAACAAGTAATGATTACTTTTTTCAATAACTGAATTGTTTACATTTTTCTTTTTTTTTTGCAAAAAGTTGAAAATGTTTCATTTTAATTAATTATTAGAGAAAAAATCTTATATTTACATCTAATAATATAATCTTACACCATTTAATAACTTTAATGATTTTTATCATGTTTAAGTGACGAAAAATCTCAAAACAATAAAACTGTATTCCTTACCATTTTTGCCCAATTTATATAATTACCACTATCATATTTATTGAATAAGAAGCTAATACAAATTAAATGATAATCTATCTCTTTCTTTCTCTCGTCAGTATTAATCTTTTTGGTCTGGCAACTTAGTCTCCCTCCCATTAACCAAATAAATAAATAAATGACAATTGAAAAATAGAATTTGCTTTGACAATACGTTAAAATTAAATGTATTAAAAAATATTTTTACTTTATGCATATACATTTATCTATACAAATACATTATTATAAAGATGATTTCCTCGTTACTTTACAAATTATTTTCCAAGATACATGGTTATTTACGTTGCAATGATAACCACTTTTAAACATTTTTGTTATTTTTTTCAATGTAATTACCGTTTTTTCTTTAAAATTTGTGCATTTATAATTGTCACGCCTCCAATAAATGTGTCACTTCATAAAAATAATAGTAAAGTAAAATATTATTTTCATGAATAATGATGTTAACACGTATTGTTTCATTGATTCAAATTAATAGGGCACATTTTTTTATCAAAAAAAAAAAAATCAATGGGCGCAATTAGAATCGTAGAAGACTATATTCTTTACGTGAAACAACTAAAACAATAATTATATAATTGATCATGAAGTAATGAAAGTAAAGGCATAATGTAAAGATATGTTTAATTATAAATAAGATTCTCAAATGGGTAAGTCTAATTAGGCTTAGAATTCACTGAATATTGATGTGATGAATCAACTTCTTTTTCAGGCAAAATCATTCAGTTTAAAATCATTTTATATTAATCCGACTCAAACATAATTTGTGTGATGGAACCTCTTAAATTAACATACAATAATAATAAATTTTTAACTTATTAGATGAATTCAGTAGCATAGAACATATACGTCATCTGACTCAATTAGATATGAAAATCCCTGTGATATTATACTCTTAAATTAACATAATTTAATTAATTCATTAATTCATATCACATGAGAATAAGTTAATAAGGCATAATGAAAAAAAAAAAAAACACCCAATGAATTCTATTCCTGGATACTTAAAGAATGTGGCCAATAAATCAAAAAACACAATTCACAATTCACAATTCATTTCCTAATTTCATGCAAGTTCAACAAGTTAATGCATGATTAACTACTTGATACAAAGTACTAAGCATAGATTAAAAGGTTAATCACAAATAAAAACTTAAATTTGAGAAAATAAATTGATTATATCACTATTTTAAATAGGTTCATCAAACAGTAGCTACACGAGTTTAGAAACCATGGAAAAAAAAATAAGAGAAGAAGAAAAATACTCCTAGAAATTAGAAATGAATCCAAAGAAATCATTTGAGAATCTTGTTTCCTTAAATTCTAGCCCTTTAGTGTCTCTTGAGTCTCCAATTTTTGCTTCATCTTTTATTTATTGTAACCTCGAATTTATTTAAAGCAAAGATAGTGTGTAAAAGGTGATTAATCAAATACAGGAAATTAAGTGTCTAGTTGTTTAATTAAAACATTATTTCTTGTGTTGCTCTTGATTGGTACTTAGGTACAAGAAATTATTGTGTCTAAGCACAAACATGGTTAAAAACACTTGTTTCTCTTTTAATGATTAAGCTTCTCCTTTGATAATTAGTCGCTCAGACATAAGATATGACGTATTTAAAAAAAAAAAAAAACTCTTATCTTATGTTTAAAAATAAGAAATATGAAAAACTACGTCGGTTTACTAGCATAAGTTATATGCTAGCTACATATTAAATATGAAAAATCACGTTAATATTGTGTAACTAAACACATTATTTTTCAAATGACTCGTATATGCATTTAACAAGTTCCAAAATTTATATTTTTATTTCTTTAAATTAAAAGATGAAATTTACCTATCACGTACACAAATAAGAGACGGGTAATGAGATTTTTCTAATTACGGTAACAAAAAGAATCCAAAATGACTCTAGAGTATTAAAAATAATATACGAAACACTAAGTTATTACGTTCTCTTTTTACTGTACATTAAATTCTTACGTTCTAAGATATCACTTAAAATCACCGTAAAAAATCACTTAAAAATTAACATATATTTTGAGAGAATTAAAGTAATTACATAACTTAAAATGATGTATTTTCACACAATTATAATAATAAACTACTAACTATTGCTTTATTAAACTCAATAATATTCTGCATATTTGTTATTACTTTTTAATAACAAATACCAGTGTGATTGGATCTGTCATTTGACTAAGCGTAGCTATCGCTTTGGCGGGAAATAGATTAAATGAAATTGAATGATGACCTTGAAATCCGACGACTATGCATCGATGCCCACGTACGACTGGTCCACGTCAGCCAGTGCTTATATATCGATTCACGAGATTTCTGTGGATACTCAGAATTAGCTGCAATAAATGCACATGTACGTGACCTTTCTTTCTTATTCAATTTTTTTTTGTTTATGAATCAAAGTATTTGAATTTATGTTTTTTTATTATATATTTTATATTTTTTATGGGAGATCATTTTGACTAAATTTAATAAAAATGTAGAATTATTATAAATTAAAAATATTTTTTTTCGAATTTTTAATATAATTAAAATAAAAAAATTAATTCGAGAATACTAATATAGATAGAATAAAAGCGTGTCAAGTTGACCACTAAATTTATGTTTCTTGATTTACGAATTTGTTATTTTCATTTTAAAAATATATCACGAAACTGTCATAAACTTTACGTTTGCCAAAAAATAGAAGTAGATATTTTAAGTTTTCATTTTTAATTTCTTTAGACAAAGAAGAATTTTGAGAAAAAATTATGAAAAAATAGAGTAAAATTAATATAATAAATAGATAACAAGAGAAAATTTTTAATTTTTAAATAAACGAAAGAAAAAGTAAATAAAATAATTACATGATTATTATATTAATTAAAAATAAATTAATTAGTTACATAAAAAATTATTTTTTATTTTCTGGTTTTTAACATAAAATTATTTATTATATTTTATATTTTATCTTATCGGAAATTATTTAATTAAAAAATAAAACAAAATATAAAATGAAACAAGAGAAATATTTCTTGAATATCCAGAAAAAATATATATTTAATTTTTATATTTATTTCTTCCGTCTAATTTCCATTTTCTCTACTTATACTAGAAAAAACAAAGTGTTTATCTTAATTAATTTTTAAATTCTTTTTACTATTGCTATAAGCTTTTTTTAATTAACTTGAAGTTAAATTAGTATCGATGTATAATTTTAGACCTCTCATTTTTATTGTAGATAAGAATATATTGTGATCTTAAACTATGTGTTCTGTTTTATGAAAAAATTGAAAAATTTAATATTCATCATATTAATTAATTAATCGATAAGCTCTCGATAGAAGTGAACAAAAGGTTACGACAATAATAATAGTTTAATAATTAACTAGGATAAAATAAAAATCCACGTTACCTATTTATGCAAAATAAAAAATAGGACGATTGTATTTTTTTAAAATAATTATTTTATTGCAGATTAAGAAAATATTAGTTACTTTCTAATTTTTATCTAATGTTTTATTGAACAAAATAAGAGATATTATCAATAAAGTTTGTAAAATCATTTATTTGAACTTGTCAGTTGTTTTAAAAATTAAAAAAATGATTTTTTTTTTGCATTACAAAATCTTAAATCATTATTATTTGTAAGATAACTGAAGTACATTAATTATAAAATTTATGAAGTAATGTGAAAATACGTTACACCATAATATACAATCATTTTACACTGATAATATTTTTATTTTAGATCATAGATAATTTTTATACTACTCGAGAAACAATTTTGTTAATGACAAATAAGATTATTATAAATAATAAAATATTTTCTTTAAATATTTCATGCAGTTTCATGACTCAAAAATAAAATAACTTCCTGCGTGATATTGAATAACCACTTAAGAATATTTGTAAACTAAAATCAAGTGTGTTTCTCATAAAAAAAAAGTATCAAAATTTGCCTTCGAATGTATTTTATTCTTATTGTAAAAATAAGCATGTATGGGTTCATTATTCTCTTCGCTCGATTTCATGAAAAGAAAATAAGTTTTCTTTTTAAATTAACTAAATAAAATATAGAAACAATAATTTTTAAAAGTTAAATTTTCTTTTGCTTTACGCTTTCATTTTATTTAACTAAACAAAATAAAATATAACATATTTTTTATTTATCTCTATTTTTCTTCCTCCAATGAAATCATACTACTTAAATATAATTTTTATTTCTTAAATTTGAGCTAATTTTTATTTTAATCTCTCAAACTTAAATTTTTGTTAGTCCTTGTATTATAAATTTTTTTTAGTCATTTAATGTAGATATTGTTAGTGATATTTTTAAACAAAGTACAAGTCTTTTAATATCTAAATTTACTTTGACATCAATCAACCGAGTAAACGAGAATCTTTTATTTACCTACTAAACACTTTTAAGAATGTTTATGGAGACTAAAATAAATAATTGTTAAAATGTAAAAACTAAACATTTGGCACGAAATATATAATTAAGACACATGTTAATAGTTTATTAGATGAAAAAAATAAAAAATAAAATGAGAGGAAAACCATCATCACATATCTATTATTATATTATAAATTTAAATAGAGTTTAATAGTTGTAAAATCATAGTATAAAACATATTTATATTATTTTTATTTACAAATTATTATTGATATAATAATTGTTAAATAATTGTTAAAACTACTTTATGGTATGTTATGAATTACTTTACATCAACCACGCATGACTTATTTTCTTGTTTAAATATTCATCCTTCAATTATTTCAATTAACTTGTTTTTCATAATTTTTCTTACAGTCATTTTCACGTACAGTTTACGAGAGTAAAATTAATTTCTTAAGACTTAATTAAATTATTATCATGAGCAAGTTATTAATTTTAATTTTAACGTAAATTACAGTTTATTTTAAATTATAACAATTACTATTATTTTCAATTTATACTAAATTGTGTTAATTATTGTTATTGTGAATATGCTATTATTTTTTATTTTAAAATAAATCTTATTTTACTTATATTCTAACAAGTTTTATTGTCTTTAAAATATTATTAGTATTTTAGTTTATGTATTTCAAGTGATAAATATTTATTTTTACATGATTAAATTTTATAATAAATCAATATTTTAAATATATCAATTTATTATAATTAAAACTCATAGTGAATAAATATGTAATTTATATTTTGAATCTATAGTAATATGATATAATATTATTCTTTAATTATTGACAATATAATTTCTCTAAAATAATTATTAAAATTTAATCTAGAAATATATTTTTTTTATAAAAAAATAATGAGATATTTGTGACCTTCTATTAAAATGCTTTAATTAAAATTTTAAAGAATAAAGTATATATTTTATTTTTAAATTCTAATTCTTTTAATTTATTTTATTTACGTAACCACTATTTAACAATTTACTTTTGACATTAACCGTGTAATAATCTTCTCTTTAACTACGAAATACTTTTAAGAGTTTTTATGTCAAAAGAGACTAAAAAGAATAATTGTTAAAATGTAAAATCTAAACATTTGGTAAGAAATACAGCATCAAGACTAAAGTGAGTTAATTTTGAGATAGTTTATTTCAAACTAAAGTGATTTCAAATAAAATTAAACAAACATTTAATATTCAATTAATTACTCGTAAGAAAACATGTGTTTTTTTTAATGAATAAAAAGGTTTATTTCAACACATTATACGTACAATTATTTATGATATATCACATTTTCATTTAGGCTTTTCACCACTGGAACATTTGTCAGAAAAAGAACTTTCTTATTTCAAGTTTGAGAATAGCGGTTTAAAGTGAAGGGTTTTGCTCTCGAATGTGAAATAAATAATTAATAAATAGAAACTTTCTATTGAAAATTATATTGGAATGTATTGAAACTATGTATAACACAAAAATGCACTAATAAGCTTTTTTTAATAAAAACCTTTTATCTTCTATTCCTTCCCTAGTTAGCATTTCCCTAAAGTCAATTTACATTGTAAATAATATAAAACAAACATGCTAAGAAAAGTAATTAACATATGAATGAAGTGTTAGAAGGTTTTTAAGTTCAGGCTTTCAAGATCTATTAATCAGTGGATTAGTCCTTATTTTAATGTGTCGGGAGAAGCCTGTAGGATAAAAATCAGTAGATTTAATTTTATAAAAATAGATTAAATAGATAATTTGATTTATTTTTTGGAAAAGCAAGATTTTCTCCTAACTTAGTACTGTTATTGTTCAATTAAGGTCAAGATTTCTCCCTAGCTCTCAACGCTATGATTGCATACCCTTTTCTTTGAGGAACTCAATTATAGAGAGAATATCTTATTTATAATATACACAAATGACAAATATGTATGTTTTCACAAATTAATGAAACTGCATTCTTGAGAGGAGAAAAAACTCAAGATATATGTAATTTATTATAATTGTTATAATGTTCCAAATTGTGTATAAATGCCTTTGTTTGTAAGGAGGATAGAAATAATCAGTTGTTTCTTTTGAGAATTTTTTTTATATACATATAGTTGTAATGAATATTTCCATCAGTTTCTCAAAAGAATTTATTCGCGTTCATATACGAGTGTGCTTCCTAACAATATAACAGTATAAGTAATTTCTGCTATCATTTATATCTTGGAAAACAATGAATTTTAATTAAGGAACCAAACATTTCACCCATACGCTAAAAAAGGTATTGTTTTGAAAATCAAATTCGATCGTTCGGTTGAATTGCTCTACCTGAAAATCGGTCTAGTTTATTTTTAAAATGGTGAGAAGTAATTAAAAACTAATCAGATCAATAAAAATTAATGCAGAAGATCAATTTGAACAAATAATTTCAAAAAATATTTTTTTTATTTTTTATTTTTAAATTATAATATTATATTTATTTAATATTATTTTATACTATTTAATTATTATTACTACTACTTTATTAATACAAATCGATCACAATTTAATCATGAATTATTAAACATTGAAGAAGTGTTTAGATAGATTAAACCACCGATTCATTTTTAAAGGCTTTGGGAAAAAATTGTAAAACTAAAACAGAAAATGCACCATAGCAGGTTATTCCAATCACTGAGTTGCGGCTTATTGGTGCATTAACTTGACATGTTCACGAATCACGAGCTGAGCATGCGTAATGTATAGCTTGGGACCTTTATGTTATGAATAAGCAAATGAGATCAACTTATCATTGAGCTTTGTCAACCATTTGCATGTCAGTGAAGTAAGAAACAGGAGGATAAGGATAATTTCTGAGTTATTTACCATGTTACTTGCCAGTGACAGCAGAAAGCAATAAAGCAATGCTAGTACTGTAATAAGCAGAAATAATGCATAGTTATGGGTCAAATGTCACAATGATTCTGTCTGATCTTTAGCTTACGAGCACAGTTGTCTAATTAAAGCAACAATTAAATATCACAACGGATGGGCCACTTTGTATTTAAGTTTGTTAAAAATCATTCCAATTAATTTTAAGTTAACATAATAAATGTTTTGGTGATTCTTTTATTTTTAATTGAGAAATGTTTATTTTCTTCTAAAATCTAGTTTGAATTATCTTTTCATTGTGTAATGAGAAAGTTAATAGAATCAAGTATCGGGTATACGATAATGATTTCTACTCAGGTGGATAATTATTTAGAGATTAGTTAAACGATATAATATTGTTCTTTTTAATTATTTATAGTCAGTCAAATCGACTGTAAAAGAAGTAAAAGACTAAGGTAGAAATTTTAAATTTTTTGTGTTATTCTATAATTAAAATGAGTTTTAACTATTCTAAAATTCGCACACAACAAAAATTAATACTGGTTGTTAATTAAAAACATAAGAATTTGATTTAAATTAAAAAAATTAAGGATATTAAAAAATTACATTTAAATTTTGTGATTAACAAATCTTATATATAGACTGTATTTCTCATTTATGTCGGAACAAGGAAAAGAAATAAAATAAAATTATTGAGTGACCAAAAGAATTTTATTTTATGTTAATAATTTGTTGAATAATTATTAGGTAATTCAATAATTTATTAATTTTACGGCCTGAACAAACATTGCAAGCAATCACGACTATACTATTTTTCCTTTAATTTCTTACATGATTACAAATATGCATGAAGAAATCTATGCGAAAGGATGTTGGAAATTTAAAAAAAAAATAGAGTATATTTACTGGTTGAGATAGCAAAAATTAATTGATAAATTAGCTAAAAATTGATAGGATGGATATTAATAACTAGAAAATAAAAATTTATAAGTTAACAAATTAAATTAAGGGTTGATTTGGAAAAATATTTAAATTAATATATTTATTTAATAAGTTCTTATTATATAAGAGCATATGTAATAGGTGTGTAAAATTTAATAAGTTTTTTACATTTTAGTATATATTTTGATAATTATTTATTTAGTTTTAAAATATTTAGGTGTGTTTCTATATAAATACTTATAAGATATTATTTTATTTTTAAAAAATAAAAAATATAATTAAAAATTTTAAAATTAACTAAATAATTATAATATTAAAATTATAAGTATCACAACAATATTAAAAATCAAAACTTATTATCACAATCTACCTATTTTTAGCTTTTAAAAAACAAATATTTAAGTATCATAACTTTTAATAAAAAAAAGTTTGACACGTACACACAAAAGATCACTCACTTCTATCAATAATTTTAAAAATTTAAATATTTAATAATCAAATAACACAACTAAAATATATTTTAAGATGTTAAAATTAAAAATACACACATATATTTTAAATTCATGATATAAACTGAAAACATTTACTATATAAATAAATATAAATATAAAAAATAATAAATTATTATACAAATCCAAACACTATACACTATTGCAAAAGAAAATATATATAAAAATTAATAATGTAAAGAGATTACTGGTAACATATAAAATTATAAATCTATTTAATTAAAATATATTTTATAGTGAAAAGAATAAAATATGTAAAGAAAAGAGAAATTTACTAAAAACAAATTATTATAATTTTGTCTTGTATAGAAGTTAATATTTATATTAATTTAAATAAAAAAATAAAATATTTAATTTACAAAAAAAAAAGAAATAGAAAATACACACATTTTGTATATTTGGTCCTACCAAGTTTTAAATGTGAATCAATTTTACAATATTCATATAAGCTATCTTTATAAACTATATTGAGAATTTAAAGTTAAAATTAACTTATGGATAAGTCATAAAATAATTTTAGAAGTTTTTTGAAATGTATTTATAAGTACTTGTAATATAATACAAGTTTAAATAAATTGTATATAAGTTTTTTTTTGAACGAAATCTCAAAATATTTGATAAAATTAATTGATGAGTTAGTTGGTAAAATGTTGTGAACACTTGATTTTATCTTCCATTTTATACAAATAATGTCCAAATGAAAAGTAAAAAAAAAAAAAGATAAAAATAAAAAATATAAATAAAAAAAAAAACCAAACTTTTTGGACTCAAATCCAAGAAGCCAAAAAGGGGAAAGAAAATGAAACAAAAAAAAGCATAAGGATGTTGGACTTACATAAACAAAAATCTTATAAAACTCTTTAGACATGTGTCCAACATCTAAAAGAGTCACAACAGTAGTCCAACAATGTCTAAAAGAGTCTCTTATGTTATATTTCTCCTTTGGACTAATGTTCAAAGGAGGTTGGTCTTCTCAGCTTTTCGTTCTCTTTTGTTGTTTTCCTTGGACGTGTGTCTAGAAATGTGACACATTTCTACCTTGAATACTTAAATTAAAATAATCAAGTAAATAAAAAAGAAGACAAGGTAATAGATAAAATCAAGAAAACTCAATTCGTATTAAGCATAAAAGGTTCACATGGTCATTATCATGTTCAAACATTAAATACACATAAAAAAAAATTACCACATAAATTATTAATGTTGATCTAAACACGTCATTCATGTGTTTGACGTATATTTCAAATATATAAATCACTTTCATTTCTGAATACATTTAGTGAGTTATTGATATGCTCATCATTTTCAAATATTTAAGATGCAAAAGTACGTATGAAAAGACATAGGACCAATGTTATAAACCTTAAGCCCCGATGTCACACAAATCAGAGCAAGATCCCGCCTCTTCAAAACTCACCATCACAAGTGACCTCAATATTACCTAAAAGAAAACCACAATAGAGAGTACGGTGAGAAATAACATTCAATCATATACAAATGCAGATAGTATCCCGAATCCCACCCATTACCGTACCCAATTACTAACAGTTAACAATTTCTCATATATCAATCATACATTCCATCGCATTCAAAATCAATCACATTCCATTCATGTTTACAAAATGCACATGCTCGCACAATGCATATGCTCATCACCACACCTAAAAGTCTTGATTCGTAACTCCACACCATGGGCGAACCTCCTCAATCCTCTTAGTTATCACTAATGATGGTCACACTGTTAAACACCCCATATGGCCGGTGTGTCGCAAAGTTAAACATCACCTATGGCTCGTGCGAAGACATTCTACACAACTGTTAAACACCACCTATAACCGGTGTGTAGCATGGTTAAACACTACCTATGACCCATGCATATGAATGTCCCCCATCATTAGTCCACCCTGTTAAACACCACTTTTGGCCAGGGTCCCCTGTTAAACACCACATATGGGCAGGGTATTATAGCCACATCTGGCTTCTCATGCATCTCATATCCATGCTCAATGCATTCTCATCCAGATTATCGTTCTCATGATTCATACATCATTCACACAGTCCATAATCATACCAAAATCATATCAATTTAGCCATCATTACCATAAATCATTTATAAGAACGCTGAGAAACACACATAAAACACCATTGAATTCCACCTAATTTCACCATTACACACAGGAGTCCCAAATTGAACCTCAACCATGAATAACCATGAACAACCACGAGAATCAAGTAATTAACACAATTAACTATACAATTTCAAACGAAAATCACATTAAGGCAAAACGTTAATAAAAGAATTTAATCCCCTTCAAATGCCAAAAGAAATCATACAATAACAATTATTAATAAGGGTCCTAGGGCAGACCCTACTGCTCTTTCTTATGTAAATAAAACCCAAATAGTGAGATAGAACTAACATCTCTGCATACTTGGAAGCATAATGAAGAAAACATGTTCATCAAAGTCATTCTTCTTGTTCCTTTGGGATTCCCTCTAGAGGTTTTCCTCCACACTAAAGGTAACCGATTACATTATCAATTAAGTTAACCAAAACCACGGTACACATTGACGAATCTTTACCGATTAAAACATTTTTAGAACATAATAGCCAAACAAATTTGAAAATTTAGATCCTAGAGGGACTTAAGGATTGTCCTCACTACCCGTACACCCCCGCATTCACATATAACCGAACCCATCTTCCCCGTACCTTAAATGCCAAGAACAGGGAGGATCTGATGCAGCTTTAGGACGATTTGAACACCCTAGCTCATCCTCCTTGCAGATCTTCGTTCTCTCTCCTCTAGGGTTGGCCGTCTGATGCGCAAAACACAAATTAGGGTAAACTGATTAACTCGTATCTAATATTCTAGCTGGGTCGGGCCAGCCCCGACCCGCCCGTCAGCATCCCCACGTTAATTCGATTAATTAAATTAATAAATGAAAATAATTCAGATTAATGTCTCATTAGTTTATAAAACCATCAGCTCCTTTATTAAAATAAAATTAAATATAAATATTTAAATATTAAATAAATTTTTTGCCATCATTAAGAATAATAACAATAATAATAACATTTCAGTTTCAACATGCAATTATTTAATAAAATAATTTCATGCAGTAATTAATAATTAAAATAAAATTGATAATAATAATAATAATGTAATTTATTTTCTAAAAAAATAATTAAATAAATTTTAGGATGTTACAAGAAGGGTTTATTCTGTTATGCTTTCTTTTGTTATCTCTCATTTAAACGAGCATCCAAAGGAGTGTGTCTTTTCTATGTTATCCTTCGTTTGGACCAACGTCCAAAGAATTTGTCGTTTTCTATTTTCCCTTCTTTCTATGAGCATCCAAAGGGGTTTAGCTTTCTATGTTATCCTTCCTTTAGATGAGCGTCCAAAGGATTTGTTGTTCTCTAGTACCTCTCATTAGGATGAGCATTCAAAGAGGTTTGACTTTCTCTGTTATCCTTCCTTTGGATGAGTGTCCAAATAATTTTTTGTTCTTTGTTGGCTTGCCTTTGGACTGGTGTCCAAAGGCCTTGTCGTTTTCTGCCAATTTGCATCCAAAAGAATTCGTCTACTTTGCTATGTAACCTAGCCTCTTTGGATGAACGTCCAAAGAGATTCACTCTTTCTACAAATAGTAGAAAAGTTATTCTTAAAATCTGGTCTACTCTTTTGCTAGTAGCTTCAACTTTATAGATAGGTGCTTGTGCCTAAAACTGGTTGACAAAGGTAGTCAACTTTCGAGGAAACAACTCTCAATCAGCTTTTGTTAACAAAAGAGGTCCCGAATCAACTTTCCATTAAATACCTTGCTGAGCTATTAACACTTTCCTTCTTACATTGCAGCTCCAATTCAAATTTGTTATGAATAAATCTTGCCTAAAATCTAGCTTAATTAATATTGTAATTCATCCGAGAGTCTATAAATAGAGCGAGCCAAGATCACCGGGGACCTTCAGAGACCTTGAAGGGCTAATGCTAGATGGAAGAAGAAGCTAAGATAAGGAAAGAAAGATTCGAAAAGGCAATGAGTGAGCAAACAAACGCATGAAGTTTGGAAGCAAATAAAAGGAATCAGAAGCATTGTAGTAGCAACGAAAGCACCTGCATAATTAGCTAATTGTACTCACCTTAATGTAATATCATATTCGTGCATGAAGTCCCTTTATGTATACATTTTAAAGGTCCCTAAGTTTTGCAAGTACTTGTGTTAGCTTTTGTTTCATTGCACCTCGGATCTTTGGACGACTCATTGGATGCATATGTCTTTGGACACATCCATAACCTTTGAACAGGAGCCTTTAGATGACTTATCTCTTTTTTCCCTTTTTGCAGTATCTCTTATCCACCTCACTGTATGTCCATTAGACTAACTCATTTTCATTTCGACTATCTATTGTTCGTTACATGCAGCTTTTTTGTCCTTCTATTTTTTGTTTTTCATTACCTACCGTTATCTGTTTTTCCTGCACATCCAATCCTCTGGACACATGAGCCAACAAGTGACTTATTATTCATTTTCTATTTTTCATTGTGTATTGTTCTCCTTGCATGTTTTGCCTTTGGACGAAGGAGCCAATGAGTGGCTCCTGTCCCTTTCTATTATTAGTTTACTATTTATGTTTTTGTATTTTTCAGCCTTGTGTTTGGATGCATTGGCTCCTTTGGACGTAAGAGCCAACGAGTGACTCTTCTCCCTTTCTGTTATTTGTTTCTTGTTCATTTCCTACACTTTCATTTATTTGGATGTCCCTGGGTAGTCCAATGCATTTTTGTTTGTTTTCTGCATTTCCTAACCTTGTTTTGGACGCCCCTGAACAGTCAACTGCATTTTATCTTGTTCTCTGTATTTTCTTTGACGCCCCATCAGCAATTCACTGCATTTCGTCTCATTCTTTGAATGCCTTTGGGTAGTCAACTGTATTTTGTCTTGTTCTCTACATTCCTTTGGACATCCTTAGACAATCCACTCCATTTTGTTACTTTCTACATTTTTCAGGCTTGTGTTTGGACGCACAGGCTCCTTTAGACATCCCCTAGGCAGTTCGCTACATTTCATTTTTTTTCAATTAGTTTATCACTCTTGCATTAAAAGAAGCCAACGAGTGACTCTTGTTTTGTTTTCTACATTTGTTTCATCTTTTCCTTTAGACGTAAGAGCCAACAAGTGACTTTTGCTCATTTCTCTTTCATTCGCTGCATCTATTTTATCTTAGCCTCTAAACGCTAGAGCCAACGAGTAGCTCCTACTTCTTTCTCTATTGTTCACTATTATTATTGTTTCCTCCAAGTCTTGAGACGCATGAGCTAACTAGTTGCTCCTGCTCTTTCCTCTGATGACTGTTATTACTATTTCCTCCAAGTCTTTGGATGCAGGAGCCAATGAGTGGCTCCTGCTCCTTTCTTTGTTATTCATTATTATTACTGTTTTCTCTAAGTGTTTGGATGCAAAAGCCAACCTGCTCCTTTCTTTGTTGTTCACTATCATTACCGATTCCTCCAAGTCTTTAGATGTAGGAGCCAATGAGTGACTCCTACTCCTTTCTCTATTGTTCATTGCTATTATTGTTTCCTCCAAATCTTTGGACGTAGGAGCCAACGAGTGGCTCCTGCTCCTTTCTCTGTCATCCACTGTATATTTTTTGTTTTCCTTTGGACGCAGGAACCAACGATTGGTTTTTGCTCCTTCCTCTATCATCTACTATATTCTTTTCATTTTCCTTTGAACGCAAGGATAACTAAGTGGTTCTTGCTTCTTTCTCAGTTAGTGTATCTTATCTTTTTTGTTTTTCTTTGGATGTAAGAGCCAACAAGTAGCTCATTCTCCTTTAGTTGTCATCCTCTGTATACTTTTGTTTTTCTTTGGACACATAAGACAATGAGTGCCACCTGCTCCCTTCTCTATTAAAGTATCCCATCTTTTTCATTTTCCTTTGGATATAGGAGCCAACGAGTGGCTCCTCACGCTTCTCTGTTATTTGCATTTTCTTTGGACGCAGGAGCTAAAGAGTGGCTCCATGCCTTTTTCTTTTATTTACATCTCTTTGGATGCAAGACCCCACAAGTGGCTCCACGTCCTTCTTGGTTATTTGCGTTCCTTTGTCTTCAGGAGCTAACGAGTGATTCCTTGCCATTCTCTGTTATCTGCTTTTCTTTGGATGCAGGAGCCAACGAGTGGCTCTTCGTCCTTCTCTATTACATGCATTTTTTTGGATGTAGGAGTCAACGAGTAATTCCTCGTCCTTCCATTATTGCTTCCCATTGTTGTCATGAGCAAACCCTTTGGATGTAGAGCCTTTGACAACCCTTATGTTTTTCTATTTGCTGTTATTTGTCATACTTGCTCGTCCTTCCTTTGGGCGCACTCCATCATTCATCTTTTAACTACATTTATCATAGTCATCTAAGATGCACTTCTTGTTTGACTACCTTTCAGAACTACGTAAATTTTGAATTATTCATATAAGGAAATACGTATGAGCAAAATGTTACTCTTATCAATTTCAGAAAACCAAAACAATACATCTTCCCTTTCTTAGCAATAAAATCAATTATGTTTTTGTTGAAGGGTAAAAACAACAATTTCGAAGTTGTACTAATTTTACACAATTAATTAGAGGTAACGGTCATAAAACGAATGTTGTAGGGTGTTAATATTTTCCTTGCACGTAATCAACTCTTGGACTCATATTTTGGTTTATAAGACCACCTTTATCTTGGGCTCATATTTTGGTTTATAAGGCCACCTTTATCTTTTCAAAGGTTTTTCTAATATTTTTCCTCAAAAACATTGCTAGCGAATCCTCTGCATTAATTTTCTTTTGTTTTAATTTTTTTTCGTTTTCATCGTACCGATCGCGATCTTGGTTGTAGCAAATGTAAAATAACATAAAAATTATATCTAGTTATTTCACTTTCTACATTTAAATTTATTTACAATAAGTTATCATCTTAAATTGTCACAATAATTTAAAATTTTATATTATAAACAAATAGTAAATCACATTCTCTTTATCCCATATATGGATGCACTAAGGGGTACTATTTTTATGTTAAAATATACAATTTTGTCAATTTAAATTGTAACATCGGTAAAATAAATTACATTTTATTTATTAAAAATGTAGATTTACACAATCATTCTTACCTACATTATAATATAAAATAAATTATATTATCCTCTCTTGAGAGACACAAATATTATTTCATCTTATAATAAAATATATAGTTTAGTTTATTTGACTTAATATTACTAAATAATATTAATTACAAGATTTTAAAATACATTAAAAAATATATGCTAAATTATTGTTCACTTGCTCGATAAATATTTTTTAAAATATATAATTAAATATAAAATATTTTAGTGAAGTAATAATTAAAAATAAAATTACGAGACAAATTTATATATATATATATATATATATATATATATATATATATTACCACAAAAAAATATACATTTAATTTATCTATTTTAAACGTGTTTTATAAACTAATTTTTTAATAATTATATATTATAAAATAATAATTTTAATATAAATAAATTCATGTTAAAATTTATATGTTTAATATACATATATTAGCATTACATTTATTTTAATAAATATACTATATATAATAAATATAATATTTAATAATATTGTTAAAATTAATTATATATTATATTTAATAAATATAATAAATAATACTATATAAGAAAATTATCAGTTTATTTAAATATTTATCAAAGTAATATATTACTAACATCAATTAAATATTATATCAATACTTGTGTTTAATTTAATTTTACACATATATATATATATTATTTGTAATTTAATTATTTAAAAATATGTTTGTAAAAATAATAATTAAAATAATTAATTTGTATATATCTTTAAATTTAACAGAATAATAATAATAATAATAATAATAATAATAATAATAATAATAATAATAATAATAATAATAATAATAATAATAATAATAATAATAATAATAATAATAATAATAATAATAATAATAATAATAATAATAATAATAATAATAATAATAATAATAATAATAATAATAATAATAATAATAATAATAATAATAATAATAATAATAATAATAATAATAATAATAATAATAATAAATTTTTTTTTCAAAATCAATTTTTTTCATTGTAAAATTAATTTTAAAAGCTATAAAACTAATGTCAAACACAATTACGATAGTTGGATCGCTTCATTTTAACCATCCAACCGTACTATTAGTGTTTTTTTTTATAAATAATATTAGCCTGTTTGATATTGTAAAAAGTATTAGAGTAAATAAATAGATAGATATTATACTCATGTGATCAAATTAGAATAATATAGAATCTTATAGGTTGTTTTGTTTATCCTGATTTTATTTTATGATATTTTGTATTTTTTTTTACCTTTGTTTTAATTTTAAAATATATCAAATATAAAACAGAATTCATATATTTTATTCTTCTAATCAAACACTACATAGATATAATAGCTGTCTTCACGTAGAATTTGATAGGGACCATAATATAGAGTAGTCTCTTTGGCCCACTAAATTAATGAATCGTGCCTTTCAAGAGAAGGAAGAGTTTCAATGTGAATCTATTCGTGTATGGAAGCTAATGTTAATGAAAAAAGTATGTAATAATATTGTTATATAAATTATGGGAGTATTAAGAGAAACCTTGTTTAAATTTAAAGGGTATGTGAGTGCAATTTGTTTCTAATTTTATATTGAATTAGTGTTGTTATGAAAAACAAGGGAAAAGGTAGTCAAATTTTATAAAGACATTAAATATGTGAAATTTTATTCTCAATCATAAGCCTTTTTAAACGATGAAATTGGGAATTTATTGATATTGCAATGTTTGTGGGTTTTGCATGTCACGATTAAGATGATAAAGTTACATTACAAACACTTGCTGGAAGAATTCAAACTCAACCTATAATTATTCATACTCATATTTACTTGCGGATAAAATTAATAGTTTTCTTTTTACTTATTAACGAGATAGGGGGAGTCTATATATTCTTATATATATATGTACCTATGATATATTTAAATTACATAATAGTCTTTATTTATTAATTTATATTTAAACAGAATTCTCTTGATCTATCTATTGGTTATATCACTTCATATAAGATATCCTAAAAAAATTCCTAGAGATTTTTTTCACTTTGTGTAGATGTTGATGAATATTTGTCAAACTCATTAGATATTCAAATTATTAATACTCTTGTCGGTAAGGTGAATTTTCATTCATGCGTTACACTTGATGAGTAGGGATTCGTATCAGATCTTTTAAGTAAAAAAATTAGTCACCAACAATTTCAGTAAATACTTGAAAACAATGTAATAATAGTTTTGAGAAATTAATTAATTTGAGTAAAAACTAGTAAATTACTATGGAAAAATTGTACTTATTCCATAATATTTTTTTTAAACGATACTTACATTTTTTTTCTAGTATTTAAATAGATACTTACTTTTTTCTATATATTAATAAAGAAATAGTATGTATTTGTTAAATAAAATAAAAACGGAAAGTGTTACTTTGTTAAAAATACAAAAGAAGTATGTTTATTTAAAAACTAAAAGGGTGAATGTTTATTAAAAATACAAGAGAAGTATGTACATTTAAAATTTAGAGGGGTGTGTCACTTAACAAGACCTCAAGAGAGGTAAGTACTATTTTTTCAATTACTAACGTTGTTTGATTCTTTTTCTCGTATTTAGTATTTTGTTTATTTTACAATATTAACAATGTATTATAAATTCATTTATTTTAGCAGTATAACATAATAATTTTAGAAGATTTTGGATGAACATCAATTCTTGAATAAAAAGATATAACCACGTTAAGAGAAAGAAAAAAACTCAATAGAAAAATATAAAATAAATTATGGTAATTCTTTTATTTATTATTTTATTAGTTTGGAGAATAACAAGACAAAATACTAGCTGAGATCAAAGCCTTACAACACCAGTAGCATCAGTCAAATGTTCCGATGTTGCTGATTAGAGTAAAACGTAAATGATATTTCTACGCACCATTTAAAATCAATGTATATAAAGCAATTTTTTAATATGATTCACACACTATCTTCCTATACCCAACATTCCAAGCCAGTTTGAGACTCTCATATGTATGATTAGCAATGGCTAATTTATTAAAAAAAACAAAGGTCTCCAACATTAAACTACAAGATAACGATCCACAATAAGCCACGATAATTTGAAGAAACCATGTTTATAGTCTTTCTCTACTAAAAAGTAGACGAGATAATGATGACTAGGCATATGTATGATGTGTGTCACCTTTTAGTGCCTAATTTGGGCGAAGCTTGCTTTCGATGATTTTAAACCCCAATTTCTATCCAAAAGGTGAACAAGTAAGAAACCATTCCATGAGGCGCACCATTGCTCAAACTCATCCCTTTACACGTAAATAGTAGGACTAAACTCTATACTAATAGCTTGTGAATCGTTGCCTGAGTCCTTATTCCAGTGTTTCTCTGGGATATCTTCATCATTAATCTCATATAGAATAACATCGTCAATGGATAACTGATTGTATGAAGAAGTTTGCCCTTGTAAGAAGGATTAACACTGCTCTCTCCCTCTATTGCTTTGACTAATTTTAAAATAACTTTAGCTTTATCTTCTTGGTATTCCTCTCCAGGAAATATGCTTCTTGGGAGGTTCTTTCCTGTGTTGTCATTTTTTAGGCAACTAAAAATTACGAAAAGATAAAAATTATATTTAATTTTTATAATGGGTCAAATTTTAATTTTATCCTCATGTCAGTTACGAAATTATTTATCAAAAATTTATAATTAAGTATTTCTAATAAACATATTACATAATGATATGTAATTGGATGATAATATAAAGTTATTTGAATAAAATAAAAATTTATTTTGATTATATTTCTTGAGTTATCTTTATTTTAAAATTAAATAATAAAATTACTCTTAAATGCTTTATAATAATACTTATATTCATATGTAATTAATGACAGTGAATTATATGTAATATCATACCAAAATTTATCATCTAGTAGTGTAAATAAAAAAAATTTTATTAAAGAAATATAAAAGGAAATTAAGAGCTTGTACAGGTGGAGGCCTAGGCAAGTGCCTAATTGGCTAGTGGTTTGCAGACTTGTTAAGAAGTGGAACCCTAGTAGAGCTAACCAATAAAAATATAAAAATCAGCAGTCCATGTCACTATTTCATGAAATGCAAGCTCGCTTCTTTTTTTAATTTTTTTTTTAAGTCTCTACCGTTCAAAATTTGGAATCATAGGCTAGTTTCTCTAAGGTCGATGCAAACAAATATACCTTTTAAGAAATCACGCTGATATAAACAAATGTAACTACTAATTACTAATTAGATTTGTAATTTGAAATGAAACTTAACTTGAATGCTAGTTTTAGCTATTTATTTGAATACATACATCTTGTTGATGTGTGGAATTAAATGTACAAGTACTTACTTCTTTGCTACGTACAGTAAAAACCACTATCATGAATCGTTATAATAATTTAACAAACTAATAAAGCACTAAATTTGAGATTTATCCGTATGCACTTATAATGGTGGAGAAAAAAATAGGGTCTTTCCTCCTTATTGTTGACCAATAAATAAATAAATATAAAGGTGAAAATAAATATGCCATTTTTATGACATATATAACTTAGTTCACATTAGATTCAAATCAGGTTATATTTATTTATAAAATAAATTGAATTATTTTTTTCACTTTGTTATTAGGATAAAATATGTACAATTTTATTGATAATTATTCTTTATTAAAAAATTTGACTGATCATTTTTTTAGTAAAATATTTTATTCTAATTATTTTTTATTTACAAGACTCAAATTCAATATTTTATTTAAATATAGTTTCACTCTGATCAATTAGTAAATTATAGTTTATTTTTAAAGTTAATTAAATGACCATAGTTTAAGTCATTTTATTTTTTAAGTCTAATACTAATTTATTAAATAAATAAAAACAATAATATGTAGGTTTATAGTAATAATATAGATATTATTGTATTAAATTTACAATATAATCTTTTAAAGTTGTGTATTTATTGATTTGTTTGAAATTTAAAATAGGTTAACATAGATATAATTTATTTTATTAACTTAGATACACTACAAAAATTTTTTTAATTTTGCTACTAATTTTAACTACCATTTAAATTAATAGTTAAATTTTAGCTAATTAACTAAAATATTATTTTTCCTAACTAAATTTAAGTTATACTTATTTATACTTTCTATTACTACAAATTAGTTAGAAAATAACTACAAATTTTAAAAATTTACTACTTATTTCATGCTACTACAAATATTATAATAATATTATAGTTAATTATTTTTATTAAAAATTAATTATAAAATAATTATTGATTTTAAAATTTTGTAGCTAATTATTTTGTAATAAATTTTAAATTCGTTAACCTTTGAAAGACTTTATCATTAACTAATTTTTTAAGTAAATATTACTTAAGAATAATCTCCTATTTAGTAAATAAGTCAAATTTTAAAATAAATTAACCTCGTGACTTATTTTCGACGTTTTGCACATATAGTGATTATCAAGTATCAATAGTACTAACACACATCCCATGCATTTTCCAAGCAAACAAAAGAAGATCCATCTTCATTTAATTTGAAAATTGTACATTTTAGGTGCAACCTAAAGTTTTCGTCGAAGTTGGATTTAAAAATTGTCCATGAACATTACACAAACGACCCCACCGTCTTTGAAATTTACATAAAACCTTCATCCCCAGGTCAGCACCAACGGCAGATCTAGTCAGTAGGAAAAAAAATAGAAACAATTTAAAACAAGGGTCAGAACCTAAGCTTGAGAATTTAAATTTTGAAGTGGCTCTTGGTCCAAAAATTTACCAAAAGCAAGTAGGGACAAAAAAAAAGGAGTTGAGTGGAATTAGGTGAGTGAATAGGAAGTCCATGAGGTCCAAAATTTTGAAAATTGATTTGAAAACATAAGAAACCTTGTGAAGTGGAAACAGTAGCAGTAAAAAGAGAAAATAGTATAGAAAAGAAAGATTGTGTAAGCGTTTGCTGTGCCGCTTAATTAATTTTAAAGATTGAAGTTTAGTAGACAAATGGCAGGTTGGTTGCATGCAAGGACAAATGTCCCCAACCACTGGGCCAGTGTTCCAGTTGTTTACAAATTCCTCATTTCTCTCTCTCTTCCTCTTTGGTTTCTAATACCTATGTTTTGATTTTGAACTGTCTCAAAGGGACCCTGAAACCTTAATAAAAGCAACTTGTCTTCTTACATTCTATTATCCTCCAACTCACTTCTACTACCCTCTCTCCCTCTTCTTTTACCTTCTCTCTCTTCCTTTTTCCCTTGGTTGGGTCCCTTCGCCTGCACACCCAGCTGGGTCATTATTAATTAAATCTTCCTCAACCAGCAACTTCAACTTCCTCTTCCCATTCAATACCCTCGTAACGGCTTCATATCCATACCCCTTTCGCTTTTCTCTCTAACCCGTTTTCCTAAGCCATGGACGACGCCGAGTTCGACAAGGAGAACGATGCCGCGTTCGGATTTCCCTCCGAGTTTCCCTACGAGTTCGACTCGGTAGGGACCGAACCCGTCGAGTCCGCTTCCACCGGAACTGAGAGCAGCGACGAGGAGGATTTCTTTGCTGGCTTGTCTCGCCGTCTGAGTCATACCTCGCTCAACGAAACTCGGAAGGAGCAACTCACTCTTCCCATCTGCAATAGCGATAAAACTGAGGTATTAATAATTAATAATAATAATAATAATGATAATGATAATGATAAACGCTTTCTTGTGAGATTTAAACACTGTTTTTGTTTTCGGTGAAGCTAACGTTGTTTTGATTTTTGCAGAGTCAGAAGGCGGCTCGTGGTTTGGCCCGGTCGCCTCAGTCTATACTGAGTGGAATGGGAAGCTGGTCGGGTCGGAGCGGCGGGTCCGGAGATGGGAGCCCGAACGGGTCTTCTCGTGTTCCGTCGCCGACGACGACACCGTTTATGGGTACGAACGACGCGTGGGACGTGTTGTACGCGGCCGCAGGGCAAGTTGCGAGGTTGAAGATGAACGACGAGGCTTCCTCGAAGTTCGATTTTCAGAACAGGGGACTGTTGGGTGGTCTTCCTCCACCTCTCGTGGCGGAGAATGCGTTTTTCGCTAACCAGGGTGTTTCTCAGGTTGGTTATTTAAGACTGTTGAGGGTGTTTGTGAAAATGCGTAACTGAACTTGCATGTTAAAATAGGTTGTGTTTTTATGTAGGTTCGGTACCAACAAGTGAGACCGGAGCAAGTGCTGAAGCGGGAGTGCGGTTCGGTTTGGGGGAGGCCAGAGAAGGCTAGTTGGGTAACTCAGCAGCACCAACCACAAGTTCAGAATAGAGTGCGCGATTTGCGTGAGTTTGGCTATGACTATGAAGGCGTGAAATGCACGCGCCCTTTGCCTCATTCTGCATGGCACCATCCTCAAGTGAAGCAGCACAATCAACAGGTTCCACATTTCGGATCCGGGTCGCGACCCGGGTTGCAAGCTGGATCTGGTGTTAATAAAAGGGGATGCGCCGGAACAGGGGTGTTCTTGCCTCGTCAATATGGGGCCCCTCCTCCGGATTCTCGCAAGAAAACAAGTAAAGAATCTGTTTTTTCTCCATGGTTTAAAGTCTTTGTTTCTGCTCTTTTGGTGGTTACTTAATTGTATTTTTGTGGTTGTTTTCTTACAGATTGTGCTGCACCTGTTTTGGTCCCTGCTAAGGTTATTCATGCTCTGAATCTGAACATTGATGACTTGAATGCAGCTAGCCAACCACGCTTCTCTAGTGCTTTTGGTGTGGACTATGGTAAGTGGGTCTTCAACCTAAGAAAAACATTTTTGATTCACAATGAATTGAAGTTCTTAATCGGAATTTATGACTAACTATCCTTTTTTTTTTAGATGCTTTGTTAGCAAGGAGAAATGCTCTTCTCTTGCAGCAGAAGTTAAGCGTGCGGCGAGATGAGGCAGCGAATTATGAAGTTCGCTTGCCACAGGAATGGACGTACTGACTCCTTTGCTAATAGTTCAAACAAGATTCAATTCCTTAAAGTTAAACTCGCTGGAGAAAGAAAGCTAGTGAAAGTAGTAGGCTGTGATAGGGAACTTGTTTTTTTTTTTTTATAATATAAAGATGAGATTCAAGAATGTGTTTGGGTAGTTTAGTGGCAATAAATCATCCGGTTTTTGTGAGATGCAGCTTTTGGGATCCGTTGTTAGTTGAAGAAACAGTGAAAGATAGGAGTTTAGGGGAAGGGTTTTTATCTTTAATTATGGATTATCTATATATTTATTATTATTTGTAATAAGGTGGGGGGTTCTTTTTCTTCCACGTTAAAATTAATGTCGATGGAAGAAGGGTCGTAAAGGGCTTATTATTGTGTTGGAAGATTGTGCCCATAACTCTTTGTAAAAGCCCTTACTCGTCATAAAATAGTATGTAATAAGTTATACTTAAATGTAGTAAAAGGCAACCTTGTGTAATTCTTCTATCTATCTTTCTCCTGTTGAAGGATTGCGATTTAAGCTTTTGTTGATTTTCTTGTGGAATTTGTGCTGCCGAGGTTTGCTCTAGGCAATATCAATTATGCTTCATCGACACATGACTTGGTAACGCATGGTGCATGAATGTTTGACTGAGATTAGTTTTGGAGAAATTTAATTTTAAAGTAAAATTGTAAAATAACAAAATTAATATCGCAATACCTAAAATAATAGTTAATGATACCGTGGGGACATAGTGTAAGAGAGGGAAATGGATGAAGGGACTGGTGGAAAGAAAAGTCATTCTCAAAGGAGGGAAGGGCACAAAATAAGTAAGAAACAGAAGATTATAGGCATTGGGGCAGGCGTTGCTTGCTGAAGATGGATTGTGGAAATGGTAGCCTACGTTTGATGGGTCCCTCTCTAAATTCAGTGTCTGGGTCCCACTCGTCTCGATTACTGCCCCATCCATCTCCATTCCCGCTCTTTTTTATTATTATAAAAAAAGTAACTCAACACAGTTGTCATTTTGAAAGTAGTGATTTGATTGGGAGCATTTCTCATCTGATTTTGACTTGGTCAAACTTCTCTATTATTTAATATTATTGCCCTCCTGTTTATATTAGTCTATTTCTCAAAAATGTTTTTATATTTTTTCTCTTCTAAACACTTGATACTAAAATATTTATTATTTCTTAATTAAATGTTTATGTCTATTTAATTAAGACATAAACATTTTATATACTTATAAATGAAAAAAACAAGGTCGTTAAAAATAATTTTTTTTATTATAAATAAAAATGTTAAAATTATATTTTAAATTTGTATTTTCTTTAAAATAGAAAGATTAAAAATAATGAGTATTATATATTAAACATATGTCAATCAGTATTTTTAGTACTTTTTATTAAAAATATTAACATATTACTTTACTTTTTATTGTATTTTTGGGTGATTTTTAATAATTTTTATAGTTAATTATTAGTTAACTAGATTGCTATTTTATTA
This sequence comes from Mucuna pruriens, assembly GCA_025330945.1. Classification (NCBI taxonomy): domain Eukaryota; kingdom Viridiplantae; phylum Streptophyta; class Magnoliopsida; order Fabales; family Fabaceae; genus Mucuna; species Mucuna pruriens. Next base: position 7,114,339 of record JAENHJ010000324.1, on the reverse strand, counting down.
TTAATTATTACTTTTTTAAATCTTTTATCACACTTTTTATTTTGTAATATGTGGTGTCTCTATCGCTTTTCCATATAATTATTTATATGAGCATTATTGTTGCTTGAGTACTTAATAGAATCTACTAATTCGGCTTTGTACAGGAAAAGGAATCTTGATTTTCATTACGAAACACGAAAAGCTGAATATTCATGAATTTATGTTTTACGACAGAGTAGTTCCAGAGCACTACGCTACTTAGAATCGTGCACTCACGTTTAGTGATAACAGTAAGTTGTATTGATATTTTCTTGATTGAAGTCAAATTGAAAAGTAAAAATTAAAAAAATAATCAATGGAAGTATGTACATTTTATTCATGTAAAAAATATTAAAAATATAATAAAAGAAAATATAAAAATAAGATGCATAATTAATTTAAAATATAAAAAATTGAAATTAAAAAAATGGAAATAACGATGACTCTTTTAAGAGAAGAGAGATCAAGATATTTTTTTTATAATATATATATATATATATATATATATTTAATTTAACATATAGAGATATATTTATAAATTATTGATTTAGTATAAATATATAATTTAAATGTATAAAAATTTACCGTATAAAATATTTAACGTAAAAATAAAAATTTTTAAAACTAATTTGTTCATTTATAAAAATGTAAACAAATAATTTCCAGTGGCGAAACCTTGTCTCAAGCAAAAGAAAGAACAATCAAGTTGCCTTATTCTAATAAATAAAGATTTTGTTTTATTAAATAAGTGTAGATTTTGTTTGATTATATTGATTTACAATAAACAAAAATACAACTAATAAATAAATGTAGATATGTCGTAAATTATTTATTTACCTTTGTGTGAATAAATTATTAGGAAACCTTTAGAATACTCTCACCATTATTTTATAGTTTGAATAAGATAGAACTGACTTTATGAATGTTTTAAAAAAAGAAAATAAACGACTTATAGATAGTGATTAACGACTTATGGACGGCACGTTAGCATTTAGAACACATCAGCTTAATAAATTATTATTTAACTACTCGTTCTGCTTGCTTGTTTAAGAATCTAGAGAAGCCTTCAATATATAGTTATTTTTTGATAATAATTTTCTCTACATGTCTCCTTTGGTGCAGAAAGAAAAGACATGCAAGCCTATCTCATGATTTTTTAATATTTTGTTTACATACATTTTTTATTGCAAGTGTCTTTTGAAATTACTTGTATCAACTCGATTTTATGGACGAACTTATGAGACATGGATAAAATGTTATTAAAGATGGGACATGCACAAGGTAATCTGTTGCTACTTTTAGCCCCACTCACATTTATGAGTTTAATATATATATTAGTATAATTTTTTTATATTGTTAACTTAATTATTATAGATATATTTATTATTGGATTAAATAATAAATATGTAATTTTTTTATAATACCAACAATAAACATAATATACATAATAATTTATGATTAAATAGTTATTTTTTAAAACTTTTATACTGTAAGTTTATTCTACTTAAATTAAGTTTATTTAAATATATATTTTTAAAAAGTCTATTACTTATTTAGCCAAAAATATTGTTGTTTTAGGATGTTGAAAAAAGGTTTTTTTTTTTTTTTTTTTTTTTTTAACTTTGATCGATCAATTTACTTAAAGAAATAATAATATATTATTTCATAATATAATAATTTAAATAATTCATAATAACTAATAGTAAGTATAATATTATTGTTGTGATTGTTATAATAACAGTATTAATATGTTATCATATAAATCTTAAAATTATGTAAAGGCTGAAGTTATTAGCTTCTATATAAAAAGGAATATTTTATATAGTTAATTTAAAAGACATTATTATAAAGTAATCTTCTAAACATGTGTCGAGGTTAGCTGGTTTGGCTGTATGTTTCTTTTTAAAGACTAAAAATAGGCATATCTTAGATAAATAAGTTAAGTTTAGATCATAAATTTAAAAACTAGGTTACGCTTATTTAAGATAAATTGACGTGATGCCATCTATTTCCGTCCTTAATTGTGAACAAGAGTAATATATAATACCCTACAATATCTCTTTATTAATCATTTTAATATTTTATAAATAATATTAAATGAAAAGGGCAAATATATTTAAAAAATTAATAAATAATTTATGAAAAAAAAATTAAAAATCATTCTATTGAGTTAATAAAATTTATCCAGTACTTTAAAAAGAAGTCAAGAGATTTAGGTAGTTTTTTATGATATGATACAAATTATAACTACATCTTAAATCCATCTTTTGATTGTGTACAAAAAAAGACCCCCTCATCTCCTGATTTTTATTTTTACCCGTTACATTGTTGAGTTAAGCTAAGGAGATGGTGAATGCCAAGGCAACTAGAGCTTTGTTTTTTACTTTGTTACGTTCAGTGACCTAAATGTAATTAAAATGAACAAGTTGAATAAAAGGGTCATTGTGATTTCATCTAACGTAAAAATCCGTAACATTTGTTTATATTAATCCTAGTGGTTGACCGGTGGTAGTGGAGTACAGCTATAAAGTTTGTCACAGAGAATACTAACAGGGCAGATGAGTTGGTTCTTTGATTAGGGATAGTGAGGCTGTGTGTGCAACTGCAATGCATGTGGGGGTAATTGGTGAGAGTAGGGTTTTTGCAACTTATGCAAGCAAACACTTCAAATAAAACAAACCTCTAGCCTATGTCACGTGTGCCTAGATCAAGCAACGAACACCCAAATTGATTGTTTTGCTTCGCTACTAAGTATATATTATCGACACAATTTCCACCTTCGGTTTAGGGGAATTAATGTTATTTTTACTTACAATAATTAATCGCTTGGGAACCATAATAGGTCACTTAGTGTGGCTCATATTCAAAGGAGAATAAGCATAGCTGTCTTTTCAGGGATCCAAGAGAACTTACTCAGTGAGTTGGTGACAGTTCAGACCATAGTTTTGTTGTACTATGTTTCGCTTAATTGGCGCTCTTAGTTCTTGTCTTTTAGACGAAATAGATTTACGGTTTATTGGTTACGATGAAATAGATCAAGGTCGGTGGCAGTTGTTGCATACCATTAATTCGTTTCTTTTGTTTGGTTAGTCACTTCTTAATCAAAACGAATAGGGTGTTAGATTTGTCCCTAAGGAGCAACAAAACAAAGCACCGGACTTCTGTCTCCATTAAAAGTCAATTATTGTTATTTAAGCCTGTGGTTAAACTATTACTCCCATATATGTTAGTTATCACTTTCAACCAATTTATTAATTGGAGTCCCACGCCCATATGGGTTCAAGAAGCCCTTTTGATTTGGTTTTCTTGGTGGTGAATAGCTCCTTCTCTTTAAAGAAAGAAAGAGATATTGATCAAAGTTTTGTGCGTATTCACTCACTATTATGGACTTGTCTTTGCCACCAAGATACCAAGCAAAGCCTGCAAAATAATTTAAAGTAACATGCAAGGAGAGATGGGTTGTCAACACGTGGAGGGTCACAAAGATGCCATTAGGAATGGATGTGATAATATCATGGATGGGTGATGATTCTTTTACTTTTGTTTTCTTTTATTTTTTTCTTCTTCCGGCTTTTGACGGATGGGTTCTGCATTGCTTAATTTCTGGCCCATATCTAGCCGTCAATCACGTTTCTTATGGGTCCCCGGTCCATCTATTTCTTAACACTTTTGCTCATACTCTCTACATCCATTATAACTTGCATTTTCTTTTTGGGTGTGTTAACTTACACAGTTAGCAACATTTATTTAATAACATACATCAAATCTTACTAATGTTTAATTATAACATAATATCTATGCTAAATGCTTGTAGAATGTATCTACAAACACTTTTAAGCAACAACTAAATAAATTAAAACCCGAAGTGGTTTAGTTACATGGACAACACCTAAATGAATTCTCCTCACACGCTAAATGCGACCGCTAAGTTAAAACAAAAACACTGGAAAAAATCATCAATTCTATTTTTTAACATATGATATTGTTTACGTGTTCTGTCGTTCAATCTTAATTGGCGTGAAGGAGTTAGTTTCCCAATCGAAAGATATCCTCCATTGTCCATCCATTTTTACCAGATTGCAACCAAAATAAGGTAGTGCATGTTCAGAGTTTGGGTTACATTAGAGTAACAATACTAAGTGAGTGTACGGACTTTGATGAAGCTAGCTACAGTGTTTGGATCGATGATATCCTGGAAGGCCCACACGCACGCACATTCTTCATCGATTCGATTCATTTTGTTAATGACGTTTATCATGAATGCACACCTGATCCTTATAAGTGACATGGCGTGCACATAAGTCAATCATTTGCAGCTACCAATCTATTAAAAAGAGAGACAAAGTAATCACGTTTTGCCTTTCGTCAATTGTGAGCCATTTTTGCTTTGTACCCTTTTTATTTTTTAGTTATTTAATTAAAACAATTTGTTTCCAAAGCTTTTGTCAACAATGTAGATGTAGATTATGACGCAACGAGGGATAGTTGGTTGCTTAATTGGTTCTATTTGTCTTTTGAATTGTGGTCAAGGGAATCGACTCAAGACTGATGGATATTTTTATGATTTTATATCTATGGACCTTATTTTTGTTTTTGATCTGCGAACCCAGAGTTGTGTTTTAATTTCTTCCTTGACAGATTAATTAGTAGTCATTCGCGTTAGATTTTAAATCTTAACTGGATTAGCATGTCGGCTATGTAGTAAAGTTTAGATTAGTTGGTATTTTAATTTTTGAAAGATTTCTCTACTTCCCCCACCACCACCACTTATGCTGTTTTATACATAGATAAAAAATTACTTTAATTTTTATGATCCTCACCTAGATAATCAATTAAAAATCATCCTATATATAATTTTTAAAATAATTATTATAAAAACAACAATCTTATCATTTGACATTATAATCTATGATTAAATAACAAAATTAAAAACTTTTATATTATCGAGATATTCTAATTAAATTATTACAAAATAAATTAACATGATATATTAGATTTAAAAAAAAAACTGCGTATCCTCAAATTAATTTTTTATATATTCTCTTTCTAAATACAATTATTCTTATTTATTTTCCAAGACAAGGATAAAATAAAAAATTACTATTAACTTCAATTTTTTAAATGATAGATAAATAAAAATAAAATTTTTATTTAGAGGTGACAATTGAAAAAAAGAAGTAAATGTGTTCATTTTGTTATTAGACTATTATATATATTTAGGTTTAGGAGAATTGTGCTAACAATTTAATTCATTTATTCATTAATCATTTAAATTATTTATGTATAAATATATGTAAATATCTATTTTTTTTTTTACAAAAAAAGAGGAGACATAGAAGAATGTTTCTATTCCTTCTCTTTTACTCCTTTCTCATGCAATCTCCTTTCCTATCAATCATTTTCCTTCCAACAATCCCCTTTGTTTTCCCCACCAACAATACTGCTATTCTTTGTAGTTCGTGATCATCTACAACTGAAAAGACGCAATGCACCCCACTAACAACCCCCAACACTACCATGATTGCGATTAGAGTGTTGCGAAAGCGAAGTAAGACCAGCTCCTGGTGACCTATAAAAGGGAGAAGAGAACAAGGAGGGAGGAGCTAAAAAATTTGGAGGTTAGAAACTTTAAAGGAGAAAGCAGGAAAGCTTGTGGGAAATATGGGAAAGAAAGTGGAAACACTAGAGAAAAAAGAAGGAGGATACAACATTCAGAGAGATTCTTGAAAAGAGTTGGCAAAGTCGGGAGGAAGAAAGAAACCCCAAGGAACAACGAAGGGCCCCAAATCCAGGTAAAATTTTGACTTATTCATCCATTTTACACAAGGCATAGTTTGTTATTATCCCACCGACTATCATGTAAATTTTTTGCTATTTCTAGGGAGGGCTAGCACACGATTTTTCCTTTTTGCTGCAAAATTTCATTAAAGTCGGTCGACCAAATGACACCTGGTTAGTTGACTGGCCCATAGCGTTTTCTCCTTTGTTGGAAAATTTTGTTAAATTATAGTTGGCCGACCCATAGCGTTCTTTCTTTTGTTGTAAAATTTTGTTAAGATATAGTCGGCTAGCCATAATGTTCTTTTCTTTTGTTACAAAATTTTGTTAAGTTACAGTCGGCCGACTCATAACATTCTTTCATTTTGTTAAGTTACAATCGGTTGACCCATAGCGTTATTTCCTCTTGCTGTAAAATTTTGTTAAGTTATAGTCGGCTGACCCATAACGTTCTTTCCTTTGTTGCAAATTTTTGTTAAGTTACAGTTAGTTGGCCATTGCGTTTTTTCCTTTGCTTCAAAATTTTGTTAAGTTACAGTTAGTTGACCAAATGACACCCAATCAGTCAGCCAACCCCATAGCGAATATCCTTTCCAATTCTTTGGACACCAATGGAAAGTCCACTCTTCGCCAATCATCTTTGAACATCAATGGATAGTCCACCTTTTTTCTGATCACCTTCAAAGCCTCTGCAAGAATTGCTAGAATTATGTAAACTTTGAATTCTCCATTGCATTAGAAGATACGTAGGAGCAAGAGATAACTTCTATCAAGTTCAATAACAAAAACTATTTATCTCTTTTCTAATGTTCTTTAGACGCCAATGGATAATTCATCCCTTCAAACTCTTTGGACACCAATGAACAATCCACTATTTTCCAGTTCTTTGGACCCCAATGGATAGTTTATCCCTTCCAACTTTTTGGACGTCAATGTATAGTCTATCCCTTTCAACTCTTTGGATCTTTGAACGTTAGTGGATAATCCATCCCTTCCAAATCTCTATCAAAACTACGTAAACTTTGAATTTTTCGTTGCACCAAAAGATACATAGAAGCAAGAGACAATTTTTGTCAAGCTCAAAAACAAAAAGAAATATTTCCTCTCCAAATAATAAATTTCAATTCTATCCGTGTTTAAAAGGTAAAAACAACAATTTATAAGTCATAATAATTTTTAACATCTTAGAACAAATATCGTAGAGTGCTAACACTTTTCTTATACGTAATGGATTCCCGAATCTTAAATCTGCTTTTGGAAAACTTGTCTTATCCTTCTCCAATATTTTTTTACTATTTTTCTTAATAAACATCGGTGGGGATTCCATTGTAAATTCATTTTCTTTTCTTGAAAGGAATGTAAATTTCTTTTCTATTTTTCACTTTCCTCGTCGTAATTATAATTGTGATAATATAAATATTTAATCAATTCATCTAATTATAAAAATATAATAAATTAATTAAATTGGATGATCATTTAGTATTGTATATATAATAAACCATCTCACTAGATCAAGTTTATTAAGTCTAGGTATTTAGGGACTAATATTAGACTTAGTAGTACTGGAGTACAAGAATATGCATAGATTAATATTGAATTATATTTTATAAGTTTTTGTTTTCGAAAAAAAGTTTGATTTTTATATTTAGTATAAAAAAATTTATACAGTTAACTAATAAAAAATTATGATAAATATAAATTATAAAATAATTATTATAAAATTAATAAATTTATCATGTATGTTAATTTATTCGCCTATCATGAAACTTATTCAACTCACCTATTTAAAATTCTAAAAATATTAGATAAATAAAAATAAAAATATACACTAGCATGATTAAAATTATTACTATTTTAATGTGTTTATAAGTTTTTATTTTCTTTTAATCTTATTTTTTTGAGTTTTAATCTAAAGAATACTCGTATAATATTAATTTAATTCTAATACTAATAATATTACTATAAAATATGTCAACTTTATAAATAAATTTATACAAGATAGTAAGTTGAATAAAAATCTTGTACAATATATGATCCGATAAATTTTACTTAATATTTTTGTTTTGACCTACTTTATTTGAATTTGAGATTATTAAAGAGGATAAAACTCTTGTCATAGAGTTAATTGGTAACTACATTTCCAAGATTCAGCATTACTGCTCATTAAATTAGAATAATTCCTACCAACGAATCTGCGCTCTTAAAAATAGTGGTTGTATAATTTTATTGAATAAATTTAATAATTTTTTTGAAATAATTAATATAATAAAATTTGACTATTAAAAATTAATAAAATTAAGAATTATTTATATTTAAGTTTTATCTAATTATTAATGCTTACAAATGATTATTTGTAAGATAATACTTAGAAATATAAACAAGTAAAATGCATTCTGAAATAAAATCATGGTGATGTTCTTGGAATTGATATTAAGTTAGAGTATGTGAAGAATTAATCTTGAAGCGTCAAACATATGTATAAATAATGAAATTTTTATCAAAATAATTTGATGATAATATAAAATTATTTTATATCATTAATATACGATTATTAATTTTTTTTTTAATATATAAGAATCGGCTTAACCAACTGAACTAAATTTTATCGGTTAACTAACATTCTTTGAACACTAATTAAAGAATAAGAAAAATATAAAAATATCATTTAATGTATTAAGGTAATTTCAACTCAGTTTATAACAAAAACTTTCTACTTTCTTTAACTTGTACCTCTAAGCCAATCTTTAACAAAATTTTTTTTCTGTCATTGTTAATGTTGAACACTAAGTCTTGATTAACACCGAATAAGATTTACCAGCTCAATGATGGATGTCTGTAGCTGATGAATCAATCAGAAAGTTTGGGCTTTTGACCGAGTTAATGTGCTTTAGAAGATTTAAGCCTAGCCCATCAGTGTTAAAAAATGATTTAGGACCGACGTTGCAGACCAGCCCAATCCATGACCAGTCACAGCCTCTGCGAAATTCAATTACGTTAATGTAGCATGCCAGGAGAAGAAAAAAAATACGTATAATTGTATTTTTTGTCTTTTTATTTTTTTAATTTTGCAAATTTTGTTCTCTATTTTTTTTTACAAATTTAATCTTTATTATTTTAATTATACAATTTTTATTCACTGGTTAATGATTAACATAAATGTTAACGTGATACTCTATCGTATTATTATATTAACATTTTCATTAGATATTAGTATTAAGTTAACATATGAGAAAAAATAAAAAATCAAATTACACAGTTAAAAATAGTGACTAGCGAGGATCAATTTTTTTTAAAAAAAAATAAAGAAACAAAATTCAAAAAATTAAGAAAATAAAAACATTAAAAGTACAATTAAACTAAAAAAAATAACGAGGGTCAATAATTAATTTAGTGGAATGGTGCAATGAAGTTAATTTTATCTCGCTTCAAAGAAGTTAATAAAAGAAGATTTAATTCCTCTAAAATAAACAACTTATTTTAAATGAAAATAAAAAATTTCAACCGTTAAAAAATAATAATTAATATTATATATAAATAAATTATGAATTTATTAAAATATTAATTATTAAATTTTTATCAAGAATTAAAATTATTTACTTTATCCCCACTTAGAATCAAATTGAAAAGGTAATTAAATTAACTTGCTAAACTTAAAATAGAAGCAAGGGTTCTTGCACAACTTTTACATAACTTATTATATGTTAAGAACTTATGAATTAAAAGGCCTTTCTAAGTTGAGTGAATCTCTTGTCATGAATGATAAATGAGCCATCAGACGTAGCATCCACACTGAGGAAGAAGAGATATTTATTTTAACACCTTTATATTTCATTTTACCAATGAAATACATATCATACACATGTGAGGTATGCGAATGCCCAATTTCTCTCCGAGCTCACGTACACTGAAATTTCAAATTATTTTCTATATTTAACGTATTCAATATATTGCTTATTGGATCATGAAAATTTTAAAGAATTCTATATCAACCATTAACAGGACCATAATGATTTTTTCATTAGAATGGGAACATTTACCAATTTTACAATAAATTTTGTATATGTTATACTTTAATTAAATATTGATTGGCGTTGAACATGAAGTGATATATATATTAATCGGTGCCGAATTGATATTGATTAAGATTTAAATCATTTATATATTTTGTGATTGAAGTTGTATATTAATAATATTTGAAAATATAAAACAAGATTAATTTTCTAATCTGTATTGCGAACATGAAATATCATTGATTACAACTATTTTGGTAAAAGTATTATTCATACCGTTGAAAGTCGAGTTGGAACGTTCGTATTTGTAAATAAATTGTTTCAATTTCTTTATTTAGAGTATTAGATTCATAATGTTTCATGATAGAAGGGAATTTCAAGATAGAAAAAAAAATAAAATTCAACTAGTTAGTGAATTGAACTTTCCTCTCTCTTTTTCTAAAGAATTAGCATGGTGATATATTTTTCGCTTAAATATGTTTTTAATTTATTAAATTTATGTTATTTTTTAGTTTGATTTTCTAAATTAAAAATTTTACTTTTTTAATCTCTCAATTTTAGAAATGACTGGTTTTAGTACATAGATGTAGACACCATTAAAATCTGATGGGATAAGCATTGTCTATTTATGCTAAAAAAAAAAACTTTTAAGAGTGTTTACATCAATAAATAAAATCACAAATTTCTGAAATTAGAGACTAAAAATAAAAATTTTAATTTGGAAGACCAAATTAAAAAGTAACTTAAGTTTAAGGAATTAAAAACATATTTAAGGCAAAAGTAAAATCACATTAAAATTCTATATTATTATTTTGTAATACAAAACTCTCAAATTATTATATATACCATTTTAGTTTTCTTTTATATCATTTATAAAATATGAATTTACTTAAAATAATTAATGGAATTTTTTTACATTATGATCTAATTATAATTATTATGTATAATAAGATTAGTAATTTTTATAATTATTACTTTAAAATTCAGATTATTCACAAAATTCTATGATAGGTGTCAAAATTCTTGTATTGGTTTCATAAACAGAACTCATGGCTTGTAATTGATTCTAAATTTTCAATAAATAAAATGCAGTTGTGGTTGGAATTGATGTGAAAAGTCATTTTTCTTTGACAATTAAAATATTAAAAAAAAAACTCGAAACAAATTTCTACTTTGAACAATATTATTTCTTCTATCAATTTCTCTATTTTCCTCGTAACTAACTAAGGTAGCCTGATCAATTAAAGAACAACTAAGGGCTCCACGGACTCCATAATCATAAGACGCTGTCAAAGTACTATTACATACATTACCATGTCATTGACCGCATGCATGTGCAAAATCTAAGCCAACCTACTCGACCCTTGCGTTGAATAATTAATTTAAAAGCCTTTGTATAATCTCCATCCCATGACAATGTCTTACTAATCAGGTTTTAAGCTGTGCACTTCATGTTATGTTGGCTTTCCCTCTGCTAATCAATAGTTGCCAAATTCCAAAGTAGAATAAGAGAAATGGTTAAGCAGTAAATTAGAGTGAGCTAAATGATTGTGCAATGAAGTATAGATAAATATGGTTATCATTCCATGGGAAACTTTTAAGCACTAGTTCATAAAATATTACAGCATGTAATTAACATTAAAAAAATTCAAAGTTCAATTCACTGGTAGTAGTGTGCTCATTCGTTCCTAGCACCAAGCACGTGCACCCGAAATGTTGTTACTATTTGGTCTTCTCCTGATACAATTTCACAGATGCATACATCATTTTCTTTGATTTTGTTCCTTCTACAAAAGCTTCCCCATCCTGTAACACATACTCGACCATCTTGCCACTTAGACACGTTTGCTACTTCCAAATAATCTCGTAATTCATTGCTTTGAATATTCTGTGTAGCAACAAAGAAGGTAATTTCAAATTCTCAAGACAACCCAATAAATACCGACAAATGTCTCTAACATATAGTTGTCAAAATGATAAGTAACTATTAATTAGAATTATACCTGGCGTTGGAAGCATTGGCAACTAAAAGGGTAATCTTTTCTGGAAAAGTAAGGAGAATTCTTTTCATGACTTTTACTGGAATAAGCTGCAATAGGGAGGAATGATGCCATAGTGAAAAGTACGGTAGATGGAAGTAGAAGGAACATGTAATAGTTGAGTTATGAAAAGTGAAATTGAAACAACGAGGCTTAAAGAGGGACAGCAATGAAGAATCACTCAATAACATTTTCAACATGGACATAATAATATAGAGAGATTAAAAGTGCTTACAGTTGAAAGGAGATTTAACAAGTAGAAGGTAGGAACAAAGACTTAAGCAAATGAACTTGCTCATCTAACAACATTGCTCCAATGTCAAAAAGACAATATTTATATACAAGTTAAAAAGAACAGGACTAGAAGAGACCATAATGTTAGGTATTTGTTTATGGAGTTTTGCCTCAAAAAATGGATTGCTCGGTTGAATATACATTTCTGGATCAAATTTATGGTGTTGAAGTTGAGGATCTTCAGTCATGGGGGTGGAACTGGTTGCACTCTCCCCTAAACCAGATAAATCAATCAGCAGCAAGTAAAGGCTGATTCATGCACTCAGAATTCAGAAATGTGAAAAAACAAAAACAAAATCTAGTTTTCAACATAAAGTTAAACTTACTTTTGCAGGCTCTACGATGAGTTGGATTCCTCATGGATCCAGCACTGCATAGTTCCACACTCTCTTCTTCCATCTCTGTATATTTATCATTTTCATCATTGTTGTTGTCGTCATAGTCCTCATCCTAAACTTCTTCATGTTGTTCCCCCTTTGTCATCTCACTTTCTGCAGTTTCTTTCTCTTGGATACTATCCTCCTCCAACATTACCACTGTCTTTTCGCACTGTGTTGATGGTTCAAGGATTATGACCTTGAAGCCATTGTTCCAATCATACTTAAAAACCAGAAAATCTGCTTTTCCTAAACAGTTTTCTTCTTGGAAATCCTTCCAACCATCTACAAAATAAAATTGGCCTTCAATAAGACGTGTTTTGACAAACCAAGCTCTCCTACTATCATTTCTGAGGATGGCATCCTCAGGCATCCTTCCTTGTAAGTTGCAATTTCAGGAAAAGCAAAACATCAATGTTACTTAAGATACTTTATATAGTACTTCGGTAATGTTTTGAAATCAACACCTGCATTGATATGTTACACTTCTAAAGCAATGTAGACATAGCTAAATTGTTATATCTAACTAAATTTAATGATCCATACAATGTATTACTATATGAACAAATAGGATATGTACGATCATTTAATAAAAAATTATCAATAACCATAAGATATCGATATGATATCTTCAAAGTAAGTCTAGGTTGTAGAAAGTATACTAAAGAAATTACCATTCTTTCGGAGTGTTTCTCCGTAACGAAGACTTTGTTGAAGAAGTACTTCTTGGATGTACTAGTCATCGAGTTATCCAAAATTATTGCAAGTCCTGGAGATGACACCCCTCTTGATATGCAAAACAATGAAATGTCCAAATAAATTGGTCAAGAAATTGAAATGCCAAAAGACATCTAATAGACTAATGGTATCTTTAAATTTTCGGCAGAAAATTATAGTGGGTATAAAATGATGTCAACACAAAAGTAACTGTTTGTTACTTAAAAATCAGTGATTATTTATTCGTTTTTAAATTGATACCAAAAAATAAAGAAAGAAAGAAAAAAGAGCTACCAGTATGATTAGATCCACATGTCAACGAATGACAAAGAGAAAGAATTAACAAAAGGATTTTATTTTAAAGCAAAAGTATTATAACTTTTGAAGTTTCCTATTTCTTTATTCTTGAATTTTTAAAATCTCATATAACTACTCTTTTTTAAAATAAAACCTTTTTTTTCCTTGCATTTTAAATTTATTATAGTTTCTAACTCATTTAACTCTTTAAATTCTTCTCTCTCTTTTTTCTCTCTTTGTTTTTTATTTTCTAGACTTTTCTCTCTCACTTCAAAGTCTACTGTGCAGAAGAAAACACTCATCTAAAGCCCAAACCTAAAGGCCGGATCAGAAATATCTACACTCTAAAGCCTAAAACCAACTCAAATTAGTTCTCCTCCGCTTAAAAAAAAAAAAAAACACACAAATTACAAAGTAAAATGCTCGGCGAGAACTTATAGAATAAATAAATTAAAATTTTCAAATATTACTTTCTCTCTCTTACATAATCCTTAAAATAATAAAACTACTTAAATAATTTTAAAAGTAATAGAAATCATATTAAGTAACCCCTTAAATACCAAAATATTTTCCAAAATAGTCCCATAACTTTACTAAAATACATGAACTTTGGAACTGTATTAAGAATTAACTAAACAATTTTATTATGGGGTATCTAGGAAAGAAGATAATAATTTGAGGACGAAATTAGTGGTTTATTTCTGATTTAATTATAACCAGACACAGTAAAAAAATGAATGTTAGAACATTTGACCGTGTTCCTTTTGCAGATCAGAGGCACCTCCTGGTAAAGAGTCGAGCTCTAAGTGCACCGCAGTTGGGGTGGTAAAAGAGCACTTAAACATAAGACAGAGCAAGGTGTATGACTCCTAAAGCTGAACTTGCATTGCAATGTGTGTTAATGTGTTAATTAATAAAACTTTTTCATACCACAATATTTAATGAAATTGGATCGTCTCCTGCGAGAATTGTCTCTGGCTATTTCTCTTTAGAGGGCCTTGGACAGAAAAAAGAACTTTAGGTGCATTTCCCTCCTTCCTCACACTGCACGTCATACTATATTTGTGAAACCTGCTTTCTACTTCTTTCAACAACTTTTGACTCTTTTTTTGAATTTGATCACTCAAGTAAATGTCATCTTATTCACTTTACATTTTGTTTTAAAGGATCTCTATTAAGCATTAATATTCACTTCAATTATCAAATAAATACTAAATTATAATTAAGTAATTTTTTCAGATTTTGAAAGTACTTGATAAAACCAATCATTTTATATTTTTTAAGCACTTCAACTATAATGTTAAGAATAATGTAATTAATAAGAGAGAATGATGGCCATTCTTAGATCTGAATCTCTTAAACGTGATTCTCAAGTGTGACACTTACAAATAATAATGCTTAGCAGCCTTGTCCTAATTTCCCTCCCTCTGTCAATATCTAAAGTATAGGTTATTTATTTTCACTTCTAAATGCGTAGATGCTTTTAGTTAGTGAAGACGTTATTCAAGTTCTGTTATCCAGCGACTCTTTCGTTTTCGAAAATTATGATTTTTACTAATTATAAATATTAAAAATTATTTTAAAGAGTGACTAATGTGACTAATTTTATTTAGTTAGTTATGAATATTTTTAAAAATATTTATATATATTTTTAGGATTTAAGTTTATTTTTTTAATTTTTTATAAGTATTTATAAAAAATTAACTAAATAAATTTATAAAAATTTTATATTATCATTTAATTATAAATTATTATAAATATAATTTTTAAATCATTATTTTAAAAATCAACATATTTATTAAATCATCGTATAAAATTACTTAAAATATATAACTTATTTTCTCCTTTGATATTCTATTGGTGTATATTAAATTAAAAAATCTAGCACTTTGAATGACAACATTTTATTATATAGGAGAATACTAAATTCTCACAGAAAAAGTGACCTTACAGTTTATTAATCAAAACAAGCCACAGAAACTCATCATACATTCATTCCTAATAATGAACACAACAGGATGATTGCAAAGCATACATCAACATCTGAGTTCTCACACACCACTCCGATAGGATATTTATTTTGTTTATCTTAGCATATTGAGAGACATATATAAAATTTGATTGGAGAGCACAAGTGGATAACAGGTTGAATTCGAATTGAAAGCCTAGCCAGTGATCTGAACGGGCTTCACATAGGGCTTCTTGACTTCCTTCTTGGGAACAGTGATGGTAAGCACCCCGTTCTCCATAGCGGCCTTCACCTCATCAACTCTTGCATTCTCGGGCAGGCGGAAGCGGCGGAGGAAGCTGCCGGTGCTGCGTTCAACGCGGTGCCACGTGTCGTTCTTGTCTTTCTTCTCCTTGGTCCTCTGTCCGCTTATCTGAAGCACAGTTCCCTCCTGGATCTCCACCTTCACCTCCTCCTTCTTCAGCCCAGGGAGGTCTGCTTTGAACACGTGTGCCTCCGCCGTCTCCTTCCAGTCTATGCGCGTGTTCGCCAACTCGGAGCGTGCAAAACCCTCGAACGGGTCCCACACGTCAAGGGAGAACGGGTCCAATATGTTGGTCCTTCTCCCAGTGCCCAAGAAGCTTGGAATCAGCGACATGTTGGGAATTTTAAAATTGCTAGAGAGGGAGTTGTTGTTGCTTGTTCGCTATGGTTACTTACTTAGCTTGAGAAAATAAGCAAGTATATATATATTGGAGGATGTTCGCGATGCTTCAGGATCAATGTGCTACCTATTTGTCTTGCAGAAAAGGGAAGAAGTGTTTAGAGCGTTTTGGAATAACGAAGATGTTTCTCGAACAAGGATATTTAAAAGTTGGATGCCACTGGCGAATAATGATGCTCCAACTGCATATGTGCCCATGGATTTGGTATATATAATTTCCTGAAAAATTAATCTATGCATTCATGTGTAAAACTAAAAGGGGCCCATCTTGGAGTCTTTTTTAGAAAAGTTATTAGGTGGTTTTATATTACATAATTTTAACTATTTTTTAAATGATATATAATTAAATATTATTAATTTTTGTATAAATTAAAAAATATAAATACATTTTATACAGCTGATTCGTTTAATAATCTCTCCTTCCCCAAGAGATATTGTACGTGTAATAGCAAAATGTATTATCTGATCAATTTCAGTGACATGTGACATGGGAATAAAGGAAGCACAAGCACAGTGGGAAGGAGGTGGAAGGTAAGAAAAAGTGTAAATAAACTAAATGTTCAGGTATGATAAACAATTTTAAAAAATAATAATGTTTTTTTATTACGAGAGTGAAAGATAAAGGAAAAAAATGATAATATAATAGATGGGAGTATAACGTAATAGAAAGACAAAATAAAAAAAAATTAAACGATTTTATATATACTCAATAAATAAATAACAATTTTATTTATTTTTTATAATTACAATTATTGGCCTAGTTTAAAATTAAAGTTATGCTATTTTGGTTATATATCAATGATTATACTCAATAATTCTATCAATGCTTTGTTGTTATTTCTAATTGCAACAGAAAAATTAAATGAAATAAAAATTGATAATAATTTAAATTTATATTGTCATGATAAATAAAGTATTCAAAAAATTCTATCACTAACATAAAATACATTATTATATGATTTTTTATGAGTTTAATTTCTATGAATTATTAATATAAATCTTTTTACATTATCCATCAATAATAAATTATAATAAATATGAATTTTAAAATACTTATTATAAAATTTAACAAATTTATCATATATGATAATTTATAATTGAATAATAATGTAAAAATTCTTTAGTGCATAAATTATTTAAATATATAAGCCTTGAATATTATATAAAACATGTGTTATTAAAATGTATAAGATTATATACACAATTTTATTTTTATAATTTTTAAAAAGGTAAAAATTACATAGTTTAATTGTAAAAGTATCTTTATTTCTTTTTACTTTTTTGAAAGTTTAAACTTAAGAAGTTTGGTTGCTAAAATATGCATAATCTTATTATTAATAATCCGAAGTTTGGTAGGTTATCGGGATATTAGAAGAAAACCTGTTCCACCATTCTTTTTCCCAGTACCGCAAGATAGCATGAAAAGTACTTGCACAAAGTATGAAAAATTTTAAATCAACAAATAAAGATATTTACAGTGTTGGTTTCGGTATTAGCGCCATTTTCACAACAATATATATATAATAAAATTACAACACGTAAGATTCATAACCCTAAACTATCAAATTTTCTCACATCTGTAGGGAAGCTAACTTCGTTGCCGCGCTGAAATTTTCCCACTATTAATTTTTAGTTTTTTTTGTGGGATATTAATTTATAGTTGTAATCAATTTTTATGTAATATTTATTTAAAATTTTTATTTTGTAAAAAATTAATAAAAATTACATAGTTTAAGATTATCTAATAATTTCTTTCACAGTCATAAATATATGTTTTTTCTTCCTTGATTTCTCGACTTCGTTCATGTGATTGTATGAGGTTGTACACCCTTGTATTGTTAATTAGGTAGTTTTTATAAGTTGGTGGCATATATGATTAAAAAATAATATTACGATTGATTACTAGAATTTTTAATTTTTTTTCAAATATTTATAAACAAAGTTATTTTTTCAACATAATTATTCTCACACATACTTGTCTGAATTTTAATTCAATTACATATTTTAAGAAATTCGAATCTAGAAATAATTAACCATGGTAACTTGGTGTTAATCTAATAATTTAGTATGGTGTATTGGGTCTTAGGCCTTCTTTTTCCCCTCTCCAAAAAAATATAGATGGATTTTGTACTATAATTTTTTTATTTTATTTTCCATTTTTTGAAAAAAAAAATCTCCTTTTTGTTTTTCCTTTGAAAGATAAACCTGAATTAACACGTTTATATCCAATAAATTCAACCTGATCATACTGAATTCTAGATGGAGTTGCATTTGACTTGATGAGAACATACCCTTAGATAATCCTAGGATTATTTACGTTAAGTTTCGAACGAGCATCGTAAATTTGATATGTGACAAGAAAATCGGCCCGAAGTGAAGGAATTGAGTTATTTAACATAAACTATATATGTCCCCTAGAACTAGAAATGGAATGGATGGTCTTACAAGATGTAAGACAGAGAGATTAGACGTCGTCGTCGTCGTCATCAGTTTCACATTCACTGGCACTTGAATAATCGACGTTAACGGCAGCTACTTTGGAAACACTGATCTTAAAAGAAGCAGATCGAATCTTATAGGGCAATTTTGCATTGGTGGCAGCGACCCCACAGTCTACTGCTTCCTCTCTCTTCAAATCACTAGGGGGTAGGAAGCAATCCATGGACAACCCTCTTATGTTAAAACCCACTTCTTCAATTTGCCAAATCTCTTTTACTCTGGTCCTGGAATTGCTCTCAGGGCCTTCACCGAACCTCGACAACGTCACCCAAGTCTTCCCCGCGTGTGCTATGTTAATGCCATCCACGCTTCTGTAATCTTGTACAAGGGTCTCCATGTGGGTTTCCCAGAATATTCCCGCGTCACTTGTTGTTGTTTTGAGTTTGAGCAAGTGAGAGTCTTCTAACTGGACCAGAAGGCCCCTTCTCTGGCTGAAATAGCCCCACACCGTGTGCCGAATAATTTCTACGTTGCTGCTGCTTCTCGTTCTAAGTGAAGTCGAATCGGCTTCCACTTTCAGTATGAAACATTCTTCGTTATTCACTGTCTTCTCCCCAATGCACACCGAGTTGTTGAACAGATTGGCCGTTGACCTTGGATCAAGTCCCTGTTCCAAAGCCATTCATTCATTATCAAACATTTTTATATCAATTCACAACATTCTTTATATTATACTCAAAATGTGTTGTTTATTAGTCTAAAGGATTGATTGGGGACATCAAATTACTGATCGTTCTTTATTAGTCAAACTTCATGTCCTGCCAATAACCCAAAGATGCCTAAATGCGATTGCCTTGCTGTGACCCGTTAAAAGGTTTGGAGACAAGTTCTGATGCACCTAGGAATGAAGATGGATATTGTTGACTTATAGGGTCTAGTGAATTGTTGACTTCTAGGAATGACTCCAAATATTGTTAAATGCTGAATTGGAGGAATTATATACTTCTGGCTTCAGATTAAATGAGGAAGAAATATTCGCTCATTACATATTAAATTGTTGACTTTTGTTGGCTAATTTATTAATTTATATGAAAAACAATTAGGAAAGTGAATTGACTTTTTTCTTCTTCCTGTTTTTTTTCCTGTTATTCCTTTTTGAAAGGGGAAGCACTTGGTTCTGGGTGGGTGGGATTCGGTTAGGCAGTGTTTGGTTTGGGGAGGCTGACAACATGCAAACTAGCTTTTGTGTGTTATAGGAAGTTAGACCTTTATGCTAATTGCTAAAAAAAAGAGAGAAAAAAAGCAAGTGAAGTGGGAATGCTGAATGCAGCCAGTATATATAGGAAAACATTTAATTCATATTCACACTTGAGGCACTAATTAAAGAAGTAATAACACCAATTAATGCAAGAACATTGTTTAGAATCCCTTCTGGCCCCCATTCATAATGGTAATTGACACAAAGGAACCCAACGCCAACATCACATTTAATTTCCTCAGTTCAAACTTAACAAACTTGGAAGCCGACAGCGAAAAAATTTTAAGTTGCGCGAATCATCTTTAACCCCAACGTCCCCACAGACACATATAACATACCAAATCCAATCCTAATCATAATTAATCATGTTCCATTATGTCAAACATAAAAAAAAAAAACACATATCTGCAATTAGCATCTTTAATTAAAGTGAGAGGGAACAAAAAAAAAAAGAGAAAAACGAAATGGTGAAATTTGAAATGAGATTACCTGAAGTAAACGCCTAAGTGGTCTTGGTGGGCCACGAGAAGCATGAGAATGGTGCCAAGGTGTTTGCCTCCACGCCACTTTCCCATCACTCCCGGCACTGATTTTGTAGCCAGAAACAACCAGCTCCAAGCACCACAGTTCTGGCTTCTTCTGCCACACAACAAACCCTCCCACTTCCCCTTTCATCTGCACCTTCTTCACCATCTTCTTGCTACTCACACATTCTTCCCCTGCCCAAAACTCTGAGGTCCCTATTCTCACCTCACCCATCGCATACATGCTTTCCACCGAATTCAAAGCCTTCTCTCCTCCCACAGCCGCCTCGTACTGTTTCACTATATATTTCGCCATCGAAGCCTCCTTCACAACACAATGCAAGAGTTAAAATTGGGATACATATACATATAATGGAAAGAAGAAAAGAAAAACTTAGAATACTATTATTATTATTAAAGTAAAATTCTAATTCTTGATTAAAAAATAGCATCAATAACACTTATAATATTATTTCTAAATTTTTAAAGTATTTTAAAAATTAGAGATTCATTTTGATAATTTGTATAATAAAAATTTATATTAAAAATTAAAATATGTTGTTAAAATGAAACTCTAATTTTAACAGAAAAAAAAACATTAAAAATACCTAAATATCTGCATTTTGTACTTACAATGTTATGGGATTTAATGGTGATGGGTTGGTTGTGAGAGGTGATAGGGAGAGGGATCAATGGCGCTCCAACAACACCGAGTAATAGTTGAATGTCTGTGTTTGGGCCTCCAAAGAGTGACGATGATGATCTTGAAGATTCAACGTTTGGCTTCATCCATGACTTCATGTTATGCCAAGCTCTGCTGGTTCCGCTCTTGATGGTGAAAATCTCCTCTGGGATGGGAACCTCCAGCACCGTTTCGAGCCCATCCTCGCGGGTAAGATTGGGACAGAGCTTCTTCATCACACAGAAACCAGAAATTCAACAGACAAATTAAGAAAACGTATTTTGATTGATTTACGAAATATCATGCACCCAAGAGATGCAACCAAGAAATATGGACTTTGGAGATAAAGTCTATCTTTACGACATGGGGAAGTGAAGAAAGAGAAGAGGGTTAGAGTCTTAAATTCAAAGGGAGAACGAAAGCGAGCTTGGTAATAGTTATATGAGTGTTGTCATGAGTAGGTTCGTTCTAGGAATATTGCTATTGAGGATCTAATTACTAAAACAATCTACGGGTCTGGTTTCGTTTAAATTGCTTTTTTTTTAAAATGTGATTTGAATTGAATTGTATAATTTGGTTTTGTCAATATTTTAATTTAATATAAATTCAAATATTCTCATTATTTTAAAATAAATTAATTAAATATTAACAACTTATTTTAAAATAAAAAACACAAGATAAAAGTATATTAAATAATTAATATAATTTTTTTAAGAGATATAAACTAAAAAGAAAAAAGTATATATAAAAACTATATTATTGACATGCATGAAAAATATAATAAAAGTATTAATAAAACACTGAAATTATATATATATAAAGTTTTACATTAAACATATAATAATTTGTGCATATATAAATTACATTCAAAATTCAACGTCGGATTCGATTAGCTGTAAAAATAATCATTCAAAACAATAAAAAAAATCGGATTTTTTTTAATTTTTAATTTTATTTTGGATTGAATATAAATACCTGTATAAAACATGTACGTAACTTTGAAAAAGATTAACAACCAAACGATAGGGACCCGCACTTGTCTATCTCGTCGTGTTGGCACGCTTCTCACACTACATAACTTATAGGCAACTTAACTTACTGATTCCCTTTAAAATTAATGTACTTGTATATATGAGTAGTTTCAAGATTTTCATGTCAACCTATTTTATTTTTCTAAAGGGAACATGCTTAGGTAGGTTGTTGAGATTATTAATTAAGTAAAGTCTGGTGCATGCTCATCTTCATTTACTCTGCCAGAAAATGAAAGGCCAAATCGTGATTAAAAGTCATCGAGTTCATACCTTGTGTTCGTCTTCTTTTTAACATGATTTTATTTGTCTCGGTATAAAGTTATTTATGTCAAATATAATTTCGTCTTAACAGAGATAAGATGAGATTAACTGGCTGATTAGTCGGTTGTCCTTCAATATAAAAAAATTAAAATTAAGTAGAATAGGATCATTGACTATTTATAGTTCAAATTAATTTCTATTAACATGTATTGAAATTTTTAATTTTAAAAAATTAATAATATTTAATTATATGTCACATAAGAATTAATAGAGATCATATGGTGAATTATCACTTAATAATTTCTCCTCTATATCTTGTTTTAAACCTTGATAACTAAGAGTAGTGAGGGACTAGAATTTTTTATTTATTTTAAAACTTTATAATTAAGTTTATAAATAAACTCCCAATTATAAGAATTAATTATATAAATGTTTAACTAAATTATTACCCAAATGTGCTCCATAACTCATCTCCAACTACCTAGATTTCACCGAATTGTTTGAGTATTAAATTGTGGAAATTTTGACTATATTTTATAATGTGTAAAATATCATTAAAATTGGTAAATAAATAAAGAAATCTTGCTGCACCTAAAGTTTATTAATTCAGTTTTTCCACTCATGAGGTACTTTAGATTTAAATTGTAATACATTGTTAATATTAAAAAATAGATGGTATGTAATATATCAATATTGACTCAATTAAATTAATTAAATATTATATCAATATAAAACTGGATGGTATACGTAAAAAAATAATTCTAACAATCCATCAAAATTTGACTCTTATTCTGAAGTGCAGGTATATAAAATGTTTTCCTCTTTTTTTAATTTTTAGGTAAAAAAAATACATGAAAAATTAATGATGTAACAATATGGTGTCCTTTCTTTTTCGCATTGTAATATTATGATTAATTTACTATATTAAAATTGACATCGTATCATATGTGATTGTGATGTGAAATATACGTATACTTGGTGTGTCCGCTACACAATTAAGATAGTTCTCTTCAGGCACACACATACACACAATAAGTGAATATGACTAAGAGGTAAACAACTTAAAAGTGAAACCAACAAAAAGAAAAGAGAAATTCCTTAGTTAAGTTGCAATTGGGAGAAAAGAGAAAAACATAAGGATTATGAACTCCAAAGAGAGTGGATTACCCCACAATTCAAACTTGGTTACCACCTACAATGGCACACTTTTATAAGCTTTGTCCTTTACCCAATAATTACTAACTAGTTAAAAGGATAAGATCATACTTATTCAGGATACGCTACCTTTTAACTTGAGATAATGTCGGCAACATGATATATGAAAAGAACTTAAAGATGCATGTCCCAACCATACAAGATATGCAAGATGCGACCAACATTCTAATTATAATTGTAATTGAGAATGGTAGCCCATGGTCCTGGCCACTGGTGGTTGCTGGTTCCAGGTTAGGAATATAGTATCACATGAATCTATTCATGTCTCCAATGAACAGGGCCACATGAGCTGTGGTCTGATCCTATTTCTGATTATTGGTCCGGTTAAGCTGCAAGGAAGGTATTAAGCGACAAAATATATATTGTCGTTTCCCAATTCTGAATCATTTCATGCACGTTCATGGAAATGCTGCAGTAACAGACATGGATTGCCCACGGGCCGGGTAATTTTGTTGTTGTTACAACAATCCAAATGTTTATTATTTATGAAAAATTATATTAATACGACACTTTTGTCTATTTTTTTTATATAATCACGATAGATATAAAAGAAATAAAAAAAAAGAGTATGATTAGACCAGAAATATAAAAAAAAAAAGAGAAAAGGACAAAATAAATTGTAACAATATGTACAAGAACAATATCATAATAAGTTTAACTCTTTATTTATTAATAAAGAGGGGGGTTTGTACAGGCAGGTAAATTTTGCTGTTTCCTTGTCCCCTGTGGAATCTCCGTATCTATTCATGATTTGTTTGATATTTTATCTATTCTATATTGTTACGAAGTGAGCTTGTCCTTCAGATAGGGTTGTGATTTCGGAGTGAATGAGTTTCTGATGATGAAGTTAGAAAGAAGAAACGTCTTAATATTACATTAATTAGTTGCCAAAAATGTTGATGTTTTGGAAGCTTAGTCTATCTTAATGTTCAACTTAACTAACGAGATATGTAGCTATATATTTAAGGCTGTGTTTAGCATCATGGATGAAAATAAAGTAGTGAGAAAATAAATATTGAAAAGATAGGAAAATATGAAATAAAATGAAATTTAAATTATTTGATAAGAAATAAATAATAAAAAATAATATTACAAAATTGTTTGGTTTAGATAGAAAAAATAAAAGAGAAATAAAGTTTTAAATAAAAATATTTATTTATCTTTTCACTATTACAATTTAATAATTTTGTTCTATTTGTTTCTTATTAATCAACTTAAATTTTATTTTATTTTTTATTTTTTTATTTTTTTATTATTTATTTTTTTTCTACTCTATTTTCATCCACGCCATCAAACAAATTCTTAAATATATAACTACAGTTCTCTATTAGTTAACTTGAAAGTTAAGATAGATTAAGTTTTCAAAATATTAAGACCAACACTAATTGATTGTTGCTTTAATATCAGCTAATCGACATTATATAGCATTGCGATAGTGACATAATTTTTTTGTGTGTTATTCTTTTTAGTGTCAATTAAGAGTTGGCTCGACCTACTTTAATAAGTGACAACTTTTTTTGTTCGACGTAAATACATTTGCATTGATCTTTTTAACGATAACTTAAAAAGATAGTCACTTAATCGACACAAAATAATGATGAATGTTGGCTTTTAATAATTAGAGTTGGTTTTTGGACGACTTTAATTTACACTTTTCTAGTGGTGAAGTTTATAACACTCACACATCCTGCTTAATATTATTTTGTTACGTGATTAGTTATTATTTCTCTTTGGAGTCAATGCTACTTGAAGCATTATTATACACTAGATATAAGCATCTCTCGTGAGGATTTAAATCTTGTTTTGTTATGTTATGGAGATTATCTTTTTCCACTAGATTTTGATTTTGTCAATATCTTTTTATTCAAATTTAGTATTATTTTGTTAATACTCTAATTATGTCAAAGTTTTGTTATTAATCTCCATAATATTGTATTTTATAAGGGAATGGTAGTTGCAATTTCTCTTTGATATTTTTTATTTTACATCTAATATTTAAATTTTGAATATGTACTTTGTTGAAACTTTAGCAAATATACCAAAACGTGTAAGTAATAAATAATGAGTTGAGTATTGTTCTCACAAGGACTCACATAATACTAGTCAAATTAACATGTTATTACCAATTAAACTAAAAAGAAAAGAAATGATGTTCCAATTTAATTGATGTTTGTATGAGAGTCTAAAATTAAAGTATTTCAAGGAACTCTTTTGGTTTTGTATTTCCTTTTAAGTAATCAAAGAAGAAAATTGGTTTTAACTCAAATGATAAAATAAGTTGAGGTTAGACATCACCAAATCATCATCCAATGTCTTATTAGAGTAACATATTTAGTTTTATATATCAAATATTGCATCAATCCTCATAAATACTCTAGTCCTAATTCCTTAGGTAGAAAAAGCTTAAGCTTCCTAGATTCCTTTTATGTTTACTAAGTTACTTGCATTAAGAAAAGAGATTTTCAAGATAATCAACAAACCCAACTTTTATTCTTAGTATCTAGGTTTCTTGATTGCCTTATTTTAGTTCAAAGAGGAGATAATGTTTTCCAACCAAAAAATCACTAAATAACAAGTTAAGGAGATCAACTCAAAACAAGCATTAAGTAAAAAAAAAAAACAAGGCATATACACATATATTGAATGAGTACTCAAAATAGAGATGAGATTCAATTACATCTAACCTCAACTAAGGGAGATCTAGCTACTCATAAACATGAGTAGAGCAAAAATCCATGGAGAAATGGTAGGAAAATAATGAAGGAGCCCTAGGGAAAGAGTTCTTCTCTTTTTTTATTTTTTTTTTACGTTTGCAACTTTTTTTCTTCTTTCCCCAAAGTCCCTTTTTCACTCCCTAAAAGTTCCTTTTGTCTTCTTCGAAATGCCATGTCATGATCTTTTGTCTAGTAAAGGGTGTTCTCATTAGGGAATTTACTCAAAAGGCTTCCAAGAACCCTTTCTAATTGGGCAAGAACTAATCTTAGTTGGGCAATAGCAAACCCTAGCATCACATTCGCTAGACGAATCCAAAGCATGCTCTCTAATGTGTAAGTTTTCGCTGGACGAACTTGTCCTTCGTTGAGCGAATATAACACTTTTTTTACCACTAGAAGTCTTGTTGGATGAACTTATCCCTCGTTGGGTGAGACCATAAATACAAGAGACTTTCTCAATAAGCTACTTGTCCAACGAATAATAAAATTTGTTAAGTGAGAGCCTGGCTCAACTCTAATGAAAAATTCCCTAATTTCATCATTTTTTCAAAAATATTAATGAAAATAAATTAAAAATTTCTAAGTATCCAAAGACTAGTCTTTAAGGTTAGAAATTAGTTATCTAACTGTAAAAAAAAAAAAAGAACTGAACATAGTTTTAGGCCAAAAGAAAAATCAATAATTTCTCACATTTTATATATTCAAATATACATAAATAACAATAATGATACTTGGAATAAATCATTCATTTAACTTAAATATTAGTTTAAAATTTTTGTCTATATTAAAATATTTTTTTCTTCTTATAATTAATGCTAATATTTTTCTTTAACTAACTCACGACTCACACACAACATAATTCCCTTTACTTATAGTAATATTAATAACTTACGATAGGTTAATATTTACTTTATCTTGTAACCAATAATGTATTTAAATAAGCCTTAAAGAAATTAAGTATAATATTTTTATTAATTGAGCAAGTTTAGTTTATGTATATTTTAATTTACTTTTTAAAAAATAATTATTTTCTAACAAAATGTCTTTTAAATTTTTTTGAAAATGTGATTATTTTAAAAACAAACTTAATTATACTTAAACATATAATTTTAAAATATCAAATAATATTTCAAAATTATTATGAATCATTCTATTTATTGGAATAGTAATGACGAAATAAATATAGTTGTAAAAAAGTATAAGATAGTAAATTTTGCAATAAAAACACACATTATCTTAGTTAAAAAATAAAACGTCTCACAAAACTTTTTAGATATATTTTTAATAACACTACATCTAAACTTTACATTTATTATATTTTTCAATGTTTCAAGCAAGATTTGTAAGTTAAAAGTTTTAATTCCATTATTTTATTAGTTTTATATAAAATAATGTAACCTAATTTATTTGATATATATACAAGTTTTTTTTTATAAAGTGAAGAAATGTATTGACAATAATAACAAAGTTAGAATTTAGTAATTTGTGTGTACGATCCAAACCTCCAATTACTAGACCAATTAGTAGTTAAGTATATAAATATCTCTTAAGTTCTCTATAATTTATGATTTTTAATTGTTAATTTATTTTTTATAGTAAATAAAATTTAACTTACTATATTATATACATAAAATAAAGTTATTATAAGAAAAAATGATTAGCTGAAATTAATTTCTAACATATAAAAACATTTTAAATAATTTTAAATTATATTAATATGGATTTTAATTTAATTACTTTAAAATATTTTTTAAAAATAGTTAAAAATAAGTAAAATTTAAATATAGAGAAAATTTTAAAGTAATTCATCATAATTTATTTAAAATAATAATTAAGGATAGAAATAAAAAAATAAATTATTATTTACTATTATTATATATATAATTCTATATATCATATTATTATAAAGTTGAAATTTATTTTTTAAATATATTTATTTAAAATATTAATTATATTAAATAACAAAATGTGCCACAATATATATACACGTTTATTAGTTTCTATATATTATATTAATATACATTTGAATTAATATTAATACTCTAATTAATGAATGCAACTGAAACAAAGGAAAGGGGTGGAAGGGTCAATTCAGATAATGCATATTAAGGTGACAAATCAATGAGCGCAAATCGCGCCGAGTTAATGGCAGCAACTCGTGCACTGACTCAACTAAATTGTCTTCCAATTTATTATTAATCATAGGATTCTAATCACGCTGCTTCACCCTTAAATTAAATTAAATACCTTTATGTCCTACTCTCATTCTTAGCTCCTTTTTCTCTTCTCTAAATCTCATTTTTATGCCTCTACAAGCTCTATTTATTTACCTCCACCTTCTCTGCAACTTGAGATATATAATTTTTGTTTTCGGAAATAAAATAATAAATACCCAAAAATGTAAAATACATTTTCCCACATTTTCATCTTTCTTTCTTTTTTTCCTGAAGCTAAATTTCTGATGATGGTATATTGGTAATTTGATATGGACAGTTTATGACTGACTCATCACATGACATTTAGCACTTCAATTCAGATAATGTCTTTCACATTCTTTTGTCTTTTTTTCTTTTTCTTTTTCTTGAATAATTTTTACATTATTTATAGGTATAGTTAAACTTTTTAAAAAATATAAGAAGGAAATAAAACTTTTTGTTAAAGTTATTTTAATATTAACTTAAAATTTTAATTATTACATCAATAAATACCGTGCTTATGCAAAAATTATTATTACTCCTCTATTCTACTTTGTTTTTTCTCGGTAAAGGTATATATAGCATTACGTTTTCGGGTGGAAGTCATACATTTTGGGGAGCTGAAATAAAATAAGATTTATGTTCTATATATTCAAAAACTTTATAATGATATTTGGAGAACTAGAGAAAATAAAGCATTATATCATGAAATGCTTAGTGATCAAATAGTAATGTGACAATCATACAAGACATCATTATATAATGTCAGAGGAATAAAATTATCGATTCAGTAGATCGAATCTCGCCTTTAAAAATTCATTGTTAACCCATGCTCCTAAGTTAGTCCTAATTAACATGGGAATAAAATCATTGTACGAATCTTAGAAGATAAAGTCTCGATCAATCTATTTTTACCTTCTTTTTAAGTCTTTATCAATGTTAAACATAATTATAAAATGTACAATTTTTTATTCGGGCTCAGGGACAATTCTTGTCCCTACTATAATCTTGATTGGATTGAATTCACTTTAGTCGCCTATAAGCGATTTGGTGCATGGTAAGGAAAGCATACTTCTAAGAAACGACCAAGATTTGAAAATACTACCCTCATTCATTATCTATTCATGTTTTAGTTTTTTTTTTCTTCAAAATTATTAACATTTTATAAATCTAAAGTTTTATTAATTGTTTTCTTTTTCTCTTATACCTTTATTTTATAGTTGCTACAGTAATAATATATCACAAGTAATAAAATACTAAATAAGAATATTTTAATCCAAATACAACAATGTTTTAAATCTATTAAATGCTCTTTAATTTGCTTACATTAACCTTAAATATCAATAAATATGAAATAGAGATAGTATTGTTTGTAAATGAACAAATTATATTACCTTTTTTTTCTTACATGTAATAAACTATATTACCCATCCTTTATTGGAAGGAATTAGTATCAGTATTATTTAACGTTAGAGTACAATTAGATAAAATTAGTTTCATTAAAATTTGTATTTCTTATTAAAAAAATTGGAAAACTACTTTTTTTATTGATAAAGCAAACGGAACCTTAATCTGTCTCAAATATAATAAATACTTTTTAAACAATAAAAAATAACACTTTATCAATTTTACCCTTACAAAATTAATTACATGTTTGGACTCATTAAATAGTTTAAAATTACGTTAGATATCAATTAATATAATATAATTTCAAATTTGATTGAGTTAAAAACAATTTTAGATGATTATTACATTAAATTAAAAATTGTATTATTAACTTATTTTTAAAATATAAATATTCAAACATAAATTACATCACTTCAAAATCAATTTTATAAAATTAAGTTCATTTAAAATCCATTTTGCAAATTCTCACCCAAACACTATAATTGTATAAGAGTCTAGATAAATTCACTTTGCATTATATGTAAACTTCTGATCATTACTTCTTTAAATATTTTGACAAAAATTGATAGACAATAACAAGCATTAAATAGTCAACTAATATGTAAACATTAAAAACTAGTTCTTTTTTCCTTCAATGTCTCTTAGTCTTAAAGATGGGAAACAGGCCCAAAGTTATTCGGAACCATCCAAATTCAAGATCCTTGATGCCCATTATTATTTAACAGTCTAAGTCACAGGTCCAATGGCATTGATTATAGCTCACAAAAGAATAAGTTGGTTTTTAAGATAAGAGTAGTCACTTACTTATATGATTAATACAAATACTATCTCGACTCAACGTGAAATTTGAGTTTTTTTAAATGTTGAGAAATGTTGGAGGGCAGAGAAGAATCATTGAGCTTCAAAATTTTGGAGTAATAGATGTTTGAAAATTATGAATAGCCTAAGGTTATTGCTTGGAGTTAGATAACGAATAAAGTGGATCACAATAGGAGCAAGCACGAAAATAAGTTTCATACAAAGGAGAAGAATGTAATTTTCGAAAGTGAGTGGGATCTGATATGATCTGATCTTATCCATCCATTAAAAAACTAATGGTTAAAATTAAAACTATGTGGTGCAGTAATGTACCAAAATTGTTAGGTGCAGTGTAGAAAGCAGAAACCATTCCAGTACAATAAAATTTGTACAAGATGCAGCGAGAATGATATATAAATTTAATTAAGAAAAAAACGATAAAGATCCATGATACTATTATAATTTGAGCAAAAATAAGAAGAAGAATAAAAATAGACATATGAAGTATGCAGGCACACAGAGACAGACACAGGTATTGAGTTTGATACCTGTGTTAAGTGCCATAGGTTGGTCTAATAACCCCCCATCATCTTAACCTGCTTCATCCTCAAAAGTTACACAGGAATTCAAGAGGGCACATTAAAGTGGAAAAGCCAGGATATGACAAAGGCAAAAACCATACAGGCTAGCAGGAAATTCAGAAAACGGTGACCCTGCCAGAAATTTCGAGTTTCTGCCTGCGCCACAGGTCCAGATGCCGCTACCATGGGACCTTCATTTCCCTCATTCCACTGTTCTGTCATTTGAATTTCAATAGCTCCAGCTACATTGCGTGCAATTGATCCACAGATTTCACAAGTTCTGTTCATCAAACAATTAGAGCACTTAACAAACCTATAAATTAGTACAGTAAAATGAAGGAAATATCATTCAGAAATAAGAGAACAAACTAGACAGCAATTTTTCATGTTTCTTTATATGGTTTAACCATTACATTTATGCATATTTGGCTTATCTCTAGGTTTTCAGAAACCTAATGTAGATATAAACGAAACTCATGTGCAAAGTAGAAACTCAGTTCTGCTCCTACAATCTCAAAGCTCAAAAAAGACATCAAAACTCAAATCCTTGCAAAAAAAATTTTACGAAATTACTTTTTTCAATGGTCCAATTTGTACATGACATTTGGCCAGCCTAAAAAATACAACCAATGGCCAATATATATGAGACATTGGCTTTGCTGTAATTCTTCCTGAAAAAACATGCATTCTGAATTCATGAATGTTTTTAATGATCATGTAGATTACTTAATTCTGTTTTAAAAGATTACTAATAAGACAAAATATCGAGTAGAAACCGTGTGGTGTGCGCATATGATATGGTCAACTACAAACCTAGTCAAAAGAAAGTAAAGAAGATTTTATCTGAATCAGAATTGAAACAGGATAGACTAGCATCATTTTTCATTTGAAAGCGGAAAAGGAACCAAGAATAAGAAAATATGAGAAGGTCACCATTATAAGGGAAGAACAAGACACTAAGGAAGATCATTGAGATAAAAAACCATGGAGAAAACTTCGTCACAAATCACGATTACCACCAAAGAAGCATTTTGTTCTTACATATATTCCTCATACCCTATTTATAAGTAGAAAATAGAAACTTTCAAAAACTAAACTGTGATTTTTTAAATGTTAGTAATATCTAGATCCCTAAAATGAAAGAGAGGGGCTTATTATGCAGGCTTCAGATCACAAATACAGAGTAAAATGAATAACTTGAAACACAAAAATAGCAAATGAGTAATAAACAAAAAAAAAAAGAATGTCATATAACCAATTTTCATACTTGCAGCAGTTTAATTTCTTTAGTGCTGACCAGTAGTGAAAGGCAAGATCAAATCAGATCTGGAATGAGTATAATTTAATTATATAGCGCAATTTTTATGCATGCAATCCACCATAAACCACCTCTGATAAAAAGACATACAAATGACTGAACTTTTTCTTCATCATCTACCCACTGAGATACCAGTAATACCATTCTTGAGTCTTTTCTACCTTCTGTTAATTTTGTTAAACCAAGCAAGTGTAAAGTGATTTTCATTCCAAAACTTGCACTTTCCATTTACTCAACCAAGAAAAAGAACCATAGAATTATGTGTTTAATTTCTCAAAGTATCTTTCTCTTGGCACATCCAACACTTTGATTATCATTTAGGTGGATTTTTGAATTTGGAAATCACTAGAGCCTGTCAACAATAGGTAAAACTATCACTTCATGAAGTACAGGCATCACAGAAGTCCTAAGTGAATGATGATACACCAATTCATGATTCCTTTTCAGGAAAGAAAAAAGAAACTAATGAATAACGATGGCCTGATCTACAAATAAAGGGATAATTATACTAACCTCCCTTGTGGTTAACGTTAATTGCACTGACAGCTTTCTTGATTGGAAAACTACACCCACCTCCCTATATGTACTGTTTATATACTTTGGCATCCTTCTTTTACAAGACATTCCTCATAACTCTCCAACTTTTATTTATGGACCATACAAGAAGTCTCATTAAAAATAACAAAGCATAGAAGGCAAGTGTAGTTTTTCAAACAATAAAGGTTTCAACAATTCAGTGTAATTAACACTAACCTCAAGAATGGTCAGTGTAATTAATTAACCCATAAATAAATGATGATGGATCCTCACGGCAGATACCGTCAATTGACTACATGTTTACAAGTGAGGCTTTGGAGAAAAAGTATAATAATGTTTACACAAATGAACAAAAGATTAGGATATCATTTTATTTCTTTATTTTAAAAATTATCATATTAGAAATAAAAATTGTTTTCCCTTCCCTTTTCCTCCAACTCCCAAACATACTAGTCAAATCCAATCTGTTTACAAGCAACAAGATAGATGTAGAATAACAAATATTGGAAAAGTTGATATGTTTGGACAGTCACCCTGGAAATAGGATATTTTCAGCCCCGGACCAACATTTTTCCTTTAAGCATTTAATCTTTACCTAAACCATTTTTGAAATAATGAAGCCTAATTTAGCTCACACAATATCGTTCAGTTTGCAAAAGAAGAAGAATCAGATTCACACTCCACTATTAAGACACTTCATCAAGCATAGTCCTTTAACCAGCATTATTATCTCAAATCCTCTTCGCATCAGAAGCATATGCTAATAGACAAGTCAAACAGCACCAGATTTGAAAAAAAAAGCAAGGGCACTATAGCACCTTGTTCCTAACTTGAGCCCAAAAGAAAAAAAAACACAATTTAAAAATGGTAAGTAGTACTAATCAATCTAACAAATTAACAAAACTTTGGCTAGAACCAAGAAAGCACAAACCAATCCATAGACATAAAAGTGTACTTACTTATTTCCCTTGATCTTGAACCAAGCCTCAGCACACTGCTTGTGAGCAGCAGCCAAATCATCCTTGCAAGAGCATCCCAGCTCGATGGGAGTCCCAGATTCATGGTTGGTCATATCCATGCTGAGGTGGCAAATTCTACAATCCCTTTCCACATTATCCAAATGCACCTTAACCTCAGGAACTTCACCCTCCTCCAGATCCACCTCCACTGAACACTCTGATGCAGAGGATCCTCTCTCCTTCTCACATACTCCCACAATCTCATTGCCAGAATCATGAGAGGACCTCTGCTCCTCATCTGACCGGTCGCCGGCGTCGGAGCATCCCTCACCGGCGGCCGAGCTCCGGTGAGAACAGCCATTGTCTATAGCAACAACAACATGAGACTTATCCTCAGTGACCAACATTTTGTTGAACACCCAAGTTGAGAATCTTCATGTAATGACTCAGGGAGGCAAAGATCATTAATACCCACCAAGTTTTTAAGGAGAAAGTTTCAGTCTTTCTGAAGCCCAGCACGAGTTGTGTGAATTGTGTGCAAGGTATGTATGTGATCTCTCTTTCTTCTGAGTACCTGACAAAGGACTTTGGAGAGAGAGAGAGAAGTGGATCAGAAAAGATGATATAAGAGACACAGCATTATGATTATGCAGTGATCTGATGGGAGAAATTTAGCAAAAAAAGTTCACTATTTTTATTTCTGTTTGTTTGTTTATATGTTAAAAAAGGGGGGTCTTGGAAATCTAACAGTAAGGAGTGTCTCAAAGAAAGCATAGTTTTTAATAAATGTCTTATTTTCTCCAAGTCCATGTCGTTACCATAATAACAAGCAAAAGAAACCTTAAAACCGGAGAGATTGTTGAACACGGGTCACGGTGAAGTGACATGGTGTAATGAGTTATGAGATAAGTGGGTGTGGACCCCACGTTTCTTTTTCTCTTGTCGGGTCTGGCGAGAAAATAAGGTGGTTTTTCTACTGAGGACAGAGCAGAGAATGCAAGAAAGAAGGAAAATGAAATGAGCATTGAGAAATGAGAAATGAGAAATGAGAATGAGAATGAATTTGATGATTGGTAGAGCTCACCTAAAAAGCTCTTTCTTTTGCTGCTGCCACAAACAGATAAAACTGTGAAAAGCACAAAATTCTTTGTCCTCTTCGCCCTTCACCGCTTTCACTTTTTCCTTTTTCTTGTCTTTTTATGTTTATTTCAATTTTCTTAATTCTTTTATCTTCAAAAATATAATTGAATGGATCACAAACAACGCAACACCCACCATGCAAAAGCTTAACTTTTGTTTTTTAAACTAGTATTAATGTACATAATAAATTTTTATTTTATATAGTTAATATTTACAGTATTTTTAATATATAAATATATTTTATATTTATGATCAATAATCTTATATTAAAATATGAGGTTATTTTAAATACTAATTTTATTTTAAATGCTGAAATTTAATTTAAAATTAAAATTAAAAAATAAGAGATTAAAAATTCTTAAAGTATTTTATTAAAGAAAAATTCTTTAAAATATTTTCATTGAAAAATAATTTCTAAAATATGATCATCAATATATCTATTCTAATATTAATATATAGAGAGAATATATGCTTTAATTTTTAAATATTTCATTAAAATTAATTTTAACTTTTATATTTATAAAGAATTTAATAGTCATACATTAACCATATAAAATAATTTTATACTATAATTAAATAACAAATTAGTGAGTTTTAAACAATTTTATATTATTAGTACATAATCTATTTTTTATTCAAAAATAATAATTTTAATCTGGTATATTTTGAAATAAGTGAATTTCATTTTTTTTAAATTTAAAACTCCAGAATGAAAGAAAAAATTCACTTACTATAAAAAATATAAATATGTTTAAAATATAAAAATTAAAACTAATTTTAACTGAAAATTAAGAAAATTAAAAATATTTTATCTTTGTTTTATTCATATATTGGTCATTTGTATATTATTTGTGTAATATTTTACAAAATTTATAAAATTATTGATAAATGTTTAGCATTAACTAATATTTTTAGATTTATATGAATTTATTTGAATTAAATTTGATGCATGTATATATATAAATTTATATATTCATTAAATTTGATAATTTATATGTTATTAAATTTATTAAAAAATTACAATATATTATTAAATAATAGTGTAAAATATGCTGGCAATGCTTATAATTTAAATTCAACTTATTTTAACGGTATATATACTGTGTGGCACGCATGTGTATTGTGCAGCCTGTTGATGTATTTACAACTTCAAGGCAACACTCACCTTATATTATAGATAGTTGTTTTTTACGTCCCGTACGAGTGTTAAATAAGTGAAAGGAGAGAGATAAAAAAAATGAAATTATAATGTGATAAATAAAAAGATGTAAATGAAATATAGAAACAAAATGAATGTAAAATATCAAAATTTGTCAACATATGATCCTTACATGAGACAGAAGAAAAAATGGTTAAAATATTTTTTAGTTTTGATATGAGAAATTTATTTTTAATTTAGTTCTTGTGTAAACATAATTTTTAGTTTAGTGCATGTATACATGTTTTTAACCTTTCTCTATCATTTGTTATTGTTTTAATATATTATAAGTTAAATCATTATACACAAAATATAAAGATAAAATTAAAAATATTATCGAATATAAGGATTAATACATAATATACTTATCTTAATTATTTTATTTGTAATTTGCTATATCTCCTCGAATTATTAAGGGGCGGTATATTTTGTATACTTTACAATAAACCATAACCTTTACAATAGTAACATAAGATAAGGATATATTATTTATTATTAAGTATTTCTTTAAGTACAATTGGAGAGTAATTTTTAGATTAAACGGAGCCTTAAGTTAACTTATTTATTAAAGAGTTATATTATTTATATAGTAATTTTTTACAACATTGTTTATAATCTTATCGTTTTTATGTATGTAATTTATTATAATCTTAATCGTTAACTTTTGGGAATATTAATTGTTCACTTTCTATTTAAACTAAATCATAGAAGAGCCAAATGCCAAGTTACCCCATAATCCAAGACATAGGTTTTACTTTTACCATCCATTGTCTTTATGCATTATCAGGCAGAACTGCTCGTTGGTCCTCCAACTCGATCTAGTCAGCTTTAAAAAATATACCCTTCTTGATGGCTACATCAACCTCATAGAGTCAGTCACACACTTTAACACAAAACACTATAAAATGACCACACACTAATTGAGCCACAATTTTGCAAATTGGAGTGACATTACCATTCTTTTTAACGTATTATTTTCAATATACTCTTGTAATTGATTGGATTCCCCGTGATTCCACTAAAAAAATATCTAAAAGTTCACTCTTGTTTTAGAGTAACTCAGCATAAAATTTACATAACACTAATTAGAGGCGTAAAAATGAGTTAATGAATTATAAAAATATTAATTTTCTTTTCGTGAATTTTTACTTGACTTATTAAGTTATTAAATCATTAATTGAAGTAAACTAATCCGGGTCAAGCAAGATCAATCCATGTCAACCCACTTTTTTTAAAAAAAAATAAAAATTATTCACCTTTTTGGTTATTAATATCGTTTGAGATTTTTTATTTTTTTACTTATTTTTTGAGTTTATTATTAAGAATTAATATGTTGTTAGATATTTTTGTATTTACATTTTAAAATAGATTATGCATCTCATAAAATTTGTGAATATAATAACATACCTATTACCGAACATGAATTATTTAGCGTGTTTAGTTACATTTTTTACGTTTTACTTTCCAATGACTTTTCAAACATGCATTTTTTTTTTACTAATTCAAACATGCATTTAATCCGAGATAAATTGAGTATTGCATATAATCTTATTTATTTATTTGGAAGCCAAGAGTTAAGTTAATTTACTTTTTGAGCGGCACATGATGAGCCATCCCGGCTTTTGACACCTAACACTCACGAATGTCAGAAATAACGTGTTACTCGTGTTATTTCAAAGCTTCTCTGAGACAAATTAACATGTCAAAAGCGAATCACGATGCTGATGTTATCATGTATAAATAGACGGGATAAAATGTTAAGATAAGAAATAAGAACTAAAATATTCCTTTACTAGATCAAATAGGTATATGTATATTTTCAGATTAAAGTTACCACTTACCTGGATGTCCCTCAACAAAGTTAATGCTCTAAACGATGCGGTTTAGAGTAGTGAAACAAACTTATACTATCTATGATCGATCTATCCACCCACCACAAAATGTCACAAACGAATAATGAAATCCACTTGCACGTCAAAAAAAAAAAAATCCCCTTGAGGAAGCTTAGGTTAGAGTCAAACTTTCGCAGGCAATGCAAAATGTTGCCTAGACGCTTCTTGCATCGCACCCAAAAACTTGCCAGGTCCCTCCTCAAAGTGCCCGTAGCCATTCTTTAGATCTTGTTGTAAGAAGTTTGTTTGTGAAGCAGTGGCAACCCCTTGAGATGCTGTCAAGTTTGCAGCATTCTCAGTTACTCCAGCAGTATAATTCTCAAGGCCACTCTTGATCCAAGCTATATTGTTTAAGTCTGTAGCTATTGAAATCAATGCATGACTAGAGAAAGGTGACTCCAAATTGTCAACAAACTCGGGACCTAGAAGTGAATCATGCGAATGGTCTTCCCTCAATTCCACTGTGCAGCAGCCATGACCGCATTGCAATGGAATCATGGACTCACAATCAATACCATCAAATAACTTGCAGGATCCTATGTCTGGTTTGGGGGATTGTATCAAAGGGCTCTGTCTTGGGAACATCTTTGAACATGATCCAGTTGTTGACCTGCCTGGAGGATTATAAACACTAAATGCACTAATACGTGCAACTGGTCGATAAAGGGTAGGATGTTCCTCCACTTTACCATCATCTTTTCTTGGAGGTTTATTTTCATTATCCATCATGAGATTTCTGGCTTCTGAACGATTCAATGAATTGATATCCCCAATACACATGGTCTCTTCAGAGGATGCTTTTGTTTTTTCAAAGCTACCATCTTCGATCACATCAGCATTTGCCAGGACATATCTACCCAGGTCCATACACCTGCGCTTCAGTGTAGAATTCCAGTGATTTTTTATCGCATTATCTGTTCTACCTGGAAGAAGCTTAGCAATTGCCGCCCATTTGTTTCCGTGAATTGCATGGGCTGAAACTATGATGCTATCCTCTTCCTCTGCAGCAATTATATTTTCATTAGATTTTGATAATTGACAGGCACAACATTTGTAATGGGCAATGGCGGGCTAATTTTTCAATTAAATGATAACTAATTTATTTCAATAGAATATATAGCATGCAATAGGATAATTCACTGGTGGAAAGGAAAATATAAGTATTAGACAGGGTCTGATATGAATTTTCCAGAGTATGCAGGCAGCAGGTTTCAAGATTTTCTTTCATTCAATTCAAGTATGTCACACATCAACACAACAACATTGATAACCTCAAGCTTAGATAATGTCATTCTTCTTTCTTTTTTTTTCAAATTTATAGGTGTTCTAAACCAAACATTCATTTTCAGAGACCACAAAATATTGTTTCATTATGTTTCTGATTTCCTTATAAACATGTGAGTTGATTTTTATTCCCAACCTAGTTATGGCATGTGGATCTTTGGTTCACTCCTTTCCTAGTTTGCTTTTCCTGCTCTCTGTTCCTATTTATTTATTGGCAAGACCACAGGCTATCACTGCACATTTTGGGCATGAAACCTATCCCTGTTCAAATATCAGGTTGAATTTGACCACAAGTCACTTACAGTAGATTTTGAACCTCTTACATAGTAGGTAAAGTCTACCAACATAGATCTCAATTTGCCAACTGAGCTACAATGGGTTCGCTCACTCTCCTTTATTTTCCTCCTAAAGTCCACCCCAACACCATCAGCATAGAGCGTGAAGAACATTCAATGAATTTCACCCAGCCAGCCAACTACTCATATATAATGCTTGCGTAGCTTTAGTTTTTGCACAACTCCACGATTTAATGCTTATTAGTTATGGATTTCTTCACTATGAATAATGTCCAGAGACTAGTAATCCTCCACTGACCTCTTCTCAGGTGTGTTCCTACCATAAATCAAAGGGGTTTAAATATTGTGTTTAAGCAACATCTTGATATTATGTCTGGCATTCTGTCAAGATTATGTGCTTTGCTGCAACTCTAGAGAAGACGACTTGAAGATGGTTTTTGACTAAACTTTTGCAGTGTGATTGTGGAGTTAAGTTTTTATATCTTATAATTGTGTTTCAACCCGTAAATTAGTGATGTAGCAAAAAGTTAAGAAATATGACTTAGGGGGAAATTTGAAGGCTGAGATTCATGCTTGTCCCTGATAACTCTTGTGGATTTCTTTTAATTTTATCTTACTCTTCATCTCTATAATTAGTTCACCGACAGGAAATTGGGAATATATGACAAATTGAAAGAGATGTCCTGTCAAGATAATATCTCAAGAAGTTACTACTATTATCGTTTACAGAAATAAACGACAAACTCTAAGACCAGCAAAGAGAAGAGGAAGCTCCATTGAGTTTTTTGCCAGTGGGTCTTATTAAGAAGCATTACCAGACAAAAACTTCAAGAAGTTAGGAGTCTAGGGTTCATTGGTGTTCTGACCTCAAGTGACAGGATTGCAAACTTTGGATGGAAAAGTGTGGATTTAATTTATAACCATTGATTGGAAAATCAACAGTTGAAGTTGTGATAAAATACATGCATATGTATAATAAACCCCAAGGTTATTGGTTATAAGTTACAACTCTGCACTTTCCCTCTAAGGTGCATCCCTCAGTTTATAGGAGTTGAATCCTTAGTATATCAGTGGTTAAAATAGATCGTATAACTTATAGCCTAATAAGTAGTAATAACCAGAATAGCAAGTTACATATGCAGTATAACAACAGGTGACATCTTAACAGTGTGCTAGAGAACATTCATCTTGTGATTCCATTCATGACCAAAATCAAGTAAATACAAAGGTGGTAAGAGTCACATTAACTTAATATTTACAAGTAAAATGAACTAAATAACAACATTCAACTTCAACAATCCTTTAGAAAACTATCAGCCTTACCAAAGAATAAATGGTAACTAAATTTAAAAAAAAAAAAAAAATCCAACATGATAACTAACCATAGTTTACCTAAAAATCTAGTCAACAACTGGCAATTTGCAACCTAGCACCAGGGGAAAGGCGTGTTTATTTTACAGAACTGTAGCCACTAACCATAATTTACCACCATGTATGTAAAAGTTAAACATAGTGTACTAAGTAGCATGGCTATCAGAAATAGTAACTAAAATGTTCATTTTACAGGTTGAGAAAGGAGATAGTAATGAGCTGGACAAGGTCTCACATCATGAGATGATAATAGATGTACAAAATTATTAAAGAAAGACCAATAGGTGTCAAAGTAGTGATGAAGCTAAAACTGATGGGTGACTGACACCACTCTGCCAGATTCTGTAACTATTTTAATTTCTTCTTACTGCATAAGCTGGTTGAAATATGGTTGCAAATAATGAACATGCCAAAACAACAAGAAACACAGAAGATCAACCTCAACACAAGGAATAACACAGCATTTTCAGCTGCCACTATAAATTGCTCTTCTGAGCACTTTTGAAATTATAATAAATCTAACATTAAAAAATATATATATATAACAAATAGACATTGGCTCCAAAACACACTACCTATATACTTCATATGGAAAAGCAAAAAATCTCAATTCGTTCCACTTCGAGAATATATCATACTTGCATTAATATACATACATCACTCAATCTTAAACAGAACTACTTTAAAGGGTTACAGAAATGCATTAGATATCTCCTTTCCACCAACACATTGTGTTACTATATCTACAACATACCATGGTGTTTTAGAAAACAGTTTAAACAATATATTAGTATCAGTTGATTCTATTTGTCAATCCCCTTAAATGTCACTCTATGATTTTCAACGTTTCTCCAACTTATGTGAACAATA
This sequence comes from Mucuna pruriens, assembly GCA_025330945.1. Taxonomy (NCBI): domain Eukaryota; kingdom Viridiplantae; phylum Streptophyta; class Magnoliopsida; order Fabales; family Fabaceae; genus Mucuna; species Mucuna pruriens. The sequence continues at coordinate 7,072,167 of JAENHJ010000324.1, read as the reverse complement.
ACATTTCTTTCCATCAAACTTATCCCAACTGACTCAAATAGACAGTGAGAGTGAGACTTCAACGTTTTGATCAAATGTTTACACGAAACAATGTACGGAAAAGACTTAGTTAAAAAAGTCTTTCCGTTATTACGTCTAAAAATAATTAGTCTCAGTTATTCACCTCCCATTATCCTTTTATATTTACATATCTTTTATATCTTTAAATTAAAATAATAAAAATACACACCCTCTCATATAGTCCTAATCCTAACCTAATTCTAGAAACATCGGTATCAGTGGGGAACCGATATTACCAGTGAAGGGCTTGCGTTTCACGTAAGGGTCAAGCTGATTACACCACCGAAGACGGCACGACTTGCCGGAGCGTCCCGGTACCCCCCGGGCGATCATGCTCCAGTTCCTCGCCCCGAACTGCGCCACCAATCGGCTCAGAACCGCGTCCTCCTCCGGCGACCACGGTCCCTTCACTCTTCCGGCCACGGAACCGTCGCCGACCACCATCACCTCACCATCGCCGCCCTCGAGTTCCAACTCCTCGCCGCCGAGCTTCGTCACGGCGACGCCATTGCGGACGGTTGGCTCGGCGGAGCGGTCTTCTTCGGTCATGGCGGTTGTTGGTTTGGTCGTTTCGCTATCTGTTACTGTCAGTTTATTTTTCTCTCTCTCTCTCTCTAACTAACTCAATTCCGATTGGGGCACACGCAAAATGTTTCGCCTTCTTCTTTGCCTCTTCTATAACCTGCTTTTCTTCAAATGACTGACTTGTCCCCGTGCTTTCACCCCGAAACGACGCAGTTTCGGAAGAATGTAAGGAGAAATGCGTGATGCGTCTGTGCCGTTTGGGAAACGTTCATTCCTTTGGTTGACTAAGAATGTTGTTTGTTGACTTGTGACACGTCAGATTGTCGGTTTCGAAAGTATTAGTTTAACCATAATTTACTCAATTGCCACACTTAACAACCGCTTCGGGGATTTGAATTTTGAAAAAGTAATGGTATTTTCCAGATTACGAGTTTGCCCTTCCAATTACGAACTTGGGCTTGAGATAAACAAACCCTACTTATGGATGAGAACTACTATCCGCACCTCCTTTTTGCTCTTTGTACCAACTATAATATTTGATATTCATTTATAAAAATGTCTTTTACGAAAATTAATATCCATCAAATTGATGCACCTCTCCTCTCTCCTTCTTTGTGTAACCTTCACTCCTTCCCCTCTCCTCCTCCCATCACCACCTTTCCTCTCATCTTTTTTCTATTTTTCTTTTATTTTCAAAATTATCTCAAGTCATCTTGAAATATTTTAATTTTGTTCACACTTCCATTTCCAATTTTATAAAATTAATTTTTTTGTATGAAGAATATTTCTTCCAAAAAAATTAACGAACGGTATGAAGAGCTAAAAGAACAGTGTGAATAGGAGCCCCTTATAGACCTCTTCAGGCCCATTTAGAATGCCTACTAAGCCTTGTTTGATAACCACATTGACCAAAAACAGCCGACACATTAAAAGCAAAATTGTAAAAGATTAAATTTTGGGAGTTGGCATATTTAATTAACTTGTGGGACATTGATTGTGAATGTAATGGACTCTGTCAAGTAGTACAGATTGCAGGTGGGTGTTTTAAAATGTTTCATTATTTTGTACTACCATATTCTCTCTCTTTCTCTCTCTATTTTGGTTTAAGTGAAAAAATAAAAACAAAAAAAACTTCAAACAAGTGACACTGTATCTTATATGTGATGGGTGGATTTTTATGGATCACTCTGTAATTGACCTCTAATCGTGGTTTAATTATCAAAATAACAACACGGGTTAATTTAGCTACTTAGTAAAGATGAATTCTTGCTGATTCTCATTTCAAAATTATAAATGTACACTCTAATTTTGATGTGTGTCTTAAAATGAGAAAGAGATAAAAAAAAAAAATTGATAGCGGTGATAAATAATATAATAAAAATAATTACAGGGAAATTGAGATAAAAGATTTAGGTGTATGATAACTCTCCTCCCATTAAGGGTTGTGACGATCAATAAATCAATAGCATGCTTATCCTATCGAACATAGATGAATACAAGAAACCCTAGTAAATTCGTCTACAAAATCATAGAACAATTTTTATCAGATTCTTTATTCTTTTGGCTTGGTGGGGTAGTGAAACCAACCATTTCAAGGGTACAGTAGTGGTTCCCCACCGCACTACTACCAACCAATACATATTTTGTTTTATTACATAGCTTATATATAATACTACTATAAAATTAAGTCTTCTATCCCATTCATCAGGTTAACATGCCCAAAATTAAAGTAAAAAAGTTATTACATTGATAATCGAAAACTTACTATGTTAAAAAAATTATTATTTTTTATTTCTCAACTTATGCATCTAATGCTTAGAACTTTTTCTAATTCATAAATAAATAAAAAAGTCAAATTCTATTTTGTAGCATCGTATAAACCTATAAGGAGAATATGACTTGCAAGTCTTGTATAGTGAACGATATACGTACTCGCTAGAAAATTAAATATTGTCACATTAAGACATTGTTCTTGAATGAATTGAATTTTCCCAAGTCATGAACAAGAATTGAAGATCAACTTTGAGGAAGTGTTTCGAGGAAGCAAAGAATGAAATTTGGAAAGAATATTTATTTATGTTATGTTTCGATTAGAAGTGAAAAAGAGAAAAAAAAATAGAAAAAAAATATAAATAGATAGAAAATAAATGTTATTTGGATAAATAAAAATTTAAAAAGTGTAGAAATATCTTTCTGTTTTTTTAATGAATGGAAAAAGTATAATTATTTATACTAATTAAAAAATTAAAATTAATTCAAAAACATTTGAACTTTTATTATATTATTTTTTGTAAAGATAAAATTATTTATTATTTTATGTTATAAAAATTATTTATTTATTAGAAAAGTAAAATAAAAAAGAAATAAATGCAACATACATTTCTTTCCTACTTCACCTCATTTTGAGGAAGAGTTTTTTTTTTTTTTACTTAGAACCCACTAAAAAAACTTCGTTCCTTTTTATATTTTTCTCCTGAAACAAACAATAAATATTTTGTAATTTTATCTTATCTCTGCCCTTTTTATTTTATTTTTCTACATATAAACAAACACTGATTGAGAATAAAGCTGAACTTAGAATGAAAGCAAGCAATTTACTGATATCTTGTCAGATACTTAATCATTGCTGTTATAATTTGTCAGTCTCTGACATATCCCGATGCAAGTAGAAAGGAAGGAAAGATTGATTAAAGGTTTCAAGAATTGCTCTATTTTTTTAAGACACGATTTGAAGTGTAATCGGAGTTATTGGGTGTTACATGAAAATATGTGTACGTATCAAACCTACAGTTATTTGGGTAGGACGATGCCTCTGTCTCATTTTATTTGTATTATTATTTAAGGTATTCCACACATTTTCATTGCAGCAGTAGTTGGTAAATAATAAAAAAGACTAATTAATACATTATAGGTTGAAATATTAATAAATAAGAGCATTATTAGAAAGATATAATTACTACTTTGTTGATATTCTAAAATGATAAATAATTTATGACAATTTTTTTTTAAATAAAACATAAAATGAGATGAAAGAAATACGTGTGTAAATATTAAAATCTTTAGAAATGGTCGTAGTGGGTTGAGTTAATCTATAAATACTAGTTCAGTTGATCTAATAAGGGTGAGATCTTTTGATGATACTCAAATATCTTGTTAAGTCATTTACGTTTTCATGCTCTGGCAATTGAGGTGAATAAGTTCTCAATATTTATTTTATTATTTAATGTTCATTTCTTTTTCTTCTTCCATTAAATATATTAACAAGAAAAAATTATATGTATTATTATATCTATTAGTATAAATATCGTTAATCTACAACACTATGATGCATTATATTAACTGTATAAAATAATATAAGGTTAGTTAGTATATCGACAACATTATATTTATACTTTTATGAATTTAATTTAAACATATTGCATTATAAAATATTTTTATATTATCATTTAATAACATATTATTAATTATATATAAGAAGTTAATAATTTTTATAATAATTATTTTAAAATGATTTTTAATTAATTATTAACTGTAGAAGTATTTATACTGATTAACAATGCATAAAAAAAGAAACTCTAGTTTTATTCCAATAAAATTATTATTAGTATTTGTGTTGGATAAAAGTATATGAATAAGGAGAAGTTAAATTAGAAATTAAACATAAATTAATAATAAAAAATGATAAAGAATAGTGAGTGAAATTGCAGAAGAAAAGAATGAGAAGAAATTGAGAAAAGGGGGTGGAGACAGGGGAAGGGCGTTAGGGGGCCACTACCCCTGGTCTGGCACGCACAGCCAACCCCTTCTATACTTAATAGCACTGTACGCAATTTCTTTTTTCTTTTGGCAGCTCATGTCTTCTTCATAAAGCTTGTGTAGTGCAAGAGGGGAACATGTGAACTACATATTCACACTTGTAGACAATTTGTACTCTCTTTTGTCCAAAAATTCTACTTCACCTAAGACCCCATATCCTCTACCATTTCAATTCAATGTATGTCATTTCCTATGAAATTTTCAAGTCCACCCACCCCTCCATGTAACAAAATTCATCACAGAACCACGCATATATCCTTGCCAGCTCCTACATTACAAGCCATTCTTCTCTATCTTAATTCTTTAAGTAAATCTTCACCTGTGTTTCAACAACACTGGTTCAAGAATAACAACTTATATTTTTAATTCTAATTTTTAAAATAAATAATATTTGTTTACATTGTTATTTTTTTATAAATTATTTTTAATATATTAAAGTCATATCAAAGATTATTTTCAATTCGTTAATAGTGTAAAAAATTTATAGCCAGAGTAACTGTTTATTAAACTTTAATTGTTGACGTACATCAGCATATTTTTTTAATAAAAATTTTAATTAGTATTCTTAAAACAATGATTAGCAAGACCCAATTATTTATGATCTGGTACTTTTCTCCGACCGATAATTTATGTTGATCAATTTATGATTTACTTTGTTACAGGCTTTGTGGAAAATGATTAAAGGAAAAGGTATTATCATGCATAATAGTCAAATTCAATAGGACAAAAAAATTCTCGAGGAAACCATTTGAGTAACAGTAAAAATGGTCTACACAATCATTTTATATATAAAATGATGATAATAGACTATAAATTTAACACCTCATACAAACTAATTAAATTTCCTATCATTAGATTTGATCCGAAGGTTTTAAAGTTAGCAAAAGAATGATCCTTGGAGAGAATATATTGGATAAAAAGAGTAATTTTTTTAAAAACAAAAAATATATGGTGCGTTGTAGCTTCATTCATATATATAATTGTGAAATGAGTACTGCTCGATCAATTAACTATCACTTTAATATGTTTTATATCAAATTCAAATTAAATATGTCCACATCAGCAAAATATGTGCAGATTTTTTTACATAAAAATTGTGTAAATAGCATTCTTCTTTACAGGAAATTGACATAATAGATTGTAAAACAAAATGGCAATCCTTCACAAATATGTGTGTACTGTGTTCCTAACTGGCCCTCCTACATTAATAGTTTAGTGTAGAATTAATCTTTTGTCCTTTCAAGAAAATTGATAAAGAGAGTTAACAACTCATTCTTTAACAGGAGAGAGGGGGGTAGCTAGGGGGGTTGGAGCCATGTGATAAAAGCGATCATGGGGAAAGTGTAGGCTTAAATTTAGAACGTTGGGAGTCATGTGCTAAGAATAAGGACGTAAAACCGAAAAATAAAATTCCCTTTTATTCAAAAGAAAGACATTGCAATGTTAGCACGTGTACGATTCCATTTCCTATGGAACAGGATTCAGTGTGAGTCTCAAAGCAATACACAGAATTGCCTAAACAACAACTTTCACTGCCTTGGATTCTAATTAAAGTCCATAAAAGCATGCATGTGTTTTTCGGAGTGCAATTGACTCAAGATCAGTGGTTTTAAACTACCATATGCTACTTCAATTGGCTACAATTAATACTCTAGTTTTATATAGAGCAACCTCCACTTTAATTATCAGTTGTATATATTTTCCTGAAATTATTTACAATAGCTAATTTAAAATTATAAGGCTATCATATAGGTACCGTGACTGTGTGTGACCATGAAGCCTATTCCAACACTCACATAGCAACAGAAAAGAGTTTGGCTCAACAGAAGATCATGTCGACATATATATGACAACTCAAGTGTGGTCAGTAAACTGTGACCATGAGTGCCAAGTTAGCTTTTGTGCATAAAATGATCATGTTCAACCGGGGAAAAAAGACACTTTACCAAAAGGTGAAATTGATTTGTTGAATATAGGTAATGATCAAAATTCAAAACCTTCCAAATGGGGTAGAAATGATTTTTTTGCCTAGTTAGAATAGAATGCATAGAATATATACCAGTCGGCACTGTTTTATTCATACCGATGGGTTTCTAATTAACTAGCTAGCTTGCTTCCATTTTGCTACTGTACATAATTACTATAATTTTTTATTTACCAACAGTAGCATCCTCAACTTGTTAGAGGGAGAATATGCGCATCTGTGACTTTTGGGATTACTTTTTTCCTTCCATTCATTTCTGAACCCATAAGAAAGTGCCCGATTAAAATCAAGAAAGTTACTTACAGAGGATGAAACCTTTCTTATTTATCCCATGAAAGGCATGGGGAAAGTATCCTTAATTCTTTGGTCAAAGTTGTTTTTAGTCCATGGCTTTAAAATGTCTCTAGCAGGACTACCTCCTACAGAGAGAGGATATCTGTTAGAAACACCCCCACAAAATCTGTAGCACATTTCTTAAAAGCATATAATAGAAACATTGAATGGCCATTAATTCATAAATTTTAGTGCATCAACCGCGAAAGGGTGTCTCCATATTAGTTAAAAGTTGGCATTTAATTAACTTGCATGTTGTAATTTTGTAATATGTTTGGTACCCAGCAGTAGAGGCTGACCTCACTCTAGTGTGTGAAATATATGTATGTACTGCACATACACTGACATATACTGACATTCATGGAAAACTACTTCGGTAAAATATATATATATATATATATATATATATATATATATATAAAAAATTAAATACAATTCTTTAAATTTGAATTTCACCTCAATAATCTTCATAATAAAAATTTATATTTAAAGATTATACAAATTATAAAATGTAAGTTTTATCATATATATGGTGAAAAGCAAGAAGACCTAATAATGAGATAATACTCGGCTCAAGAATAATTTACCTTGGTGGGATCCAGCCCCCCGGGACTGAATTAGTGGATCTATTCAACCATGCTCAACAAGCATGAATAAGGTAATCATTAAGCCTATTTATGCTCAATTTAAGAGTATACTATATGGGTTATGGAAAAAGTTAACTTGTATATGACTATATGACTTAATAGATTGAAAAGAAGAAGAAGAAGAAAAAATGAAAAGAAAAGATTAAAGAAATTGGTTTGGTAAGTGAAAGAGAACAATAACAAGGTGACTTACAGGAATTATGCCACTCTCTTTCATATGCAGAATGCAGTTTCTAGAGGTTGTCCACGAAAAGCATGATATATAGTAGAAGCCACCAAAGGATGAATCCAAAGGGATAGCATGATCCCAAATAAAGAGGATAAAGAGAAGGAAAAATTTATAAATCTGAGATTTGGGATCAATGCGATCCCTTTGGATGCCTCCTCCAGTTGCAGTGGAATATAGTAACCAAACTTCACCTTCTTAATTCTTCAGGGTTCATATAGGTATATATAACCCCTCTCTCCTTTTCTCTCTCTGCAGGCTTTTTTGCTGAAGGAAAGTGGATGGCTCTGAGTTTGAGGGTTGAACTGAAGGAGAGGCTTTCAAAGTAAAAGAGAACTAGTGCTTATATTAACAACAAAAACTCTCTTTCCATCATTGTTGCTTTTATTTCAATTTTTCCATGAATTTATTATATTTATTAAGATTTGCAGAATAATCTGAAAATGTTTTTTTCATGAAATTATGATATTTATTGAGATGTAGACCCCATCCCATAACAATCCAGACACCCCGAAAGAAAATTTACCCGACAATGGGTCAGCTATCCATTATTGGAAATTCTCTACAAGTTGGCTAGCAATATATATTAGAATTTTATTCTCTGTCTTCGCAAAGCAAAGTTTTTTTATTCTCTATATTTTCTTTTCTTCTTTATTTAAACCAAAGTTTGTGGTCCAATCCATGTTCCCACTCACACACAACCAAACTATAATAATACTTGCTTCACAAGTATACATTATAAAATTTGTGACATTATATGTACGCATGATTAAATACACTTTATCAATTATATGAATGATCATGTATATGACTTCAGAGACTAAATATATGCATAATGGGGGATATTTGAAGAAATCCAACTTGTGTATGTTGGTCAAAGATGCTTAATATAACACATTGCTTATTAATTAATTAAATTACGTAATAAATCATAAGGCTGTTCTTTTTTTTTATTGCTAACGACTGTATAATTTAGTGGTATCCAACTTCTTTTAAAAAGTATTTGATTTCATGTTCCATTTCTAGTAAGTTTTAATGTCCACACTCAACCATCATTTCTCATTCCCTTACATCAAAATCCTAAGATATCACATATAACAAATAAAAAAAAATCCTTCTATTTTATTAACTTTCTCTATTTCCTTTAGTCAGCTTTATATAGTGCAAAAACTTTTATTGATAACATCCACTATATTATGAATACTTAATTATGCATATAAGTACAGTTACTCAGTCCTAAAATCATCCAATTCCCCGCGTAGGAAAAATCACATTCCAAGTATATGCACATAGGCATTATCTTCTTTTATTTACGAATTAATCACCTTGACCACATTATACACTATACATACATATATAATGCAAATCTTGTTATATATCAATTATCAACTCATAAATTTCGGTAATTATGAGAAATAATAATTTTAAATTTAGATTATATAATTATATAAAGGTAGCTAATAATTAAAAAACGTGTTATTTATCTTTTAAAGAAGCAGTTCAAATAAAATAATTGGTCATAAGGAAAAAAAAATAAAAGGAAATGATTTTTCTTAGATATCCCCTTTGAAAGGGCAGACAAATACATAATGGGCACCCAAAAGAGAAGCATTTGTTTCCTTCCAATCCAGTAAATTTGCACATGGATAGGCACATTAAGCGGGTATTTTAGCTGTCTAGATCCTGTCATATCTTTTCTTTTCTTTCTTTATATCTCATGTAAATCTTCTCCACATGATCACGGCTAAAAATAGGGTCTAAAAAATTTTTAATTTCTTTAACAAACGACCTCATCGTACATCCTCGTCAAAGGTTCCTATCATTCGTAAAGTCTGAGGACTAAATTTGTCTTCCTATATTGTGCAAACTGTAAAATCAATGACTTCAACTTTATCAAAATCTTCACGTGAAACTCTCTTGTGACTTAACCATGTAATTAAAATCTATCACAGGATTGAATTGTGGAATTTTTGTTTTCTGAAACCTTTTTACTATGGATTTCATGTTGTTTAAACCAAATAAAAATAGAATTAAATAATTTCGTTATAAATCATTGATGTAATAAAAAAATTATACCACTTATCTTTAATATATAAGAGAATTGCATTAACTATTTACAGTAATATTATGTAATCTCATTTTTACTTAGAATAAATTAGACTTTTCTTATTCTTTTATTGTTGGAAAAAAAAATAACACACACGTTAATGATAAGAGATAGATATATATATATACAAAAATTATACTCTACATATATAAAAATAACAAAAAAAAACACAATTTAACATGATGATTCAACACTTTGTCAATGTCTACAAAAACATCTCAATATATACATTCATTATTTTAAATAAGATTACACAATACAAACTTAAAAAACTCTCCCCAACAATTAGTTATCGCCCCGAGTCACTCACTTGAAAATTGAAAATAATAATAATAATACTCACTCATAAAATAATGAAAATATATTCTTAAATCTCTTTTATTCACATCTTCTATTTAAAATTCTTATTCCCTCGCACAACACCTTTCACTTGGATTGATATCTCTTCTCTTCGCAAAAAAACTCTATTGATGGACACATTCATTGTCTCAATTTTCCAATAGCCATTAAACTATTATCTCTTTCATGAATGTAAAAGTCTCACCGACCATTGAGTGACAGAGCACTTCACACTGCATCATAATCTCCCACTTAAATTAATTCTTGTTTAGAAATTTAAATTGATTCTCCCAACATTTATGTCTTTGTGTTTGCTAGACGAAACTATCAATTATCATTTGATTGAGATGGCATGTAAACATGTTAATGACATTAATTAATTAGTTAAGAATATTGTTAACAAAGTTCTTAAAGATATTAGTTAAGAATTTAATAAATAATTTTTTATTAAAATTATGGTAAAGATACATTAAGAATATTAAATGTTAAATTTATTTATTTAAAAAATTTACTTATAATTTTTTAACTAGTGACCTAAGTTGATATTCTCCTTAAAGGCAAAGAATTGAAGGTATACAATTTGAGAACAAGGATTAGCAAATTCTTTTCAATGCCAAGCTAATTTTAGGTTGTGCCGGCACAGTAATGTTAGTGAGAATGAAATGAAGGAACATAAAATGAGAATATATATGGTAGAGTAATATTATATAAGTTAAAAGATTAAAAGATTTATTAAACCTATTGATCTTAGTAAAAATGAAACCAAATTCTTTTGAGTATCTTTGTAAAAAAAAAAAACTTAAGTACTATGAACTTAATTTCGAGATCAAATCTTACCAAAGGGTTTTGTCTCAACTTTAACTTTTTACCCTCATCGTACCGTGTCTTGATTAAACGTTTTTTATCCATAAAAAACTATTTATTTAAAAATAAAATTAAAATATAAACAAGAAAATTTTTAATTGATCTAAATCCTCTCTCAATGTAAATTAAAATAATTATCTTGAAGTTTTTAACCGTCACTCTTCAACAATAATATCAACAATAATATTTTAAACCATTTTTCTTGAATGAAAGTATTTTTAAGAATTTTCTATAATTTTTTTATGCTTTTTCATCTATCTTTTTTAATATTTTTAATTTTAAATTAAATTTAATATTTTAAAAATTATCAATAATTACAAATAATATTACATCATGATAGGAATGATATTGAATTTAAATTTTTTTTATTCTTGTGTCTTTCAAAGTATGATTATTGTGTAAATTTAATTTTTATTTAATATTAAATATTTTTTATTTTAATATAAAAATAATATAATTTCTTAACAAATAAATCACATATAAAAATAATTTAAAATAGTTTATATTTATAAAAATTTAAAATTATAATGATTATCCCACTTAAAAATAAATCATATTTTTGGAAAAATATTTTTTTAATACAAACAAATTGATCCTATATTATTATATGAAAAATATTAAAAATCAAGATGATAAATTTATTTATTAAAATTTTATTTTAATTATACAAATTTATTTATCAAAATTTACAAAGTTGTATAGTTTGATATATACAATATATTATTACCTTTAACTGTAATTCATAGTGGACAGTTGTAAATAAATTGTATTCTTTAAGGAAAATATATACAAGAATGTATCTTCAATGTGACAGGGTAATGTCACATAGAATTACTCATACAACAAAGGGATATGCTTAAATTTAAATCATGTCAATTATGGTGTAGTTTACTCCATAGTTATGTTCTCACAATGACGAGTCACACTACCAATAATAATAATAAAAGAATCAATAGATAGTCTCATCATTTTAGACCATTGGCACAATGGTTCCTAAATTAAAGGTATAATAACTAACTAGTTGGTTTATAAACTATTTAAGAATTTTTAATTAAAATTTTAAATTAAAAAATTATATTAGAGTATATGATTTTTTACGATTATTGTAATTGAGTATTTGAGGTTAATAAAACAGTTGCAAATTATTATTATTTTGCGGTTTTAAGTCAGGGACTAAATTACAAAAGCGGTAGAAAATTAAGGATCTAATTATAAATTTTTTTAGTTTAGAGAGTTAACTAAAAAAATTTAAAGGTTCAGGAGGATGTATTCAACCAATTTAAAATTATGTCAGCTTCTACTACTAAAATTATCCAATTTTTTTTTATATAACTATAAAAATTTACACAATTTAATAAATAATGTTGTATAATTTATTAAATAAAACATTTAATAAATATATTTATCATCTTAATTTTTAATATTTTTCATATAATAAATATAGGATCTGTTTGTTTGTGGTTAAAAAATGATTTATTTTAAGAGGAATAATTATTATAATTTTAAATTTTTTATAATTATATTTTCTTATAAATGAATTATTTTATTTAAGCTACTGTATTTTTCTAACTTAAAATAAATGTTTATTAAATAAATTTTTAAGTTTCATCATGATTATATTTTGGCAGATTAAATAAAAAACAAAATATACAATTAAACCTATACTGCTAACGAAGGTAGTCATAATAGAAGAGACAAGAGAGACAACCAAAATGAATGTCAGAAGCACGTATTAGTTGAGATAAGGTTAACATTATTATTATAAAAAATAGTAATTAGAAAACGCGAATAAGATAATGTTAAGTTTTTAACATTGATAAAAAATAATTTAATTTATAAATTGTCAACATTAATAACAAATCATTTAATTTATACATCATTACTGATAGTATATATAAATTAATCTCTAATAAATCAAGTTCGATAATTTAACCATTATTAATAATTATTTAAAATTGTGTCAAAATGTTAGATTTCAAACTATTAATTTTCATGTGTTCCTTCTTTAGCTCCTTTTTCAAATTAAAGGTAAATGGTAATTCATAAATTCTCAAAGATTTGTCTAAAGTCATTAATTTGTCTAAATTCTTAAAGCTAGTGTGGTAATTCATTAATTTGTCTAAACTCAACTACCACCACATGCATTTGGAGAAATGGTGATCGTGTTGTGAAGCAATAGCAAATCCAATATACTGAATGCTGTGGAGCTACTCAAGTTCATGCATTCCCATCTTTGGGTATAGATTTATAATATTTTATCTAGCTAGTTATATAATTAAACCATAGAAGGTGATGCATCGTATTGATGATATATTAAAAATGACAGTTTCAAATATAGTGAACTAGGTTTGAGATATTAAAGGTGAATGAGAAAAGTGGGAGCGTGAGCATGTGTCACATATAGCAAGAATGGGTGTGTGTGCAGAAATTGGGTGGACATAACGGCATGATCCAACCACTGTGCAGTGAGTATATATAGCACGAGAGTAGCCACAACAATACCATTAGTGGGATTGCAGTACTGTGCCTCGTCATTCGTGGAGGAGGCCCATCTGGTGGACGAATCAATCAAATTATTAAAATAACCATCATTTTTTCACATTTCAATTTTTATATTTATTTTACTTTTTTATTACATTTATGAAAAATATTAATAGCACATTTTTTAACATTACTTTAAATACATTATCTTTCGTTAATAAATTTATTAATAATTAGAGACTAAAATAATTAAAAATTAAAACTAATAAAAATATTTATAAAAAATAAAAATATGTCTTATTAATTTTAGGAGTAATTTTAGAAAAATATATAAAATTAGGACATATTTAACTAAACTTATTCATGAATTAGTTAATTAAATCTTATAAAATAAATTAGAGATAATAGTAGAAATGAGTTGGTTCAAGCTAGACTTTGCCTACTACTTCATTATTCTAAGACTCAAGTATGAGCTTGTTACCTATCATAAATTTTTTTTAGACTTAGTTTGACTTGTTAATCTATTTAAACATGCCACATGATTTTAAAAAAAATGTTTTATGATAATAATTAAAAAAATTATGTAATTTAAACTTTAAATTATAATTATAATTTACTCAAAATTGCAAGAAAAGAAAAACTTACATAGAGTAACTAAGTTTGAACTTTTGAATTTGCATATGAATATATATATATATATATATATATATATATACTCTTATACTCATTTAAACAATCATGTTCAAATGTTGTTTTAAATAAGAAATGTGTATAATAACCTCAAAGTTAAAAAACTAATAAATATTTATTTAATCAATAAATGTTATGTCAAATTAGTAAAACTATAAATTGAGTCTTATATAAAGTACTAAAGGGTTAGTATATGGACTTTAATGATTACCTATCATACTAATACATGTCTTCTCATATTAATATATAACTATTTGAATTTATATACTATTTATCCCTCATTAGTGACTAATTTTTAAAATAGTTACTATAAGTAATGTAATTGTCAATATTTTTTTTAATAAAATCTTACCATTTTAAAAACAAGTCAAAAATAAATTAAGTTAATTTTATAATTTTTTAAAATAATTATATATTATATTAGTATTAATATTTTTATTAAAAAATAATAATATTAATAAACTGGTCGACTTGTTAGACTTAATATAATTTTTTTAAAGTTTAAAGACTTACCTATTTAACTAAAACAAAGTTTTTTAAACAACTTGAACATAACATTTTTGTTAAATGGGTCAGTTCGTAACAGATAGTTGACCTACTTTCACCTCTAACTGAAATGAATAAATAATAAATTATTTATTTATTAAATTTTACTATATAAATAATATAAAATTTTAACTATTTAATTTAATTTAATTTAGAATATACATAATTTAATTGATTTTATAAATTTATAAATTATTTATATAATTTAATATTATTTTTAATATTAAATATTGTTATTTTGATTTAAAAGTAATATAGTTATTATAATATTTAAATTAAATAATAAATCTTTTATTTCTAAATTAAAATAATAAAAATTTAAAATTAAATAAAAATTAAATTTTCCCGTTAATCATACAGTTGTTATACATAATATATATTTTACTTTATAAACTAAATAATAATTTTGTCACATTTTAAAATTATTTTTCTTATTATCCTTCACCGTAAACATTTCATTATTCAATTTGTTCAAATAAAGAGATTCTAAAACCCTTCTAAACTCCCATGTAGCAACATCCCATGTAAATATATCAAAATATGGTATTTAAAACTTAATTCCAAACTTGCACCTTAATTCTCAAGATAGAAAAGTGAAAATAAATAGCATTGATTAATTATTAAGGAGGGTAGAGGACAACTACGGTGAAGAGCAATGATTTAACTCTCGTGGCTCATTTATCTACCGATCATATAGTTGTGTTTCCCACAATGCCTTGTGTACATGTATGACTCGTGAATGTACAACGTTGCATAGATTTCACTACTATTATGTTTGAACTTTGAAATCACACTATTTTTTGTTCAATAACAGTTCTGCCGTGGGAGGTCTTGTTGGGCTTGGGTTTGTATGACGTACAATGGTTGAAAGAATCAAGCTAAGCCCAAAATGAGCTAACTCAACAATTAAATTCCTTAATCAAATCTAGGCCTCCTCTATTTAGTTTCAAGCAAAAGGTTATAATTAATCGTGATTGTTACCTTGTCGATATGATCAACCAAACTCTGAGCTTAAGGGTTATACAAGATCGCCAAATAACGATGGCAAAATCATAATAATTTATCAGCCAATATCACATTTCCAAAGAAAATTATCTCCATTAGCTAAAAGTTTTTTTGTTTTGTTTTGTCTAAGACAAATATCCGAAAATCATATTGAACATTCTACTGATATAGATCAAGCCAAATAATATCATTATAAATAGCGAAGTCTTCTTTCTAAATTTTCAACTGTATATTTAGGAACTCAAAGTTAATAACCTCCCCTGATTAATGTGTGGACTTGGTGGTTCTTGAGGTATGAAGTGGGAAGCATATATTAGTATATTGATTCTATAGAAGAATGTTTATTTAAGCAAAATCTTAGAATTTTATTTGTGCATGTCTCAATTATGAGGATGGTCTCTCACGGATATTCACTAAATTATCTATTTTTAATATAAAATAAGTTTTTTTTTTCACAAATACAAATTATTTAACCATCTCTGATCATAATATCACTTAAAGACAAAAAAAAACGTCAATGTGTTAACAAAATTGAAATAATGAAAATTAAATTTGCTAAAAAAATAGAGAAACTAAATTTATAAAATTGAAAAAAAAAACAAAAGAATAATTAATTAAAAAAGAAAAAGAAGAAAAGAATGAACATGTTGCGTGAGGGGAAACTGTTTTACGATTGTTGCTAAAAGGTTGAGAGCACTACTTCATGTCTATCAATGTATATTATCCTTTTTATAAAAAAAAAAGTGTCCTTTCACAATATTATTAAATTTATTGATTTTACCTAAAAGGCAAAAAGCTATAATAATAGCATATCATAATGTAAATTCTATCAATCAATCCTTTTCATGTTGAATTGTTCAGTTTCGTGTATATATACGTTATGCATGGAAATCTTAATTTCTTAAGAAAAAATCTTTAAATAATGTTCTGTTTAAAGAAGTTATTACTATTTATTTTTTCGTAAGTTTTTTTAATCAAAAGACTAAACAAATAATTCTTTTACCCTGATAGCCAAGTATGCTCCAATCCAGCGAACCCTAGTACAAGATTCTATATGAATTACTCCTCGTAAACATTACTCCACAACTATCTTTAACATTACTATTAATTTCATTTTGTTTTCTTGGGTCGAGACGGTGTAGATTTGTTGATAGTAAAATTTGTTTTAGTTTTTATGTTTTTCAAATTGTATGTAATTCAATCTTTATAAAGTTTCACTATTGGGTTCCAAATGTATTTTAGTGTTTAAAGCTTTAGAATTAAATTCCCTTTTTGTTATTTTCTATAAATCATCAGTGTTTAACTTTCAATTGAATGATGTGTTTACAAGCCAAAATTTTAATTCAGTATTTCAATTAAGATCTTCATACGCAAACATTAACCGATTAAATTTAATTATGTTTTAACTTTGTGTTTTGGACCAGTGTAAAAACTTCTCCACAAAACATTTGTTTCTTATTTATTATATGTAAATTGAACTCTAATTTAACTTAATCAGAATTACAATCGTAACTTGATATGTCAATAATTGTAAAGTTTCAATCTTGAAAAGAAAATAACAAGAACTGCACACAAATTTCTATAGTAAATGCGGAAATATAAAAGAAAGTAGTTAAATGGAAAAGTTGTAAAGAGTGCAAAGAAATTTAAAACAATTTAAAAATTGGGAAGAAAAAATAACGTAGAATTAAAATGCTTAAAACATAAATGTGCAAGAACTTAAATGTAGGAAGTGATTAAAGTTACTAGAAATTTAAAAAACTTATGAAATTAAATCTGCATGAATTTAGAGAAGAATAAAGAAAGAGAATAAGTGCAATTGAAAATAGATAGCTAGAATGTAAGTCGAAAAACAAATTAATTTGCGAAGAAATAAAATTGAAAACGAATGTAAATTGTATCTGCATATTCTTCTATAAAATTATTAGTTACAAATGAATCAATAATCTTATATATTTATTTGTTATCAATTAAAATATATGGTTGAATCATTTTGAATCTCTCTCTTCTCTTGTAAGGATTGAAAAGTAAAGTTAACGCACATTAATTAATTAAATAAAATAATAAGTCCTAATAATTTAAAAAATAATAATATAAATTATTAATAAATTTAATATTATTAACTAAATTAATTAATTTTTTTAATAGACATGAATTAAGTTAAAAATATCTTATATTAATGGAGGTAGTAATTTGATTCTAGATATTATGATGCATCTATCAATCTTATTTTAACGACAAAATTGATTATAATTGTTTATAGACAGTGTGGTGCATGAACGAGTCTGATTTTGAGTATAAAAAATTGATTATAATTGATAAATTTAGAGACTAAATTACCTGAATTTATAAAGTTAAAGAACAAAATGACAAATTATACTAATTTTAAGCACTAATTTAACGTAATAAATAATAATAAATTATTGAAATGGATTAATTAAATTCGAAGACATGTAGGTATGCATGAATATTTAAACAATACCTTTCCTTTGCCTCTTATTTTAATTAATTGATGTCTCACTATTAATTCAAACAAAGAGGATATATACAATATTGTCATGACTAACTCGCGATCTCGCAATGGAGGACAAGAGTCGTCACCTGGATTTTAAGGAGCAAACGCTAGGCAAATCTTGGTGGGTGGATGGATAAGGTTGAGGTTTGGACCAAGGATCTTGAAGTTCGAGAGTTTGTTACGTAGGGGTGCATTACATCCCTACGCCTATCACATGATAGTTACCCTTCCTAAATGCAGGACATTGGTGACACTCTCAGTTATAGTAAATTGATGGATAGGCGAGAGTCAAGTTTTTTTTCTAGAATATGGACGAGTGGTAGTGTGTGGGGAAGGAGACTTGCAAGAGGGTTTTTCCCTTGTGCCAACGCATCTCCTGATGGAGAAGTCAAAGTCCACGTAATTCTGTGGGTTAAGGGTTAGTTTAAGTCAGGTCATGCCGAGACTGGTTCGACTCAGGTGTGTTGCCGATAGTGTTTCAATTAACTATTACGCGACAGTCATCCGGCTGTGTTGGGTGGATATTGATCTAGGAGGGACCGAGAGGGTCCCTCCCTCAAAGATTACTGAGGGGAAACCTTCCGCTGGAAACCCGACTTTCTTCTAAGGAATGGACATGACTGTTATGAATGTTCTTAACGACATGCTAAGTTATGGGGGTTCAAGATTAGTTTGGTATCCAGCAGAATTCTAAGGTTTGTTGTATTGAATTGACGAACGCTCTAAGTAAAGTCGTCGGGCTATCTCTCCTCCTGACTTGCACTCTTTCTCCCAAGCTTCTTCGTCTCCCCCTCCTCTTAGTCTATCTCGAACCCTTTTATAGACGTCCTATCCTTCCCGTCTCCATTTTGGATATCTTTAGCCGATCCTCTTTTATTAATGCGGTGACAATTTCTCCACGCTTATTTAATGTAATGGCGCTTCTTCGACTCTATAGAGCGCTTTTCATTAATTATGGTGGCAACGCATCAGGATGTGGCTTCTGGCGTGGCTGTCCGAGAGCAAGCCCTTGTCGCTCCTTAGCTAACACATACAGGATTTTTGTCATGAACTTTTTCTTATGTTTTCACTCTTTATTGCATGGTGTTTCACTCCATATAGAGACTCTGAATTTGCCCCCTTTCCTTCCTTAAATCCACTCTTGTCTTTTTCCTTTTTCAGAGAAACATTTATCCCGTGTCTACTTTATTTTCTTTTGTCCTTCTTATTTTTGGCTTTCATGTTTCCTCTAACCCAGTTGACTTTCATCTGACTGACTACCTTGCCAGCCGTGAGTCAACCATAAAATCTCTTATTTCGAGATATCTAGACTTGTTCCGTAACCAAAAAAAAATGGTTACCACAAATACCCACCCGAAAAGCTAAATCAAATATCAATGTAGACAAAATATAAGGTCCAGCTTTATTTGAAATCGAAATGGCATTATCCTTTTAAAATAAAAATCTGTATCCAGGGAGATTCTTTTACCCATCCTTTGTTTGTTGTTAAGTGAAAAACCTATCATTTTCTTTATAAAAATAAATTAAAAATGCTAAACGTTAAGAATAAATAAGGGAGACCCCACTTTGTGGATTCCCACGCATTTCTTTTCACAAATCATTTTCCATTGTGCAGGATACCTTGTCCTCCTCACATTCATCGATCCAATCAAAGGAGAGCAAATGCATCGATCCCATGATTACACCTTCCAAAAAGAAAAGAAAAAATCTCTTCTAATGGCTACATCGAAATTGCAATGTTATTTTGATATATAATAAGAGAAATTCAGGCCAAAAAAATAAGAAAAATAAGAGAAACAGACTATTTCGGAGTGGAAGAATATTCCTGGACAGGCATACCCTAAACGAGCAAGGCTACGGACCATATGGAGAATGGTAAAACACCTTTTGATATCATTTAATGCTTGTGGAACAATGGATTCATCGGTTACAACATGGACAATTGAGTTGTTTGATATGATCTGTCCGTAAATAGATATCGAGAATCAGATACAAGTCACGTGCTATATTTATCAGACAACATCAAAGGTGTCAAGCAGTATTGTACAAACGAACCAAAAGTCAAAGAATGTAGTCACCATGTCATAACTATGTAACAAGAAGTAAGATAATCAAGAGAAATCAAGACTATAAAAGAAAAAGGAGAAAGGAACAAGAGATTTAAATTATAATATCATTTTTACCAAAAGATTTAAAGTGTGGTAGTCAAAGAAAACTTGAATTGTAGAGCTGTGTCCTTTCATGTTGTTCACTTATGGACGTGAACAATAATTATGCAATCAGTCTAACAAAACAGGCTGAATTTATTTTTGTAATTAATAATCTGTTCAATGGATTCAGATTTAATGAATTTCCTATATAAAAATTGAGGCAAGCAGAATTTTTAGTTACCTATTAGGACAACTCTAATAGGAGTTGTTCCTCTGATTTCTATGGTATTCCACGTCTCAAAAATAAAAATTTGCCATTAGAGAATATTTTGGTGAGTCTTACTTAAGTTTTGAGTTGCTTTCACGTAACATCAGGCTTTCTTTTGATTTTGTAGACCATCTTTATAAATATAATAATATAACATTACTGTTAAATTTTTATAATAAAAAATTGATTGTGAATTGCAGTGGAAAAATGACTTCGGGTACAATAAAAGTCCAGCTACGATTTCAATTTTTTTGTTACATTAATTTATAATTGTTGATTGTGAATTTGTACATTACAGTGAAAAATGACCATGGGCACAATAAAAGGCCCTCTCCATTCACAATTATTTTAATCAATTTTTTATTATATAATTTTATAACTGTTACATCATTTATAAATTTGTAACTATTGCATTTCATTTCCTAAATGTTGATATGCATTCAGAAAAATGACCTTTTCATAATTTTTTATGATAAAAAACCGTTGAAAAACTTAACTCTCTATATAGTATAAATTGTAGTGTATATTTTGGTAACAAATTTTACACAAAAATCCTTTCAATTTTTCTTATCTTATTTCATCTATTTCTTGCTTATATTTTCCTCCTTTTTACACACATTTTCTTTTAAAAAAAATACATCAACATCTTGTAGACTTAATGGGGTATATTTGGAAACGTTTTGAATGCAAAAATAACCAAAAATAAACTTTACTTTAATAATATATTATTTTTATTTCTTTATGTATTTTAAAAGTTATTAATAATTTTAATCTGAATTATTTTTATGCATTTTAAATTCTATTTTTTGTTAATTAAAATGTACAATATATTTATTTTTATTTTAACAATTAATATTAAAATATATTAAATTGAAATTAAGATGAAGAAAAAAAATAATTAGATATATTGTGGGGTTCATTCAAGAAATTTTAGTGAGTTTATTGGTCGGAGAAAAAAATGTTTGAATTGCTTTAAGTAAAAAAAAAAAACGATGCAGTATTATAAGAAAGTATGAATTGTTATTAAAAATATAATTGAAAAACTAATGTGAGTTGCTTAATTGGAGATACCCTTGATTCTCACCTATTACTGAAAATAAGATTAGGTTAATTTTCCTGAATTCTTGCTCATAACAGTACAGATTTTCTCAAATTTTGTAAGTTACTCTAAATCATTAAAAAATTAGACATGTAAATAGGTTAAGTGGATGGTCTTATTACTTAATCTATGTCAGGTCTATATCGGGCAAAATTAGGCAAGCATAGAACTCAACCTTTATAAATAGCAGCGCAAAAGCAGAATGAATAAGCAATGCCGTAATGACCAGAGCTAGCTGAACATATTAGGTAAGCACTTCCTTTACTCAACAAGCAACAATTATTGAGCAATTCTCCTAAATAATTATAAAAAATTATTCTCCTAAATTTTGTAGAAAAATTTTGGCCATATAAAAAAAAAAAAACACGATGAGACTAGAATTCCCTCATTCTTGGGACTATGTATTGTTAATAGTCGACGACCTTAGATTATCTAAACTTCTCCTAAACTGCTTCATTATATGTTTTTAATATATAGTTCAACTATTAAAGTTAAAGAAAATAACTTAATTTTATTATTAGTAAAACATAAGGTGCATTTGAAATAGCTTATTTATTTATTTGGACTTATTTTTATGGTATAACACTTGAGTAAGTGTTTGAGAGAATTTAGGACGAGAGTTTATGATCAATATTCCATGAACTATTTCTAATTTATTTGAATAATTTTTTCGGAATAATGTATGAAAATAATTTATAATTTATATGAAAATGATTTTATTTTTTATTATAAAATAACTTATATATAAGTATTTATCATATAAATACTAGTTCAATAAATACCCAATTAAGCTATTTACTCACGCATAACCATAAAGTTCACAGTAAAATCAAATTTCCTTAATTTAAAAATAAAAACTTAAATTATTTAAAAAATAAAATAAAATCACACATAATCTAAATTAAAAATACAATTAGACTTAATCGCTTTTTTTATACAAGACTGTGATTCCGCACTTATTTGATCTATAAAAAATGTTGAACATAGACCTTATTTCTTCGATATGAGTGGAAAGAATGGTGAGATAGAGATTAATGACATAATAAAAAACAAAAAAAAGAGGTAGGAAGATAAATAGAATGAAAGTAATACAGAAGAGAAATTAAATACTTTTTTAACCACTATAATTAAGTTTTAATGATACTAATTTTTTTTACAGAATTTAGTCACATTTAAAACTTGTGACTTTATTTTTTTACATATTTGTTATTTTATGTGAAAATCAAAGTGAATTTCTCTTCTGCAAACTCAAAGTATATTATATATATATATATATATATATATATATATATATATATATATATATATATATATATATATATATATATATATATATATATATATATATATATATGAAGTCTTTTTTTATAAAATTCAATAAAGTAATTCATTAAAATTATGAAAATTTGTTAATATAATTAGTAATATTAAATTTATTTTGAATTTATATATTTTTAAAATCATCACTAATATTAGTAGTACATATTTTTAATTTTATAAATATTTATTTAATTTTTTTTTTAATTCTTTTAGTTTCTTTTATTTATTATTTAATTTTTTTGTACAGATAAAATAATGTTTATACAAGGCAAAGATTGATTTTAAAGAATTTAAAATATTAATCTATTTTATTTATTAACTTTAAAAATAATTAATATTTAAAAATAGTTTTATAAAAATTAATTAATATGTAAAATATTTCAAATTGATTTTTATAAAAAAAATAAGAAAAAAATTAATTTAAAAAAACCGAAGAGTATATATTATCCCTTTCACATGTATTGAAATGAAGGGGAAATAAAAAAAAAAAAAACGAGAAATGTCGATTCTTAAATTAGATTTTAGTAAGAAGAAAACGTAGATACGCACGCAAAGCAAAGAGCAGGTAGGAGTTGTGCTAAAAAGGAATTGATGGTTTAAAGTTTGAATGCAAATTGCGAAGGGCGAGGATAGTACAGTTTGCGGGACCCACTACAACTCCATCTAGAGTTCCAGCAGAGGCAATGGCACTGCTAGCATCACCATACATTTGACTGATAGTTATTATACTTATAAGGAAGATTTAGTTTTAGATTCAGGTTTATTCATTTGTTTATTTATA